>OX422220.1:139022506-140486256 GCA_949130495.1 Sambucus nigra | reverse complement strand
ACTCCAACATCTAAGCTTCCACGAGAACCATCATAGGGTCAAACTAGATGAATAAAATAACAGCTAGGTTTACGTAGTTTTATAAACCCATACTGGTACTATGAGGTTGTTCAACGATGGATCCCACTTATTTTTCCACTATTTACACCACATGAAACTCCTTTAACACCGTTGTTTATTCAACCATAAAGACCTTCTGGTCTTTTGGTGACCAATATTTCCACCACTAATACAACACCAATAATTCAAGAAACTATTTTTGTCAACACCTCACTTGGGGTTACTCCTTCAAAACCAAAGACACTCAGACAATTATCTTGCCGACTTTGACCCTTAAGTAGGTCAAGAAGGACATGATGAAGATTATGGCATTTTCCTCATAATCTCCTAGTGAGTCAATGCCCATTTATGATTATTTGTAGAGTCCTTATCTAGAGGAATATGATGATGAACCATACCCCGAGGGGTATGTCCCCTTAATATTTTAGCAGATGGGAAAGAATTTGAAGGAGAACATTAAACGCTTCGTCAAAAACTAAGGATCCCATTGCAACAAGAGGCTACGTCTAAGGAAGTTTCTAAATCTTTCATAAAAACAAATCATATACTTGGTATTCTTGCCTAATACCAAGGAGTGTAGCAACATTGGAAGAATCACCTATTCAGTTTTTGCAGAATTTGTTTTTTCTTGTCAGATGAGGAATTCACCTTAGCCTATCTTACTCATGAAAAGAAAAGACCATGTGAAGAAGTCGTGACATAAATTAGAAGATCTAGATAAAGATCTCTTGATGTTAGAAAATATGTGACATAAGGAAAAAATCCTTTATATATGTGACAAAGGATTGCAACATAGTACATTTTGCACCTCATAAATGAGACTAGGGAGGGGAGGTTTAAATCCTTCACCGGGGTTGCTCGAATCATATCTATGGGTTTTCACCCCAACCCGGTTATTCCTAACATTGTGTGGAAACAATAAAAAGTCTAAGAAAATAGAGGAGGTCAGACACCACGAGTTAACAGAGAGAAGGGGGTGAGGAAAAATAACTTCTAGAAATGTAAAGAGAAATAAAAAAAAAAGTTTGACTTTGAACATCCACCACTGTTGCCTTGCTATATCGAAGAGATAATGAGTTGTCATGCTACCATGATGGAAAGTAGCCTAATTTTTCACCAAAGAACTCTCCCCCTATTCTCACTTGATAGATGTACAAGTTAACCCCAAAGGCACCATGTTCATTATGGTGTGTGTGTCATTCAATAGATTCATGATTTACATTAAGGAGAATTATCAATAAGAAAATGATGGAGGGAAATTTATTAATTCCTCAATCCAATGTCAACAATAACAGGTTAACATCTCACGAGGCATAGATGGTGATGACTTATGATGAGGAAGTATAGGCCCAAAATAGGGAAGAAATGAGAGAGTAAGAAGAGTTTTAGCCAATGTATGATACGTGTTCGGTAGTAATAGCCAACGCGGTCATTGCATATGATGAACCAAGTGTTAGGGACACAAAAAAAGTTTGTTATATAGACAATTGTGAAGTGGTCCCTACATTGGAATATGAAGACATGTCAACATCATTAATGTTTTTGTGGTTCTTTAACAAGATTTGTATGCCCCAAGATTTCCCTTTGGAGATAAGTCAAATAATCCTTGAGATAGCAAGGAAAAATGTTGTTCTATCGCTTAATTAGGAGGGTCCTATGTCTAGATTAATCCGTTAATTTATGTCTAAGATCACTTTCTTATACACATACATGTATATCAAGTTCTCCTACAATAAACCATTATATGTGACAGTGAGCATCAAACAAACCTTCCAAGGCTTTAATGGATGGAGGTTCATTGGTTAATATCATCTTATTATCTCTTTCTATAAGGCTAGCATCTCAAAGACAAGGTTGATCATAATGCCTCCTTCAATCTATGGTTATGATAAAAATAATTCTCAATCAAATGGATATGTTAATGTTGCGATTGTAATGGGTAACCTCCTGACATATAAAATTCCATGAGATTGAGTTAGCTAGCTTTTACCTCTCCTTATTGAAAGAGTTTGGATGCAAAATCGTGGATCGTTCCCTCGACCTACCACCAGTGTGACAAAGACAATGTTAAGAGAATGTATATTTTGATTCTATTAATCACAAAGACCTTGTCCAAAGATGAAGCACATTTCTTGGACGCCACCTTTTACGTAGAGATGAATTTAGAAATACACACTTTGAATAAGCATGTTGAAGGTGTTATGATTCCAAACACCAAAGACTAGTTGGGGAATTTGGTGGTTCAAGAGGAAGAGATTGAGGAAGCTCTGAAGGTTAATGAGGTTGTTCCCTAAATCTAAGATATCTAAAACTAATTGATATATAGAATGAGGCCAAGAATTAACCCTGTTGAAAGAGAAGTCAAACATTAGAGTGTGTTGATAACGATTATAAGAACCAACCTTTAAAAAGTTACGATCTAAAATAAGAAAAAGCCACTCCCTCCTCTTGAGAAAAATGCAAGAATTTTTTCTTGGTGAAGGAAGAGTGGTTTATCATCTTTGAAGGTGCGAGCGGGAAACAAATTTTCCAAATAATCTGACACAAAGGAAGAGTATGAGTGTTTTCTTATGTATAACCAAGGGAAATGCATTTCCATCAATAATTCTAACATCCCTGAATTTTTTTAAAATACAAAGGAAAAGACAAATTCTTACAAGATCATCCCAAGTATAAGAATTAAAATTGATTGTTCTTAAAAAAGGTGAGAAAGAACCAAGGCTAATCATATTCTTGAAAGAGTTAGATAAATCGAAGAAGATGGTTTTGATTAAGCTCATTAAATAATACAAGGGTATCTTTGCATGGAAATACATTGGAATGTCTGGTTTACACAGAGACATCAACTTTCACAAGTCAAATGTCATGCCCTCAACCATCTTAGTTAAAAAAGAAATCAAAACTTACAAACTATATCTAGATCTAAAGATAAAATATAGGGTGAAATGATTACTGGAAGCTAGATTTATCAAGTTGGTTTAACATCCAATCAAGATTTTTAGTCTTGTTCCAATGGGCAAGCAAGATAAATAAAAAATTCACATTTGTGTTGATTTTAGAGACCTTAATAGAGCATAACCCAAAGATGAGTCCCCATACCATCAATTGGCAATTTGATCAACTTCACAACAGGACATAAAATGTATAGCTTTATAGATGGTTATTTAGTCTACAATGAGGTCAAGATAAATCTAACTGATGTAGAGAAGACAACTTTTATAACCCATTTACACAATTTTAATAACATTTTCATGCCTTTTAGTCTGAAAAATATGGGGGTAGACTATGAGAGAACAATGTTGACCATTTTCCATGACTACTTTCTTAATATCTTAGAATTCAATGTGGATGACTTAGTTATTAAACCTAAAAATGAGGACTTACATTTGGATGATTTAAGGAGTGTTTTCAAAAGGTGTAGAAATTATAAGCTCAAGATAAACCCACTAAAGTGTGCTTTTGGTGTAACGAATGGAATCTTTTCAGTATTTATAGTGAATCATAAGGGAGTTCAGATGGACCAAGACTAGAAAAATGCAATATCTAAAGAAAAAAATGAGATGAAAGGTTTTTTTAGAAAAATATCTTATTTGAGAAGATTCATCCTAGGTCTATTTGAGATCACTCACCCATTGATGCAACCTCTACGAAAGTCCACCAAGTTTTAATGGGAATAACCATATCAAGGTGCCTTTGACAAGCTCAATAGATTGATCACTTCTCCCTAAATGTCGATCCCACAAAAATATGGAATACCGTTGCTACTCTACCTTACTTCTATTACAAGGTCAATAGGTGCATTATTAGCACAAGAAGTGAATGGATAAGAAAGACTTGTATATTATCTGAGTAGAATTATCCATGGTTCTGAAGCAAGATATAACATCATAGAGAGGAATTATTTGGAATTAGTCTTAAAAGCTAAAAAAATAAGACAATACATGTTATCTTTCACTATACATATAGTGACAGGATGTGATCCAATCAAATTTTTATTCGCATGAATTTTTTTTAATTGGGAGAGTAGCAAGATGGTTCCTTATCCTTTCTAAATATAATCTAAAATGTGTCCCTCGAGCGATCAAGAATTAAGCTTATGTAGATCTTTTGGAAATTTTCTTCTAAAAAAATCTTCAAACCACATCATGGATACATGCAAGGTGGAGATTGGCAAGACAATGTTTCTGAGGCATAACTGGAAGAATGTTTTATGGAGTTTGATGGTTCTTTGGCCAAATACAAAAAGGGGAGAAGGATTTATATTTTCTAGAGGGAAGGAGGATATTACTTTATCCTTTAAATTAAAATTTCCTTTTCTAGATAATGAGGCGTATTAAGAGGCACTGATTTTAGGGTTTCTCGAAGACATACGAAGAGGCATTCATTCCCTCCGCATCAAAGGAGATTCGAACCTTATGTTTAAACATGTTCATGGTGAATATGCATTAAAGCACCTCAGTCAGGCACCCTATAGAACGATTATCCAGAATTTGATAAAGAACTTCCTTGAGGTCAAGATGGAGAGACACCTAAGAATGATGTGGGTGCCTATGCCATAATTGTAGAGAAAGTGTCCATAGGTGGTGAATCTATAATAGTGGTGATCCATATAAGAAAAACACCATTAACTGTGATGCAACTCTTACTAAGTCAAGATGATTCAAAATGAAGGGGAGAAATAAGGAAGAAATTAGAAAAACAAATGGCAAGATAAAGCATATAAAGCTAGCATAATTCTTTCTTCTTCAAGGATCTTTATAGTAGAAAAATCCTAGGAATGCACTATCTAGAATTACAGGTCTAGAATAAGCATGAGAACCATTAAAGAAGACTCGTGATGAGAATTGTGAAACAACTGATATTACCTTTTATTATATAAATTAATGAGAGCGATATTTTTGGTCATTGATAAACCAAGATGCAACAATAATACAAAAAGAATGTGCCAAGTGCCAATCTTTCTTCCAACTAGGAGAAATAAATTTTATGGAAGCTCAAACAGACTGAAGGAAGCCCTTCATTATTTCATCAAAGATGGAGTATTCCTAACCAAATTTTTTCCCCATTGAAATAAGAATTAGGGACCCAAGATTTTACTTTTTGGAAGAAAAACTATTTATAGTGGGTATTTCAATAAACCATTGCACTGCATCACCAAAGAGAAAGTCCTCAAGAAATCTCATGACCCATCTCACATTTAAGGAGACATATTTTGTGATAAACTCATGACACTTGGGTATTATAGGACAATAACGTAGAAAGATTCGACTGAATTTGTTCAAAAATGAAAGATTGTCCAACTTCATGGTAACATCATTCATGCTCGATCGATGGAACTCCATTTACTATCAACACCCTATCCTTTCCATACTTGGGCATTTTACCTTGTGGGGAAATAAATATTTCCTCTAGAGAAAAATAATGGATTCTAGTGGCAACTAAATGCTTTATAAAATGGATAGATGTAATACCGTGAAAAAGGGAAATATTAGGTGTGGTGGAACAGTTTATTCGATAATATATCATTTGTCAGTTTGGCATCCCAGGGGTAACCCTAAAGTCCCAATGGTGAGCGAGGCAAGGCCAACTAGATTTTTTATGGAGAGGGTCCAAATCAATGGATGTCCTTCTAGTCGGGTCATTCGTGAGCAGGGGTCATCCTTCAACCACGAGTTAACGGAGGATTTTAAGTTTGATTGAGACTATCCCATCACAATTGAAGGGATGAAGAATGACCTAGACCCCATCTTCCATTATATGAATAATGAAATGAACTTGATCTACTACCATGCCCATAGTAAAGACTTTAAATTTTTGAGGGGCTATGACCCTAATGCTCTATGGAGATTAGTTCATCATCGTCTATCAATCGTAAGTTTTCTAAATTTGTCCTTGTATGCCTCCACCAAATACTTTATGACTTGTTAATCTCTTTATAATTTCTTTCAAGGTGAAATGGCTTCCACTATCCTTAAAAACAAGTTCTGGCCAATCATCATGCTTATGAGGAGCAGGGAGAAACCATCATATCACTCACTTAACAAAACATTAAGTTGAGGGAGTAATTGAAATAAGATGTCATTGAGATGTATAAAACACATGGTGAGATTCAAAAGAGAGATAACTAGGTCGTCCTAAAAATTCTAGCTCTTAATAAGGCAGAAAAGGAGATCCGAAAGTTGAAGGACCAAACTGGCACTAATGCCATTAAGTTTTAGAGTTTTGAAGAGGCACTCAAAAAGTCCAATGAAGAACTCACCTAATCTATACATGATCTTAATATGATTAATAAGGATCTTACTAGGGTCAACCAGGAACTTGTCAAGACTAATGAAACCTTAGTTAAGACTAAGGTGGCTATGATTTCCAAGTTGAACATCTGCCGACTATAACATAGAGATCGTAATATTTTTTCAATGATGGATATGAGGAACTTAAAATAGTGTTGTGAAATATTACCCTAAGATTGCAGATGTTATGGGAAAATAAGAGGGAAATGATGAGGAAGTCATACCTTAGCCACTGAGTACCAAAAATAGGTAGATGAGTCTATTGAAAAAGACGATGGGATTGGTAAAATAGACCAAACCATTGTTGCAGATACTACTTATCCTATACCCCAAGATGTTCCCATCTCACTATTATGGCTGATGCACCTACTACCACTATTCCCCAAGTTAATCTAGAGACTGATCAAACTCCTCAAGTTTCCTCTAGAACTAAAAATTCTCCTGAGGCTTGGATCTTCTGAATTTATATCTCTCTAGAGCTTTTTTGTATTTTGAAATGAATATTTACATCTATGGTTGCATAGCTTTGAGATCAAATATAATTCAATTTCTTATTTTTATTCATGCATGTATCTTGACTTCTAGTGAGTTATTTTGATTATCTATATTTTTAGCCACCGCTTACTGTTAAGTGTTTGTTCAAAAATATATTTGACAATTAAATGTGGTTGGGTCTTGTCGACCTCCCATCTAGTTCTAGTCCTATGGACTCACGGTGGTATCTTGTCCACCCACCATGTTAACTTACTAGTTGTTTGTAATTAAAAGGTATCTGTTATTAGTTTATTCTTTTGATCATGTGGTTGGATCTTGTCAAACTGGTCTGCCTTATTAACCACCACTTTTGGATGAACCTATGTTATCCAGACTTTTGATTTACCAATGCTTGTGCAAGTTTACTTGTCGTATGATGGATCTTATCATCCTAAATAAGAGTCAGCGATGTTTACTAGAGTTGACTAAATGTAGTAGGATTTATCCTGAGATATTTAGTTATGGTCAGATATCATTGAACATGTGACTATTCTATATTTACTAGATTTGTCTAAATGTTCTAATATCTATCCTTGCATTAGTAATTCATGTGACTGCACTGGATTTCCCAGTTTTTTAGCCAAACTTATTGATCATGATATGTCTATGATAAGTCCATTCTTGAAGTAAAACTTGATTACATATTTTCATGTGTTCGTCTCCAAAATGTCTTCAACTTGAGCTTCTGGCACATCGTTTCGCTAACGAGCTAGTCAATGAGTAATATAGAAAACTTAAAATGGCATCCTGTGTAGAGAAAGAGTTTTATTCTCATAGGTAATTGATTATTGATTACAAAAATGGAGTTTTACATCTCTTATGCTAAGGTGACATGTAAAATCTATTTGCATGATTGATTGATTTTCTTATATGTTATACTCACCACTCATAGTATTTCCTCAAATGCTCTACATTCCACATGTTCTTTAATTATTCACCTTTTAATGTCTAGATTTTCTAAGTTCCAGGTCATACAACTGCAAATATTATGCATGGTTCTTGCCAGCTTGGTTCCATCTTATTCCATTTTTGGATAAAAAATTTCAGTACGTAATATCCTTACTTCAAAGTTCTTAGATTACCCTTTCATTATAAAACTAAGTAGTCTTATATTTTTGGGATATGGACCAAAGTGTGGTATCCTCCCTAACTTCCTCTACCATATCCAAATCGAGTCTTGTTCGGTTTCTCTTGAGTTAGTCAAAATTTAATACAGTTTGTTTAGGCAAGCTGACTGCAACAGGTACTATCTCCTTTGTATGGAATTCTAACATGAAGGGATTTTTACCTGTTGCAGTTCTTGGCATTATTTTATACACCCAAAGTACGTTATGAAATTCGTTGACCCGATTTCGTTTGGCATCATCCAATCTTCTTTTCTTTTTTTCTGACAGGGTAATGTTTGTGATCTCTGTTCATTAATTAAGGGTGACCTAGTACAGAGTGCAACTTCTTGATCCTCGACTGAATACAGAAGTCTTTAAATTTGTCATCATCAAATTATGTGTCGTTGTGGGAAATTAACACGTTAGGTATCCCATATCTGCATATTATGTTCTTCCAAATGAAGTGGAAGATCTTCTCATATGGCTTCTCGACTAGTAACTTATCTTCAACCCACTGGGTAAAATAATCAAGTCCTACAACAAGTTTTTAAAATCTGCCCCTTATCTTCTGCAGTGGGCCCATTTGAGCAATTCTCCATATTGCGAAAGGCTAAGGAGAAGTGATTAGTGTTACTAAAACTCCAGGCCTTTCATGTATCATAAAATAAATTTGACATCAATCTCATTTTATGTAATAACTAAAAATATCCTCCCCCATAGTGGGATAATAATATCCTTAAGTGGCGACCCATTTTGCCAGAAATCTTCCTACCAAATGGGCACAAAACTATCCATCATGTACTTATTTTATCAAATAATTGACCTTAGTGGGATGAACGCATCTAATTAGTGATACAATTAATCATCTCCTGAATAGAATTCCTCCTTTAAGCACATACATTGTTGCTTTATAGCGGTGCTTCCTTGCTTCCTTTGGATCTGTTTGTACGGTTTGAGTCTCCCACTATACGGATGGGATCCATCCAAGATGGTCTTATGTTTAACTATAAAACCAAGACACATTCTTTTTGTGTTGCATTGCGACAAAATTTCCACTCAAACCATTCTCTTGAGTTTCTCTCTAGTTACTGATACCAAAATAGAAAGATCATATGTTCGGGCATTTTCTTCCGTTAGATTCTAACCATTTATAAAGGCGAGAACTTCATTAGCAATATTTTTACATTTGCCAAATATTTCAACATTAACTCTTCTTTGGCCTCATAAATTTTGAAGATTTTATTTACGACAAGTTGAGAGTCATGTGCGCATGCTTACTATTAGTTCTTCATACCCAGTGACTATACCAATCCCATGCATACTATTAGTTCTTCATACTTTTCCTCATTATTAGAGGCCTAAAAGTTGAGTTTTAGCGTATACTCGTTGTCTACATCATTAGGCACATTTATAATCAAACTTTCTCTACCATCGTTAGCACATGATGAACCATCTACTAATAACATCCATATAGGAGGATCTTCTTCAAAATTACCTTTGACTAAACATCTATTCTTTAACCGATTTTTCCCATACTCCGCCTTACGAGCTCTTGTATCTTCTTGATCCAATGACTATATTTTACCCCTTTACTCTTATGATTTTATAGATGAGGTCTCTTCCATAGAATTTTTCTCGAGTACTTTTACTTTTGAGCTATCTTCCATAGAAGTATGCTAGGATGTGTTTACCACAAATCTCTCTTTCGAAGAAGTTTACACGTCTCTTTTCTCCTCATAAGTAAATTGTACTATAATGTATGACATGCCCTAGCCCTTAATTATTGTTTTGGGCTCGCATGTGATGTCATACTCTCCTAGTTCCACACCTCACACATTAGTCTAACAATTTTCTTAAGTTTATGAATGGTTTATCGTAGATAAAGGTCTGTATATATCACGATTCTATGATCTTCAAAGTAAGGTTTCATTATTTGATAATCTTTAATCAAAGCAAGTGCTAACTTCTGGAGCCTAGGGTACCGAATTTTAGCTCCATAGCATTACTTTTTAGTATAGTATATGGGATTTTGTAGTCCATCTTCTTGTCTGACCAATGTCGAGTTGACTAAAGATTCAGATAGAGCCATATACAAGGAAGGCTTTTCAACTAGGATTGACCTTAACAGTAGAGGTTCTACCCCTAAAGAATTTTTACTTCTAAAAAAGATTTGTCAAATTCCTTGGTTCACTCTAAGGTTTTCTAATTACTTTGAAGAATGAAAGATATGTGTCAGCATATCTTAAAATAAACTGGTTCAGTGCGACTACACAACCTATCAATCTTTGAATTTATCTTTTACTCATATGAGTCTGCATGTTAATTAATTATTTAATCATTTTGGATTGGCCTCTATGTCCCTTTAGTTGACTATGAAGTTAAGGAACTTTCCTTCCATGACTCCGAAAACACATTTTGTTAGATTCATCTTCATCTGATAATTCTCCAGTTGATAAAAAATCCAACATATGTCTTTCATATAATTGTCTCCATTCTTACTCTTAGTTATCATGCCATCCATATATACCTCCACAATTTCCTAATTTGCTTTTCAAAATTTTGCTCACTAGCCTCTGGTAAGTAGCTCCAACATTTTTCAGCTCCAAGGGCATCACTCTATAGTAACATGTACCTTAGTTATTGATGAATAAGGTATATTCCATGTCTTCTGACTTCATCTTGGTCTCATTATAGCTCTCATAACTGTTCGTGAAATTGAATAGCTCGTCTCTAATAGTGGCATTGACTAGATGATTAATTATTGGTACCGAATTATGATCCTTAGGGAAAGCCTTATTGAGGTCGGTAAAGTGGACATATGCGCCACATTTATTTATTTTTCTTTACCCTGACTACGTTTGAGAGATATTATGGGTATCCGACATCCTCACTATGCCTTTACTAATATGTCAACCTCTGCCTGAATGGACAAATTATTCTCTAGACTGAACACTTGAATCTTCAGTGTGACAGGGTTTGCGTCTTTTGCGACACTGAGCTTGTGGAAAAGGAATGTTGCATCTATGTGCGATATGTCATAGTGACTCTAAGAGAATACATTATTTCTATATCTCACAAAGTCTGACAACTCTTTATTAAAAGTTACGTCTAGTGATGTACCAATTTATGTTGTCCTCTTAGGATATTCGTCGTATAGAATGACAGGTTCAATTTAATTAAGGACTTCACATGTTACTAGCTCATCTTCATCTCGATGATCAATCTCAATCTCTTAAGTGTCGATAAGTTTATTTAGTTACTCTTGTTCGGTCGAGGTGTAATAGCATTCACGAGATGCCACTTAGTTTTCCTTTACCACACCAACCCCATAGTTTGTTGGGAACTTTAAGCATAAGTGAATAGTGGAAGGTACGACCTCTCATTTATTCAATTCGACCCTACTAAAGAATATGTTGTAGGTAGAGTGGAAGTTCTCATCAAAGATGAAGAAACCTACCATTTCTCTTCGACAGGTAGGCCGTGTGCCCCTTACAACCTCTTGTTTGATCATTCCCAAGGGGTCCACCTTCACCCCAAAAAATTGATAAAAGGTATTTGATATGCCTCTAATGTTTATTTTTCCAACCTCAATTTCTTGAATCAATTGTGGAACAATACATGTATAGAGCTGCCATTTTCACCTACTAGTTTGACTTTTTATAAAAAGCTACTCTGCTCTCATACACCATCTTAGTTACGACTAAAGGGTCATCACGGGGATAAAGAAATCACAAATTGACTTTCGAAAGACCAACAATGAGTCGGTATTTGTTTACCTTTCAAGTATGAGTCTCCCCGGTAGGACCCAAATTGATCTATCCTATATAAGTATAACAGTTCACCTCGTTGAGGTCCTCTTTCCTCTTGACAAGTCCACATCCTCCACCAGCATCACATCCATCCAAAAAGTGAGAACCGAAAGAAATCATGGTAACATCCTTCACCGATTCCTTGGGTTTTTTAGGAAGATATGAATCTCGTTCATTGATAGACAGGGTTTTACCGTGGTGTCGCATCACCGACGTCGGTCGTTTGTTATTTCGGCTCACCTGCTCTATACAAAAACCTAAACAAAAATCCACAGAGACGAGTTGCTAGAATTTATAAGGTTTAGTACTCCTAAAATAAAAGCATAAAAGATAATTATACATAAAAAGGAAAAGATGCAGAAAGGGAAAATATTAATATAGGCATTTATTTAAACTAGACCAATAAAAGTGACAAAAACTATAGGTTGTGTTGAATATCCCTCACTCAAGTTCATCAGTATAAAATGGTTACATGGGTTGACAAGTTATTAAGATTGCATCTCATTTTGACAGTTAATAAAACCAAGAGTTGTCACACCCCTAAATTCGCATAAAAGCCTAGTAAGATTTTGGCATCAACAAATACCCCAAAAATTATGCATGCAAGCTCGTAAGCATGGAGCATACATGATATACCCCATCAAATCTCCTGGGTGCAATAACTAGGACAACACACTCGAAATAAACCCGTAAACACCATCACCAAAGCAATGCAACATGTCAAACCAAGGTGAATTAAATCCAACATAACCTAGACTAATTTATCTAGAAAGCATGAGAAAAACACGATAAAGGAAAGAAGAAAATAAACGCGATAAAACTACACCAGAAAGCAATAAATGAAAGCATGGAAATCTAAATAACAAAGCAAGTAAATTAACTACAAAGAAAGTAAAGAAAGGAAGACAACTAAATTAGCAAGCCTGCATAAAACAAAGTGGGAAAAACACACAAAGTGGTGGAGTAGGGAAAATCTCCATACAAACCCTAAACTAATGTAAAATGTAAGATATTTCTCTCAAATGAGAGAAATGAGTATTTATACAAAACCCCCAAAATGGAAAACTTGTAAATAGAAACGCTAAGAAAAATAGGGGATCAATCGATCGACCCCTTTGGTCGATCGATCAGGCTTTAACCCACTGTGAAATCTAGAAGGCAAATATCTGAAGGGTCGATCGATCGACCCTTTGGATCGATCGATCGATCAAGAAGGTCTACACACAGCTCCCCCTATTTTGGTTCATTTGGAATTCTCCTCCGCTAAACGCGTCATAACTTCTTCGCTAGGGATCGTATTCGTGCACCGTTCATGGCCAAGCGAAGAATGAGAGGAAGGATACATCTTTTGTGCAGATGTTGGGCCAGATGCCCAAACTGTGAATTGACTAAAATTCCCTTAAACGTGTGATTGCGTGCGTAAATTAGCCAGAAGGTATCCAAACTCCATACTTAGTATCTAAATACCTACAAAAGCCCAATTATACCTCATATAGCATGTTATCAATATAAATCCAAGGTTTTTTGGTTAAGATGCTTAAATATAGAGATTACGGCATTCGAGGGGGCTAAAATGCGTAGGTTCGGGGGAAGAAATACGCAATATTTGCATATTATCACACCCCCTAACTTACACATTTCTAGTCCCTATCGATGAAATAGGATGCAACAAGAACTACAAGAAAATCAAAAGCAGGATACAAGTATAAAATGGGAAGAAAAATAAATAAAAAGATAAGGACACTTTCGCGGGCAAAAGATTGCATTTAGCGTATGCAATAAGCCATTAAACCCCTAGGTTACCCTAGTGGACGAGTGTCGTCTCGTGAGCATTTTCAGGGATGAAACCCACAAACATCATAATGTTTCCTCAAAATAGTCTCAAACCAACATGGACAAGCCCAAAAATATGAAAAATATTTCATACACATTATTAGGACAATGAACGAATTCAAACAAAATTCTCAAAGAATGCACCTTATAGAATTGAAACCTTAAAATGTGGGAGGGGAGCGAGCACATGAAAAGTGTGAATTGGAAAAAACTTATATAAATCGGATACTAAATAAAGAAATCATATATTCAATCCTCATGGGCATTACACGCATCAAGTGAATTCACTCGAAACAGGGAGTTAATACACGGAACATGCGGGCATAAAGAGTAAATGTAAAGGGAAACTAGTCCGCACACATGTCATAAATGAAGAATGCTATATAGAAAATGAAAAAAATTAATCTCAATGACTGATACCACAGATTAAAAGAGGCGAAATGCATTTTCACAAATTATCAAAACTATTATGACTTTATAATTAAATGCACCCTAAGATCACATAGGACTTTATAGAGTTGTAGTGTAGGTTTGGCTAGGGTATGAAATGAAGGATATATATGTATGGGTTCAAAGTGTTCGAAAATGAAAACTCGGGATAATGAGAAGAATATGGGGAATATATAAATTGGAAAACATGTTCCAAATAAGCATTGTATATATCATTTGGAGAGCAATCAAAGCTTATTAAACTACATACAACATTTACAACTTTCTCTTTCTTTTCTTTTCTTCTTTTTCTAATGCTTTCTTTTGTTTTATTTTGCTTTTTTTTTTTCCTATTTTTTCACATCTCTCTTTTCTTTACTTTTCTCTCTCTCTCTCACATGCCTGAATTGCAACCGCAATGCAACATCATTCAATCCCAAGCAACATTCCAAACAAAGACATGAAAGGTAATATGTATGGTTTAAACTCCAATCTAGAGTTGGTTATGGTATTGGGGTTATGAAATGAAAGTCTAATATTTAGGCTCAATGGGGTTGACGAGGAGAAATATATAAGGTGAGGTCAAGGCTAATATGGGTGATATAATAATGTTTGCCTATGATCATTTCATAAAGTTTACGCAGTTATCGTGTCAAAACAAACTTTGAAAATCATGCTCAAGTAACACATTTCATGTATGAACTCAGTTAATGCACGATCAAATGAAAGAATAGAGAGATTACCAATGACTCTAACGTTTTCAAAGAGGAAAGAATAGTGCATACACTCACAAACGACGAAAGGTACAAATCTTACTCGGTGTAAGCATATACAATGCAACAAAAGATTACCGAGTTATAAAAATCTTAAACCAAATCAATAAAATAAGAAAGTGCATATGCTCATAAAATAAAATTGAATTCACGAAGTTATTCATAATATCAATGATTTGAGGATTAAAGTCGAATAACTTCTAAAATCAAGAATATGCATCGTTAAATTGTCTAATGGATCGGGCAATTATTAAAATTTATCATCGAAAATAAAGGCAAAACGCCCAAAAAAGGAGAAAAAAGAAAGGAAATATTTTTGAAGTTTTTGATTTTTTACAAGAAAAGCATACTAAGTAACTAACAGGTGAGCAAAAACATGGAGTAAGTAAAGAAATGGATAGAATATCCCACACCCCCTAACTTAAAACCTGATGTTGTTCTCAATGTGATTTAAGAACCAAATTAAATAAAGGAAAATAGTTATATTACCCAAAATTGGAGCGATCCCCATAAGAACAAGTGCAAAGAATCTACAAAACAAGTTAGTACCGAGCATAACAAAAACATATAAAAAAAGTTAACTAATTACAAGAGACTAAATAAAAAGGAAAGAAAGAATAAAGAAAAAAAAAAGAATAGAAACCTTACTATATACAACATACTATTTAGGCTTCACACTAACTATACACCAGAAGTCTAAATAATTGCGGGTCCATTATGAAAATGATTTTGACTGTGGAGGATAACTGGTGTACCCTCACACTCAAGCATGCCTTCTGAAAAATATGAATTCCATTTTAACAACGAAAGACATGTGTACGGCTGAAAAAACTAACCATTGTCAATTAAAAGTTTAGGAGGAACGATGGGGGATTTGGATTGAACGGGTGAGAAAAACATGGGGGGACCAAGAAAAGAAAAATATCCTCTCAAGGATTTTGAAATTGGAATGGCTGGTGGCGCACATGAGGGCAAATATGCCTTCATGGTAGGTGACTCGAGCAAGTACTACTCTTCGGTGAAAAGGTTTAACACATTAAAGTTTGAAACCAATTCATCGGGTACTTGTGACGGTGTGATAACATGGAATGAAAATGGGGAGGAAATAAATTCAAACTCAAGAGATGAGTCATCATCGCTTGAAGATTGAGTTTCGAAGGAAATAAGATCATTTTCATTGAAATGTTCTTCTTTGGGGGCCAAATAAGAAATCATTTCATTGCAAATAGATATTACTTACATTTCGTCCTCACTTTCAATATCTATTATGCAATGGGAAAAGCCAACAATGGTTTGTTCCAAAGTAGGAACAAAGATCTCATTTGGTTCAAAACATTCCTTGACTTCAAAAGTCTCAGAAGAAAAATCGTCACCGGATTCAAATAATAAATACAATTCATGTTCCCAACAACGATTTTCTTCCCGGTAACGGTTTTCAAGTTTCTCATTTTCAAGCATGCACAAGACCTCACCGAATGTCATAGGTCAAGGCGTGGAATCTTAAAAATACGAACTTTGAAAATTACCATCGGACTTAAACTTAAACTCATTAGTATAATAATTGTGAAAACTATTGCAATTCGTTTCAAAATTCCTATTATAAGGAATTAGTGGCCCAAAATCATTATCATCATCCTCAAAATTCCAATAACTCATGTTTTGACTTTCCCTATACTCGCCCAAAGTTATTTTTGAATTTGTAATTTTTTGGGACTCTAAGTATTGACCGAAAGTCATAGGATTACGGGCATTTTGAGAATTATAATAATGATTGCCGAAAGAGTTGGAATAATACATGCTTACCCAAAAAATGGCTCAAAGTGGAGAATTCCACAAAGTAGATGCGCACGACAAAAATTCAAGTGTTTCTCGGCGCTCAAAGTCGTGGTGTTGCATCACCGACGCCGATCATTTGTTATATTTGACTTATCTGCTCTATACAAAAACCTAAACTATGACTACACTCTTTTAAGGGAGTATAACGACTAGTCCGGGTATCAAAAATCCACAAAGACGAGTTGCTATAATTTATAAGGTTTAGTACTCCTAAAATAAAAGCGTAAAAGATAATTATACACAAAAAGGAAAAGATGAAAAAAGGGAAAATATTAATCTAGGCGTGTATTTAAAGTAGACTAATAAAAGCGGTAAAAAATATAGGTTGCATCGAATATCCCTCACCCAAGTTAATTAGTATAAAATGGTTTCATGGGTGGACGAGTTATTCAGATTCCATCTCATTTCGACAGTTAATTAAATCAAGAGTTGTCACACCCCTAAATTCGTATAAAAGCCTAATAAGATTTTGGCGTCAACAAATACCTCCAAAATTACGCACGCAAGGTCGTAAGCACAAAGCATACATGATACACCCCGTCAAATCTCCTGGGCGCAATAACTAGGACGACACACTCGAAATAGACCCGTAAACACCATCACCAAAGAAAATCAACTTGTCAAACCGAGGTGAGTTCAATCAAACACAACCTAGACTAATTTAGTTAGAAGGCATGATAAAAATGTGGTAAAGGAAGCGATAAATAAATGCAATAAAACTACATTAGAAATTAATAAATGAAAGCATGTAAATCTAATTATCAAATCAAGTAAATTAACTACAAAGTAAGTAAAGAAAGGAAGAAAACTAAATTAGTAAGCTTACATACATCAAAGTGGGCAAAACACCCAAAGTGCTGGAGTAGGCAAAGCTCCATACAAACCCTAAACTAATGTAAAATGTAAGATATTTCTCTCAAATTAGAGAAATGAGAAATTATACAAAACCCCCAGAATGGCAAACTTGTAAATGGAAAAGCTAAGAAAAGTTGGGGATTGATCGATGGACCCTTTTGGTCGATCGATCGATTAATCAGGATTCAACCAACTGTGAAAGATTGAGAGGCAAATATTTGAAGGGTCGATCGATCGACCCTTTTTGTCGATCGATCGATCAAGTAGGTCTGCACAAAGCTCCCCCTGTTTTGGTTCATTTGGAATTCTCTTTCGCTAAACATGCCGTAACTTTTCGTTAAGGATCAGATTCGCGCACCATTCACGGCCACACAAAGATTACGAGGAGGGATACATCTTTCATGAGATGTTGGGCCATATTACCAAACTATGAATTGACTAAAATGCCCTTGAACGTGCAATTGCGTACGAAAATTAGCCAGAATGCATCCAAACTCCATACTTAGTACCTAAATACCTACAAAAGCCCAATTATACCTCATATAACATGTTATCAATATATATCCGAGGTTGTCTAGTTAACGGATTTAAATATAGAGATTAAGGCACCCGAGGGGGATAAAATGCGTAGGTTCGAGGGATGAAATACGCAATATCATTCATCATCTTGATCCCCATCTCATCTATGTTTCATCTCGTTCTCCTTTTTGCAAGGGGTTTTAGATTGTCGCATGGGTTCCTGTTCATCCCTCACATTTGTTCGACCACCTTTATCTACATACTTTATTAATTTTCCTCGGCTGATCAAGTATTATATTGTAACACCCCACTAAATTCTAGCATCGGTCGCCACCAAAATTAAGCCCGGCGTTAATAAATTAAATATCATCCTTAGCATGCAACAAATCTGATACATATTAATTTTAATCCACAAGATGAATATTTTAAACCAATCCCAAAGATTTAGAACATCCAAGTGATTTTCACCAAAGTGTGATATAAAGTCTGTCACATGAAATCTCTGAATATCTCAATTATTACAATAAACCAAACCAAACTGAAATCTTAAGACAACTTTGGAACCGAAAGGCCTAATAAAAACCCATATGTAGTCTCACAATAAATACGACTGAATATGAGAAGAAATAAATTACTAAAACAATAATATAGCTCCAACTTCACTTCCGAAGGATCTCCAATAATTTCTATGCAGCTACTCCAATTAAATCCCTGAAAATATTAGTCAATGCATGTGTTAGAGCCAAGACCCTGAGAATGAATACCAGCTAATCCTTTCAAATAGGGTCCTTAAACCCAGACAATAGTGCTATACATATCGACCATAAGAATAGAAACTTTTAATTAAAAGAAAGTCTATAATCATCAATCATAAATTTATAAGTACCCGAGATGTTTAAATGTGCCACACCAATATTATTTAAATTAACCCAAGTCCCACAATGTTAATGTGTTTGAATTAACCAGGATGATTTGTTCTCACGTTATTTTTAGGTATAGCGGTCCTCCCACCACGGGTGATTTACACAAAAATACATTAATATTACCAACACCCATCCCCTTGTCAAGTCTGTCGTATGATCCGTTTTTATTCTGCGATCCTCGCTATATGACAAGGTTCCACAAACACACACATCCCCTAGTCAAGTCCGCCATTTGATCTGTTTTTATCGTGAGATTCTCACAATATGACAAGGTTCCATACACGACATAAATCATCCTTTGCCCCGGTTAAACTGTCGACCCCGGACACATTATGTCACCAACAATTTTAATACCAGTTCTACTCTTGCGGTATTATTTTCCCAACATTTTGCATACTCATTATTCACAATAAATTCTCCCTACCCTTAAAAGCGATGTGAAAAATCCTCAAAATATTCCGTAGTCCAAATTAAAGGCTCCCAAAACACAATTTTATCCCATCTTTAATAAATGATGATTATAAAAATTTCTCTTCACCAAGATATTAATCCTAGGTTATCACAACAACGGTAAATATAGAGAATTTTCCCTCATCCCAATTTATATAACCATATATTAACTAGTCCCATACCTAATTAGTATAAATCGCAACTAAGGCGGCCCACTTACTAGTCCCATACCTAACAAGTGTACTATAACAAGGGGTGGAAGTCAATTATCTAAAATACCAACGTTCCCGAAATATTCAATATTATAATATTCCATAAGTGACACAATCAACAATTTATGATAATATTCTCAACAACACTAAATTCCTAATAAATGATTTTTAATCTAAATATGGGGAAATCAAAAACACGTAATTATTATGAATTTTTTGAATCATTATTACTCGCAAGTTCCAAATTAACTATTTATTTTCTACCACAAGTAATTTAATTAATTTAGGATTATTTATCTAAAACTTCCAAATTAAATTTCTAAGGGCTCCTCTACATGTATTTGCCCATGATATAACCAACTTCGTAAATTCAATCCAAATAACAACAAAGTTATTATTATTTGGTATTATTAATTATTTTCACAAAATAACCCCGAAATTAGTTTCTTAAAAATATTATGTTCTTTAATTTATTTTAGAACATATGAGTTTTAATGGAGGCTATAATCAAGACACATAACACTAAAGAAAAAGAATAGGATAAACATGCCTCATTTTTACATGTAGAAATTGACTATAAATCCGAGTTTCTCTTGAAAAATTGAACAAAAACTCCTCTGAAACCAACTTGGGATAGATTTGTTTATGCCTCAAAAGTTGAGCTTGAAAGTGGTTTTAATGGTGGTTTATGGTGGCTCAAGGGGTGGTCACAAATTTAGGATTTACTACTGGTTTGTGAGAGCTTAAGAGAGTGGGAGAGATGTCGAAAATTTGCTTGTTTTCTTATCTCATCAACCCAATGACTAATACATTATATAACCCATAATTTGTTAGTTTATTCATTAATTAACTCCAAAAATCTAAGACCCATCCAATGTTGGTGAGGTTATTCAAAGGGGCTGGTGAGGGAGGTATAGACTAGGGGTTGAATCAATGGATGGCTTAAGATTAAGCCAAAATAAATAATAAAACCCCAAATTTATTAATATTTTTATTATTTTTACAACTGAAAATAGATATAAAATAGGTCTAAATGACATTTTGTGGAGATGTCGAAGAAGATAAAGTTTTTCAAAATTAAATTTTAAGTCCATCTCGAATTTTTTAGAATTTTCTGAGCAATTTTATGTTTTGACGAAAAATAATAATATTTTATATATTTATTCATTTTTTTGACTTTTGACCCCATGGCACTCTTAGGACTATTTTTAGTATCCAATAAATATGGTCAAATTATTTTTAACCCCTATAAAACTTCCTGTAAAAATTACGCAAGTTCGCGTCCTGCGCGACACTTGCTGACAAAAGTCGCGTTATATGAACCATGACCGCGTCACAATCACTCTTTGGAATTTTTGCATCAAACTTAACCGACATATTTATTTAATCAAATTCATTGAATTCAATATTTTTATTTATCTCGAATATTCCAATTTTTTATTTAAAAATACCCATTTAAAAATCCGGGTTGTTACATACTTCCCCACTAACAAGAAATTTCGTCCTCGAAATTTAGCAAGACAAAGTGTGTACACAAAACCAAAGTCCACGAGTTTTTTTACGTAATGTAATTAGGTGCCCATACACCTAATTCTACTCAATTGGAAATTATTAATACTACTCCTATAACACGTAATAAAATATTTTACGTATTGATCCTATATTTAGCCACGCCGTGGCTCCTGCGGTGCTTGCTCCTCTCGAGGATGAAATTGATAGCACCTCCCACAACCAATGTTGGTTGGTGCTGTAGTTTCTCCCTGTGCACCAAGTGCTGCTGGCGCTCCCTGAACGCCTATTGCGGGCAGTAATGCTGGGGCTCCCCACACCCCGAGCCCTACCATTGCTGGAGGTCCTCAGTTTTGCTGACCCTGAGTAACGGGACCCTGATGGTTCTCTCTCTTGAAACACCTATTTTCTTTGTGTCCCACTTTCCCACACTTGAAACGAGTACCCTGAAAAGTCCCCAAGTTCTAATTTTGCTCATCCTGACGACCTTCCCTCTGGTTGTCATGGTGGAAGTTATTGTTCTGTTGTCCTTGGTTCGGCCTCTACCTATTCCATGTTTGGTCATTGTTTCCCCTGTTGTCTCCACCCTGACTCTCTGTCTCTTACCTCTTTCCCAATTTCTTCTGATGGTTTATTCTCTCCTGCCAATGTAACATATCAACATCCACTACTTAGGAGTAAGCAGTATACACCGAATTTACCAAAACCATTTGTCTGATGGGCCATAACAACCCTTTGATGAAGCACTCCATCTTTTTATTCATAGTATCTACCTCCTCCAGTACAAACATAAATAAATTTGTGAACTCTTATTTTTATTCTACAATTGATTTTGAACCTTGGTCCAACTCCAGAAATTATCTTTTCTTCGCACTCCAAATAGTATAAGGGAAGTACTTGTTGTTAAACCTTATTTGAAAATCAGTATAATTCAAAATATCCTGTTCCTCTGACATGGTGGTTCTCTCCCACCATTGTAAGGAATGTCCCGACAACTGAAATGTTGCTAATAACTAATTTTTCACGTTCGTTCATTCTACTAATCTCAAGTGTCGTTCCATGTCCCTCCTCCATTGGTGAGTGACCATGGGATCGGATCCTCCAGTAAAGGTAGAAGGATTTCACTTGAAAAAGTTGGTCCTCACTCTATCCCAATTTGAGACGGGTGGTTCCTGTTGTTGGTGTACGAACGTCATCACTCTTTGTCTCTGAATTTCAATACTGGCCGCTGTGTCCTCTGGCACGATTGTCGCTAGTGCTTCAACATCTAGGATAATCTGCCTTTGTCCGTCCTGAAATGCAGGACATGAAACATAATACTCCCTCCTATTACCATTTTTCCTAGTTTTCGTCATCTAAAAAGATAAGAACAATCATTATGAGACTCAGAAAAACTAAGAGTACAAATCATCGAAATGAAATCAAAGGTAAGCAACGCGGAAGCTAAATAGACTCATAACCTACGAGACCTAAGACCATTCTATAATAACATTTGTAACACCCTGCTAAATTCTGGCGTTGGGCGCCACCAAAATTAAGCCGAGCGTTAACAAATTAAATATCCTCCTTAGCATGCGACAAATGTGAGACATATTAATTTTAATCCAGAAGATTAATATTTTAAACCAATCCCAAATATTTAGAATAACCAACTGATTTCACCAAAGTGAGATATAAAGTCCATCACATGCAATCTTTGAATATCTCAATAATTACAATAAACCAAACCAAACTGAAATCTTAAGACAACTTTGGAACTGAAAGTCCCAAAAAAAAAACATATGTGGTCTCACAACAAATACGGCTGAATAGGAGAAGAAATAAGTTACTAAAATAATGATATAGATCCAACTTCACTTCTGAAGGATCTCCAATAATTTCTATGCAGCTACTCCAATTAAATCCCTAAAAATATTAGTCAACGCATGTGTCAGAGCCAAGGACCTGGGCATGAATATCAGCTACTCCTTTCAAATAGGGTCCTTGAACCCAGACAATACTGCTATACATATTGACCATAATAATAGAATCTTTTAATCAAAAGAATGTCTATAATTATCAACCATAAATTTCTAAGTACCCGGAATGTTTAAATGTGCCACACCAATATTATTTACATTAACAAAAGTCCCATGATGTTAATGTGTTTCAACTAACCATGAATATTTGTTCTCACTTTATTATTAGGTATAGCGGTCCTCCTGCCATGGGTTATTTACACCAAAAATACATTAATATTACCAACACCCATCCCCTTGTCAAGTCCGTCATTTGATCTGTTTTCATTCTGCAATTCTCGCGATATGACAAGGTTCCAGACACACACACATCCTCTTGTCAAGTCCGCCGTCTGATCCATTTTTATCATGTGATCCTCATGATATGACAAGGTTCCACACAAGACACGACATAAATCGTCCTCTGACCCGGTTAAACTGTCGTCCCTGGACACATTATGTCGTCAACAGTTTTAATACCAGTTTTAGTCTTGCGGTATTATTTTCCAAAAACTTCTCATACTCATTATTCACAATAATTTCTCCCCGCCCTTAAAGGCGATGTGAAAATCTTCAAAATATTCCTTAGTCTGAATTAAAGGTTCCCAAAACATAATTTTATCCCATCTTTGATAAATGATGATTATAAAAATTTCACTTCACCCAGATATTAATCCTAGGTTTTCACAACAACGTTAAATATAAAGAATTTTCCCTCACCCCAATTTATATAACCCGCATAGATTTATATTAACTAGTCTCATACCTAATTAGTATAAATCGCAACTAAGGCCCACTTACTAGTCCCATAACTAACTAGTGTACTATAACAAAAGGTGAAAATCAATTATCTAAAATACCAAAGTTCTCGAAATATTCAATATTATAATATTCCATAAGTGACATATTCAACAATTTATGATAATATTCTCAACAACACTAAATTCCCAATAAATGATTTTTAATCTAAATTTGGGAAAATAAATAAAAAAACATAATTATTATGATTTTTTCGAATCATTATTACTCTCAAGCTCCAAATTAGCTATTTATTTTCTACCACAAGTAATTTAATTAATTTAGGAATTTTTACGTAAATCATCCAAATTAAATTTCTAAGGGCTCCTCTACATGTATTTTCCCATACATTAACTAACTACGTAAATACAATCCAAATAACAACAAAGTTATAATTATTTGGTATTATTAATTGTTTTCACAAAACAACCCCGAAATTAATTTCTTAAAAATTTTATGTTCTTTAATTTATTTTAGAACACATGAGTTTTAGTGGAGGCTATAATCAAGACACATAACACTTAAGGAAAATAATAGGATAAACATGCTTGATTTTTAGATGTAGAAATTGACTATAAATTCGAGTTTCTCTTGAAAAATTGAACGAAAACTCCTCTGGAACCAACTTGGGACAGATTTGTTTAAGCCTCAAAAGTTGAGCTTGAAAGTGGTTTTAATGGTGGTTTATGGTGGCTCAAGGGGTGGTCACAAAATTAGTATTTACTACTGGTTTGTGAGAGCTTAAGAGAGTGGGAGAGATGGCAAAAATTTGTTTGCTTTCTTATCTCATCAACCCACATGGTTGATACATTATATAACCCCATAATTCATTAGTTTATTCATTAATTAACTCCAAAAATCTTACACCCATCTAATATTGTTCAGGTTATTCAAAGGTCCTGGTGAGGGAGGTATAGAATAGGGGTTGAATCAATGGATGGCTTATGATTAAGCCAAAATAAATAATAAAACTCCAAATTTATTAATATTTTAATTATTTTTGCAATTGAAAATAGCTGTAAAATTTGTCTAAATGATATTTTTTGGAGATGTTGAAGAAGATAAAGTTGCTCAAAATTAAATTTTAAGTTGATCTAAAATTTTTCAGAATTTTCTGAGAACTTTTATTTTTTGACGAAAAATAATAATATTTTATTTATTTATTCATTTTTTTTTTACTTTTGACCCCATGGAACTCTTAGGCCTATTTTTAGCATCCAATAAATATGGTCAAATTATTTTTAACGCCTATAAAATTTCCTATTAAATTTACGCATGTTCGCGTCCTGCGCGACTCATGCTTACAAAAGTCGCGTTATATGAACCATGACCATGTCACAATCATTCCTTGGAATTTTTGCAAAAAACTTAACCAATATATTTATTTAATCAAAATCATTAAACTCAAAATTTTGATTTTTCTCGAATATTCCAATTTTTTTATTTAAAAATCAGGGTTGTTTCATATATCTTATTCTTTAGGGTTAAGAAATTATCAATAGTGTTGTCATAATCTTTTCGGACCTTCCATTACTTATCCTTCGATTTTTCGATTTTGTGCGGCCTTAAATTTACCTTATTATTTTAGTTTGCAACTTTCACGAATTTTTCCGAGGATTTGTTGCACGCCTACATTAATGTGGTATATTCATCTAATCTTCTTAGTTTCTTATCTTTCTTTTCTGGAAACTTGTCCTTCTTATCATAACTCTTGACAGTGTCAAATCTGGCATAGATTATTTCTTTTTCTTCCATAGCCTCTTCAGCGTTCATAATTTTTCTTGCCTTAGAAAGGATCTCTACCATCGTGGTCGATGGATCCTTATCTAGCCCCCAATATAATTTTCTAAGAAATACATTGGAATTTTTTAATCATAATCAATCACTTGTCTGCATTGAATAGTATGATGAACTCCCTTATCATTTCCTTCGCCTTTTAACGGACACTTAGCAGGCAAGCCACTATTTTCCCTAGCTTTATATTGAAATAAAGATTATTGATAAAGAGGTAAGGAAACTACTGAAAAGTGGGGATCTTTCCTCCTGGAAAGCCATTATACCATACTTGAGATGACCCATTCATAGTGATGGAAAAATACCTATAGAGAAGATCATAACATACATAATAGATATCTGAAGCAGGCACGTATATCTCCACGTGCAACATCGGATCTGATTTCCCATCATACTTGGGAGTGATAACTAGTGGTTTAAATATAGTGTGGTTTGATAACCCACCACCTTACGTGTATGTGGTGATCCCTGAATAAAGCCCTTGTGCAAAGGGTTCTTCATTTTGAGGATTTCACCAAATCGGTCTTCTAGGCATTTTATAGACCCTTTCTAGGATTGTTCTTCATTCTTGGACTTTACAGTGACGGTCTTCTCAGTTCAGCCATGACTTTTGACTGATCTTTCTTCCTGGAAATTCTGCTTTACTTTTTTTGTCCCTCTCATGCTTGGTCTTGACCTACTTGAGGTTCCAAACCATCTACTCTTTGACTTCTTGGGCCCTCTATGCATTATCTAGATTCTCTATATTGATTTTCCTTTGGTGCTCTTGGTCACAACTGATCAATTGTGGAATTCCTACTTAGTCTTCCCAAAATACTAAGACGCTCTAAAGAATAGGTCTATTTTTCATCATATCCTCCTAATCTGATAGTGAATGTGGCCCCTAGATAATAAGATCTATCATTCCGATATGATTCAGAGTGCGTGGATCTGTTACCTTCACCTCATGAGTCCAAATCTAATCTTTTTGAATTTTTAGTTTCTCTGTCGTAATGAGTTCACATCCTATCCTTGTATGGGGCTAAGGGTGGCATCTCTCATCTCCTATCAGAGTTCTCACCCTTGCTAGGGTGACCGAGTTCAATTGAGGTTTATTTTTCCCATTCCAAAACTTTTTGTCAGTTGCTTTATACTCTCCTGCATAGCCTCCTGGCCCGTAGCGAGGATCATTAGGATTCCCTTCTGATCTCCCATATCCACAAGTGTTGAGTGATGAATTCCTTCAGCGATGGACTACTTTCTAGGTTTTCTTCTATGCTCACAGTATTTCTAAAAAACATAGTGTCGTAATGCATAAAGCAATGTATAACAATTGCTAGTGGAAAATGTATAGGAAATGAGGTTTTAATCAGGAAACCATAAATCAAGTGTAGAATTTATGGATTAAAATGGAATTGAGTAATAATTGATTCAAAGTAACTCTAACCATTAAATCCTACGTGAATCGAAATGCGATTCACTAGTCTACTAGAAAATGAGTATCCTTAAGTTTAAGAAAAAATTAAAATTGTAGAAAGTAACGAATGCCTTGTTTCACTCCCACAGATGGTGCTAATTTGTTATCGACTAAAATTTGTATACTGATTTTGTTTGAGCAAGTTCATATAAGTATAAACGGTAAGACAGAAAGAAACAGAGATCAATGGAATGCTTATCTAGAACTAGTTATATAGAGAGATGAGATAAAGGGAATGACTTCATATTTACGTGGTCCGGCCTAATGTGGTGTCTCCCTTGATGCATGTGTAGAGATTATTGATTAAGTAGAATTAGAGTGTGTAATCTCAGTTAGTTGTCATTTTCTTATTTACTCCTGCCGCCTTAAATGTGGATGTTTGCGTATCTGTTTATGGAATATTCTACCCAGTACACTAGAGTGTTCTAGGGGTCTTGTACGTATAGATTAAAAAATACCCACTTTACATGGAACTAGAGGGATAATTATAAAGTTAGTATGGGCACATATAGTGGGAAGGAATGTTTTTCTATTTCAATCTTATGGGTGCGCTGCTGACATCATTACACTGGCTGACTTATGCCTACTATGACGGAGCTATTTGACAGAGTTAACTTCGTCATTGACGGAGTTAAGTGTGTTGTCTTAATTAGTAGGGATAACCAAAATTCCTAGGATGACCCTAGTAGTTTTTTAGCTGAACTCATTGTTATATAAACCTAACTCACTATTACATGGTAGATAATAAGTCCAGGTGTCCTCTTTTGATTGGTTAGGAATTATTCCATATTAATGATATAATAATGGTAAAATGATTATCATTATTTATGCATAGAATCATTACATTGAATCTATTAAAATTAAATTTCGCAAATAAAAAAGTTTCATCAACCCTGTTACTACCAAAATTAGGTCTTGGTATGCCTTGGTCATACCTAAACTTCCTATCACACCAACGAGGGTTGTAGGCCTCAATTTCAACGCACCACTCGGTGTGAGTTGGAAGAAAACTAGACGTGATTAGACGAACCATGACTAAATAATATTTAACTTCCTGCTCACCGCGATGTAGTTTCAGCATTGAAGTGTCTCATTCGAAGAATGACCATGTTTGATAGTTACTCCCTCCATGATATAGATGTTTCTCAAAATAATTGTAATCATTGATTAATGGAAAAAAAAGATTTATTACTCTATTTACAGTTGTAATGCATTATGAGTGTACTTCGTAGAGGAAACAAGCTAAAGGATTGGGATTTTGGGGCAAGATAGGGGAACCTAGAATAGTGGAACCCCATCGATAGGAAAATGTTAGGACAATTGGAAACGTCATCATGCCCGACAGAGAATTTCATGTCCAAGTATGTTCTATCTATATAAGTGCATACGGATCCAAGGGTGATCGTACAAGTGCAATATTAACCTCCTGAACTAGCAAAACATAAATTTTCACTAAGTCACCGTGTGGTTGATCAGAAAGAATACACAAAATGTAGGGATCTAACTCTAAGTTTTTGCCTTAACCTAGTCCAAAAGGTGTGTGGAAAAATTCCCTAGTCCTTCTCCTCTTGATTAAGTTTCACATGGGGTTTATTAGATATTTAATGAACTAGACAAAAGTGGCCGTAATTGATTTAGCAACAAAATCACGAACTAGCTTGTCCAACCTGTCTTATTCATTGATCTCATCATCGTGTAGAGATGTGTCATCACAAGTAAGGGCACCATGTAGTTCTCAATCCAACAACTCGCACACATCTTCAGGGTGGAAGTAAATTCCCCCAAGTTTCTACCAAGTTATGAGAAATAATTCTTCATTACTAAATCAACAAGTAAAGGGCGGGTCCAAACCGACAAGCTGGATGTCCTAGATAAACCTTGAGCAGGTGAACCTGGTATTTCTCATAGATGTATCTCGACCATGCTACAAATCCATCTCGGGAACTAATTGATCCCTCTAATTTAACATGAGAGTAAGGAAAGTTCGCCCTATCAAGACTAACCTTAAGATGCTAAAAGAAGAAAGTTATCCTCATCGAGTGTTATATAAGGGTTCCTTTGCCATTAATAAGGGTTCATCTACATCTTGAACAGTCTCTGAAAATACCTTTTCCATCTCAAAAACTCTGTTGGCCTTCCAAAAGAACGAAGCGTGTCGGTAAAAACTACATAACGCTTGACACTCCTCTAACTATGACATAGTATCCTTGTTAGACATGATTGAAGAGGTAGCCATATTAGGGTTGGAAGGTGTTAAGGGTGGAAAAACTACGTAGAAATAATGCCTGAAGAAAATAACTTGTGAAAAGCAGATCAAAGGATATTTTATGGAAAGTTTGTAGCTATAATGGATAATTTATCTCTGTAAAAGATGAAAAGCTATAAACTCTCTCAAATGGAAAAATTTGTAAGAAGTTTGACTGAAGAGACGAATTGTTATTTAATGTAATGAGGAAAATATCTCTTAAGGGTTTTCAACGGTTCATTACCAAAAGAGTATTTTCAAAATGGGGGGGGGGGGGGGGGGGACTAATGCATGAACTAACAAAGTTTATCGTAGAGTTCCATTCATGAATAGGGAACTAATATGGTAGGTAATGGGACTTCAACATTAAATGATACAAATATGTGGCTAGTATGCATAGAAATAAGGTTTTTTAATTCATGATCATTAAAAAGGTGTTTTGATTTATGATGTGTCAATTGAAGGTGTTTCGTAAAGAACTCTTACTTACACAATAGTTTTCTCTACATGGGGGTAAATGTAGGAGGGGCATAAATATAATCATCCTCACTTAGAGATAAACCTCATCACTAACTGATTAGTGAGAGATAAATAGAAAGTGGATCTTAATCTAATACTAATGAATCCTTCGACATGGATCTAGTTGATTAACCATGTATTTGCCTAATTTTATATGATTATGATTTATATTATAATATTTGTTGGGATATTCGGTACTAGTGATGGACCAGGTCTGGAAGGACTTAGAATAACTTACATTTACTATAAAAAAAACTCATTTGGGGAATCTTGAAAGGAATTTTTTTAGAGGATATAGTACAAGCCATCGTTAAGGCATTGAACTTAACCATTTTAGATACACAAAGTGATGTTACAGGAAATGGTAACAACCCAAATAAAATTATAAGAAATTAGAGAGTTATTAATTAAAAATTTAAGGGTATTGTAATGAACAGGTAATAGCGATAAATAAGTCTAGAAAATAAGATCAGCACAAGGGATTTAGAGTGTTTCAGCTAATTAGCCTACACCCACTTTGGTGCAACTGATTTCTCATAAGATAAATAATGGTTTACTTGTTTCCGATGTACTTTGTCTCTCTAAAGAGTATTTTAAGAGAGTAATAGTAATTCTTTGTAATGACACTTATGGAATAATTAAAAAGATACAATCTATTTATAAGTGGTTTGGGGTGTAATGTGCACCTGAAGTCAAAAGAAGAATGCTGATTGATCTAATCCTCTTAATTGGTGACACTTGTTCTTATAGAAGTTGTATGGAATGTGTAAAAAATTTCTCCACGTTCAATGTTATCATGCGCACCCACTTGTGCAGCCTATAATGATCGAAAAGTCAATTTTGGTGAATTATGTGCATTCTTAGTTATCTGATGCACTTTGGCTGACCCAGTGAGGTTGAGGGTATGAGTTCGACCTTGTGTGAGTATGAGAATGTAATTTTTAAGTCATAGGGATCCAAAAAGTCATTATGTAGAGGAGATCATTCCTTGGATCATCAATTACCCCTAGGATTCAATCTTTTGAGTTATTTGGTCTATGATAGAAGATTGAAGGCCGTGAGACCATAGAAATATTTTGGTGAAATCAATTTTAACCGAGGGAAAAGTATGACCTTTTAATTTTTAGACTGCACCATGTGAGTCGAGGGGCAAAAAGGTCCTGAAAATTGTTTAGGCCAAATCCTTTTAAATATGTAGGTCAAATCAAATATGGTCAAGATTATAATGAGACCATTAGAATTCTTAGGCCGAATCATCACTATACAAGATTAAAACAAGGCTTTAGTAAAGAATAGGTCGAACCAATACTACTTGGGTGTCAAAATAGGTCATCGGATTATTTTGACCGAGTGTTAAAATTATGTTATATAAATTCCCCATCTTAACCTTTATCAATCAAGCCAAACATGATCTTGTTATTGATAAGGGAGATCCCTAATTAATTCAGTATTCAACAATAGACAACCTTCTTGACTCTAGTAAAGGGTTTTGAATTTGTTGCCTTAGTAATGCATTAGCCGAAAACATTTGTTCAAGAACTGAACAAGTTTTTTTCAGGTTTCTGGGTCGATCCAATATTAGTCGAGAGACAAAAGAGGGATATAGAGATTTATCTGCTGAATCAAACAATTTTCCAAGTGAGGACATATGATCTCACTAGTCAAACACTTACCCTCCATTTTTCAATATGAGGACATAGGGTCTCACCAGCCAAACTTAGCTAATTGAGATTCACACAAGATCCTAGAAATTATCGATTGAGCTTAACTTATTAAAACTCGAGGTCTTAGATATCGTTGGCTAAACTTAACTTGCTGAGAGTTATATTGGGTCTTAGAATTTGTCACCCAAATATTACCAATGTGAGATTTGAATGATGATTCATAAATACTTATGCTGAATGATTCAGTCGAGTGTTGAAACCCTTTTCATGGATGAGTCTCGATTGAGGATTGTTGAATGTTCTGGTCAAACCTATTTCAGGTCGAGTCTTGGATTAGTTCATGTGGAGTTGAACCCGAGCATTTCTAGTTGTGCCTTAGATTTTTTTTCTTGGAGTAAAAGTCGTATCTCAATTTACTTATTATGGTGAGGGTCTAGACATCCTTTTTGATCGAGCCTTATTGGTAGTTTTCTTAATGTTGAAGTCGAGACTATTATAGTGAAACCTTGGTGAAGTCTGTTAAATAGCAAAAGTCGAATACATTATAAGTTGGATCCTTATTATCCCAGAGTGACCTTTAGTGTGGATTTTTTCCTTTCATCATTTGGACTTCCCAATATTGGGCTTGGCCACGTGTATCCTAACCCATATTTCCACTATATAAGGTGTAATCTTCATTCCTTTTTTATATCTTCAAATTTTTACTCTCCATTGAAAAATTCTCTCTTAGAGATTTTCTAGTGCCTTCACCTTGTTTTTTAGATTTTTTGCTTATTCATCTTGTTCACGTGATATTTTCCATCCATAGAAAATTTTTGGTTGTGATTTATAGTTTATAATTGTTTATCCCAAATCGTTAAATCATTAGGAACTTTTAGGGCTTTTTTCACCATGGCTCTTGCTTGTGTTATTCAAAATTATCATTTCTTATCTTTAAACTCGTATGGTAAGTTGTTTTTATGAGGTTCTGATGCCTAATCCTTTTGAGAATTCTTACAAATAATTTAGTAAGAATTTATCTAGGGAAATTTTACATGTTGAGAGAGTAGCTTCTGTGAATGTTTAGCCAACCCCTTATCACTTTTTATGCTCAGACCCGTCATACAATATCTCCCCCTCATATCTAAGAGGATTTTGATCCCATACTTAGTCCAACTGTTCATCACCGTCTTGATGATTTCTCTATCGACATAAATTCCATAAGTCAAGATGAGGACTCTTTTAAGGATGCCATGGATAACGTTCCTTCTAGTGTTATAGTTTTCCATTCGATAAATATCGTAAACTTAGACTCGTATTATTTCACAATTATAAGCATATCCTCGTATTCTTCATCTAGATATTCACCCTCACCCTCTGAGGCATCATCCTCTGGCTCTAAGGCCTCATCTTCCTCTGACTCAAAGGCTATTGCTTCTAGGAGATAACTTTGTGATCAACTGTCTATTGATGTGGAAAAGTATGATGAAGAGTTGGAACAAACTTGCATTATTGATCTTCCCACTAGTTATCCCCCATTTGCATCATTATACTCAAGAAAAGATTGTTGATAATGATGAGGTTTATACTCTGGATCTTTCACGAGCATGTCTTTACAAAACTGTCATTGATAGGATGATGGTTTGAAGGCTAAGGCACTTCTTTGACATAAAACCACCTATCATAGTGAGAGGTCAAACTGAATATGAGAGAGTTTATGATGTGAAGAATGCTTATGAGGTTTCCTTTTATGAATTTATGTTTTGTCTAAGGTTCCATCTTCCTTTTAACACTTTCATATGAGACATTTTATCTCATACCGGTATTGCTCCCATGTAACTTGTCACTAAATATTAAAGGAATATTCTTGGCTCCCTCATATCTTGGCGATGTGTTCACACTAATATTGTGGGAAATTTTCAAAAGTGTGTATACACTCATATACAATAAGAAATACTACGGTATCATTTTTTTGAGTCCTCGTAACCCAAGGTGCATACTCGCCTTTGTCTCTTAAAACTCTATTCATAATTGGAAGACTAGTTTCTCTTAAGCCAATGGAGATTGGTAATTTCTGGATGAGGAGTTGAAAGAAGGAGTTGTGAGGGTCCCTCGTGATTGGGGAAAGCCTCCATTGAGCAATACGTTTTATTTGATTATATATTTTCATTGTAGTCATTACACATTTTACTGCCTATACTAATATTCTTGTTAATTATTTCCTTTTATAGACAGAGCATCTGTGCGCCTAAGCTCTACTCATTGTCAGTTGGTGGATGACATTATTGATGCTATGATTAAGACTTCTGAGGACATACCCCCTTAGAAAAGTTCTAGCAGTTTGGTATCATCTCCACTCCTCGCCCTTTATAATAACATTGTTATGTTTGTTCCTCATATTATGTTTTCTTTCTAATATTTTTAAAACTAACTACAAATATGGTTCATATTTTGTGTATTAAAACCTTCAAATCTAGATATTAAATAATATGATATGGTGATTCCCAAACTTATGAGGCACCTCATGACCAAGGCCGAGGGTAGACTCGACGATTTAAAGGAGAAGGATCCAACAAAAATGACATGAAAGGAAGTTGATACTGACTAGCCTCATTTGAAGTCTAGGGTTGGGGGAGCTGCAGTAAAATCTTCCCTCCTCCAGGGAGATTTTAAATGTTTTTCAAAGTGACCCCAATAGCCTTTATTGAAATTTTGTAAGGGCTCATGAATTTTTAGTTTAGAATTTACTCGACTGTGATAAGATGTATTTTGTCAATGTTGAGAGGGGGAAGGAGTTAGACTTTACACATATAAGGTTTTCTAGTTTAGCTCTTTTTATTGACTTCTTAACTTATCATTTTTTATGTTTTACTCATCTATTAAATCTTTCATTTATTTTTTATTCAAAAGGTATATCGTTGATGGTAGACCTCTAATAGTGGACAAGAAATAATAATGATGCCTTGGAGAGTTCCCACAATAGTAAGAAATCCTTGGATGAATTAAAGGCAAATACAAGGCCCTCAGGAGAATGAACAAGGATCTGAAGGACTTCAAGAAGGCCAGGGATGCTGAGATCACTACTCTGACCAAAGAGAGAGAGAGAGAATTTTATGGTTTCCATTCAACGAGCCAAGGGAAGGTTACAAAAGAAAAGGGATAAAGTTATTTTCTCTACTTATAAGAAGGCTAGAGAAGATGCCATCTCTAAATAACATGATTCGACTGAGTTCCAGAACATGGTTGGTATTATATACGTCGAGGATATGGAGAGATGAAAGTGATGGTTAGCAGAGAGTATCCTAATATTGCTGAGGATGTGGTACATGGATGATCAATAATGGAATGGGAAAATCCATATCCTTGGAGTTCTATTCTTAAGAGGAAGATAAGGAAACTGTGAGTGCTAACCCCAATAATGTATTCGATACCCCTTTGACTATTGAGGAGACTCTGAAGGATAATATGATGCCACTATCAACACCATTCTCAATATTGGCACTCCCAAGGGTGGGGAAACTTAGATTAAGTTATCCGTGTTTTTGTTAAACATTTATTTGGCCCTCCATGGCCTTTGATGAATATATTTTTTATAATATTTGGTTGGTAACCCTTAAAATTTTTCCCCTTCTGAAGGATGCTTCTTTTAACTCCTAGAAGTTTTAATTTTTTTATGCTGAAGATGTTTGTTTTTCCATTTCCATATATTTCACGTGTGTGCTTTAATATTCTATTTAAACATGTCATGTCTGCAGGTTTTCCTATGGGTATCCTCCATACACTTAAATTTATTATTCAAATTCACTTATAAATTTGAGGCCGAATATTAAATAATTTTGCTTCCAATGAGTTCTTTGTGAATTGTCCAAACAAATTAATGAAAAGTTAATTTGTCCTCAAACTATTTGTATTAAGTTTGTCAAAATAATTAACTTCTTACCTCATATCTTTATCCTAGATTTTATCCAAGTTCTACATTATGATGAGGGTGAACTTATTTTAAAAAAGCATTTTTATTTGATTTGTGGATGATCACTTTAAGTTATGATTTGTAAATTTTACCGGGGGAATTTATGCTGACATTATTGTAAATGTTTTCTACTATTAAAAAGATTGACAAAGACTTATCAGGTCGTATATAGCTTTTGTGGGTCTCGGCCTTGATCTTTTTAGGCTTGTTTACCCTCATAGTTTTAATCTAAAGATGAGTAAGACCTTTGTTGGGTTCCTCTTTTTCAGGAGTTGACCCCCATAATGTCATTGTTTGAGACATGCTTATGCATTTAGATCCCAAAGAATTTAAATTTCATGTCATAAATGAGGTTTAATCAAAATTAGAAATATATATAACAAACGACCCAAGCGTGATAGGAGGGGAACTTGTATTTTTACTCATCCATATGGGAAAAATTTACATCATGTGAATAACTCTTATTTACATAATATCTCATCCAAACCCTAATGGTAGTAATTCTTTATGTGCTCTGCATTCTAAGGATTAAAAAATCTTTATCCCTTAAGGTTTTCAAGCCGATAAATCCATAGAACTAATTATTCGATGATCTTACAGGGACCGTGATAGTGTAGGTGGATTTTGTTCTGCGTCTAAATAAATTTCTTGACAACGTAATCCCCCACCTTTAACTGTTAGCTCTTATGATTTTTCTATAGTACTTGTAATATCTTTATTGATATGATTCATGTTGAATCTATGCATCTTCTCTGATTTCCTCGACCAGGTTTACATCTACTCTTCTTTCCTCATCAACCAATTTCAGTGGGTACGATGACCTTTGACCCATATGCTAGCGTAAATGGGGTTTCCTTTGTAGGAGTCCTAAGATTTGTCAATATTCTTGTAATACGGAGTACAATTATTCTATCCATTTGCTCTTTACTTCTTTTACTCTTGTTTTGATGCCTGAAAGATGAGTTTGATTTGTGATCTCTATCTATCCATTAGTTTGATGAAAATTGGGAGTTGAATATAATTTCGTTATCCCTTGCTTTTCGTAGTACCCTTCCAATGCATTGTTATCAAACAGCTTTCCATGATCGTTGATTAATGCATATAGGATCCCATACCTACACATGATGTTACTCCACATAACTAAAAGCATTTTATGGGTGATTTAAATTTGAGACTCGACCTCTAACCATATCATGAAATAATCAAATGATACTATAATATACTTAAATCATCATGGATCTTTGGGAAAAGGGCCAATTGTATCCGTACCCCACTAATCAAACAACTATACAACAGTGGTTAAAGTGACGGGTTGGTGTGGTTTAAGACTTATGTTTGCATGCCTTTGACATGATTCGCATTTCTTTGCATAGGAATGGTCATCTTTGGCTAAGGTAGACCAATAATACCCCTAAACATTAATTCTCTTGTCAAGGGAATGTCCTTTTATATGTTTACCAAAATAACCTTTGTGAACCTATTTCAAAACATACTCTACCTATGAAGGATGAAAATGGCTCAGTAGAGGAAAAAGGAATACAACATATCTCTGAAGATGGCAAATTTGGAAGCTTTGAATCTTATTTTATTATCCTCCCTTTTCTCTTCAAGTTGCTTCATATGTTTTAGAATGTCTGTGATCGAATCCATCCATAGGGGACCAAGGTTTAGATTTAATATTTTTATCTTATGATCTTTTTACTCAGTGATGGTTTTGGCAAGTACTTCTATCGACACTATTATTCTTAGTTATGTTCTTGTGGTCGATGAAAGTCTTGATAAAAAGTTATCTTTAACGTTATCTACTCTAGAAACCCTTTGCATATTGACTTTCACAGACTGTGGCATAGCCTCCTTCACTTTGGTTAATTACTTGGCCATTTTCTTATTTTTATCCTCATCTTCCCCTAATATTTGTTTTACAAAGAGTAGTGAATTTTTATGGGATTGAATTTTCTTTACTCGAATCTACGAAGTGAGATTCAATCCACCTATTAGCACTTCATATTCTGCCTTATTGTTAGAGGTAGATAAGTTAAATTGGAGTGCATATTCAATATCAGTTTCATCTGGAGCGAAGAGTATGACTCTAACACCATTTCCTTTTGCACATGAAGAACCATCCACATATAATTTCTAGATAGGGATATCTGAAAGAGAACTATTTATAGTCTTCCTCCTGATGGACATTTTTGGTCGTCTTTGTGTCTTTACCTTCAAAAACCCATTTTCCTTTCTTTGGATCTAAACATACATTGGTCGAGGCCGAAGCTCAATATGGAGCCTCAATTCTTATAATCGTGGCCTGAGATGGAGACACAATAGCTGTAGATGAGGCTTCAGAGGGAGACTCAATTGTTAGATTAGAGGTTTTAGGTAAGGACCTTAGCTTAGAGGATGGACCTTCCTATACTAAACTTAGGTCCTACCATGTTAATTCTATAACAAAATTTAAAACTGTTTGGTTTTGATTGGAGTACGAGGTTGATAATATATATCATATGCTCCTAGTTCAATGGACCATGCCATGAGTCGACCAAATTTCTATTGTTTATGCATGATTTCCCTAAAACAGTTGTTTGGAAACACTAAAATTGAATGAGCATGGACGTATGGATACATATTCCTTACTGTATGAATAAATGAAAAATATAATTTCTCCATTCTAGGATACCTACTCTATTACCATTGAAAATATTTTCTTATATAATATACTTTCTTATGAACACCTTGGTCCATCTGACCTAAATGTTGATTATGAAATTGTTAGGTACAAGTACAACTTTTTACCATACAGGGGCTGCGATAACAAATGAGAAAACCCCAAATAAATGTTCAATTCTTAAAATTCTTTCTCATATTCTTCATTACATTCAATGATGAAGGCGGAAACATTCCTTACTACTTTGAAGAAAAATAAGCATTTATTATTTTCCTTAGAGAAAAATCTATTTAAGGATGCTATGCACCCTGATGATGCTGGAAACAACACCACTAGATAAGATATGAACAAGCTCAATCAAGGACAATAATGGTAGAAAGAATATATGTATGTATAGTAGAGGAAGGAGATAAGGATAAGAGGATGAACACTTATGTATAAGTGGTTCAGCCAATCTGGCCTACGTTCACTTTGAGTGTGTGTGATTAATATCACTGAATGAAGGCACTAGTGGCCATGGATACACCTCTATATATAGTGCTTGGGTGGTGCAATGTACCTCCCAATCATGCAATGTGAATTTGTATGGAGATCCAACCAGTGTAAGGATAACACATGGTTTATCTGAACTAAATATTGATGACCTCAATATTCCCTCGTGTGGGGGGAATGATTCAGTTATAAAAGACTTGTCCGCATGTTCCAAGCCATACATGTGCGCATAGATGCTCGGTTGTCTTTGCTTGGTACCAACCTCAGCCTCGTTGAGTACGAGGTTGGTGGAGTATGACCTATGCCTTGTCTGAGATCAATGTTCCAAGAAGACTTTGGCCAGGATGTCCGACCCAGGTTGGGTATAAGGTGTAACATCGGCCAAGGCCGATGATGATATGAGACTTTTTGATTGATCCTATGAGGCTTTTACCTGTCTTAGGTGATACTTGTAACGTCAGCTATGGTCGACCTGATGAATAGCTGACCACATGAGTTATGTAGACCTCGGTTGGTGCCCTAATTGAGGTGATACTTATAACGTCGGCTGTAGCTGACCTGATGATGGACAACACCGTTGATGGTTAATCCCAAGCTCTTATTACCTCGGTAGTCATATAGGCTGAGGTTAATGTCTCTGAGATGGTAGGTGCACAATGAGAATATCAATCACCCCTAGTCCTCAGTTACCTATGTAAATAGGTGAGTAAGGGGTATGCATGTCCGAGGCTTGGTGTTCTTTCGTGATAATATTTCTTTGACATGTGTTAACTTCTGAAGTAGGTAGCGTGCCTGAAAATGTGTAATGATGTTGATTTATATTTTTGGTTCCCAAGGCAACGATAGGCCTTAGGATGCGTGCAAACAGATTTTGAGGGTTTAAATCCTCTTCTTCTCCTTCTTCTTCATTTCTTCCCATTTTACCGCCTATGCCCTCTGCATTTTCTCTCTATTCAAGAGCTCGATTGCTGCTGTGTTTGGGGATTTCTTTTGCTCTCAATATTCTTATTCTTCATTTCGTACTCCATTAGGTATCTCTTTTACCTTGCCTTTCCATTTTTAACCTTATATTTCCATTTCTGCATTTTTCGGTGATGATTTAGGTTTCTCGGTGGACTTCAAGGTTTTCCGGTGACTCTTTCAATTTTCTAGCGAACTTGTTCTTCGTTATTCTTAGTTTGAAGTCTTTCAAAATCTAAGTTTTATCTTTAGTTTAAGTTGTGTCAAGTTGTTTCTTTGTGTTTTAGAGTCCCAAGTGTAGGGTCGTCTAACTTATGCTCAGAACCCTGTATAAGCTTATAGCAGAGTTCCCTTCACTTAGAGAGAGGACCTTAGAAAAAAATTTGGTATATAGAATTATCCCAAGCAGAAGCTCATAGGACTAAGGCCTTCCCCCTCAGATATATCTTCCCTCCACCTGTAAAGGTAATATAACCTAAGCTAGTTGATCCTATTGATCAAGTACAAGATCCAATTGACCCCTCTCCCATGTCTGAGTCTAAGTTGTCTACCTCAGACTCTATGTCCATAGACTCTTTCTAGGAGGCTATGGACTACTCTATCAGGTAATATTAGGTCCCTAATCAGGCCGAGGTCCCTAGTCGTGCCTCGTCCCACAATGGGTCTTGTACCTAATGAACTTCTTCAGAAGTTGAAGTAGTAGGGACAAGTGTGTCCTTTCCACCTATCATTGATGCTATTCCCATGTCGGCGACCTCAGGGGATGAGTTCGCTCAGAAGTTTCCTGGTGGTGTCCCTGCACTTGCCCAGGCCGACGTTACTAAGGACGGAGATGATGTCCATGAGAGCGATGTTGATACCTCAGAGGCAGCCGATATAGAGAGATCTGTCACTGAGTACGACCTCTTAGCCTTTAGGTATCTCTATTCCATAGGTCCTTCCATTAAGTTGAGGAGACCTCTAAGAGGTGAGAGGTCCTTAGACGACCAAGATGAGGAGATTTATGTGTACGAGCAAATGTTTAAGTTGGGATTCCGTCTCCCCATCCATCCTATAATTAGATCTATATTGTCCCACATCAACCTATCCCCTTCACAATTATCCCCTAATGCTTGGAGGTTGATGATTGGGGCCATCGTCCTTTGGAAGTCTGTCCACCATTTAGACCTTCCATTTAGGATCTTCATGGGTTACTATATACCATCCTCTATTAAAAACCACCCCAGCTACTATCACTTCTTAGCTAGGAAATTGGACAAAAAGATGTTGTTGGTTACCCAGACATCAAATCATAACTAGAAACCATGGTATTTCTTTACGTCGGGACATGGGAATTTGGTCCATGTTTTTCCTCTACATCGTCTGATCCGAGGATACCTATGAAGTGGGTAAAGGTGTCTCTTCCATCTAAATCCATCCCTGGCCTTAGCCAAGATAATTTCCAAAAGGTTAAGGACCTTAAAGATCAGGGAGAGAAGGGTCATCTTGTCAAGTATGAACATATGATGACCCTTTATTACCTCTCTCGGGCAGGGCTAGGTGGTAGCCTTCTAATCGAGCTTCGTAAGTATTATTTTCCATAAGTTCTACCTCTAACTTTTAACACATCTAATTTACTAATTTAGATACTTATTTTGTAGAACCCCCATAAGGCATATCTGACGAGCTCTGGGATATGCCTGCCCCAAGACTTGTTAAGATCATGAAGAAAGTAGGGAATAATGTAGCCCCTCCTCCACCCAAGCAAAACATCAGCACGTCCAAGGCTGATGTTACAAGGAAGAGGATAAAAGCCACTGACTCAAAGGATCATAGGCCGAGAAAAAACCAAAATGGAGATTGTGCCATCCCTATCTCAACAGATGATGCTTTGGATGCTCATCTGGCCCTGCTTAATATCAGCGAAAGTTTGATAGTCCATGGTCTGAAGTTAATGGATGCCATCAACTCTTTAATGATCGATGAAGTCAAGCATTTCCTACGCTCACTGGATACCCCCTTGGTGGCCAAGTTTGGCCTTCATAGGTCAATTTAGTTACCAACTTTTTCTTCTTTGCTCTTTCAAGTGTAACCTCGGCCTAGATGTAGTTTAAAACTTAAACTCATACATTTGACTTTTCATTATAGGGTATTCTGTCCATGCACCAATTTATTGACTGGACTCTGAGGAAGATGCCCCTTATTAAGAAGGGAAGAGAAGCCCTGAAGGCCCAGGCCTCTTTGAATGCTAAAGTTGAGCGTTTGAAGGAGGAGTTAAAAGAGGATGACAAGATGATTAAGCAAAGGTATAGGGATATCGTCAACCTTAAAAAAGATCATGAAGTAGCCCTGAAGGCCAAAGACGATGTCCTTTAGGCCGAAGTGGATGCTGCAGTCAGAGCCTCACTGAAGGATGCCTCAAAGAAGATCCTTGCTGACTATAAGGTCGGTGATGAGTTCATTAGTTTTGTCTTTGAATACCTTGAAAGTGGTATTAAAGCAACTGGTAAGTGGGCATCTTCTAAGGAACATGAGTCAAGGAGCTTATCTGCCTCATACTTTATTGGTCTAGGCTTTGGCGGCCCCCGTTTTGCTCAGGCCTTGCAAGAGGTTAAGGAGGAAGGATCTGCTCCTGTAGAGACTGCTCCCTTAGAGGTTACTGAAACTGAAGAGGTCATTCATTAGGACGACGTTGTATAGGTGACTAATGTCAGCCAAGAGGACACCATTCTAGCTGCAGATACTTAGACCTTTCTATGTAAAGCTTTTAATTTAGAACTTCTCCTTATTTTTGGCTATAATTTTTCTGAACTCTGATGGATCTTTAGCACATTTGATTTGTAAATCTGATTAAATTTAACACCAACTTCTTCAGAGTATATTGATTCTTTCAATGAATACCTTCTTTTTCATGTTGTCTTGGTCATATAATGATGTTTGAAGCCACTACAATATGATGTTTCACCTCATAATTTTCACCAAATTAATGATGTTTAAGGTCTGAGCTCACCATATAATAATGTGTAACCTCATAATTTATCACCAAATTAATGATGCTTAAGGTCTGAGGTCACCAAAATATGATGTTCACCCTCATAATTTTCACCAAACTAATAATGTTTAAGGTTTGAGGTCATCATAGTATGATGTTTACCCTCATAATTTTCACTAAAGTAATGATGTTTAAGGTCTGAGATCATCATAATATGATGTTTCACCTCATAATTTACCACCAAATTAATGATGTTCAAGGTTTGAGGTCACCATATAATGATGTTAACCCTTATAATTTTCATCAAACTAATGATTTTTAAGGTCTAAGGTCATCATATAATGATGTTAACCCTCATAATTTACCACCAATTTAATGATGTTTAAGGTCCGAGGTCACCATTGTATGATGTTTACCTCATAATTTTCACCAAATTAATGATGTTCAAGGTCTAAGGTCACTATAGTTATGATGTTTCACCTCATATTTTTCACGAAATTAATGATGTTTTGTAAGGACATATTTTCATAGGTCCGTTATCAATTTTATGTCATATACCGCTACACCGTCGAAGAGCATTCAAGATACATTTACATCCAAGACGGATCCGAATTACTCAAGTTCTTCATCATTCAATACTCCGTGAATTTTACTTTGGTAAGGTTCTGTTTTAAATACCTTAACTTATCACTTTGAGCTTTGATTTGTCGATTTGATTGAGTCAATGTCTTATATTTCCACCTTTTTCCACCAAAGGAAGACTTTGAGTTCATTCGTTAGGAGTATCCGATATTCATCGTGCACATATGTCATGTTTGTATGCATTGATTTTCCTATTGAATCTGTTCACACCCCTTCATTTTCGCTATCATTGACTTGGTTGTTTTTGTGATCTTCCATGGTGTGATTCTTTGTTGTATACTATGTGTGAAAAATTTTGAAAAATACAAAAAGATTTTATTCTGATAAAATTTTGAGAAAATCCAAAAAGATTTTTGTATTTTGTTTGCACCGTTTATGGATGGACACTTAGGATGACCGAGTCACAACATCATTCCATTATTTTCTTGTAACTATTTGATAGTGTTTTGAGACAATATGTCAATTCATCCTTGTGCTTTATAATGTTTGGAGTCATTAAGATGTGATTAAGTGTTACTTCCTACATGTTTGACTCATGTTTCCTTTATTGCACACATGCACGGATTTGTTTGATTATTGTGCTTGTCTTATCACATGTTGGTTGGGTGTTTTTACTTCAATCATGTCCTTAAAACGAACCAAGCGCGATAAATTTTGATAAGGAAATTGTTCATATAAGAACCGTTTTGTGAGTTTGTGTGCTTTGTTTAAAAAACAGGGAAGGGCTGCGAAAGGTTCATTTTGCCTTTGCGAATACTAAGCCACCGTTAAATTGGACCTAAAAAATGGAGGAATTTTATTATCCGGGGTCCAAAGAGGTTTAAAAGAGCCCGAAAAAATTTAAAGGCAATAAAAAGATATTCATGCCAATTATGGGCCAATTAGGTTTTTGCACCAATTCTCCAAAGTTTGAGAATTTAGTTTATTCACCTCTATAAGAAAATATATATGAGGGAGTTTGGTTGGAGAATTAAAACGGGTTTGCAAGTCCTTGAAATTCTCAAAAATGCACTAAATAGTTTTGGACGTTATTGGGGTAGAAATCATTTTGACTTTGATTTGTTGATTTGATTAAGACGATGTCATCTAAATTCAACAAAATTTTTACACCTAAGGATTCTTTTGATGTTCATTCGTTAGGGGTACACATATGAATCGTGCACATATGATTGATTGAGTTTATTTACCTATCGAATGTGTTCACACCCATTTATTACATTTCCATGACTTGGTTGTTTGAATTTAAATCCTTGGTGTGATTTTTGTATCTTATTTTTGTATGAAAAATTGAAAAATCCAAAAATAGTTTGTGAAATTTTTGGGGACATACATTTGCATGCGCGTAGCTTGATCTTTGTTTTCTATGAATTTTATCGCAACACTCCATGTTTTGATTTTTTTTCTTCTTATCTGTCTATTTGGGGACATCATAAAAAGGGGGAGAAATAATTATCACTTATGGGGGAGTTTTTGCATTATGGGGGAGATTTGATTATTAATGTTTTATTCTTATATCATTTCAAACTCGATGCGTCACGAAGGTTTTTGCTTTATCTCATGTGTGTAGGTACAAAATTGAAGATTGATATGTTGCACACCCTGATGAGAAAAACTTTGAGGTTTGACGAAGATGATTGAAGAATAGTTTTGAAGTCTTGCAAATTTATTCATGGGAGGGTAGATTTGTATAGGAAATTTGGTTTGATAATTCGAATTTTTTATGTATGTACCGGCATAGACATAGGGGGAGATTTGTAAGGACATATTTTCATAGGTCCATTATCAATTTATTATGTCATATACCGCTACACCGTCGAAGAGCATTCAAGAGACATCTACATCAAAGATGGATCTGAATTACTCAAGTTCTTCATCATTCAAGACTCTACAAAGTTTACTTTGGTAAGGTTATGTTTTAAATACCTTAACTTCTCACTTAGAGCTTTTGGGATATTTTTATAAAATACTTTTCTAAAGATTTTGTTTTCGGACACCTTTCTGTAGAAAAATCATAACTAATTCATAATAAATCACAATGATACGAAACTGGCAGCCACGCATTTGTAACGAAATTTTCTACAGGCACGTGATGAATCTCGCTTGATAGGTCGTTCGAACGACCTGCAATTGTCGTTCGAACGACATAGCATGTAGTTAGATCTCGTTCGAACGACTTTTGTCCTTCGTTCGAGCGACTTGTTGATCTCGTTCGAACGAGCTCTGTTTTCGAGGCGACATGATTTTCTATAAAATCTCATTATTTGGTACCGTTTTCATTAAGAAGTCACATCGTTTTGACGAACAGAAAAACTGCAAAAGCATAATCCTTTTTGGCTTCTTCATTTAGGGTTTTAATCTCTTTTTGTTTTCAATTCACAAAAATCCCATATGCTTTAGTGAATTGTTTTGGTGTTCAAGAACACAACTTTTGCCATTGTTTATTCTCTATGGGGAGAGCTCTACAACCGACAGCTGCGTGCTATTGTGGAGGGAGTCCTTATGATGATTTCAGACTGCGTGTCTAGGATTGCGGTCCTTGTGGTATAGCTGCGCGTGAACCACTGCAGATTTCTAGTCGTTGCTTTGAAGGTTTGACGAAGACACCGTGCGTTACTCTTGTGGGCGATGAAAGTTGGTATGTAAGTCAATGGTCTTGTAAACTTTTCAAAGTTCTAGAAATAAAAGGTTTTTCCCTACGGGGATTTTTCCTTCAGCTTGTGTCGCATGTTTTATTTATTTTATGGTTTGACACACGCACACATGCAGTTGAATGACTTGGGGCTGATTTATTTTGGTTTAAAAATAGACATTAATTAAATAAGTGTGCCAACGTAGAAAGTTGCGAATTTAAATCAATTATCACACAGTCGCACTTTTCATGTTTAAGGTCGGAGGTTACCATATAATGATGTTAACCCTCATAATTTTCACCAAACTAATGATGTTTAAGGTCTCAGGTCACCATATAATGATGTTTCACCTCATAATTTATCACCAAATTAATGATGCTTAAGGTCTGAGGTCACCATATAATGATGTTAAACCTCGTAATTTTCACCAAACTAATGATGTTTAAGGTTTGAGGCCATCATAGTATGACGTTTCACCTCATAATTTACCACCAAATTAAAGATGTTGAAGGCCTGAGGTCACCATATAATGATGTTAACCCTCATAATTTTCACCAAACTAATGATGTTTAAGGTCTGAGGTCATCATATAATGGTGTTAACCCTCATAATTTACCAATAAATTAATGATCCTTAAGGTCTGAGGTCACCATAGTATGATGTTTACCTCATAATTTTCACCAAATTAATGATGTTCAAGGTCTGAGGTCACCATAGTATGATGTTTCACCTCATATTTTTCACCAACTTAATGATGTTTAAGGTCCGAGGTCACCATATAATGATGTGAATCCTCATAATTTTGACCAAACTAATGATGCTTAAGGTTCGAGGTCACCAAAATATGATGTTTCACCTCATATTTTTCACCAACCTAATGATGTTTAAGGTTCCAGGTCACCAAAATATGATGTACTACCTCATAATTCACGACCAAATTAATGATGTTTAAGGTCTGGGGTCATCATAATATGATGTGTCACCTCATAATTTATCACCAAATTAATGATGTTTAAGGTCTGAGGTCACCATAGTATGATGTTCATCCTCATAAATTATCACCAAATTAATGATGTTTAACGTCTGAGCTCACCATAGTATGATATTTCATCTCATAATTTACCACCAAATTAATGATGTTTAAGGTATGAGGTCACCATAGTATGATGTTAACCTCATAATTTTCACAAAATTAGTGATGTTTAAGGTCTGAGGTCATCATAATATGATGTTTCACGTCATAATTTATCACAAAATTAATGATGTTTAGCGTTTGGGGTCACCATAGTATGATGTTAACCTCAAGATTTTCACCAAACTAATGATGTCTAATGTCTGAGGTCACCAAAATATGATGTTCTACATCATAATTAATCACCAAATTAATGATATTTAAGCATAATGAAATAATATTGACACATAAACTCCTCTTTTCATTAATATCCTCTTCACAAAATGATACATGTATTTAGAAAGAAATAACTGCAACATCATATGTAATATTTCTTCAAGTGGTCAGCATTCCAAGGGTTGGAAAAAGGTTCCCCTTCGAGATTTTCTAGCCGGTAAGTACCAGGCACAACCTCATCGACCACTCTGTAAGGACCATGCCTGTTTGGGTGGAGCTTATTTTCCTTCTGCAATGTTTTCTTCAACACTAGGTATTCAATAGCTATAGGTCTTTATTTCAGCCTTTAATTGTAGAACTTTGATGTTCTCTGCTGGTAGGTTGTCTGTCTGATCTTAGAATCTTCCCTTCTCTCTTCAATTAGATATAAGTCAAGTCTTCTTTCTTCCCCATTCCTCCGAGGATAATAGGTTTGAACTCTGTGAGTGGGGAGTCCTACTTCTGTAGGGATGACAGCTTCTAAACCATGTGCTAGCATGAAAGGAGTATCTCCCATTGGCATTTTTATAGTCCTTTAGTCGGCCCATAACACAACGTATACCTCTTCTGTCCATCTCCCCTTTTACTCCTCCAACCTTTTCTTTATTCCATTAATGATTTTCTGGTTCGTGACCTCAGTCTGCCCATTTTCTTGTGGTCAGTCGAGAGAGGAGAAGAACTTATTGATCCCCACTCTTTCACAATATTTTTCTAAGGAATAATTCTTAAATTGGGTTCCGTTATCTGAGATGAAGGTATTTGGAAGGCCATATCTGCATATGATGTTCTTTCAGATGAACTGTAAGGTCTTCTGCTCCATAATTGTGATCATCGGCTCAGCCTCTACCCACTTGGAGAAGTAATCAATAACCACTACCAAGAATCGATAGTTGTTTGCATCTCTTGGGAAAGGTCCTACTAAGTCAATCACCTAAACTGCAAATGGCCAAGGTTAACTAATTAACGTCATAGGATGATGAGGTTGGTGACGGATGGTGGAGAACTTCTGACACTTGTCGCAGCTCTTCACGTAAGCAACTCCTTCTTCGTGGTGGAGTAGTTGAGTTGTGGCCTAGTAAGAGTTCGGCTAGCATAGTAAATGACATGAGCCTGCTTATCTTTTCTTTCGCCCAAAACAACCCCTATCGCAAAATCGCTCGCGTCACACATAAGTTCGAATGGTAAGGACTAATTCGAAACTTGCATAATGGGAGCGGACACAAGCATGGTTTTCAATTTTTCAAAGGCACTATGACATGCTTCCGTACACTCAAATGGGGTTTCCTTCATGAGTAGATTGCTTAAGGGTCTAGCAATGGCGCTAAATTCCTTAATGAACCTTCGATAAAACACCGCGTGGCCCAAGAAGGAGCTCACATCTTTGAGTGATTTTGGTGGGGGAAGATCGGCTATGACATCAATCTTCGCTCTATCAACTTCGATCCCCTTGGATGATACTATGTGGCCAAGAACTATTTCCTCATTAACCATAAAATGGCATTTCTCCCAGTTTAGTACTAAGTTCTTCTCCACACACCGGGCAAGTACTTTTTCTATTTGAGTCAAACAAAAGTCGAAAGAGGTTCCAAAAACACTAAAATAGTCCACAAACACTTCAAGTCCTCTTTTAACCATGTCACTAAATAGACTTAACATTCACCTTTGAAAGGTCGCAGGTGCGTTACACAAGCCGAATGGCATACGTTTGTCGGCAAATGTACCAAAAGGGCAAATAAAAGTGATTTTCTCCTGGTCAAGTACATCTACCTCAATTTGGTTGTATCCAGAATAACCATCAAGGAAGCAATAGTAAGGGTGGCCTGCTACTCGTTCCAGCATTTGATCAAAAAATGGCAAGGGGAAATGGTCTTTCCTAGTCCCCGCAATGAGTTTTTTGTAATCAATGCTGATGCGCCAACCAGTGGTGGTATGTTGGGGGACTATTTCTCCCTTATCATTTTTAACCACAGTCATACCCGACTTCTTCGGGACGACTTGAGTAGGGCTCACCCATTTGCTATCCGATATTGGATAGATAATGCCGGCATCCAATAATTTAATGATTTCGGATCTCACTACATCTTTTATGATAGGATTTAGTCTTCTTTGCATATTTCTTGAAGGCTTGACATCCTCCTCAAGGTGAATCTTGTGTGTGCAAATCAGAGGACTTATCCCCTTCAAATCAGCTATACACCAACCAAAAGAACTTTGGTGCTTCCTCATAATTTTTAACAATTTACCCTCCTGCTCTTCGTCTAGGCTAGAGGAGATAACAACAGGAAATGTCCCATCCTCTCCTTGATATGCATATTTAATGTGGGAGGGTAGTTTCTTCAATTCGAGTATTAGAAATTTGTCGCTGGAGGGAACTAAGTGTGACTCCCTAGGTGGTAATTCCTCGAATCGTGAAACCCAACTTACATCTTTCGCGTCCTCGTCTGACGCTCTTTCATGAAGTAACTCTCTCAAATCTTTAACCTCGCTCTCGAATTCCACATACATTCCTTCGATCTCTTGGCTCGAAACTAAACAAGGCCCTAGTACATCTTCACAATAGTTTTCCTCAAAATACTCCTCTACGATCTCGTCGATTAAGTTCACCACGTGAAGATCATCTTCTTCCCCCGTATATTGGGCGATATTGAAGATATTAGTCTCTAAAATCATATTACTAAAAGTGAGTTGTATTTACCCATTTTGAGTGTTTATAATTGCATTAGCCGTGGCTAAGAATGGGCACCCAAGAATAATGGGAACATGACTACTCGAGGTGAAGGGAGGTTCCGTGTCCCAAATGACAAAGTCTACCTGGAAGTAGAAAGTGTCCAACTATACCTCTTAGGATCTTCACGGTTCGATCCTCTAATTGGAGAGTGATCTTTGTGGGCTTCAGGTTGCCTAGATCAAGTTGCCTATAGATGGCGTAAGGGAGAATATTAACACTAGCTCCCAAGTCAAGTAAGGCTTTTTCAATTTTATTTTCTCCAATGATGCAGGAAATGGTAGGTGCACCGGGATCTTTAAATTTGGGTGGGAGATCATTAAGGATTATGGAGATCACGTTCTGTGAAAGAAAGACGTTTTCTTTACCTTCATCTTCCTCTTTACCGTTAACAATTATTTGATGACTTTCGCATAAGCTGGAATTTGCTTGATGGCCTCAAAGAAAGGTAAATTTAATTCTACTTGCTTAAGTACGTCTAGCACCTCCTCACGGGGGCTGCCTTTGTGAAAAGGGATCAACCTTTAAGGAAATGGTGCCGCAGTGGGTGGTTTTACTACCACCTCGGGCTCACTAGTGTCTAGTTTATCACTCTTATTTAAGGGGACATCTTTAGTCTCTTTTGTGCCTGGCAAAATCTCCTTGTCTTTGGTTGTGTCGTGCAGGAGAGGTGATAAATCAATGACTCTCCCACTATGTAGAGTGGTCACAGCTTGACATTACTCCATGTGCTCTGTCGAAGTGGAGCTAACACTAGTTTGACCTTGGGGAGGTCTTTGGCCATGGGCAGGAAATTTACCCTTCTCTTCGATACTTAATGATGACTGCAGTTTTGAGATATTTGCATTTATGTCGACTATCATACGATCATATCTAGCATGGGCTGAATTTTGGTTATTAATCAATTGGTTCATCATATCCTCGAGATTTCTCCGTGGTGGAGTTATATACGCTCCCTGAGGTGGTGGTGCCTTCACATGTCCTTGCATGTGTGAAGCTTGTTGGAAGGGTTGTGGTGGAGGATGGGTCGCATATGAATTAGGATTCATCGTCGTATGTTGTTGCCCGTAGCTGAAACCAGGATGGTTTTTCCATGAAGGGTTGTAAGAATTCCTGTGCGGGGCACTGAAATTACCTTTGAACCCTCCTATCCCACTAACTTGCTCTGGAAGCATAACTTTGTAGGCGGGTATCATCGGGCATTCCTCAGTTGAATTGCCCGCCTCACAAATTGCGCACACCATTTCGACGGAGTTTGGGATGTTTCTAGTTAATTCTCTTCCACATACCTTAAGTATTTCTTGCAAGCCTTTCTCATGTAAATCAATCCGGATATCCGTCATAACATTCCTTTCCACTTGGAACAAGCCGGATGTCGCTAGAGTGGTGGTCACTTGTCGGGTTCGATTTTTAGCACTAGGGTCAGATGTGTCCCATGATTGGGTAGTCTCGGCGACATACCTCAAGTGAAGCTCAGCATCGTTGGCATCTAATTCGATAAATGGACCATCGCACATGGTCTCAACGAGTTGTTTGGAATTAATGTTCAGCCCATTGTGGATGAAGGAAATGAGTTGTACTTTATCAAATACATGATGGGGGCATAAAGTAATTAACTCATTGAAATGCTCATAACATCGATCGAACGACTCATTTTCTAATTGTCGGAAAGTTTGAATTTGAGCCTTAATGGAGTTCGTTCGATGTGGGGAAAGAATTTGTTGAGAAATTTGAATTTTAATTCATTCGAGGATGAAATTGAATTTCGAGGTAAAGACCATATCTAGGTCTTAGACTTATCCTTTAGTGAGAAATGAAAGAGCTTGAGGTGAAGCACATCTTTCGTGCAAGTTTGATCGCTGAGGGTCTCACACGCCTCCTCAAATTCCATGATGTGGGCCTATGGTTTTTCTGAATCCATCCCATGGTAAGTAGGGAGGATTTGGATCATCCCATTTCTAAATCGAAACTGCCCTGCATTGTACGGGAGTAAAATGCATCCCGGAGTGACAGTGTGCTCGGGATATAAGAGTGCTCTTAAAGGGCGGTACGGGACCTCTTCCTCACTGGCGGCTACACTACTGTGTTATGACATTTCTCTCCCGCTTATAGACTTAATATGCTCACTCGGTATCCTAGGGGCGTGCTCAAAAGTGTGTCCTAAAAGGGAGAACTGAGTGCTACTTGTGAATGGGTGTGATGGTGTAGGAGTTGGAACCCAAAACTGTGGTGAGTTTGGAGTGTGAGGGTTGTTCGGGTAGTAGTCGGCTATCGGGATTTCGTGAATATCACTTGGAGTATTACGGGGAGGTGAAGTGAGTTCAGAACCTTGCATTAACAGATTTGGGAGAGGTGATGCTGAATATTTCTCTTTTTATATTTTTTATATATATTTTTTATTTTTTTCGAGATTTTTTAGGCTGACTTGGTCTAATCTTAAGTCTACCTAACTCCCCGGTAATGGTGCCATTTTGACTGATGCGTGAAAACCGAGCGTCTGTGTAATATGCTAGTCGTTGTTATTGGTTTCCAGTGTCAATGCAAAAACCTAAACTTTTAACTACACTTTTATGGAGTATAACGACGAGTATGGGTATCGAATCCACAGGTAAATAGGGTACCGTAGATAGACGAGTGAATCCTAAATCTTTCGTTAAATAAAGGGAAAAATGATATGATTGATGGGATAACTACAACTATTTGCAACTTTGAAATAATTTATTAATGAACTAAATCACTAATGAAAATTAAACTGAAATTTGGATTATATGATGAATGAAAATAGGACGGAGATGTAGTCCCTCGGCTTTAGTGTATTGTAGGTATGAAACTAATCGTAAATTTGATTGATTTATTTCTCCCAGACTTTAGTACTCTCAAACATTACGTATATGAGGTTCAAGCCCGCATCATACAAAATCAGAAGATGAGTAAAGCGGTAACGTGCGATAGTAACATTAGCATTTCATCCTAAAGCATCCCGGTTACTTGGAAGCAAACGAGGTCCAAAGGTCTACAATGGTTATGTTACTATGCAATACGGACGTAATACATCATTAAATTCAGGGGTTAATTTCATACACGTACAATTAACACATTAAGCCGAGTTCATGCATCCCAACCTTTATGAATTTAGCCGGACATGTTGAACTTAATGATGCAAGGAATAACTATGTTGCATGTGAAAGAATTCATGGTGAAACTACTTTGAAACATGTAAACAAGTGTTTGTAAATTCAGAAATCTATCTAAATTAAGAAAAAGTATTAATCATGCAAGAACAATTAAAATAAGAATGAATACTTTAATTCGAACTTGAAACAAACCCGAAAATGAATTGGTTCTAATACAGAATAATTGCAGCTATTTATTGTAGTCTTCTACTTGTTTTCTACAAAACTTCTCTTCAAATTCTATGGAAAGTATTTAATAACTAATTAAATTGAAAACCCTTATACAAGAGGAAAATCGACTCCCTTAAAACCTTCAGAACAACCCTTTTTAAGGGCCTAACTTCGGAATGCATGACACCAAGAGTGGGTTGGATTACACAAACTTTTGGCTGGACCACTCAATAAAAGAACAATTTCTTCCATCAGGGGTCCAGAACCGGTTCGGGGTACACGCAAACCGGTTCTCCCCCAGATCCGGTTCAGCCTGGGTTCGGGGGCATTCGCTGGTGTATGAAGCCAAATAAGGTTATTACATTTAGAAAAATTTTACATCTTTTTCTCTTCCTTTCTTGGATTTTCTTTCAACTTCAACTGATCATAACTTCTTCACCGTAGCTCGAATTTTGGTGCCATTTCTTCCAGTGTTCGCGTTGTTCCGAGCTCTTCAACGTTTCAATTGGACACACCTCCAGTATCAGGTTGAAGAATTACAAAAATGCCCTCAAACATGCCTCCCTAGCCTTTCTTTCATTGTTTTGATTTCTCTTTTGTAACTTTTGCATCATTAACCTGTTAAAACACATCGGAGAGACACGAAACACGAAATACTTGCCTACGAAGGTTAGTAGCAACAATGTGAGTTAAATCCATATCAATTGCATCACTTGGGCCCATAAATGTACAGAAATTAGGGAAATAAATTTATAATATTTATGCCCAATCATCATCCTTCAAGGCAAAACACTTATCTGTCACATGGCCATAGTCTTGGTGGAACTCGCACCATAAATTCCTGTTACTCTTATGCGAAGGAGCCTTCATCTCCTCTGGCCATCTTAGGGACCAGACATTTTTTTATTTCATTGAGTATGTGTTCATAGATCATAGTTAGAGGAGTATACTATGCAAACTTGTCATCTGCAGACCTCTTTTTTCCATCTTTCTTCCTTTGGAATTTCCCGCTACTACTTCCATTCTCATTCTCATACTTTGCAGCCATAGCCTCTTCAGCGTTCATGACCTTTCCTGCAGTTGCCAACAACTCTGCCATGGATTTTGGAGGGTCTTCTATAAGCTTCCACAATAACTTCCCTTTCTGGAGTCCTCCAGTAAGGGCAGTCATAACTATATTCTCTTCATAATCACCAACCTCCAATTTTTCTTTGTTGAATCTAGTAATGTAGTCTCTTAGGTTCTCGTTCTTTCCTTGCTTGACGTACAATAGATGAGTGGTCTTCTTCTAAGGTCTTACCCCAAAACAAAAATTGTGAATGAATCGTTCAGCCAATCCCTTAAAATTCTCAATAGATTTCTTCAAAAGAAAGGTAAATCAAATGTGTGTAGCTCCCGTCAAAGTCCCAGAGAAGGCCTAGCACTTCATCTCTTCTACGATTGAATAAATATTTGCTGCAAAATGGTACATCTCAATATGACGCATAGAGTTGGTATTAACATCATACCTGGGACACACCGTAGGTGGTTTGAACTTGGCAGGGGTTGGGAAGTTCACTATCCTTGCGATGAAAGGGGAACCCTCCGAAAACCCTCTTTGCAGTGGGACTCAACTTTTAATGAGGTTTTATATTTTCTCTTCCAGGCATTGGATGGAGTCATTCCATGGTTTAGCAACATCGTCCTTGCCGAGGTTGTCCACAGCCACCTCTAAGGGGTGGACTGAGGGTTCCCGAGCTGCAACACAACGTCAGTTGTTGACCTCTTGACCATAGTCTCGGCCATCGTGCCGCCGATGTTCACCATCTCCTCCTTGTGAGCCATCTTCACTTCTTGATCAACATAACCTCTACCTCAGGCCATTGACTGGGTCGAGACTTTTAAAGGCCTACCCTCTGCTCAAGCGATCAAAAACTGATCCTTTGGGATGGGCATCACCATTTATTCTGCCCCCACAATCTCGGCTCTACTGCAGAGGATGTACTGTGTAATCTGAAACCTCATATGGCTCCCAGCAATCTGCTGGAGCATCTTTCTCTTCGATATCATTATACCTATCCTCGGGGTAAGGGTTTCCTTACCTCCCCAGATGCAAACATCTAGGGTCAGCAACGTCCCTCCTCCGCTGAGGTGTAGGTTAATCCTTTTGGGGTACCTGGAGTCATCCCCTAGCCTCTAAACGTGGTTGAACAGCCGTCAGAGTAATCATCACCAGTGAGATCCCGGGTGGCTTCATCATATTTTGGCAGAGCTGTTCAAATTGCTCCTTCATTTCTTATTGTGTTTCATCCAAAGACCTCAAGACAGCCATTCAGACTGGGGTGGTGCCTTAGTCCTCTAACACCAGATGGTGGAGGAGGTGGTGGTAACTCCAGTGCCTTATGTTGGTGGTAAAGAGCTTGTGATGAAAATAATATAGCTTAAATACCTTAAAGGGCCTCTTTCAATGGTGAAACAACTTCACACGAAGGGTAAGGCCTTGTTCACCACCAGAGTCTCCGGTGAGTTTAAGCTAGGAAAGAAAGAGATATGTCTTCTCATTCCCACATACGGCACTAAAATGATGATGCTAGAAATAACACCGCTAAATAAGATATGAACAAGCTCAAGAAAGGACAATAATGGTAGCAAGAATATATGTATGTATAGTAGGATAAGGAGATGAGGAGAAGAGGATTTACACTTATGTATAAGTGGTTCTGCTAATCTGGCCTACGTCCACTTTGAGTGTGTGTGAATGATATCACTGAATGAAGGAACTAATGGTATGGATACAATCACTCAATTTCTCTCTCTACTGTATCAAAGTGACAGAGTTTCAACTAAGGTTGCCAATTATTTATCTTTTACAATGTTAAGGATTACCTCTATATATAGTTCTTGGCTGGTTCAATGTACCTCCCAAGCATGAAATGTGCATGTGCATGGAGATCCAGCCAATGTAAGGATAACACCTAGTTGATCTTAACTTAATAATGATGACCTCAATATTCCCTCATATGGAGGGAATGATTTAGGTATAACATATTTGTCCATGTGTTCCCAGCCATACATGTGCGCGTAGATGCTCGACTATCATTGCTTGGTACCAACCTCGGCCTGGGTGAATATGAGGTTGGTGGAGTACGACCCTTGCCTTGTCTGAGATCAATGTTCCATGAGGACTTTGACTAGGTTGTTCGGCCGTGGTTGGGTATGAGGTGTAACATCGGCCAAGGTTGATGATTACATGATGCTTATTGATCGACCCTATGAGGCTTTTACTGGTATTAGGTGATACTTGTAACATAGGATATGGCTGACTTGATGGATAGCTGACCCCATGAGTTATGTAAACCTCGGTTAGTTCCCTAATCGAGGTGAAACTTATAATGTCGGCTGTAGCCGAGGTTTTGATGGACGATACCGTTGATAGTTAATCTTGAGCTCTTGTTACCTCGGCCATCATACAGACTGAGGTTAATGTCTTTGAGATGGCAGGTGCACTATGGTCATATCACACCCTATGAGTATTTAAACTTATTTTTGAGTTCTCAACAACTTTATGTCTATCAATGCTTTAAGTTTTACTATATTGGATTCAATTTCTCTTTGATTTATAATGAAGTTGAGGAACTTCTCAAATCTAACTTCGAAATAGATTTGGCTAGGGTTTAGCTTTATTTGTTATTTTTCTATCATATCAAAAGTTTTAGCTAAGTCTTTCAAATGGTATTCGTCTATAATACACTTTTTTAGCATGTCGTCCATGTAAATTTACATAGTTTGGCCAATACTTTCTTCAAAAACTTTATTCACCAACTGATTATATATGGATCCATTATTCTTCAAGCCAAAATGCATTACTTTGTCACAATAAGTGCCCTTATTAATTATGAATGAAATGTTCTCAACATCATTCTCATTCATCGATATTTGGTTATAATCGTTGTAGGAATCAATGAAACTCATGACCTCATGGACATCATTGGTATCAACCATTTAGTCTATTTGATATAAAGGTAAATAGTATTTGGGGAAAGCCTTATTCAAGTCGGTGAAGTTAACACACATGCCTCACTTGAAATTTTTCTTTGGTATGAACACCACATTGGAAATCCGTGAAGGGTTTCTGACTTCCTATGTGAATCCTGCATCTTGGAGCTTCTTGGCTTTCTCTTGGATAATCTGGAACCAATTTGGGGAAAATCTCCTTCTCTTTTTCTTAACTTCTATATAGCTGAACAATCCACAATTATATGGTGGCATATTATTTGAGGCCTATCACTGGAATATCTTTATTTGAACATGAAAATATGTTCTTTCACTCTTTCAAGATTTTAACCAATTTGACCTTGACATTGCTTTTTAAGGACGATCTAATTTGAAAGGTTTTTTTGGGTCCTCTTCCTTGAGAACCACTGATTGTACTTCCTCTGATGCCTCACCCTTTGTCAATTTATTCTCATCCTTTGGGTCGAGAGTGTCAATGTAGTATGATATAATCTTTATTTGACAAGCTTCCCTCTATTCAAGGGATGTGAAGTACTATTCTCTTTCTTTGACTTGATCATCACATAATTCTTGTACCTTAAAATGTGTAGGAACCCTCATCATTTGATGCATGGTAGAGGTAATAACTTCAAACTTATTTACGTAAATTCTCCCAACAATAATTTTTTAGGCCGATGTACTGTGATGATCCTTAAAGACGAAGTTTAATTTCTTTATCAAATGCGCCTAGAACTTGCCCTTACAGACATACAACTCTACCATGTCGAGAGAAAAAACATTCTCCCAACTGAAACTGAGGAGCGGTTGATGATAGGGTTTGATTTGTTTCACATTTAAATTCAAACCTCTGAAACGATCTTAGAAAATTTCATTTTTTAAGATTCCTCCATTACTGATGATTTGAGAAACATTGCATTGATGAACCATGATACTCATGACTAATGGGTTATCATATGGGTAGATGATAGTCTTGAAATCAATCCTAGAAAATCCAGCGATCAACATATAGATTTTCATTTTTCTAGGATGATTTTTTTCTTCCTATTTTTCTTGTATGATTTTTATTCATTCGTTGAATATAGGATTTTTCTTATCCCACATAGGATTTTCTGTTGAGTGGTCTAGTTCCTCAACTAGAAACTCCTCCTCAAATCTTGTAAGTGCTAAATTTTAGGTATCCTTTGGGACCTTTAGTCTTCTTAGGGAACTCAACACCATAGACTAATTCGTCATTAGATTCCCTATTCTTTAGCTTATTACCTTTTTCTTATCTAATTTATGTCTTGTAGGATATCCTCGACTCTTCTGATATGACCAAGTGTGACATAGTCCTAGGACAAGGATCGTTAGCACCCACAGTCGAGCCCTCAAATGACCTCCCCTAGATACCTTCCAAGAATCTTTCATGTTAAGGTCGGCCTCATCGTCTACAATCTAGGCCATTCAGTAAGCTGAAACCTCTAGGAGTGCCTCACCAGCAAGGGCATCTTTCTCTTCCTCTACTCCATCTGACACTAACAAATGATCTATATAGCTTGCCTTAGCCTGATGGCTTCAGTCGAGGACACTCCTGTCACTTGCCAGCATAAAGTCATGCACTACATTAACAACCAGATACTCGCCAGGGTCAAGACCCCTACTGACGACACTTATGGGCCGAGCAGTATAAGGTATCAAAATAGCATGTCCCACATGGACAAATCAATTACAACTAGAATTATATCCTCACGTGAGGGAATATTACGCCATAATTAGTTACATATATGACAGATAAGTGTCAACTAGTTATTGGGAGCCTCTTCATACACACGATGATTACATGCTTGGGTGTATATACACCCCCCAAAGCACTATAAATACACTTCTTCTTCTATATGGTGGGGGGGGGGGGGGGGGTGGAATATTAGAAGCACTAACTTAAACTATTTTAGAAACATAATAGAGATATAAAACTTGAGCACTTGTATCCCAAGGCCATTAGAGACCATATTTAGTGGATTTCTCACACATTCACACAGTGGACGTAAGCCCTTCGATGGCTGAAGCACTTATATCTGGCATTATCTTCTTCTTTGCCTCATCTCTTTCTATACTTTTATACTTATTCATACTCCATTGTTGTGCTAGTTTCAACTTAGTTATCATACTGACTTGGTGGTACCAATTCTGGTATCATCAATCTGGCGTCAATTATGGGAACGATATAGTCATTCTCTTTGATTTTTCTATAGCTACTCTGTCGAATTTTCTTGTGGTGGTCCTATCTCATCCTTTGGTGAGTTTGAACTACCATTTAAAGAGCTCTAGGGGAATCTTATCTTACTTTCTTCTCTTCTAGATTATTACCAGTACCCTAGTTGATTTTTCAGTCATTGAAACCCTCCTAATGATAATAGATCCACCAATTATGGGTGTGCCCATAACCAGCCAGGACCCTCTTCAGTTAGAAATGGCTAAGGTAGAGGTGACTTTATGCTCCTTAGTAGACGGTCAATGATAGATGCAAGAAACTCTTTTTGCTTTCAGCCAAAACGTCGGGGTTAGGCGTACTCGCAGTGAGGATCAGTTAATAACACAGGTCTCCAGGGATGGCACTGCAGATCAAACAGCTAGGGGACCACCCAGACTCCACTAAATGATCTTTCTCCTCAATACAGGCATAGGTACATGGCCTTCCCTGGGTGTTTATGACTAGGGAAGTTGGGTCACGAATGCCTTCGGGATGAAAACGACTAGTAAGATAATGAGAATGAAAGGGAATGTTGGGAGCCTTATGATATCTTGAGAAGCACTATGAGACTAGTTCATCCCAGTTGAGATGAATATTGTAAGACGAGCTGATAATGCAGATCGAGAGCATTAGTATTGGACAGATTGTGTGACACCCTGCTTAAAATAATAATGGGTGGCCATCCCTATACTACATTAAATCAGGAATCTTAGATGGCTCATTCTCAGCATCAACGGACTATACTAAAATAGATAAGGCTAACTACCCAAAACTATAAAAGTGGATGCCAAAATTAAATAAAACATACAATGGAAATCAAACCAACAATGTACAGTTACTAACAAAGGTAGAATGCACAAGTACCGTGATAAAAGAAATTGCTAACATTAAAATAAAATGAGTATACAAAACGAAATATACATTAATAAGCTATCGGGTCATAGACAGTACAACAATTATAAAGAAGAAATATAAATAGCTACAAATATAAATATAAAGTGACTATAATCTAAATCCCGCAAAATTCCGCATCTGTTACGGCTCCCAAGCCTCAGGATAAAAAAGCATCCAATATCCATGCAGTAGGACACCTGTAGTAATCAATATATATATATATAGTAAACGAGCAATATAAACGGGTCAGAGACCGAGGTGTAAAAATGTTTGGCAACTGTTCTAACTGTGCATAATAAATCTAAATGCAATATTTCATAATTAAAGTAGAGTTGCACTCTCGTGAAACCCCATACTCACCTCTCATCTACGGCGTGCACCTAATCGTGTCCTGGAACCTTAATTTAATAGACCCAACCCATTTAAGGACAACCTACCTCACTATACGCAGGGCCTATACCCGCATGACCTGCTATCCTAACATAACCCAAGAATCCTTTCCATTCTAATCCCACTTAAATATATATACACACATGTATATTCCTTAATAGGCTTAGGTTTCAATTATTAACTTCAACCAGGTATAGGTCTTAATACGTCACACATTAACGTTACTTCAATATAAGAGTTTATTCTCTAAACAACATACATACAAGTATTAAGGACAAAACTTCTCTCTACTCTCAACATTGCACTACGTTTCGTGCAGGGGCATCTCACAAAGAGAAATCCAAACAAGAAACCCCCCCGACACACAACTCCTCGACAATGTTGATTGTAGGGATCCATTAAGTCATCTACACATAACCTACTACTGCAACTACTATAATTATAGATTACTATCTAAGAACATAATTATAATCTCTATCAAATCCTTGGTTCTATATAACCATAATTGTCTCTAAGTACGAATCTTAGACCCCAATGAACTAGTACACAAAAATCACCCAAGATGTACATCATAGAAACTTCATATCCTCTTCACGTATAGGATATACAATTATATATTTACTGTACACACACACACACACACACATAATTATATATTTACTGTACACACACACACACACACACACACACACACACACACACATATATATATATATAAATCATTCATTCTGATAACCACGTATACATAACGCACAGAATGTACACATTGCAATACACATAACATAAATGATTATAGGATGCGAAAATACTGCACCATGCTATCATCTTCCAGGAATTACTCACTTTCTCCCGGGGTCACCACCTATTGGACTATTATCACACCGCCATGGCAACAAAATCAATCCTAACGTATGGGAAGCAGTCATAGTTCCTAACCAGAAAGTAATAACCACTCATAACCAAGAATTATCACCCCCAAAATAAAATCACACAAATAAAAATGGACGACTATGACCTGGGGACTATCCACACCTTGTTCCTCAATCCAGGGTCTCACCTTCATCGCACAACTTCCCATGATAGCATGTGCCGGGTATTCTTCACACATTAAGTATATATATATATATACTTCCATATCATCGCATCATACAATAACACCATCACACACAGTATAGATATTCGCGCCATAAGTACACACGTATATACATATTTATACATATATATAGATACATATATACATACCATCTCTCGTCCGTATGTATGAAATTTATAATCTCGGCTATAAATGTACCTAATCCTGAATATACTAGCCATCGTTCCAAGTGTATTAATTAATTAGTTATATAAATATGATCCCTCACTTGAATCATATTCATCCATTACCCCTATGATATGAATAGTCTTCCAATATCCAATATTAAGGTTATCAACCTAAAGTTTAATGTACGTAACAATCAGTACACATCCCATCTATATCCAAAAGCACATCGATATATCTAGTAATAATTTTGACTATTGGTATACACCTAACTAATAGTCTACAAACCTCTAGCCTCGTTCTAAATTTATTCCATGATCCCACCAAATATGGGAATCTCCATTGTTAATCACCCATACGCATATAGTAAATCTCCCGACTAACATTACAACACAACCTATTATCGTTGATAGCACAATCCAATTTTTCTCAATTCAGCCTACAATTCAATTGCTCCTATGAACCCTTAACATTACCATATTTATGATCTATTCCTTGAGTATATCATCACTAAGGATACGCGACTTCCCCCTATCCTTGGTCCCCAATCACACCTTAAATAGAATTCTATCTCTATAAGGATTCGGCATAAATAGGGGCCTACAATTTCACGCCATATCCTCCCCACTCTCCCAAAAAGTCCTAAACCTTAAATCATATATAAACCCACTTATGACCTCTAAATAGAACTTCTAGCCCTAATGAGGTCTCCCACTACCTTGATATAGAAACTCCAATACATCTATAAATTCCCAAACTACTTCGATATGTCCCCAATCATCCTAAGGCATAAATAACTTAATATTATAACACAACCCTCTATAAAACATTAACTAAGAAGGTCACCAAGTTTTAAACCCAAAAGAAAAGTGGTTAAAGAAAATCCCATTCTTGGGCTAAAAATAGAGGATCGGTCGACCGATCCCTGACCCCCGATTGACCGAGGTTCCAAATTTTTCCCTATGAAAAATGCAGTAGGCTCTTCCCTTACGGCACGATCGACCGACCCCCTGGGCGCGATCGACCGTCCCTCTGGCCGTGGTTGACCGACCCCCTGGGCGCGGTCGATCGGCCCCTTGGTCGCAGTCGACCGACCATACCAGGAATCTTGCCTGCTTTCCATTTTTAGCAAAACCAAACTCTCCAAACACCCAAAATATTATCATGTAACCTCAATCTTTGACTCAATCATATTCCTCACATTAAAACCCAACATGCATCTCATCTCATCAATTTAAATGCCATCAATCCCATGTATAAACATCAAATTTAAGTAAAAATACCCAAAATCTAGGTTTTGACATAATCATCCCCGAAATTACGTACGGGCCAGAAATCTCCAAGCTTTCTCCTCTCTCTCTCTTCCTTTCTTCTTATTTCTCTCTTTCTTTCTTCTTCGTTCTCTCTTTATCTCTCTAGGATTTTCTCTCCCTCTCTCTTAATCTCTAAAATGAGATTTTAATCTCCCAAAGGCTTTGTAAGCCTAATATCCCTGATTTCTAACTTTAAATGGTTATTCACTTTTTAAATGACTCGTTTACTCCAATTCGAGACAAACTAACTCAAAAATATTTCGAAACTAAAATAAAACCGAATGACAGTCATTTTGACTATCTCGACTAATCCAAAATCAATGGCGCACTCAGAATCATTATTCAGAATACTTTATAACGTCCTCAATTTTTGGACCTCAATTACCAAAATTTAAAATTCTCCAATTTAAATCGAATTTAATTCTCCCAAAAATTTAATTTCTCAGTCCTAAAATCATGGGGTGTTACAGATCTCCCCCCATTACAAAAATTTCATCCTCGAAATTGAAGTTATGCATAGGACTTCGAACCTCAACTAGTTCTCATATTAACTACTCTTAAAATCACTATACCTATCTCTCCCATTTCACACATCGAATCATATAAACTTTAAAATCACCCTAACTACCCAGGGCGCCCATACACCCCGTATTTGAGCTTAACTCATAAAACATACCGCGACTCCACTAGCCTCAAATGCCTTATAACTCTCAACAAATTTACCTATAGTAGCATATTCAGTATATATAAATGTTTGAAATTTCCAATGTTTGAACTCTTCTCAATTCCTGACATTCGCTACCTTCATGCGGGGGAGGTCTCGCAAGCAAAATCTAAACAAGGAACCCTCCCAATACACTACTGTGTAGCTATGTCGGGGATTGAGATCAGTTGAACCAGGATTAAGGTTTTATAAAATATTTTTCTTCTCAAACTACAGATACTGCCCGAAGGCCTATATAACAATATAATATAAAATAATTCCATGCATTTCGACAAACCAATCAACACCTTATGTTCAAGACACAAGGCCTCAACAAATATAATACTTCTACCCACAACTAGTCCTCAAAACTAGAACAACCCTGAGCTAACTTCCCCACTCAACACTAAATCTGCTAATCTCTGAACCTCCTAAACTATACTAATCCTTTACATCACATTAAAGCATTACTGCAAGGTAAGTCATTCCCTCATTGGAATGCCACAATTACCCTTCCTAACTTATTTATAAAACAATAACCTTATAACCACTACTCAACAAACCTTAAACGGTCCGCATTTCCAGAAATCAATAGTACATCTCTCTACTAGCTTCTCACAAGATTGTCTATTATCCCAAAAGATGCCATATAAAGGCCGTACTTACTCACTCCTTCCTAGAAGGAAATTCTGTACACACTATGATTATAACGTCTAACCACTCTTTATACCTTACATGCGATGCTCCCAATACCACGCAAAGCATGAGCTAAACCCAAAGAAAGGTATTATACATTACACTTCCATATTCTAACTACTTTACTTCATCCATGAATCCCTTTTCAAATTCCTCTACTTGTTCCAGGACAATCTCTTTTTTTTTTCTTAAAGCCTATTTCTCCACAAGAAAAATATCTTCCCAAAAATCCTTACTAACCATCCTGAAGGACAAAGCGCTATTACGACCCCCAACAACTCCTTCAGTCCTACTCATTGAACCTGAGTTTCCAAATTTCTTACTCCCTCTTCCAAACAGACAATACCCCTAACATTGGGACAACGCCACACACCACCCAAGGGCCTCACTATTCGCTTATCCTCAGTACTTATCTTATCGATAACAAAATTCTCCACTTGAGTCAATTATCCTTCTCACTCGACCACTGTTAGATCACCTTCGGTCATCGCTAGAAATTTCCTCCTTATCTCTGTCTGACTCACGGAAAGAAAACACATCCAATCAAAACGTACCCAAAATCTGTTATGGGTATTACATCTCTCATCTTGCCCTTTCCTGGACGACTTATTCTGGGCGACGTCCGAGATGATAGAAACTGTATCTGAACATCATTCAAGTGAGTACACCTCGTAGAAGGAAATAGACGTAGTGAACACAATAATCCTAATAGTAGGGGTCTACATCAAGAACGCTTGCGGAGGAACGCAGAAAACTCGCGCAGATCTTAATAACAATAGAACCTGATGCTCTGATACCATCTGTGACACCTCGCTTGAAATAATAACGGGTGGCCATCCCTATACTACATTAAATCAGGAATCTCAAATGGCTCATTCTCACCATCAACAAACTATACTAAAATAGACAAAGCTAACTATCCAAAACTATAAAAGCGGATGCCAAAATTAAATAAAACATACAATGGAAATCAAACCAACAATATACAGCTACTAACAAAGGTAGAATGCACAAGTACTATGATAAAAGAAAGTGCTAACATTAAAATAGAATGAGTATACAAAAGGAAATATACCCTAATAAGTTGTCGGGTCACAGACAGTACAACAATCATAAAGAAGAAATATAAATAGCTACAAATAAACCCTGGGTATAAACCCGATATACAAAGAGTCCTAACTAGAGTTACAAAGATATAGTAAGCGACTACAATCTAAATCCTGCAACAGTCCGCATCTTTTACGGCTCCCAAAACTCTGGATAGAAAATCATCTGGTATCCATGTGGTAGGACACCAGTATAATCAATATATATATATATATATATAGCAAAAGAGCAATAAAAATGGGTCAGGGCCCGAGGTGTAAAAATGTTTAGCAAGTTTGTTAACCGTGCATAATAAATCTAAATGCAATATTTCATAATTAAAGTGGAGTCGCACTCTCGTGAAACCCCATACTCACCTCTCATCTACGGCACGCACCTAATCGTGTCCTGGAACCTTAATTTAAGCTACCCAACCAATTTAAGGACAACCTACCTCACTGTACGCATGGCCTATACCCGCATGACCTGCCATCCTAACATAACCAAAGAATCCTTTCAATTCTTATCCCACTTAAATATATATACACATATGTATATGCCTTCATAGGCTTAGGTTCCAATTATTCACTTAAACCAGTTATAAGTCTTAAAACGTCACACATTAACGTTACATCAATATAAGAGTTTATTCTTTAAACAATATACATACAAGTATTAAGGACCAAACTTCTCTCTACTCTCAACATTATAGTACGTTTCGTACGTGGGGCGTCTCGCAAAGCAAAATCCAAACAAGGAACCCCCCGATACACTACTCCTCGACAATGTTGATCATAGGGATCCATTAAGTCATCTACACATAATCTACTACTGAAACTACTATAATTATAGATTACTATCTAAGAACATAATTATAATCTCTATCAAATCCTTCGGTCGATATAACCGCAATTGTCTCTAAGTATGAATCTTCGACCCCAATGAACAAGTACACCAAAATCACCCAAGATGTACATCATAGAAACTTCATATCCTCTTTACCAATAGGATATATAATTATATATTTACTCTACATATATATATATATAAGTAATCATTCATTCCTATAACCAGGTATACATAACACACATAATGTACACTTTGCAATACACATAACATAAACGATTATAGGATACGAAAATACTGCACCATGCTATCATCTTTCAGGAATTACTCACTTTCTCTCGGGGTCATAACCTATCGCACTATTATCACACCGCCATGGCGACAAAATAAATTCTAACGTATGGGAAGCGATCATAGTTCCTAACTGGAGAGTGAGATCGACTTATACTCAAGACTTCTCACCCCCAAAATAAAATCACACAAATAAAAATGGACGACTATGACCTGTGGACTATCCACACGCTTCTCCTCAAGCCAGGGGCTCACCCTCTTCGCACAACTTCCCATGATAGCATGTGCGGGGTATGCTTCCCACATTAAGTATATATACCATTCACATTATATATATATACATCCGTATTATCGCATCATATAATCAAACCATCACACACGGAATAGATATTCACGCCATAAGAACACACACACACACACATATATATATATATATATATACAAACCATCTTCCGTCCGTATGTAAGAAATTTATAAACTCGGCTATAAATGCACATAATCCTCGATATACTAGTCGTCGTTCCAAGCGTATTAATTAATTCGTTATATAAATATGATCCCTCACTTGAAGCATATTCATCCATTACCCCAATGATATGAATAGTCTTCCAGTATCCAACATTTACGTTATAAACCCAAAGTTTAATATAAGTAACAATCAATACACATCCCATTTATTTCGAAAGCACATCGATATATCTAGAAATAATTTTGACGATTGGTATACACCTAACAAATAGTTTGAAAACCTCAAGCTTTATTCTAAATTTATTCCATGATTACACTAAATATAGGAATCTCCATTGTTAATCACCCATATACATATAGTAACTCTCCCGACTAACATTACAACACAACCTATTCTCGTTGATAGCACAATCGAATTGTTCTCAATTCAGGTTACGGTTCAATTGCTCCTGTGAACCCTTAACATTACCCCCATTTACTATTTATTCCTCGAGTATATTATCACTAAGGAAACACGACTTCCCCCTATCCTCAGTCCCCAATCATACCTTAAGTAGAATCCTATCGCTCTAAGGATTCGGCACAAATATCGGCCTACAATTTCACGCCATATCCTCCCCACTCTCCCAAAAAGTCCTAAACCTTAAATCATATCTAAACTCACTTATGACCTCTAAATAGAACTTCCATCCATAATGAGGTCTCCCACTACCTCGATATAACAAATCCAATACATCTATATATTCCCAAACAACTTCGATATGTCCCCAATCAACCTAAGGCATAAATCCCTCAATATTATAACACAACCCTCTATAAAACATTCACTAAGAAGGTCACCAAGTTTTAAACCCAAAAGAAAAGTTTTTAAAGAAAATCCCATTCTTGGGCTAAAAACGGAAGACCGGTCGACCAGTCCCTGACCCCCGGTCGACTGCGATTCCAAAATTTTCCCTATGAAGAATGCAGTAGGCTTTTCCTTTAGAGCGCGGTCGACCTCCCCCTGACCGCGATCGACCGGCCATACCAGATATCATGGATGTTTTCCATTTTTGAGCAAAACCAAACACCCAAATTATTATCATCTAACCCTCAATCTTTGACTCAATCATATTCCTCACATCAAAACCCAACCTACATCTCATCTCATTAATTTAATAGCCATCAATCCCATGTATAAACATCAAATTTATGGTAAAATACCCAAAAGCTAAGATTTGAGATAATATCCAAAATCCAAATCTTTTATCCACAAATTATGAAATGAAATACACAAATGAAATATTTAGCAAGATTAAACATTTTCCTGAGAATTATAGAGGTTGAATCATCCCTAAAATCGCATACGAGCTGGAAATCTCCAAGCTTTCTCCTCTCTCTCTCTTCCTTTCTTCTTCTTTCTCTCTTTCTTTCTTCTTCTCTCTCTCTTTTTCTCTCTAGGGTTTTCTCTCCCTCTCTCTTAATCTCAAAAATGAGATTTTAGTCTCCCAAAGGCTTTATAAGCCTAATATCCCAAATATCCAACTTTAAATGGTGATACACACTTTAATTGACTCATTCACTCCAATTCGAGTCAAACTAACTTAAAAATATTCTAGAACCGAAATAAAACCCAATGATAGTCATTTTGACTATCTAGATCCATCAGGAATCAATGGCGCACTTAGAATCGTAATCCCGAATACTTTATAACGTTCTCAATTTTTGGACCTCAATTACCAAAATTTAAAATTCTCCAATTTAAATAAAATTTAATTCTCCCAAAAATTTAATTTCTCAGTCCCAAAATCATGGGGTGTTACAGATTGAGCAGGGGGTCGACCTTTAATAGGCTCAGGCCAGTGACGAACAATCTAAGGGACCACCTTTCCAGGTCTAGGAGTATTGAAGGATCCTAAAAGAAATGTGAGATTTGATGATCGTTAGTCTTAAAAAGGATGAGATAAGGAGTATAAAGAAGTTAATAGCTGATAAAAGTACAGCTCCTAGGGAGCATTCAGTATGTTCTAATGTCAGAGAGGGGTGCTAGAGATAATGTGGCCTAAATTGATGCTATAGCAGCAGTTGAGAGACTCGAGAATGACTCAATTCAGAGGCTGGAGGACAAAATAGGAGACATCCTCAAAGGCTGAAATCCCCTGCAAAGAGATATTTGGAAGGCTCACCGTTCGTGGCTAAGATTGTCAAATTTCCAACCCTGACAAAGTTTTAGCAATGTTCACTCCAAAATATAATGGGAGGACTAATCCATTCCACCACATAGAGATGTACCAGTCGGTTGAAGACATTTATTTAGTCTTTCATGAGATGAGTTGCTGCACCTTCTTAAGTACTTTGACCGGAGCAGCCTATGTATGATTCACCTCACTCCCAAAGAGCTTAACTAAGAATTTCAATCATCTTACAGAGAGATTCATACATAAATTCTGCTTTGGGGTAAGACCTAAGAAAAAGACAACACATTTGCTTTACGTGGAACAAGGAAAGAATAAGAGTCTCAGGGAGTAGATAGCGAGGTTCCACAAAGAGAAGCTATAAGTCAAAGATTATGAGGAAAGCATCACAACGACAACTCTAATAGGAGGGCTTCAGAAGGGAAAATTACTTTGAAAATTTGCTAAAGGCCCATAAAAGTCCATGGACAAGCCATCGACGATGGCCGACAAGGTCATGAACACCTAAGACGCTATGGCAGTAAAGTACGAAGATGAGAAGGGTAATAGTAATGGGGGCTAGTTCCAAAAGAAGAACAAATATGGAGATAAGAGATCAGCAGACAAAATTTTTGCTAATTACACTCCTCTGACTATCAGCTATAAATATATATTGAACGAGATCAAGAATGATCGGTCTCTGAGGTGTCTAGAAAAATTGAAAGCTCATCCCCATATGAGAAACAAAAATCCATGATGTGAGTTCCACCAAGACCATGGGCATCTAATCGATATGTGTTTTTCTCTTAAGGATGAAATTGAGAAGATGTTGAAAGTATATATGACAATAAAATATGTATATTGTTGTAACTCTAGGGTTGTTCGACGTGACATCTAGAAAAAAAAGAGAAGCAATAAGTGTAAGCTAGATGCTCCATCCAGCCGAGTTGACGATGAGTCGGATGATTGTGATGAAGACGACCCTGACCTACCTCCCATATTTGGTGATCCAAAGGGTCAGCTACATACGATCTCGCATGAGGTCAATATGATATGCGAAGGAATTACTGGAGGAGTAAAGGAGATTAAAAATAGGAAGTCATAGGTGGCCGAGGTTAAATCTCTTCCACCAAAGCCTAAGACTGTTAATTTAGCTATAGTATAGTCTTTGAAAGGTAAGAGAGATAAAGTTGGTATGAATTCCTTAGTTGTGGGTTTTTCAATACTAGATTTCAAAGGAATTTTAGCACCACATGATGATCCCTTAGTAATCACTAATTTGATGCACGGGTATGACGTCCCAAGAATCGTTGTAGACGATGGTAGTTCGACCGACGTTATGTTTTGGGATTATAATAAATATTTGGGTCTGAATAAGAAAAGTTGATTTCCTACCATCAACCACTCATTGGATTTACTGATGATAACGTGCAACCCTTGGGTATATATTCGGTGGAAGTAAGAATGGGAAATATCTAGACGAGATGTCTAACTAGGAAGATCAACTTGTTTGTCATGGATGAAAATGTCTACTCGACCTACAATATAATTATCGAAAGGGTAGACCTCAAGGAATTTGAGGTCGTGACCTTAACCATCCACCAAATGATTAAATTCCTGACCCCGTATGGGATAGGGGAAGTTCAAGGGGGGGAATTTAAGGCGAGTGAATTATATTTCAACTCGACCGAGGAAAGGGAAGCATATAAGAGGGAAACCATGATCTACAACATTAATACCTTGGATCCCAAAGATGAGACTAAACTAAAGAAGGGTAAGGCCATTGAGGAGGTAAAATCCATAATCCTAAATGAGTAAGAGCCAAAAAAAGTTGTCCAAATCAATAAATCCTTGAAGGAAGAAACCAAAGAATAATTAATCAAGCTGTTGAGAAAGAGGTAGAGTATCTTCGCATGGAGCCATGAGGACATGCTCAGCATTGATCTAGGTGTTCTCTCTCATAAATTAAATGTCTATGATGATGTAAAGACAATACGATAAAGAAGAAGGGTCTGTTCACGTGATAAGTATGATGTCATCAAGAAGAGTTTAAAAAGTTAGAGAAGGTCGACTTCATCCTGAAGGTTATTTATTCCAAATGTCTTGAAAATGTTATCATCGCCCCCAAAGCCAATGGAAAATGGAGGATGTGTGTTAACTTTACGGATTTAAATAAATAATGCCCAAAGAGAGCTTTACAATGTAAAGGATTGATCAGATGGTGGATTCTACCTCCGTCTATGAACTGATGATCTTTATGGATGCATACTAAGACTACAATCAGATATTCCTGGAACCAGCTGATGAAGAGAAGACTGCTGATTCGTATCAAATATTGCATATTTTCGCCCGTTATCTTTATGCATTCTAGCACTATAACGGTCCTTAATGCCTATATTTATGCTCATTAACCAGATAACCTTGGATTTGGATATATGCATGTTTTGCAAGGGTTAATTGTGCTTTTGTAGGTATTGGAATGCTAAAAGTGAGGATCCGTTGCATTTTGGAGAAGTTTTGTCGCCGAAAACTACTTCAAGGCCATTTTAGTCAATTCACATTTTATCTTTAGATCAGGGAATTTCCATGTATGTGTAGTTCATCGAGCAAGCTTCGTGTGGCCATAAACGGTGCACAATTCTTAGTCTAGACACTGAAGTTATTGTTATTTCCGTTATGGACCTTTCCCCCCTCATCATGGACCATGGAGGCCAGAAAATAGAGTATCGGTCGACCGCGTCTCGGGGACCGTTCAATCGCAATTTGAGATTTTGCTATGGGAAGGAGACAGAGGGCTTTTACCTTAAGGACCGGTTAACTGCGCCCCTGCGATCGGTCGACCGATTATGCCACATATTTTGTGTTCTTTCCTTCTTTCCTTTTTCCTTTACTTTTTCCAACTTATTATAAATACCCTTTTTATTGTAATATCATATATTAAGTAGTGAAAATAAATTTTAGAGATAGTAGCTTAGGGTTTGTGGGATTGTAAGAGTTTGGCTTTGATTCTTCTTGGTTTGACACCCAATTGGGTTGTAAGTTACACTATTCATCTTCCCTGCCATTTTAATATAGATGTATTTCATTGTTTCTTGCTTTCTAGTTAATTTACAAGCTTTGTTAATTAGATTCATATTTTTTCTTTACACGCTTTCTAGTATAAATAAATTGCATTTATTTATCGCGTTAATTTATCGCATTTTTATCATGCTTTCTAGGTAATTTAAATTAGGTTGTGTTTGAATTGAACTCACTCGGGTTAATGCGTTGCTTTGCTTGGTGATAGTCTTTACGGGTCTATTTCGGGTGCGTTGTCCTAGTTATTATGCATTGGAGATTTGACGGGGCATATCATGTATGTCCCGTGCTTACGACCTTTCGCACGTAATTTTCGGGATATTTGTTGACGCCAAAATCTTATTAGTCTTTTATTAGGATTTAGGTGTGTGGCAACCCTTGATTTAATTAACTGCCGAAATGAGACACATTTGTACTAACTCGTCAACCCATGTAACCATTTTATACAAATTAACCCGGGTGAGGGATATTCGACGCAACCTATAGGTTTTACTCGCTTTCTTAATCTTGATTCATTTTTCCTTGCCTAGTTAATCACTTCGCTTTCATGTATCTTTTACTTTATAGTTTGTAATTTATCTTTTACACTTTTATTTTGAAATATTAAATCACTTGAATTCTATCAACTCGTCCCTGTGGATTTTTTATACCCGACTTACCGTCGTGCTTGCCCCACAAGTGTAGTAGTAATTTAGGTTTGTTTGTATTGAGTAGGCAAAACATTATACAACGATTAACGTCTTTACATGCGCTACTTTTTGCCCTCGATCAAAATGGCGCCGTTGCCGGGGACTAGTTTGTTTTAGACTTTATTTGATTTAGTATTTCGTAGTATTTTCATTTTATTTGAATTATTTTCTAATCTTTTTGCAGGACTTCCACATTTGAGCACTTATAAATGCTCGGATTTCCCGTGCGCACTTACTTTGTGGAATCCGCCACTTCGAGCCATTTTTGGGGTAAGGATTTTTTTATTCCAATTCTTTCAGTAATCCTTGTTATAATTCTCAAAATTCTCACAAACCTAAGACTTTCGGTGAATAATTAGAATCCCAAAGTATAACAATTTCAAATATGACTTTGGACGAGTATAACGAAAGTCAAAATTTGGGTTATTGGAATTTTGATGATGAAAATGATTTTGGGCCTTTGCCTCCTTATAATAAGAATTACAATAGTTTTTAAAATTCCTATAATAATGAGTTTTTGTTTAACTCCAATGGTAATTTTCAAAGTTCTAATTTTCATGCATCCGCACCTCAACCTATGGCTTTTGGTGAGGGCTTGCGTATGTATGAGAATGAGAAGATTGAAACTCGTTATCGGGAAGAAAATCGTTGTTGTGAACATGAGTTGGATTTATTATTTGAGTCCGACGATGATTTTGCTTCCGAGACTTTCAAAGTCAAAGAATGTTTTGAACCAAATGAGGTACTTTTACCTACTTTGGAAAAAACAATTCTAGACTTTTCCCACTGCGTAATAAATATTAAAAGTGATGATGATAATGACGTAATATCTATTTCAATGAAATGATTTCTTCTTTCCCCCCCAAAGAAGAACATTTCATTGAAAATGATATTATTTCATTCGAAACTCAATCTTCATGCGATGGTGATTCATCTCATGAGTTTGAATTTCTTCATACCCATTTTCATTCTCTATTATCACACCATCTCAAGTACCCGATAATTCGGTTTCAAACTTTAATTTTTTAAACCTTTTCGTCGATGAGGAGTACTTGCTCGAGTTGCCTTCCACGATCGCATCTTTGCCTTTATGTACTCCACCTCCCATTCCAATTTCAAAATCCTTAGGAGGATATTCGGCTTTTCTTGGCCCCCACATGTTTTTGTCACCCGTTCAACCCAAACTCCCCATCGTCCCTCCAAAACTTTTAATTGGCGATGGTTCCTTTCTTTCCCCTTACATATGCCTTCCGTTGTTAAAACAAAATCCATATTTTTTGGAAGGCATGCTCGTATGTGAGGGTACACCGGTTATCCTCCAAAGTCAAATCGTTCTTATGGTGGACCCTCATCTATTTATACTTCTAGTATATAGTTAGTGTGAAGCCTAAATATTAGGTTGTATATAGTTAGCTTTCTATTTTTTCCTTCCTTTTTAATTTAGTCTAGTGTAATTAGTTAACTCTTCGTTATTTGTTTTTCCTATGCTCGGTTCTAACTTGTTTTGTAGATTCTTTGGACTTGTTCTTATGGGGATAGCTCCACTTTTCGGTAATATCATTATTTTCCTCTCTTTAACTTGGTTCTTAATTAACATTGTGGACAATATGAAGTTTTAGGTCAGGGGATGTGTGATATTCTATCCATTTCATTATTTAGTCCATGTTTTTGCTCACATGTTGTTACTAAGTATGATTTTCTTAGAAAATTCAAAAATTTCAAAAAGATTTTCTTTCTTTTTTCTCCCCTTTCTGGGCATTTTGCCTTTGTTTTCGATGATAAATTTCAATAATTGCCCGATCGAATAGACAACCCAACGATGCATGTTCTCAATTTTAGAAGTTATTAGACTTTAGCCCTCACTTATTGATATTATGAATAACATCCCGAATTAAACTTTAATCCCGTGAGCACATGCACTTTTATTGTTATATTGATTTGGTTTAAGATTTTTATAACTCGGTAATCTTTTGTTGCATTGTATGTACTTACATCGAGTAAGCTTTGTACCTATCGTCGTTTGTGATTGTATACACTATTATTTCCTCTTTGAAAACGTTGAATTCGTCGGTAATCTCACTATTCTTTCATTTGATCATTCATTAATTGAGTTCATACTTGAAATGTGTTACTTGATCATAATTTTCATATATTGTTTTGATTCGAGAATTGCGTAAACTTTATGAAATGATCAACGGCATTCTTTGTTATATCACCCATATTAGCCGTGACCTCACCTTTATATGTTTACCCTCGTTGACCCTTTGATCGTAAATATAACCTTTCGTTTCATAACCCAAATCCAATAACCAACTCTAAATTGGAGTTTTTAGCCCATACATACACTTTCCATACCTTTGATTGGAATGTTACTATAATACCCCGTATTTTCATGGCTTTTAAATTTAAGGATTTATTAAATTTAATTGAGATAAATTAATTTAATTTGAATCCGAAATGTTGTTTTAAATATTTACTAGCGTGACGAGAGTTAGTAATTATTGGGAATATATTATTTGTTTCATATTACTGGATGAGTATAGTAATATATGAGATTTATTTTTATAATATTGTCACGTGTGAATAAAATGATAATTATGGAAATTTAAGTCGGGACGCGCCTGTGTCGTCTCGGGACTAAATGTGGATTAATAAAAGTGAATATTTTATAGGTTGTTCGTATGGTCATTTTGAGTGCGCCAACGCGTCCGGAAGGGTCGAGATAGTCAGAAAAGTATACCCGGGGGTTTGATTTGGGTCTCGGGGCGTTTTTAGGCCTAATTAGTACCCCGAGATGGCATTTTAGTCATTTTGTATTTTTGGGTAATTAAACCCACGAAAATTAAAGGGGTTATATCAGATGTTTAGGTTATCTCCTAGGGTTAGATAACTCAAAACACTAGAACGGCCATTGGAGAGGAGAGGAGAGAGCTCTCAAGGCATTCCAAGGCTCAAAACTCATCCGTTTACACCGCCGTCGCCGCCAACGTGTAGATCGCGAGACGGGGAACGTAACCACACCAAATTCAACACCAAACCAGATTTCTGAAAATTCCAGGCAAGTGTTTATCTTGCTTATTTCGTTGATGCATCTTTCATATTGGTTTAGGAATGATTAGGATGAATTGTATGGAAGAAAAACCCAAATTGAGATAGGAAATTGCATGTAATGATGACTTAAATGATATTCTGGAAACCCTTTATCATGTAAAGGATTAAGAGTTTGATTAAGAAAAGAGTTTTAATTAGATACAAACACTAAAATTTTTATTCCGGATGATCGGACCATTGGAATCGCTTGAAATTTTAGTATGTTGTAGCGAACGGCGAGACACGACTGCTGACAAAAATTCAGCTTGATCGAACGGTCGGATGTCTAAAAATATTATTTTTACTAGAGAGTTTTATATTTTGAGGACTCTTAGAGAGTTTTATATTTTGAGGACTCTTAGAGAGTTTTATATTTTGAGTACTCTTCTAAATAATAAAAAAAAAATTCAATTAAAACTCCATTTTAATTCCGATTTCGAAACCATTTGAAATTCTCATCTTTGAAAATAAAATTCAAAATCATTTAATGTAAGGCGAAATCTATATTTTTGGGATAATTTTCATAAGGGATAATGTAAGTATATATTAAAGAGGAGAGACACGTAAGAGAGAGTTGCGTTGGAACATAAATGGATATCAACTTAATTCTACATTTGGAAGAATAAAGTCCATAAGGGTTACGTAGTAAGTTGGAAAAACCCTACGAATTAAAGTGAGAAACGAACCATTATACGTGATAAATAATAATGGGAAAATAAGGATAAATGTTGTGAACCTAAACCTAAATTGATATAATAAAAGTGGTATATTTATATGATTGTGTATGCATATATTATATACTTGTGAAAATCATGCCCGCGCTACTTGCTATCCCTGAGGTTTCCGCGCTGGGACGATCTTATCTCGTGTGCCTTATGGGGGATATTAACTCGTACCCTAAAAGATAGAAATCCTAGGTACAGGCTATCGAATCGGTAGTCACGGTCCTAAGAGACGTGAGGGTATGTACTGACCTCTTGGACTTGGAATCTATGCTTTGCCTCAATATTGTTTGTGTATGTATTGATACAGTTCAAGAGTGATTCCGAACTTGTATTCCCTTTAGTGCGATTGATACGGGGATTGGATAGCAGAGTATGCCCACACCATAGTTTTTATATGGGGTGCTATTATGATATATATATTATACGAGTAGTTAATATATATATGAAATTTTGGAATCTATAACTGCTTACTGTGATTTGATATGTAGGACATGGTTGATGACTCAAATTATAAATAATTGTTTTGAGAAAGTATAATATGACACTAGAAAACTTTATTGATTAATAAAGTTAAAAGGAGAAGCTTGGTTACAAATTGAAGTCTTACATTTTAAATACTTGTGTTGTTCAGTTGTAAATCCTGCGAATAACCTAAGATAAGTTAAATCATTGGGGAAGATAGTGTGGTATATGACGAGATAGACCATTGGGAAGGTTAGTGCGATAGGAGTGCACATTAGAAGAGAGGCGAGAATTTCTCAAGAGAGTGTCGCACTAATATGTTGTTGCATTGGCCTGTATCAATTTAAATACTTGCTAATCGAATTTTTAAATCATATACACTATCGGGCTCTCACCTGTTTCTATTTCCTTTTCTCTCTTGTATATATATGTATGTATTACAGGTGCCTAGCCACAGGGGCGTCTTACTTAGGATCCTTTGGAAGGAACGTGTTGCAGCTTAGGTGGGAGTTGTAGGCCTGTTGTTTAGACGACTTCATCCATTTGATTCTACTCCTAGTTCAGTTTTATCCAGCAGGGGCATGTGTCGCCCTCTTTCTATTATTTATTTGGTATTGTCAGAAATCAAAATTTTTACTTTCAGTACCTTTATTTCGCGATTTATTACTGTCAGGATGTTTTCCTTTAGTGTTGTAAATGTTGGGATTTATTATTGATGATTAAATTCGTGTATGTTCAATTCTATTTTTATTCTTAATGTGTGACTCTTTAGATGTTAATGGTTTAAGGTTTTATAACCGGATTTAATAAAATGAGAATAAGGTTTTAAATGGTTTTGACACTTAGCTTAATTATTTAGGGTGTTTAAATTTCTAAAAGTGTTTTTACGGCAGTGATGCTAAGAATGAACCAACTTTTCACCTTGATTTTAATTTAATAAAGGAGTGATTGCCCAGTATTTAATTAGGCGGGGTGTCACAGGTGGTATCAGAGCATCAGGTTCTAGCGTCCTTAGGATCTGTACGGCGATGACGGATGTTTAGGATTGTCGATTCCTTTGACGAGATTTCGTTCTCCTGCTATAATGTGTATACACTAGTGAATTCTAATTTCGTTCGGATGTGTGCGTGTGCCAAGCGATGACGGATGTTAGAAGAGGACCATTAAGCATACATCAGGAGGCAGGGCTCAGTTGAGATCATGAAATATATCCGAGGATGGTGACCATAGTCGAGGTCACCTCCATTATGGCACGAGAAGCCACGACTATAAAGGCGACTAAGGTGCAACAATGATTTTCAAATGCTGTTATAATCAAATGAGGTGCGAGGGTAAACTTACCCAACGTATTACAAAAACGTGTAGAGACTGTCAGTGGGAAATTTTAGAAACGCAAAAATTGTATGTGTTTACCAAAGGAGGAAAAGTATCCAAAGGCTTAAATATAAGACGGAGTGTGGCAAACTGAAAGTGAAAATTTAGAGAAATTTTTCTTGGCTTTCGGGACGAAATTATAATGGTTGGAGTCAACCACCAATTTTAGAAGTGGAATGCTATGCCTATAGGAGAACCTTAGGTACAGTGTTGACTGTATGTTCCTTCCTCAACTGTTCACGATGAGAAGCAAACGTGGTTCTGAACTCATCGCAGGAGGGCATGACAGAAGTCCAATTATGGATATGAATCCTAATCGTTAGCAAATTTTGTACCGAAAGAGGTAGATACTAGTGGAGGAAACGACTCCAAGTGGGATACCAACTTGTAATAATAGTTGATAATAGTCGAGGAGGAAATTCTGATGGACGACCGATTCATAGGTTGACATTGTCATATTTTGTCAATATCGATGATAACGCTTCTTTGTGGGGGAAGTTAAAGGAATCGAAGAATTTAGTCGATAATAAGACTGAATACAACGGTGGTGGTATAGCACCACAAAAGGATGTGGATACACATTAGGAAAACCATTTAAATGCTTCAGATAGTTAAATTCTTACCAAGTAATGGTAAATTCAGTAAGTACTATTATAGATAGTAACATGATCTTTATGGCCTAAAAAGCTAAGGGAACAACCGGGATGGCTAACAGGAATCGATTCTACTAAAGTCCGAGAGAAGGACAATCCTAACCTGATTAGTAGGACAGGTGATAAATGGATTATGTGTTGAGGTATTTTGGTGCGGAGTGAAATTTCTCGCGATAATATGTTCCAAAGTGAGAAAAAGGGACAAGAATACGGTGCTTAGTAAAGGACGACGATTAAAAATAATTTTGTTTTGGTTTAGGGAGACGTGTTACGTCTGAAAACCATTTGTGCAGTCAAGACGATTGCCAGGATGGAAGTATAAGTTGTATCCTTAGAGGATGCGGCGTGTTTATGTGACACGAGCGAGTCACCATATGTTGTTCATTTCTAGATTAGCATGTGAGACGAGTTTAATGCATATCATTATAAATGTTACCATTATGTGAATATTTTTCCTTAGTATAGCGAGATTTTTCTTTGGTGCTATCCGCGGGGGATGAATGAGTATATTAACAGTGTTTTATACTTTATTGAGGTTACTCGTTGTAGTGATGCGATACACGAGTATGATATTATCTTTGTTAAAATGTTATAGAAATGGGTAGTATGATAGTGGGCATTTATTTCAAGGCTATCGGAGTAGTTACATTAGTGCAACACGTTTTGTTTTGGCGAGGCTTTACCTGTAAGAAGGTTGGACTCGCACTTATATTATCTATCCTAGAGACTTCAGAGGAGATAGTGGGCTCGAGATATTCGATACCAATGTATGTATAGACTTTGTCAATATGATTCAGTATGTACTGGGATTTACCGTTGAGCGAAAAGACTTGACTCGGTATTATGTTTAGCACTCCGGACTTAGTGATAGGAAGAGTGCAGTGTTATATTTATCCTTAAGAGATGTAGGAGTTAAGAGTTATACCCCTAATGTTATAAAAAGGAAATTTAGAGAATTTCGATCGTATGTATCCGAGGTTTATAGAATGTAATTACTATCAACCAATACGGGACGATAGTGAAATTGGTGAAACGTTCTATGTTAACCATAATTACGGGAGAAATTGTAACTTTTCTGTCAAGGGATGGAATAAAGGGGTATATACTATGGACGGAGGACCTAACGGATTTCGATAACCGACAATGCTAGGTAGTAGTGTATCGGGGGGTTTCCTTGTTTGGATTTCGCTCTGCGAGACATCCCAGGCATGAAACTTAGCGTAAGGTTAGAAATAGGGAGACGTTTGGTCACTATTCCATGAGTTCGGTACCCTAGTCGAAATGGGATCAAGTAATTATGTATGTAAGTTGGAAGTTGAATTTTGTTTTAAGGTCATTGGAGCTGGATTTTTGTGGTAGGAAAGCATTGAAAGTTATCCCCACGAGTTGAGGGGTGGAACGATGATAAGGAGAATTTAAGAATTTTGATTTCTAGGGTGATTGAGAGTACCCAAATGTCATAACCGCATACAGAACACAAGGTGAATAAAAAGTTGGAATGATTTTTAGCATGGATTATCTGGAAAGAACTTTATATTATACAAAAGAGATGACCTGTAATTATTTTAATGAATAGAGCGTTAGTGATTTATTTTGGTTGTTGTACCTATTTGGGAAAATTGTTGTACTTATCTGAGGAAGGTTGAGAATTATTATTCCTCTTTTATTGTCATGGAATTTGAATGCCCTATTCCTTCTATTCCGATGAATTTAGTTAGTCCTACAGATGAGTAGCACGCCGTTCGCTCTCCCAGGGCGGTCGGAGTGTCGCAAAAATGTGGGCATCTTGGTTAACTACAGTTAAAATAGTCCGAGTCGAAGGGACGTGGTAATACACGTCTGAAATATATGTTTGTGGGACTAGTATAACTAAGTGGAAGTGATAGAGTGGATTAAACGTCACATGAGGGGCGATAATCCATACATAAGTGTGCAATTAGAATAGCACGCCCTAACTTGATTGGAAGGCTGCGGGAAGCCATTCAAGAATTGATATTCCTTGAATAGAGTAGAATTTAATTGTTATGAAGCACACCTGGAGCGGAGTTGTTATTAGTCAAGTGTGAGAGTGACTTGCGCATACAAAGAGTAATGATGTTAGTATAGTATAAGAGATCCATAAGTGCGCTTCGTGGAGAGAAGAGCACGGGTCAGAACTTTCGGCATACTCCAAGGAAGGAAGGGGAGTATTACGCGTCACTTAATGTGAGACATTTCAAGGGAAGAATCGATGTTTAGCGAGACGTAGTGAGTAGTCTCTACATGCAGTGCCCATAGGTAAGGTTTGGTTGAAAGAGGAGAATCAACCAAATAATTTTTGTGTTTATCGAAAATTCCTGAAATTGGAAGAGGTTGGTAAAGTCGGTAAAGTTCTTGGATGGGTTGCCATCCTCAAAAAAAGATCAAGGGTTTATCCCGAACATGTGAATTAAGTCGCCGAGAAGGAAGTGATTGATATTCCTTTGGGATGGCTTACAATATTAACTAGTATGCTCCAGACTTCCTTTGAAAGGAAGGATCGCGCTAGTGCATGGTCCGGCGCAGTATAAATTTCTGAATCAGGATGAGACTGGTGAATCCCACCTTTGATATGGGATTTTAGGAACCAGCGGAGATAACATTTCGTTTCAAGTTGGATGTATCACCCTTAGCCAGGTAATAAGCACATGGTGATTAAAGATTAGTGGAGCCACGTGAAGGAGATTTTGGAATCTTGGTACGATGATTTCAAGAATGCTCTGTAGAAGCACTCGTACCTGTTTGTCGCGTATGAGGTACTTATTAAGGTTTTGTTATGGAAGAACCTTGACTATTCTCCTTCCGTATGTTTAGAGGAGAGTAGATAATCAGAATTTTTGGATCGGTCGAGAAAATATCCGATACTATGGTGGAATTCCACAACTGTTTTAGGCAGTCAAGAGTGGTCAAATGTTCATATGATCTTCTCAGAATGGGACTTTTGTGTATGAATAAATCCGAGTAGTTGTCATGTAGTGAGGTGCGGACTCCTAATGATAGTAAGATAATGAAATTTATAAAGTATAGGCGTAACCTATTCAAATGTTGTCAGTTGGGAGTGCAATGTGAAGTGTCTCCAATGAGAATGTAAAACAATGTTGATGTGAGAAAAAAGCTATAGTGATTGAGCGCCGTACTATGTAGATAGTTTGCGTACTGACAAGGATATCCAAAATTGTGCTACCTGGAAGGCCTTATTTTCCGAATTTCGGGACGAAATTTCGTTATTAGGGGGGAAGTATGTAATACCCCGTATTTTCATGGCTTTTAAATTTAAGGATTTATTAAATTTGATTGAGATAAATTAAATTAATTTTAATCCGAAATGTTGTTTTAAATATTTACTAGCGTGACAAGAGTTAGTAATTATTGGGAATATATTATTTGTTGCATATTACTGGATGAGTATAGTAATATATGAGATTTATTTTTATAATATTGTCACGTGTGAATAAAATGACAATTGTGGAAATTTAAGTCGGGACGCGCCTGTGTCATGTCGGGACTAAATGTGGATTAATAAAAGTGAATATTTTATAGGTTGTTCAAATGGTCATTTTGAGTGCGTCAACGCGTCCGGAAGGGTCGAGATAGTCAGAAAAGTATACCCGGGGGTTTGATTTGGGTCTCGAGGCTTTTTTAGGCCTAATTAGTACCCCGAGATGGCATTTTAGTCATTTTGTATTTTTGAGTAATCAAACCGACGAAAATTAAAGGGGTTATATCAGATGTTTAGGTTATCTCCTAGGGTTAGATTACTCAAAACACTAGAACGGCCATTGGAGAGGAGAGGAGAGATCTCTCAAGGCATTCCAAGGCTCAAAACTCACCTGTTTACACCGCCGCCACCGCCAACGCGTAGATCGCGAGACGGGGAACGCAACCACACCAAATTCAATACCAAACCAGATTTCTGAAAATTCTAGGCAAGTGTTTATCTTGCTTATTTCGTTGATGCATATTTCATATTGGTTTAGGAATGATTAGGATGAATTGTATGGAAGAAAAACCTAATTTGAGATAGGAAATTTCATGTAGTGATGACTTAAATGATATTATGGAAACCCTTTATCATGTAAAGGATTAAGAGTTTGATTAAGAAAAGAGTTTTAATTAGATACAAACACTAAAAAATTTATTCCGGCTGATCGGACCGTTGGAATCGCTTGAAATTTTAGTATGTTGTAGCGAACGGCGAGACAGGACTGCTGACAAAAATTAAGCTTGATCGAACGGTCGTATTTCTAAAAATATTATTTTTACTAGAGAGTTTTATGTTTTGAGGACTCCTAGAGAGTTTTATGTTTTGAGGACTCCTAGAGAGTTTTATATTTTGAGGACTCTTAGAGAGTTTTATATTTTGAGGACTCTTCTAAATAATAAAAAAAATTCAATTAAAACTCCATTTTAATTCCGATTTCGAAACCATTTGAAATTCTCATCTTTGAAAATAAAATTCAAAATCCTTTAATGTAAGGCGAAATCTATATTTTTGGGATATTTTGCATAATGGATAATGTAAGTATATATTAAAGGGGAGAGACACGTAAGAGAGAGTTACATTGGAACATAAATGGATATCTACCGAACTGTACATTTGGAAGAATAGAGTCCATGAGGGTTACGTAGTAAGTTGAAAAAACCCTTCGAATTAAACGAACCATTATACGTGATAAATAATAATGGGAAAATAAGGATAAATGTTGTGAATGTGGGTTATGGGATAAATCTAAATTGATATAATAAAAGTGGTGTATTTATATGATTGTGTATGCATATATTATATACTTGTGAAAATCATGCCCGCGCTACTTGCTATCCCTGAGGTTTTCGCGTAGGGACGATCTTATCTCGTGTGCCTTATGGTGGATATTAACTCGTACCCTAGAAGATAGAAATCCTAGGTACAGGCTATCGATTCAGTAGTCACGGTCCTAAGAGACGTGAGGGTATGTATTGACCTCTTGGACTTGGAATCTATGCTTCGCCTCAATATTGCTTGTGTATGTATTGATACAGTTCGAGAGTGATTCCGAACTTGTATTCCCTTTAGTGCGATTGATACGGGGATTGGATAGCAGAGTATGCCCACACCATAGTTTTTATGTGGTGTGCTGTTATGATATATATATTATACGAGTAGTTAATATATATATAAAATTTTGAAATCTGGAACTGCCTACTGTGATTTGATATGTAGGACATGGTTGATGACTCAAATTATAAATAATTGTTTTGAGAAAGTATAATATGACACTGGAAAACTTTATTGATAAATAAAGTTAAAAGGAGAACCTTGGTTACAAATTGAAATCTTACGTTTTAAATACTTGTGTTGTTTAGTTGTAAATCCTGCGAATAACCTAAGATAAGTTAAATCATTGGGGAAAGATAGTGTGGTATATGACGAGATAGACCATTGGGAAGCTTAGTGCGATAGGAGTGCACATTAGAAGAGAGGCGAGAATTTCTCAAGAGAGTGTCGCACTAATATGTTGTTGCATTGGCCTGTATCAATTTAAATACTTGCTAAACGAATTTTTAAATGATATACACTATCGGGCTCTCACCCGTTTCTATTTCCTTTTCTCTCTTGTATATATATGTATGTATTACAGGTGCCCAGCCACAGGGGCGTCTTACTTAGGATCCTTTGGAAGGAACGTGTTCCAGCTTAGGTGGGAGTTGCAGGCCTGTTGTTTAGACGACTTCATCCATTTGATTCTACTCCTAGTTCAGTTTTATCCAGCAGGGGCATGTGTCGCCCTCTTTCTATTATTTATTTGGTATTGTCAGAGATCAAAATTTTTACTTTCAGTACCTTTATTTCGCGATTTATTACTGTCAGGATGTTTTCCTTTAGTGTTGTAAATGTTGGGATTTATTATTGATGATTAAATTCATGTATGTTCAATTCTATTTTTATTCTTAATGTGTGACTCTTTAGATGTTAATGGTTTAAGGTTTTATAACCGGATTTAATAAAATGAGAATAAGGTTTTAAATGGTTTTGACACTTAGCTTAATTATTTAGGGTGTTTAAATTGGAAAAGTGTTTTTACGACAGTGATGCTAAGAATGAACCAACTGTTCACCTTGATTTTAATTTAATAAAGGAGTGATCGCCCGGTATTTAATTGGGCGGGGTGTCACAGTTACTTGGGATTGAATGTTGTGGTTGTGATGTCGGTTGCAATTTAGGCATATGAGAGTTTGATAAGTAAAGAAATGAGAGAAGTGAAAAAGTGAAGAAAAAGAGAAAGTGAAAAACAAAGAAAACAAAATAAAACATGAGAAAAAGAAGAAAAGAAAGAAAAGTGAAAGTTTTAAATGTTGTGTATATAGTTCAATAATCTTTGAATACTCTCCCCGATGATATATCTAATTCTTGTTTGGAACTTTTTTTCCAATTTTGGTATTGTTTGCATTTTCCCATTGTCCCGAGTTTTCATCCCGAACACATTGAATCTGTACACACATATCCTTAATTTCATACCCTAGTCTGAGCTACCTTATAACCCTACTAAAGTCCTTTGTGATCTTAGGTTGACGTAATTTAAAAGTCATAATAGTTTTGATAATTTGTGAAAATAATTTTTGCCTCTTTTAGTGTGCGGTATCTTTCATTGAGATTACAGTCTTTCATTTGTGACATGTGAGCAACCTAGTTTCCATTTCCATTTACTTTTTATCCCGCATGTTCCATATGTTACCTCCTTGTTTCGAGTGAATTCGATTGATGAGTGTAATGCTCATGAGGATTGAATATATGCTTTCTTTATTTAGTATCCGGTTTATATAAGTTTTTGCCAAATCACACTTTACATGTGCTCGCTCCCCTCCCATATTTTAAGGTTTCAATTCTATGAAGTGCATTCTATAATGTTAATGATTTGGACTTTTGTTTGAATTCATTCACTTTGCTATTAATGCGTATGAAATACTTTTCGCTATTGTTGGGCTTCTCCCATGTTGGGTTGGGTATATTTTGAGGAAACTATGTGATTTTTGTGGGTACCATCCCTGAAAACCCTCACGAGACGACACTCGTCCACTAGGGTGACCTAGGGGTGTAACGGCTTATTGCATATGCTGAATGCAATCGTGTTCCCTAAGAAAGTGAAATTTATATTTTGATGCATATATATGACTTGTAGCGCCTTTTGTGGATTGGTTTTGTTTGTTTCATTACTAGGGACTAGCAATGTTTAAGTTAGGGGGTGTGATTCGTATCAAATATTGCATATTTCCGCCCGTTATCTTTATGCATTCTAGCGCTTTTGCCATCCTTAATGCCTATATTTATGCTCATTAACCAGAAAACCTTGGATTTTGATATATACATGTTTTGTAGGGGTTAATTGTGCTTTTGTAGGTATTGGAACGCTAAAAGTGAGGATTTGTTGCATTTCGGAGAGTTTTGTCATCGAATTCTATTTCAAGGGCATTTTAGTCAATTCACATTTCATCTTCAGATCATGGAATTTCCACGGATGCATATTTCATCGAGAGAGCTTTGCGTGGTCGCAAACGGTGCGTGATTCCGAGTTCGAACAGTGAAGTTATTGTCGTTTTTGTTATGGACCTTTTCCCCCTCATCATGGACCAAGGAGCCCAGAAAACCGAGTATCGGTCGACCGCGTCCTTGGGACTAGTCGATCGCGGTTTGAGATTTTGCCTTGGGAAGGAGACAATGGGCTTTTACCTTAAGGATCAGTCAACCATGCCCCTGTGACCGGTCGACCGATTATGCCAGATATTTTGTGCTCTTTCCTTTTTCCTTTACTTTTTCCCGCTTACTATAAATACCCTTTTTTGTTGTAATATCAGATATTAAGTAGTTATAATAGATTTTAGAGAGTGTATCTTAAGGTTTATGGTATTTGAAGTGTTTGGCTTTGATTCTTCTTGGTTTGACACCCAATTGGGTTTTAAGCTACACTATTCATCTTCCCTACCATTTTAATATACTTGTATTTATTATTTCTTGCTTTCTAGTTAATTTACAAGCTTTGTTAATTAGATTCATATGTTGTCTTTACACGCTTTCTATTATAAATTTACCGCGTTTATTTACCGCATTTTTATCATGCTTTCTAGGTAATTTATATTAGGTTGTGTTTGAATGGAACTCACTTGGGTTAACGCGTTTCTTTGCTTGGTGATAGTGTTTATGGGTCTATTTCGGGTGCATTGTCCTATTTATTACGCCTAGGAGATTTGACAGTGCATATCATGTATGTCCATAATTTATGGGATATTTGTTAACGCCAAAATCTTATTAGGCTTTTATGAGGATTTAGGGGACTGACAACCCTTCATTTAATTAACTGTCAAAATGAGATGCATTTGTAATAACTCATTGACCCATGTAACCATTTTATACAAATTAACTCGGGTGAGGAATATTCGACGCAACCTATAGGTTTTACTCGTTTTCTTAATCTAGATTAATTTTTCCTAGCCTGGTTAATCATTTTCTTTCATGCATCTTTTACTTTTTAGTTTGTAATTTATCTTTTACACTTTTATTTCGGGATATTAAATCACTTGAATTCTAGCAACTCATTTATGTGGATTTTCGATACCCGACTTACCGTTGTGCTTGCCATGCAAGTGTAGTTGTAATTTAGGTTTGTTTGTATTGAGTAGGCAAAATAGAAAACAATGATTAGCGTCTTTACACACGTTACTTTTCGCCCTATATTAACTGCCTTTATAACTGACAAGGGGACCTATTGTTATAAGGTCATGCCATTTGGGTTGAAGAATGCTGGGGCAACGTACCAAAGTCTAGTCAATAAAATGTTTGAGGGAAAGATTGGGAAGACGATAGCAGTATATGTCGATGACATGTTGATGAAGAGATTCAAGTTCGACGCTCACATGGACGACCTTGAGCGCACCTTGGACACGATAGATGGGTATAGGATGAAACTCAGCCTTTCCAAATGTGTCTTCAGAGTGGGTGCGGGGAAATTCTTAGGATTCATTATGAACTAGAGGGATATTGAAGCCAACCCCGAGAAGATCAAAGCTTTATTGGAAATGAAGACTCCTACGCTAATAAATAATGTGGAGAGGCTAACTAGACGGGTGGCTTCATTAAACAGATTTATGATTTGAGCCACTGATAAATACCTTCCTTTCTTTAAAGTATTGAGAAAAGATTTTGAGTGGGACGACAAGTGTGATAAGGTATTCCAATATTTTAAGTCCTACCTCAGCTATTCACTCCTATTGTCTAGACCCGTTAAGGGATGGAAGTTGTATATTTATTTAGTAGTGTTTGAATCGGATATTAGTGTCACTATTATCAAAGAGGTGGATGGAATTCAAAATCCGGTTTACTTTAATAGCGAGGCTCAAAATGGAGAAACTGGATTATGCTCTAATGCATTCATTAAGGATATGAAGCCCTATTTCTAAGAATATACCATGGTAGTCCTTATAGACTCACCCCTCAGATAAGTAATTCACAAGATAGACAAGTCAAGAAGACTGATGTCTTAGAAAATCGAATTGGGGGAGTTTAACATCATCTACTAGATAAGAACGACCATTAAAGGATAAGCCTTAGTTAATTTTGTGGCCGATTTCACTTGGGACAAAGCCAATGTTGAGAAGGTGGAAGCCTCAGCTGACGAGCAAGAGAAAAGGGTGCACCTTCCAGCAAACCAGCTAGAAATGATCATGACATGAATCAAGGTGGATGAGAATGAAGAGGGATGATACCTCTTCAAGAATAGAGCTTTAAAGGAAGGTAATTTCTTTGAAAAAGGTTGTGTATGGAGTTTTTTTTATTGATGGGTCCTCATATCAAAATGGAAGTGGGACAGGACTCATAATTTTAGCTCTAAACGAAATCGATATAAATTATGCATTGAGGTTCAATTTTAAATCTTCTAACAATGATTCAGAGTATGAGGCTCTTCTAAAGGCCTCTCCCTTGCCTGAGAACTGAATGTTGTCCACCTCCTGGTCCACAGTGATTCTAAGTTGATTATAAACCAAGTTTTCGGACCGTATGAGGCCAAGAATGATGTAATGGCTAAGTACTTGGGAAGGGTAAGAGAAAATTTAAATCATTTAAGTTAAGTGAATTTGAAAAGGATACCTCGAATGGACAATGGCCAAGCCTATGCCTTTACTAGGTTAGCCTCAGCCACAAGGAAGAACATTAGAACAATGGTTCCTGTAGAGATCCTCTATTGATCGACAATTGAAGGAGAACAATGGAATTTTGTTTCAACTTAAGTTTTATAGATGGATCCCAACATTCGGTATATCAAAGATGGGGACCTTCTTGAGTCTAAAGATGAAAGGAAGAAGTTGAGGTACTAAGCCACCACGTTCTCCCACTTAGGGGATGTCTTATATAAGAAAGTGTTCCTACTCTCTCTACTCATATGAGTCCATCCATCTGAGGTAGAGTATATTTGGAAGGATGTATATGAGGGGTCGTGGTTTAGCTATGTCGAAGGAAGTTCGTTGGCTAAGAGGATTATCACTCAAGGTTACTAGCGGCCGACGATGACAATAGATGCATCTGCATATGTTAAGAAATTCCATGAATGCCAAAGGTTGGGTACCATTCCCAATAAGCCTTATCAACCTCTTACTTCCATTACCTCCCCTTGGTCATTTAAAGTTTGGGGAATAGACTCAGTGGGGCCATTACTGAGAGCTATGAATAACTATCGTTATCTGATTGTGACGATTGATTACTTTTCGAAGTGGGTAGAGGCCGAACCGATTATCATCATCACAGAGAAAAATCCATTCCAATTTATTTGGAAAAATATCATCTAATGGTATGTCATTCCAAATACCTTGATTTTTTATAATGGAACAAAATTCAAGAACGTCTCCCTAAGTAAATATTATGAACGAGTTGGCATCAAGAAATTCCTCTCTGCTCCTGGAGGACCCTAAGACAATGGGTAGACATAAGTAAGAAATATAATGATATTTGATGGAATCAAGAAGATATTAGAGGACCCCAAGGGGAGATATGTTGAATAGGTGTATGTTGTTCTATGGGCTTATAAGATGACGGAGAAGACTCTTATTGGGTAAACTCCATTAATGTTGCCATATGTCTCAGAGGCAGTAGTGATGATAGAAGTAGGCCTCCCAACCCATGGGGCTCAAACGTATGACCCAGAAGAGAACGTTGTTATGAGAAGAGTTAATTTGGACCTTGTGGAAGAAAGAAGGGAAGATGATGAGGTTAGGCAAGCTGCCTACCAGCAAAGGATAGCGAAGTTCTATAATAAGAGGGTGAAGGCTCAACCACTGAAGGTAGGAGACCTAGTGTTAAAGAAGACATGATAGAAACCTAACAAGCACCACCCTAATTGGCACAGTTCGTACAGAGTGGTTCAAGAGGTTATCCTAAGGACGTATAGATTGGAAAATCTGGAAGGAGAGCCATTCTCTAACCCGCTGAACGTTGACCATCTCAAAAAATATTATGAGTAAAACTTAATTGTTCATTGTTTCCTTTTAGTTCCCTTATAATATACGTCGTTACATTGTAATACATGTATGTGAGGTTCAAATGATGAATTAATATGAATAAAATTACCAAGTGTTCGATCATATCTTGTCAATTTGTTTGTCTATTTATTATTTGCATGTATCAATTAATTTTAATCTATAGAACATCATTCTTGGTGAAAATATCTTTAAGTTTTTCACGATGACATGGCAGGCTAGATGGTGTCGACCTCATCCTTTGTCTCTTAATAAAATTGAGAGAGATTAAAAATCACTTGGTTATGACTCATTATTTAACATCATTAACTTGGTGGAAATTCTCTCTCGACCGAGATGACAACATATGGATGAGACAATACTCTTCCATACACTCTCAATACGACGAGAGAGGACTTATGATATAACACCTTAGTTTTTCGGATTCAAATTGAGTTATCACTTGGTTGTGATTCATTATTAAACATCATTAAATTGGTGGAAATTCTCTCTTAGTCGAGACAAAAGTGCATGGACGAGATGAAACTCTTCCATATATTCTCAAAATGATGAGAGAGGACTTAAATTTAGTGGATTAAAATTTAAAAATCACTTGCTTGTGGTTCATTATAAAATATCATTAACTTGGTTCAAATTCTCTAGTGGCCAAGACGATATTGCATGGATGAGATAACACTCTTCCAATCATTCTCAAAATGACAAGAGAGGACTTATGATATAACACCTTAATTTGGTGGATTCAAATTTAAAAATAACTTGGTTGCGGTTCATTATTAAACGTAATTAAGTTGGTTGAAATCCTCTGTTGATCGAGATGACAATGCATGGACGAGACGAGAGAGGATTTCATTCAAATGATGCTACTAATGGAAATATTGAAGCAAACACAACATAAGGAGAATGATAAAAAAAATATTCATTCAAAGCAATGAGGTTACAGACGTTGAGTACAAGGCCACAAAGGGTTGTCCCCATAAAAATAATTTTTTTTATAAGAGCTTAAACATTAGCATTTGGCTGAGTCATCCCAACACTAGGAGTAACCTCGACCTTAATATTAGTAGTCTTAGCCCCATCATCATTTATGTCAGTCCTAACTTCCAAATCATTATCTTTTGTGACCTCAATGGCGTTGGTCTCCTCAGGGTCGGTCGGATTTTCAACGTAGGCCAAATCAGTATCGAGACGAGGATCGCTGAAGTCAAGGCATGTGAAGTCGTCAAGGAATAGGTTCTTAACCTCAGCATATTTAAGGGTAGCCCATCGTCCATAAGTCTTGATACCCCTATTAAGATATTCCAAGGCATAACCTTCGAACTCATCATAATCCTTGAACTCATTTAGATCTTGGATTTAAGCTTCGTCAAGGGAGGCCTTAATTGCAGCATCAATTTTGGCTTTCTTATTCTCATCCATTTTCTTCAGGACATTAGAAGGCTTGGTCATCACATTGGTATTTTCATCCTTAGACTTCTTCAGAGCCCACTTTGATTTTGAAAGATCGTATGTGAGCTCATTCTCTGAGTTATCTACATCTATTACCTTTTAAATCAAGGGCAACCTGTTATTGATCCAATCCCCCATACGATAGAGGGAGACTGCACTCTACAAAATTATATGGTGAATAAGTCAGCATGAGATATAAATTATGAATAGGCTATACTTGGTGAGTTTTGAAAATACATGGATGGTGAATTCAGTCACTAGGGAGATGTCCATAGATTGGAGAAAACATCTATCGCCCTCAGAGACGAGAGAGCCGATGCCATCTATAGATTTCTTGGAATAACCTTTAACACTCTCGTCATCATGTTTTAGTTATGAAAGACGAGCTGCCAAAGCCTCCTCTTTAGAGATCGAAATCTCCTCATCAGAATGACTCTGCTTTAAAGGACGATTAGTAGTAATGTCCTCATCTCGAACTTTTTATTTCTTCTGTGCAACATCGACTCTGTTAGGACCACCCACAATAGACTTTTTGATGGAGGTAACATGGGGATCAATAATTTTGCCATGCTTACTGATGGGTTTGCTCAAGTTGGGGGCCACCATATTCCAAAGGTCATTCGGTGTGCCTTCTAGACGTTCTGGTAAGAGACATTCTAAGTCAGTTATTAATAATTATGAGATACGAGGCAATAGTTAGTGAGAATAATTACTTACGTAGAACGAACAAGGTGTCAACCCCCAGACCTTTCTAAGCCAAATAATAGAGGGTCATTAAATTCTTAAATATGACGATACGACCTTTCTTACCTTGATCACGAAGTTTGTTAACCTTTTTAAAGGCCTCAAGGTTCAATCTAAGTTTAAGTTTTTCCAATGAAGAGGCTTTAGCCCATCTCATAGGAGTTTTAGGCTTAGAGGTTCCACATGCTTGGTTGGGATAAATTACAAAGCCCCATAAATGAAAAAGTATCGAGTCTTCCAGTTCTGATTTGACATCTGAGTGGCCAACATAACCTTCTTCTCAGTTTTCCTAGATATGAGATGATAGTATTCATGCCGAGTCTTAGAAGAATATGGAGTATAATAGTCCAGGAAAATGTTAATTAGAAGGCCGATTTAATGGATGATATTCGAGAGGGAGATAAAGTCGAGAAGAATCCTATAAGAATTCGGAGAAAGATGAGAGGGGGCACATCCTAAATGAGGTAGGATGATGTGAATAATTGGGTTAATGAGTAGTCAAAAGCCGTCCTTAAACATATTCTCTTAACCATGGAGCTCCCCTATCGACCGTGAAAAACTCTTTCATCCTTAGTGGGTTTGCTCATATCAATGGAGGGATCTATGCCATAGAGGTGTCTCCAGACCAAAAGGTCAGCCTCAGAGACGGTGCTTTCATATTATTCAGTAACAGATTTATCAAGCTCTCGTTCCTCACCACTATCTTCTGGTGCCTCGGCTTGAGGATTATTTGGGTCACCACTAGGGAATCTCTAAACAAACTCGGCCGTAGTTGCTACCGAGAGGTAATTATGTCTATTGGAGGAGGAATTTCTATGTTAGGCTCAAGTATTTGGACATAGTCAAATTTATTAGATGTATCAGCCCTCTCATAGGACAAGGCATGAGAAGAAGCCTCGTCCTCCCCTAACCCTTCATCTTATGATGCAGAATAGGCCATGGCTTCCTCAAATGAATCCACCCTATCAATCGGCTAAGAGGTAAGAATTGGGTTGCTTGATGCAGAGGATGACTCAGACATCGGATCAGTAGGTTTGGAATCTTGGGCGTATATGACATCTAGTGGAGGTAGATAAATGGGACAAGTTGGGAAGGCCTCGACTTTACGACTCTCAACTTCATTAGCCTCTACCATCCTAATATGATTAAAACACTTATCTTTTAGGCTAGTAAACTCCTCGAATAACCTATTTAAGAAAATAACATTAAAGGACGAGGCTCAACTTAGGTGAAAATACTAAAAAGATCAAACAAACTGTAGCTTTGACCTTAGTTGATTGAATATCAAACAATGGAACGAGAATCAATTTCAACAAAAAACACCAACACAACTATTACAGCTAGCTAAAGAAGATGACCAAAGATAGCCTAAAAAGGCCAATAGTGATTGGTTAGCCCCCAAAGCTATCAAGCCTAACCTCTACCACCACTTACAACCTAGAAAAACTCACACAGGTGGAAGATTTAAACCCTAAACCACCTAATACCTTAGCTGAAAAATGAAAAACTCACCGAAAAAAGAAAAAATAAGAAATACATTTGACCAAAGGCAATAAGATATTAATAAGCAATCAAGAAGGGTACCTGAACAAGAAGAAAACTCTTAAAGGAATGATATTTATTGGGAAAGCCTTTGGACAGAGAAAGCTTAAGAAATTCTGGAACATGCTCTATTGGCTTGTGTAGAAGGTTAAAGTGGGAGTTTTTAGGTAAACAGGAAAGATAAAATGTTTTGGGGTTTAAATATTGTGAATTGGCTGCGCACATTTCCCAAGGGTACATAATCATTTGAGGTGTGAAATACAAAGTCCTCAGCCGTCGAATCAGTCTTGGGGAAGACACTATCTAATCTGAATTGAGACACGTGTCACACAACATCTCATCAGAAGACTGAACTGACTCGTATCCCCCAGCCACCTCTTTATATAGATGGCTTTGGGCTAGGGGTAATTGATATGAACAAGTGTGACCTCGTCCTAGGATGAGGGTCATTATCACCCACAACCGAGCCCTCAAAGGACCTGCCCTAGGTCGCTTTCAAGAATCGTCCATGCTTAGATCGGACTCATTGTCCACAACCTAGGCCATTCAGGAAGACGATACCTTAGGGATCCTCTCACCAGCAAGGACATCTCTCATCCTCTACTCCAGCTGACACCGATAAATAATTTGTATAGCTTACCTCTACCTGATATCTTTGGCCAAGGCCACTCTTGTCACTTCTCTGCATAAAGTCATGCACTACATCAGCAACCACATACTCGGTCAGGCAATGATGATTACATGTCTATTACAACCAGAATTAATCCCTCACATGAAGGAATATTACGCTATAATTAGTTACATATAGTAAGGACATGTGTTAACTAGCTATTGGGAGCCTCTTTATGCACATGATGATTACATGCTTGGGGGTATATACACCCCCAAGGCACTATAAATACACTTCTTCTTCTACGTGGTGTGGGATGAATTATTGGAAGCCCTAGTTGAAACTTTGCCAAAAACATAGTAGATAGAGAAAGCTTGAGCACTTGTATCCCAAGTCCATTACAGTGCACATTTAATTAATTTATCACACACTTAAAAAGTGGATGTAGGCCCTTCGAAGGCTGAAACACTTATATCTTGCGTTATCTTCTTCTTTGCCTCATCTCTTTCTATACTTTTAAACATGTTTATACTTCATTATTGTGTTGGTTTGAGATTACTTATCATACTGACTTGGTGGTACCAATTATGGTATCTTCATCTTACTATTCTCTTTAGGATGGTTGTTATGATCTATGAACATTTTCATTCCTCCCCCATTGGCAAGTTTTTCATTATTTTCCTTGAGAGCATATCAATCATCGATATCATGGCCATGATCTTTATGAAATTCACAATAGTTGTTCTTATTTATCTTGGTAGGTAAGAGCATTAACTTTCCGAGGAACTTAATCTCTTCCTCATCCTTAATTTTGTTTTTTATGAGATGAAGTTTTGTGGTGTGGGGTGTATAATTGAAAATATTCTCCTGAGACTTATTTCCACATTTGTGTTTGACTTTGTTCTTAGAGAATCTTCTTCACCCATCTTCTTTAAGATCTACCTTCTTCGGCTTCCACAACCTTCCCAGCATCTTACAGAATATCATTAGTTATTGTAGGAGGTGAAAAAACCTAACTAAGTTGTTTAATACTAATTAAAACAATCTAGTAGGCTCCGAACTGTTTCTTGAAGAAACTCTTTTAGAAAGCAAACTAAGAAGCACACAAGATGTGTTTAAAAATAGTAGGACAAGTTATTTCAGATTTTAGTGAATAAGTTTTGAAAAACAAAACAAATGTTAGTTATAGCATCAGTAGGACATGCATATGAGATACGGATTTAACGTGGTAAAATCACCCAATTGGGGGAACATCAATGACTCCCTCTACGGAGTAAAACAAAAACTACACTGGAATGAGTTTTAGGTTTACAAACAAGCAACGAATTTTTAAATTCACAAAACAGACATAACCTTAGTTAAAGAATTATACCAGCTCCATTTGGCAACTACAACTGATATTAAGGCTCTGATTCTGGTTTCTCCTTCGTTAAGCAGTTTGTATCCTCTTTCTCCTTCTTTATGTCAACTCTGATTGTCAAGATCTCTTTACCAACACATTTATAAAGTGAAAGTGTGTGACTGTGTTTGCGAGTGTTTATGCCTAACACGTGAATGACTCACACATGCTTAATACAAGGTATATAAGACTCATATTGGTTTTGATCTTGGAAACCCTATTTTTTTTAAATATGATTTTGAACGAATCTCTTTAAAACTAATATTCTGCAAATCTTATTAATCAACGAAGTTTTTTCAAATGAAAAACTTGGATCTGAAAAAGTATGGAACCCCAAATATTAGTTCTGTAAAAAAACTTGTTGGATAAAACTTTTACAAAAACATTTGAAACTCAAAATCCAACAGAGAAGATGATTTGTAGTTAAAGAAATCAAGCCTAATAAGACCTAATTGTGACTGCATCACTTCCATTCAGATCTACTAGTTTCCATGAAAAGAAATGAGATCTAAACTATTGTGACTGTGTTAAACAAGAGATAAAGACTAGAGAGGATCAACTCTATGAATCACAAACCCTCAAACTCACTCGATGATTCTCTGAAAACAATTTGATGGAGTTTTATTTGGCTTGGAAGTTTTTCTTTCTTATTTTGTTTTCTCTCTCTTCTCTCTCTTTTTTTCTCTTAGACCATTAGGTTTTCAAACACTTCAAATAACTAAGATGAAGGGGTCTATTTATATTAGACGATGGCGAGATATGGAAACCATCCTCAAAACAATGCCTAGGATTAATTCGACTGGTCGTATTATCAAATCAAGGGTCCTGAATGCACCGCAATTATACGAATGATGATTGGTCAGAAATAAAGTCACAAGGATTGCTCAAAACACATGCATACCATTGATTAAAATTAATCCAACAGTTGTAAATGGGTCTCAGGTTTGAGTGTATAAACAAACACAAATCTGACCGATATATGTGCAACACGTGTGTGGCTGAGATTCATTATAAAACGTGTGTTTTATAACTTAATTTAATCCCACTTTGTACCACAATATTCTATGACGATTTCAAATCCTACCCAATCCAATTTTTCGGAAGTTTTGAGTACTAAAACCCAACCCCAAACATTTTGAAAGTGTGACACCCCGCCTAATTAAATACCGGGCGATCACTCCTTTATTAAATTACAATCAAGGTGAACAGTTGGTTCATTCTTAGCATCACTGTCGTAAAAATAAACTTTTTCAAATTAACACCCTAATTAATTAAGCTAAGTGTCAAAACCATTTTTAACCTTTCAAACCAAATTGTATTTAAAGAAAAATTATTTATTTATTTATTAACAACATTTCAACAATTAAGAATCACACCACAATAAACCTGGAACACAATCCAATTAATTTAAAACATTCGTCAATCGAATGTCAACATGCGAAATATAAAGTAACACAATTTAAACTGAATAAATCCCATAGTGACAATACTAGAAATAACTGAAATACAAATGTCCCAATGCCAATGAATAAATGGAAAGGGCGACACATGCCCAATAAATGAGAATGCTAGAAGTGGAGTAAATAAGGTAAGCCGTCTACGCAAGTGACCTGCAACTCCCACCTAAGCTGCAGCACGTTCCTTTCAAGAGATCCTAAGCAAGACGCCCATGTGGCTGGGCACCTGTAATACATATATATACAAGAGAGAGAGAGAGAGAGAGAGAGAGAGAGAGAGAGAGAGAGAGAGAGAGAAACGGGTCAGAGCCCGAAAGTGTGTTTGATTTAAAATATGTTTAGCAAGTATTTAAATTGATATAGGCCAATGCAACAACATATTAGTGCGACACTCTCTTAAGAAATTCTCACTTCTCTTCTAATGTGCACTCCGATCGCACTAACCCTCCTAATGGTTTATCTCATCATATAACACGCTATCTTTCCCCAATGATTTAACTTATCTTAGGTATTTCGCAGGATTCAAAATTTAACGATACAATTGTTTGAAGAGAATATTTCAATTAATAACCAAAGTTCTCATTTTAACTTTATTAGTCAATAAAGTTTTCCAGTGTCATATTATACTTTCTCAAAACAAGTATTTACAATTTGAGTCATCAACCATATCCTACATAGTAATACACGGTAGGTAGTTCCAAATTTCAGAATTTCATATATATATTAACTACTCGTATAATATATATATTATAACAGCACCCCAAATAAACTACGCTATGGGCATACACTACTATCCAGAACCCCATATCACTCATATTAAGGGGAATACAATCGGAATCACTCTCGAATTGTATTAACACATGCACAAACAAAATTGAGGCGAAGAATAGATTCCAAGTCTCTAAGAGGATGGCACATGCCTGCGTCTCTTAAGACCGTCTGAACTATCACGTCGATAGCCTGTACCAAGGACATCTATCTTCTAGGGTACAAGTCAATATCCCCCATAAAGGTCCCATCAAGATAAGACTGTCCCAGCGCTGTAAGCTCAGGGATAGCAAGTAGCGTGAGCATGATTTTCACACATAGATAGCTTATGCATACACAATCATATAACAATACTAATTTTACGATATTAATATAGGTTCCTCTCGTCACCCATAATTACAAAATTTATCCTTAATTTCAAATTATTATTATTACGTATACAGTTTCATCTCTAACCTTAACTCAAAGGGTTTTCTCACTTATTACGTGACACTCGTGGACTCTATCCTTCCAAGTAGAAAATTCAGAGGGTATAACTCTATTCACTATCGTAGCTATTCGCCGTAATCTCTCACTTGAAATACGTAGTTTCATCGTTCATTATACAATTATCCCAAAAGTAAAATTCTCGTCTTATAATAAAATTCCCAACACTTATTCATATGTCCTACTAGTCTTTCCTATCTCCCAAAACATTTTATTAAGAATACCCAAGAATTATATCATGATAAATTTAATTTAACTAATTAAACAAGGGAAATAGGAGCCTGCCAGGAGGGGTCGATCGATCGAGGTCTGGGACTCGATCGATCGAGCCTTCGATCGATCGAAGCTCTATGCTCGATCGATCGATCAAGCAGGTGTTTTGATTTCTGCAGAATTGCAGTTACTGGTTCTACCAATTTTCTTAATCCAAATACATATTTTCCAACCCCAAACGTCCAAGAATTCTACTACTAACATTATAACAATATACCAGATGTTTCTAACGTAAGGCATGTACATATTCATCATTTAAACATGGAATTTCCACCCAAAATTACATCTAATTATCAAGAACCCTAGAATTTTCTTAAATAGTTTTCTAACAAATTTTTCTCCAGAATTTCTTTCTTATAATCATCAAAATTTCGTGGTTAATTTCCCCTACATGGCAAGGGTTTCCAGAATCATCATATCAACCAATACTACATGGATTTTCCTATCACAAATTGGGCTTTCTTCCACATAATTCATCCCTAATCATTCCTAAACTAATAGGCAGATTGCACCAACGAAAATTGCAAGATAAACACTTGCCTGGGATTTTCGACGTCCTGATTTGCAGATGTTTTTGGTGTGGTTGCGTAGCCCGTTGCACGATCTACGCGGTGGTGGTGGTTGTGGTGCAAATGGATGACTTTTGGGGCCTTGGATTGCCTTGGAGCTTTCTTCTTCCCTCTCCTATGGTCATCACTTGTGTTTAGAGTTTCTAAACCTAGATGACAATCCAGATATCTAATATAATCCTTGGTATTTTCGTGGGTTTAATTCCCCAAAAAGGTAAAATGACCAAAATGCCCTCCCGGGGTACTAATTAGGACTAAAAACGCCCCGATACCCAAACTACACCCCCGGGTACACTTTTCTGACTATCTCGACCCTTCCGGACGCGTTGGCGTACTCAAAACGACCATACGGGCAACTTATAAAATATTCACTTTTTATTTATCAAAATTTAGTCCCGACGCGACACGAGCAGGTTCCGACTTAAATTTCCGAAATTATCATTTAACTCACTCATGACATTATATATAACCAGTATAATATATTACTTTATTCATTAGTAATATTCAACAAATTTCCCATAATTACTAACTCTCATCACGTTAATAATTATAACATAATTAATTTCTAGATTTTTATTAAATAATTCATTCACATTAACTTTAATAAATCCCCAAATTAATATGGCATAAAAATACGGGGTATTACATAATCCCCCCTAATAACGGAATTTCGTCCCGAAATTCGGAAAATAAGGCATACCTGGTAAAAACAACTCTGGATATCTCTCGCGTATATCTGCCTCGCGCTCCCAAGTGGATTCCTCCACATTATGATGCTCCCACTGGACCCGCACAAGTGGAACTATCTTCGACCTCAATCTCCTTTACTATAGTCTAAGATAGCCACCGGTCTCTCCTCGTAAGAGCTATCAGGCTGTAAGTCGATCTCATCTATCGCAATGTTAGTATGGGCCATATCATCCCAAAGATATCGTCTCAACGACGAGATGTGGAATACATCGTGGATGCGATGTAAATGTTCTGGCATTCCCAACCTGTATGCAATCGGCCCAATCCTCTCGATGATGGGAAATGGTCCCACGTACCTCAAATCCAACTTCCCCTTCTTCCCGAACCTCATCACTCCCTTCATAGGAGATACACGCAATAACACTCGGTCCCCCACACTAAACTCCCGGAAGAACCGTTTCGCATCGCCGTAGCTCTTCTGCCTATCCTGGGCTATCCGAATGCGACTACTGATCATCTCAATCCTCGCGGAGGTCTCCTGAATCACCTCTGGTCCTAGAAACTTGTTATCCCCCACTTCGAGCCAACAAGCTGGGGAATGACAAGGCCTGCCATACAAAGCCTAAAATGGAGCCATGCCAATCGTGAACTGATAAGAGTTATTATAGGCAAACTCTACTAGTGGAAGATGTGGCTCCCAACCTCCTCCAAAATCGAGAACACACATGCGTAGCATATCCTCTAACATCTGATTAGTATGCTCTGTCTGTCCATCTGTCTGTGGGTGGTAAGCTGAACTCAACCTCAACTCAGTACCCATAGCCTCCTGAAAGCTTTCCCAAAAACGTGACACGAAAATCTTGTCCCTATCTGACACAATATTTAGGGGCACCCCGTGTAATCTGACAATCTCATCGATGAACAACTGAGCATACTGACCCGTGGTGCTTTCTGTCCGCACCAGCAAAAAATGAGCCACCTTGGTCAAACAGTCTACAATCACCCAGATAGAATCGTGGCCCCGCTGTGATGTAGGCAACCCTGGAATAAAATCCATGGAAATACTCTTCCACGTAGGTACTTCCAATGGCTGAAGCAATCCTGACGGTTTCTGATGGTCCACCTTCACCTGCTGGCAGGTAGAACACTTGGACACGAACTCAGCAATGTCCTTCTTCATCCCACTACACCAACATTGCCTCCTCATATCCTGGTACATCTTATCTCCTCTAGGATGTACTACAAATCGAGACCCGTGAGAATGAGTCATCACTGCATGACGGAATTCTGCTCCTTCTGGAACCACCAATCTCCCATTAAATCGCAAACCTCCATCAGAACTAACAGAATAGGACTCAGCACCCTCGGCTAGAAGTCGCACAATCTGATCCTGGAAAAATGGGTCTGTGGTCTGTGCCTGTATCACCCTCATAACAATCTCGGGTGTGACTGACATCACGAATATGAAAGAACATGCTACTGCGTCCTGGTGACCCAACTCCTTCCACCTTGCTTTCCAGACGTCCGCTACACCGTCTACCGGTCTACGGCTCAACGCATCAGCAACTACGTTGTCCTTCCACGGATGATACTATATTTCGAACTGATAGTCCTTCACAAACTCTAGCCATCTACGCTGACGCATATTCAGCTCTCGCTGAGTGAACAGGTACTGTAACGACTTGTGGTCTGTGAACAAATAGAATTTCTCTCCCAACAAATAGTGTCTCCATATCCTCAATGCAAAGACGACCGCTGCTAACTCCAGGTCGTGGGTGGGGTAATTTTTCTCATGCGGCTTAAGCTTGCGGGAGGCAAAAGCTATGGCCTTCTCTTCCTGCTGAAGTACTCCCCCAAGTCCCCGTAAGGACGCATGGTGTAAACCAGGTACTCCACACCCGGCTTCGGTAAAGGAAGGACTGGTGCTAAAGTAAGCTTATCTTTCAGCTCGTTGAAAGCCAACTGACAAGCGTCATCCCAACCATATGGTACTCCCTTGTGAGTCAGATTCGTCAATGGACCCGCTATTTTGGAGAATCCCCGAATGAATCTCCGGTAGTAACCAGCTAACCCCAAGAAACTACGCACTTTCGTCGGTGTCGTGGGCGGTCCCCACTCCCTCACCGCTGATACTTTACTCGGGTCAACTGCGATCCCCTGCTCAGAAATAACATGCCCCAAGAACTGTACCTCTCGCAACCAGAATCCGCACTTTTCGTACTTAGCATACAACTGATGCTCTCGTAGAGTCGGAAGAACCTGCCTCAAGTGCTCGGCATGCTCCTCCTCAGAGTGTGAATATATCAAAATGTCATCTATGAAAACGATGACAAACTGATCCAAGAACTCTCTGAATACTCGGTTCATCAAGTCCATGAAAATGGCTGGAGCATTTGTGAGTCCGAACGGCATCACCCGGAACTCATAAGACCCACATCTCGTGATTAGGCACATACTCTTCACATTTATCCCCTTAATTTCGGTATTTTTATGATACCGTGTAGTGTAAATAGCTTGTATTTGCCTCGTATTTATGCTTCTAACCTTTTTTGGCAAGTATTTCTTGTTTTTTGTATTTCTCATGTGTTTTACAGGTATTTCATGTAAGTTAGTGCGAAGGTGAACTCAAAACAGTGAAAGAAACCAAGAAATGGAGAGTTGAAGGGCATTTTCGTAATTTTTCAGCCTTATTCCAGAGGTGGGGCCAACTATAAAGTTGAATATCTCTAAATTACAAGAATACTGGAAAAAACGGCACCTCAATCTGAGTTACGGTGAAGAAGTTACGATGTTTTGAAGTTGCGCGACAATGAAGAGTCTGGATGTGCGGATTTCAGTAATTAATTATGCATTTAATGCAGTGCAACTCTTGGAAAACTTGTGCCACAAGCGAAATTTGATGCCAAATTCATGCAACTTGGTGCTATAAAAGACCAAGCCCTACCTCATTTTCAAAAGGAGTTGAATTCTAGAGAGAGGGAGTCAAATTCTAGAGGGTAGGAGTAGGATTAGAGAGAGAAAGTTAGATTGTAGTTTTCTTTGGTAGAAGTTTTCATAAACCCTAGTTGTAAGTTTGAAGAAGAAGTTTTGTTGGATTCAAATTCATCTCTTTCTCCTCTTTCTAAATACAAGTATCAATTTCTATTCTCTATTTTATTTTTCCATTCAATTCTCAATTGTTTTGCAAATTGTTAACAATGTTTGTTAGAGTTTTCTTTTGTTTTCATCATGTTTAGATAATTTTTAAGGGTTGGGATCCGTGAACCCATCCCGATCTAATTTATCTATGTAGGAAATAGAATTTAAATTTAAATTTGAAAGAATCGTGTAAGATAAGTTCACAATCATCCTAGATCTTTTAATCTCTCTTGCCCTAGGTACTTGGGATATTTAAGAATATGATGTGCGTGTAATTATTTAGCACCGCTTTATATTTATCTTTGATTTAATATGATGCGGGCTTGAACCTCATATATGTAATGCTTAGGATCTATAAAGACTGGATTCATTCAAATTTATAATTTACAATTCTAGTATTCTAATGGGTAATTACTAGGGATTGGGGGATTGTATTCCAACCTATTTCCTCATTCATTTTAATTAGTTTTATAAATTTGTTCCAACTTATTTCCCCTTGTCAACCATCATCATCTTTTTCACCTTTATTTTAGAAGTAATAAATCAATTAAATTCTATAAAACATTCCATGTGGATTCGATACCCAGACTTAATACTATACTCCATAAAAGTGTAGTTAAAAGTTTAGGTTTTTTTTGTATTGAGGTTGGAAGCCGATAACAACGACTAGCATATTACACGGACGCTCGGTTTTTCCACTCCATAAAAAATGGCGCCGTTGCCGGGGAGTGTTTGTTATAGATTATAATTGACTTACTACTTCGTAAAAAAAAAGTAAATAAAAAAAAATGTGTGTCACGTTTTTTTAATTGCCCAATTTGATATGTCTTATTTTAACTCTTTTGGTGGCTTTAATTGTTATGCTAATAGTGAGGAAGAGGAGGCACTCAAGAATTATGAACATTGGATCAATATCACTAAAGATAATTATATTAAATATAAGCCTAGTGCTGAGAAACTCCAAATTTATCAAAATCAATTGCTTGAAGAAGAAAGACTTGAAAAAGAATATCGCGAAAAAAATCGTTATTGGGAGCAAGAGTTAGATGCATTATTTGAACCCAATGAGGATTTTTTTTCCCATAGTTTTGAAGATGAAGTAAGTTTTCAACCAAATGAGGAATTCGAGGTGCTAGAACCAAGGAAGCCTACTTTGGAAGAACTCTTGCTTGATATAAAAAAGCAATCTGATGACCGTGCTGTTCTCGAGTCGAAAATTATATCAACTTGCAAGGAGTTGAATGATTATTTGGACAACTTAGAAAAGGTCGAGACTTGCGCTTCACCTAATACTTTTTAGAATGAAATCATTGATAGCAATCCAAGTTCTTTTGGATATCAACCTCTTATAAATATTTCAAAACCTATTGAGGTTGAAGATCATTTGTCTCATTGTGTCCCCACTATTATCGAACCATTAAATCCATCACAAGAATTGGATGAATGTCTTAAGGATGTTGATCCGCTTCTTGTATGGGAATGTTATTTTGACATGCTTCATCTTATGGGCCATACACTTAGACGTGTCACTCCACCAGATCCAATTGAAAATTTTGAGGGAGAAGATTTTGAGGACAAGGACTCTATGCTTGAATTGTTTTCCAAGATGGACTCTTTTAGTTTGTGTTCTCCGCTTCCCATACTACTTGAAAAATCTTTGGGAAGTGATTCTATTTTTCTTAGATCCCAATGGGACTTGTCCCCCTATGCACCTAAATCCCTCATTATCCCCTTAAATATTTTAATTGGTGATGGTTCATTTTTTAAAATTTGCACATGCCTTTCGTTTTTCAAACGGAATTCTTATTTTTCGGGAGGCATGCATCCTAGTGAGGGCACACCATTAATCCCTCAAAGTCAAATTGTATTTTGGGTGGACCCTCAAATTTTTTGACTTTTAGTGTATGATTTATTAGCCATTCCAATTTTAGGTTGTAAATAGTTAGTTTTTTTTCTTTTTCTTTTTCTCTTTTATTATAGTCTAGTTTTGATAGTTAGAGTTTTAGTTATTATTTTTTCTATGCTTGGTTCTAACATGTTTTGTAGATTCAATGGACTCGCACTCATCAAGGATCGCTCCATTTGGGTAATATCTTTCTTTTCCTCTCTTTATGTTGTGTTCTTGATTCGCATTGAGGACAATGCAACATTTAAGTTAGGGGGTGTGGGATATTCTTCCCATTTATTGTTTAGATTCATTGATTCGATCACATGTTCTTTCCGAGTGTGTATTTTAGAAAATTTCAAAAAAAAAAATGAAAAAATTTGAAAAAACCAAAAATATTTTTGTTCAAAATAAATAAAAATTGGAATTTAAATTTTTCAAAAATATCACCGTTATTCTGTTTGAAGTCTCAAATTGTTAAATCTCAATTGCACTAAGCCAAAATTGACCAAAGATGGAAATTGAAAGAAAATTGACGACTTTACGAATAAGTGTGGAGATTAGTCCAACCCGGTGAGATTTCAAGCCTTTCAATTTTTTATGAGTTTTTAAATCAATCCGAGTTTATGATTAACTCAAAGTTCTTTTCAGCGTTTTAATAAGTCGTTGATGATCTCAATCCTTTGTTTTGATCGGTTATGGGAAATGTGTGAAATGTTGTCTCGAAATTCGTGCTAAATATATCTCTAAACTTGATTAATCTCGAGATGCATATGGCAATGTGATTAGAAATTTGGACAATGAAGTAGGCCCTCGTTTGTTACCCAAAAATATTAGCCATAAAAAGTTGTGAAAAACAAAATTGTCCCTTTGCAACCCAATTGGAGCCTAATAAAATATTTTCCTTTCGTTTGACAACCCGAAAAATCCAAATAGGCCGGAATTGTGAAAAAAAAATCATCAAGTAAGTCCAAACTGTGAAACAAAAAGGGGCAAGGGAAAAAAAATAGATATGCTCAACAAAAATAGCTAGAAAAAAAAAAGAAAAAAAAAAGAGAAAATTGAGCAAATGCCTGAAAAAGCACTAATGGACATCATAAAGACATTTTCCAATTCCGAACATTCCATACATTCCCATTTTTACCCTTTACACCTTTTAAACCCAAAAAGTCCTAACTGAGTCTGAATTGCGAAATTAATTACCGCGTGGAGAGCTAAGACATGAAAAGATAATATAAGAGATTAAAATGGTGTGAACTAGAGGTGATGTTCCCGTTTCCTAATAACTGTACGCCGATGATGAGATCTTTTCACCATAAATTTCCTTCTTTTGAATTTTGTATGCGTGAATTTGTGTCCATTATATTTACTCTTTATATCATGCATACCGAGAGAAAATAACCACAATCCGAGTGATTCGTTTGTGAGTGCATCCGTAAGAATTTGAATCAAAACGAATTTTCGGAAAGTAACGTAATGCTCAATCGGTGGAAATTTGAGGTTTAATTTTTGGCTTTGCACACACACACTATGGTTTGAGACAGTTGAATATGAGTTGATGGTGATAACTCTATGACAAAGTCTATCTCTCGATTGGGGGTAGGCCTGGTATTTCCTCAAACACATCGGGATACTCACGAACAACTGGAATCGAGTCTAACGGGATTTCAACCTTATTAGAGGTATCCTCCTCTATTTAATATAAATGAGCGGTCGAACCTCTCTCTGGGCGAGGCATCACCACTACAAACATCTCTTGCCCCGAAATGGCAAAAATAATGCTCCCACCGAAGTAATCAACTATGTCTCTATAAGCTGCGAGCCAATCCATACCAATAATAACATCATGCCCAAGCATATCTAAGACTAACATGTCTGCAGGTAAAACCAAACTACCAATCTCTACCCCCACTCCTCGGTATATAAAGAAAATAAGGGACCCACTCCCCAGTGGTGAGTCTACCTACATTACAGTGCCCTCTACTGTGGTTAATAGCCCTAAGGTCTTCGCATAATATGTAGCTAAAAAACAATGCGTTGTCCCAATAACAAACAAAATTCGACCCAAAGTTTCATGGATAGAAAACATACCCCAATTCGCGGGTGGTGCCTGTGGGGCGGCTGCCTGGCGGACATTATAGATATGTCTGTACTGTAACTGCCCCTGATGTACTAGAGCTACCGGAAAGGTTGGCAGGCCTAGTACTTGAGTTGGTGCTGGGAGAGCGATTGGAAAAAGTGGCCCCTGTGGATCATTACGGGCACCCTGCTGTTGTGGGGCCCTATCTCCCTCCGGACAATCCTGTCGCCTATGGCTGTGCCTACCACACCCAAAACATCGACCTCCGAAGTTACTCCCCCTCCGACCCTACTGCTGTCGGTGTCGGCCTTGCTGATTTGGAACTTTATTCCTCTTTCGAAACTACTTCATTTTACCACATTGTTGACCAGAACTGACTTGGTCTTGGGTAGTTTGTTGTCGCAATTTTGATGTCTTCTCACATTTGTCGGCTTTAGTCACATGCATTTGGTTAACCTCTCTAGGTCTTTTGCCTCCTTTAAGTTGTAGGCTGCGTTCTTGGTATTGTAAAACTGCAGTGGTAACTGCTTGTGCCACGATACCTACTAACTCGGCGGTTGATATTTTCTCTGGGGATACCTGAGGTATGAGTCGATCTTGCTCGTTGACTCCCTTAACCGTTTTAGCTAGTTCTCCTTGACGGTCCATCTGAGAATTTGAATAAATTTGGATGAGTTCATCATTCAAATAAACAAATCGCAGAAGCATGAATTCCCAATGTATAGAGATGAACACAACATTCCTAGTATTTAGGGCTCTATATCAAAGAAAGCAACGCTGAAAACATAATAGTCCGCATAGATCCTAAAGGACACTAGAACCTGATGCTCTGATACCACCTGTGACACCCCGTCTAAATAAATACTGGGCGATCACTCCTTTTGTAAGGACACAAATTTCCAATTGAGTCCATATATAGTTTTGGCTCAATTCCGGACAAAAAACATTTATTCATAGGTTAGTGATTTATTGTAATATTCTCAAGCCTATGAAGTGTGTGTTGAAGACGTAGGGGCAAAGAATTTAAAGCTTCATCAGAATGCCGGTTTGTGTGCCTCGTTTCTACGTCATCAACTAAGGTTCCATGCTCCCAAGGTATGAATGTAATTATATTTATATAGGAGCTTGGAACAATTTGTATTGGGTGTTAGGTGTAATAAAAACTGCATTTTATTTTCAGAAAGAATCAATTAGAACTTTAAAATAAGTATATAAAAGTTTCTGGGCCAAAATCGAATTTTACAAACTTTCTGGTCGTTCGTTAGAAATGTCGTTCGAGCGAGTTTTTTCGTTCGAACCAAGTATCGTTCGAACGAGTTTTTCGTTCGAACCAGGTTTCGTTCGAACGAGTTTGCCAACGACCCTAAACTGGCCAGTCGTTTGATATGTCGTTCGAACGAGTTTTTCGTTCTAACGAGGTATCTAACGGGATTCTAACGAGCCCAGGCTGGTCGCTCGTTAGAAGCCTCGTTTGAACGAGAGTCAAGTTTGTTCGAACGAGACGCCAGGGCGGGAACAGTTTTGAGCAGTTTTTTGCAGTTTTCTCCCACTTTCCCCACTTGGTTTTTAACCAACTTTTTCAAGACTTAATATGTGCGGGAAACACATTTTTCCAATTAACTTTTCCATCCTAATACATCTCCTAGAGAGAGTTTGAGAGATTATATTAAAAAGGGAAAATGTTCATGTTTGAGTGTTCTTTAACTTAAAGAAGAATCTTTAAACACTTAGTTTACACCCAATAATTGTTTATTCCAGGTTTCTATATTCATATTCTTTACTTGGAGTTTTGGCACCGGTTTATCTCTACCGAATTCAAGAAGAGACGTTTCGGGTTTGCTTCTACACCCCATCACAAAGAAGACTTTTTATTGAGATTCTACCCACACGGATAAAGGCTCCATGCTTGGGTGACGGTGACCATATAAAGTCCCATCGGTGGATTCCGAGATCGCGGTGGTGTTCCGAGGTTGTCCGCTAGGAAGAGGTTTCTACGAGAAGGAGCGTCGAGGCTTGAGAGGGATCGAGTCAGTCGTTGTAAGTCTATCTGTCTTGTAATTGTAATTCCATATCTAGTGGACTTGTGGCTAGGGCCGTCCGAGGTTGTTTCCCGTCTTGGGTTTTTCCTCGTACATCTCGGTGTAGTGTGATATTGTTTATTTTATCTTGCATCATAATTTAGAACGCATACTTAGAATAAATTCAAGATAAAATTTGGTTTAATTATCACACTCATTTAATTTGGGACTAAATTAAATATTGGGTAAATTTGGTTTATTCAAGTCATTTGCTAAAATTGGTTTCGCCTAACTTTGGATATAATTGTTAATTATAACTTAGGCATATTCTAGGACTTGGATTAATTTGTTTTGAAGAAATTAAAATTCGGCCTTGTTTATTGTGTTGAACCATCACTTATATACGCTTCTGCACCATTCACTGAGTTTTATATAAAAAGGAAATTACATTACTTTGCGCTCTAACAAATTGGTATCAGAGCCAAAAACGATAAATTATTTCGTTAAGATCTTTTTATTTTTTGTCTAAAATGGATTCTTCCCCATTTTCAAAATTTCCTATTTTTGATGGTTCAAACTACGCGTATTGGAAAGCGCAAATGAGATCGGCACTAAAATCTATCGACGAGAGAGTTTGGTTGTCTGTTGTTACCGGGTACTCCCCACCAACCTATTTAGTTGAAAATGAACGTGTTATCAAACCCGTCGATAGATGGACTGAAAATGAGTTTAAACTTGCTAACTTTAATTCCCGTGGTTTAAATGCCTTGTTTAGCGCTGTTGCACCGGATGAATTCCGACGTATTATGACGTGTGAAACCGCTAAAGAAGCTTGGGATATTTTACAATTAACTCATGAAGGAACTAGTGTCGTTAAAGCTTCAAAACTCCAAAATCTCACCACTCAATTTGAAACTATCAAAATGGATGAAAAAGAAACTTTTGATAAATTTTATGCTAGACTTTCTGATATTGTTAATTCATCCTTTAACTTGGGAGAGAAAATACCTGACGACCGTGTTGTAAAGAAAATTTTGAGGTCCCTACCCGATAGATTTATTCCTAAAGTGATCGTTTTAAATTCTTTACCCACTTTAGCCTCTACGAAATTAGAAGAGCTTGTAGGTGATTTACAAACCTATGAACTAGATATGTTTCCCTCTAAAACTGAAAAGAAAATTGAAAAGGGTGTTGCTTTAAAAGCCCGAAAAGAGGTCAAACAAGTAGTAGAGAGCGATAGTGAAAGCGACTCGGAAGATATGGCTTTATTTGCTCGCAAATTTAGAAAATTTCTTAAATTTAACAAAGATAAATTTAAAAATGATTTCAAGAAATTTGATACTTCTAAAAATGATAAAAGCGAGAAGATTTCTAAAGCCGAGAGGATCCCTAAACCTTGTAATGACAATTTAGATAGGGACGAGTCTAACAAGTGTTTTGGTTGTGAAGGTTATGGCCATCAAGCTTATGAGTGCCCCACTAAACTAAGGAAAGAGGGTAAATGACCCACTGCATATAATGCAACCCTTAGTGATAGTGATAAGGAAGAAAAGCCCGATTCCCCCACTAAGAGAAATTTTGTGGCTTTTATGGCTAGTCATGTGAGTGATATTGAGAACTCATCGATTGATGACACGATAGCACATGCCACTTCCAAGGTCATTGTTCATGATTCCCTTGTTTTTAATGATAGTGAGAGTGGAGAAGAAAGAGAGAGTGAAAATGAAGAAGAGGTTGATGTGATTGAACTTCAAAATGCTTTTCATGAATTATATAAAGAATCTATTAATTTGAAAAGAACGAATTTGAAGTTAGAAGCTTGTTTAAGAAAGAGTGTCAAGGTCGTTGATGATAGTGCCTTAATAGAAGACCTTAGGACACATGTGAGGACTCTTCAAGAGAAGCTTGATTATGTAGAAGGCGAAAGAGATAGCCTTAGGGGTTTAATGGAATCCTTGAAAAAGGAGCTTCTTGCTTTTGAAGAGCGAAATGTTTTACTAGAATCTAACATTGCTGAATTGGAAAATAAATTAAAAGATTCTAGTAATGTCAAATTTGATTTGGAATGTCGTTCTGAAAAACTATATAAAATGTTAGGAACGGTCCAAATTAAAAATGACACTTGTGGTTTAGGCTTCAATCCTTGTAATGAATTTACTCATAATGCCCAAACCAATGTTTTAGGAGAATCAACTAGGAATACTTTTAAAGATCACTCCTTAACTAAATCTTTTCGACATGTTCTCACTTGTACACATTGTGGTCGACAAGGTCATCTTAGGAAATTTTGTTTAGATCTTAAACGTATTCCTAGAAAACCCCATAGTAAAGTAACCACGGTAGTTAACGTTCCTACACCCCAAAATAGTCATTCCTCATTAATTTGGGTTAGGAAATACGACTTGGTTACCGTACAAAATAGGGTTATTGATTCTCATTTACTTTCACATCCTTCCTCCCTTGCTAAATCTAAAGGATTAATGTGTTAGTGTTTGCATACTTTAGCGTTTGTACTTTATGTCATATTCACATGCTAAATGTATGCTTGTTGTAGTCATTTTCTAGTCATCGCCTTATTTCATATCCCATGCTAGAAATCATGACTTGTTTATCTTTTTGTATTATATTTTGTGTTTGTATTAATTGAAAAATATAAAAAGATTTTTGTTTATCATTTGTGTTTTATTTATTTCATTTAAGCTTAATGAAAAATACAAATGATTTTTTGTTTGTCCTTTTGAGTAAATATTTATTTTTGATTAAAAATGTTAAAAACTCAAAAAGATTTTGTTTTGTATGTATTTTTGTTTGACACACTTTATGTGGCATATATTTGTGTTTGAATCCTATCGTTTACGCTCCCATGTGGCTAGAACTTTTGGTGTAGATTTTCAATCCTTAAAATGTTCTTTACCATGTTTTATATGGAGTAGTTGGATTTTGTATTGTTTAAATGGATTCTATTTCTATATGCCTCCTTTCACACATGCACGAGCTCTTTTGAAATTTTAATGTCACATGTTATATTTGAGCTTTTTGAGGTGTTCTCCTATCAATCTAGTCATTTACATATCTATGACCTAGGAGGACTAGTGCATGTAAAAATCCGTTGCATGTGAGATTTGTGTGAAAAATGAAAACATGATAAATTAATATATGCACGGGTAAGGGCTCCGAAAGGATGAATTAAATCCTTTGCGATAGTAAGCCACCGTTTATTGGATCTAAAAGAAATACGTGATCCAAAGGCCTAAAAATAGAATATTTGGCATTTAAAAGAACGCAATTTCCAAGGCCTATGTTTGTTTGATATATTCATTCAGAAACAAAAGAATATATATGCTCATTGAGGGTGAATTGGATGGTATATCAACGGTTTGCACAATGTCCGTTTATCGTAGTTGTCTTTAATGTCATGACTCTATTTGGTTTGTAGAATCATCATCATGCTAGGCTTGTATCCATTGTATATGTTTGTTCATTGAGTTCAATCTTTATATTGTCACATGAGGTTATATTTAACTGTGATGAAGTTTGCAATCAAATCAGAATGCCGTGAACGTTTCTTAAGTGTTTGGGTCTAAATTTAATTGTTGCTAGTACACACCCCTACACTTCCGTTTCCATATGACACTTTTTTGCCATACGAGTGTGCAAACTTATTGTATTTTGTGTCATGTGTGTGTTTATATCTATATATATATATGCAAGTGCTCTATTGGTATATTTTTGGTATCTATATATATGATATTTGTCTTTGCCCTGCTTTTATTGCCCATATGCTTTCATGTCTTATCACTTTAAGCTTTCACATGCTGTTTATTAGTTCTTTATCCTTTGTCTATTCCCGAACAAAAAGGGGGAGAATGATGATAGGGGGAGAAATGGTATCTAATCCTATTATTATCGCTATTATTATCGTATCTTAGTTTGGGGGAGATTTATCTTAGGGGGAGACGTCTTTTTAAGTAGGTCATGTGTTTGATAAAGGGGAGAATTAATTTAGGGAGAATAATTTAATTAATTGCATTTTATATTTGATATTCCCTATGCATTTGATGAGTTTGCTTAAGTGTGCAGGAATTCTTCTAAATCAGCATTGTTTAATGGCAAAGCGTTTGATCCTTGGGTTGAGTCAAGATTGGGCGGGTTATGTTTTGAGTCTAGTAGAGATTGACGGCCCTTTAGGATTTTTTGTTTGGTCTTTGTCCCGGAATAGCCAAAGGGGGAGATTTGTAAGGACACAAATTTCCAATTGAGTCCATATATAGTTTTGGCTCAATTCCGGACAAAAAACATTTATTCATAGGTTAGTGATTTATTGTAATATTCTCAAGCCTATGAAGTGTGTGTTGAAGACGTAGCGGCAAAGAATTTAAAGCTTCATCAGAATGCCGGTTTGTGTGCCTCGTTTCTACGTCATCAACTAAGGTTCCATGCTCCCAAGGTATGAATGTAATTATATTTATATAGGAGCTTGGAACAATTTGTATTGGGTGTTAGGTGTAATAAAAACTGCATTTTATTTTCAGAAAGAATCAATTAGAACTTTAAAATAAGTATATAAAAGTTTTTGGGCCAAAATCGAATTTTACAAACTTTCTGGTCGTTCGTTAGAAATGTCGTTCGAACGAGTTTTTTCGTTCGAACCAGGTTTCGTTCGAACGAGTTTTTCGTTCGAACCAGGTTTCGTTCGAACGAGTTTGCCAACGACCCTAAACTGGCCAGTCATTCGATATGTCATTCGAACGAGTTTTTCGTTCTAACGAGGTATATAACGAGATTCTAACGAGCCCAGGCTGGTCGCTCGTTAGAAGCCTCGTTCGAACGAGAGTCAAGTTCGTTCGAACGAGACGCCAGGGCGGGAACAGTTTTGAGCAGTTTTTTGCAGTTTTCTCCCACTTTCCCCACTTGGTTTTTAACCAACTTTTTCAAGACTTAATATGTGCAGGAAACACATTTTTCCAATTAACTTTTCCATCCTAATACATCTCCTAGAGAGAGTTTGATAGATTATATTAAAAAGGGAAAATGTTCATGTTTGAGTGTTCTTCAACTTAAAGAAAAATCTTTAAACACTTAGTTTACACCCAATAATTGTTTATTCCAAGTTTCTATATTCATATTCTTTACTTGGAGTTTTGGCACCGATTTATCTCTACCGAATTCAAGAAGAGACGTTTCGGGTTTGCTTCGACACCCCATCACAAAGAAGACTTTTTGTTGAGATTCTACCCACACGGAGAAAGGCTCCATGCTTGGGTGACGGTGACCATATAAAGTGCCATCGGTGGATTCCGAGATCGCGGTGGTGTTCCGAGGTTGTCCGCTAGGAAGAGGTTTCTACGAGAAGGAGCGTCGAGGCTTGAGAGGGATCGAGTCAGTCGTTGTAAGTCTATCTGTCTTGGAATTGTAATTCCATATCTAGTGGACTTGTGGCTAGGGCCGTCCGAGGTTGTTTCCCGTCTTGGGTTTTTCCTCGTACATCTCGGCGTAGTGTGATATTGTTTATTTTATCTTGCATCATAATTTAGAACGCATGCTTAAAATAAATTCAAGATAAAATTTGGTTTAATTATCACACTCATTTAATTTGGGACTAAATTAAATATTGGGTAAATTTGGTTTATTCAAGTCATTTGCTAAAATTGGTTTCGCCTAACTTTGGATATAATTGTTAATTATGACTTAGGCATATTCTAGGACTTGGATTAATTTGTTTTGAAGAAATTAAAATTTGGCCTTGTTTATTGTGTTGAACCTTCACTTATATACGCTTCCGCACCATTCATTGAGTTTTATATAAAAAGGAAATTACATTACTTTGCGCTCTAACAGCTTTATTAAATTAAAATCAAGGTGAACAGTTGGTTCATTCTTAGCATCACTGTCGTAAAAATAAACTTTTCCAAATTAACACCCTAATTAATTAAGCTAAGTGTCAAAACCATTGTTAACCTTTCAAACCAAATTGTATTTAAAAAAAAAATTATTTATTTATTTATGAACAACATTTCAACAATTAAGAATCACACCACAATAATCATGGAACACAATCTAATTAATTTAAAACATTCGTCAATCGAATGTCAACATGCGAAATATAAAGTAACACAATTTAAACTGAATAAATACCATAGTGATAATACTAGAAATAACTGAAATACAAATGTCCCAATGACAATGAATAAATGGAAAGGGAGACACATGCCCAATAAATGAGAATGCTAGAAGTGGAGTCAATAAGGTAAGCCGTCTACGCAAGTGACCTGCAACTCCCACCTAAGCTGCAGCACGTTCCTTTCAAAAGATCCTAAGCAAGACGCCCCTGTGGCTGGGCACCTATAACACATATATATACAAGAGAGAGAGAGAGAGAGAGAGAGAGAGAGAGAGAGAGAGAGAGAGAGAGAGAGAGAGAGAAACGGGTCAGAGCCCGAAAGTGTGTTTGATTTAAAATACGTTTAGCAAGTATTTAAATTGATACAGGCCAATGCAACAACATATTAGTGTGACACTCTCTTGAGAAATTCTCACCTCTCTTCTAATGTGCACTCCTATGGCACTAACCCTCTTAATGGTTTATCTCATCATATAACACGCTATCTTTCCCCAATGATTTAACTTATCTTAGGTATTTCGCAGGATTCAAAATTTAACGATACAATTGTTTGAAGAGAATATTTCAATTAATAACCAAAGTTCCCATTTTAACTTTATTAGTCAATAAAGTTTTCCAGTGTCATATTATACTTTCTCAAAAAAAGTATTTACAATTTGAGTCATCAACCATATCCTACATAGCAATACACGGTAGGTAGTTCCAAATTTCAGAATTTCATATATATATTAACTACTCGTATAATATATATATTATAATAGCACCCCAAATAAACTATGGTGCAGGAATACTCTACTATCCAGAACCCCATATCACTCATATTAAGGGGAACACAATCGGAATCACTCTCGAATTGTATTAACACAAACACAAACAAAATTGAGGCGAAGAATAGATTCCAAGTCTCTAAGAGGATGGCACATACCTGCGTCTCTTAGGACCATCTGAACTATCACGTCGATAGCCTGTACCAAGGAAATCTATCTTCTAGGGTACAAGTCAATATCCCACATAAAGGTCCCATCGAGATAAGACTGTCCTAGCGCAGTAACCTCAGGGATAGCAAGTAGCGTGGGCATGATTTTCACACATAGATAGCTTATGCATACACAATCATATAACTATACTAATTTTACGATATTAATATAGGTTCCTCTCGTCACCCATAATTACAACATTTATCCTTAATTTCACATTATTATTATTATTATGTATAAAGTTTCATCTCTAACCTTAACTCAAAGGGTTTTCTCACTTATTACGTGACACTCGTGGACTCTATCCTTCCAAGTAGAAAATTCAGTAGGTATAACTCTATTCACTATCGTAGATATTCGCCGTAATCTCTCACTTGAAATACGTAGTTTCATCGTTCATTATACAATTATCCCAAAAGTAAAATTCTCGTCTTATAATAAAGTTACCAACACTTATTCATGTGTCCTACTGGTCTTTCCTATCTCCCAAAACATTTTATTAAGAATACCCAAGAATTATTTCACGATAAATTTAATTTAACTAATTAAACAAGGGAAATAGGAGTCTGCCAGGAGGGGTCGATCGATCGAGGTCTGGGACTCGATCGATCGAAGCTCTATGCTCGATCGATCGATCAAGCATGTGTTTCGATTTCTGCAGAATTGCAGTTACTGGTTCTACCAATTTTCTTCATCCAAATACATGTTTTCCAACCCCAAACGTCGAAGAATTCTACTACTAACATTATAACAATATACCAGATGCTTCTAACATAAGGCATGTACATATTCATCATTTAAACATGGAATTTCCACCCAAAATTACATCTAATTATCAAGAACCCTAGAATTTTCTTAAATATTTTTCTAACAAATCTTTCTCTAGAATTTCTTTCTTATAATCATCAAAATTTCGTGGTTAATTTCCTCTACATGGCAAGGGTTTCCAGGATCATCATATCAACCAATACTACATGGATTTTTCTATCACAAATTGGGGTTTCTTCCACATAATTCATCCCTAATCATTCCTAAACTAATATGGAGATTGTACCAACGAAAATAGCAAGATAAACACTTGCCTGGGATTTTCGATGTTCTGATTTGAAGATGTTTTTGGTGTCATTGCGTAACCCGTTGCGCGATCTACGCGGTGGTGGTGGTTGTGGGGCAAACGGATGACTTTTGGGGCCTTGGATTCCTTGGAGCTTTCTTCTTACCTCTCCTATGGCCGTCACTTGTATTTAGAGTTTCTAAACCTAGATGACAATCCAGATATCTGATATAACCCTTGGTATTTTCGTGGGTTTAATTACCCAAAAAGGTAAAATGACAAAAATGCCCTCCCGGGGTACTATTTAGGCCTAAAAACGCCCCGAGACCCAAACTACACCCCCGGGTACACTTTTCTGACTATCTCGACCCTTTCGAACGCGTTGACTCACTCAAAATGACCATACGGAAAACTTATAAAATATTCACTTTTTATTTATCAAAATTTAGTCCCGACGCGACACGAGCACATTCCGACTTAAATTTCCGAAATTGTCATTTAACTCACTCATGACATTCAATATAACCAATATAATATATTACTTTGTTCATTAGTAATATTCAACAAATTTCCCATAGTCACTAACTCTCGTCACGTTAATAATTATAACATAATTAATTTCCGGATTTTAATTAAATAATTCATTCACATTAACTTTAATAAATCCCCAAATTAATATAGCATAAAAATACGGGGTATTATTGAAAGCCCTAATTTTAATTCTTAAAAAAGGGTTTCAATAATGTAAAAATTCCTAAAAATTAACTAAAAATGTAGAAAATCATTTTTACAAATATTAACACACGCTACTCATAAATGTCATGAAATATCCACGATACAGTCCTAGAGTGTGCAGTGTGTTTATATTTTACCTTTAGGACCATTAGACGATCATTGAAGAAGTTGATGTAGTCTCCGAGGCTCTTTGGTAAAAATAGGATGAGTTTAATTTTTTCATTATTTCCAAACTAGATGACCACCTATATAATGCAGACTCAATTAAGTCAAAGATATGGGGTTCTTTAATATCCCCCTTGGGAAATATGAGACAAAATCTCCTTTGAGTCATCTAGGATGCATAGGGATATAAAAAAAATAAGAAAAACTTATTCCTAAACAATGTTCTATATACCCCATCTCCTAGAAATGAAAAAGTACATAACTAAAATAAATATAGACCAATACCCTAACAATATTCTGATGGAAATAAAGGTACTCATTCCTGAAAATAAGATAGCTAAGATCAAGCATTTTAGTTGAAGTGTACAAAAAAGTCCAAAATGGACTCAAATTTATCCCCCATTTTGTCTCAAATGGAGAAAGGTTTAAATGATCACTAATAAGTAGAGATAAGAAATGAAATATGTATCTATCATGACATAAATCATCACGAGTCAAAATAGGGATCTCCTTCATGAAAATAGGTATAGGATGCGCTTTTTATCATTTTTCAAACGACCGTGCCCTATATAATATGATGCAAATATTGCGTATTTCACTCGTTAACTTACGCGTTAGTAGCCTCCTCAGGTATCTTAATCCCTATATTTATGCTCATTAACCAGAAAACCTTGAATTTCTATATATATAAGCTTTGTAGGGGTTAATTGATCTTTTGTAGGTATTTGGATGCTTAGTATGAAGTTAAGACGCATTCCGTCGAATTTCCGTACATATACGCATGCGCAATGGCAATTTGGTCATTCCATAGTTTGGGAAACTAGTCCAACATCTACATGGAAGTTGTAGCCCTCCGGGAAAACTTAATGTGTCCATAAACGGTGCACGATTTCGAGTGTGAATGAAGAATCACGGGAGTTTTTACGGAAGAGAATAACAACATACCAAAAATAAGGGGGATTTTATAAAGACCTGCTTGATCGATCGATCGAGCAAAAGTGTCGATCGATTGATCCCTCAGCATTTTGGAAATCAAAGGAAGAAGTGAGCTAATTTTTTATCAGTCGATCGATCGACTAAAATGGTCGATCGATCGATCCCTTAATATTTATGATAACTTTGTTCCTTTTTATTTCATTCTTCTTTATTACTTTTCCACTTACTATATTAAAGATTATTGTTGTAATAAATATAAACTGAGTTTTAATAGATAATTTAGGTTAGGGTTAGGGTTAGGGTTTTGAGATCTCTTCTTCATCTTGCTTTGGTTGTGACCCCTTTGGGTTTTGTAAGTTGAACTATTCATCATCCTCTCCATTAATATAGTTGTATTTATCGATTTATTAATATTTTTAATTAGATTTACATGCTTGTTAATTAGTTTATTGTGTTTATTTCCTGCTTTCTTATTTAATTAGTGTAAATTATTTTAGTAACATGCCTTATTACTAGTTAGACAGGGTCAGGATTTCGTTTCCGCCATCAATGGGGTTCGAGCTCCGAAAGTTAGGTTTTGTGTAAAATTGCGTTTAATTAAAACCTCGCATATTAAAGTTAGATTATCATACGTTTAACTTTCTTTGTCACGCAATGTTAGAGTTTAAAGCGATATTCTGAATTTAATCCGCGTGTGACCCATTTTCGTTAAATGTTTAGTCTCTCAACTCAGGATTAAATTCCTTATTGTGTGATGTTTATGATTAACTAAAAATGCTCGGTTAAATTCAAACTCTCGTTTTGGTTGAGCCTATGGCGGGGACACGATCCCGACTCTCGTTTTGTTAATATTATTTAGAGTTGACTTCTTTTATTTTCCATTTTTCACCATTTCCAACCTATAACCTTTTGCATTTTTATTGTTTAAATAATAAATCGATTAGAATCTATATGACACTCCCCGTGGATTCGATCCCTACCTACCGCTACACTTCCATTTAGTGTACCAAGTTGTGGTATTTATTTTGTATAGGGCGTAAACACCCAACGACGTGTTTTAAATTCAAAGTTTACGCCTTATCTAAAATGGCTCTGTTGTCGGGAAGTGTCTTTTATATTGGAGTTGATTTACTATTTCATAATATTTCTTTTATTCATATTAGTATTCTTTATTTTATCCTTTCTTTTTTACTTGTTTTAGATTATTTCGAGAAATTGAAATTTTGGCACTTATTGATTTTGCTGAATTAGCTTATTTTGAAATGTCTCACCATAACTCTTTAGATAAATTTAATTGTTATCCTAATAGTTCTAAAAGTTACACTCCCAAAATAATGCGAGAACGCCTAGAATTTCTTGAGTATGAGCGTATTGCACGTGAAAATCAAGAAGTTATAGGTAATCCCTCATTATCTTGGGATGCAACTTTGCATTGTGGGAATACGGAATTGAACGATGAGCTTGCAATTTATGATGCTTGGACAAAGAAAAATGTCCAACTCAATGGGATCATTTCTTCTTCAAAAAGCTCAGTTGTGGTTTAAACTTACGTTTCACCTACACCCCTTTTTTAGGAAGAAATAATTGAGAGTGATCCGAGCACTATCGATTGTACTTCACTTCCTTTATTCCCTACTATTATCTAACCGCTAAATTTATCACCATAAATTGTTGAAAGTCTTGAGTACTTTAGCCCGATTCTTGAATGGGAATGTTATTTTGTGATGGCTCATCTCATGGGCTATTCACTTGCACTAGCCCCACCTCCCCTTCCAATTGAAGAACCTTGGGGATGTGATTTTAATTTTCTTGAGATTAATATAGTCTTATCTCCCTTAAAATCCAAACCCCCAAGCATCCCTCTCAAGCTTTTAATTGATGATAGTTCATTTCTTACGCCTTACATATGCTTTCCATTGTTCAAACAGAATTCCTATTTTTCAGGAGGCATCCATGCTATGGAGGGTCCACCATTGATCTTTCGAAGTCAAAATTTTGTTTAGGTGGATCCTCAAATATTTAGACTTTTTGTATTTAGTTAATTAGAAGTCCAAAATGTAGGTTGTACATAATTAGCTTTTTCCTTTCTTTAGTGTTTATTTCTTTTTAATTATGTCTAGTGTTATTACTTAAGTTTTGGTTATTTATCTTCAGTATGCTTGGTTCTAACATTTTTTGTATGTTCAACGAACTTGAATTTGCGGAGATTGTGTGTCCTAGACGGTTGTAAAAATAATTGAAAAGGTTAACTAACAAAAATATTTTCTTCATTTTGCACATACTCATACTCATTTAGTTGCATTTGTTAGTTTTCGTTATTTTATTTTATTTTATTTTTATTTGTGTATGTGTGTGTGTGTCGTTCATTGTAAATGTCACACGTATATTTTAATTGTAGTTTATATATTGTTTATTTTTGTTTTGTATGTACATATATGTATATTTATTCCTTTTTTTATACTGTGTATACATATATATATATATTTTACTCTCTCTCTATATATATATACACACACACACATACACACACACTTTTTAAATCTTTAAACCCATTATTTCCTATTTTGACTAAATAGAAAGGTAGTGAGAATTTTTAAGGGGAACCGATCGACCAACGATTTTGGTGGATCGATCAATCGAGCTGTTAAACTGGCGCTGCTTCTTTCTTTTTCTTTCTCTTTCTTTTCTCATTTCTCTCCTCTCCTCTATCTCTCTTCCCTTACTTTCGAGCCCTAACTTCCCCACCCAATTTCTACTCAATATCAACCATCTTTTCCACATTCAAGGTATAATTTCTCTTTATTATCTCTTGTATTTTTGGATTTTGGTTGATTTTTGTCATGTTTTTAAAAGTTTATGGATATTTTGACAATGTTTGAGTATGTTGTTGGGTGTGTCCCATTTTTGTGTGTACCAACTTGATTATTGTTATATATCCATTCATGAACACACAAATGATGTTTAATTCTTGGTTTGTTCATGAATGGGGCTTGGTGGTTTGTCCCAATGGCATTCACGAACCCTTATTCCACATTGTGCACAACAAGTGTTCGCTAAAATACCTAAACCAATTTTTCAATCCATTTTTAGCACACACTTCGGTGGTTTTTACTCATTATCGCGCCTCTACACATTTGGTCATAATGTGGTATGTTTTTGCTTGGATTCACGCACTTGCACACACCATTTCAACTAATTCACTGACTAACTTGTAATTGCGCCTTACAATTCTATTTGTCATGCCTAATTACTATTTTGTAGGTTGAAATGGTTGAGATTAGTAAGTATGATTCTACAAAGTGTGTGCCCACCCATAGGGGAAGCCAGGTAGTAAGAGATTGAGGATGGAGGCTATCGACGAGGCTGAGGAGGAGGCTGAGATTAGAGAGATGGAGTAGGGGCAGAGTTCGCAGGTTCCACCCACATTTACTAACGCCTGCTTTGCGGTGTACGAGGAACTACAGGACTAGTGTTGGGAGGAAACCCAGCTTAGATGAGTTACTTTGCAGTCCTTCCTAGACCAACAACAGGCCTAGCAGCGGCAGGACAAGGCTAAGCGACAACAGGAGTTTGGCATGATGCGGGCTGTTGATGTAAAAAACTAGATCGCTCAAATTATTCAATCACAGATAAATAAATAAGACAAAGATTTTTAAAGTGGTTCGGCTAGGAATAAAGCCTACGTCCACTGTTATGTTATTGCTGAGTGTTTGTGGAATTCTTGATTACAAGTTCTCTCAAGAAATTCCGGTCCCCTTGAATGAGGATGATACAAGGTATTTATAGCCCTTAGGCTGTACATGAAAGGTCTGATACATTAAATGAAATACATATGAAAGGGTAATACATTTAATGCAGCGTGTGCGTCAAGAATATAAACATTCAATGAACAGTTGAACAGTTGTCCGTTTAATGATACGGCCGAGATGCAGCTCGGACCGCCTTAGTTGCTCGTCGTTCAGGAGTTCATCGGAGCGCTGGAGTTCCTCGGAGTGTTGTAGTTCCTCGGGGTATCCTTGTTGCTCGGAGAGAACATGACTTGGTCGGGGGAAATAAACATCCTCGTTGTTATTGTGCCATGTATATTGACACGTGTCTTCTTATTATTAGTCCACGTCAGTAGATTAAATTTGGTATCAACAGAAGCCCCCAATGCTTCATGCTTGATGGGTTACTTGAAAGGATGGAGTATTTATTCTGCAATGTTGCTCGGTGCTCGTGAAATTCTTGATCTACCTTCTTGATTTGTTCAACATAAAGTTCATTATCTCCTGGACGAAGTATGATGTAGGCTGATCGATGGTTGCTAATCTTTCTTTAGAGGAACTCCGTGTGCTATGTATCACCCCTGGGAATTTAGATGCAGCCATGCCATAGTATGAAACTTGTAGCTTGTCATAATCTTCAAGTATGTTGACTGGTTTGCCATCCGACCAACTGCTTCCTGTGTCGAGTAACTGAGTGCTAACTTCACGTGCTTGATTTTTCTGATTTAAGCTTATCTGAATACTTTGTCGAGTAACATATAGCTTTTGAACCCAACTCTTCAATCTGATTAGTACCAGGCTAGTGGTGGACTTCGAAACATTTTCTCATAAATTCTTCTTCATTATTGGTCGAGACAGTATTAGCAAAGATCTCAGTGCTGTAGATGCTGATTTTGACTTCTACCTCTGCTCGGGGATGAATAAGATGTTCTCAGGGACGAGCAAGTGCTTCTCGGGAATGAGCTAATTCTTCTCGGATAGATCATCTGTGATGAATATCAGAATGTTGAAAGGTCTTAACTTCATAAACTCCCCTTATATTTTAGATGATCCTCCTGCTGGTGAGGAACCTGTTTCAAAAGTATAAGGAAAAGAAACCAATAGAATAGGAATCTCAATGTAATAGTTAGTATACATTTTCATTCTAAATGTATTTTGTTTTTTATTTTAATGAAAGACTTTCATTTTTTTTCGCAATCTTAATTGCTATTGTCTTGTAAATATCAAACACTTTACATTTATGTATCTGTTAAAAAGATAACAATATTGTGTTGTTCATCGACCAGCTTAAAAAGTTTACAAGTATTAGTAACGTTGCTCGATCACTTAATAATAAAGTAACGAGTATAAAAATGTTCAAACTGTTTCCAACCAACCAGGGTGGATAAATAATGTTTGTCGACCAACTACAGTTGATGGATTTTTATCTCCGACCAGCCATACTTGGTTCAATTTCAAATATTTTCATAAAATGTGTCCGACCAACTAAGGTCAATAATTTGTCCTCGTCGACCAACTACAGTTAGTGAGTTTTTATCCCTGACCGACCATACTTGGTGTATTTTGGAATATTTTGTTCTTCAAAGAACTTTTTGTAATAATCTTACCTCCCGACCAACATAAGTTGTAATGTGAGAGTATATTTTTATCTTACCAACCGTAATTGATCATGCTGGTGTACACCTCCTAACCAAAGGAGTATTTTTTGGCTCTTTCGAGCTGTCCACTAGATATCTTACCAACCGTAGTTGGTCACACTAGTGTCGCCTCCTAACCAAAGGAGTATTTTTTGGCTCATACGAGCTTTTTGGCTCTTTCGAGTTGTCCACTAGATATCTTACCAACCGTAGTTGGTCACACTAGTGTCGCCTCCTAACCAAAGGAGTATTTTTTGGCTCATACGAGCTGTCCACTAGATATCTTACAAACCGTAGTTGGTCACACTAGTGTCGCCTCCTAACCAAAGGAGTATTTTTTGGCTCATACGAGCTTTTTGGCTCTTTCGAGCTATCTGGTCCATTAGCTCTGAGGATATCCTGGCACTGAATGAACCTTCAAAATGTTTGACTGATGATAATAGGCAGCAAACTCCTCGTTATCAAATTGTGTTCCATGGTCTGTGATGATGGCATGAGGGAGACCATATCGGCAGATGATGTTCTTCCAAACAAATTGGTACACCTTCCTTCTCGTATGTCATGTCAATAAGTGGCTCAACTTCTATCCATTTAGTAAAATAATCTACTGCGATGACGAGGTATTTGAATCTTCCTCGAGTCGTCGGTAATGGTCCACCCAAATCAATCCCCCATATGGCAAATTTATGGGTGTCAACAATGCTTATAGAGTTCTTCGGATGGAGGAAAAGCGTTGGCACTTGTCACATTTCTTGGCATAGGCTTATATAGTTAGCTTTCATCGTCGACCAGTAGTATCCCTGCGTCATCACCTTTTGCAAAAGTGTTCGACCTGCTACATGGGCTCCACAGGACCCTTCATGGATCTCTTTAATCAATTCACCTCGGAGGGATGTACACATCTTTGCAAACCTGCCATAATTCCTCGTCTATACAAAATACCATTAATTAGTACATACCGAGCAGCTTTAAACTTCCATTTCTTGGCAGCGAACTTATCCTCCGAATACCATTAATTAGTACATACCGAGCAGCTTTAAACTTCCATTTCTTGGCAGCGAGCTTATCCTCCGGTAATTGTTCCTCCTTAATATATGCTCTGATAGGATCCATCCAAGATGTTCCTAAATCAAGGGTAATAATATTCATCATCAGGTCTTCATTTATGCTCCAACTTTCTAATGCTTCAATTGGTATCGTTCTTCGCAGCTCGGTACGAGTAGCTGATGCTAATCGGGCCAAGGCGTATGCTCTCACATTCTCCATTCTTGATATTCTTACCAGTTGAACAGCAACAAACTCTGATACCAACTCCATCACCTTTTCTTGATACTTGATCATCAATTCTCCTTTGGCTGCATATATTCCTAACATTTGGTTTACGATCAATTGAGAATCACTGAAGACAATAACCTGCTGTGCCTCCATAGTATTTGACAAATTAAGACCTGCAATCATGGCTTCATACTCAACCTCATTATTAGAAGCTTTGAAACGTAGGGCGTATTCCATGTCGACCTTGTCTGGGCTATTCAAACTGATCCCTGCCCCACAGCCTGTAGTGTAGTGCAAGATGAGCCATCTACATATAGCCTCCATATAGGCAATTTGTCTTCTAATTTCTGGTCTGACAGAGTTCCTCGGTGGAATATTTGTCGCTTTCTTTCATCATGTCCTGATACTTTTGAATACACCTCCTGAACTTCAATATTCCTCCTGAACTTCAATATACCTCCTGCACTTCAATATATATCTCCTGCACTTCAATATATATCTCCTGAACTTCAATATTCCTCCTGAACTTCAATATCAAAAGTAATTCCTGAGAAAGAAAAACAACTCCTGAATGATGATTAGTCGGGGTTGAATTTGATGCTCGACTGCATGATGATATAAGAATGTGCCACCAAATGAACAAATATATCTGTAATAGAAGCCCCCAACTGTGGAATGTGAACTTTGAATGAGATTTATCAACCAATACCAACCGGAGATGGATTTTATCTACCAACCGGAGTTGGATTTTGTCTACCAACCGGAGTTGGATTTTATCTACCAATCGGAGTTGGTGGTAATTGATAATAAATGATGAAGACTTCCTCGGAGCTGACCAACAGATTGTTGGGAATAAGATAATATAAATGCTGGAGACTTCCTTGACGCTGACCAACAGATTTGTTGGGAATAAGATAATATAAATGCAGGATACCTCCTCGGAGATGACCAACAGATTGTTGGGAATAAGATATAATAAATGCAGGATACCTCCTCGGCGATGACCAACAGATTGTTGGGAATAAGATATAATAAATGCAGGATACCTCCTCGGCGATGACCAACAGATTGTTGGGAATAAGATAATATAAATGCAGGATACCTCCTCGGCGATGACCAACAGATTGTTGGGAATAAGATATAATAAATGCTGGAGACATCCTTGGAGCTGAATAAGATATAATAAATGCTGGAGACATCCTTGGAGCTGAATAAGATATAATAAATGCTGGAGACATCCTTGGAGCTGAATAAGATATAATAAATGTTGTCCTCAACAGATTGTTGGGAATAAGATAATATAAATGTTGGAGATATCCTTGGAGCTGAATATATGATTACAAATATTTGTCGAGCTCCATGCTGAAATGAGAATAGAATATGCATCCAGATAGATATAAAGAATAATTAAAAATAATAAAGTGCTTCGCCGATCAGTCGAGGTAGAATCATATAATGCCGAACAAGAATAAGATCTTTCAGAACATAAGAATATGGCCGAGAACGTTGTCAGGCCTGAATATAAATAAGAATTATCCGAACGAATGTTGTAATTCTCCTTAAAGCTGAATAAGTATCTTGTCGAGGCATAATTGCAGAATGCCGAATAAGAATAATATTTTCCAGAACATAAGAATATGGCCGAGAACTTTGTTGGGCCTGCATATAAATAAGAATTACCCCGACCAACTATCCGTTGGGGGTGAAATATAATAACTGTTGTAGCTTTTCCTCGGAGCCGAATATATATAGAGAGAAGAAATTTTTCGAGCTCCATGCCGAGATAAATATAAAATATGAATCCGAACGGATATAGAATAATTTGTGCTTCAGCATTCGTCGGCATTGAATCTTGTCCCTGTAAAAATTAATAATTTGCTCTACCATATGTGTAGGCTGAATTGATTAGTCATGAGAATAATTTACTCATCCAATCAATATATGATATGTATCAGCATAAAAATTTCAAAATATGAAATAATATTTTTATGCCACACGTGTGTGAGATGTACAAATTTTTATTAGATATGCGCCATAAATAAGACGTAGAGTTTTTTGTAAAGTTATTTAATCTTCAACAACCAATCAGGCATAGTTTGCTGTTTGAAAATATTTTTGGGGTGATCATAAGTTAAAAAAGACTTAAGCCCCCTGCTTGTCCCCAAGCCGAACTCATGTTTAAAGAAATATCAGGGGTGCTTTGCATTTTTTTAATACCCCAAGATTCTACTGCTGCCGATAAATAACATGGATGTTGCCGACCAACATTTAAGGATATCTCAAGTAATAGAATATATGGTTGGATGACCAGAATATATCGAATCTTTAGATCAAAAAATAACATTCAATGTAAAATTTAAGCCTTAAGAATGTTAATTAAATGAATAATTATCTAATCCACTATATCGTGTGATTCCGATAAAGAAACCATGTGATGTGATGAACGAGGGGCCAACATATCAAATTTGTGCCCAGAGTCTTGATATGATCATGATTATTTTACTGATCCTCTTTTACAAGAGGTGGGTAATGATTTTTCAGGTGAGAGAAAATTATTTTTTATATTGATCCCTTCCTATTCCCAATTTGGAGAGATAAAAATATGGTGAATGATTAAAGTTATTACCAAATTTATATCAAAAATCAATCAATTTGACTTTATTGACATAGATGGAAGATGAACCAAATTAAGTATATAATTCATAAAAGTGAATGCAAAGAGACTCAAACTTGAAGAGAGAGAATATATATGGATCATGATTTCCATGAGAAGACTTTTCATTGTCTTTAACCTTTTCCCATTCTTTTATTAAAAATATGATGGGAATTTGAATAGACATCATAGATCTTGCAAAATTTATTTCAAAATCAACAATGAAAATGATCAAATCTTATCATCGTCGTATATATTGGTATATGTAATCATTTAAAATATTTATTCCATGATATAAAATAGAAACTTGAGAATCAAGCAAAAAGTTATGATTTATGAAATCCACTATTTTTCAGATTTCTAAATAAGAATGAATCTAACAGTTATGATTTAAAAATCATGATATGCAATATTTTGCAGATAAAAATTGGACAATTAATTTATGTATATAAACATAAAAATCATGATTGAATCAAAAGATGTATGTGTAATTGATTATACGTAGAGAAAATAAAAACTTCGCTTTTGGTGGAGAACAACGCTTATAACACGTTCCCACAGACGGCGCCAATCTGTTGATGTAAAAAACTAGATCGCTCTAATTATTCAATCACAGATAAATAAATAAGACAAAGATTTTTAAAGTGGTCCGGCTAGGAATAAAGCCTACGTCCACTGTTATGTTATTGCTGAGTGTTTGTGGAATTCTTGATTACAAGTTCTCTCAAGAAAGTCCGGTCCCCTTGAATGAGGATGATACAAGGTATTTATAGCCCTTAGGCTGTACATGAAAGGTCTGATACATTAAATGAAATACATATGAAAGGGTAATACATTTAATGCAGCGTGTGCGTCAAGAATATAAACATTCAATGAACAGTTGAACAGTTGTCCGTTTAATGATACGGCCGAGATGCAGCTCGGACCGCCTTAGTTGCTCGTCGTTCAGGAGTTCATCGGAGCGCTGGAGTTCCTCGGAGTGTTGTAGTTCCTCGGGGTATCCTTGTTGCTCGGAGCGAACATGACTTGGTCGGGGGAAATAAACTTCCTCGTTGTTATTGTGCCATGTAGATTGACACGTGTCTTCTTATTATTGGTCCACGTCAGTAGATTAAATTTGGTATCAACACGGGCCATAATGAGAGATTTATATTTACAGCAGCATGACCCGGACGCGACGCTCCTACCACATTATCAAGGTCTTTATGATCCTAGTGGTTTCGACCACTAGGTTGTTGTTTTGGGTCGTTTTTGTACTTTTGGGGTTGGATATTATATTGTATTTTTTTTCCTTTTTCTTTTACTTCTTTGATTAAGTTGTATTGGGATATTTATGAAATGAGAAATGGTAATGTAGTTATAGTTCTTTTTATTTGATTTTTATGTGTGTGACCTTCCATTTTTATAAAATCAATTGTTCACCATCAATTTATCTAATATTTTCACTTCAGCCATTTATATTATTGTAACTTACGACGTAATTTCTTTTAACTTAATATTTGGGTAAATATTTTTGCTATGCTTAGTACTAACTTATTTTGTTGATTCATTTGGACTTGTGCTTATGGAGATCTCTCCAATTTTGGGTAAAATCATTATTTTACTATCTTTGTGTTGTGTTATTAATGCACATTGTTGATGTAAAAAATTAGATCGCTCTAATTATTCAATCACAGATAAATAAAAGAGACAAAGAATTTTAAAGTGGTTCAGCCTTATAAGAATGGCCTACGTCCACTGTTGTGTTATTGCTGAGTGTTTGGGAATTCTCGATTACAAGTTCTTTCAAGAAATTCAGGTCCCCCTTTGAATGAGGGTGATACAATGTATTTATAGCCTTGAGGCTCTCATCTGAAAGGGTGATACATTCAATGATATACATATGAAAGGGTAATTCATTTAATTCTCTTCAAACGTGTGCGTCAAGGATAAGCATTCAATGAGTAGTCGAATTGTTATTATATGGCAATTAATGCTGGGGTCGAGATGCAGTTCGGACCGCCTTAGTTGCTCGTCGTTCAAGAGTTCCTCGGAGAGTTGTTATTCCTCGGAACACTGGATTTCCTTGGAGAGAATGTAACTTGGTCGGGGAAGTGAACTTCCTCGTTGTTATGGTGCCACGTAGATTGTCACATGTCTTCATATGAGTGGTCCTCGTCAGCATACTAATTTTGGTATCAACAGAAGCCCCCAATGTTTCATATTTCGAACTTTGAGGAATATGGAACATTCTTTCTTGGTATATGGAAATATTAAATGACTTTCCAGGGTTTTAGGATCATTTAAATTTCTTTCTGAATTCACAGAATCCGCCTTTTTTCAAATTTTTATGAGCGCTTCGATCTTCGTGCCCTTTTTGTCCTTTTAGTCATCGGGAGCTCAATAGTTTCTCTTTGTAATCATTTCTTTCACAATTTCCCTAGGCACAGTATTTAAACTTCCCAAGCAATCATACCGTCCTCTACCTTTTCCAATTTTCTTTCTTTCGAATTCTCCATAGCTTTTCTTTCTCTTATGCCTTCATCCTTGTTTTCGTTCGTTGTCAACAGATCTCCATTCTTCCTGTAAGATCTTCTTATTTTATTCACCATGGTTTATATTATTGAATCTATTGAAAAATTCCGTTCTGATTATTCCATTCCGTCTTGGGTAACTTTGGAGAATCTTCCTGAGCCCTTTGACTATTTTCGTTTGGCTGAGGGACATTGGTTCCCCAGCCTCTTTATTGCTGAGTGTGGATTTTCTTTTCCACCTAACCCTTTATGCTTAGAATTCTGTCAACATTTCGATGTTGTTCCTGCAAAAGTAGCCCCCAATACATGGAGAATAGTTAATGGGGTGCATAAGTTAAATCAAACTCATGGAACTCGTATAGGAATTCCTGAGATTATGTATTGCTATAGATGGGCTGTTTTAGATAATGTTTATTATTTAAAAACCAGATTTTTGAATAGGGCTTTAGTAGTCAACCTCCCTGATGCTAACAGGGATTATTTTGAACATGGATTAGTTTTCAAAAATTGGCAACATGCTCCTTCAGTCGGAGACGACGTGTATGAAGGTCCCAAAATGCCCCCCATACGGCAATGGGATAGGTTATTTTCATTTTATTTTATTTTTAAAATTATGATTTCATCATGTTTGAATAAATGCATGATTGACATTTCAATTTATTTTGGTTTGCAGTTGACAGCAAGAGAAAAACTCCCAAAGAATCAGAAGTTAATATAAGGCAATTGAAACATATCTGGAGTTTGCATCAGACAGTTGCAGACGAGCCCATCAGGTCTGCTTCATACTTGTTGCAGTATAGGAGCTATACGTCGTCCTTTACTGCTCGTCCTGTGGTCAGCATCAGTGATCCAGTGCAAATTCTTGAAGACTCTGATCCGGAATCTCATATTCCTTTGAGCCAAAAAATGGGCAAGAGAAGAGTTCCCGCTCTCTTCGAGGAGACTTCCTCTGCTGGAGATGGGAAGAAAAATAAGGTTGATGTCCAAAAAGGGACAAAGAATAAAGATCCCACCCCTCCTGTTGCTTCTCAGAAGGCTGTCGAGAAGCCCCCAGTGGCTCCTGTGCAGAAGGATGCACCTGTTGAAGTAATCACTATCTCACCAACCAAAAGTTCTTCTTTGGTTGAGGTTGTTGAAAAGGCACCGAGGAGACTGAGGAAATCCTCCTCGTTCAGTATTTCTGGAGCCATTCCCCAGCTCCTAGCTGGTGGAGATGGTGTTCCAATCATTGTTCCTCCGAGCTCTACGATGAGCTTGGCAAAGTTTTCGCCCATTCCCGAGGTGCAAGGTACTGAAGAAGACCTTACTCGGGATATGGTTACTTCTCTGGCTATTCGTCATCTGGCTTCAGTAAGTATTTCTACTCCGAGCTTTTTATATTTTCCTTTGTTTTCCCATATTTGTTTCTGACTTATTTTTCCTCTTCTGATTGCAGTTGACGAGCTATTTCAATTTAATCCTTAAAAAGGATGAAGCAATCAAAGCTTCTTGCTCCTCGTCCACTGTGGAAGGAGCACTGGAGAAAGCTATCAAATATGTGAGTGAATCCCGTCAGAAGTATGACGAGGATAAAATTGAATGGGAGAAGAAGTTGGTTGCGTCTGATGCAGAGAAGGTACAACTGGGTAATAAGGTGAAGGACTTGGAGAGAGAGAATAAAGACTATGCCGAGAAACTTTCAGGCTTTGGGGAGCTTGAGAATAAATTGAAATCAGCTGAAGAAGAGCCGACCCTCCTACGAGAAGTAAATCATCAGAAGGAGGAGGTGGAGACCAAATTGAAGGCCACCGAGAATCTTATGTCCGAGAAGCTCTCCTCGGAAAAAATGAAGAGAAAAACAGCTGTGAAGAAGTCCTTACGAACTGGTTGGGACAAAGGATGGGACAGGGAGGTAGCAGCGATGATGACCCAGGTGAAGTATGGAAGTTTGAAATACTTCCATGATGGTTGGGTTGCTGCCTTACATGAATTGAAGGTGAGAGAGGACTCCGAGCTATTTCAACAACATCTCCCTGGTCCTCCTGCAGTTATTCAAGATGAGGATGAAGACGAAGCTGCATCTGAAGAATCCTCAATGACTGTGGGTGATCAAGTCCTTTTTCCACAACCCAACCAGACGACCACCGAGGAGATTTCATCCTTGCCTGCTCCTCCAGAACAAGTCCCAGCGTCTACTAATCAGATCATTGTTCCTACCGAGCAACCAAGCTCCTCGTACCAGCCTCCCGAGAAAGTCTTGGGAGACAAGGAAAAGGTGTGAAGTTGTTTGGTACTCTCTTTCTGTTTTTCTTTTACTTATCCTCTGTATTCCAAACGATGTAATCTTGTTGATGATGTAATAAAATCACATCTTTTTGTTCCTCTACATTATTGATGCTCTGTCTGTTTTTATTTATTAACTCTTGCCTTCTCCTCTTTATTATTTTATGTCTAGAATGGAACTGATATCGGCCCATGATACAAAGCTGATGCAGCAATGCCGTGAATATTATAAGGCTGGTCACACAGATTTGAGCGTATTAGAAATTGCTGACATCCTTGGCCATGATTCTTCAAAACAAGCAATTGAGGGTTATCAGTACCTGAAGGATTTACTTGACCGAGCTGTGGCCAACAACGTGGCCTACTATGACTTGATCGAGGAGCTTCATTGTACTTTAGAAGATATTCAGAATCAGCACAATGAATCGACTGCCCTGTTGCATGAGGGGTATGAGGATAGGTATCAACAGCTTTCTTCTGAGACATGCCACAAAAAGATCATTGCTGGGTACGATGTCAGGGAGAGAACCCTAAAGGGTGAAATTGAAGCCTGTAGACAGATTGTCGAGTTGCTGGAGCAAGAGAATAACAATTTGCAAAGAGAAATGGCACAGTATAAGTCTGCGGCTTCTTCTTCAACAAGTGTAATCCCAGTGACTGACGAGGGATTCTCTTTTTTGGAAGTTGAGAACGCCAAATTAAGGCAAGAGTTGGACACTCTGAGAAGGTCTGGATCTTCTCCTGTAACTCGGGGACGAGGAAGAGGTTCCCATGGACGAGGAAGGAATGCTCTGAACATTGTCGAAGAACAAATTATTCCACTTGCTCGGGGACGATCAAAATTTCTTCGTCGTAATGTTGAAGAAGCTCGTACTCAGTTAACTTTGGAAACTCAAGCGTTCCAATTGAATGAAAAAGATCATTCTTTGTCTGAAATGTCCAAGAAAAACCTATCTTTGGAAGATCAACTTACTGCGACGAAGTCTGCTTTACATACCAAGGACCTTTTCACCAAAAACCTTCATGAACAATTGGATAGATTAACCTTCCAATTCCATAAACAGCCCAGGGAATTTTGGATTGCTGGATACGACGAGGCTCTAGTTCATTTAGATGCTCGTATCTAGAATGCCAATAATGCGGGCTATAAACAAGGCTGGCTGAATGCCTTATGTGTATTAAAGCTCGAGCAAGGACATTTTTTGTGGGATTACTACGAGCCTGGAGTGCATGAATTGCCTGTGCCACCTTTCAAGTTGGACATGGAATGGATACCAGCTCGCGCCATTCCTTGGAGCTTGATTGCGAATTATCTTGGTGATTAGAGCTTGCATTCCCAGTTTGAAGTATCTTGTCCCGAGCATCTTCTAGATCATCCCTCTGTAATGAACGTTAGAATGCTCCGAGATCTTAACTTTATTAATTCTCCTCTTTGCCTGGAAAATCCTCCTGCTAGCGAGGAGCCTTTCTCAAAAGCAGAGGGAAAGAAACCAATAGAGTAGGGGTCTCAATGTAATAGTTAGTACATACATGTAACCTGTAATTTATTTTGAATTTTAATCAAAGACTTTCATTTTCTGTTTGCAAATTTGTATTGCTATTATCTTGTGCCTGTTAAACACTTTATATTTGTGCTTGCATAACAATATTGTATGGTTCATCGACCAAAATAAAGTATCAGAAATGTTGCTCGATCACTTAACAATAAAGTAATGAGTAAAATAACTGCTTTAAATTTTTTCTAAACAACCAAGGTTGTTAAATTATGCTTGTCGACCAACTATGATTAGTGGGTTTTTATCTCCGAACAACCATACTTGGTAACTTTTTGTCTTTAAAATGTGTTCGACCAACCAAGGTCGATAAATTATCCTCGTCGACCAACTAAAATTAGTGGGTTTTTATCCCCGACCAATTATATTTGGTTCATTTTGGAATATTTTGTTCTTCAAAGAACTTATTGTATTTTTCTGCAATAATCTTGCCTCCCGACCAACATAAATTGGCATTTGAGAGCATATCCATTTCTTAATCAACCTAGAATGGCGTTTTAAGAATGTTTTTCTTGCCCTTTTACCAACCAAAGTTGGTCGTGGGTTTGAACTATTGCTTCCTAACCAAAGGAGTATATTTTGTTCTCGCCCTATTACCAACCGAAGTTGGTCGTGGGTCCAAACTGTTAGGTTCTTTCGAACTATCTTATCCACAAGCTCTTTTACCAACCGAAGTTGATCACACAAGTGTACGCCTCCTAACCAAAGGAATATAATTTGTTCTCGCTATTTTACCAACCGAAGTTGATCACGCTCGAACTATCAGGTTCTTTTGAACTATCTTTTCCACAAGCTCTTTTACCAACCGAAGTTGAACACGCAAGTGTACGCCTCCTAACCAAAGGAGAATAATTTGTTCTCACTATTTTACCAACCAAAGTTGGTCACGCTCGAACTATCAGCGTAGTGTATCACACGAGTATTCCCCGAAAAACTTGTAATAAAAGGAAGAAGATGGTGAAACATCATCATTTTATTCATAATGAAGGAACTGCTTTACATTTTACATTACTGATAATACTTGCGTAGGTGTTCATCATTCCATGCATTCTTAAATTCCACTCCTTCTAGAGTTGCTATTCTGTAAGTTCCTGGTCGAACAACTTCTGTAACTCGGTAAGGTCCATGCTAGTTTGCTTCCAGCTTATTATACTTCTGAATGAACTGCTTTAGCACATAATCCCCTTCTTTTAAGTCGCATTTATTCACCCTCTTGCTGTAGAACAGAGCAGTACGTTGTTGGTAACCATCATTCCTAATGGCTGCCTCTTCTCTAACCTCCTCGATCATATCCAAATCCAGTCTTCTCATTAAGTCGCTGACTGGGGAATTGAAATTCAGCACTCTGTGTGTTGGAAGACCCAACTCGGCAGGTATTACTTCCCCACTTCCAAATGCTAGCATATATGGGGATTCTACCATTGCTGCTCGGGGAGTTGTTCGGTAAGCCCACAAGACTGACTGTAGCTCGTTAATCCAATTAGCTTTAGCTTCACTTAGCCTCTTCTTCAAACCATTTAGTAGTGTTATGTTCGTCACCTCAGTCTGCCCATTGCTTTGAGGATGACCTGGTGCTGAATGGGTCTTCAAGATGTTTGATTGTTGACAATAGGCAACAAACTCCTCGTTGTCGAATTATGTTCCATGATCTCTGATGAAGGCATGAGGGAGACCATATCGACAGATGATATTCTTCCAGACAAATTGGTATACTTTCTTGTATGTCATATCAATAAGCGGCTCAGCTTCTACCCACTTGGTAAAATAATCCACTACAATAACGAGGTACTTGAATCTTCGTCGGGTCGTTGGCAATGGTCCAACCAAATCAATTCCCCACATGGAGAATGGACAATGGGAAGTTATAGGTGTCAACAATGCTTGTGGAGTTCGTCGTATGGAGGAAAAGCGTTGACACTTATCACATTTCTTGGCATAGGCTATACAATCAGCCCTCATCGTCGGCCAGTAGTACCCTTGCGTCATCACTCTTTGCAAAAGTGTCCGACCTGCTACATGAGCTCCACAGGACCCTTCATGTACCTCTTTAATTAACTCTCTCACCTCGGAGGGATGTACACATCTCTGTAGTCCTGCCATAATTTCTCGTCTATATAAAACACCATTAGTTAGTACATACCGAGCAGCTTTATACTTCAATTTCTTGGCAGCAAGTTTGTCATCTGGTAATTCTCCATCCTCAATATATGCCCTGATGGGATCCATCCAAGATGGCCCTAAATCAAGGGTAATAATATTCATCGTCAGTTATTCATCTATGATCCGACTTTCTAATATTTCAATTGGTATCGTTCTTCGCAGCTCGGTACGAGTAGCTGATGCTAGTCGGGCCAATGCGTCTGCTTGTGCATTTTCTGTTCTTGGTATTCTGATCAACTGAATGGCATCAAATTCTGCCAGCAACTCCATCACCTTGGTATAATACTTGTCCATTAACTCTCCTTTTACTTCATATATTCCCAACATCTGATTCACAATTAACTGAGAATCACTGAATACCATTAGCTGTTGTGCTTCCATAATCTTTGCTAAATTAAGAGCTACTATCATGGCCTCATACTCAGCCTCATTATTGGAGGCTTTGAATTGGAATCGCAGGGCATATTCCATGTCAATCTCGTCTGGGGTTTTCAAAACAATTCCTTCTCCACAACCTGTTGTGTAAGATGACCCATCCACATATAATCTCCACGTAGGTAACTCGTCTTCAAAATTCTTATCTGACAAAGTTCCTCCGTGAAATATCTGGTGTTTCCTTTCAACTTCCCCTGATATTTTTCGCTCTTCGTCGACCATCTCTTCTCGCCCTTTTACCAACCGGAGTTTGTCTGGGTTCGAATTCGATGATCTTTCTACATCCAAAAGTCCTTTTACCAACCGGAGTGGGTCTGGACTTATGTCTGTTGGCCTACGTCCACTGTTGTGTTATTGCTGAGTGTTTGGGAATTCTCGATTACAAGTTCTTTCAAGAAATTCTGGTCCCCCTTTGAATGAGGGTGATACAATGTATTTATAGCCTTGAGGCTCTCATCTGAAAGGGTGATACATTCAATGATATACATATGAAAGGGTAATTCATTTAATGCTCTTCAAACGTGTGTGTCAAGGATAAGCATTCAATGAATAGTCGAATTGTTGATTATATGGCAATTAATGCTGGGGTCGAGATGCAGTTCGGACCGCCTTAGTTGCTCATCGTTCAAGAGTTCCTCGGAGAGCTGGTATTCCTCGTAACACTGGAGTTCCTCGGAGAGAATGTAACTTGGTCGGGGAAGTGAACTTCCTCATTTTTATCGTGCCACGTAGATTGTCACATGTCTTCATATGAGTGGTCCACGTCAGCATACTAATTTTGGTATCAACAAAAGCCCCCAATGTTTCATATTTCGAACTTTGAGGAGTATGGAACATTCTTTCTTGGTATATGGCAATATTAAATGACTTTTCAGGGTTTTAGGAGCATTTAAATTTCTTTTCGAATTCACAGAATCCGCCTTTTTTCGAATTTTTATGAGCGCTTCGATCTTCGTGCCCTTTTTGTTCTTTTAGCCGTCAGGAGCTCAATAGTTTCTCTTTGTAATCATTTCTTTCGCCATTTCCCCAGGCACGGTATTTAAACTTCCCATGACGTCTTACTATTCTTAGAATGTTTGTCACCACCATTGACCTTATACTCTTTCTTCTTAGATTTATCGACTTCCACCTTAGTTTCTTTATCCATATTCCTTTTCGCAGTCATAGCTTCCTCGACATTCATGATTTTGGCTGCTTTTGCCATCAATTCTGACATAGTTGTAGGTGGATCCTTGGCCAAAGTATAATACAATTTATCAGGTAACAAACTACTCATTAAAGCAGTGATTGCTGTCTTTTCTTCATAATCTATGACTTCCAGCTTCTCGTTATTGAAACGAGTTATATAATCTCTAGGACTCTCACCAGATTTTTGTCTAAGACTTAACAAGTGTGCTAATCATTTTACTGGCTTTGCTTTAAAACAGAAATTACCAATAAATAGCTCGGCCAACTGAAAAAAGGTTGAAATCTTACCCCGAGGAAGATTGTTGTACCATATCTGAGCAGATCCAGTAAGAGTTCCTGAGAATGCCCTGCATCTCATCTCGTCGGGAACAACATAGATGTCGGCAGCAGCTTGATATTGCTCTATATGAAGAACAGGATCTGTCTTTCCATCATATTTGGGGGTCACCACAGGTGCTTTAAATTTTGATGGTGTGGGAAAATCCACAATGGCCTTTACGAAAGGTGTCCCTTGAACAAAAGTTCGTTGTAGGGGGTTCTTCGCCTTAGCCATTTCTCCCAATCTATCCTCCAATCATTGAATGGAACCTTTCCACGCATCATTTCCTTCCTCGGGCCTAATAGTCCGAGCAATTGATTGTTGTGAATTAGCTTCCTGAGATCTCTATTGACGAGCAGCTGGTCGTGATTATGCTGATCCTTCTCTTAGATTTGATGGTTGTCGAAAACTCCTCGACATGACTTTAGGTGGACTCTTATTCCTCCTCAGGCCTAATCGACTAAAATGAGACACCCTTCTCAGTCTTTCCAAAGCACTGGCTCTCTCTAGAGAGAGAGTGACACGTTGCTCAGTATCGGTGACCCGTATTGATGAAGTTTGCCCAGGTTGATAAGAGAAATCATCAGATTCCTCATTGCAATACGTCTATGTACGCCTGGATCGTGAAGAAGGTGAATAGGTTTGCCTCTGACCACTTCGTTGTTCTGAAGGTTCCGGTGCAACGCCATGAAGAGTTTGTATGAGTTGCCGCATTGTTTCTTGCATGGCGGATTGTCCTTGAGCCAGATTCGTCATGATTCGAGCCAGATGTGCAAAAGGATTTGGAGGATTTCCAGTGTTTCCAGCATTTCGATTGCTGGATTCTGGATTGTCTGCCATTGATGATGAATGAAATTTTGTGAAAAATGATAATAACAATCTTTCCCACAGACGGTGCCAATCTGTTGATGTAAAAAATTAGATCGCTCTAATTATTCAATCACAGATAAATAAAAGAGACAAAGAATTTTAAAGTGGTTCAGGCTTATAAGAATGGCCTACGTCCACTGTTGTGTTATTGCTGAGTGTTTGGGAATTCTCGATTATAAGTTCTTTCAAGAAATTCCGGTCCCCCTTTGAATGAGGGTGATACAATGTATTTATAGACTTGAGGCTCTCATCTGAAAGGGTGATACATTCAATGATATACATTTGAAAGGGTAATTCATTTAATGCTCTTCAAACGTGTGCGTCAAGGATAAGCATTCAATGAATAGTCGAATTATTGATTATATGGCAATTAATGCTGGGGTCGAGATGCAGTTCGGACCGCCTTAGTTGCTCGCCGTTCAAGAGTTCCTCGGAGAGCTGGTATTCCTCGAAACACTGGAGTTCCTCAGAGAGAATGTAACTTGTTCGGGGAAGTGAACTTCCTCGTTGTTATCGTGCCACGTAGATTGTCACATGTCTTCATATGAGTGGTCCACGTCAGCATACTAATTTTGGTATCAACACACATTAAGGACAATGCAAAATTTAAGTTAAGGGGTGTAGGATATGCTATCCATTTCCTAATTTTGTCCATGGATTTGCTTGCTTGTTAGTTACAAAGCATTCCTTTTGTTAAAAATTAAAAAAAAAATCAAAAATAGTTTCTTTCTTTTTTCTCCTTTGTTGGCCATTTTGCCTTGTTTTCGGGGATAAATTTCAATAAATGCCCGATCCAATTGACAACTCAACAATGCACGTTCTCGATTTTAAAAGTTATTAGAGTTTAGTTCTCAAATCATTGATATTATGAAAACATTTATTAATTAAAATTTATCCCATGAGCACATGCGCTTTCTTTTTCTATTGATTTGGTTTAATATTTTTATAACTCGGTAATCTTTTATTGCATTGTATATACTTACACCGGGTAAGAGTTGTACCTTTAATCATTTGTGAGTGTTATGCACTATTCATTCCACATTGAAAACGTTGAATTCTTCGGTAATCTCTCTATTCTTTCATTGGTTATTTATTAATTGAGTTTATATCTTGAAATGTATTACTTGAGCATGATTTTCATATATTGTTTTGACTCGAGAATTGCGTAAACTTTATGAAATGATCATAGGCCATCTTTCTTATATTTCCCATATTAGCCTTAACCTCACCTTATATGTTTTCCCTAGTCAACCCCTTTTAGCCTTAATATAGCCTTTCATTTCGTAACATAAAATCCTATAACAAATTCCTAGTTGTAGTTATATACAATACATATTACCTCGCATAAGTTTGCTTGGAATGTTGCTTGGGATTGAATGATATTTGTGTAGTGTGGTTGAAATTTTAGCATGAAAAGAAAAAAAAGAGTATGGTGAAAAAGAAAAAGAAAACAAAGCGAAGAAAAGAAAATGCAAAAATAAAACAAAGCAAAAGAAAAAATTAGAAAAAGAAGAAAAGAAAATAAAGAGAAATTTTGTATATGTGTATATAGAGTTTAATAATCCTTGTTACTCTCCAATTGTTATATTTAATGCTTGATTATGGAACTTATTTTCCATTTGTGATATTACCCTCATTCTTCCCATTATTCCAAGTTTTCATCCCGAACAAATTTGAATATGTACATACACCTTTCATTTCGTACCCTATCCCAGCCTACATTACAACCCTATCAAGTCCTATGTGATCTTAGGGTATATTTAATTTAAAAGTTTGAGTAGTTTTGATAATCTATGAAAATGCATTTCGTCTCTTTTAAAGAGAGATATCTTTAATTGAGATTACATATTTTTCATTTTTTATATAGCGTTCTTCATTTGTGACATGCGTGCGGCCTATTTTCCATTTATATTTACTCTTTATTCTCGCATGTCCCGTGAATTACCTCCCTATTTCGAGTGAATCAATTTGATGAGTGTAATGCCCATGAGGATTCAATACATTCTTTCTTTAATGTTAATTATCCAGTTTATATAAGTTTTTGCCAAATCATACTAGTCATGTGCTCACTCCCCTCCCACTTTTAAAGTTTCAATTCTATGAGGTGCATTCAACCTGTTAATAATAACGTACTTTCATGTGAATTCATTAAATATGATAATAACATGTTTGAAATCTTTTTGTTGTTTTTGAGTTTGTCGAATGTTAGGTTGGGCATATTTTGAGGAAACTATATGATGTTTGTGCTTTTCATCAAAAAAAATCCTCACGAGACTACACTCATCCACTAGGGGAACCTAGGAGTTTAACGGCTTATTGCATACGCTAAATGCAATCGTTGGCCCACGAAAGTGACCTTTATCTATTTTTTCCATTTCGTACTATCTCTTATTTTTGGTTTACTGATATTTCTTTTTTCTTCTATTTCATTGATAGGGACTAGCAATGCGTAAGTTAGGGGGTGTGATACGACGCAAATATTATGTATTTCACTCATTAACCTATGCGTTACTAGCCTCCTCGGGTATATTAATACCTATATTTATGCCCATGAACTAGAAAACCTCATATTTCTATATGTATATATATATATATATATATATGCTTTGTAGGGGTTAATTGAGATTTTGAAGGAATTTGAATGCTTAGTGTGAAGTTTGGACACATTCCGGTGAAGTTCCATACATATATGCACACGCAAGGGTAATTTTCTCATTCCATAGTTTGGGCAGCTAGTCCATCATATACATGGAAGTTGTATCCCTCTGAGAAAGCTTCGTGTGGCCATAAACGGTGCACAATTTTGAGTCCGAACGAAGAATTTACAGGAGTTTTTGCGAAAGAGAATAACAACATATCAAAAACAGGGGGGATTTTATTCAGACCTGCTTAATCGATCGATCGACCACTCATCATGTTGGAAATCGAAGGAAGTAGTGAGCTAATTTCTGATTAGTCGATCGATCGACTAAAATGGTCGATCGATCGATCCCCTGATATTTTTGACTGCTTTGTTCCTTTTCATTTCTTTCTTCTTTATTTCTTTTCCACTTACTATATAAAATATTTTTGTTGTAATAAATATAAACTAAGTTTTAATAGATAATTTAGGTTAGGGTTAGGGTTTTTAGAGCTCTTCTCTATCTCTCTTTGGTTATGACCTATTTTGGGGTTGTAAGTTCAACTATTCATCATCCTCTCCATTAATATAGGTGTATTTCTTGATTTTTTCTTTGTTAATTAGATTTACATGCTTGTTAATTCGTTTATTGTGTTTATTTATTTATTTAATATTTAATTATTGTAAATTAGTTTACTAACATGCCTTGTCACTAGTTCAATAGGGTCGGGATTTCGTTTTCGCCATCAATGGGTTTCAAGATTCGAAAGTTAGGTTTTGTTGAAAATTGCATTTAATTGAAACCTCATGTATTAAAGTCGGATTATTATCCATTTAACTTTCTTTGTCACACAATGTTAGTGTTTATATCAATATTCCGAATTTAATCCGCGTGTGACCATTTTTCGTTAAATTTTTAATCTCACAACTTTCGATTAAATTCCTTATTGTGTGATGTATAATATTAACTAAAAATGCTCCGTTAAATGTTTTTGAACCAAAATTCTAATTATTAGTTGTTTAGCCCATGGTGGGGATGCGATCCCGACTCTCATTTTATTAATATTGTTTAGAGTTAACTTCTTTTATTTTCCCTCTTTGACCATTTCCAACATATCACCTTTTGCATTTTTATTCTTGAAATAATAAATCGATTACAATCTATACGACACTCCCTGTGGATTCGATCCCTACCTACTGTTACACTTCCATCTAGTGTACCAAGTTGTGGTATTTGTTTTGTATAGGGAATAAACACCCAACGACGTTTTTTAAATTCAAATTTTACGCCTCGTCACTATACCCTCAATGATCAATTATAAGCATTACTACAACTAGAGGATATATTATAAAATGATATGTAATTATTCAAGAACTAGCATGCCATTTATATTTTCTTAGATATTCAAACCTTAAATTACCTAGAGGCTTTGTGAACAAATCTTCTAACTAAAGTTTTGTGGACAAATAGCTTATTTTCAATTCCTTAGATTCTACTAATTCACAAATAAAATGATGTCGTATTTTGATGTGTTTTGTACGCGAATGTTGAACAGGATTTTAGGAAATATTAATCGCACTTTGGTTATCGCAATAGAGACGTAGCTTATCTTTTATTATTCCATAATCATTTAACATCTGCTTTATCCACAGAAATTGAGCACAATAGCTCCCTACGACTATATATTTAGATTCTGCTATGGAAAGAGATGTACAATTCTAATTCATACTAGACCAACCTACTAAATTATTTCTTAAATAATGACAAGCTCCTAACGTGATCTTTCTACCATCGTAACAGCCAGCCCAATATGCGTCTATATAGCCTACAATAGTACTAGATGTGTCCTTTGTATACCATATTCCTAAATGTAAAGTCCCTTTAACAAATTTATTAATATGTTTGACATATTAAAGGTGACTTTTCTTAGGACTGCTTTGATAGCATGCACAAACACAAACTGCTAACATAATGTTTAGTCACGAGGTTGTAAGGTATAATAGGATACTTATCATACTTCTGTAAAGGGTAGGGTCTATGGGTGTCCTATGTTCATCTTTAGAGAGTTTAATAGATGTAATCATGGGTGTCCTATTGTCTATAACATTCTCGAATCCGAATTTCTTTACTAACTCCAAAGCGTATTTTGATTGTAATATAAATACTACATCAGACCTTTGTGTGACTTGAAGTCCTAAAAAGTATTTAAGTTCTCCCATTAAGGACATTTGGAACTCCCCATGCATAATATCTGAAATATTTTAACTTCATATGTGGAGGTATAACCAAAAATTATGTCGTCAACATAAACCTGCGCAATTGGAACATGTTTGTCAAAACTTTTAACAAATAGCATTTGATCATTCCCACCACGTCGAAACCCGTTATCAAGGAGAAAGGTTGACATGAATTCATACTAAGCCTTGGGGTCTTGTTTTAGACCTTATAAAGCTTTATTTAGATGATATACGTGGTTTGGATAATGTGGATCAATGAACCCTTTAGGTTGTTCTACACATGTCTCCTGAATTAGTATACCATTAAGGAAGGTAGACTTTACATCCATTTGGTAAAGAACACATTTTAAGTGACAAGCTATTGCTAAGAGAAGACGGACAAATTCTATATGAGTTATGGGGGAAAATGTTTCTTCGAAGTCTATGTCTTCAATTTAGGAATATCCCTGGGCCACAAGTCTGGCCTTATTTCTAGCTGTCATCCCGGTTTCATCAGTTTTATTTGTAAATATCCATCTAGTGCCAATAACCCATTTATTTTGTGACAAATGAACAAGATAATAGACGTCATATGTTCTAAATTTAAAGAGTTCTTCTTGCATAACATCTACCCAAAAAGAATCATCTACCGATCCATTCACATTCTTTGGTTTTATAAGAGAAACAAAGCATGAGAAGTGAGTTGTACCACGTAATTGTGATCTTGTTCTAACTGGATATTTAGGGGATGATCCTTAGAAACCCAGTTGTGCACTTCAGGATTTTTAATTGTTAAGGAATCCGCTATTTCATGAGAGTTAAGGTAAAAATTGTTTTTCGACTCATTCATTATAGTAGATTCTAAATTGTTATTCTCAACAATGGTGTCACTGACTATCACATTGATAGACTCATTCATAGCTTTAGTATGAATATTATAGATACAGTAAGATCTACTATTAGGGCAATATCCTAAAAAATGGCTTTATCACCTCGGATTTCGAATTTAGACAAATGTTCTCTATCTTTGCATATGTAGCAAATACTGCCAAAGGTTCTAAAGTATTTTAGGTTAGGCATTTTCCCATACCAAAGTTCGTAAGGATCCTGTTTAGTATTCTTCTTAAGGTAGACACTATTTATAATATGACATGCAATCCTAACATCTTCCAACCAAAAATACTTAGGGAGGTACTTGGCCTAAATCATTACCCTGACCATTTCCTGAATGGTACGATTCTTACCCTCAACTATCCCATTTTGTTGAGGTGTCTGTTACCCTCATAGTACTCTGTTCCATCTAGATCTGTAAACTCACCACCTTGGTCACTACGTATTTGATTCACTTGAGTATCTTTTTCATTTTCAATACGTAATAGAATTTTCAAAAAATTCCGAAAAGTATCAGATTTTTGTTTAAGAAAGGCTAACCAAGTAAAGTAAGTGAAATCATCAACCATAAATAATATATAAATGTTCCCACATAAACTCATATTTCTGGAGGGACCTATAAGGTCCATGTTGGTAAGCTCTAGAGGTTTCGAGTAAGAGTATCTTTAACCTTTTTATGAGAAGATTTAACAATGTTTCCTTCTTGGCAAGCCCCCCAAATAATATTAAAAATGGGCTTTATTTGGGTCAGACCTCTAACTATTTCTTGAGAGGATAATATGCCAAGATTATCATAGTTTAAGTGACCCAATCTATTATGCCAAATTTCATTATCATCCATTATGACGATATTACATGTTTTCGTTCTACAATTAATTGTATAACAATTATATGGAGTATGTAGACCAGTAATAATGCACTCTCCATTCTCATTGAGGATTTTATAATTTATATTTGAGAATGTGATAATCGTAAAACTATGATATACTTAGTAAATTAACTTTCAGACATTTTACTAACATAATATCTTCGAGAACAGGTAATCATTTTCCTCGAAGTGTCCCTTTACCTATGATCTAGGTTGATACTCCATCTCCAAAAAAAAAATTTCCTCCTAAGAAGTCAGTTCTATTGGTAAGTTTAGTGTCATCCCCGTCATATGTTTGGAACAACTTGAGTCTAAATACCACATGGATGAAGGGTGTTCAGCTTTTAAAGCTCTAATATCAATAGTACACTTCATTTAAGGTATTAGATCATCTTTCCTTACCTAAATTTCTCTAATTTTAAAATATTTGCACGACATAGCTCGAATATTATAAAATTTGGGAGCATGAGACATTTTTCAAACGTTTTGAGCACCTCTTTTTTGAATTTTGTCAAATTTTTGAGCATTTGTTATAGTCTTGAATCTAGGATTCTTTCTCTTGGATTTTCTTTTAGTATTAAATCATTTATTCCTATTACAATAGTTAGAGTTCTTATCAGGTTGCCTAGAAATTATCTAGTTATTTATGTTCTGCCTAGAGTAATTAAAGTTTTGATATACGGGTGAGCAAAAGACGGGTTTAGATAGACGTTTTTGAAAGCATTACTCAAAAGTGTGCCCGTAGACATCGCAGTACGAGTAATAGAGATGTATCATCACTTTCTTGACATTTTGAAGACCGTTAAAGATAGGTTTGTCTAGTTTTTATACTCTAACCATATTTTCAGAAGGTACGAGTTTGAATGAGGATTCAGATTTTCTTATGGGAGGACAGACGTATCTAGCCTTGTGATCAACATTAAGCTTAGAACTACTTTCCTCACCAATGTCTAATCCTTTTGAATTTTTTATCAAACTCATCTTTCAAATTCTAAAAGTCTGGGCAAGTTTCATCAGACTTATTGCCTCCAGACACAAACTTTATAGTTTCAAGGTTTTTAGTTTGTGTGTTAGTGTTGGGGCAAAAGCCTATGCTAGTTCTGTCCCCAAAATTAGTTTTACTTTCTGCAACAAAGCCTTCAAAACAATTAGAGTTATTTTAAAATTTAGCAAACTTTTTAAATACTGTTGAAGCTTTTTCTTTTGACTGTTCCAATTCTAACAATATGGCCTTGTATTTATTTTCTAGAATTTCATTTTATTAAGAAAGTTCTTTTATTTTGACAGTAAAATCCTTCGTTTGAGTTTTAGGGGATATACATTGCTTAGTTCAGTCTTCAGCATTTTGTATGACTATATGGATTAGTGCTTCTAATTTCTTAGTATATCCTTAACAATTTTTTCTATCCTAGAACTTTTCTAGGGATTTTTAGTGTAGAGTGTGTGAATGTGTGGGAGGCCGTCATCGTCAGAGTCACTAAGTGTGGTGTGTGATATGATTGCTAGCGATTTAGTTTTAGGAATCACACACATGTTTAATTAGTCAATTATGCGTTCCTTTTGACTCGCACATAAGACATTTGAACTAATAATAGATTCTACATGAATATCATTCTCAAGACACAGAACAAACAATCCACTTAGTAAACTATAATTTAACATAGCAGGACTGAACATTTAATTATTAGGGTCATCATGAGTCATGGGATTATTATCAGTGTACACAACTTGGCAAAAAATCACATACAAGGGTCAAATGAATTAGATGATTCAGGCTCAACATTAGCTGAATCTCTTGAATCATCCCAAATATTTCATAGATTAGCCCTATTGTTTTTGTTTTCTTATTCAAATTAACACTATATTGACCGGCCATGTGCCCTCAATTCCCACATCTAACGTATTCTGCATTTTAAAGGTCTTTATCAGGTCTATTGTGGTTCTTAGTCTAGTGTTTGTCATTCCTTTTTTCGTGAGGTAGAACTTTGAATAAGCAAGCTTGACTTGTCTACTAGCAACATTATTTCTAAATTTTAATATCTACTTAAACTATTTAGACATCAAGGGAATTTGATTATCAAAACTTTCTTAAATACATTCCTCATCAGAAATTCAACTCTATGTAAGGGGGAACAAACTCACGTTTGATCACTATGGACTGGAACACAAGATTGGAATTGGAATGTTTCTTTTGGGTGTTAGATTACTTTATCTTATATTTTAATTCCATTTCCACTATTCTTAGTTTGATACTGAGGAGTTTAGGTGTTAAATTGAGATCATCCATCTCCTCAATAACATAGCGCTTGTTATCAAACTTTGGTGGAAGTGACCTTAGAATTTTAGAAACAATTTCTTTTATGTCATAGATAATTACGTTTTCATTTAATATTGTTACTATATCAATCAACCTAATGTAAAAGTCATAAAATAACTTAGTCTCAATTTGTGATAAGTGTGTTGTGCCTCTAAATTAACATTTGGGTCTTAGCTACCTTAACACGTGTGTCACCTTCATGAGCAGTGACCAACTTGTCCCAATCTTCTTTCGAATTAGAACAAAAAGATATTCTCTTAAATTCGTGTTCATTTATGGACATAAATATAGCATTCTTACCTTTATCATTATTAAGGGAGGTGTGTTTTTGTTTTGAGTGTAATCACTGATAAGTTTCCTTATTTTTACATTACTACCTTCAGTTGTTGGTTTAGTAGGATAAGTAAAACCATTTTCTATAGCGTCCCAAACATCATCTCCCAAAGTCACTTAGATTAAGGCTTTCCGGTAAGGGAAGTTAGTCCCATCGAAGAGGGGGGCCTAGACGGGTTCCTTAATCTCTCAAATTATCCATGCATAGGATTGTTTTGAAAAACAGTTTCAAAAACATGGGATCAAAAATATTTTGTAAAAATCAAATGCCTTTCTTTTATACCAATTGAAAATACCTAATTAAGTTGTTTAATACAAGTTAAAATAGTCTAGTAGGCTCTGAACTGTTTCTTAAAGAAACTCTTCTAGAAAACAAACCAAGAAGAACACAGTATATGTTTCAAAACAGTAGGACAAGTTATTTCAGATTTTAGTGAATAAGTTTTGAAAAAAAAACAAATTTTAGTTATAGAAGTAGTAGGACATAAAATATGAGAGAATAATGAATATGCATAGGAGACAGGTATTTAACACGGTAAAACCCCACTCAATTTGGGAAACATCCATGACTCCCTCTATGGAGTATAACAAAAACTACACTAGAATGAGTTTTAGGTTTACAAACAAGCAAAAAATATTTAAACACACAAAACAGACCTACTCTAAGTTAAAGAGTTTTACCTACTCCATTTGGAAACTCCAACTGATATCAAGGCTTTTATTTCGGTTTCTTCTTCATTAGGCAGTTTGTATCCTCTTTCTCCTTCTTTTCAACGACTCTGATATTCAAGATCTCTTTACTAACACACTTTTTAAGTGAAAGTGTGTGACTGTGTTTGTGAGTGTTACGACTAATACATGAATGACTCACACACTCTTAATACAAGCCATTTCCTACAAATTACAAGATTTTCTTCTAAAATGACATGCAAGGTATACAAGACTAAGATTGGTTTTGAACTTGAAAACCCTAATTTTTTAGATCTAATTTTGAAGGAATCTCTTTAAAACTAAGATTCTGCAAATCTTATTTATCAACGAAGTTTTTTTAAATGAAAAACTTGGATCTCAAAAAGTATGCAACCCCAAATCTCAGTTTTGTAAAAAAAACATTTCGGATAAAACTTTTACAAAAATGTCTGAAACTCAAAATCCAATAGAGAAGATGATTTCTAGTTAAAGAAATCAAGCCTACCAATATCTAATCATGACTGTATCACTTTTATTCAGATCTACTAGTTTCTATTTAAAGAAACAAGATCTAAACTATTGTGACTATGTTAGACAAGAGGTAAAGACTAGAGAGGATTGAACTCTATGATTCACGAACCCTCAAACTCACTGGAGAATTTTCTTAAAAGATTTGGATGGATCTTTTTTTTGGTTGGAAGTTTTTCTTTCTTATTTTGTTTTCTCTCTCTTCTCTCTCTTTTTTCTCTCAAACCCTTAGGGTTTCAAAAACTTCAAATGGCTGAGGCGAAAGGTTCTATTTATATTAGACGATGGAAGGAATTGGAAACCATCCTCAAAACAATGACCAACATTAGTTTGACTGATCGTATTATCAAATCAAGGGTCCTCAATGCACCGCAATTATACGGATGTTAATTGGTTAGAAACGAAGTCACTAGGACCTCTCAAAACACATGTATACCATTGATTAAAACTAATCCAACGATTGTAAATGGGTCTTGGGTTTGAGTGTATAAGCAAACACAAATGTGGCCGATATCTGGGCAAAACATGTGTGGATGAGATTCATTATAAAACGTGTATTTTGGAACTTAATTTAATCCCAGTTTGTACCACAATATTCTACGCCGATTTCAGATCCTACCCAATACAATTATTTTTGGAAGTTTTGAATATTAAAAACCAATCCCAAACATTTTGAAAGCCCTGATTTTGGTTTTTTAAAAGGGTTTGAAATGTTGTAAAAATTCCTAAAAATTAATTAAAAATGTATATAATCAATTTTACTAATATTAACACACATTACTCATAAATGTCATGAAATATGCACTATGAAGTCCTAGAGTGTGCATTGTGTTTATATTATTACCTTTAGGACCATTAGAGGATCACTAAAGAAGTTGATGTAGTCTCTGAGGTTCTTTGGTAAAAATATGATGAATCTAATTTTGTCCCTATTTCTAAACTAGATGAGAACCTATACAATGAAGACTCAAGTGAGTGAAAGATATAGGGTGCTTCAATCTCCCCCTTTGGCAAGGACTATATAATGTATTATAATGCTTCCGGGTCTGGACTTGGTGCGGTATTAATTCAAAATTATCAAGGGGAGCTTATGCATCCCTATAGCTAAAGGTGTATGAGAGGAAGTACCCCACCCATGACTTTGATTTAGCCGTTGTGGTGTTCGCACTTAAGGGCTAGAAGTACTCCCTTTACGGGGAGTGGCTTGAGGTGTTTTCTAACAATAAGAGACTCCGGTATATTTTTATGCAGCATGGCCTCAATCTTCCACAGAGAATATTGATGGAGTTTATGGAAGACTACGACTTATCTTTAGAGTATAATCCAGGGAGGGCCAATATGGGCCACGATGCTCTTAATATAAAGTATGGGCTTACTATGACATCAATGATGTGTTACCAAATAAATATGTTTGGCGAACTGTATAAGTTCAACACGAATGTACAATGGTGTTATGATAGGGCATGCCTTTGGGGAGTGGTTTCCAGGACACTCATTTAGCAAAACCTTCATGACACTCAATGATATAATCTGGATTTTGAACATTCGATGAGGTTTTCAACACTCATACCATGGATAAGAATGGTGGTGTGTGACATAAGGGAAGGTTGATTGCTATAATGATTAATGAGCTTGAGGAAGAGGTGATTACGAAGGCCCATCAATCGCACTTTAGCATACATTCTGATGTTACGAAGATGTATAAGGACATATGTGAAGACTTCTGGTGGTCCGATATAATGAGGGATGTGGTGATGTATGTATCCAAGTGCTACACTTACCAACAGGTAAAGGTAGAGCACAAGAGCTCGACATGGATGTTATAACCACAACCCTTAGCAGATGGAAGTGGGATCATATCATGATGGACTTTATCACAACTTTACCACAGTCTGAGCGTGGTCATGACGCACTATGTGTTATAAAGGATTGGTTTATGAAATCCTCACACTTGTTATCGATTAAGGTCATGAATAGCATGGCCAAGTTGACGAGGTTGTATGTCAGTGATATAATTCGACTTCATGGTGTTATAATCTCGATTGTCTTGGATAGGGATCCCAGATTCGTGTCCTAATTCTGGAAGAAGTTTCAGTAGGAATTGGGTAATGATTTGAGCATGGGTATGGCATATCACCCTGAGATAGATGGGAAATATAAACAAACCATGCAGATCTTGGAAGACATGTTGAGAGCTTGCATGCTTGATTTTCAAGGTAATTGGGCGGACAAAATGTTTTTGGTAGAATTTTCCTATAGCAACAGTATCCAGGTAAGCATTAAAATGGATCCCTATGAAGCTATTTATGGGAGTCCATGCCACTCTCCAGTTTTCTAGACAGAGGTGTATGAGAAGACACTCACCACTTCGAATTTTATTAGTAAGAGACTAATAAAGTTTGGGTAATTTGGTAGAGGCTCATGATACCTCAGATTCGATTGAAGAATTACATTAATAAGAGTAGGACATGTCTGGAGTTTAGGGTGGGTGGCCATATACTATTAAAGGTTAGTGCTAGAACCGGTAATTAATATATTGTCCATAAGAAAAAGCTCATCCCTTGATATATCGGGCCCTTCGAGATCTTAGAATGGATTGGGGATGTATTGTATTGCTTAGTGCTACCTCCATAGTTATCCCAAGCTCAGTGTGTGTTCCACATTTTTGTGTTGAAGAAGTATCTTCCTGATCCTCGACACATCATCAACTACAAAAACATTGAGTTCGAGGAAGATGTGTAATAGCCCATATTTTTTATGATATAAATAATTATGAGATTATTTATTACTAAGGGATTAACAGAATTTAGATGTGAGAATTAAATTATTAATTAATTCGGTGCTAATAAAAATAAATATTAACTAGCCTGCCAAGGGTTAATACTTATTAATTTAAGATTACTGCGCGATATGTAATATGGAACTATACACTTTGATAAATTGTCGAGAGAGAGAATAATACGACAGTTTAGTGAATTAAGTCAGACACGCGTGTGAGTCGTGTCGGGACTAATTTGATGGAATAAATATATCAATTATTTTTAGTAACTCGTATGGTCATTTAGACTGTACCATTGAGTTCGGAAAGATCGAGATAGTCAAAATAGTATACACGGGTGTTTAGTTTGGGTCACGGGGAAATTTTTGGCCTAACCGGCACCCCGAGAGGGCATTATGGTAAATTGGATTTTTAGTCTTAATTAATGGACGAAAATTAAGAGTTTAATTATTAGCCAAAGAAAGTACATTAGGTTTAGAAAGCTACAGGAAGTAAGAATGAACATAGGAAGTGTAAGGGAGAGTTATTGCCAAGAGAAGAGGGCCAAATTAACACCACTTTGCACAACCACCACCACCACCGTGTAGATCGGGACAAGGGGAACACACCCATACCAACAACGTCAAGAAATCAGATGACTAATTCGAAGCAAGTTTTTATAACTTGATGTATTTCGGTATTTATCATACTCATGTTAGTATAGGATTGTTAGGAATATGTTTTGGTTCATAAAAATGATGAAATGGAGGATTTTGGATATGTAAATTGATTCTGAAATTTGTTATCTCGAAACCCTTCATGTATGTAGACTAGAAATCACGTTTTAAGGAATTTATGTATAGAGCAAATCTGGAAATTATGGGTTCTTGAATATGAATTGGAAGAATTAGGGTTTTGATAAATTAAATTGGGGATTTCATGTTTTATGGACAAATTGTAATGAATTGATGATTCTATGATGTTCGAATTCATATATTATTGATGGGATTTGAATTAGAATTGTTTGTTTGGAGTTTGGGATGTTGAATTAGAGGTTTTAGGTTTAAAAATGGTGAAAAAACGCTGAAAAATCTGGGTAGGAGATGAACAGCAAAATCTCGTGCAATGTCGCTCGAAGTCGTTTGAGCAAGATTGCATCTCACGCAAAGTCATTCGAGCGACCTGTGGAAGTCATTCAAACGACAGGCCATCTGGTTCAAGAGACAGAGGGAAATTTTGGGAATTTCTTAGAATTTAGTTTTGAGTATATTGGTTCATGGAAGAGAAATAAATTTCCATGTAATAAACTTAAGTAACACAGAAATTCGGATAAAGTAGGAGCGGATAAATACTTTAATGAATTCGGCACGGAGAGAATGTACCTTAGAGATTTCGAGAAGGATAATAATCTCAATAACTGTACAACAAAAGGTGGAAATCAAAATATGTAAGGAAAGCTTATATTTAGGTGAGGGAAATACCTATAAATTATAATGGGATGTATGTATGCCTATTATGTTCTATTATTATATAAGGCACTAATGGGTGATAACCTGGGGGTACAATGATGAATTATAAGTGTACTAATGGGTGATAACCCGGGGGTACAAGATTATTCAAATATGAGTACTAATGGGTGATAACCCGGGGGTACAGTATTTTTGTTAGGTGTGCTAATGGGTCATATCCCGGGGGTGCAGTATTTTAATATATATATATATATATATATATATATAGGGCATATGTGACTATATGTATATATTTACATGAGTTTGTGAATCAACCTACTGTGTATAGCTTGTAGAGATGGGCATGTAAATTTGTTAAGACAATCTTAAGAGTATAATCGATTTATTATGAAAACGGGAAGATATATTAATTAGCTATTCGACATAGGCTAATTTAATAACGTATTGTATGGGCGATCAGGGTTTACTAATAGTGAGGTTAAATACTATTAGGATGGATTCAGACTAGTTATATTGGGTGAAATAGCTAAGGAGGAAATTAGATACACGTTAGTCGTGCACAATATAAGGGAGGTGATAATCTCATGTGAGAGTTCGAACTATCATGCACTTGATACTTGCTTAACTGCAATTTTTAAGTACTTTCTTAAAAAAATATTTGTACACATCGGGCTCTGACTTGTTTCTTGCATCTCTTCTCTCTCTTGCTATATGTATGTATTATATCAGGTGCTCAGCCACAGGGACATTAATCTTAGAGACTCGGATTGCTTGGTGTGCTACAGCTGATGTGGAAGCTGTAGGTCTGTGTATTAGACGCCTCGATTATTTCATTTCTATTATTTATAGAGATTCTATTCAGGGCATGTGTCGCCCATTTGCTTGGACAAGTTTCAGAGATTACGTTCACATTATTTCTCATTCATTTTCATTTGGATTTATGGTTACTATTATTTTGGTTTAGAGTTTTGAACTGGAATGTTTTATCCAGTCATATTTATTTCAGTATGTAATTCTGATTCAGTATTTATAGTAAATAATTGTGCGTGGATGGTTTATATTATATTTCTTTGTTTTCTAATTAAATGGTTTTAATTAATGTAAAAAATGTTTTGACACTTAGCTTAATTATATTAGGTGATTAAATAAGTTATTTTGTTTGCGACAGTGATGCTAAGAATGAACCAACCGAACATTCTGTTTTAAATTTCATAAAGAACTGATCACCCGATATTTAATTGGGCTGGGTGTTACATGTGGTATCAGAGCATCAGGTTCTAGTGTCCTTTACGATCTGTACGACTTACTATGTTTTCAGCTTTGCGTCCTTTGATATAGAACCCTATTTTTAGGACCGTTGTAATCTTATATTTTCACGATTATGTCTTCAACTATTCAAGATTGAGTAATAAATGTGGAATAATAATATTCCTTCTCATCTCAGATGCCTCCTCGACATGCACCAAGATATCGACAGGCCCAGCCATAGCAGTCGGTCATACAAGCTCAAGGGATAATGAATGCAACAGAGGTTACCGTGATTTTTGCACAAGTAGTGAATGCAGTCTTAGCGGTGGTGCAGTAGGCCCCACCCCAGGTTCAGGCAGTGGCACCAGTTCCATTGCATCTATTTCCCACCGCATGGGAAAGAGTTAGAGAGTCCTTTCAGAGAGGTTGTACCCCAAAGTTCATGGGAAGTTCAGATGTGGTTATTGTTAGCAAGTGGAAGAAGGACATATAGCGACACCTTCGTATGTATGAGTGCACGGAGGTTCAAAGGCAAGTTTTGGCTACCTTCAAGCTGAGAGGGGCAGCCTTAAAGTGGTGGGAGTCCACTACTACTACCGAGGAGAGAGATTTGATAACTATCACTGATTTCTGGGTGCGGCTCGACCGCAAGTACTTTCCTTCCACCGTCAAGACTGAGATGAGGCGAAAAATTTTAAACCTCACCCAGGAAGGGAGGACAGTTGGGGAATACGAGGAGGAATCCCCACGATTGGCAAACATGGTACGGGAGGAGGTGCCTACTAAGTATAAGCGCATTCAGATGTTCATGGATGGCTTGACTTGGAGGATACGACAACATCTATTGGGTAACCTTTCCCTACACTCATATATCGATGTTTTGAATGCATCCTTATTGCACTGTCAGGACAATCGCTTCCATGCTAAGGGAAGCAAGCGAGGGGGAGAGCCCAGCCAGTTGGAAAAGACAGGGGGAGGTAATTCCAGTGGGGTACTAGTTGAAAAGTGTCAGAGGTAGGGTTACCAGCAAGGGGAGTGTGCTAAGAGGTTTCATTCTAGAGGTTTCAGGCATGGTCATAGGGGTTGGAGACAGGGACACTAGAGCCAGCCACAGGGCCAACCACATAATCAACAGCAGGGTCAACAAAAGGTAGGAAAACAGGGCCAAGGTAGAATTGGTAACGGCCAATCGGGATGAGGCTATCAGGGACAGAGAGGAAGAAACTTCATCGGGAAATGTTATACTTGCAGAAAGACTGGCGATAAGAAACAGGAATGCCCTAATAAGGACAGAGTTCCTAGGCAGTAGGGTGCTCACCAGGAGCTCGAGAGACCTATTTTTCCCATCGCCCTACCAGCACCAGATCCAGTTCCATCTTTTCCCGCAGTTCCGATGCAGCAGGGGCAGTTGCAGTATGGACGTGTCTATAACGTCCACCAGGCCGCAGTTACACAGGCACCACCCGTAGTGGAGGGTAAGTTTTCTATCCATGGTACTTTGGGTCGTATCTTATTTAACACGAGGGCATCACACTCTTTTATAGCCACTAACTTTGCACGGGCCACTGGGTTGTTAAGCACAGCAGAGAGTACGGTGACTTGTGTAGACTCGCCGCTAGGTAATGGGTCACTGATTTTCTTCATATGTCGGGGGGTAGGCATAGAGATTGGCAGTTTGATTTTACCGACTGATATTCTAGTGTTAGATATGTCCGAGTACGATGCCATTATTGGCATGGATTGGTTAGTCGACTATAAGGACATGATTGATTGCTTCAGTAGGAGTATTGTGTTCGCCATTCTGGGTCAGGAGATGTTCTTAGTGGCAATTACCCATTCTGAGGGAGGGTCGTCCACCCACTTATTTTATGTAGAGGATGAGACCTCTGTAGTAGTGGTTGCACTCGATTCAATTCCGGTCATCTGGGAGTTTGCTGATGTATTTCAGTATACATCGGGGTTGCCTCTAAGTAAGGAGATCGAGTTTGTGATAGACATAGCACTAGGCACTCGTCCGGTAGCACGTGCGCCTAACCGTATGGCTCCGGCAGAGATGAGGGAGTTACGGGATCAGATAGAACAGTTATTGGGATAGGGTTTCATCCGTAGAAGTACCTCACCTTAGGGTTCCCCAGTTCTGTTTGTAAAGAAGAGGGATGGGTCCCTATGACTTTGTATTGATTATCAGGAGCTTAACAAAGTCATGATACAGAATAAGTATCCGTTTCCTCGCATCAATGACTTGTTTGATCAGCTGAGAGGAGCGGACCACTTCTCGAAGATAGACACGAGATCCGAGTACCATCAGCTATGCATCAGGGAGAAGGACATGGCAAAGACTACCTTTCTAATGAGGTATGGGTCGTATGAATTCACGGTTATGTCATTCGGGCTAACCAACGCCCCAACAGTATTTATGGACTTGATGAACCGAGTATTTAGAGAGTTCCTAGATCAGTTTGTCATTGTCTTCATAGATGACATCCTAATTTATTCCCGCACTGAGGAAGAGCATGTCGAGCACTTACGTATGGTTCTGTAGACCCTACGAGAGCATGAGTTATACGCCAAGTACGAAAAGTGTGAATTTTGACAGCGGAAGGTACAGTTTTTGGGACACATTTTATCAGATAAAGGGATATCTGTGGACCCTAGTAAGGTGTCAGCGGTGAGGGAGTGGGGACAACCCACGACGCCGACGAAGGTGTGGAGTTATTAGGGATTAACCGCATACTACAGATGGTTTATTCGGGGATTCTCGAAGATTGCGGGTCCTATGACAAATTTGACTCGTTAGGGCATGTTGTTTGTTTGGGATGATGCATGTGAGTTGGCATTTGACGAGCTGAAGGACAAATTGACTTCAGCACCCGTGCTATCACTTCCCAGGGCGGGAGGGGAGTACCTGGTTTATACTGATGCATCTTTACAAGGGCTTGGGTGAGTACTCCAGCAAGAGGAGCAGGACATAGATTTTGCTTCCTGGAAGATTAAGCCACATGAGAAGAATTACCCCACCCATGACTTAGAGCTGGCAGCAGTCATGTTTGCACTTCGAATTTGGAGGCACTACATATTGGGAAAACAATTTCGCTTACTTACAGACCACAAGTCACTATAGTACTTGTTCATGCAGAAAGAGTTGAATATGCGTCAACACAGGCGGCTGGAGTTTGTAAAAGATTATCAGTTCGAAATACACTATCACCCGGGGAAGGCTAATGTAGTTGTTGATGCATTAAACCGTAGGCCAGTAGATGACACGACCGAGGTGTCGAAAGAAAAATGGAAGGAATTGGGGCATCAGGATGCCGTGGTCTGATCATTTATATCTGTAATGACCATTACGCCTCATATTATTATGCGAGTAGTACATGCACATGCAGTTGATTCCTTCTGTCATGATCGGATTAGGCAGCTTTTAGCCGGGGGAGTCGAGTCTTATTCAGTAAGTTCAGAGGGTGGTTTGCACTTCAATGGGAGACTCGTTGTTCCAGAGGGGGAGGACCTTCAACATGCAATAATGATAGAGTCGCATGGATCCCGATTTGTGGTACGTCCCGGTGGGGACAAAATGTACCAGGATATGAGGTGACAGTATTGGTTGAGCGGGATGAAAAAGGATATCGCAGAGTTCGTATCCAAGTGTACCACTTGCCAGTTAGTGAAAGTGGACCATCAGAGCCCACCAGGTTTTCTTCAGCCATTGGAGATTCCTATGTGGAAATGGGAAGTCGTTTCCATGGATTTTATTACTGGGTTGCCGACTCCATAGAGGGGGCATAATTCTATATAGGTTATTATGGATCGATTGACGAAAGTAGGCCACTTTTTGCCCGTCAGGACAGACTACACAGTAGGATAGTATGCTCAGTTATTTATTACAGAGATAGTGAGATTGCATAGTGTTCCTCTTAACATCGTGTCGGATAGAGACAAGATATTTCTATCTCATTTTTAGGAGAGCTTCCAGGAGTCTATGTGTACCGAGTTGCGATTGAGTGCAACGTATTACCCGCAGACTCATGGGCACACTGAACGTACTAATCAGATGCTCGAGGACATGTTGTGCATGTGTATCCTTGATTTTGGGGTAGGTTGGGAGCAATGTCTTCCACTGGTGGAGTTTTCTTATAATAACTCCTATCAGTTTACTATTGGCATGGCCCCATTCGAGTTATTGTATGGTCATTCTTGTCGTTCCCCCGCTTGTTGGCTACAGGTGGGAGACAACAAGATACTTTGGCCAGAGGTAATTCAGGATATGTTGAGCAGGATCGAGATGATTCGGGATCACATACGGGTAGCCCAGGATAGACAGAAAAGCTACGACGATGCTAAAAGGTTCTTTTGAGAGTTCGCAGTGGGGGACCAGGTTTTGTTGAGACTATCTTCGATGAAGAGAGTAGTGAGATTCTGTAAGAAAGGGAAGTTGGCTCCAAGATATGTAGGACCATTCCCTATTATAGAGAGGGTCGTACCAGTGGCTTACAGACTTGGGTTATTGGAGAACTTGCATCGTATCCATGATGTGTTCCACATTTCGTCACTGAGGCGATTCCTCCGGGATGAGTTGGCACACACTCATATTGTGATTGAGGAGATTGAGTTACAGCTAGATAGTTCATATGAGGAGAGACCGGTGGCTATACTAGATTATAGTGAAAGGAGGCTGAGGTCAAATGTAGTTTCACTTGTTCGGGTGTAGTGGAAATATCACAATGTGGAGGAGTCTACTTGGGAGCGTGAGGCGGATATGCATGAGAAATATCCTGATTTATTCATACTAGGTATGCCTTATTTTTCGAATTTCAGGACAAAAATTCCTTTATTAGGGGGAAATTATGTAATACCCCATATTTTTGATGATTTAAATAATTATGGGATTAATTATTACTGAGGGATTAATTGAATTTAAATGTGAGAATTCAATTATAAATTAATCTGGTGCTAATAAAAATAAATATTTATTAGCCCGCCAAGGGTTAATACTTATTAATTTAAGATTACTGTGCGATATGTAATATGGAACTATACACTTTGATAAATTCTCGAGAGATAGAATAATACGAAAGTTAAGTGAATTAAGTCCGACGCGCCTGTGAGTCGTGTCGGGACTAATTTGGTGGAATAAATATATCAATTATTTTTAGTAACTCGTGTGGTCATTTCAAGTGTACCGTTGAGTCCTGAACGGTCGATATAGTTAAAATAGTATACCCGGGTGTTTAGTTTGAGTCCCGGGGCAATTTTAGGCCTAACCGACACCCCGAGAGGGCATAATGGTAATTTGGATTTTTAGGCTTAATTAATGGACGAAAATTAAGAGTTTAATTATCAGCCAAAGAAAGTAAATTAGGTTTAGAAAGCTATAGGAAGTAAGAACGGCCATAAGAAGTGTGAGGAAGAGTTATTGCGAAGAGAAGATGGTCAAATTAACACCACTTTGCACAACCAACACCACCATCGTGTAGATCGGGACAAGGGGAACACACCCATACCAAGAACGTCAATAAATCAGATGAATAATTTGAGGCAAGTGTTTATAACTTGCTGTATTTCAGTATTTATCATACTCATGTTAGTGTAGGATTGTTAGGAATATGTTTTGGTTCACAAAAATGATGAAATGGTGGATTTTGGATATGTAAATTGATTCTGAAATTTGTTATATCGAAACCCTTCATGTATGTAGACGAGAAATCACGTTTTAAGGAATTTATGTGTAGAAAAAATCTAGAAATTATGGGTTCTTGAATATGAATTGGAAGAATTAGCGTTTTGATAAATTAAATTGGGGATATCATGTTTTATGGACGAATCGTAATGGATTGTTGATTTTAGGATGTTATAATTCATATATTATTGATGGGATTTGAATTAGAACTGTTTGTTTGGAGTTTGGGATGTTGAATTAGAGGTTTAAGGTTTAAAAATGGTGGAAAAACGCTGAAAAATTTGGGTAGGAGACGAACCGCGAAATCTCGCTCGAAGTCGTTCGAGCGACATGTGGAAGTCATTCAAACGACATGCCATCTGGTTCAAGTGATAGAGGGAAATTTGGGGAATTTCTTAGAATTCTATTTTGAGTATATTGGTTCGTGGAAGAGAACCAAATTTCCAGGCAATAAACTTATGTATGACAGAAATTTGGATATAGTATGAGCGGCTAAATACTTTAATGAATTGGGCACGGAGAGAATGTACCTTAGATATTTCGAGAAGGGTAATAATCTCAATAACTGTACTACAAAAGGTTGAAATCAAAATACATAAGGAAATCTTATATGTAGGTGAGGGAAGTACCTATAAATTATAATGGGATGTGCGTATGCCTATTATGTTCTATTATTATATAAGGCACTAATGGGTGATAACCTGGGGGGTGTAAGAATCTTATTATTAAGTGTACTAATGGGTGATAATCCGGGGGTACAAGGATGAATTATAAGTGTACTAATGGGTGATAACCCTGGGGTACAAGATTATTAAAATAAGAGTATTAATGGGTGATAACCCGTGGGTACATCATTTTTGTTAGGTGCACCAATGGGTCATATCCCGGGGGTGCAGTATTATAAGATATATATATATATATATATATATATATATATATATATATATATATATATATATATATATATATATATATATATATAATGCAGATGTGCTATATGTATATATGTACGTGAGTTTGTGAATCAACCTACTGTGTATAGCTTATAGAGATGGGCATGTAAATTTGTTAAGACAATCTTAAGAGTATAATCGATTTATTATGAAAATGGGAAGATATATTAATTAGCTATTCGACATAGGCTAATTTAATAACGCATTGTATGGGCGATACGGGTTTACTAATAGTGAGGTTAAATACTATTAGGATGGATTCAGACTAGTTATATTGGGTAAAATAGCTAAGGAGGAAATTCGATGCACGTTAGTTGTGCAAAATAGAAGATAGGTGAGAATCTCATGTGAGAGTTCAAACTTACATGCACTTGATACTTGCTTAACTGCAATTTTGAAATACTTGCTTAAACAAATATTTTTACACATCGGGCTCTGACCCGTTTCTTGCATCTCTTCTCTCTCTTGCTATATGTATGTATTATATCAGGTGCTTAGCCACAGGGACATCAGGCATAGAGACTCAGATTGCTTGGCGTGCTGCAGCTGATGTGGAAGCTATAGGTCTTTGTATTAGACACCTCGATTATTTCATTTCCATTCTTTATAGAGATTCTATTTAGGATATGTGTCTCCCATTTCCTTGGAAAACTTTCAAAGATAATGTTAACTTTATTTATCGTTCATTTTCATTTGGATTGATGGTTACTATTATTTTGGTTTAGAGTTTTGAACTAGAATGTTTTATCCAGTCATATTTATTTCTGCATGTGATTCTGATTCAGTATTTATAGTAAATAATAATGTGTGGATGGTTTATATTATATTTCTTGGTTTGGTAATTAAATGGTTTTAATTAATCAAAAAAATGTTTTGACACCTAGCTTAATTATATTAGGTCATTAAATAAGTTATTATGTTTTCGACAGTGATGCTAAGAATGAACCAACCAAACATTTTGTTTGAAATTTCATAACGGACTTATCACCCGATATTTAATTGGGAGGGGTGTTACAAGACGCCAGATTTTTATGCAACCTATGTCCATATTGGACTCTGAGGATAGAGTCTTGATTAACAAGTTCATTCCTCTAGTGAAGGTTCTTTGGGAGTTCTAAGGTATTGAAGGTGGGACATTAGAGAGTGAGTCACTGACATAAATGACCATTTATGTCAGTTTTAGAAAATTTCAAAACTGACATATAAAGCCCTCTTATGAATATTCGTAAAACTGACATAAATAAGATCAAATTTATCTCAGTTTTTAAGAACGCACATAAAAACTATGACATTCAAGATGTTTTTAATGATGTTTTCATAAAAAATTGACATAAATAAAATCACATTTATGCCAGTTTTAATAATTTCTTGATAGTTTGTTCATAACTGACATAAATGTTAATATAAAAAATTTAAAAAACAAATCATTAATCCATCAATAGACAACTATTATTTGAGGTTAAATCAACCCTTGTAAATAGATAATAACCAAGGTCATAAATATCACTAACTTCATATACATCAGATATTTAAAATCAAATTGATGTGAAGCTACATCATATCCAAAAACTTGTTATCCCAAAACTATTTAACGTCTAGTTATCTACGGGATAATATCCTAAAAATAGTGATGATACATCACAATATCCAAAAACTAGCATTGAGAATTACATCATAAGAACCACAATCCAAAATAATACTGAAGCTAGGACATTGTCGAATGTAATACTTGATCAAATTTGTTCTCGATGCTATCCAACCCATAATGAGTACTGCAATCAAATATAATCAACATAGTTTTCATCAAAACATAATCATCTCAACACATTTTCATTACAACCTAACAAAATACAATTACAGGGAAATACCTAATATATATAATCTATAATGAACTCCATTTGAACTTCATTTAGCTCACTCAATGTGTAGGTCACTTTGTTGGACAATCTTCTCATCTAAAAAATTGAAGATATAGTTGAATTTATTATTATAGTATATAATAGTTAATAACTAAATAATATTTTATATAATAGAACAAAAATAGAATATTCATAGCATACCTTTATTTGAAAAGGTATGGAAGGATCCTCCATGAAGTAATTCATGAACTTCAATACAAAATATTCACAATGAAGAGTACCATTTCCTTGCATTGGGAACTAGTTAACACAAAACATTATTACTGAACAAATAATAAAAGAGTGCAAATCGGAAATATTTTTTATACAACACAAATAATTGTAAAAACTATAAAAAAAATTGGGGAGAATTTCCTCTCTTTATAAGACTATCCACCATATTCAAAAAGTATAAAATACTCCAACAACAAAACTAATAGTTCATAACAATACTAATACCCCAAAAGTCATTAAATACATATAACGAACAAAAAATGTAAGATATCTTGAATTGAAACTTCACCAATGGTCCTAGCATTCCAAATTACTGAAGTAACCATTGATGACTCAACTCTAAGTTGTATCTTAAGCAAGTCATATACAATAATACGAGGTCCTGCTATATTATATATAACAATGCTATATATATGTTCTCTATATATAGTAGAAACTATATATATATATATATATATATATATATATATATATATATATATATATAGAGAGAGAGAGAGAGAGAGAGAGAGAGAGAGAAAGAGAATATGGAAGCTTATGGATGACAATTACTATTTAATATGATCCTTTCATGCTACATTGGAGATGTGCCCCCAACAAGGGTGGTGATTCCTTGCAAAAAGGATTTTCTTCTTTTGGTTTATTTTTTGCAACTATATGATTTAACGATAATTTATGCAGACATTTTTTTATAATTGAAACTCGAGCCACATAGTTCATTCCTATAATTGTAGACATGGTGGGGCAGTTGACAAAAAATACAACACTGGAAAGAGAGGATGATGCGTCGGGCTATTAGGAGTCTCTATTGGATTTACATTTCGGTTTGTACCATATGTGGCAATTGAATGTACAATAGTACGAGTATAGTTGATTGAAGTATACTTGATTGAATGTCCAATAGTAAAGTTGATTGAAGTATATTTTTAAAACAAATATATTTTTTTTATCCTATGATTCATCCATGTCCACTGTATCAAATTGATTAAGTATACTACTCTGTTTTGGTCCTGCTTGAATATTACTACCTTAAGTATTCATCTCATTCAAATTTTTGTACTAATCAGTGTTAATCTATGGTATTCAGCTCCACCATATTGTCCTTTGGCTACAAAGTTTAAGTACTATTGTATGTGAGTTTAAGGTATATTTGTATCACACACATGCTACAAAGCTTAAGGTATGTAAAACTCACCTTTATTTATAGGTTTCTATAATTTAAATTTACACTTTGTTTAAATTTATATAACAACATCTATAAGATAAAATTTACCTTAATACAACTACACGATGCGTTCTTCCTTTTCCCATCGATGTCCAATGTGTTAATCCCACTACATGTAAAGAGAATTCAAAGACATTTATTAGGAGATCGCAATAATAATGTACTCGTAATGCATGTCAGACAAAATTGAAAATTATATTATACTGACGTAGTGATATACATATTATCTTTGTCACTTGGTACCGTATTCAATGAATCCAACCAATAAATAGTTCTTATGGACAAATCAAATGACAATCAATACCCAATGGCACCTATAAAATGAATATTGTCATAATTATATAGTACATAATATAATGAAAATTCTTTTATTCGTGTGGAAAAAATTAATTTAACTACTTACATATCTTCAAGATCGTAAGGAATAAAACAAATTTGACTTTTTTTGCATTCCCCAACTTTTTCAAATAAGTCGAGTTAAACCAATTTTTTTTTGTCCATTGAATGACTCGGGATTGAAGAATTGAGACTCTTCTCAGGAGCATTGAAACTTATCATACAAGAACTTGTAAAAGTAAGTAGCTAAATTTGTTACTACGCATTTTAAATAACACGATTAAATCTAATTACACCTCATGTATGCAACAATGAACGTTACATCTAAAGGCTGTAATGTACAAAAGTCCAACAAATCATTCTTAAAAACATAGCATTGACCCTTACCATTCTCCAAACATCTCTTTCCCCAGTGGAATCGTTATTTGATTCGTCTTTATTATTAATAAATTATGGGTGAAGGCGTTTATCAAATCACAATCAACATTGTCTTTTACTATATCACATCTACTTTCACCGAAGATATCATTCTCTTTCTCATGGCCTGCTTTTTTCCAAACTTCCATTTCATTCTATATTAAATCATGTGAAATGTCAGAAAGAAATGTCATTCATAGCACAAAAATAAACTTATAGATAAACATAAGAACCGATGGTTTACCTCAAATCCCAACAACACTAACTCTTTGGGCCAAACAACATATGACCTAATAACCTCTTTCACAAAATACATTTCACTTGGGACAGGTATCGGGAGGAAGGAGCTTGAAGAAATAGCTTTAGAAATGGAAACCCGAACATTATTTTCTCCAAATGTTATATTATGAATTTTCTCGTTCGGTCCATTCCTATCGAATACGATCCCTTGGCAACGATGTTAGTTTTATTTCCAATACACAACCTACATTCTCTAACCTAAATTATGAAAAATAATCACATTAAAATTTAGTAATGTATTAGAATTGAGCAATTTATTGGCCCCAGCCAAGTAAAACTACATAAAATTTAGTACCCTACTAATCTAACCGACAAAAACAACAAGTTATCATCATTAATAAATGTGATATCATTACCTTTGAAGAAGACGCTTGTTTCTTACATTTATCACTAGCTATCGAAGAAGGTTTCGTACTTTTCACAGTAGCTACTGATTGAGGTAGTAAATTTTCACTATGTATTACACCACTATCTTTGAACTACGCCAAAGAAACACAAAAATAAATTGGAATTACAACAAAAATCACAAAACCTTAATGGTATGCATTTGTATAATTATCGTTGTGTCATTATACCTTTGAAGAAAGTGATTGTGTTGCAATTTTTCCACCTGAACTTGAACACTTTATATTTTCACTTTCATGCATATATGAAGCAACTTTCTCAGTTTGGGGTGCGACTATTGGGGCTGCGGCAATCGACTCATTTCTTAACTTCAACAGGTCTTCCATATCTATTAATCTTTTCTTCGCTTCTGTTAATTCAGATTCTAACTCAGTAATATGTCTCTTGGAACCACGCTTTGGAAGATTAAAGTACCTTATGGGAACAACTCTGAATCCCAACCCCCGAACACGGCCTGAGTGTTCGGGAGTACCCAATGGCATAGTAAGAACATCATTACTTCCTTCGGTAATTAAACTACCATCTTTATCTTGTCTTTTCAATTCATCCTACAATGAAGTAGATTCAGTCATTCAGAATGTCATCTAAATATTATCAAAATTATAAATCATACACTAAATTACACCAAATATAGAAACTCGTGTCGTAATTTATAAAAACTAACCATTTTATCCTCCACCTCTTTCAATGAAGCATCTCCATATTCACCATCTTTCTTTTCATGACCTTTCAACCATAAAAAAGCTCTGTCATATTCGTATTCTGAACCCATCTTCTTTTTATGGTATCAATTGTAAAATAAAAAATCATATTATTAAAGAATAATTCAATGTTCAAGTTCAAACCATCACAAATCGAATGAAAATATTCAAAATGAAACATACCAAATCTTCTGCAAGAACGACGTAACCCTTCTTGCTCATTCGATGATTGTATGTGACCTTGAATCGCTTTTCACTTTCTGCCTCACTTACAATCTTATAAATCAAAGAAAAAAATTAGAAAAGAATGACAAAAAGTACCACACAAATCTTCTATTTTTTTTCAATTATACCTCAAATCCTTTGGTTAGCCTGCTGCAAACAAATTCAATCCACACATCTGGAGTAATGAATTTCTCGTATTTTGGAGGAGGATGTTTGAGTAGCTTGCATTGGTGTCAAAATAGTCTAATCCAAAGTATCATGAGGTTTTCTTTGAACGCTCTCCAACTACAACCAATAGAGGATAACACCATCTCTTGCTGTTTGGATCAATATAAAATTTGATCTGAAAAAAAGGTGTTGAATACATGTCTGAAAATCAGTGTAAATATGTAAACTAAAAACTGGGGCTGCTGTGAAAAGTAAGCATTTTCTTCTATAGATTATGATTTCCAAGTTTTATATATGTTGGTTTGTATAGATTTGAATGGAAATCTACTCCAAAAATGATAGTCACATATTGAGATTTAGGAATTCTGTTTTAAAATGGGGTTATGTTCTTGGCTTTTTTTTAATAAACATTGTGATTTTTCTTTCCCTGATCGATATTTTATTTTTATTTTTCTTATGGGTTAAGTCATACAATCATATTGTGGGATTTTCATGGTACAATTTCGTTTGCGATTGTGTATTTCATCGTTTTATATTACTTGTGTATGCTTATTGATTTATTTAAATTTTATGTACTTGTGACCTTTTTTCTTTATTTTTATTGTGAATGCCTATGATTTAGTATGTTTTGGTGTTAAGTAGTTTATTTTGTACCATTATGTTATTATTCATCAATGAAGAGTACGTGTTTGGGGGATTCTTAGATTTTGTTAGTGGTTCATGGTTTATTTAAACTTTTAATTTACATTATTTACTTGGAGAATGCATATACTGCTTATTTATCGAATTCACTTTTTTTTAATGAATAAAGAAGCCTGATCATCATAGAATTTGATCCAGTGATTATGTCTAAAAAAGGAAAGTTAACAGTTTATTTTTAATTTAATTTTTTTCATTAAGCTTATGGATTCATCTAACCTGTTTTGTTGTTTAATTGATTTAGAGTTTTGGATTGAGGTTAAATTTTCTTAGGGTTCAATATTTTTGGAATATGAGGTAAATCTCAGATTATAATATAATTATTACATTGTTATATTTGGCGAATTGGATGTTAATATAACTATTTAATACTATTTTTGTAATGTAACAGTATAACTTGTTAGATTTGATCAAGTGCAGTCAAAGACAAAAAGGACTAGGACTGCACAAATATATTTCAGTATCACATATCTACTATTTCCCTTGTTTTTTTGTTCACTTATTTGGCTACACACTTGACAAGGAGATATATGTGCAAGGGTCTAATTAGATTTTGTGGATAATAATTTGAATGGCAGGTCAATGGCAGGCCTCATTAAAAGGGTAACTATGGTAGATAGCACTATGTGATTCATGGCCACCATTTGGTTCATGAGGCAAACTCGACAATTCAGACTATAATGGAGGAACTCCGATCTGATAAAACGAGTGTGGCATTCAATTTTGGTGCTTTCAATATCAACTTTGTGACTTCTAGATGAGAGTGGGGAAAGTTATTACATCAAATAATGGAAGAGTTCTTTGACCTATGGTAGGATGCCCTATCAAAAAGATCATTAACATGTCATTTTTTCCATATAGAACCTAACTTTTCTAATTTTAGCCTTGGAAATCAGTACACTGAACAACACACTTCTATTGAGTATGCTTCTATAGTGGCTCAAATTATATCCTCTCCTCACATGTGGTGTTTAAATTCATACATTTTTAAGAATATCGTTGGTTGTGTTAGGAATAATTAAACTTATAAATGGTGTTTAGATGCCCTACTGAATTAGAAGCCGTGAAGAAAGAAAATTTGTGAGTATATATTTCATGGCTTTGTATAAATGACAATTTATGTTTGTAAACTTTTTTTGGCCGCATTGTATTTCTTACTATAAATTTATTTATTGGGTTTTCATTGACTTGGTTTGGTTAGTTTGATGAAAACCATGGCAGGTTTATAGATATTTTATCTAATGGTGTAATATACTATATAAATATGATTGGTTCATTCATCTTATTAAGAGCGTAGTGTAACATGTAGGGCTATGATTGGTTTTCATTGTAAATTGTGCCCAGATTAGTTTAGATGCAAATATTGATTGGGACATTTTCGTAACTCCACTAAAATTTTATATTTTTATATGCAGTTGAATTTGATCAGTTAGATCTACATGGATTTTGGCAATCAAGCTCCAGTTAGTCAAATCAAGCTGGTGGTGGAGATGTGTTATTAGCAAGGTTAAGAGACTGTGTGAGTTTTGGCAGCACTTAAGTGATTGAGGCAGCAGTAGTAAGAGCAAGGGGTGCGTGGGGGAGAGAGAGGGAACATAGGGTGTCGGATTTGGGTTTGGGACGGGGCTAGTTTATGGTTGACAGCGGGTAGGGGGACGAGGGGGTAAAGGGTGGGTTATGGGTTTTTGGGTTGGGGAGGGGGGTGTGGGCATGGTCTCATCGGGGTAAAGGGATGTTACTATTTCACTACTTTAATTCGCAGAAATGTAGCCTTATTTAACAATTCTAGAGGATTTTAATCACAATTTAGTTCTTATAATGTTTCCAACTAATAAATTAATATTTCTCTCTCACTTTAACTTTGGTTCATTTCATGTGATTTGAATATGTCATACTTAATTAGACGATGGAGATAAAGGTGAAAATAGACTATGAGGGATGTGAGAGGAAAGCGAGGAGATTAGTGGAAGGAGGCGATAATCGGGAAGAAGGTGAATGTCTGGCCTGATGTCCCATACATTGTAGTAACTCACCCCTATAAACCTGGTGTGTATGATAAGAAGGCCCCTGTTGAATATGTGTGATACTGTGAATGTTCATTTTTAGTGTTCTATTTTCTTTCACTGTTTTGAATGTTATTTAACGTCAACATAAAGTACAGTTGACAATTAGTTTTTAATCTATGTTTAGGTAAAAATATATTTTTTGTCAAATTCTATAACCTTTCAGTTATGGTTCTATCTTCTTTTTCCATTATATCAAGGATTTATATTCCTAAAATCAAGAATGGTTTTCTTTACTTTTATTGAGATTCATATGTTCCTAGTATAATTATGTGTAGATGTTTTCATATAGTTTGAAAACAGAACCAGGTTTTTTGATCTCCAGTCCCCACCCTTAAAGAAAATATAATTTTAATAAGAATATTTTGTTGGTTTTGGAATAGGATTCATATGCCTATGTAGTTTTTTTATACGTGGGTGCTTCAGTGTCATCACTGGCATCAAATCTGAAGGATTTCTTATATGCCTATGTAACAACCGTTTTTGTCAAGAAATACGAGCTCTCAACTGATGTTGAAAACTCTTCCTCCAACGAGAATGTCTCCGATGGTTTATCACTGAACCATATCTGGAACTTGAACTAAGATCTTTCGATAAAGATGTTCTAATAAAAATTGACTCTGAGGTTGGTATATGTTTCTTGGATTGACTTTCTTTTGTACAATTTTCATTAATTTGGTTTGGCTCAATGTTCTGAAATCTCTCTTATACAATAAGTTATCCGGGACTTATCATATACCTTATGATACCCCCCCCCCCCCATTTAATATCGTATTTTAATTTGGTTCCATTAATAAGTTTGATTGATTTTAATCATTTTCTTATCTTGATATTTTTTAACATGAGGATTTTTTTATTTTCATCTTTACCTTATGTAAACATTGAGCTTTAACAAATAAAAATATGATATTGATCTTTATTTTGGTATGAGGTTGAATTAATTTTTGATATTTTTCATTAAAGATAGTTTTATTCCGTGAGTACATGACAACATGTTTTTATTCTTTCATTGCTTCTGTATTGAGGAATTTGCCTACAACATTGGCTATTTGTTTCACATTACTCATAGTTCTCTTCTGTAGCAGGAGGTTAATGATTTGATCCGAAAGGACATCACTCAAAATCCAATTCTTTTATGAGCAGTGAGGGAGGACAAAGTCGAAGGATAATATTTGTAAGCTTTTCTCCTCTTTACAACTCAAATCTTCCTTCAACATTGGCCTTATAGATCATAAACATGTCCTGATTAGTTTGGATCATGAGGAGGATTTCCATTGTCTCTGGGTGAAAGATATGTGGTTCATAAAAATATGCCCTATGAGAAATTTTAAATGGGATATAGATTTTCATCCTAATAAGGAATCTTTTGTTTTCCTGTTTGGATTATATTACCTCTTCTCCATATTCATTTGTACAAAAATAATGCCTTATTCTCTATTGGATAAGTGGTAGGAAACCGTCTTAATATGGATAGTGTTACTGACTCTCTATCCCATCCAAGAGTCTCAAGAATTTGTTTGGAATTTTACCTAAAAAAGACTCTCCCTTCTAGAATTTAGATTAGAAATTCGAATAATGGTAATGTTTTTCGGCAACCTATTGTGTATGAAGACTTGTCTCCATTTTGTTTCTATTGTGGCAACAAGGGACACGATTAGGAGAAGAGACATATTAATAAGGGGGTGGAGCCTATATTAGCAAGGGTATTCAACAAGAAACTAAGTATGTTGACTTTTATCATAAAGAAACTACAAAAGAATGGGTTAGAAAATGTTTTGGGAAACAATCAACTAAGAAACATCTTAGAAAGAAGAAGAAACTGATATAGAAGAAAGTTGTGAAAAAAAGAAATAGAAGAAGGAGATATCGAAGCTAGAAGAGAAACCAGTTCGATAATTTCAACCCAAACCTTAATTTCCTCCTTTTCCAAGATTAATCCAAAGAAGTTTAAAGAAGAAAATCAATTACCCAATCCATATAAAAAGGGAACAATTAAAACCAATCCAGCCAAAGCTACTTCAAATATGCCAAATAATACTCCAAATTTAATGGGTACAACTATTAACACCAAGGGGGTACTCACAAAAACCAGTTTTAAAACTATGCAAGAGATACAACTAGTGGAACCTGAAATTCTAATCCAAGAAGCTTGTTAGGATCAAGAAAATTCAACCAGTAATAAAATTCTCAATAGAGAGTACCAGCTAGAAGAGAGGGGGGAAAATACTCCCCAATTAATAAAAGAGAAGCAGGATGGTTTTATTATAGTAACAAGAAAGAGGAAATCTTCAATAAAAGGGGGCCGCAAGAAGGACTCAGCCAATAACTCTAAAGGAATCTGAAGGTCGGGCTCAAACTCTAAAACCTCTCAATTTTCCAAATGATAGATGCTTTAATCTAGAATATAAGGGAGATTTCAATAGAAGGTGCTATAAGGAGATTAAAAAGACTTCAAATAATTCGTCAGCTTCAAGTTTTAGTTGTTTTAGAACCAAATCAGGTGATTGAGAAGATTAGAGGTTTTATGTTGAATCATCGATTTTCTTCATGAAAATCCAATAAAAACAGCAAGATATGGTGCTTTTTCAAAGTAGGTGTAGATTGGGAAGTTTTATCTGATATGTCCTAGTGTATAACTCTTCAAGTCAAGTTATAAGGGTATAATAATGTAGTGTAATGTAGCTTTGTGTATGCTAACTAAATTAGAAATGATAGAAGAGTTTTGTGGAAATAATTGTTTTCTATTGATAAGAATTCATCTTAGACAATCAGTGGGGACTTTAATATCATCTCTCGTCAGTCAGAGAAAGAAGTTGGCAGCACAATTAATACTGGTTATATGTACGAGTTTCTTGAGTGTATTGAAGCTAATGGCCTCATTTATATGGGATTTAAAGGTTTAAATTTACCTGGGTCAATAAAAGAAGTCATGGCAACAGTATTTAGTGTAAACTGGATAGGGATCTTATGAACCAAAAATGTCTAGGATTGGGAATTGATTGGGAATTTTATTACCTAAAATAAGCATGTATGATCACATGAGCTTATCTAGAGTTAATTTGATTGCATCATTATTTAAAAATTGGTAGTTATTAGTTGTTTTTCTATTTTTTCTCTTCACTCAATTGCAAAATCTCTCTCGCTTTTTTAGCCCTGGTAGCATGATTTGTGTCTATAGATATTATAGGTTGAATTGAAATCGATTAAGGTGATTTTTTTTATAGAGAGATGTATAAGAACCATTTATAAGAGCTGGCGCATAGGAGCTTTTTCAATTTACCTTCGTTAATGTGTATACGAGAAGGTCTTGATCATGCGCGGAGGTTCAAGGAAATTGTTAAATTTAATGGGGAGACCTTTGAAATCCCTAATTATTGCACAACGCTGAGGTAAGCGGATCACTCGACTGCTACGGTGGGATTAATGAGTTTGCAAGCCATGGAGCATCCAATTTGCTGGCTTCCAGGATACTAAATGTGACGGGGGTATCCAATATTTTTAAACAAATGGCAATCAGAAATCTTTCTCATTTTTCGTCTTTTGTTGCTAATTTTTGTAATTTTGTAATATTTTTATTTATCTAAGTTTTAATTTTATGTACTACTAAGGTTAGTTTATCTCTCATTTTCATATAAGTTCCCATTGGCAGCTGGAAATCAATTCTCTCATTTTCATATAGGTGTATATTTGGATCTGAATAATCCAAATGTTTAATGGCATTAGTAATCCACCACGGTGTTACAAGGTATTGGTTTTATATGCTTTTTTCGATATGGAATATATAGTTTTGGAAAATCATCTAATCCACTGCGGTGTTGAGCAGTTTTTGGTATTACTTAATACTTTTTCGTGACTTTGTAGGCATGTGATGGAGATTTTTGGGAGTTTCCTATCAATCCACATGTGTAAAACTTAAGGAGCAAGCATGGAGTTTCTTATAAGTCCTATTTTAGTATTTTCATTTATTTCTTAATGGGTTCATGTTGTGACACCCCGCCTAATTAATGATCGGGTGATCAGTCCTTAATTAATTAATTTTAGAATATCCAGTTGGTGCAGATAATGCATCACTATCGAAAACTAAAATTTTAATTTAATAAATACTAACCACCTAGTATTTAAAAAGGGTGATGTCCAAATTTTATCTTGTTACTAACCAAAATTAAAGGAATAACAATAGACGCCATGCATCACTGTAATATAAGTAAAGTCTAACCAAAGTAAAATAAATGACTGGAGTAAAACACATCCAGATACAATCCCACACAATAAATCCACAAAAAGGAAATCAAATCTAAGAGAGGGTTTAAAACAACTAAATCCCTGAATGTAAATAGAAGAAAGGACGACATGTCCAACTGAATAGATAACTACAAAAGGAAGAATAGGTTGATTCGTCTACTAGCAATTATCCTGCAGCTTCCACAGCAGCTACCGCATGACAACTGAATAGAGTCACCTAAGGCTGGTGTCCATGTGGCTAGGCACCTAAAAATAATGGAACAATAAGAAGATATACAGAAAAACGGGTCAGAGTCCGAGTTAAAAACAGTTTAAAATAGCAAGTTCTTAAATTGATTCAATTAGCACAATTATTAATCAAGTTAACTTAGCTTACTCACTTGATATACTCACCCCTCGATCTTAGTGTGCATGCCTAACGAGACTAACTGCGTATACTAGTCATGATACCCTGACTGGTTACTAAGTACATACAATTTTGATGGAAAGGCTCCCTAAATAACTCACGGCCGACGTACTTAAGAGTTCGATATAGGGTTAGAATTACTTTAGTTTATTCTCATATTCTTTTAAATGCCCAGCTGCTAATACCATAAGTACACATTTAAAAATAGAGTCATCAATATAAGACACCAAACAGGATTTTGGTTTACACACATTATTATCTTTATGCATATATATCGATATATATAGAAATATTGCACCCCTAGTTTAGAAACACTTAGTGCTACGCATACTCGGCTATCTAGTCCCATTGCAATGCTCACGCATAGAGGACAACAGGTTCAATCTCTCGAGAACTAGTAAGAACACAAACACCTATTGGAGGCGAACATAGTCCCAAGTTGATGGGCTACGCACATACCTACGCACCCATACGACCATCATCACTATCATTCTCACGGATAGCCCGTACCTAGGTTCCATGCTCTAGTGGTACGACTCTAATCCCTCAAAAACACACAAGATCCGGTCTTCCACAATTTGTTAACCTACTTTCGATAGCCAGTACCTAGGTATGTCATACACATAATATTTTGAGTAATAAGCATACACACAAATTTTATAAATTCATTGGCTTTCCCATTGCCTAGTATTTGCAGTACGTATAATATGTATCCCTTGTTATACCCCATACCTCATTCGTATATATATTCTCCCTTGTATTTTCACGTCTCTCAATTTCTATAACTTGCATTCCTTACGAGGGTCAACATATCCTCCGCTCACTAAAAAATATGATTTTTAAGTTACTCGACATTCATACAGTCCTAACACTCAATTATATAAGTCTACGCGGATTTTGAAATTAAATAGGGCCTTAAAAGTCATTCTGTAATATCGTTAGAAGCCCCAGGGAATCTCGTTCGAACAAGGTCATTCGAATGAGGGTCATTCGAAAGAAGGGACTTCGAACAAACAACCAAACTCGATAGAAGTGACACTGGAATGTCGTTAGAAGTCTCATTCGAATGGCCTGGGCTGGAATTCTCACGAAATTTCTAAAGTTTCCCAGTTCATCACCAATGTTCGTTTTTCCAGATTTTCTCTACTCAAATCTCAACTTAAACCCATTCCAACCCAAGTACGAGGTTTACAAACTACTCTAAGTCACCCTAGGACACTTCTTAGTATAGTTTTTGGGATCAAATCCTTATAATCATCATGTAATTTTAACAAATTCCTAAATTTTCTCATAAATCATATTAACATAAACCCAGAGTTATTACTCTATAAAAACTCCATTTTTATTTCGTGTTTAACATCTAATTATCCAAATTTCACATTCCTATTAAGGGGAAAATCCTCTATATGCAAACCCCTATCAGATTTCTAAAATTCCTACACGATTTTCATTATAGGTAAACCCAATTTGGTATTAGTTGTTCTAAAAGCTCTACATATGTTAACAAGAGTAATAATTGCTAAGAGATAGAAAGATAATCACTTGCCTTAAAAACGAACTTCTGATTCGCGATGGAAAATGGTATGGGAATGATCCTCTTGACCCGATCTACGCGTTGGTGTACTTTTTGGTGTGAAAGCTTGAGTTCTTGGCTTAGGTCTCTAATGGAGTCTTCTTCTTCTTCCTTGGTTCTCTCTCTCTTTGATTATCTATCTTACGTAGGTTGAACTAACAGGCCACTAACCCTAACTGCTTTTAAATTAAACAAATTTTTGTCCATTTAATTACCCAAAAATTCCAAAAGACCAAAATACCCCTCTGGGTGTCGTTTTGGGCTAAAAAGTACGGACTCCAATTTAAATACCCGAGTTGTGTTTTCTGACTATTTTGACCCTTACAGACACTCTTGCGCACTCAAAATAGTCATCCGAGTTATACAGAAATAAGTTACCTTATTGACCCCCAAATAACTACTATTGATGCGACTCTTACGCGTCCCAAATATTTATAACATAACTGTCGTGTATCTCATCCCCAGCCAAAATATTATTTCAATAAGTACTAACTCTCATCACGTTAGTGATTATTAACATAAAATCGGATTAATTATAATTTAAAATTTTCTCCCATTAATTAATTTATCCCCATTTTCCTTAAAAATAAATATGCGTAAAAAAGTGGGGTATTACACGTCTTACTTGAAAATATTATGTATAATGTGTAAAATGTATACTCTAGAAATTAAGATGTTATTACATTGTCTATTGATGCAAAATATGTATTTAGAGTGTCAAATATATCTTCATGTCATGAACTACAGTTCAATGTGGAAATCAAATTTTGAGAATTTATTGTTGTGTTAGTGTTATTTTATCATCATTTTGTTAGTAAAGTTGCTAATAATAATTTTGTTGTTTGTTTATATAATGTCCTGGGTGGACTATTTGTATATATGAGTAGTTCTGGTTTATTAAATAGGTGGATAGTCCTATAAATAAAAGAAATTATGTCCAAATTTTCTAAATCATGTACATTTTTTTGTGTTTTATGATAAATTCTATGATTGCAAGTCTTAGTTGGCATAGTTTCTTGGATTTATAGTCAGTAAAAAAATAATTGGCATGTGGTGTGCTTATAACATTCATGTCGCAAGAATGTGTTATATTTTCTCGAAAGTTTGACCCTTGCCTTCAGGTAGGGGCATGTACTAGTGTATATATATAACAACACTAACACTCCTATATATATAACAAAAATGCACATTTCCATTGGAAAACTATTTTTTTGTATATAAAAGCTATATATAATATATATACCTATATTGCCTCCTATAAATCATTCTTCAATTTGATTGGCACTTTAGGCCAACTTGGATAAGTTATCGGCACAATTTATTTCACCATCAAACCCCCATAACTTTATAATTCTCTTTTGTTAGTTCTTATTGGTTGCCCAAGATCATTATACAAAACTCTTATTCGTTTTTCTATGCTCTTTATTTTAGTCAATCGCTTTAGCTTCGCCGCACCTATACCTTTACTACTATATTGTGAAGATTTCTCCACAGGTTGGAGATTAATGTCCTCCATTCTAAGTTAAAGGAATCGAACTGTTGAAACACAAAAAAAGAGCAATAATATAGATTTCATTAATACAAGTCGTAAATACTCAAACAAAACAATTATTAAAATGTACCACAAATTAAAATTCACCATTTTATTCAATGTTAATTAAATTGTATAAGAGCACAATTGTCAAAATATTAAGCCGAAAATAATAATCCCTAGTCTATAAAAAATGTCATATAGACCATATTCCATACATTAAATTTCCAATATTCAACTGTTGTAGGTTCCACATAAAAAACTAAAAAGTTGGACAACATCACCAAAAAACAATTCAAACATTAAGCATCGTAACATCGTCTCACACAATTATGTTGGTGTATTGTCTATCCATGTCCCCTCACAATGTTCACGCATATAAGTTTCGGAAGATTCCTCAACCACCTTAAAGGATTCAATTGTTGGCAAAACAATAGTGCAAATATTATCCCCGAGACATCCATCATTGAGATCATCTTCATAATCTTTATCATAGTAATCCCTTTGAGTAGTTGACAACACAATTGAATATTTAGGATTTATTTGGTCCGGAACATCGAAAACTTGTTTCGCTTGAGGGGCTAAGATGAAAGAATTGGATTTATGACCAACTCTATCAAGATCGATGGATGTAAAACTAAGCTCGTCTATGTTAATTTCATTTTTGTTGTCAACCCAATCATACCTGAATAAAGGAATCTTAATTAAAAAAATAGTCAAGTATCCATGTCTCCCTTATGACATCGTAGAAAATCATATCGGTACGAACATGATTGTTATCCTTTGCGCTAGTTATCTGCAACGTCTTAGCAACTAGGCTCACTCCACTGTTTTGGGTTGCTCATGCATCATATCAATCCTTTGTTAGGTAACGAACATCATTAATGACATATCCGTGAACTTTGACGACGTCTCGACGAGGTCCACGAGCAATCCATTTTAAGTCATATGAGATATTATTTTTTGGGAGTTCTATGTAACAACCCGCCTAAAATAATAACGGGTGGCCAGCCCCATACTATATTAAATCAGGAATTCTAGATGGTCCAGTCTCAACATCAACTAACGGTACTATATAATATAGGACTAACTACCTGAAATCATATGAGCGAGATGTTATAAAAATTTAAAACTTGCAACATAACACAACCCACACTACAAAACTTCTAATAAATAAGAGAAGGATGCAAGAAAGGACTATAAGAAATGAAAGAAATCACTACATGAATATGCCATAAATAAATAAACCCGAATAAGCTGTCGGGTCACAGCAAATACAATAACGGAATGGAATAAATATAAACATGTATGTAAATATCCCTTGGGTACAAACCCGATATACAACATGAATCCTACCTAGAATTTTTAAAGAAGTAGGAAGCGGCTACATGAAACATCCCGCAACAGTCCGCACCTGTCACGGCTCCCAAGACTCAGGATAGAAGGTCATCCGGCATCCATGCGGTAGGATACCTGTGGTAACATATATATATACAAGGAGGAGAGAAAAGTAAACGGGTCAGAGCCCCGAATGTGTAAAATATTTAGCAAGTGTGTTAACCGTGTATAATAAATACCGGTGTACTTAATTTCATAAATAAGTGAGACCGCACTCTCATGGAACCCCAACTCACCTCTCATCTAAAGGCGCGCACCTATTCGCGTCCTCCAATTTTTAGTTAAATTACCCCCATTGATTTTAGGACAACCTAACTTATCAGGCCTAGACTATATCCACGAGAGCTACCTTCCCGTCACAATCTAAGGATCCACCCGCTTCTAATCCTATTAGATTAGATTACAACAATTATGCCATAAAAGGCTTAATGAATTCCGATTAATAATCTCATGAATTATAATTATCATAATTCCTAAAGCATTACCCCTATACATATACATATATATATATATATATATATATATATATATATATATATACCTATATAGGCTAAAAACGTAAGAATTACTATACTTAATAATATGCACATGGAATATTGGCAAGACTTCTCTCTAATCCCAAAATTGTACTACGTTTCGTGCGTGGGGAGTCTCGCAAAGCGAAATCCAAACAAGGAACCGCCCCGTTACACTACTCCTGACAAGGTCAAGACCAGAGATCCGTGATGCCACCTATGGAATTACTTCTCTCAAATCTCGACATGGCACTGCGTTTCATGCGTGAGGTGTCTCGCAAAGCGAAATCCAAACAAGGAACCACCTCGTTACACTACTCCTGGGCAATGTCGATCCTAGAGATCCATAATTCTCAACATACAAGTTAATACTACCATTACTACTAACTATAACTCCTAAAGAAAGAAGGAAGAAAGAAAAAGAAAACAAATAAAATAAAATAAAAGAACCTCCAATAATATCCTTGGGATGATGTAACCGAATAATACCTTATGTGCGATACATCAACCTCCATAAATCTAGTACACCATAATCATCTAAGATGTACTTCATAAAAGGCCATATCCTTTCGTCTATAGGATATATATATATATATATATATATATATATAGGTATTTATTTCTAACCGTATATATATATCATCATCAATCCAATAGCCAAGTGTACATACTACATATGATGTACAAGGCCATGCACATAATATACCCGGCTATATATATCGCCGATAAACTGCATCAATGCTATCATCTTTCCAGTGCCCGGCTCACGTAGCAAAACTGGGGCCACCATGGTGGGACTAAACGACACCCATCTCGTGGTAAACTCACGCACACGACGTCCCGGGAAGCGGTCATAGCTCCAAACCGGCAATGAGACGAAACATACCCATCACGTCTCATCCCAAAATAAATATATATATCATATAATAACACACGGGACGACTATGACCTGGGGAATATCCACACCCTGCTTTTCTAGCCAGGATGCTCACCCTCTACGCGCGCAACTTCCCAATGATAGCATGAGCGGGGTATGCTTAACCAATTAAGTATATATATTATCTACATGCATAATATATATAATCCATATGATCCAATCATATGATCAAATAATAAACCATCATATACGGTTTAAATATCCATACCATGTATGTCCACAACATAAAGATATCCATATATCTATATACATACAGATATATATATATATATATATATATATATATATATATATATATATATATATATCAACACATATTCACATATCCTTATCTATATATATAAACTAATTCTCGTTCATATGTATAAGATATATATATACTTGGCTATAAGTATACATAGTCCTCAATATATAAGCCGTCACCAAAATTCCTTTAATTTACCTCGATACGTGAATATAATCCCATACTTGAAACATATTCGATCATTTTCCTATGATGAATAGTCTCCCAAAACCATATGTATATATCTATACCTATTTATATTCAACATTAGGGCTATCACCCAAGAGTTTGTGTAGGAATCTTTCACTACACATATCATCTATATCTCCGAGTACATTAAAGAATCTAGTAATCATTTTGACTATCGGTACACATACAACTAATAGTCTATCAGCCTCAAGCTCATTCTTTCAATCATCAAATAATCTCATTTCCCTCGATTTCGACTATGGTTCGATCACTTTTGTGAATACCCAAATCTAAGATCTCTCTAAGAGTTCTTAGCCTCTCATCCCATCTACACTTACTTTTAATCTACAATTAGGATTCTCAATCCCAAAGGGTTTCTCCAAAATCTCTATACATACTCCAACTCCATACATGGATACATTTCTCCCAAATTACCCTAAGGAGTCCCCAAAACTCTAATGTGTGAGAGACTCCTTATGTGTCTCCAAGAACATATCTCTTACATCATAAGAGAAGGTCCCAAATCAATAAACCCAACCAAAAAGGTTTGAATTCACTATGGAGAAAATACCTCAAAATGCCCTGTTTCCGAATCGATTCGGCCCTATTCCGAATCGATTCGGACTAGCGAATCGATTCAGCCTCCAAGGCGAATCGATTCGGGTCCAAAGACCTGGGCTTCTGCAATAGGCCGTATCGATTCGGCTTGGGGTTTGAATCGATTCGGTCAATGCAGACCTGCCAATTTTACGAAACCAAATCGATTCGCTTGAGGGGGCGAATCGATTCGGACCTGCAACTTTTGATGGGTTCTTCTTCTTCATCAAAACCCACGAATTCTAAACCCTAAATTTTCATTTCCAACAATTAAACCTTCATCAATCTATGATTTTAAACCCATTAACCAACCCAAAGTTGATCCCAATCATTTCTATGTCATTAATTCTCAATTTAAACATTGATTTCAAGATTAAACCTAAAAATCTAGGTTTTGGTATTTATACCCAAAAATCCTTTTCTTTACCCCACAATTTATGAAATGAAATACACAAATAGCTATTTAGCAAGATTAAACCCTTGCCTCAGATTTGTAGAGGTTGGATCATCCTCGATGTTGCGGTTGGGCCGGAAATCCCAAGCTTTTTCTTCCTCTCTCTCTTCTTTTCCTTCTTCTTTCTTTCTTCCTTTTTCTTTCTCTCTTTCTCTATTTGAGAAGGCTTCATCCGTAAGCCTCAAATCCTTTAAAACAACAAACCCAGTTTTAAATGTTAATACACACTTTAAATGACTCGTTGACTCCAATTTAAGTCAAAACAACTAAAAAACATTCCGGAGCCGAAATAAGACCCAATGACAGTCATTTTGACTATCTCGACCCTTCCAGGATCGATGGTACCCTAAAAAATATCATCCGGAATACTTTGAAACGTCCTCTATTTTTGGACTTAAATTCCCAAATTTTAAAATTCTCCAATTTAATTAAATTTAATTTTCCCAAAATTAAATTTCTCAGTCTCAAAAGTCTTGGGGTGTTACAATCTTCCCCCCTTACAAGAATTTCATCCGCGAAATTTAAGATGAGCCTAGGACATCGATATCATCTAGTCCTTACATCAATCCTCAAGATCACTATGCCGATCCCCTCTGGTTCTCACATCGAACCATATAGGCCTTAAAACAAACTAACTACTCAGGGCGCCCATACACCCCGTACCTGAGTCTCCACTCGTAGAATCCTAATCAGGCTCCATTAGCCTCAAATTGTAAGATAACCCTCGGTAACATAACCTATAACAGTATACTAAATATATAAAAGTTTGAAGATTTCCACTGGTTGAACTCTCCTCAATTCCTGACGCTAGCCACCTTCGTGCGGGGGAGGTCTCGCAAGCGAAATCCAAACAAGGAACCCTCCCAATACACTACTTTGTAGCTAGGTCGGGGATTGAGATTAGTTGAACCAGGGTTAAGGTTTTATAAAAAGATTTCCATATTTTAGATATCGCCCGAGGGCCTATACAAATAATACGATATAAATATATTCCGCGTCTTTCGACACGCCAAACAAACACCTTATGTTTAAAACACAAGGCATCAACGAATACAATACTCTAGCCAATATCTAGTTCTTAAAACTAGCACAACTATGAGCTAAACTATCCGCTCCACATAAATCTACCAAATTCTGAACCTCTCAGTTATGAAATTCCTATACATCATATTAACACCTTTATATAAAAATAATTCCTTCCCTCATTGGGATTCTAAAGCTTCCCTACTATTTCGTTACGAAAAGGTGTATCATCTCCCAAGACGCCATACCAAGGCCACACTTGTTCACTTCCTTCTCTATGAAAATTCCATACCCCCTAGCGGTATAGCGGCTAGCTATTCATCACACCTCACACGCGACGTTCCCACTATCTCACAAAGCGTAACTTAAACTCAAAGAAAGGTATTCTACCTTACAATTCCATGACCTAATGGTTTCCCCTCACCCTAGAATCTCAACTCAGGGTCCCCGATTTCTTCCAGGACAATCATAATCCCTAAGCCTATTTCTTCACAAGAGAAACATCTTCCTCAAAATCCTTCCTAGCGAAGGTTGACGGTTTTCTAAATTCAAACCTCCCAAAGACTACAATAACCTCTCCTCAGACTTACTTTATTAAGTCCAAGGTTTGTCATTCGAGTAAATTTACTTTCTTACTCAACTGCCGATAAATCACCTCGAACCACTGCTAGAAATCTCCTCAACATCTCCTCCGGAACCGGGGAAAATAATTACCCCCGATTAGAGCGTACCCAAAATATACTATGGGTGTTGTACTTAAAATCTTATCCTTTCCTAGACGACAACATCTAGGCGACGTCTGAAACGAAACAAGAACAATTGTTATCAGAACGTCAATCAAGTGAATATACTTCACAGAAGAAAACAACGCAGCGAACACAACAGTCCTATTTGTAGGGATTTATGTCAAGAACGTTGACGGAAGAATCCATAGAGCTCGCACAGATCCTAAGGACTCCAGAAACTGATGCTCTGATACCATCTGTAACAACCCGCCTAAAATAATAACGGGTGGCCAGCCCTATACTATATTAAATCAGGAATTCCAGATGGTCCAGTCTCAACATCAACTAACGGTACTATATAATATAGGACTAACTACCCGAAATCATATGAGCGAGATGTTATAAAAATTTAAAACTTTCAACATAACACAACCCACACTACAAAACTTCTAATAAATAAGAGAAGGATGCAAGAAAGGACTATAAGAAATGAAAGAAATCACTACATGAATATGCCATAAATAAATAAACCCGAATAAGCTGTCGGGTCACAGCGAATACAATAACGGAATGGAATAAATATAAACATGTATGTAAATATCCCTTGGGTACAAACCCGATATACAACATGAATCCTACCTAGAATTTTAAAGAAGTAGGAAGCGGCTACATGAAACATCCCGCAACAGTCCGCACCTGTCACGGCTCCCAAGACTCAGGATAGAAGGTCATCCAGCATCCATGCGGTAGGATACCTGTGGTAACATATATATATACAAGGAGGAGAGAAAAGTAAACGGGTCAGAGCCCCGAATGTGTAAAATATTTAGCAAGTGTGTTAACCGTGCATAATAAATACCGGTGTACTTAATTTCATAAATAAGTGAGACCGCACTCTCGTGGAACCCCAACTCACCTCTCATCTAAAGGCGCGCACCTATTCGCGTCCTCCAATTTTTTGTTAAATTACCCCCATTGATTTTAGGACAACCTAACTTATCAGGCCTAGCCTATATCCATGAGAGCTACCTTCCCGTCACAATCTAAGGATCCACCCGCTTCTAATCCTATTAGATTAGATTACAACAATTATGCCATAAAAGGCTTAATGAATTCCGATTAATAATCTCATGAATTATAATTATCATAATTCCTAAAGCATTACCCCTATACATATACATATATATATATATACCTATATAGGCTAAAACCGTAAGAATTACTATACTTAATAATATGCACAAGGAATATTGGCAAGACTTCTCTCTAATCCCAAAATTGTACTACGTTTCGTGCGTGGGGAGTCTCGCAAAGCGAAATCCAAACAAGAAACCGCCCCGTTACACTACTCCTGACAAGGTCAAGACCAGAGATCCGTGATGCCACCTATGGAATTACTTCTCTCAAATCTCGACATGGCACTGCGTTTCGTGCGTGAGGTGTCTCGCAAAGCGAAATCCAAACAAGGAACCACCTCGTTACACTACTCCTGGGCAATGTCGATCCTAGAGATCCATAATCCTCAACATACAAGTTAATACTACCATTACTACTAACTATAACTCCTAAAGAAAGAAATAAGAAAGAAAAAGAAAACAAATAAAATAAAATAAAAGAACCTCCAATAATATCCTTGGGATGATGTAACCGAATAATACCTTATGTGCGATACATCAACCTCTATAAATCTAGTACACCATAATCATCTAAGATGTACTTCATAAAAGGCCATATACTTTCGTCTATAGGATATATATATATATATATATATATATAGGTATTTATTTCTAACCGTATATATATATCATCATCAATCCAATAGCCAAGTGTACATACTACATATGATGTACAAGGCCATGCACATAATATACCCGGCTATATATATCGCCGATAAACTGCATCAATGCTATCATCTTCCCAGTGCCCGGCTCACGTAGCAAAACTGGGGCCACCATGGTGGGACTAAACGACACCCATCTCGTGGTAAACTCACGCACACGACGTCCCGGGAAGCGGTCATAGCTCCAAGCCGGCAATGAGACGAAACATAACCATCACGTCTCATCCCAAAATAAATATATATATCATATAATAACACACGGGACGACTATGACCTGGGGAATATCCACACCCTACTTTTCTAGCCAGGATGCTCACCCTCTACGCGCGCAACTTCCCAATGATAGCATGAGCGGGGTATGCTTAACCAATTAAGTATATATATCATTTACATGCATAATATATATAATCCATATGATCCAATCATATGATCAAATAATAAACCATCATATACAGTTTAAATATCCATACCATGTATGTCCACAACATAAAGATATCCATATATCTATATACATACAGATATCTATATATATATATATATATATATCAACACATATTCACATATCATTATCTATATATATAAAGTAATTCTCGTTCATATGTATAAGATATATATATACCTGGCTATAAGTATACATAGTCCTCAATATACAAGTCGTCACCAAAATTCCTTTAATTTACCTCGATACGTGAATATAACCCCATACTTGAAACATATTTGATCATTTTCCTATGATGAATAGTCTCCCAAAACCATATGTATATATCTATACCTATATATATTCAACATTAGGGCTATCACCCAAGAGTTTGTGTAGGAATCTTTCACTACACATATCATCTATATCTCCGAGTACATTAAAGAATCTAGTAATCATTTTGACTATCGGTATACATACAACTAATAGTCTATCAGCCTCAAGCTCATTCTTTCAATCATCAAATAATCTCATTTCCCTCGATTTCGACTATGGTTCGATCACTTTTGTGAATACCCAAATCTAAGATCTCTCTAAGAGTTCTTTGCCTCTCATCACATCTACACTTACTTTTAATCTACAATTAGGATTCTCAATCCCAAAGGGTTTCCCCAAAATCTCTATACATACTCCAACTCCATACATGGATACATTTCTCCCAAATTACCCTAAGGAGTCCCCAAAACTCTAATGTGTGAGAGACTCCTTATGTGTCTCCAAGAACATATCTCTTACATCATAAGAGAAGGTCCCAAATCAATAAACCCAACCAAAAAGGTTTGAATTCACTATGGAGAAAATGCCTCAAAATGCCCTGTTTCCGAATCGATTCGGCCCTATTCCGAATCGATTCGGACTAGCGAATCGATTCAGACTCCAAGGCGAATCGATTCGGGTCCAAAGACCTGGGTTTCTGCAATAGGCCGAATCGATTCGAGTTGGGGTCCGAATCGATTCGGTCAATGCAGACCTGCCAATTTTACCAAACCGAATCGATTCGCTTGAGGGGGCGAATCGATTCGGACCTGCAACTTTTGAAGGGTTCTTCTTCTTCGTCAAAACCCACGAATTCTAAACCCTAAATTTTCATTTCCAACAATTAAACCTTCATCAATCTATGATTTTAAGCCCATTAACCAACCCAAAGTTGATCCCAATCATTTCTATGTCATTAATTCTCAATTTAAACATTGATTTCAAGATTAAACCTAAAAATCTAGGTTTTGGTATTTATACCCAAAAATCCATTTCTTTACCCCACAATTTATGAAATGAAATACACAAATAGCTATTTAGCAAGATTAAACACTTGCCTCAGATTTGTAGAGGTTGGATCATCCTCGATGTTGCGGTTGGGTCGGAAATCCCAAGCTTTTTCTTCCTCTCTCTCTTCTTTTCCTTCTTCTTTCTTTGTTCCTTTTTCTTTCTCTCTTTCTCTATTTGAGAAGGCTTCATCTGTAAGCCTCAAATCCTTTAAAACAACAAACCCAATTTTAAATGTTAATACACACTTTAAATGACTCGTTGACTCCAATTCAAATCAAAACAACTAAAAAAACATTCCGGAGCCGAAATAAGACCCAATGACAGTCATTTTGACTATCTCGACCCTTCCGGGATCGATGATACCCTCAAAAATATCATTCGGAATACTTTGAAACGTCCTCTATTTTTGGACTTAAATTCCCAAATTTTAAAATTCTCCAATTTAATTAAATTTAATTTTCCCAAAATTAAATTTCTCAGTCTCAAAAGTCTTGGGGTGTTACAATCTTCCCCCCTTACAAGAATTTCGTCCGCGAAATTTAAAATGAGCCTAGGACATCGATATCATCTAGTCCTTACATCAATCCTCAAGATCACTATGCCGATCCTCTCTAGTTCTCACATCGAACCATATAGCCCTTAAAACAAACTAACTACTCAGGGCGCCCATACACCCCGTACCTGAGTCTCCACTCGTAGAATCCTAATCAGGCTCCATTAGCCTCAAATTATAAGATAACCCTCGGTAACATAACCTATAACAGTATACTAAATATATAAAAGTTTGAAGATTTCCACTGGTTGAACTCTCCTCAATTCCTGACGCTAGCCACCTTCGTGCGGGGGAGGTCTCGCAAGCGAAATCCAAACAAGGAACCCTCCCAATACACTACTGTATAGCTAGGTCGGGGATTGAGATTAGTTGAACCAGGGTTAAGGTTTTATAAAAAGATTTCCATATTTTAGATATCGCCCGAGGGCCTATACAAATAATACGATATAAATATATTCCGCGTCTTTCGACACGCCAAACAAACACCTTATGTTTAAAACACAAGGCATCAACGAATACAATACTCTAGCCAATATATAGTTCTTAAAACTAGCACAACTATGAGCTAAACTATCCGCTCCACATAAATCTACCAAATTTTGAACCTCTCAGTTATGAAATTCCTATACATCATATTAACACCTTTATATAAAAATAATTCCTTCCCTCATTGGGATTCTAAAGCTTCCTTACTATTTCGTTACGAAAAGGTGTATCATCTCCCAAGACGCCATACCAAGGCCACACTTGTTCACTTCCTTCTCTAGGAAAATTCCATACCCCCTAGCGGTATAGCGGCTAGCTACTCATCACACCTCACACGCGACGTTCCCACTATCTCACAAAGCGTAACTTAAACTCAAAGAAAGGTATTCTACCTTACAATTCCATGACCTAATGGTTTCCCCTCACCCTAGAATCTCAACTCAGGGTCCCCAATTTCTTCCAGGACAATCATAATCCCCAAGCCTATTTCTTCACAAGAGAAACATCTTCCTCAAAATCCTTCCTAGCGAAGGTTGACGGGTTTCTAAATTCAAACCTCCCAAAGACTACAATAACCTCTCCTCAGACTTACTTTATTAAGTCCAAGGTTTGTCATTTGAGTAAATTTCCTTTCTTACTCAACTGCCGATAAATCACCTCGAACCACTGCTAGAAATCTCCTCAACATCTCCTCCGGAACCGGGGAAAATAATTACCCCCAATTAGAGTGTATCCAAAATATACTATGGGTGTTGTACTTAAAATCTTATCCTTTCCTAGACGACAAAATCTAGGCGACGTCTGAAACGAAACAAGAACAATTGTTATCAGAACGTCAATCAAGTGAATATACTTCACAGAAGAAAACAACGCAGCGAACACAACAGTCCTATTTGTAGGGCTTTATGTCAAGAACGTTGACGGAAGAATCCATAGAGCTCACACAGATCCTAAGGACTCCAGAACCTGATGCTCTGATACCATCTGTAACAACCCGCCTAAAATAATAACGGGTGGCCAGCCCTATACTATATTAAATCAGGAATTCCAGATGGTCCAGTCTCAACATCAACTAACGGTACTATATAATATAGGACTAACTACCCGAAATCATATGAGCGAGATGTTATAAAAATTTAAAACTTGCAACATAACACAACCCACACTACAAAACTTCTAATAAATAAGAGAAGGATGCAAGAAAGGACTATAAGAAATGAAAGAAATCACTACATGAATATGCCATAAATAAATAAACCCGAATAAGCTGTCGGGTCACAGCAAATACAATAACGGAATGGAATAAATATAAACATGTATGTAAATATCCCTTGGGTATAAACCCGATATACAACATGAATCCTACCTAGAATTTTTAAAGAAGTAGGAAGCGGCTACATGAAACATCCCGCAACAGTCCGCACCTGTCACGGCTCCCAAGACTCAGGATAGAAGGTCATCCGGCATCCATACGGTAGGATACCTGTGGTAACATATATATATACAAGGAGGAGAGAAAAGTAAACGGGTCAGAGCCCCGAATGTGTAAAATATTTAGCAAGTGTGTTAACTGTGCATAATAAATACCGGTGTACTTAATTTCATAAATAAGTGAGACCGCACTCTCGTGGAACCCCAACTCACCTCTCATCTAAAGGCGCGCACCTATTCGCGTCCTCCAATTTTTAGTTAAATTACCCCCATTGATTTTAGGACAACCTAACTTATCAGGCCTAGCCTATATCCACGAGAGCTACCTTCCCGTCACAATCTAAGGATCCACCCGCTTCTAATCCTATTAGATTAGATTACAACAATTATGCCATAAAAGGCTTAATGAATTCCGATTAATAATCTCATGAATTATAATTATCATAATTCCTAAATCATTACCCCTATACATATACACACACACATATATATATATATATACCTATATAGGCTAAAAACGTAAGAATTACTATACTTAATAATATGCACATGGAATATTCGCAAGACTTCTCTCTAATCCCAAAATTGTACTACGTTTCGTGTGTGGGGAGTCTCGCAAAGCGAAATCCAAACAAGGAACCACCCCGTTACACTACTCCTGACAAGGTCAAGACCAGAGATCCGTGATGCCACCTATGGAATTACTTCTCTCAAATCTCGACATGGCACTGCGTTTCGTGCGTGAGATGTCTCGCAAAGCGAAATCCAAACAAGGAACCACCTCGTCACACTACTCCTGGGCAATGTCGATCCTAGAGATCCATAATCCTCAACATACAAGTTAATACTACCATTACTACTAACTATAACTCCTAAAGAAAAAATAAGAAAGAAAAAGAAAACAAATAAAATAAAATAAAAGAACCTCCAATAATATCCTTGGGATGATGTAACCGAATAATACCTTATGTGCGATACATCAACCTCCATAAATCTAGTACACCATAATCATCTAAGATGTACTTCATAAAAGGCCATATCCTTTCGTCTATAGGATATATATATATATATATATATATAGGTATTTATTTCTAACCGTATATATATATCATCATCAATCCAATAGCCAAGTGTACATACTACATATGATGTACAAGGCCATGCACATAATATACCCGGCTATATATATCGCTGATAAACTGCATCAATGCTATCATCTTCCCAGTGCCCGGCTCACGTAGCAAAACTGGGGCCACCATGGTGGGACTAAACGACACCCATCTCGTGGTAAACTCACGCACACGACGTCCCGGGAAGCGGTCATAGCTCCAAACCGGCAATGAGACGAAACATACCCATCACGTCTCATCCCAAAATAAATATATATATCATATAATAACACACGGGACGACTATGACCTGGGGAATATCCACACCCTGCTTTTCTAGCCAGGATGCTCACCCTCTACGCGCGCAACTTCCCAATGATAGCATGAGCGGGTATGCTTAACCAATTAAGTATATATATCATTTACATGCATAATATATATAATCCATATGATCCAATCATATGATCAAATAATAAACCATCATATACGGTTTAAATATCCATACCATGTATGTCCACAACATAAAGATATCCATATATCTATATACATACAGATATATATATATATATATATATATATATATATATATATATATATATATATCAACACATATTCACATATCCTTATCTATATATATAAACTAATTCTCGTTCATATGTATAAGATATATATATACCTGGCTATAAGTATACATAGTCCTCAATATACAAGCCGTCACCAAAATTCCTTTAATTTACCTCGATACGTGAATATAATCCCATACTTGAAACATATTCGATCATTTTCCTATGATGAATAGTCTCCCAAAACCATATGTATATATCTATACCTATATATATTCAACATTAGGGCTATCACCCAAGAGTTTGTGTAGGAATCTTTCACTACACATATCATCTATATCTCCGAGTACATTAAAGAATCTAGTAATCATTTTGACTATCGGTATACATACAACTAATAGTCTATCAGCCTCAAGCTCATACTTTCAATCATCAAATAATCTCATTTCCCTCGATTTCGACTATGGTTCGATCACTTTTGTGAATACCCAAATCTAAGATCTCTCTAAGAGTTCTTAGCCTCTCATCACATCTACACTTACTTTTAATCTACAATTAGGATTCTCAATCCCAAAGGGTTTCCCCAAAATCTCTATACATACTCCAACTCCATACATGGATACATTTCTCCCAAATTACCCTAAGGATTCCCCAAAACTCTAATGTGTGAGAGACTCCTTATGTGTCTCCAAGAACAAATCTCTTACATTATAAGAGAAGGCCCCAAATCAATAAACCCAACCAAAAAGGTTTGAATTCACTATGGAGAAAATACCTCAAAATGCCCTGTTTCCGAATCGATTCGGCCCTATTCCGAATCGATTCGGACTAGCGAATCGATTCAGCCTCCAAGGCGAATCGATTCGGGTCCAAAGACCTGGGCTTCTGCAATAGGCCGAATCGATTCGGCTTGGGGTCCGAATCGATTCGGTCAATGCAGACCTGCCAATTTTACCAAACCGAATCGATTCGCTTGAGGGGGCGAATCGATTCGGACCTGCAACTTTTGAAGGGTTCTTCTTCTTCGTCAAAACCCACGAATTCTAAACCCTAAATTTTCATTTCCAACAATTAAACCTTCATCAATCTATGATTTTAAGCCCATTAACCAACCCAAAGTTGATCCCAATCATTTCTATGTCATTAATTCTCAATTTAAACATTGATTTCAAGATTAGACCTAAAAATCTAGGTTTTGGTATTTATACCCAAAAATCCATTTCTTTACCCCACAATTTATGAAATGAAATACACAAATAGCTATTTAGCAAGATTAAACACTTGCCTCAGATTTGTAGAGGTTGGATCATCCTCGATGTTGCGGTTGGGCTGGAAATCCCTAGCTTTTTCTTCCTCTCTCTCTTCTTTTCCTTCTTCTTTCTTTGTTCCTTTTTCTTTCTCTCTTTCTCTATTTGAGAAGGCTTCATCCGTAAGCCTCAAATCCTTTAAAACAACAAACCCAGTTTTAAATGTTAATACACACTTTAAATGACTCGTTGACTCCAATTCAAGTCAAAACAACTAAAAAAAACATTCCGGAGCCGAAATAAGACCCAATGACAGTCATTTTGACTATCTCGACCCTTCCGGGATCGATGGTACCCTCAAAAATATCATCCGGAATACTTTGAAACGTCCTTTATTTTTGGACTTAAATTCCCAAATTTTAAAATTCTCCAATTTAATTAAATTTAATTTTCCCAAAATTAAATTTCTCAGTCTCAAAAGTCTTGGGGTGTTACATTCTACATCGAGAGAAACCTATTAATATAATAATTTTAATTACTTACAAAACAAAATTCAAATTAACATATTAAAGTAATGGGATATTTCGTCTTAATTTCCACTTTAGTTTTTTATATTAGACTTCACCCACTATTTAGTTTTACTTTACACTTTGCCACTATTTTCCACTAGTTGGTATTGGACTTTGAAATTATTTTTCACTAAGATTTTCAACTAATAAAAAAAAAAAGTGGCGTTGTTTAAAAGAAAACTAAAAAATGGAAAAATTATAATGAAAATTAAAGTGGTGGTTACGTAACATGTCCCTAAATCACACCCTTTTACTTAACCAATGGATAAATGTTCGGTTGTGCTCTTCTTCAAGACACTTTTTATTTTTCCCTTTTCGAGGATGGATTTCTTTCTAATATTGTCCATGCTCCCTAACAAGGTATTAATGAGTAACACAACAATAGTTGTTAATATATCTAGAAATAAGTATGTGAGTAACTAACTTCATATTAATGGGAAGTTAGGAAAGTCATACTTTATATAAGGTTAAACATCATTCGTGTTATATAACACATGGAGATGTGTTTGCTCCAAGGACATGTGATCGGCTTCAATGACATCCGAACCTCCTATCGATTTATCATCATCTTTCCTCACCATAATTCCAACTGAATCTAATTCTCATAAAAACTCGGAACAAAACTTAATAGATTCTTCTTCTATGTAGCATTGAGCAATACAACCTTCTGGGCGATAATGATTTCTCACATAACCCTTTAATACTTTCATTTACCTACACTTTAAAAAGAAAACAAAATCAATAAAATTACTCACTTATACTAATATATGATAGTAAAGTAAATTGATATAACCTTTCAATTGGGTAAACCATCGAAAGAAAACAGGACCACAAAGTCCGACTTCCCTCACAAGATGCAACATTAAATGTACCATAATGTCAAAGAAGGATGGTGGAAATTATCTTTCCAGCAAACACAATGTGATCAAAATTTCATTATGAATTTCTTTTAGTTTGTGCAAGTCCACTACTTTGGCACAAAGGGAATTAAAGAAAAAGCATACTCTCATGATCTCATATCTCACATGTTTTGGCAAAACTGATCGAATTGCAATTGGAAAAAGTTACTGCGTTAGAATATGGGAATCATGAGACTTGAAGCCATAAAATTTCAAATCTTCCATTGAGACATGGCTTCTAAAATTTGAAGAGTACCCATTCAGGACCTTAAGGTCATGCAAAGTTTGGCAGAACATTTTTATTTCCTCTCTCGATAACGTTTAACATGTTGGTGGTAGATATGTCCTTTTTCCATTAACGTGCGATGCTAACTCACTTCTTAAGCCCATTTATTCAAGGTCGAGTCGACACTTCACCCCATCTTTCATTTTTCCTGAAATATTAAGCAAGGTCCCAATGATACTATCACAGATAATCTTTTCAATGTGCATGACATCTAAGTTATGTAGAATAGGAAAATCCTTCCAATAAGGAAGTTTAAAAAATATCAAATTCTTCTTCCAAAAAATTTCAACCCCATTGTTACTAGGACTACCTTTTTCAACCCCATTAGGTACCCTCCTTGGTCTCTTACGCATTAATTATTTCTTCCAATTACCCTCCCCCGCCTATTGTGCCTTCTTTCCCCATGCAACCTTAAGTCTCCAAACTTTTATCAATATTTGTTCGACACTTAAAGGTTTAGGGGAGGCTTTGAACTCTTGCTCACCGTTAAAAGCCTTTTTTGTGTTCTAAATGGATGGTTTTATGGAAGGTATATCCTATGTCCCATATAAACGCACTAGCCATTGTCTCGTAATCTAATGGAATACATTTTTTCACTACATATTGGACAATCATTATAGCATTGAACAACACTTCTAGGTAAATATCCATAGGATGGAAAGTCATTAATTGATCACAATAGTATTTCCTGAAAAAGTAAAAGATTCTTTTCGAAAGGCATCATAGGCTTTCACTCCTTCATGCAATAAGGTATTCAGATCTTTTATTAACGGAGCCAAATAAACATCTATATTTTTTCTCGGTTTTTTTGGACCCAATATCACCATAGTCAACATTGTAACTTTCTTTTCATAAATAATTCCAGTTCAAAGTTATATGTGTTTAACATGGTTGCCAACAACTGTACCTACTACTAAGGGAATAGTTAGGATTAATTCCATCTGTTGATAGTGCTAATCAAAGATTTCTTGGTTTTGCTCCAAAGTCGGGACACTTTTCATCAAATAATTTCCATGTTGGTGAGTCTACAAGGTGACGAAACAAACTATCAACAATTCTATCATCCACATGCTATGTCAGAGACTTAGCGATCTCTTTAGATTAAAACCACCTTTTGAATCTAGAAATGGGTAAAAATTACCATAACACTTTCGTAGGAACACCTTGTTTCCCCTCATCCCTTTTTCGTTCTTTCAAATTCTTCTTATGTTTGAACCTGGACGTTCCACATGTGGGGCATTCAACATATTCTTTATACTCTTTTCTATAGAGTATAGAGTCATTAGGGCATGCGTGTATCTTCTGAAAGTCCATTCTAAATATCAATAAGCAACATTTTACCTCATTATTATATGAAAGCAATACATTGTCATCCGGAAGCATGTGTGCAATGATTGACAACATATTTGAATAACATTTATCTAACATCCCACTCTTATCTTTAAGATTGAATAGCTTGACGATAAAGGATAACTTTTTATACTTTTTACATAACTTGTACAATGGATTCTTTGCCTCTAAAAGAAACTTCTGAAAAAATTATGCATTTCCTGTGAAGTCTTCTTTTATAGCCTCTACCATGTCAATCAACACTTCAACATCCTCCATGGTATCCATATTAAGATCGTCATATATAGGATCACCCATATTAACATCTATTAATGTTTCATTATGTTCCTCCTCTTCGTGCCATTTCCATACAGTATAATTCGAACCGATACCCGGACTATACAAATGTTGTCTAATTTCTTTAACACCCATTTTTAATCTATTCTCACATTGATTATAAGGTCATCGTATGAAGTTCTCATCCAAGGGGGCATTTTGATCAACCCCAAGAAAATTATCAACACCTTTTATGTATTCTTTTGATAATATGTCCTTGCTCATCTAAGACCTGTCCATTCTGGACTAAGTATGAAAACCACCACGAGTGAGATATAAGAAATAAAAGATATGTAATTGTTAAAAATAATGCAATATTATGCAACATAATACATTCACACCATTAGAAAATATCGTTAAAAGTATAATATCCCTCTAAAACTATCACAACAACTACCAAAGACACCAATACCTAATAGTAATAAGACTCAACTAACCAACTCAAGAACACTAACACAATACCAAAACACTATACAAGGAAAACCAATTTCGAACATTGAAGAACTTCAATTCACAAAATTATTGTACATATTATACATAACAGCAACAACATTTAGTAATTATATACCTATAATATAATTAAGTAATTAATGAAAGCACATAGTATAAGCATAGGACAAACAATGCTAAAAATTGATAAAAGCACACAAGTGAGGCATTAGCGAGTATATGATACACATACTAAAACAAGACAAAGAAACTTCAAAAGCAAACTAATATATCGTAATGCTTCTTATGATACTGAATTCATTGAGACAAGGAAACACTAACATAAAGTTAGATCTAACAAAAATGCTCTGGCAATCATAGGGTACTAAAATAATTGAAAGCATTTCGAATAATTTTCATCTTTCCGAAATCAAATGGCACTTTTAATCATGGAAACACATTAATGAATCAATTAATTTAGAGAAATTATTAATGAATGATCTATTATAAAGCAATACAGGATGTAGTTGGATTAATATCACACTTTGTTAAACAATGAAGCGTATGGGATATATACATCACACTTTTATATAATCTAACATAAATTGTATATCATTTATTTCATCTTTGCTAAAAATGTTAAAAAAGATGAAATCATTGGTCCAAATGTCTAATCACAAAAACACTGGATCATAAAACACAATAGGCATTGAGTGTATAAAAACATTCAAGAATCCATATAACGATTCTATTAACAAACACTTGTTTGATCATATTTTAAAAACATGAATTTCATAAAGAACACCACATAATTTGATAATATAGTACCACAAACATGCACTGACTCCGTTTCAAATGAGAGAAATTTAACCAAGTACTAACTAATAATCAAATGTTATTTAAACTATTCAAGGGAATCCAAAAAAAACCAACTCACAATTCCACCTTGATGCACAAACACACACATACACATTGAAATTAATTACAATCTAAAACATCATTCATACTGAAATTAATTGCAATATAGAACACTGAACATCAAGGCTGATACACACACAATGACGGATCCAGGATTTTAATTCAGGACGGGCGAAACTGTAAGCCTGATTTTTTTTTTTCAGAACTCAGGCAAAACATTATTTTACATGTTAAAATTAACTAGTCCAACTCGAAAGAAACCCGAATATGACAAGTCTGACTCAAAAGAAACTCGAATATTTAAGGACACAAGCGCGATACTGCATAATTACGAATTAGGAACTAAAAATCTTAACCAAAATTCAATTGCTGAGCACTAAATGAATTGAACCAACATTTCTAAACATCTAAATATTATACATTAAGTATAACATTTTGTATTACGTAAAAAACTATATATTTTACATTTAACTTAAATATTTTAAGTCAACCGGGACAATTAATGTTTAGTTGCTAGGAGCTAAGTATATTTAACATTTAGCCCATTTATTTTTTACTTTTGCAAAAACTCCCTTGTTTACTTTTTTTATAATCATTTCTTAAATTTTAGGATAAGAGAAACAAAAAAATTGTAAGTGTTTTATGCGACGAGGGATCATTTGGAATAAAATAAAAAAGTTTGGACTATATAGTGATTAAAAAATTATCGAGGGACTTTTCTTCGAATGGCCCTACTTTTTTTTGCAACAAGTCATTAACCAAAATTATTAAACATTGAACATATAAAATGAAAAACAATTAAAATTACGCTTGAAACTAATGACACTCAACTATTTCTTTAATATATGTATTTTAAAAAAAAATCACAACATATAAACTGAATTTATTATCGACACAATTTTTTAAAGAGTATTATTGCTAATATTTTTAATAAATCTAAACAAATAAAGGCCAGGACAATGCTTGGCACAAACATAGTTATTTAGTAATGTCAATAAAAGGAATTGGTAAATAAACATAACCAAATTGTCTATGTGCATACTGGGCCGGAGTAGAAAAACAGGAGAAGGGGGAAGGCGTCCAACGACGAATCTGATAAAAGACACAAAATGAAAAGGACAAGAAATCGATTAGGTTTTCAAACAGAAATATTACAAACACATATACACAAATCAAGAACAAATCGCATATGCACAAATCACACACACAAATTAAGAAATCACACACACAGAGATCAAGAACAAATCGCATATACACGACACATATACACAAATCGAATCCATATATCTACTCAAACCCTTGCAAATCCATATTATGAATTTTTGTACCTGATTGATTGAAGGTCGCCGGCGCCAGAGGTGATGAGATGTGATAGAGACAGAGGTGATGTAAGATGGGGGGGGGGGGGGGAGAGAGAGAGAGAGAGAGAGAGAGAGAGAGAGAGTTGCGCATGAGAGAGGGAGAGTCGTGCGAGCGAGATAAGGGGAAAGTCGTGTGAGGGAGAGTTGTGCACGGAATAGATGACTGTACGAGAGAGAGAGGGGAATTTTGATGGGCCAATTTTTGGAGCGGGAATGAAAAAAAATGCCCCGCTTCTTTTTTTCATTTATCTCATCTTTTACTCAAGGGATAAAATAATTAAGGTATATTTATGTCATCTATATATAAATATGAGATAGATAGTTTTTTTTTTTTATCTCAATTTTACTTAAATTGAAATAAAAATTTACTTTTAAAGAGAAATTGACATAAGTAAATAATATTTATGGCAATTTAAAATTTTCTGACATAACGTTAATTTTTAAACTAACATAAATGATTTTTTTTCTTGTACTGATCCCCCCCCCCCCCCCCCCCCCCAAAAATTTTTTTGGGAATAGAGAAAATTAAAGTTTATAATATGAAAATATTCTCCCCCTAAATGTAACACATGTGAAAATAAAGGAAAATAAGCAATATCACGCGATGATGTGAAGTGAAGCGGCAACGATAAAGAAAGTCGGCAACACAATCATAAAGAATCCAAAATATGAAACAAATGATACCAATATGATCATATATGATGTCAATTGGATATACCTATGAGGTGTATGGTAAACATGGATTAAATACAATGCAAGGACTTAAAAGAATGCACAAATTATAATAACGCACAAGCATATATAGGAATAAACACCGTAAAAGACATAAAATATAACTTTCCACACTTGATATAAAATTGTCTAAACAAAATGTGGTACAAAGTAAAGGGGCATGAACTAGAAACCAAAGAAATATGTTCCGACCACTCAAAAAGGTCTAGGGAGTTCTATTTGATCACATTAACTTATCAAACTTAGATTTAACCTCATGTGACAACTAATGTGAACTTATAATGGACAAACATACGCAATGCACCCTAGTCTAGAAAATTTTGACGATTATCAACTCAATAGCGCTAAAAAATTAACATTGACTGAACTCATTATTCAAACCCATTGATCATTCACTTATAACACCCTCAAAATAAACATATTAATTTTTTTTGCTCTTTTTCCTTTTGAAGATATCACACTTTTGATGAATAATTAGAAACATGGAGTTGGAAAATTAATATTTTTTTTATCCCATTTTTTTCCTTTTAGGATCTTTTCAATATGCAAAGGATATTTACTCCATTCATAGTCATTTTCCATTGCACTCTCATATTTTTCAAAGTAAAAAAAGTCTCACAACAATGGTTCTTACATTCATAAATATCCAAATTAAATAGATATGTAAATGACAAGATTGATAGGATCACACGTCACTTAGATCATGAAATATAGGTAGCAAAAATCCAAAAGAGCTCATGAACATTTGTACGAAGGCATATTCAATGTGAATCCGTTAACAAAATGAAATTAAAACAACTCCATGCGAGCATGATTAAGAAACAATCCAAAGAAAAAACCATATTAAAGTTCTTGCCACATTGAAAATCTGGAACTAATAGGAATCAAACACACCAACATTCAGCACAAAATGTGTAACTAAATAACACAACAAAACAAAAATCTTTTTGATTTTTAAACATTTTTCAAAACTACTCAAAGCACAAACAAAATCTTCTCGTATTCTTCTCATAAAGAACGAATAAATGAAAAATCAAAATACCAAAGACAAATATCATCCAACTAGCAATAACATATAACATAAAGCACAAAAGCTAGTGTATAGAAAATATGCAAACATAATCAACCATGACATATAGCATGTCATGTGCAAGCATGTGAAATTAACATTTAATGCCTACAAATCGGATTTCCTAACCCACATAGGTGTTACAAGGCAAAGTTGGGTTTTGTGAACCTTGGTGATACTAGACTTAGACTTCCTAGGACCTTTTGTAAGATCAGAACATAATTTCCTGAGGTGAACTTTCCTACTGCAATGTGTGAACGTGTAGAGACGATGAGGAATGTTACTTTTGGGTTTATCTTTTCTATTGTCATTCTCTACTGTTGACTCTCTCAAAATGTTTGTGACACCCCACAAAATTTAATATTATATTGATCATGCCTAATACAAACTCGAGGAATCAAAATAATTGAATATCATTATAAGCATTAATGTAAATAAAAATTGAAAGCATATATAAGTAACTCAACATAAAAGTGATGAACCGTATAATATTTGAAACCAAACCCAGCATAAGTAATAGAACCATCGCATATTAGCACTATATATTGCAAACCCGACATAATAAAAAAATTATGAATCATGAGCACGCATGCTCGACAACTACGTCTTATAGGATTAGCAACGGAGAATACCTCAATACGAAATTAGGAATGAAGCGAGTTTATGGTCTGTGACCTCAAAAATGTTAATGGGATATGTTACTATCAAGTCTAATTAGTTTGACAATACAATTCATTTTGGGGCCACAATACGACTACACACTATTTTCTCGTATTTTAGTTGCGTTTAAATTAACCCAACCCAAGCAACCTTAAATATCACATGTAGCTACTCCTAAGCCCATGTGTTCGCATGATTACGTGTTAATCATATCTATAGAATATTATGGATGAATATACATTTTAAACATATATAAGTCACAAGTGTAATAACATCTTAGGGAAAATTATTCTATATAACTATATCACATAATATGGGCGCAGTCTAATACATGTACCGTAAGTAAAGCTCCATCACAAGACACACATAACAAAGGTCTATCCTACTGCCTTCGGGGATCACTCGTCCATACTATCCATAGTTATTGGTTGTCCCACACCTATAATCATTAAATCACATCCAAAAGGGATAATTACTACATCATCACACCAGTCATACGCCCCATATCCAAAGCCACATGGAGGTATCAGCCTAAAAACCTCACTCTAGATACAACGAGCATCATCATAGAGTGCCTGAGGTAAACATAACTACGGTACACCTATCTCATCATATCGAGGTCATACATAATCATCGTGTATCTGTAAACCCATCATTATTGAATTCTGGTACCATCATAATCATCTTATCACAAGCCCCATCTAGATATCCCATCTAGTACTTCTCATGCAACTGCACATGCCCGGTATGTCGTACACATTATACATAATATAAGGAATCATACACATGTCTAGTGTCTAAATACTAACTTCCTTATGTCCTAGTTAAGTAATTAGACTAAAACAATTAATGGTATTAGATTATTATCTTACTATAGTCTAAGTTCAACATACAGAACTCCATTAATCGATTATGCTAAGGTTCCAACACCTCTAATTTTACTTTATATGGTAATCAAACTTCACACAATACATTAACTAGCCATCTTATCACTTTTAGTTGGTTGTAATATCATTTATGAGTTATATTATGAGGTATAAAAGATTATAACCCTAGGTTAGAATTTATTCTCTAAAAACCGACATAATATAATTAATTAATGCTTATATGATTTCGAGTTTAACTCCAAAAAATATTTACCAAATTAATGTCTATTAATTAAGTTAATTACTTGAACCAGAACTCTCCCCACTGAGTTACACTACTTGATTAGAGAATTATCACAAACTAGGTTCATTAACATAATTTCACAAATAACGGTTAAAAACCTAAGGAAAACGGGAAAGCCGACCGATTTTCAACAAATTGGTAAAAATGTAATCCCTATGCGTTGTTTAGAAAATAATCATAAGATATTTACCGAAGCTCTAAAATTATGAAACCAAAGCCAACGCATTCTCAAGTCAATTTAACTAGGCCTTTCTTTTCCCCCAAGGTCAAATTTATAGATATATAATGCCAAAAACATCCTCAAAATACTAGATTAGTTAGAGAAAATATCAGCACTACGTGGTGTTGAGAAAATAATCATAACCTATTCATCACAACTCAGAAAATTCAAAAACCAATGCCCATTAATTCTTAACTCAATTTAAATAGAACTTTATTTTTTCAATAAATTTATATTCCCAAGTACAATGCACTAGAAACGTCATTAAAGTGACTGATTTTCTCCAAAAAATATGTCCATAATCTAAACCACGATTAACGACCCTCTAAGCGGCCAATTCACCACTAAACTCAACAATAGTCATATGTAAGGGTGATAATATAAAAAATAACCCATAACTTAGGTTTTTAACCTAGTATTATATGTATTTTTAGGTATAAATACCAATTATCATCTCAAGAACCCAAATAGAAAATTGATCCCAATTCAACCCAATTAAGGATTAATCCATGAAATTATTAAGGGCTTTACATCCTCTAACATGAAAGATCATAGACATATCATCAGTTTAGTAAAATTTATTCTAAATCATGATGAATCATACCAATTTCAAAATATATTAAGATATGGAGTTTTAATCTGATTATATAATAAACATGATTCTAACAATTGTTATATAGGTTGTATAATTCATATATTTTAGTTTTAGGTTAAGAATAAAATGGATAATTATACTGTCGAATAATTGTTGATGTAAAAAAATAGATTATATCTAATTATTCAATCACAGATAAAATAAATGAAACAAAGAGTTTTTAAAGTGGTTCAGCCTTATAAGAATGGCCTACGTCCACTATTTTGTTATTGATGATTGTTTGGGAATTTCTTTATACCCTTGAGGCTGTAATGTGAAAGGGTAATACATTAAATGATGTACATATGAAAGGGTAATACATTCAATGCCCCTTAAGCGTATGCGTCTGAATGATAAGCATTTAATGAACAATCAAACTGTTGGTTATCATGCTATTAATGCTTTGTTCGAGGTGCAGCTCGGACCGCCTGAGTTGCTCGGACCGCCTAAGCTTCTCGGTACTCAAAAGTTCCTCGGAGAGTTCTTGTTCCTCGGAGCATATGAGTTCCTCGGGGAAGCGGTGTTCCTCGTTGTAGTATGGTTCCTCGAAGCGTGTGAATTCCTCGGAAGTATTTGTTGTTGCCACGTAGATTGCCACGTGTCTTTACTTTATTGAGCCATGTCAGCAGACTAAATTTGGTATCAACAGAAGCCCCCAATGTTTCATAGTTCGAACTTTGAGGAGTGTGGAACATTCTTTCTCGGAATATGGCAGTTTTTAATGGTCATCCTAAAATTTAGGAGTCTTTTGTATTTATTTCTTCTTTCAAATTCGTAGAATCAGGCTTTTTTGAATTTTTTATAACCGCCTCGATCTCCGCGTACTTTTTGTCCTTCTAGCTGTCGGTAGCGTAATCGTTTCTTTTTGTAATCATTACTTTTTACTTTTCCCAAGGCAGAGTATTTAAACGTCACAGACAATCCCATCGTCTTCTACTTTTTCAAATTTGTATCTTCGAATTTTCCATTGTCTTACTCTCTTGTGCGTTCATCCTTTTCATCGTTCTTTGTTAACAGATCCACTATTTTTTTGTAAGATCTTCTTCCTTCTTCTTCATTTCCTTTATTCATTATGGTTTACCCTGTTGAATCTCTTGATAAGTTTCACTATGATTTTTCTATTCCCTCCTGGGTTGTTCTGGAAGAGCTTTTTGAGCCTTCTCATTATTTTTGTTTGGCTGAGGGACATTGGTTCCCCAGTCTTTTTGTTGCTGAGTGTGGATTTTCTTTTCCGCCCAATCCTCTATGTCTGGAATTTTTTCAATATTTTGACGTTCCTGCAAGAATAGGCCCCAATACATGTAGAATAGTTAATGCGGTTCATAGATCAAATCAAATCCATGGAACTCGCATAGGAATTCCACAAATCATGTATTATTATAGATGGGCAGTTGGTGATAACACCTTTTATTTAAAAACTAGATTTTTAAATAGGGCTTTAGTGGTCAATCTCCCGGATGCCAATAGGGACTATTTTGAGCATGGGGTTGTCATAAAAAATTGGCAACATGCTCCTTTATTTGGAGATGAAGTGTATCAGGGTCCCAGATGCCCTCCCTATGGCAATGGGATAGGTTATTTTTATTTCATTTTATTTATTTTGAAATTATGCTTCCTCTATGTTTGATAAAATGTGCCACTGATATTTTAATGTTTATTTATTTGCAGTTGATAGTAAAAGAAAGTGTTCAAAAGAGGCAGACGTTAACATAAGACATTTGAAACTTATCTGGAGTTTGCATCAGTCTGTTGCCGACGAGAACATTAGGTCAGCTTCATATCTGCTGCAGTACAAGAGCTACACCACTTCTTTTGCTGCTCATCCGGTAATAAGTGACGCAGAGCCATTACCAGCCTCTACCAGTTCTTCGCCTGAGTCACACGTTCTTTTAAGTGAAAGGATGAAGAAGAGAAGACCTCCCACTCTCTTCGATAAACCTACCTCTGGTGCTGGAGAGGGAAAAAGAAGTAAGATTGACGTCCAAGAAGGGACAAAGAAAGTTGATGCACCTTCCTCGGCTGCTTTTGTGAAGGTTGTAGAGAATCCCCGAGTGGCCCCGAGCAAGGCTGCTGCTCCAGGAGAAGTGATTGTAATATCACTGACCAAGAGTTCCTCCTTGGTTGAATCTATTCCTGCTCCCCTGAGGAAGCTGAAGAAGATCTCCTCGGTCAATTTGGCTGAAACCATCTCCCAGCCCCCAACTACTGGAACTGGTGTTCCTTCTTTTGTCACCCGAGATCTTCCATGAGCTCGGTGAAGACTTGGATCATTCTCGAGACCCAAGGTATTGAGGAGAACCTTTCTCGGGACATTGTCACCTCATTGGATGCTCACTATATTGCTTCTGTAAGTCTTATTACATTGAACTTTTCATCTTTCCCTTGTTATATATGTCTCTGACTTGATTTCATTTTCTTTTCACAGTTGGTGAGCTGCTTCAATACAATTTTGAAGAAAGATGAAGCTATTAAAGCTTCAAGCTCCTCATCTAGTGTGGAGGAAGCTTTGATGGGCGTGAGGCAGTCTTTGGAAGATTCTCGTCAGAAGTACGATGCTGACAAGGCTGTTCGGGAGAAGAAACTTACCTCCACCAAGAAGGAGAAGGCTCAAGTTGTTGAAGCCTCCAAGGAGTTGGAGAAGAGAATAAAAGACTTGGAAGGGAAAAATAAAGAGCTCGACAAGAAGCTCATAAATGTTGGAGAGCTTGAGAATAAACTCAAGGTTGCTGAGGAAGAGTTGGGTCAGCTTTAGGAGGTAAATCGGCAGAAGGAGGAGGCTGAGAATAAATTGAAAACTGTTGAAAATCTTCTGTCCGAGAAGCTTTCCTCGGAGAAATTAAAGAGACAATTGGCTGTGAAGAAGTCTTTCAGCGCTAGCTGGGACAAGGGGTGGAACAAGGGCTTGGCTGCCATGATGTCGCAACTAGAATATGGCAGCCTCAAGTATTTTAGGGATGGATGGGTCGCTGCTCTACAGGAGATGAAAGTGGATGAAAATTCTGAACACTTTCAGTGACACATCCCTGGTCCCCCTCCAACTCCTGAAGACAAAGAAGAGGATGAAGCTGCCTCCGAAGAGTCTTCCATAGTGATGGGAGATCATGTTTCTCATCCCCCAGCCATCCAGCATACAAATGAGGAACTCGCTACTTCCTCCGATCAACCTCCACCACTTCCCCAGCTACAATCTTCTCCATCCGAGTAACCTACCTCCTCGTCCCAACCTCCCGAGAAAGTTTTGGGAGACAAGGAAAAGGTGTAGAGTTGTTCGGGTTTATCTCTATTTTATTTTTCCTTTGTCAAATGTAACCATGAACATGTAACTTTGAATTTTATGATATAATAAAACTTGAACTTTTATTTTTGCGTACTGTTGTCTCTTCATCATGCTCTATTTTGATTATTGCTTTTTCTTCCTCTGCTAGTTTCTGGCCAGGATGGAATTACTGTCTGCTCATGATACAAAGTTGCTGTGGCAATGCAATGAATATTTTAAGGCTGGTCACACAGATCTGAGTGCAGCACAAATCGTCGACATCCTCGTCCAAGATAATTCGGAACATGCAATTGAGGCCTACCAATACTTGAAGTGTCTGCTTGATCGTGCAGTGGCCAATAATGTGGCTTATTATGATATGATCGAGGATCTCCAAGGCACTCTTGAAGACCTTCAGCAATAATACAAAGAATCAACTGCCATTTTGTATGAGGGGTATGAGAAGAAGTATCAACAACTCAATGCTGACAAAGGATACGAGAAGCATTTTCCTGGCTACGATGTGGGGGAGAGAACTCCGAGGGATGAGGTCGAGGAGTGCAGACAAATAGCTGAATTATTAGAGCAAGAGAATAACAACCTGTAAAGAGAGTTATCATAGTTGAAGTCTGCAGCTTCCACTTCAAAAGCCTTGATCCTAATAATTGATGAGGGATTCTCGTTCTTGGGGGTCGAGAACGCCAACTTGAGTGACGAATTGGAGACCTTGAAGAGAGTTGGCCCCTCTACATCATCTCGTGGACGAGCAAGATCTACTCGAGGATGAGCAAGAGCATCTCGAATTCCTGTCAAGGAATAGAGGACTCAATCTGCTTTAGAGAACTAAGATTTCCAATTTATGGCAAAGAACCAGGCGTTGGCTGAAATGTTAAAGAAGATCAGGGACCTGGAAGAGCAGCTTTTTGCGCAGAAGTCAGTCTTGGAAAATAAGGAACTCTTCATAAAAAATCTCCACGAGCAGCTGGAAAAATTGACATATCAATTCCGTAAACAACCCTGGGAGTTCTGGATGGCTGGGTACAACGAGGCTCTCTACCACTTGGACGATCGTATCCAGAATGCCAATAATGAGGGCTACAAGGAAGGCTGGTTGAATGCCTTAGGTGTGCTGCAACTTGAACAGTGTCATTACATGTGGGACTACCATGATACTGGGATGCTAGACCTACCCGTGCCACCATTCAAACTTGATATGAGTTGGATTCCTGCTCGGGCCATTCCTCGATGCTTAATTTCCAAATATCTCGATGACTACAATCTCCATTCAAGTGTCGAGATATCTCGTCCCGAGCACCTCCTAGATCGACCATCCATGATGAATATCAGGATGTTGAAAGATCTTAATTTTATAAATTCTCCTCTTGCTTTAAATTATCCGCCTGCTGGCGAGGAACCTGTTTCAAAATCAGAGGGGAAGAAACCAATAGAGTAGGAATTTTGATGTAATAGTTAGTATACATTTCATTCTCAATGTAATTTGTTTTTTTATTTTAATGAAAGACTTTTATTTTTGTTCGCAATCTTAATTGATATTGTCTTGTAAAACACTTTATATCTGTGCATGTGTAAAAGATAACAATATTGTGTTGTTTGTCGATCAACTTATTGTCGACTAGCTTGAATTTGTGGTAGTCATTTGGCAAAAATGAAGTTTTGTTTCTCGACCAACTTAATTAAAAAGTGACGAGAATCAAAAATGTTGCTCGATCACTTTCTCATTTTCATAAAATGTTTCCGACCAACCAAGGTCGGTAAATTTTCCTTTTCGACCAACTACAGTTAGTGGGTTTTTATCCCCAACCAGCCATAGTTAGTGGATTTTTTCTGTACGAGGAACTTTGGCACTTTTTGAAATAATTTTACCTCCCGACCAACTCAAGTTGGCATTTTCGAGAATATATTTACTTCCTAACCGACATAAGTTGGCATTTTTAGGAATACTTTTACTCCCCGAGGAACATATAAATTTACTTCCCGTAGGAATACAAGTTTTACTTCCCGGAGGAATACAAGTATCTTTACTTCCCGAAGGAATACAAGTAGCTTTACTTCTCGGAGGAATACAGGTAGCTTTACTTCCCGGAGGAATACAGGTAGCTTTACTTCCCGGAGGAATACAAGTTTTACTTCCCGGAGGAATATAGGTAGCTTTACTTCCCGGAGGAATACAAGTTTTACTTCCCAGAGGAATATAAGTTTTACTTTCCGAAGGAATACATTTATTTCTCGACCAACCTTAGTTGGCGTTTTCGAGAAAAATTTTGAGTTGTCCGAGTTTTGTCGAGTTTTACCGAGTAGTGTCTAGCACTAGTATTTCCCGAAAAACTTTCAATAAAAAGAGAGATTATCCATTACTGATAATAATTGCACAGGTCCTTTGCGTTCCATGCATTTTTAAACTCCTCCCCTTCTAAAGTTGCTATTCGGTAAGTTCCTGGTCCAATAACTTCTGTAACTCGGTATGGTCCATGCCAGTTTGCCTCCAGTTTATTGTGCTTTTGAATTACTTTCTTCAGCACATAGTCTCCTTCTTTCAGGTCGTACTTCTTCACTCTCTTGTTGTAGAACAAAGTTATTTGCTGCTGGTAAGCAGCATTTCTAATGGCTGCTTCTTCTCTAACATCCTCGGGCATGTCTAAATCCAATCTTCTCATTAAGTCACTGACAGGGGAATTGAAATCCAATACCCTGTGTGTTAGGAGGCCCAACTCGGCAGGTATAACAACTTCACTTCCAAAAGCTAGAATATATGGAGATTCTCCAGTTGCTGCTCGGGGAGTAGTACGATAAGCCCACAGTACTGACTGTAACTCGTTGATCCAATTTGCTTTCGCATCGTCCAGTCTTTTCTTCAAGCCAATCAGTAGCGTTCTGTTTATCACTTCAGTTTGTCCATTGCTTTGAGGATCACCTAGTGCTGAGTGGATCTTCAAAATGTTTGACTGATGACAATAGGCAATAAACTCCTCATTATCAAATTGTGTTCCATGGTCTGTAATGAAAGCATGAGGAAGACCATATCGACAAATGATATTCTTCCAAACAAATTTGTACACCTTGTCGTACGTCATATCGATGAGAGGTGCAGCTTCAACCCACTTAGTAAAATAATCCACTACGGCGACGAGGTATTTGAATCTTCCTCTAGTCGTTGGCAGTGACCCGACCAAATATATTCCCCACATGGCAAAATGGCCAAGGGGAAGTTATGGGTGTCAATAATGCTTGTGGAGTTCTTCGGATGGAGGAAAAGCGCTGACACTTGTCACATTTCTTAGCATAGGCTATACAATCAGCCCTCATTATTGGCCAGTAGTATCCCTGCGTCATCACCTTTTGCAAAAGCGTCCGACCTGCTACATGGGCTCCACAGGACCCTTTATGGACCTCTTCAATTAAATCCTTCACCCCGGTGGGATGCACACATCTTTGCAAACCTGCCATAATTCCTCGTCAATATAGAATACCGTTAGTTAATACATACAGAGCAGCTTTAAACTTTAATTTCTTGGCTGCGAGCTTGTCAATTGGTAATTCTCCCTCTTCAATATATGCCCTGATGGGATCCATCCAAGATGGTCCTAAATCAAGGGTAATAAAGTTCATCGTCAGATCTTCATCTATACTCCGACTAGCTAAAACTTCAATTGGAATTGTTCTCCAAAGCTCGGTACGAGTAGCTGAGGCTAATCGAGCTAGGGCGTCTGCTCTTGCATTCTCCATTCTCGGTATTCTGACCAGCTGAATAGCAGTAAATTATGACACCATCTTCTTTGCCTTTGCATGATATCTGATCATTATTTCTCCTCTAACTGCATATACTCACAACATTTGATTTACGATCAATTGAGAATCACTAAAGATAATAACCTGCTGCGCCTCCATAATTTTTGCCAAACTAAGACCTGCAATCATGGCCTCATACTCAGCCTCATTATTGGAATCTTTGAATTGGAAATATAGGGCGTACTCCATGTCGACCTTATCCTAAGTGCTCAAAACTATCCCCGCCCCACAGCCTGTTGTGCAAGATGAGCCATCTACATATAGCCTCCATATAGGTAACTCATCTTCAAATTTATGATATGTCAGAGTTCCTCGGTGAAATATTTATTGCTTCTTTTCATCTTCCCCTGATATTTCTCGCTCTTCGTCGATCATCTTTTCTTGCCCTTTTACCAATCGGAGTTGGTTTGAGCTCGAATTTGATGATCCTGTAACATCCACTTGCCCTTTTAGCAACCTAAGTTGGTCTGAGCTTGTGTTTGTTGATCTTGTAATATCTACAGGTTGATCAGTGAGAAACTTTTTCTCCTCGGGGGTATCAGGATAGGTGAACTCTGCTATAAAATCCGCTACAGCTTGCCGTTTAAGCGATGATCTGGGTTCATAGACTATATCGTATTCACCGAGCTCTATTGCCCAGTACATCAATCTCCCTGACTTTTCTGGTTTATGAAGGGATTGCCTCAATGGCATATCTGTATATACGACTATAGTATGAGCCTGGAAGTATGGATTCATTCTCCTACTCTCCTCAATCAGCGCCAGTGCTAACTTTTCCAGCCTTGGATATCTGATCTCTTCTCCTCGGAAGGCCTTACTTGCGTAGTAGATTGGTTTTTATACTCCATTCTCCACTCTTATCAACGCCGAGCTAATTGCATTCTCCGATACTGCTAGATACAAGTACAATTTTTCTCCCATCACCGGCCTGGACAACAGTGGAGGTGCTCCCAAGTATTTCTTCAAGTCTTGAAAAGACTTCTCACATTCATCATTCCACTCAAAAGTTTTTCGGAGTGTCTTGAAGAATGGGAGACATTGATCAGTTGCTCGTGATACAAATCTATTGAGTGTTGCTACTCGTCCTGTAAGACTTTGCACCTCTTTCTTCGTCGTTGGAGATCGCAGCCCTAATAGATCTTTGATCATTTCAGGATTTTCCTCAATGCCTCGTCGATTGACAATGTACCCGAGAAACATGACTTCTCGTACTCCAAATATGCACTTCGTCAGGTTCAGCTTCATTTGGTATTTATCCAATTGATCAAAAGTTTGACTTAAGTCAACTAGATGATCGGCAACTTTCTTGCTCTTTGTCAGCATATCATCATCATAGACTTCCATATTGTAACTAATTTGTTCAGCAAAGACCTTGTTCATTAGCCGCTGATATGTCGCACCAGTATTTTTTAAACCAAAAATCATAACATTATAACAATAAGTTCCCCTAGGGGTAATGAAAGAAGTACTTTCCCTGTCTTAAGGTTTCATTTTAATCTGATTGTAGCTAGAGTAAGCATCCATGAAGCTCATCAGCTCATGTCCCGAGGTAGAATCGACTAGTTGATCAATTCGGGGCAGTGGAAAGTGATGCTTTGGGCATGCTTTTTTGAGGTCGGTGAAGTCTACACACATCCTCCACTTGTTGTTTTTCTTCTTTACCATCACCACATCGGCTAACCAGTCTGGATATTTAACATCTTCAATGAAGCAAGCTTTTTGGAGCTTCTGGACTTCCTCCTGTATATCTTGATTCTCTTCTTCTCTGCTTCACTGTCTTGATCTCCTTATTCACATTGATCTCGTGACATAAGAAATTTGGGTCTGTCCCAGGCATATCTTCATGACTCCATGAAAACGTTTGCTTTCTGCTTCTAAGGAAAGTTATCAATTCTTGTTTTAGTGAGGATTCCAACGACGAACCTACTTGAGTAGTTTGATCAGGGTGCTCGTCGTCCAGAATGATGTTTTCAGTAGCTTCCACCACTTGACCATTCACGAGTTGAGACTCATCTTTAGGATCCAATGTTTCAATTTCTGCACCTTCATCCACTTGATAGGTAGTAGTCTTTTTCCTTGATTCATCCAGTTCCTCTTGCTCGAAGAATGAATAATAGCATTCCTGAGCTACTTTCTTATCACCTTTCACAACTCCAACTCCAAAATTTGTTGGAAATTTTAGGCATTGATGTACTGTAGATGGTACAACCTCGAACTTCTTCAATCCTATTCTTCCCATGATGATATTGTATGATGATTGAACATTCTTATCCATCACGAAGAAACGTATTCTTTCAGTTCGACAAGTAGGCCATGTACCAATGAATATATCCAACTTGATCATCCCAAGTGGAAATACTTTCTCGCCAGCAAAGCCGAGGAGGGGTCTATGATAAGGCTCCAGTTGAGATAACTTTAGATTTAAACTATCGAAGAACGAGTAGAACATGATGTCTGTCGAGCTACCATTGTCGACCAGAACTCTTGAAATTATTACTTCCTTCATCCTCATTTGGATCACCAATGGGTCATCATGAGGATATAGAACACCTGCGAGGTCATTCTTTGAGAAACCAATGACCAATTTCTCTTTATTTACCTTTCTCGAGCGATCCTCCTCAGCTAGATTTATTCGTTGAATGTATGAGCAAGCTTGAGCCTCACAGAGGTAAGCTTTTCTCTCAGCAGTAAGGTCTCCTCCTCATGTATCTCCACCTGTTATAACATTACAGTCAAATGACCCAAAGCGCATTGAAAATACCTCTCGTTTTGGCTGCCTTGGTCTCTTGGGAAGATCGGGGTCGTCTTCGGGATCAACTTCATGGTTTCTTTTCTTGTTCTCCTCTGCTCGATAAGGAGATCTAGACCTCTCCCTTGTTCGTTCATTGTTTCTTCTTTCGCTTCCACGATCAACATACTTTGCCAGCTTTCCTTGTCCTATGAGTGTTTCAATCTCATTCTGAAGAGCTATGCAATTTTTTGTCATATGGCCATGATCTTTATGAAACTCGCAATACTTTGCCTTATTCCTCTTGTCAGGGTCTGCCTTCATTTTCTCTGGTCAGTTTAATTACTCGTTGTTCTTTATTTCTTCTAGAACATGGTTGATATCCTTCTTCAAAAGAGTATAATTATCAAATTTCTTCATTACGTCCCATACGGACCTAGTTTTTGAATGTTTGTTATTACCATTATTCTTATGCTCTTTCTTCTTAGCTTTATCACCTTCCACCTTGGTTTCTTTAGCATCCATGTTCTTCTTTGCAGCCATAGCCTCCTCGACATTCATAATCTTGGATGCTTTTCCCATCATCTCCGACATGGTTCTAGGTGGATCTTTGGCCAAAGTGTAGTACAACTTATTTGGCAGTAGTCCACTCATCAAGGCGGTAATCGTTATCTTATCCTCATAATCAATGACTTCAAGTTTCTCGTTATTAAAATGAGTTATATAATCTTTTGTGCTCTCACCAGCTTTTTGTCTAACACTTAAAAAATGTGCTACTCGTTTAACTGGCTTTGCCCCAAAATAGAAATTCCCAATGAATAACTCAGCCAGTTGAATAAAAGATGAGATCATACCCTGAGGAAGATTATTATACCATATTTGAGCAGATCCGGTAAGAGTTCCCGAGAATGCCCTGCATCTCATCTCATCTGGAACAGCATGGATGTCGGATGCAGCTTGGTATTGTTCTATATGAATGATGGGGTCAGTCTTTCCATCATATTTGGGGGTCACAATAGGTGCTTTGAATTTTGATGGTGTTGGAAAATCTATAATGGCCTAGACAAAATGTGTTCCTCGAACAAAGGTTCATTGTAGAGGGTTCTTAGCTTTAACCATTTCCCCCAATCTATTCTCCAGCCTTTGAATAGATCCTTTCCACGCATCATTTCCTTCCTCGGTCCTGTTGGTTCGAGCAACTGATCGCATTGAGGTGGCTTCCTGGGATCTATCTTGACGAGCAACTTGTCGCGACTGGGCAGATCCTTCCCTTAAGTCTGATGGTCGTCGAAAACTCCTCGTTGGGGCTCTAGGAGGACTTTTGCTACTCCTAGAACCTAATCGATCGAAAGGAGATACTCTGCTTAATCTTTCTAGCGCACTGGTCCTTTATGGGGAGAGAGTGATACATTATTCAGTATCTGTGGCTCGCACTGACGAAGTTCGTCCAGGTTAATAAGAAAAATCTTTAGAATCCTTATTGCGATATGGATTGGTACGTCTAGTATGTGAAGAAGGTGCACGGGTATTTCTTTGAATACTTCGCAGTCCTGAATGGGTTGGTGCACCGCCATGGAGGGTTTGTATGATTTATTTCATAGTTTCTTGCATGACGGTCAGGCCCTGAGACAGATTTGTCAATATTCCAACCAGATCTGGAATATTTGGCGGAGCAGATGGATTTGGAGGGCTTCCAGCATTTCGATTGCTGGATTCTGGAATATCAGCCATTTGTGATGAAATGTTTTTGATGAAAAACGATATTACCAGTCGTTTCCCACAGGCAACGCCAATCTGTTGATGTAAAAAATTAGATTATATCTAATTATTTAATCACAGATAAAATAAATGAAACAAAGAGTTTTTAAAGTGGTTCAACTTTATAAGAATCGCCTACGTCCACTGTTTTGTTATTGCTGATTGTTTGGGAATTCTCGATTACAAGTTCAATCAAGAAATTCTGATCCCCTTATAATGAGTATTGTACAATGTATTTATAGCCTTGAGGCTTTAATGTGAAAGGGTAATACATTAAATGATGTACATATGAAAGGGTAATACATTCAATGCCCCTTAAGCGTATGCATCTGAATGATAAGCATTTAATGAACAATCAAACTGTTTGTTATCCTGCTATTAATGCTTTATTCGAGGTGTAACTCGGACCGCCTGAGTTGCTCGGACCGCCTAAGCTTCTCGGTACTCAAAAGTTCCTTGGAGAGTTCTTGTTCCTCGGAGCGTATGAGTTCCTCGGGGAAGCAGTTTTCCTCGTTGTAGTATGGTTCCTCGGAGCGTGTGAGTTCCTCGAAAGTGTTTGTTGTTGCCACGTAGATTGCCACGTGTCTTCACTTTATTGAGTCATGTCAGCAGACTAAATTTGGTATCAACAATAACCTTAATTATATAATTATACTAAATAAACTTGCCTCTAAGTCAAATGGGTATAATTTCTATGAACAAAGCACCAATTCTTCTTCTCCTTCCATGTTGCTCTTTTCTTTAGCTCCAGGGATGCCTCTCAATGTATAAAAATGATTTAGTCAAAACGTAATATCTATTTTATACTAATTACCCACGAAATAAAGCTTAGTTTCCTCATGGATCCTAACCATTAAGCCAAAAAATAATTATAAATAGTCTAAAGTCTAGCCTAAGGCATGTACTAACCAATGGGCCTTAAAACCCAACTTTTTAAGGTGTAACTGGACCTTTTACATGTCCTAAAATCATTCAAATTATTTTACCAACATTAATATTTTTATTCATTAAAAATTTATTAATTTATTATTGTATTTTAAATTCAACTCAATTTGAAATAATAACGTAAATCTAGTGACATCATCAGTCAATGCTGATGAATACACACAAATATAATTTATTTAATTTACTTTAAATTACGGGGTAATACATTCTCCCCCCTGAAAGAAGTAATTTAATCCTCGAATTTTAATTTTCTTATATTCCAACTCAAAAGTCTAAAAATATCTCACCCATAGCACTCTCGCACAACTATGAGATATCTACTCCCCATGACCTAATATACCTAAGTCAATCGTGTCATAACTATAAGATATCTACTACCCATGACCTAATATACCTAGGTCTATCGTGTCATAATTCTCGTTCGGTCACTACTCTACCCCAACTCATTTACCTATTGAAATTTGTCCTTCCCTTGTCGGCATAGATCTTCTGATGCCCCTGCACTGGCGTCCACCTAATAGGCATGATGCCCGACACCAAATCTATATAAAATTCTATCTCCCTAGATTTTGGTAACCGTAGAACCTCATCAAACACGTTCGTAAACTCCTGGACTATCTATATGGAGTCTAAAAATATGTTAAATTCATCATTCGAAGTTGTATCCATGTAATACAGGTGTATGCTAGACTCTCACTCAAGCCTATGCATAACTATAGGAAACATCCTCGCCCCAAATGGTAATAAAAAAAAAATACCCTCATGGTAGTTAATATAAGAGTATTGTATATAGCTACTACTCAAACCAAAATCATACGAACCATAAGACAATAAGTTTAAATCAAATAGGCAATTGAACTCCAAGATGGCCACGCATATACAATCACGTCTTAAAACATCCCCCATCCACTAGGATATCCCCGTGTAAATAAAGATCGATGCCAACATTTATGTCACCCATAACCATAATAAATCACTATAAAATAAAAGAATGATAACTCCTCGATGTCTATTACTCGCGATTCACAAACACAATATAATCGTAATCTATCCTATGGTGGTAACCCCAATACTACAGGTTGTCCTATAGTAACAACTCATGAAGTGGTCTCGCTCACCACCCATTCACAACCTATTCTAAAAACTATAAAAATGACATCCCTACGACGTATCTGCTAACTTAACTCTACGATAATTTCTACTAAAACTTGTATTTTTGGGCCTACCATCATTAACCTTTAGTATGATACTCATAATTCGTTGGTTCTACTAGTCCTAATATATCACACTATTTAATCTTGTAAACCTCTTGGAGTCGGCTCATCCTATATGGTTCATTTTTTCTTGTGAGACTTACACCACTCGGGGTGATGATACACTATCTCTTATTATTTGGGTCATATTTGGCCTTTTAGCTTCCCATTCTTAGAAATACCTATCCTCTCTACCTAAGTGGAAGTGATGCAGGACAGGTTACCCATTAGCATCTACCAAACTCGTTATATAAGGTTTCTGTCATCTCAAAAAGTCTTCTCAAATTATAACTAAAATTGAAATTAGTCTTCTTCTCTTTTGTATTAATTCCACCCAATTCAGAAAGAGCAACAAAGTGGGACTTCCCCTCATATCGGTTATCAAGTGATTGTCCAGATAAGGTCTCTACAATTTCTCCTTTTTACCATGACAGATGGTGAGTGAAAACATGTACCTTCGAACCATATGCTAAGAACATCTCAAATATCTCACATCCAGTGATCTCTAACTCCCGCTTAAAAGAGACTTCATGCGTGCGATGACTCGCAAGTGAAATAAAAGCAAGGAACCCTCCAAATACACTTTGATCGCCTTGAATCGGTTATTTGTAACAATAGCATTATAGATCGTAGTTATAGAATACCAATTTTAAACAGTAAAAATCTAAAGTAATCAAACAATGCAATGCAGAATAGTGATGGACGCAATCAATATCCCCAGGACACTAGAACTTGGAATACTCTGATACGAATTATGATACCTCGTAAAATTAAACACTAGATTGATTAGGCCTAATATAAACTCATGGGAAATAAAATCATTAAATATCATTCTAAGCATGATTGTAAGTAAAAACTGAAAGCATAAATAAGTATTTCAACAAAAAAGTGATGAACCATACAATCTCTGATACGAAATCTAATATATGTAATAAAATCCTTGTGTATTTTCATTATACAATCGCAAACACAACATAATAATAAAAGAAATTTGAATCATGGTCATGCAGACTCTACATCTACATCTTATAAGATCAACAACGGGGAGTAGCTAAGAAACGAATGAGGAACGAAGAAACACTCTGACCCATGACCCGAAAAATGTTAATGGGAGATGTTAATAACAAGTCTATGTAGTATAACGATATAATTTATTTTTGGGACATAATACAACTACATATCCTCTGCTCATATTTTAGTTTTTTTAAAGTTAACGCAACCTAGACAACCCCAAATATCACATATATCTACTCCCAAGCCCATATGTTCCCCGTGATTAACTCTTAATACTTTCTATAGACTATTATTATTTACGAATATCCCTCTTGATCATCTACAAGTCACAAGTGTAATAACATCTCAGGGTAAAGTGTGCTCTACAACATCATCACATAATTCCGATATAGTCCAATACATGTACCGAAAGTAAGGTTCCGTCACAAGTCACACATAATAAAGGCCTATCATGCTGCCTTCAGGGATCACTCACACATTCTAGCCATAGTTATAGGTCATCCCACACCTGTAACCATTAAACGACATTCAAAAGGGATAGTAACTATGCCATCACACCGGTCATACCCCCATACCCAAATACATATTAGAGGATCAACCTGAGCATCTCACTCTAGATACAAATAGTGTTCGGGGTAAAAAAAACAAAGGTAGACTTATCTCATCGCATCGAGTTCATACATAATTATCACATATAGGTAAAACTATCATCATCACATCAGGGTACCATCAGAATGATCATATCACAATCCCCATCTGGATATCCCCTCTAGTATGTCTTCTTCGAGTACACATGCCCAGTCTATCCTAAATATGGTACACAATATACGTACAGAGTTATGGGTTACAAGTATACTATACAAATACTAACTTACTTACAAACTAGGTAAGTGATTAGATTCACATAATTGACGATCTTAGATTAGTAGCTTACTATAGACCAAGTCCCAGTATACACAACTCCATTATTCGACTTTGCTAAGGTCCCAGCACCTCCAATTTTAGAATTCCATCTCTAAAATCCCACATAATATAGTTAATTCATGCATATATGATTTTAGGTTTAACTCCAAAAACATTTCCTTAATTAAGCTAATTACTCGAACCAAAACTCTCCCCCTGAGTTAGACTACCTAACAAGAGAATTATCATAAACTATGTTCATCAACACAATCCCCCAAATCAAGGTTCAAACCTAAGGAAAAGAGGGAAGTCGATCGATTTTCAACAACTTGGTAGAAATTTCAGCCCGATGCACTCTTCAGAAAATAATCATTTAACATAGCTCCAAAAATTTTGAAATTAATCAAAACGTTCAAAACTCGACTTAATTAGGGTATTATTTTCCCCGAAAGGACAAATTTATAGATATACTGTGCCAAAAACTTCCTCAAAGTACAAGATCCTCTTTAGAAAATTTCAACACTACGTTATGTTGAGAAAATAATCATAACATATTCAACACAACTCCAAAAATTATGAAACGAATGCTCACACATTCTTAACACAAATTAACTTGGACTTCACTTCTGCAAGAAATTCATATTCTCAGGTACACTGCACAAAAAACGTCCTAAAAGTGATTGATTTTATCCAAAAAATATTTTCATAATTTAAACCTCCATTGATGACCCTTTAAACTCACAATTCACCACCAAACTGAACAGTAGTCATATCTAAGTGTGCTAATATCAATCATAACCTATAAATAAGGTCTTTAACATAGTATTACACATATCTTAGCTATAAACGCAAATTATCATCTCAAGAACCCAATAGATAAATTAATCCAACTTTAATCCAATTAGAGATTAATCCATTAAATTATTAAAGGATTTCCATCCACTAAAATTGAATAGCATAGCCATATCATCAATTTAGTAAACTCTACTTTAAAGCATGATGAATCATCATAATTTCCTAATATATTAAGAACATGGATTTTTAATCTAATTACACAATTAACATGATTCTAAGAATTGTTATATAAGTTGTATAATTCAAATTATTTTAGTTTTAGGTCAAGAATCAAGTGGATAATTATACTATAACACAACCTCAGTTATATAATTATACTAAATAAATAGTCCCCTGAATTAAGTGGGTTAAACTCCTAAGATAAAATCCCCAGTTCTTCTTCTCCTTCCCTTTGCGTCTTTTATTTGGCTCTAGGGTTGCCCCATATGTATAAAAATGATTTATTCTAAACCTAATGAAATTAGGGTTGGTCCCCTGATGGACCCTTACCCATTAAGACCACAACTAATTTCAATTAGTCTAAAGTCTAGTCCAAGGCCTATGCTAACATATAGGCCTTAAAACATAACCTTTAAAGGTTTACCTGGACCTTCTACACATCCCAAAATCATTAAAATTATTTTACTAGAACTTTTGTTTTTTTTCACTAAAAATTTATTAATTCATTACCGTATATTAAATTCAACTCAATTCGAAACACTACTAGTCACTACAGATAAATATGCCCAAATCTAATTTATCTAATTTTCTTTAAATTATGTGATATTATATTAGTTGTGTTGTCTTTAGTAGCGGGAAAAATTCTATTATTGTAGCCAGTTCCATCCTTGTCATTTTTTATTTGGATGATTCCTAAAATCTTATCCAACTTCTCTGACCTAGATTCGATATCAAATTTTATGTGACTCTAAACTCTCCAATTTTTTTTTTAACTCCACAGTCCTAGACTTAATCAAAATACTAGAATCATCAAACTTTAGGGACTTCTTCTGCAAGTTTTCAAATAATCCACAAAGTTTATCTCTCTATCCTTTAACAAACTCGAGCTTTTCCCTAAGAGTCTTATCACGTTCCCTTAAATCCTCAATCAATTGAACATCGTTATTACCTATGACATATTCCCTCAACTCAGCTTCTAACCTCAAGTTTTCCTATTTCAACTTCAATGACTTGGTGTATAACTCCCTAAACGTAACTTGAATCTCACTCTCCTCCTCTTGTTCTTCTTCTTCTTATAATTATCATTACTTGTGAATCACAAGACTAAACGTCCAAACTGTCATCCAATTGATCATCATTATCGACATTAGATTTTTCATTTAAGACGACATGACTAGCTGTGAAAGAGGTGTATTTACACTCAATGGGAGAATCACATTCCTCTTCCAAATCACTATAAAAAAATGTAGCTTTATATGCCTTGGTCCTCTTGCCTTCTTTCCCTAGTTTAGTGGGACATGCGCACGAATAATTCCCTAACCCTTAGCATTCAAAATGCGTATTTCGATAATACACATTCTTAGAGTTATCTCTCTACTTCATATCATGGTAATTTAAATTCTTAAGACTTCTTATCTTTTATGCGAACTTCCTAGAAAACTTGTCTACCACTTTAGGATCTAAATCTCCCTCGCTATTCAAATCTAACACATCCCCCTTCCTTGTTTTCAAAGATACACCCTTTTCTTTCTTATCTTTATTAGGAGGAAACATGTTCAACTCATATGTTTTGAGATCACTTATAAGTTCCTAGACCAATATAGTTATGACACCTTCAAAAGAATTTAGTATCGTGACCTTGATGTTAAATCATTCAGGTAACGACTAATTTTTTTTATCACCACTATCAACTTGGGGATAGGCTCACTTGGGTTAAACAAGGAATCGATAGTATCGAACAACTTAGCGTAGAACTCATCAAAAGAATCATGCTCTAACATCTCAATTATTTAAAAATTAGTCATCATATTTTACAACATACAAACCCTAACAGTGTCAATGCCCTCGTATGTGCATCGTAAAATACCCAAGCATCCTCTGCACTCTCACATGCTATAATCTATAACCTCTTTAATCATAACTGTAAGAAAATATCATTCACTGCATTGGAATTAAACGTCGATCCATTCTTTTCATCCATTGTCCAAATCGAGTATTCTTTCGATAAACCACCCTTGGTGGGAGGAGGCCACCCTTGATCAACCGAGTTCCAAACATTCTTATCAATCGATTATAATAAAAATCTCATTTATGCCTTACAATTAGGATAGTTTGACCCACCAAATAATAGAGATCCGGTAATATAAATACCCTCACAGTTGAAATCCATCTAAACAATCCTAAAGGTGCACTAAACAGGGATCTAACATAATTGTAGACACCCCATTCTAGAACCCTCTAATCTCTCCTTAGATCCCTAGCACCTCCCTGTATCACTAAGAACCTAGGTCATATTCCGAATACTTATCTAAAGGCCATCGGGCGCTCCCAGGCTCTGTTTTGACCAAAAGTCAAACTATCCAGCTCGACTGGGACTGAATGAATCCTCGAAGGGCACTGGAACCCATTTCCAACGGTCTACCCCGTGCGCAATTCTGACTTACGGTGAGGAAAAATGACCTGTTTTCCCTCAAAACTTGATCCGGAGGCCATCGAGCGTTCCCGGGCTCCGTTTAACCAAAGTTAACTCTTCACCTCGATCGAGACATAATGAATATTCAAAGGGCACTGAAACCCCTTTCCAACTGTCGGCTCCAGGACTAATTTTGACTTACAGTACGGACGGACGATCCGTTTTACTCTGAAAGGTCATCGAATGCTTCTGGGCCCCAGCTGACCCAATTCAACTCCCCAAACTGAGTCAAACTCTTTGGAATGTCAAAGTACGTCTCAGAACCTTTCCAACGGTCCACCCCATGCACGATTATGACTTACTATATGGACGACTGATCCATTTGCATCCGACGATCCCCCATCCAAAGGACCGACAAGCACTTCTGAGCCACATTTGTCCTAAATTCAACTCCCAAAGGTCTCTAAAGTAGCTTTTCAGCGGTATGCCCCATGTGCAATTTGGATCAACCAATTGCATTTTACATCCCTTTTTCTGAAGGAACCTGAACGAGACTGCCAGACGATAGGTTCAAAATCCTGCCTATTGGTAATGTGACTAAAGACATCTGTCGATTGGTAGGACTAGACCTATGACAATCAGCAATACCATGGGCCTATAAAAATGAGGGCCTGACCTCATTGCAAAAAGGACCCAAGATCTGAGATCCATCACTCTCAGCGAACTCAGAAAACCTCTCTAGAAGTCAGCGTGATTTCTCCATCCAAATCCCTTTCCCACCCTCACTTTTCATCACCTTTTTCATCAAACTTAGTGAATTCATCATCATACAAGTTCAAGGGTTGCTCTCCAACATTCAAGATCAAGCTCAAGATCTTCAAGAACGTTCAACTTTCTTTACGCTCTCTTAAATTTTCCTAAATTCGCATAAACTTGTGTTATTGCTTAACATCTTTTCTCCCCATCTCACATATCCTAATATACTTTTCATTATTTTAGTATTGTTTCACATCTCTTATTTTTCAATTAAAAAACCCAAAAAATAAGAGAAAGAGGGTTTGCTTATAAATGCCAAACGGGAATTCTCACAATGTTCTGATACTTTTCTCACACTAAAACACCTTTTCACACACACGCGCACACACACACACACACACACACATGTATAAGAGAATTCCCCAGTTGGATTTATGGGTTAAACCCCACCCCTGATTTTGCATACGAACTACGTGGACTTTGATGCCTCTATAGGCTACGTAGGCGTCTCAGGGTAAAACTCGAGACCCGATTCCCATTTCTTTTCATTTTCTATTTTTCTATTTTCATAATTCTTTTACTTATTTCTCTTAGATTGTAAATATTTACATATACATATATTTGTTCTTAGTAGTGTATTATTCCATACGCGTTATCGTTCCATTATAACGATCAACGCAAGGATAATCGCGTAAATCCTATTTTCTAATATTACTTTTGGGAACATTCCTACAGATGACTCACTCTATCTTTTCCATGATTCAAGTCGATGATTCCTATATCCATTATATATACACATGCGCACATATCAAGGATAAATATAGGGAAATGGCAACAAATCCGTGAAAGACCGGAAGGGTGGAATGGGTGCCTAACACCTTCCAATTTCGTAACTTAGCCTCTGGACCCTCCTCGAATCACTTTTGGTTTCACATGTATCAGTATGTCTTTGATGTTGTACTTCGGTATGGCTCCACCTTCTTTTGTGTGTTTTGAGTAAAATAGACTGGCGACTCCATCTCTCTAGAATTATCACCTCACACATCGTGGACGACGTCCGAAGCCCTCCCGAGATCCTCTCACCATATATATATATATATATATATATATATAGAGAGAGAGAGAGAGAGAGAGAGAGCGGATCAAGTGAGGTCCCCGAGTTTGAGGTCCCTAAATGAGGTCCATTTTTTTAAAATAGTAAAACAAATATTTTGAGGCTGATTTTTTTTGTATGGTTCTTAAACATTTCAGTAGGACCATAAAGAAAATCAACTGAAAATGAATTTTTTTACTATTTTAAAAAAATCGGTCAAACTTTGTCAGTTTTCAACACCTTAAAAACAACTTAAAATTGACACAGTTTGACCGATTTTTTGAAAATAGCAAAAAAAAATCATTTTGAGCTGATTATTTTTTTATGGTCCTACTGAAATGTTTAAGAACCATACAAAAAAAAATCAGCCCCAAAATATTTGTTTTACTATTTTAAAAAAATGGACCTCATTCTGGGACCTCAAATTGGGACCTCACTCTCTCTCTCTCTCTCTCTCTCTCTCTCTCTATATATATATATATATATATATATATATATATATATACGCGAGGATTGGGGATGGCCATCATGGCGTCTCCGCTGGGGACTTTTGTTTATGAGGGCTAGACTCTATTTACATGGGTGTTTTATTTTCTTGTATATTCCCCTATTTGCATGTTCCCCTTTACTATTCATGTTTGCCTCATTCTTATTATTCTATTCACACACTTGTAAAAGATTCTCCATGTACACTTCACACCACATGGACCTAGAATCACATGTATCCACATGATGCATGCATCACTTGTCCATGCTTGGTAAGCTATTGGTACTTGAACTTTGCTGCCTATTTGGCATGATCAAGAAAGATACTCTCATCATAAGACACTAATAAGAGAATCATGAATGATTCACATGACATCACCAAAGAGCATTATTATTTAACAAAATTTTGTCCAGTAACTGGAGGGTCACTCCATGATGGGCGATGGTCTGGCAGGGCACAGTTAGCCTAAGCGATATGAATCTCACCTTCCTTTGGCCAAGTACCTTCGACATATGTCGAACAATTACCCCGAATCATATTGCTTGACTGAAGTCATGACGGGAGGTATATCGTAGGGAACTCATTCACGTACGTCGAGTATATCGAATTCGCGCTCACACGTACCATCCCCAAGAGGTATATAGTGAGGCAATTCACGTACACTTAGGTGTATTAAATGGCTTGTCCACACGTATCGACTGCCCTCAAAAGCAAGACTTATATCGTGGAAGTCACGCCAAAGGGGGGAACCCTTTACAATTCACACGACCAACTTTATACCCATATATAGTTGTCAAGCCTAGGACACACATGTTAGATTTCCGATTTTGACCCGAAACACTGCTAAAATTCTGGGTCACCCTCTCACCCAAATTTTCATCTAATTTTAAAATGGGAACTTGGCCGTCAGCCTGATTACAAGTCCAACCATAACTTTACATATGTTACAAACCCAACTTTTCTTGGCTCGGGTCCCGTCCAGCATTTCACTTTGCATTTAGTAGAATTTAATACAAGTGAGAATATAGTAATTATAATAACATGCTGAGACCAGTTTCCCAAAAATATTTCTCCTTTCTTTATCAAAATCCAAACACATTTCTCCTTTCTTTATCAAAAATCCAAAAATATTTCTCCTCCCTTTATCAAAAATCCAAAAATATTTTTGTCTTTCAATCTCAAAAAGAAAAAATGTCAAAAATATTTTCATTCTTTTTTTCAAAAATAAATCTCATTTTACGCCTTCTTAGGTCGACTACACACCCTTGGCCTGACTCTTTATTGTCTTCAGTCTTTAGTCAAATTATCCTAGAGCTTTGTTCATTTCCATACTACTTCTTTCGAGTCCGAAATCCATTAGCTTTTCATTGAGAACACATATCATGTACCAGTTGTTCATCCAGATCTGATGGCAGTTTTAGCTCAGCTCATGTCCAAGATTGACAACCTCCAAACTGAAGTTCGCGAGATGCTAAGAAACCAGGTTCATGTTCCTCAATAGCTCGAGGCCAAGTTCCCTCACGCTATGGGTCCACCTGAGCCTATCTGGGTTCCCAAAGAGTATCAGCATGCTCCACGTTCCCCTTTTGATTATGGGCCGCCGCCTGCCCAGCTTCCTATGCCAAACCTTGCCCAGCCTGGGGCTAACTTGCCTATGATCATGGATCTAAAAAAATGAAGAATTGAATATGGTCAAAGAATATATCAAGATGTTAACTAAGAAGTTCGAACAAGTCATAATCTCTGGGAATTATATGGACTAAACCCACATGTATCCTTATCCTAAAGCAAGGTTACCCGAGAAGTTTAAGATGCCAAATATCGAGAAATTCGGAGGAAGTGGACCCCCCCCCCCCCCCCCGATTGTTCATATTTGTAGTTATCACCATTCTATGACTCTCCTAGGGGATTCTGAAGAAGTGATGGCCCAATTATTTCAGCAAACCTTGAAGGATAGCACCCTCCGATGGTTTTTATCTCTTAAGGAATCCAGAATCCGTAGCTGGGAGGACATAGCCTGAGAATTCATATTGTAGTAGAAATACAAGGAAGAGCTTGAGGTCACCCACCGTGATTTAGATCTTCTCAAATACAACTATAGGGAATCAATCAGTAACTTCATAGCCCGATGGAGGGAAAAAGCCTCCACCATGACTAATCGTCCATCCGAGGAAGAACATGTCAACATAGTGATGAAGAAATTCTCACCCTGTGTTCGAGCAACAATGGGAGGAATATATTATCTCCACTTCTGAGATCTCAGAGAAGCAGGAGTAGAAATTGAGGAATGTCTTGCTAAAACATAAGTTGAACTAAAGAAAGTGTCTGAATAAGTCACTGCAAAAAATATGATAAGCCTATCATTGCTACAGTCTCAATCATAAAAAAAATCCCTCAACCAACCACATCGTGGGCACCAAAAAATCCGCCCTGTACCAGCCCGAAAGGAATACACCGAGATCCATGATCCACTCTCCAAAGTTTATCAATCCCTATTACGCCGAAGCCTTATCAAACCCTTGGACCCCCGTCCATTGCCCAATACACTCCTAAAAAAATTCAAGGAAAATCCCCAGTGCGCCTTTCACCAAACTACTGGCCATAACACCGACCAATGCTTCCACCTTCGAAACATAATCTACGGTCTGATTGACCGGGGTGCCATTGTCCCACCCACCAATCCAAAGCCAAACACTACTCACAATCCACTCACAAATCATGTCAACGCCATCTTCCTAGAAAAGAACACAAAATTTGATCCCTCAACTCAAATCACACCGATATACTCACCCAAACCTTTCCTAACTTGCCCATATTTCCTCCTGCACCCTACTAGTCTCGTTGATCAGGCACTATCACTCCTTACCAAAGCATGCATCGCTGTCATGGAAGTATGGAATAATCGGAAGTATTAAACCAACTCCTAGAGTTCGAGCTGAAACTTCCCTCGCAGATGATCATTGATTGCCGATTGCTAGAGGTTCAATACGTTGTTCTTGGAAGCACGAAAATGGGCCCAACAGTCAGACAGTTAGGTAGTACTAACTGATGAAGTCAGCTTAGATGCCGTTGTCCAAATCATGGTATAATTATTAATGCAAACCAATAATATTTACGATATGACTGAGTTACTTGATACCCTAAATCTACAAGGGTGTCTGGTCCCTTCGCCATTACTCCTCCCCAAAGAATGGGAGAACCTGTATGACAAATCCATTGAAGTTATGGAATGCATTAACTTCACATGGGAAGATAGAATTATTGCCACCGGATAGGGGGGAAGGATTCAAAGATTCAAATGGAGAGCAAGCTTCAGAGAAAATTGGCCCGGTAGCCAACATGTGTGGGATGATATCATTTAAAGAACTCCTTGAAGAAATAAACAAGGTGGAAGAACAACTCGAGATCGACAAGGAAAAGGGTTCATGTTCTTCCCTTCTTCAGTAAATCACATGACCAGATCAGGGAGGGTTTACGAGATCCCAATCTTACTACCAGCCAATGACAAAGGGAAGGGTGTTGAAAGCCTTCTTATGCTAGAGATGATCCTCGAGGATAGCAAGATTCTTGATCAACTGAAGAAAACTCAAGATAACATCACTCTATGAGGGATTTTCATGTCTACCCAGTTGCACAAAAATGCTTTGATCAAGTTTCTCATCGGACCCACAGTTCCTCCTTCTGCCACACCAGAAGAAGTGAAAAATTTAGTGGCATCCTTGACATCTACCCGAATGTTATCCTTTTTCGAAGAATAAATCCCTAGAGTTGGGGCAAACCACAATCATGCTCTCAATATCTTCGTCGAAGTTATAAGGAAGATCATACCACTCTTTCTTTTTGATAATGGATACACTTTGAATGTCTTACCATTAAGAACCTTTAATTGCTTAGGACTGAAGGAAAGTGACCTCACTCCAACCTCCGCTGATGTAAATGCCTATGATAATACCCGTCGGGAAGTGATGGGATCCATAAAACTTGTAATAAGGGCTGGCCCTATAAACCCTACCATTGAATTCCATGATATTGACATCCCAACTTGGACAACCTTGGATCCATAGTATAAAGGGTGTGTCTTCCTCGCTCCATTATAAATTAAAATTCTTCGCCGACGGATGAGTCATCATCATTTTGGGCAATGACGATAATGCCAAGAATGCAAGTACCAGAAATCCAATCCTTAAGATACAACATGTGTCAAATGATATGCTCCAATCAGGATTTTGAGTTTTGCCACTTTTACTCCCGGCAGGGGATAACTTTGGAGAAAGGGTTTATCCAGAATATGACCCTTCATGGCAACGTCAATGTGATTCAAATATTCAAAAACATTCACTTCATGCCTGGACTATGGCTAGGGCAAAGATAATAAGGGACACCTAAACCCATCATACTAAAAAAATCTTTCCCACCATGCGATTTTGGGTATAAACCATCAGAATAAGAGCTCAGAATGATCTGGCAGTCTCAACCAAAGACAAGACTAGTCTGCATCCAAACCATCTCAGGTGACTCCTTGAATATACGATTCGTCAAAGAGGGAGAGGACTTCCCCTTTTGTGACTTTATGTAACCATGGTATGACCATACAGATAAGAAGATGAAGCCTGAAATGGAGATCTATTTCCAAGACAGCTACCCATGGGCTGAAAGTTCCCGACACCATGTACAACCGCTCATCAAAGATACCAAAGATTCTGAGGGAAGTGACTCCGAGGATTAATTTAACTTACAAACACTGAGGCTGACACTCTGCATGGTTCATTAAAGCACTACATTACTGGATCCATCCCACTTCATTATAGCTGCTGATACACCTCTCCTTAACTAGCATGCTGCGCCAGTTGAACCTATTGAAATCATACCTAACCCCAATGTTTACCCCATCTCTTCTTCTATTGTCTATCCTTGCTCTAATATAATCGAAACCTCCTTTGATGAGGTGCTCGATGTTATTTTTCCTATCAATGAAATAAATGAAAATTTTGAGTATGTTGTTGTGCCTTACATTAATTATTTAGATTCTAATCAAACCTTTGATGATGATGATTTTGGAAATGAATAATTCTTAACTGATATAAATAAGGTTAATAACAAAAAACATAATCTCGTTCAAGTTAATGAAAAAGAAATAATTGTTATAGCCTCGGTTCTAGTAGCCAACTGTGCGAGATTAGGATAGGGGCTGCCCTTGACGAGCATGAGCGCACACAACTTGAAGAATTATTGAAGGAATTCATAGATGTATTCGTATGGTCCTATGACGATATGCTTGAGATTGATACTAAAATAGCTCAACATGAGATCCCTACCCTTCCAGATTACAAGACGGTTAAACAAAAGATAAAAAAGATCCTCACCAAATGGTTGCTCAAACTGAAAGAAGAGGTGATCAAATAGATGAACATGGGCTTCATTCGCGTGATCGAATATCCCACATGGATAGCCAACATAGTGCATGTGCCGAAATCAGGAGGGTAAGTTCGGATGTGCGTAGACTATCAGGACTTGAACAAATCCTCTCCGAAGGTTGATTACCCGCTACCTAATATTGACATGATCGTGGACAACACAACCAATCATGCTATTAAGTCATTTGTCGACGGGTTTTTCGGATAAAACCAAATCAAAATGCACCCAGATCACTAAGAAAATACTATGTTCATCACCCTATGGGGAACCTTTTGCTACACTGTTATGCCATTTGGTCTCAAGAATGTTGGGGCTACCTACCAGAGGGCTGCCACAACCATCCTACATGATCTGATTCACAAAGAAGTCGAGGTCTATGTGGATGATATGCTTATCAAATCCAAAACTAGAGAATGTCATATTCCTTTCCAAAAGTTCTACGAAGGATTGCAACGGTATCAGATGAGACTCAATCCACATAAATGTGTCTTCGGCGTTACCAAGGAGAAATTCTTGGGATTTATGGTGAGTAAGAAGGGGATAGAAGCAGATCATGCCAAGTTGAAAGCCATCATCGAAATGCCACCTCCCCGAATGGAGAAAGAAGTCCATGGATTCCTTGGGAAAATATAATGCATCAACCGGTTCATTATCCAGCTAACCTCCATCTGCGAACCAATTTTCAAACTCCTTCGAAAGGATTTAACCAAGGTTTGGAACGAGGCATGCCAAGAAGCTTTTAATCGAATCAAACAATATCTGACCCAACCTTCGTTACTCATGCCACCACAACCAGGTCTCCCCTTACTCATATACCTAACCATAATCGATACTGCAGCTGGGCCTTTGCTTGACCAATACCTTGAAGAATCCCACAAAGAAAGATCTATCTATTACGCTAGTCGTAAATTGATTAGATACAAGGTAACTACACTGTTTTGGAAAAGTCATGTGTCATGCTTTTTTAACTCACCCAAAAGTTGTGACACTACATGCTCGCCTTCCCCATCAAATTTATATCCTGAATGGACCCCATCAAATACATGCTTGAGAAACCCGCCTTATTCAGTTCAATGGCCCAATGGTTGATGTTCCTAAATGAGTTTGATATCATGTACGTCACGTAGAAAGCCATAAAATGAAGATCCATCTCTGACTACCTCGCTGACTACCCCATGGAAGAAGCTAATGTATGGATCTCTGAATTCCTAGATGAAAACATCCTTTGCGCCGCTCAAGACGACCTTCGATGGTAGATGTTCTTCGATGGAGCTGCCAACAAAATGGGATATGGCATTGGGATACTTTTGTTCACCCTGGATGACTCCCACACTCCCATCGCTATCAAGTTAGATTTCCCCAACACCAATAACATGACTGAATATGAGGCGTGTACGGTAGGCCTCAAAGTTTCTCTCAAGAAAGGTATTTAATGCCTAGATGTCTACGGGGATTCTTCCCTCATCATCGGTCAAGTGCTCAGAAAATAGAAAGTTAAGGACAGGAAACTCCAACCCTTCCATGCCCACTTATAAGAACTAGCCTCCCAATTCCAAGATATCACCTTCCACTACTTACCTCGAACAAAGAATAACCTAAGAAATTCCCTTGCTACCTTAGCCTCTATGGTTGACATGCTCGAAGGAATAACAATGGCCCCCTTCCTAGTTCAAAAGAAAGATAAACCAACCCACTGGTACAACATTGAGCTCATCACCAAAGAAGATCTCGAGCTAGACAATTATTAGTACACTGATATTTGGAACCTCCCCAATTATGGTAGGTATCCCGAAGGTTCCAATAAGAAAGACCGAGAAACCCTTCAAAGACTGGCCACCCAGTACATCATCTGTAAAAAATAACTATTCAAAAGAAACTTCGATGGAACCCATATACTCTGCACTGCAGGGGCTACATTTAAGAGATAATACAGAAGATCCATAGCAGGGAGTGAGGACCTCACATGAACGGTAACATGCTTGCCAAGAATATTATCCGACAAGGTTACAACTGAACCACCATGGTCCAGGATTACACCGATTATGTTCGGAGATGCTTCCAGTACCAATAGTTTTCTAACCTTCAACACCTGCATTCATGAGAATTATACAACATGACTTCTCCCTAGACGTTCTTTACCTAGGGCATCAACATCATAGGGAAGGTTACACCCAAGGCTTCTAATGGGCATGAATTTATCCTAGTTTCCGTTAATTACTACACCAAATGGGTAAAAGACGAGTCATACACATTTTTTAACTCTAAGAAAGAAGCCAAATTCATCAGGAAGGACATCATCTACTAGTATAGGGTCCTACATGAACTTGTGTTAGATAATGGGTTGCACTTCGAGGGATAAGTCACAGAACTGGTCAACGAGTATGGGATTCAGAGACACAATCTTCTCCCTACCGACCTCAAACCAATGGTGCAGTCAAATTCGCTAATAAGAACTTCAAAGCCATCCTTAGTAAAATGACTAAAAGGTGTCGATATTAGGACGATCGAATCCCTTATGTCCTATGGGGATACTGAACCTAAATCTGAACTTCAAATGGGGATATCCTTTACTCTTTGGTCTACGACATGGAAGAAGTCCTACCCGTTGAGCTAGAAATCCCTTCGCTTCGCGTCATATTCGAAAGCCAAGTCAGTGAGGAGGAATGGCATCAAAGCCGTCTCGACGTGCTATCAGTCTTGGACAAAAGGAGACTAAAATCATTGTATCACATATAAGGGTACCATCTCTGAATAGCGCGTTCATTTAATAAGAGAGTGAAAGACCGCAGTGTCCAAGAAGGGGACTTATCCCTTAAAGAAATCATAGAACCCATTTGGGACTCCAGAGGGAAGTTTAAGACCAATTGGAGTCGCCCATACATTATAAAGAAAATCTTTTCAGGAGGTGCCACTATGCTCATCGACCATGACCGAGAAGAGATGAATCTTCCAATCAACTTGGACTGTCTCAAAAAATTCTACCCCTAGTCTGAAATCTCGGCGCGCTACGACTATTCTCATCTCCCTTCTATTCTAAAATAATTCTCCATTTCCCTCTACCCAGAACTACATGGGCCTGATCCTATGCAAAAACCATTTTCTTTCAAAAAAAATTAAAACTTTAAAAAAAAAACCCAGAGGTACGTAGGCAACACATACATCTTACATGAGCACATACTTTTCTTTTTCATAAAAAACTATTCTTTTCTTATCTCCGAGACTGATAGTTTACTCTAACATACACTTGAACAAAAGGATTATGCATGCCTTAGCGATCGGTATAGGTAACTCAAAATACAGAATTCATCAAAAGGAATAGCTGGATGATCAAAAACTTGTTTATTTCACTAATAAGAAATTACAGTGCAAGTACATAAGAAAGGGACGGATAACTCCCCTACCTTTCTTAGAAAAAACTCCTAAATTTATTCCACATTACAAAACAAACTCCCCAAGAGTCCTACCCACACTACTAGAGGTGATTGCTCCATCATCATCTACATCCTGGGGTCTCTAAGCTTCCCCTTCTTGAATTGAGTGTCGCGGACGCTTCATAGACCGATAAGATCAAACAAGCCTCGGAAAAACCTCAATACCTCCCTCCATGGTATCAAATAAGACAAACCACCTTTGTCCAGTCTCCTCTACCATCATCTAGCTAACCACTCGTCTCCATAACCACTTTATATAATCTTGGGAGATATGTCAGACTCTCCCAACAGACTGGGAAGGACGGGCCGACGGATGTCGACTCTCCCATAAAGAGCCAAGTCACATGTTCAGACGCTCTGTCAGATCTTCTACCGAAAAGAAATCCAGTGTCTTAGGTGGCGCAATCTGCTCTCAGCCAAATTAGTACAGAAGCCACCAAGGGAAATAAAAAGAGGTCGGTCTGAGACCAACCAGCCGAACATACATGTATTCCCCCAGTTCCAGAATAGGTAGTAGTTGTCCCCACCAAGGCATTGACCAATGCAGTCTTAGAGCCCCATGCTACACAAACCAATTCTCCCAATTCTCAATATCTAGGACAATACTAATGAAATAGCGCAAAAAGTAGTTAGGCACAATCGACATATTTTGAAGGAGTCACCAGGCGAAATCTTTCAGACAACCATATGAATGGCATCATAGGGATACCCCTCATAAACACATAATGACCTTCTCTCCAGGTATCCAGGACATTCAAAGTCTCTGCCAACATCACCACCGCAGGATTGCGATGGTATGACATCCAAAAAGTAATGGCTGCAAGTTGTGGGTCCACCAGAAATTCCCTAGTCACCAGCAGCAATTTTGAAACCAAGCCCAGAACAACGGCTCCCGTATATCCAGCATCACTAACCTCCTATAAATGCACAAACCGTGACACCATTGGAGGGGAAATCATTCCTCTAATAACAAAAGGTCTACCCGAGGGCAAGACGTGGATAAGTCCAGCCAACATCTCCTGAGGAGATCGAGAAAACTCACGCATAGCAATCGCCACACTAGGGTTTACCCCCAACATGGCAGAAAATTCCTCATAAGTCGGACAAACTTCTTCCAAGCCAAAGAGGAATACATGGTCTTCAGGGTACCAAAATTGTACCACCGCCATCTGCATGTTCCACTCTATGGGATAATTATGCCATAAAGAGACTCGACACATGTTGAAAGCATCGTAGTCGATGTTGTAGGAGCACATCACCTCCAAAATCTTGAGAAAGTTGGCAAACTCAACACTACCAGGGAGAGCCATCTCATAGAATAAGAAAGCAAGAATGTGAAGGTGTGATGAAAAATACTCCACCCCTACCCCCTTTTATACTTAAAAACCCTCACAAAAGACAACCCTTGTAGAAATCGGAGGGAATCCTACCCCACAAGGCACCAAAAGCTGAAGAGGTTACTAATCAAGGCCTTGAATTAATGGGACTGGACTGACCTGCCGATAGGCAGGACAAGAGGCTTGTCGATTGGCAACCTCCTTCTTTAGAAACTTCCATTTTTCCTCTTTTATCAAAATCAAAAAATTCAATAAAAATAAATTGATATTCTCAATAGAATTTTGAAAATCCCATTCCATCTTTATACAATTCCTCATTTTAAATAAATAAAACTTTCCTTCAATTCTAAAAAAATTCTTTTTACGGTCTCAGCAACAAAGTAAAAAGCTCATATGCATTTACTCATTCATTACTAAGAGAAGATAATAAAAAACTCTATTGCATTCCATAGATATTTTTGTTACATCAATTATGTAGGAAATAAAGAAAAAAAATGGGACTCTGCTCGAACCCACATTCTCTTTCTCTCACCTACTCTCCCCCTCTCTCTAAGAGATTCCATCAGTGCGAAGTTCTCTCTTTCCCCTGCGGCGAGATGACGCACCACCGCTACCTAAACTAAACTCCTCCTCTTATGAGGCAAATGGCACCAAGAAAGAAGGAACATAAACCGCATCCCGATTATGGGCAGTCGCCAGATATCTAGTCCCTCAGCCAAATGGTGGACACCCGGAGTTGTTGCAAGAAAAGGCAGAATCAGAATCAAACAAAGAAGACCAAAAGAAGAAAAAAAAGAACGACATAAAGGTATACCATAGGATGAAGGACCTCAGAACTCATCTGTCAAGCCCAACTCGTTTAGGTCCATCGCACGAGGATGATGTAACATAGGCACCATCCCTCCATTAGCCCATCGAATGTTGTAGGAAGGAGTATGAAATCGCACAAAGGGAACCTTTGAAGTCGCCGCCACCACAGATGTCAACAGATTACCACCACTGTGGGAAGACCCCACTGGCCGAATTGAACCCGCATGAGGTAAATCCAATGAATCATATATTCTAGGCACCATTAACTAACTCGTCACGAAGTCTAGATAATCATACAGCATAGTCGTGTCGGTGTACAATAAATAGGACTCGCCAATCATCGTCGAAATCCCCGCGTACTCTAGAAACATCCGCTCTCACCTCCTAGACATAGGGGGCCTCGCAGATGGCACCACCGCCTACTCCTCAGAAATCTGTCGAACAACCCTCTCCCCGAGATACCAATAGTGGCCAAACTCATGCACCAGTAAATGCCTCATTTGCGCATTCACCCCAGTCGACCTCGTGTCCTAAACAACCATCTCCCAAGGGTAAAAGGTCACCTAAAAATCCCCAATAGATATAAGTCAATATGGAATCAGAGCACACAAAGACCCAAACTGAAGAAGGAAAAGGTCGTACCCTATCACTATTCAGACCATTCAATACCTGACGCACCGCCTACAGAGAAAAAGACTTCATTGACTATTGATTGACCTTTTGCCATCGATACAACTGGAAAAACTCCCAACGATATCGTCCTTCAAAGCAATAAGTTGTGTATTACACCCAATCACCTCATAGAACCACGCCTGAGAAAGACAGGAATCCTCGATCAAAAAAGGGATGCACAAGGAACAGGCGAATGCATGAAAGGAAAATGCGCAAACTAAAGACTACATCAAGAAGATACATGGATCCAGTAAAAGTCTGCCGGCAGCACCGGATAAATGCATAAAGGGAAAAATAAAGGGTTGTCAAAGTCAGGCCGCCCAATCATAAAGCGGGATGTTCAAAAACATTCTCAAGTACGATAAAAACTACAAGTGGACAACGTCTCCACTCGACTCCACAAGAAATCCCCCCAACACCAGCAAAATGAACAATCAAGCCATCTGCCTCATGTGCAGCCCGTCCTTGACATCAATCACCCTACTCAGCAAAACATCCCTTAGCAGAGACAAACATATATAGTCCCAAGATAATATCCTCCACACATCACCTAGTGCCTCCTGCACCGCCTCCGGCCTCACTTGAAAAGAAAGATCCACCTCTATCTGTGCTCCATCGCAATCCATCCCAGTAGTTGTTTCACATCTATGGGAGTCACAATCATCTCCATGAAAGCAAAATTGAAGGTATGGGTAGGTTCTCACCACCTCTCCCCCAAAGCACATAAGATCACCATTGAACGAGGCGTCTCATCCATCACAAAATCCAGCCTCCTGAAGCCTGCTGACGATACTACCCAACGCACCACAGTCAGCAGGTTCTCCCAGACATACTTAAGCCCCATCGTCCCGCGTGCACGCATAGTCTACAAAGAAACATTAGACTGTCAAAGAAAAACCTTGTAAAAATCAAAGAGAAAAGGAAATCACCAAAAACAAAATGCCAAAATTAATTTTGTACTTACATAACTTCCAAGGTTCACCACCCTGGAAGAGCGATGAGGCAATGACTCCCGCATTAAATTCCGCTCATCCGTAATTGGCTCAAACAGATCAAAATAATTCTCACTCCCCAAAGCAAGAGGACGCCCTAGCCCTCTACTTCACATTCGCCCAATAATTAATAGCTAACCACTCCCCATGTGTCACAGTGCTTACAAAAGCGTCCATTTCTAAGGTTGCAAAATGTTAAGACAATTTGCAGGAGAAAAATGCAAAGAGAGAGAAGGCAAGAAACTACGAAAAATGAGGGGAACCCGCCCCCTTTTTATAGGAAGCCAAAGGTCATGTCGATCGGCACTTCACCCCCATATACCGATCGGCACTGACCTTCCACCTTCTCGAGGCAGTCCAAAAGTTCATGACACTGTCGAATGGAACCCTCCACACCATGCTGACTAGCACACGCCTTAAATTTTCGTACAAAAACTCCCAGAAAATACGAGAAAACCCTAAAAAATCCTCAAAAAATTCCTAAAAATCTCGGGGAAGATGTAGACCATTTTCACCAAGAAAATTTATTTTTTCTCACACTCCCTCAAGGGGAACCCCTAATTACCCAACAGGAACTCTCAAAAGCCAAACGAATCACTCCCCGGCAATGTCCCTAGAGGAACCCTAAAGTACCCCAAACTTCAGGTTATCTCCTATTCCCTAGTGGAATCCTAAAAAACCATTATGACAAAAGTCTCAAAATTGCCCTAGCAAAATGTCCAAAACCCTAGATCACCTAATCACTTCTCCAGTGGAATGCACGACATCAAATTAGGAATTCCACCGCAAAGTCTTCATAAGACACAAAAGTTTCCCTAGTAATCAGTTCCCCGGTTCAAATCAAAATCACGAGGTAATTTCCCTGGTAGTTCCCCGAGAACATCTTAATTTAATCCCTCAGAATTAGCTTTAACTCGTAGAATTGGTCATCTCAATTTAAGCGCTCATAATTGGCTTCGACTGTAGAATTGATAATCTCAGTTCAGGCCCTCATAATTGGATTCGACCCGCAGAATTGTTCATCTCAATTCAAGCCCTCAGAATTGGCTTTGACCCGCAGAATTGTTCATCTCAATTCAAGCCCTTGAAATTGGCTTCGACCAGTAGAATTGGTCATCTCAATTCAAGCCCTCAGAATTGGCTTCCACCGATAGAATTTGTCATCTCAATTAAATCCCTAAGAATTGGCTTTGACCCGCAGAATTGGTCATCTCAATTCAAGCCCTCAGAATTAGCTTCGACCCGTAGAATTGCTCATCTAGATTTAAGCCCTCAGAATTGGCTTTGACCCTCAGAATTGTTCATCTCAATTCAAGCCCTCAGAATTGGCTTCGACCCACAAAATTAATCATATCTCAATTCAAGTCCTTGGAATTGGCTTCGACACGCATAATTGGTCATGTTAATTTAAGCCCTTGTAATTGGCTTCGACCCACATAATTGGTCATCTCAATTTAAGCCCGTGAAATTGGATTTGACTCGCAGAATTTCCCATCTCAATTCAATCACTTAGAATTGGCTTCGACCCGTAAGTTGGTCATCTCAATTCAAGCCCTCAAAATTGGCTTCGACCCCCAGAATTGGTTATCTCGATTTAATCCCTCGGAATTGGCTCCGACGCGCATAATTGGTCATCTCGATTTAAGCCCTCAAAATTGGCTTCAACCCACAGAATTGGTCATCTCGATTTAAGCCCTCAGAATTGGCTTCAACCCAGAGAATTAGTCATCTCAATTTAATCCCTCAAAATTGGCTTCGACCCACAGAAACGCTGATCAAACTTTGACCCGCATGATTGGTTATCTCAATTTAAGCCCTCAAAATTGGCTTTGACCCACATAATCAGTCATCCCCAACATTTCTTTAAGTCCACAGACTTGACCACAATCTTCGGTCATCACTTCCTTTATACCATCCCTAGTGATATGCCCCAAGTGTGACCTCCGCTCGGAGGCACCAACCTCGGCCGAGATCTTCGTCGACACTGGACAAGCCTTGGGCATGTGGCATCAGCACTCGGCCATAGCAAGGTCGGCCCAGGCCGACACTACCACCAACCTCTCCAAGGGACCCTACACGTATCATAAGGGTCAGCAGCACTCCAGTACACCTGGGAAGGGCAACCTCGGCCAGACATAGGCTGAGCTCGCAAGAAGCCACCAGCAACCTCATTAAGACATTAGTCGATGCTCCAAACACACCAGCTCAACCTTGGCTCAACCTCAGGCCGACCTTGTCCATTGACTCGGCCAAGATTAAGCCGAGACCTACATGGTCACTTCGAGCACCTGGGCTTACCAACCTCGGCCTCTCCCAGGCCGAGGTTATACACCAGGTGCGATATCCGAGCATCTGCTGACATTTGGATAAGGGCACATGGACACAAATCAGTTATAACAAAATTATTCCTCACACGTGGGGAGAATATTGCACCATCATTCTCTACATGTGACAGTGACAGATGGCTTTCCCATATTGGTGAGGCATTCACACACATGCACATTACATGAATGGGGGTACATTACACCCCCTAGGTACTATATATAGAGGATCCTCTACCTTGTAAAGGATCCAAGATATACAACCCTAGCTGAAACTCTGTCTAGATACACAATCGAGAGAGAGCTTGAGAGATTGTATCCATGGCCACCAGTGCCTTATTACAGTGAGGTTATTCACACACACAGTGGACGTAGGCCAATTTAGGCTGAACCACTTATATCTTGGTTCTCTATCCTCTTCTCCTCATCTCATTCTCCTACCTATTAAGTAACTATGCTGCCATTGTTGTTCTTAGATTGAGCTTGAAAACACCTTACCTGGTGGTGCTAATCTTAGCATAATCATTTTGGCACCGTCTGTGGGAAAATAGAGAAGCTATCTCTTCCTCTTCTTCAGCTTAAGCTTAACGGAGACTCTGGTGGTGAACCAGGCACCACCCCTGGTGTGGAGCTGCTTCACCATTGAAAGAGGTCCTTTGAGGTACTAAGGTCATCTGTTACTCAAGCTCTATAGTGTTAGCATATGGCACCAGAATTACCACCGCCTCTTCTGCCACCTAGGTGTGGAGGTCCTAGTTCCAGTCAGGCCCCGCCCCAGTTCGAAATGGCGGAGGTAGCTGCAGCCTTCAGGTCTTTAGCTGCAATACAACAAGCTATACAGGAGCAATTTGCACAGCTCAGCCAAACTATGATGAGGCCACCTGGAGTCTCACGGGATATGATCACTCCGGCGGCTGTTCAGCCTCATCCTGATGCCAGGGGACCACCCCAGGCACTAATGAAGGACCATCATGCACCCCGATGGAGAAAGGACGTTGCTGACCCTAGGCGCTTGCGCCTGGGGAAGTAAGGAAACCCTGGCCCAGAGGACAGGTATGACGATCTAGAGGCGGAAGAAGCCCCGGAAGAATGTTGGGAGCCGTATGAGTTGTCAAATAACACTGTACGACCTCTTCGGCAAAGTCAAGGTTATTTCGGCCGAAGAGATGAAGAGGCCCAACAAAGAGGGTCAGCCTTTGATAGGTTGAGCATAGGGTCAGCCTTTGAGAGATTGGGCCCGGTGAATGACCTAAGACAGAGATTGTCGAGATCAAGGAGCGTATCAGGCTCTCATAGAAGGAACAAGAAGGGTCGGCCAGATCAAGGCCGACACTGTGAAAGAAGAGGCAGGGAACAGGATGAGGTCAACAGTTGATGTGCCGCGGCAGGGTAACCCTCGGTCCATCCCATGGAGGTGGCTGGGGACAACCTCGGCCAGGTTGATGGCAGAAGACCGTGGAATGACTCTATCTAGCGCATTGAGGAGAAGATAGGAGACCTCATTAAAAGTAGGGACCCATTACAAAGGGGTTACTCAGTGGGCTCTCCATTTGTGGCTAGGATAGTGGCCTTCCCAACCCGAGCTAAGTTTAAGCCCCCTACAGTGTCTCCCAAGTATGATGGAAGCACTAACCCTGTACATCACATCGAGATGTACCAGTTGGTAGCAGACATCTACTCGATACCCGATGAGATGAAGTTTAGGGACTTCTCTGGGACCTTAACAGGGGCAGCGCACAGTTTGTTCACCTCCCTTCCGAAGAACTCAATTGATAACATCAAAGGCTTGGTTGAACAATTCATCCACAACTTCTTCTTTGGGGTGAAACCTTAAAAGAAGACTAGTCACCTATTGTTTGTCAAGCAGGCCAAGGATGAGAGCCTAAGAGACTACATAGCGAGATTCAACAAAGAGAAGTTGTAGGTCGAAGATTATGAAGAGAACATAGCCATGACCGCCCTCATAGGGGGCCTACAGAAAGGGAAGCTATTGTGGAAACTTGCGGAAGACCCCTAGGTCTATGGCAAAGCTCCTGGCAACCGCAGGGAAACTAATGAATGCGGAAGAGGCAATGGCCGCCAAGTATGAGGATGAGAACCGCGGTGGCAGTGGAATGTCCCAAAGCAAGAAAGATGGGAAGAAGAGGTCGGGTGATGACAAGTTTGCCCACTATACTCCTCTGATTATAAGCTACGAGCACATCCTCAACAAGATTAAGAATGACAGGACCCTGAGATGGACAAATAAACTGAAAGCCCCACCACATAAGAGGACCAAAAAGCTATGGTGCGAGTTCCACCAGGATCATGGCCATGTCACGGACAGATGCTTCGCCCTGAAGGATGATATTGAAAAGATGCTAAAATCTGGAAAGTTGAGGAAGTATGTGGACGGTAAAGCTCCTAAGGGTGGAAGAGATGACCCTAAGAAAAGGAGAAATGACAGATACCGTGACAATTTCCCGGCCAGAAGAGATGATGATTCAGAAGGTGATGATAAAGACGATCCGGATCTTCCACCGAAAGATGAGAACACCCCGGTGAAGAGGTTTAGTACGATCTCGTTTGGTGTTGACACCATATGTGGAGGATTTGCAGGAGGTGGCTCTAAAGTAGCTGATAGGAAGACTCACGTAGCAGAGGCCAGGTCAGTGGCCAATCTTGAAGTTGTGAATCTAACGTCGTCCGATACAGTGCAGAAGAGGAAGAAAGTAGACATGGACACCCTCGTAGTTAGGTTCTCCAGACTCGGCTTCAAGGGTATCTTAGCCCCCCATGATGACCCTCTAGTCATAACAATAAGGGTGCATGGGTGTGAGGCGCAAAGGATCCTCATAGATGGGGGGAGCTCGACGGACGTGATGTTCTGGACTTGCTTTAAGAGCCTAGGTCTTAGCAGAGGAAGGCTGGTACCCTATCATCACCCATTGATAGGCTTCAGTGGCGAAAAGGTCAACCCCTTAGGCATATATGAGATGGACGTATGGATGGGTGACGAGTGGCCTAAGAGGCTCACCAAGAAGATAATTTTTTTCATCATGGACGAGAACGTGTTTTCGGCCTATAACCTCATCATAAGAAGGGTAGCCCTTAAAGAGTTTGAAGTTGTGCCATCAACGGTCCATCAGATGCTAAAATTGCTGACTCCTTATAGGGTAGGGGAAGTGCAAGGTGACCAGACCATAGAGTGAGAATGTTACTTCAACTCGGCCAAAGAGAGAGAAGCCCATAATAGGGCAACCACCATTTATAGCATCGATACGCCTGGCCTAAGAGATGAGATAAAGTTGAAGAAGGGAGAGGCCACGAAAGAGGTAGAATCCATCGTCCTCAATGAGGACGAGCAGAAAAAAACCGTCCAGGTCGGTAAAGCCCTAAAGGGAGAAATTAAGGAAGAGCTGATAAACTTCCTCAGGAGGAGACAGATTGTCTTCGCATGGAGTCACGCAGACATGCCCGGCATCGACCCTGAAGTTATGAGTCACAAGCTCAACGTGACCAAAGATTCCAGGCCAATCAAACAGAGACGAAGAGTCTATTCTAGGGAGAAGTACGACGTCATTCGAGAAGAGGTCAAAAAATTTGAAGAGGAAGAGTTTATAAGAGAAGTCACATATCTGGAATGATTATCAAATGCAGTCATCATGCCCGAGGCCAATGGGAAGTGGAGAATATGTGTTGATTTCACTGACCTTAATAGATCTTGTCCAAAAGACAGCTACCCCTTACCCCGAATAGATCAGATGGTGGATGCTACGGCGGGACACGAGCTCATGAGCTTTATGGATGCATATTCAGGTTACAACGAGATCTTCATGGATGCTGAAGACTCAGAGAAGACAACCTTCATTACCGACAAAGGGACATACTACTACAAAGTTATGCCCTTCGGCCTGAAAAATGCAGGGGCAACATACTAACATCTTGTTAATAAGATGTTCGAAGAGAAAATAGGTAAAGGCTGTGGAGGTGTATGTAGATGATATGCTAACAAAGATCTTGAAGGCTTGCACTCATGTAACGAATCTCGAGAAGACCTTTGACATTATGGACTCATACAGAATGAAACTCAACCCTGCGAAGTGTGTCTTCGGAGTAGGAGCTGGGAAGTTCCTAGGATTTATCGTCAACCAGAGAGGGATCGAAGCAAACCCTAAAAAAATCAAGGCTTTACTTGACATGAAGACACCGAGGAGTATCAAAGATGTTCACAGACTTACGGGGAGAGTGGATGCCCTTAACAGGTTTGTTTCTAGGGTAACAGATAAGTGCCTTCCATTCTTTAAGGTGCTGAGAAAGGCCTTCCATTGGGACGAAGAGTGCAAAAAAGCCTTCAACCAGATCAAGTCTTATTTAGGGTCTCCCTTATTGTTGTCTCGGCCTGTAGCAGAGGAAAAACTGTACGTGTATCTGGAAGTCTCCGAATCAGCCATCAGCGCCGCCATAATACGGGAAGACACTGGAATCCAAAGGTCTGTATATTTCAACAGTAAGGCCCTTCAAGGGGCCGAACAAAATTACCCTCGCATGGAAAAGATAGCTTACGCTTTGATACATGCTTCGAGGAAGATGAAGCCTTACTTCCAGGCCCACTCCATGGTTGTCCTCACTAACTCCCAACTAAGACAGGTCCTACACAAACCTGAGAAGTCCGGGCGATTGATGACATGGGCCATTGAGTTGGGGGAGTACGATCTTACCTACCAACCTAGGACGGCCGTCAAGGGGAAAGCCCTCGAAGACTTTGTCACCGAGTTCACATGGGAAGAGGCCGAGGCAGAAAATGGCCTAGAGGGTGTTGAAAACTGTGGTGTCTTCTAAAATTCGGAGGAGACGACACCAAACATCTTCCAAGATCAGGAGGATATCGCATCTAACGTTGCCAGGAACCGAGTTGTAGAGAACGAGGAAGATAGGTACCTCTTCAAAAAAGGAATCATGACAGAAGGGGTCTTCTCATCAGATACTGATATTTGGAGCCTCTTCGTTGATGGCTCTTCCTGCGATAATGGAAGCGGTGCGGGGGTTGATACTCTCAGCTCTAGATGGTGCCAACATTAAATACACTTTGAGATTCAACTTCCAAGCTTCTAACAATGAGTCCGAGTATGAGGCCATGTTAGCAGGTCTCTCATTGGCAAAGACTCTTCGTGTAAAGTGACTCCTACTCCACAACGACTCAAGGTTAGTTGTCAATCAAGTATTGGGAATCTATGAGGCAAGAGATGAAAGGATGGCCAAATATCTAAAAAGAGTGAGAACGATGTTAGAACATTTTAAAGAGGAAAGACTGAAGAGAGTGCCTCGACAAAGTAACAGCCACGCAGATGCATTGGCGAGGTTGGTTTCGGTAACAAATATAGATGTTAGAAGGACCATCCCGATCGAGGTCTTGGGGAAGGCAACCATTGAGTAAGAAGAGATATATAACCCTTATCACAATTTGAACTTAGGAGACTCATGGATGGACCCCCTCTTCAGATATATCAGAGAGGGAGAGCTACCTAAATCCAAGTTAGAGAGGCGGAAATTGAGATATAAGGCTGCCAAGTTCTCGGTAGTAGGAGATGTCCTGTACAAGAAAGGATTCTTGCTACCTCTCCTCAGATGTGTGCACCCCACGGAAGTTCCACGGGTCTTACAGGAGGTCCATGAGGGCTCTTGCTCTATCCACATAATGGGAAGACCCTTGGCCAAAGAATCATCACCCAAGGGTACTGGTGGCCAACCCTATCCAAGGACGCTGCACCCTATGTGAGAAAATGTGATAAATGTCAGAGGTTCGCCGCCATCCCTCATGAACCTCATCAGCCTATGACGTCCATCACTTATCCATGGCCATTTACAATATGGGGAATTGACTTAGTAGGACCCCTGCCAAGAGTTGCCAACAATTATAGATTCTTGATAGTTTCCATCGACTACTTTTCAAAGTGGGTGGAGGCAGAGCCGATGATAACGATCACAGAGCAGAAGACCTTCCAGTTTATTTGGAGGAATATCATATCCAGATACGGCCTCCCAAACACTCTCATCTCGGACAATGGGACCCAGTTTAAGAACTCCACTTTAGAAAAGTATTGCCTAAGAGTAGGAATAAAGCAATTCTTCTCATCCCCTGTCCGACCTCACTCAAATGGTCAGACCGAGGTCACAAACAGAACAATTCTCGATGGAATCAAGAAGAGGTTATAACATGTGAAGGGAAGATGGACTAAATATGTCTACGCGGTGTTATGGGCCTATAGAACCACGACAAGGACACCGACAGGAGAAACCCCGTTCATGTTGGCACATGGCTCAGAGGCCGTCATACCAACAGAGGTAGGGCTCCCAACTCATAGGATTCAGACCTATGACCCTGATAATAATGGGGGAGAGAGAGGAGGCTAGACCTAAATCTTATCAAAGAAAGAAGAGAGGACGCATAGGTCAGATAAGCAGCCTACCAACAGAGGGCAGCAAAAATCTACAACCAAAGGGTGAAGTCAAGACCCATTACAGTGGGAGACCTAGTACTAAAGAAGACCTTATAGAAAGAAAATAAACTCCACCCAAACTAGCACGGTCCCTACAAAGTGACAGAAGAGGTTGTGCCTGGCACTTACAGGCTAGAAAATCTAGAAGGAGAACCTTTCGCTAATCCATGGAATGCTGACCACCAAAAGAATTATTACATATGATGTTGCATGAAGTTGTGTAAATGTACCATCTTATCATGAAGAGGTTATTAATAAAAGATCAGTTCCCATGGTGGTCCTTGCTTCATTTTGAACTTATGTCAGCTCTTAATGGGGATAACATCTTAGGTGATGACCTCAGACCTTCATAACACCATTCAGTGGTGACGAGGTCTGAGTTCAGACACCATAATGGGATGACCTCAGATCCTTAACATCATTAATTTGGTGAGATTCATTAATGGGGCTAACATCTTAGGTGATGACCTCAGATCTTCATAATACCATTCAGTGGTGACGAGGTCTGAGTTCAGACACCATAATGAGACGACCTCAGACCATTAACATCATTAATTTGGTGAGATTCATTAATGGGGCTAACATCTTAGGTGATGACCTCAGACCTTCATAACACCATTCAATGGAGACGAGGTCTGAGTTCAGACACCATAATGATATGACCTCAGACCATTAACATCATTAATTTGGTGAGATTCATTAATGAGGATAACATCTTAGGTGATGAGCTCAGACCCTTACAACATCATTAAGTGGTGACGAGGTCTGAGCTCAGACACCATAATGGGATGGCCTCAGACCCTTAACATCATTAATTTGGATGAGATTCATTAATGGGGCTAACATCTTAGGTGATGACCTCAGACCTTCATAACACCATTCGGTGGTGACGAGGTCTGAGATCAAACTACTAATTTGTTTTAAGCAAACACCATTGCATAACCTTGAGCAAAAACATCATGACATACATACAAAAAAAGAAGATGGGCCTCTTCAGAGAATAACACATTCAGAGAATAACACATTCAGAGATAAAAAATATTCAGAGATTACAAAGAATGGAAAAGTAAGAGCCATGTTCATTCATAAATTATAAATGTGCAGGTATTACAATGTTAGGGGTTACAAACAATGTTCAGAAATTCTCTAAGGGTTTGAGGGGGGAATACTGGTATCTTCATCTTGGTTAGGCTGGACAACGTTGGTCACCTCGACAATGTCATCATGAGGGCCTGCCCCTCCAACCTCAGTGCCGTCCAACGTGGTAGTTTCGACAGTTGCCGTAGCCTCCTCCTCAACCTCCTGAAGGGCCTGGACAAGCTGAGGATCAGCAAAGCCAAGGCCTATGAAGTCAGAGGCTTTCAAAGTGCCAGCCTCCCTCTCCTTGACATCAGCCCACTTGATAGTGGCTTTGATACCTCTTTCAAGGTATTCAAAGCCGAAGCTCATAAAATCGTCAGAGCTTTTGTACTCGGCTATTATCCCCTCTGAGGCATCATCAAGGGTTGCCTTCACAACCGAGCTGAACTTCTGCTGTAGTACATCATCCTTGGCCTTCAGAGCAGCAGCATGGTCCTTGTTAAGCCGAGAGACCTCCTTCTCCAGCCCCTTCACCTTCTTGTCAGATTCACCCAACTCAGACTTCATCCGGTTGATTTCTGCGTTCAAAGAACTCTAGACCTTCTCAGCCTCTTGACCCTTCTGGATGAGGGGTAAATTCCTCAGAGTCCAATTGGAGAGGTGGTGCATCGCTGCCAAGCCCTGTAGATTTTGTGATCAGGAATGAGTTGAAGATAAATCAGAGGTTACACTTAGTAATTGGAAAGAAAAGTGAGGTTATACCTGAATGGATCTGTGAATGCCGAACTCAACAAGCAAAGGAGTATTAAGTGACCTGAAGAAGCGCTTGTTGGCCTCGATCATTATAGATCCGAAGGCATCTAGGGCCTGAAGACTATGGCCGACTATGTTGTCAGTAATCTTCAACTGCTCTAGACGAGCCGATAGGGCGTCTGCTGAAGATATGGAAATGGAAGTATCAGCATCCTTCTTCTTCGGCCTCTGTTCCTCAGGGGCATGATCAGCTGGAGCCCTCTTCTATGTGGCTTGGGGCTTCGAGGCAGAGGGAGCTAGGGGAAGAGCATTAAGTCCATCTTTCTTTGTAAGTCTCGTCAAGCTGGGTGCAACCATTTCCCAGAGTTCGTCTGAGATATCCTTCGGACGCTCTGCAAAAATCAATAAATCTGAGTTAGAAGAACAAACATAAATAAACTCAGAGGTTCAACTTCAAATAGAAAGCGCTTACCAAGATCAGAAAGAGGACTTCCACCCAGACCTGTCTTAGAGAGATAATGGGGGGCCATCAAGTGTTCGAACCTCACGAACATACCATGTACCCCCTGATCTTAAAGGGCTTTCACCTTCTGAAGGTTTTGTGGTCTTAGGCCAGGGTCATCCCTTGCAGACATTGTGACCTTACCCCACCTAAGGGGAATCCTCGGCTCCAGAATGGACGAGGGAGCACATGGGCCAAATTCCCATGGTCCAGAAGCAAAAAAGTAACGTGGCTTCCAGTTGTGGTTGGAAGTCTGAGTTATTTAAAGCATGTTTTTTTCAGGCTTCCGAGCTACAAAATGATAGTAGCTCGGATGATTTTTGGCTGATAAGGGGACATATCAACCTACAAAGACCTGAAATGGGAGGTCTGAGTTGTTGACAGCCTTCCATAAGACTATGGCCCCAATTATGAGCCTCCAGGCATTAGGGGATAGCTAAGAGGGGGCCAGATTAATATAGGAAAGGATAGATTTGATAATGGGATGGATGGGAAGACGAAACCCCAACTCGAACATCTTCTCGTACAAGCAGATTTTGCCGTCTCAGCCATGAAAAACCCTCTCTTCCCTCAAAGGTCTTCTTAGTTTTATGGAGGGACTAATGGAGTACAGATATCTGAAGCAAAGGAGGTATACCTCAGTTACAGTACTCTCGATCTCGGCCGCCTCAGAGACGTCGACATCACTTTTAACGTCATCATCATCTAGCTCAATGTCGGCCGGAGCAGATATTGATGGGTTACCCAGGAACCTCTGAGCGAACTCCGCACCGATGAAGGACGACAGATGAATGGCGTCAAGTGGTGTTGGAATGGCCACACTCGGCTCAACGATCTCAACCTCTGAGGAAAAGGCTGAGGCGCTTGAGTTGTTATGAGATGAGACCCGGCTGGAGACCTCGGCCTGATCAGGGGTCTGATCTTCCCGAATTGAGAACTCCATGGCCTCTTGAAAGGAATCCACAGACATGGGGTCTGAGGTGGAAGACTCAAACTCACACATTGGTATAGGATCGACAGGAACCTCTGCCTGATTGAAAGACTCTGAGGGATCAGGATATATCACCTTCAGGGGTGGTTGAAAGATGGGTCTAATAGGTAATTCTTGTGACCTAAGAGCCTCCTCCTGTGCTCTTTCTATTTGTCTAATTTTTTCTAAAGTCTTCTCCCTAAGGGAGGGGAACTCCTCAAGAAGTTGGTATAGGGGTCTGAGCATCAGAGACAGACACTACACTTGGCGAAACTTCCTAAACTACAAATAAGATTAGCTGATAAAATAAAGGAGTATAAAGATCAAATTACCCAAACCTAACAAGAACAGTTCGCCTGCAACTATGGTGGACTCACCGAAAAACCCAGAAACTTGCCGAAAAACTCAAATAGAAAGGAAAAAGAAGAGAAAATGGAGGCAAATGAGGGGAACAAGATACCTGAAGATGAAACGACAAGGAAAAGTGAAGAAAACCCGAGAGAGCACCACCAAAGACCTCTGTAGAGAAGTCGCGAAGAAGAATGCCTTTAGAGAGAGAAAATGGCTAGAGTACAATTGCACAGAAGAAAAAATTAAGGATGGAGGGAAAAGGAAAGGTTTAAAACCCTTAAATATGCAAGCGTGACTCCCAAGGCCTGTCATTGCCCTAGGAGCACCAAAGTCGGCTGACAACACACGCTTCCCAAACAAGCCATACTTCAACACTGGACAAGTGTCAAGCAAATACTGGCTCATATTGGAAAGGCATCAGAGATGTGCAAATCCCACAGTAACCTGCTTTCTCATGTCACTAAAGGCTGGGGGTGATTGATATGCCCCAAGTGTGACCTCAGCTCAGAGGCACCAACCTCGATCGAGATCATGGCCGACACTGGACAAGCCTTGGGCATGCGGCATCAGCACTCGGCCATAGCAAGGTCGGCCCAGGCCGACAATACCACCAACCTCTCCAAGGGACACTACACGTATCATAAGGGTCATCAGAACTCCAGTACACCTGGGAAGGGAAACCTCGGCCAGACATAGGCCAATATCGGAAAAAGCCACCAATAACCTCATTAAGACATTAGTCGATGCTCCAAACACACCAGCTCAACCTCGGCTCAACCTCAGGCCGACCTTGTCCATTGACTCGACTAGGATTAAGCCGAGACCTACATGGTCACTTCGGACTGAACGAGCACCTAGACTTACCAACCTCGGCCTCTCCCAGACCGAGGTCATACACTAGGTGCGATAGCCGAGCATCTACTGATATTCGGATAAGGGCACGTGGACGCAAATCAATTATAACAAGATTATTCCTCACACGTGGGGAGAATATTGCACCATCATTCTCTAAATGTGACAGTGACATATGGCTTTCCCATATTAGTGAGGCATTCACACAAATGCACATTACTGGGGGGTACATTACACCCCCTAGGTACTATATATAGAGGACATCCTCTACCTTATAAAGGATCCAAGATATACAACCCTAGCTGAAACTCTGTCTAGATACACAGTCGAGAGAGAGCTTGAGAGATTGTATCCATGGCCATCAGTGCCTTATTACATTGAGTTTATTCACACACATAGTGGATGTAGGCCAATTTAGGCTGAACCACTTATATCTTGGTGCTCTCTCCTCTTCTCCGCATCTCATTCTCCTACCTATTACGTAACTATGCTGCCATTGTTGTTCTTAGATTGAGCTTGAAAACACCTTACCTGGTGGTGCTAATCTTAGCGTCATCACCTAGTATGTCCCTAAGGTCCTCAGAATCGACCTCGACCAGCTGAATCGGTCATCCTCAATCTTAGGTCCTCAGAATCGGCCTCAACCCTCTGAATCAGTCATCCTCATTTCCATAGGTCGGCAAAATCGACCTATCTCAAAGGCATTATGCGGTGTCTATTCGACGACTATTGTTTGTTCCAAACTCACCCATCGAGGGGCTGAGTAGACACCCCATTCTAGCACCCCCAATCTCTCTTTAGGTTCCTAGTACCTCCCTGCATCACTACGAACCTAGGTCATATTCCGAATACTTACCTAGAGGCCATTGGGCACTCCCAGGCACCATTTTGACCAAAAGTCGAACTCTTCAGATCGACTGAGACTAAATGAATCCTCTAAGGGTAATAAAACCCCTTTCCAACGGTCCAGACTGTGTGAAATTCTGACTTACGGTGATGACGAATGACCCGTTTTCCCTCAAAACTTGATCTGGATATCAATCGGGCACTCCAGGGCTCCATTTGACCAAATTTAACTATTCTTCTTGACTAAGACTGAATGAATATTTAGTGGTCACTCAAACCCATTTTAACCGATCCGCTCTGGGCCTAATTCTGACTTACGGTACAGACGAACAATCTGTTTTACTCTGGAAGATCATCAAACGCTTTCAGGCCCCAGTTGACCCAATTCAACTCCCCAAACCGAGTCAAACACTTTTTAATGTCAAATTACATCTCATAACATTTCCAATAGTCTTCCCAGTGTGCGATTCTGACTTACGATATGAACGAATGATCCATTTGCGTCCGATGATCCCCCATCCAAATGACCGACAAGTGATTCCAAGACACATTTATCCCAAAGTCAACTGTCGGACGCGGGAGAAGTCCCAAATACTTTCAAAGGTCTCTAAATACCTTTCCATCGATATGCCCCGTGCACAATTTGGACTAACGAATTGCATTTTATGTCCATCTTCTGAACGAACCTGACCGGGACTGCCAAATGGCGGGTTCAGAATCCTGCCTATCGGTAGTGTGCCAAAAGGCACCTGTCGATTGGCACAACCATACCTATACCGATCGACAATACCCTGGACCTATGAAAAGGAGGGTCTGATCTCATTGCAAAAAGGACCCAAGATCTGAGAACCATCACTCTCAGCGAACTCAGAAAACCTCTCTAGAAGTCAGCGTGATTTCTACATCCAAATCCCTTTCCCACCCTCACTTTTCATCACCTTTTTCATCAAACTTGGTGAATTAACTACCCATCATCATCATCCAAGTACAAGGGCTGCTTTCCAACATTCAAGATCAAGCTCAAGATCTTCAAGAAGGTCCAACTTTCTTTACTCTCTCTTTAAATTCTCCTAAATTCGCATTAACTTGTTTTATTACTTAGCACCTTTTCTCCCCATCTCGCATATTTTAATATACTTTTTGTTATTTTAGTATTATTGAACATCTCTTATTTTTCATATAAAAATCCAAAAAACAAGAAAAAAAGTGTTTTCTTATAAATTCCAAATGGGAATTCTCACATTTTTCTCATACTTTTATCACATTAAAACACCATTTCACACACACACACAAACACATAAGAGAAGCCCCCGATTGGATTTATAGGGTAAACCCCACCCCTCATTTTGTATACGAACTACGTGAACATTGATGCCTCTATAGGCTACGTAGGCATCTCGAGACTCGAGCCCCATTTCTTTTAATTTTCTATTTTTCTATTTTACTAATTCTTATACTTAATTATCTTAGATTATACATATTTACATATACATATATTTGTTCTTAGTAGTGTATTATTCCATACGCGTTATCTTTCCGTTATAACGATCAACTCAATGATAATCGCATAAATCCTATTTTTTAATATTACTTTTGTGAACATTCATATGGATGACTCTCTCTATCTTTTCCATGATATAATTCGATGTTCATATATCCATTACATATACACATGGACACATATCACGGAGAAATAGAGGAAAATAACAACAAATCCATGAGAGACCGCAAGGGAAGAAAGGGTGCCTAACACGTTCCCATTCGGTAATGTAGCCTACGAACTCTCTTCGAATCACTTTTGGTTTCGTATGTATCAATATGTCTTTGATGCTGTCCTTCGGGATGGTTCCACCTTCTTTTGTATTTTTTGAGTAAAATAGACTAGAGACTCCATCTCTCTATATTTATCACCTCACACATCGTCGACGACGGCCGAAGCGCTCCCGAGAGGGATACGGGGGACCGAGATCATCTCCCCATATATATCTCTCTTTCTCTCCGCGAGGATCGGGGATGGCCACAACAATAAACTAGTGTAACCTACTCTGATACTTATTTGAAAGTCTTCACATTCTAATATGGTTATATGGATTGCTAAATAAACACCAATTTTGAATTTTTCAAACTAATTAAACCCATATTTATGTTTGCACCAATTAAACCAAAGTGTTGGGTAAATAGTTTCCCAATTTTATCTTGACCTACGCATGCATCTAAGTTATGTAGAAAGAATTAAATAGATTAAACTTTAACACGATGATGTAGGAGGAAAATCTACAATGGGAAAAACCTCGAACGACACAACCATTCAACTACACTACGACATAGGTATCATTACAAGCACAAATTAGACACACTCACAAACTCGACACCTTCAAGCCATGATCTGTTTCTTCTGTCCTTTCTACGTTCTTTGAAATCATCACTGGATGCCTTCCAATGGACAATACAATTTAGGTTCTTTCCCATGTCTTGGTATCCCATCGATCTTACTTCTCTCTCTATTGTTCCGATCGTCACACAACAAAAACATGGTATGCAGCGCTCAAAACACTCTTGAATATATATATAAAACAACCTTAGTGTATTATATAAGATATTTCAAACACATATAAGATGCTGAACCATGGATCTCAAACTTTTGGTGTAAACTACGGTTTGGAAGGCTCTTGATTAATTTATGAAATTCTTTTTCACAAAACCTCTCCTGCCATAATATATATAGAAAAAACTAAGAAAGTCGGCAACACATTTCTAAAGAAAACTCATTCGAAAAAAAACATAAAGTTCATTATAACGAGGCATCGCATTTCATTTGATTAAAAAAAAACTTGTTCGAACGATAATGTAAAAATCATTTGAAATAGGATTGAACAACCTTCTTGTGAAAACTTTGAATCAAACCAAAATATCTAGGTTGAGGACCATTCAAAGCTTATTCAAATGAAAACTATATTATTATTTGAATGAAACTAATCACTTGTTTGAACGACATATACAATCTCGTTTGAATGACATATCTTTGTTTGTTTGAATACCCTAAAAATAAACAACAAAAATTATAGTCCTTTTACAAAAAATAGCCTCAAAACATTTTGAAGACTAGAAAACCCAAACATTTTGAAGACTGTGCACTTACACGGTGCCTCATTTTGATCGTCTCACAAGGAGTGTGCACGTGTAAGTGCACAACCGTTGTTTTCTGTCTCGCCGCGACTATACAAACAAACCTAAACTATGACTATACTTGCAGGGCAAGTCTAGCGGTAAGTCGGGTAATGAAAATCCACAGGGACGAGTTTCTTGAATTTAAGTGATTTAATACTCTAAAATAAAAGCGTAAAAGGTGATTAAAACTAAAAAGTAAAAAATTCATAAAGAGAAATGTTAATCTAGGCAAGGGAAATGAAACTAGATTAAGAATGATGTAAAACTATAGGTTGCATCGAATATCCCTCACCCGAGTTAATTTGTATAAAATGGATACATGGGTCGTTGAGTTATTACAAATGCGTCTCATTTTGAAAGTTAATTAAATCAAGGGTTGTCACGCCCCTAAATTCTCATAAAATCCTAATAAGATTTTGGCGTCAACAAATATCCCGAAAATTACGCGCAAAAGGTCGTAAGCACGGGACATACATGATATGCCCCGTCAAATCTCCTAGGTGTAATAACTAGGACAACGCATTCGAAATAGACACGTAAACACTATCACCAAAGCAAAGCAACGCGTTAACCTGAGTGAGTTCCATTCAAACACAACCTAATTTAAATTACCTAGAAAGCATGTTAGAAATGCGGTAAATAAATGCAATAAATAAACGCGATATATCTACCTAGAAAGCGTGTAAAGAAACCAAGTAAACCTAATTAACAAAGATTGAAAACCTAATTAACAAAGAAAGAAATAAAGGAAAACAACTATATTAAATGGTAGGGAAGATGAATAGTACAAATTAGAAACCCAATTGTTGTCACACCAAATGAGGAAGAAAGATGAACTCTCCAACAACCCAAACCCTAACCTAAAACTCTCTAAAACCTATTCTAACTAAGTATATCTGAAATAGAAACCAAAATTTGGTTTATATAGTAAGTGGGAAAAAAAATAAAGGAAAAGATAAGAAAAGAAAATATCCCAAAATATCTGCAATCACCGGTTGACCGATCGCAGGGGCACGGTCGACCGGTCCCTCTTGTATAAGTCAACTGTCTCCTTCCCACGAACAAAAACCCAAACCGCGATCGATCGATACTCTGTTTTCAGGATGCATTTGGTTCATGATGAGGGGGAAAAGGTCCATATCGAAAACAGGCATTCTTCTTCTTTCGAACTCCAAACGCTGCACCGTTTACGGCCACGCGATGCTAACTCAACGAAATACACATCCGTTTAATTTTCATGAGCCGGATAACAAATGTAAATTGACTAAAATGTCCTTGAAGTAGTGTCCAATGACGGAACCTCTCTTGAAATGCAACGGATCCTCACTTTTAGCGTTCCAATACCTACAAAAGCACAATTAACCCCTACAAAACATGTATCTATCCAAATCCAAGGTTGTCCGGTTAATGAGCATAATTATAGGCATTCAGGACCGTAAAAGGGCTAGAATGTATAAACAAATAGGGGATAAATATGCAATATTTGATACGAATCACATCCCCTAACTTAGACATTGCTCGTCCCTAGTAATGAAACAAACAAAACTACACCACAGAGGGCGGTACAAGACGTATATATGCATCAAAATATAAATGCCACTTTCGTAATAAGCATGATTGCATTTAGCGTATGCAATAAGTCGTTAAACCCCTAGGTTACCCTAGTGGACGATTGTCATCTCGTGAGGGTTTTCAGGGATGGTACCCACAAACATCACAAGGTTTCCTCAAAATATGCCCAACCCAACATGCAACAAGCCCAAAAATGGAGAAAAGGATTTGATACGCGTTATTAGAAAATTGAATGAATTGAAATAAAAGTCCAAATCTTTAACAATATAGAATGCACCTCATAGAATTGAAACCTTAAAATATGGGAGGGGGAGCGAGCACATAAAAAGTGTGATTTGGCAAAAACTTATACAAACCGGATAAAAATTAAAGCAAGCATATATTCAATCATCACGGGCATTACACTCATCAAGTGATTTCACTCAAAACAGGGAGTTAACACACGGGACAAGCGGGCATAAAGAGTAAATGTAAATGGAAACTAGGCCGCGCACATGTCACAAATGAAGAACGCTATATATAAAATGAAAAATCTAATCTCAATTAAAGGTACCGCGCATTAAAGGAGGCGAACTGAATTTTCACAAATTATCAAAACTATTACGACTTTTAAATTAAATACACTTTAAGATCAAATAGGACTTTATAGGGTTTTAATGTAGGCTACGGTGGGGTACGAAATGAGAGGAATGTATGTACGGATTCAAAGTGTTCGGGATGAAAATTCGGGATAATGGGAAAATGCGGGAAATATTAAAAGTTGTAAAACAAGTTCCAAACCAAGCATTAAATGTATGAATTAGAGAGTGATAAAAGTTTATTGAACTATATACAACATTTACAACTTTCTCTTTTCTTTATTTTCTTCTTTTTCTCATGTTTTCTTTTACTTTTTGCTTTCTCTTTTTCTCACCTTTTCACAACACTTCCTTTTCTTTACTTTTCAAACTCTCATATGCCTAAATTGCAAATGCAACACAACAATATCATTCAATCACAAGAAACAATACAAAAAAAAGTATGGAAGGTAATATGTAAGGTTTAAAACTAAAATATGGAGTTGGTTATGGGATTTTGGGTTATGAAATGAAAGGCTAATATTTAGGCTCAAATGGGTTGACGAGGGTAAACATATAAGGTGAGGTCAAGGTAAATATGGGTGATATAACAAAGAGGGCCTATAATCATTTCCAAAAGTTTAGGCAATTATCGAGTCAAAACAATATATGAAAATCATGATCAAGTAACACATTTCAAGTATGAACTCAATTAATGAACGGTCAAATGAAATAATAGAGAGATTACAAACGAATTCAACGTTTTCAAAGAGGAAAGAATAGTGTATACACTCACAAACGACAAAAGTTACAAAGATTACTCGGTATAAGTATATACAATGCAACAAAAGATTAACGAGTTATAAAAATCTTAAACCAAATCAATAGACCGATAAAAACGCATGTGACCGTAGGATTAAAGTTTAATTCATGATGTTATTCATAATATCAATAATTGAGACTAAAGTCTAATAACTTCTAAAATTGAGAACATTCATCATTGGGTTGTCTACTGGATCGAGCAATTATTAAAATTTATCATCGGAAACAAAGGAAAAATGCCCAAAAGAAGAGAAAGAAAAAAAATTTGAAATTTTTTAATTTAGCTAAGAAAAGCATACTAAGTAACTAACATGTGAACAAAAACATGGACTAACAAAAGAAATGGATAGAATATCCCACACCAGCTAACTTAAAACTTGACATTGTCCTCAATGTAAATTAAGAACCAAGTCAAAGAGAGGAAAAGAGCGATATTACCCAAAATTGGAGTGATCCCCATAAGAACAAGTCCAAAGAATCTAGAAATCAAAAAGTTAACTAATTACATTAGACTAAATTAAAAAGGAAAGAAAAAATAAAAATAAAGAAAGAATAAAAAGCTAACTATATACATCCTACTATTTAGGCTTCACACTAACTGTACACTAGAAGTCTAAATAGTTGAGGGTCCACGGCAAAAACGATTTGACTTTGGAGGGTAAACGATGTATGCTCACATACAAGCATGCCTTCCAACAAATATAAATTCCGTTCGAACAACAGAAGGCATGTGTAAGGCGGAAGAAAGGAACCATTGCCAATTAAAAGTTTTGGAGGTACAATGGGGGCTTTGGATTGAACGGGTGACAAAAACATGTGGGGACCGAGAAAAGATGAATATCCTCCCAAGGATTTAGTAAGTGCAATGTGAGGCGGCGCACACAAATGCAAAGATGCGATCGTGGAGTGCGACTTGAGAAATTAGTCCTCATCGACGAAAACATTTAAAACATTAAAGTATGAAACCGAATCATTGGGTACTTATGATGGTGTGATAAGAGAGAATGAAAATGGGGACGAAAGAAATTCAAACTCATGAGATGAATCATCATCGCATAAAGATTGAGTTTCGAAGGAAATTATATCATTTTCAATTATATGTTCTTCTTTGGGGGCCAAAAAAGAAATCATTTCATTGGAAATAGATATTACGTCATTTTCATCCTCACTTTCAATATCTATTATGCAATGGGCAAAGTCTAGAATGGCTTGTTCCAACATAGGCACAAAGTCTTCATTTGGTTCAAAATATTCCTCGACTTCGAAAGTCTTGGAAGAAAAATCATCGTCGGATTCGAATAATTAATCCAAGTCTTGCTCCCAATAACGATTTTTAATTTTCTCATTTTCATACATATGCAAACCCTCACGGAATGTCATAGGTCAAAGTGTGGATGAATGAAAATGGGAACATTGAAAATTACCATTGAACTTAAATGAAAACTCATTATTATAGGAATTTTGAAAACTATTGCAATTCGTTTCAAAATTCCTATGATAAGGTAGAGGCCCAAAATCATTACCATCATCATCAAAATTCCAATATCCAAAATTTTGACTTTTGTTATACTCGCCCAAAGTCATATTTGAATTTGTTATACATTGGGATTCTAAGTATTCACCGAAAGTCATAGGCTTGCGAGAATTTTGAGAATTATGGCAAGGATTACCGAAAGAATTGAAAAAAGACATGCTTAACCCAAAAATGGCTCGAAGTGGCAGATTCCACAAAGTAAGTGTGCGCGAGAAATTCGAGCATTTCTAAGTGCTCAAATATGGAAGTCCTACAAAAACATTAGCAAATTATACAAATAGAAAGAAAATACTATGAAATACTAAATCAAATGAAGTCTAAAACAAACTAATCCCCGACAACGGAGCCATTCTGGTCGTCGCGCGAGAAGTGTGCGCACGTAAGTGCACAGTTGTTGATTTCTGTCTCGTCGTGATTATACAAACAAACCTAAATTATGACTACACTTACAGGGCAAGTCTAGCGGTAAGCCGAGTATCGAAAATCCACAAGGACGAGTTGCTAGAATTTAAGTGATTTAATACTCCAAAATAAAAGTTTAAAAGGTGATTACAAACTAAAAAGTAAAAGATGCATAAAGGGAAATGTTAATCTAGGAAAGGGAAATGAAACTAAATTAAGAAAGCTGTAAAACTATAGGTTGCGTCGAATATCCGTCACCCGAGTTAATTTGTATAAAATGGTTACATGGGACGACGAGTTATTACAAATGTGTCTCGTTTCGACAGTTAATTAAATCAAGGGTTGTCACACCCCTAAACTCTTATAAAAGCCTAATAAGATTTTGGCGTCAACAAATATCCCAAAAATTAAGCGCGAAAGGTCGTAAACATGGGACATACATGATATGCCCCGTCAAATCTCCTAGGCGTAATAACTAGGACAACGCACCCAAAATAGACATGTAAACACTATCACCAAAGCAAAGTAACGGGTTAACGCGAGTGAGTTCCATTCGAACACAACCTAATTTAAATTACCTAGAAAGCATGTTAAAAACACGATTAATAAATGCAATAAATAAACGGGGTAAATCTATCTAGAAAGCGTGTAAAGAAAGCAAGTAAACATAATTAACAAAGCTTGAAAACCTAATTAACAAAGCAAGAAATAAAGGAAAACAACTATATTAAATGGTAGGGAGGATGAATAGTACAAATTACAAACCCAATTGTTATCACACCAAATGATGAAGAAAGATTAACTCTCCAACAACCCAAACCATAACCTAAAACTCTCTAAAACCTATTCTAACTAAGTATATCTGAAATATAAACCAAAATTTGGTTTATATAGTAAGTGGGAAAGAAAATAAAGGAAAAAGATAAGAAAAGAAAATATCCCAAAATATTTGCAATCACCGGTCGATCGATCGTAGGGGCGCGGTAGACCGATCCCTCTTGTATAAGTGCATTATCTCCTTCCCACGGCCTAAAACCCACGGTACTCAATTTTTAGGTTGCATTTGGTCCATGATCAGGGGGAAAGGTCCATATCGGAAACGGGAATATCTTCTTCGTCTGAACTCTAAACGGCGCACCGTTTACAGCCACACAATGCTAACTCAATGAACTACGCATCCGTAAAATTTACATGAGCCGGATAAGAAATAATATTGACTAAAATGCCCCTAAAGTAGCGTTCGATGATGAAACTTCTCCGAAATGCAACGGATCCTCACTTTTAGCGTTCCAATACCTACAAAAGCATAATTAACCCCTGCAAAATATATATTTATCCAAATCCAAGGTTGTCTAGCTAATAACCATAAATATAGGCGCTTGGGACAGTAAAAGTGCTAGAATGCATAAAGAAATAGGGGAGGAATATGGAATATTTGATACGAATCAATAAGTCTACCTAGAGTAAAATAGATCAATCTAGAAAAATAAACCCAAACTATATAGAGCTAAGTGTGTATAAAATATGATATATCTATATAGGAGAGTTTAACCTAGCCTAAAGATGTCCATATATGTTTCAAATAGATCAAACCAATCAATAACTAATAAAACCAACCACAGGAGGACTACATTTGCCTAGAAAATAAAGAGTTAAAAATAACTCAAGCAAGTTAAGTCTAATAAGATAAGGTGGGATAAACAATAATTAATCAAATAACCTAAATATACTAGGCCATCTTAGAAAAGGTCGCATCCAGGAAGAGCTAAACTTTCACAATAGGTAAAAAAGTAAAGTCTAAGTTGATATTAAATGATTGATAAAACACAAGTCAAAGAGGTCACCCTCAGTTATTAATGGGTTTCATTGCCCTAGGTATGGATTTTTAGTTTCGTCACCATTATCAAGTGATTATATTGGTTTTGTATGTTAATTTAACAACGAACAAGTCAAGGGAAGGTGCAAACAAGACTTTCAATTCAAACTTTTTCTAGACGTGATAGTAATCATATTATCATAGTTAAGTTTCAAGTTTTAACAATTTTGTGAAATCCCTCACCGATTTCCAATTCAAATACTATAATTATCAAGTTTCTGAGAATATTTTTCACTATCTTTGGTTTCAACATAATACATTCATTCTAAATGAATATAAAAAAAATTCAAGAAAGTAAATTCTTCATTAATAAAGTAAAATGGCCATAAACTTACAATGCTTAAAATAAAATATTAGCACAAAACTTCCCAAGATTTAAGTAGCCTTCTTAGTGAACAGTAAGTAATGCTCCTTTTTAATCTCCATGATCTTGTGGTTGATGAAGCTAAAGAAAATCTGTAGGATGTCTTTATCCTTATGCATCTTGTATTTCCAGTCAAACATGTTCTTTTCCTTGTTAATAAAACTATATATTTTTATCATGTTTTTTTCGTATAGTGTTTCTCATTCAATTAGATTAACTACAAACGAAAACATGAAACTTAGTTAACCACCTGACCTGGTTGACCAACTCCTGTAGTGCTGGCTTTTACTAGAAAATCATAAGGAGTTAATGATCAATATTAAAAAAATGCCACAAACCGTACGAAAATGTATGAAGTATGAATACTACCAATAAAAGGTGTTACATTTTTTACTTCAGGATACGTTCATCTCAGTGGATAATCAACAATGACATATCCATGAGGAGCATATAGACTCTAGTTATTATAAAATATACATTGTCATTTAATCACTCGAAGTTAGAAGTGTTTATGGATCCTTTCCCTTTCATAAACTATAAATCCAAGAGATGCCTAGAGACTGGTGGAGAATAGGAAGATGAGGCAATTTTCCCTATGACTTTCACCATCACATGTGATATCGAATCCCATATGGCATGATTTTGAGAGGGAGGGGAAGTATTATCCTACTTTGTCATTTTCCTTTTATTTTTATGCATATCTCTCCATCTATTCTATTTATCCCTCTCGGTCACCAACATACACATATTGTTACCCTAAAAAGTCTCAAAGTACGGTTGATACCCCTTTCCTAATTAAAATTGGCCCTATTTGACATTAAATAAGCAATTTGGTGACAGTGGAGAATTATATTCATTTTATTTCCAGAAAAGTGATAGATGGAAGATACGTTAAGATTTTAACTCATCTTCTTCTTTATCTTCCCAAGAATAATCTGAGATGGATGCCAAAACCATCTAAAATAGACTAAGGGATGACAGGCATCTATTATTTCTATTGGTGATTAAACCTTATCATCTAAAAATTTCCTGTGATAGTGGGTTTCAGTCACTCACACCAATGTACCTCCCATTGGCTTCTATAATGATGATTCATAATATGATAGTTGTTCTGGTGTCACTAACCTCAACATACTTAATAGTTGACCTAGTTGGAACTAATGAAAAATATATATCATAAGTAACCATTATCTCATATCCTAACTGAATTGGGGTATCTCTTCAAGTGTACCCAATGACTAGAGGGGTCCTTCTCATAAGCTATCTTCACAAATTAGACAAGCTAACCTAAAGTCTTAAGGTTTCTTATATGATAGTAATATTGACACATTTAAATAAGAGACAATTTATAATAGTATATGTCATATCATAACGAAACAAGGATTCATGACACTACCGGTTGAGCCAACCCTCAAAATCGTAACTCAAAATTTGTAGATTACCCCTTGTACATTAAGAGACATAGAGAATAGGGGGATGTGTTTATACATATTTTTATAGGATCTTGACAACCATTAAACTAATATAAGGGTAAAAGAATGAGCCTTCAAGTGGAAGAAATAAACCGTGCTAAATCAATTATTATACTAGTGCCTAATCTCTATCATGCCCAAATTGGTCCCAAATATTTGATTAGTGGAAATCGTGCCCGTAATAATGTAGAAAAGGATATCATAAACTTTATAGGTCTAACACCGTAGATATATAGAGCTTCTAATAATAAGGGATGGAGTGTTAAATGAATTCCTACCTCGATAATTGGGATGATAAACATCATGATTTCACAACCTTGAAGGCAAAAATAAGTCCTCGTTTTCAAGTACAATTCTATTTTTCTATCTTTTAGGGATATTCACTAGGTAAGAAAAATCCCAATGTCATGATTGGAGGAAAATGCGCATTTTCTAAAGGCTACTACCATTGTAAGTCAAGGAAGAATTGTTTACAAAAGTCTTAAAGGAAATTGAAATGCGTAAAGGTTAACCACCAAAAAATAGTGAAGGGATAGCGCATCATGTTCCCTACATCATATGCATAACGTGTTATTATGGCCTAGGATGTGTTAGGAATTTCACATAACCTTCATATATGCGTATTACATGTGAGGTGTAGATTATTCATTGCATTCCCACTATATAGAAGTCGGGAACATGTCATATCCATACAACGCACCACATCACACACATGTGTCAAAGAAAAACATTACCTGGTAGATGTGACCTAAGGACGACTAAGCCTAATATTAGGAAACTAGAGGAAGATATAATCAGCTTTGCTCACACAGGCAGGACAAGTTGCAAAATTCCCTAAACTAACCCAAACCTAGTCTTCCATATATGTTGTATTTTATTTAAATTTGGTTGACTTGGCAAGAAATAACATGGAATGGTTGACAATATTCAAACCAAGTCATTATGATTCAGTCAAATTTTAATAAATAACCCCCAATAGCCAAAGTCAAATGGCAACTCAAATGAAACAGTCAAGATAAAACCTAATCGGGATGGAATCTAAAAAGCTGATGTCGTAACGATTATAGTGATCCAGGACTCTAAATTTTATAACTAGGACTTCTATATAAGGAGGGTTCATGTTGACAATCTATCCTACAACACATAATTCTAACCTCAACTATAAATCTCTGTACGAAACCCTAGCACTCTAAGTTTATTCCCCCTAATAAAATACGTGGGAAGGCCCCTAAGCAGAGTTCTTTAGGCAAATGCAATATTTTAAAAAAATTCCAAATTTTATTATAGCACCCACAAACTAATCTTTTGAAAACAGTTTGATCTACCCAATTTATTGTTGTTAACCCTACAGGATGCATCTACGGTGATTAATTTGGTAAATAAAATAAACCACATGATATTGATGTACGAGGAAACCGCTAAGGGAAAAAACCTCGGATGGCCAGGCTAGACAATCACTATGATATGAAAAATTATAAAGAGTGATATACTCTTACTGAATGACACGATCACCCACAAGCCTTGATGCCTCTTATTCTATTATACCCTCCTACATAGTGTCACATAGGAGTCCACCCACACAAGAAGGTAGAGCAATCTCTAGTTCCAAAATGAAGATCACAATAGCTTTCGAATCTTAAGATTTGGATCTTGAAAAACTAAGGATGTTGGATACAAATGGGAACTTTTATAAACAGGTGCAAAACCTTTTTCGACAAAAACTCTTATGTTTTCTGAGCGAGAGAAATCCTTAATAATAAAAACACAAATTTGGAGGAGATGTATCATTTGAATGACAACCAATCCTCGTTCGAATGAGAATGCACTCTTGTTTAAACGAATCTCACACTCATTTGAATGACAGGAAAATAATTAAAATTTTAAAATTAGCCTCGAAGTTTTTAAAACAAGTATAACTCAGAACATATTTTAAAATTACATTTCCATGTAGTTTCCAAATTCCCAAAACATTTTTATTAAAAAAAGACATCCTTAATTAAAATCCTAAATCTCAAAATTCATTTAGCATTCATACCTCAGTCATATAAGATAAACCAAGTGTGAAGAAAAATGCAAGCACTAAACAAGGCACAAATATCAACTTCAAATATTTGCTGCAACATCTTTGACACTACATGTTATAGGATTGTGGGATCATAACTCAATGACTAACCTAAGAATCAAACAGTTTTGTCTGTAATTATGCCAATTATAAACAAATTGACTCGATTGGAAATTTTCCCTTACAAATCTCCACCTTTGGCTATTCTGAGACAAACAAAAAAAAATAGTAAAATGATAAGTCAGGCCGTCAAGACAAAAATATATACCCCATCCCATGAACCCCAAGACACAAATAAATATAGATAAATTCGGCGAAGCATGATCATGTCTGAATGTGATGTAGCCAAAATGTCTGAATCTCTTAAAATCATTACACACACGAAACAAAAAATATGCCACGAGTGAGTTATGGAGGTACATAAAAATATATAAATGAATAATCTCAGTAATATATTCCCCCTAATTCACACGTCTCTCCCCCTTTTTTCCTGAAATAGAGAAATGTTGGATTTTTTTTAGAGAAATGTTGGATTAGGTAAACCATAAACAACCATATCTAGCAAGAGTATAATGAAGCAATAAATATCATGGCTAGATAAATATCTCAATATCAACAAATAGTGTAGTCATATGAAAATGCATAATAAGATATCAGTGAACAAGTATATGAAGCATATAATGAATAAACATGTGAAACAAGATACATCAATAGAAATCACATGCCCCAACAAATAATACAACTACATAATGTGAAAATCTGGAAATCTCCCTGTCCAACAGATAGTATAACCTGATATAAATCCGATAGTGGTAAAACAATAAGAATGAGTCATCAACTACATCATAAGGAAAGTACTCTCACCTTCTAAGAGGGTGGTTTAGATTAGATGGAGGCGTAACCCCTTTTGTGTATAGTAATAATAATTTACCTAATAGCACTATTGATTAACTACATGACATGCAATCATAACTTAGTGAAGATAAACTCAGTTTAAACTCATAAGCGCTCTCAAGTCTAACTGAAAGAACAATAATAAAACTCAAAGGTAACTCATTCAGAGGGTGAGAGAAGTAAGCCTCCTAGATGTACCTTGGCAGGTTGCCAAACACCCCAACCACCCTTAAAGATCTTTGACAATTATTAAAAGCTTCGTAATAAATGGTAATGGCGGGTGAGTGAACTCTATCTTGCAATAAATCTCTCTCTGATGTATGATTTTTCTCTCTAGTAATAACTTTTGAAATTTTCCAAAAGAACATCATCTCCCCAGAGGTGGTTGGGATCCTTAAATAGCCCCCCACACCACTCCCGAGATAACTCAGTCATTAATAACTATGAAAGACATCCCTCATACTTTATGTCACAAACATTAAATGTCTGATTCACTAGTTGGCTCCACATTAAAAACTTTAAATGCCAATACCTGCCTTTTGCCTAACCACTGTGCGTCAGTGGGCTATTATCACAGAGGTTGCTCAATAACTGTCTGACAGCCCTAAATACCATGGTGGTTTACTCGAGTGCAGATTTGATGCTGGCTAGTTGGCTAGTGACATCACATAAAGTAGATGTGACATTAAGTAGAGGGTTGTTTGGTCCATGACTTAACGCCCGATGGAACTCAAGGTTGCTCCGCTCGAGGTTCCACGGTTAGGGTCTCTTGGTGTTTTACCGGGTGCATTTAATATTGTAGGGACAAGACCCAATGGCGATTCACTTCTCAATCCTCTAAACCAAGTCACTCTGAAGTTCCCAAGGTGAGGTCGTTCAAGAGAGAATGAAAGTTCTCCCAGACCCTGCCAAGCCTGGTCTCTCGTGAGTATTGTTCGACCTCACACTGAATGTCATTATAAGAGTTATATCATTATAATCGTTATAGCTCATAGTCAATATAAACAAAAGATACAATATGACTAAGTAACACAACAAACTAAAGTATGAGCTGCCATGCTAAGCTGCCTCGCTTGAGCTACCACGCCTGTGCTGCCATGCTAAGCTACCTCGCTTGAGATGCCATGATGAGTTACTTCATTATATTAATCTAAAACACTATTGTTTATGGGGGGATTAAATCTAATCTCAAGATTATTTGCAATCCCCCTCTATATTTGCCCCTTCGTGGAGAGATTTGTTATGGGAATAAGAAATATCTGCATGAAAACTTCTCAATCGGATGAAGCTTGGTGTCTCTATGTTCGTTATAGCCTCTGTCATTTATTACTGCCAGGAAAAAATAAAACCCTCCCTTATATACCTGAACGAAAGTGTTGTGGATTGTCGGAGATTTGGCGAAGGGACATTGCCATTTTTTCCTATTGCTGAGATTCAAACGTTCTATCTTTTCTTCCTTTACTGACTTTCTCAAATCCCCGTTGTGCCTCTTGGTAAGTGAAATTCTCCCGTTTGTGCTTTTGTGGTGTATAGTTATAGGCAGTGGGTTTTTCATTGGGACTGCCCCAATTATTGAGACTTGTGGAGTTATTTGTTGTAAACTTCTCCTTAGGAAATTCTCCCTGCATGAAGGTGCTACTTTGTTTGGGCTCTACTGTGTCATTATTTCTTCATGTTCGAAAAAGTAAAAAAAAATTATCCTCGATGTACCTGAGTCGCAATTTAAACAACATTTGGACTTGTGGCAAGGGGTCATTGTACCTTGTTGAACCGTTGGGACAACTTCTTCGTTAGGGGTTATTAGATATGTCTGACAAAGGAAAAACTTTAGCGCCAAATCTCAAACTTATCTTTAGAAGAGACCCTTTCTAACCCCATGCGTCACTTCATTAATGACGTAATGCCATCTTTTCAACTATCAAAACACTTACCAATGTGCCACGTGTCCATTAAAAATGATTACCGACGGCTTTGCAAGTGTGGTGGTGGGAAACTCAAAAGGTGAACCCGAAAATTTCAAACGGATACTATTCAAACACTTAGCCATTTTTTCTCTTACTTTTGCCTTCGTCGTCTTCAACTCATGGCATTCTTAGAGTGAGAAAACCCTCAGAGCGCCATTATTGTGAATATTTTCCCTGGTATCCTTCTTCTATCATCCCTTACACCTCCGCCTGTGGTTTTACTCCTCCATTATCATCCATATTAATTTCTCACTGAGATATTTCTCTCATCATCACTTATTATGGCTTCTTCAAGTGTCCGTAAGGCTACCACCATCGCTGCTCAGCCAAGATCCACTTCTACCACTTCTGTTACTGCTGCCACCATTAGCGCCACAACCTTGGAAGTTGATCGTCAAGAGCAACTAAGTTTTTATCATTGGTACCCAATTTTTCACAAGGGTGATGACTTCTCTGGCCTTTTCAAGACCGTCACTTTGAGTGCTAAATATTATTCCTCGCTTATTGGTGATAATGACAAGGATTCAGCTAACAAGGGCTTCCTCCCCTCAGAGGGAACTCTATGATTTTTTCTCAAACGAGGTGACTTCCCTTGGTCCCATATTGATTTCTAGGGACTTGGAGGCTCCCTCGCTAATTTCTCTGTTTGTAATACGAATATGTAGAGCTCCCACTCCATGAATCTCACCAAATTAGGGTTATATCGAGATAAATGGTTTGGCGAGTTTACTTTGTCAAGAAAAATGCTACCCACTCAGTCCTAGTTTCTCGCTGGAACGTTACGACCCATACCTTCAAAGCTGCATGGGGCGAGCTTAATGTGACACTAAAAGATGTTTATGAACTTATAGGTCTTGAGCCCACAGGAGACATGTCTTATTTCGATGAAGCACTAGATGTCGAAATGTCTTCTAGCCATTCAGAGTTTGATTGTATATGCCGAAGGTGCATAGGTACTTCTAAAAAAACCACTTTCACTGCCATTATCAACAACTTCTTCTGAGATCCTTCCAAAGGTGGTTTTTATGAAGATGCCCTAGGCCAAGGTAAATCCCTAGAATTGGTAGTTTATATTCTTATAGTTATTTCTCACTTTGTTTTGTCTGGTAAACTAAATGACCATCCCCGGAGGGATCTTATCAACATATCGATCTGTTTGGCCCGGGGTGTCAGGCTTCCTCTAGCGATAATAGCCTTGGGATCTCTCTATACTTGTCTCGATAGAACCCACGTGACATGGAGCAGTCCCTTGGCTGTTATAACTTAGCTACTTTTGAGAATGCCATAATTTTGGCAAGCTTCCTCTATGTTTGTTTCCTTGCGGTAGCAGCCAAAACTAATCGTCCTCCCTCGAGGGAAACCATTTTTCCCCCTCGCTCATATGTTTTTTTATTAAAAATAGATTCGCAAGGAGTTGATTCATGTTATTAATCAACCTGGTAGTTTTGTGATGAGGCCTTACGGAGAGGAGGTCTTCCTCCATACTTGGGAGTTTTTCAAACATGAAGCAAGGGTGGTCCACTCAACTACGTTGAACCTCATCATTGAAGACCCTTCGCTTGTTATGGTCCTTTTTCTCTCACGGGGGTATCTACCTTCCTACACCGAGTGGGGATACACAAGTGAGCATTACAATCCCAATCGATACAGTTGTCGATTTGGTTTTGATCAACGGGCTCCTCCCCTAGTTTTTCAGTTATCTCACACCAAAGTCCCATTTAGCGAGGCATGTTCCTTTTTCTCATCTACTACTGCATGGGTAGTAAGTTCTAAAATGGCTGGGCGAGTCACCATTCCAAGTATCACGAATCAATGGGTTGTGACCCCCCTCTTTGTAATGAATTATTGTCCGAGACAGCTGGCCATTTTTTAGAGTTCATCTAGGGGTCTCCCGTGTATCCCCCACTTCTTTCATTTTTTGCTATGGAGCTAGGGCTGAATGGTAATTTCATTCTTTGGATCGAGTTCCCTCTGAACCAAACTCCTTAAGAACCCCTATCTGTGCTTCATCCTTATTGCTAGATGATTCCTTTTGCCACTCCCAAACCCAAGAAAGCCCAACCGCCCAAGAAGAATGTTCCTTCTGAAGGTGTTTCTAGTGAAGGTTTTCCATCCGAACAAGTTTCTGGTGAAGGACCCATCCAACCACTAGACAAAAAAACTAAGAGGTCCAAAAGTGGGACTTACTCGAAGACTAAGTCCCAAACTCAGCCTCAAACTCCTTTGGAGGCATTCCCCATTGCCTCCATTCCTCCACCTATGTCTGTAGAAGTGAGTGAGGAGGTGAGAAAGAAAATTAAAGCTGAGGTGGAATGAATAAATTCTAAGTTTCGATAAAACGCTCCCGTCGTTCCTCCTTCTACTTCCTTCCCCACCATTTTTGTAGATCTATCGGCTGACAGGCCAAAGAGGAAGAATATCTTAAGGGTTCCTTTAAATATTGGCGCTACGGGTGCGATGAAGAAGACTCTAGGTACTAAGTCCCATAAGAAATGAGTTTCAAATGTATATCTCACCCAAATTCCCTCTGATGTTGCCTCCCCTCATTCTTCTCCAATGGTGATATCCTCCCATTCTCCTTATGGATAGGAGGTATGCATGGGCGTTGTTATTTTTCCATTTTTCTAAAACAAGGTGCATCTGTCTAACTCTTAGCGACTTTGGTGTAGGGAGCTAAAGAAGAAAGGTCCATCCCCCCGTGATTCCTTTCGTGGGGGGACGCTTTGGTTCCTCTCAAACCGGTGTAACTCCTCCCCGTTCCCCCATAATCGAACTTACTTACTCTCACAGTTTGTCCTCCTAACGCGTGAATGATGCTGTTGCAGGTGGTGGTTTTGTTGAATCTGTGGGAATTTCCTCTCAACTAGATTCTTTTGAATTATCACCCCAGCCCGAGGTTCCTCTGCCCATCATTCCAGGAAGAAATTTCCCCCTAGGTAACACATTCTCAACACTGTTAGGTATGACGTCTTTTCTCTCCTCCACCCCTTTTTCCTATTCACTATGATGAAATTTAATCTCTTGGGATGCTTCAGTTCGAAATGGCTTCTTTATTAGCTAACATATTTCTTCCCTTCGTGTTGACGAGACCCCTAACTATAGTTCCCCTTTTCAGTATGATAACTGAGGTAAGTAAGACATAGCAGTATTTATCCCTTCTTCTGTATTTATTCCCCATTTCTAACACTTAGCTTTATTTTTTTTAATTTTGTTCAGACCTTGTCCCACTGCCCTCTCTTAGTGGTCTACCCCTTCCCAAAGCCAGCGTTGATTGATCTGTCCAGAGTGGTTATTCTTCTTCATTCATCAATGTTGGGGAATCACTTGGATGTCAAACGTCCTCCCTAAGTAGGACTCATATATTGGCCTTGGTACCTTTTATTGGCGAAGGAGTTTTAGAAGACATTGAGCTTCCCACCATTGAGGGTTCTGTGGGGGCTTCTGAGAAGACAGATCCTCTTTCAATAGTCCCCCCCCCCCCGGTTGTATCTTCCAAGGTGGCTCTCGTTCTTGATCCTACCATTATTGAGGTACCTCACTAATTTTTCTTCCTTTCTCGTCGTTTAACCTTAGTTCTTGACAATGTTCAATCTAGCAGAGTCTCATTATTCAAACTTTCAAACGCCACCAGTAACGGTGACTTAACAATGAAAACACTTGTTAAGGTCTTTCATCAAACTCCACAAGTAACGGTGACTTAACAATGAAAATACCTATTAATATTTTCCATTAAACTCCACCAGTAATGATGACTTAGCAATGAAAACACTTGCTAGTTTTTCCATCAAACTCCACCAGTAATGGTGACTTAACTATGAAAACACTTGTTAAGATTTTCTATCAAACTCCACCAGTAACGGTGCCTTAACATTGAAAACACTTGTTAAGATTTTCTATTAAACTCCATAATTAATGGTGACATAACAATGAAAACACTTGTTAAGATTTTCTATCAAACTCATTTACTTGTTCTACCTGTTCTCCGGTTTCTCACGAGTCCTTTATAGTGGGAGAGAGATCTCCACCAGTTCTTTCGCCTATCACCTCGCCCCATCGGGAACATACTATTTCAGAAGATTTTAGTCATGACGATCAAGGTTCCACGACTGGTGTTACTGATGATATATAATCTATTTGTGAGCTTCTTCTACCCAATCTAGCTCCTCATGACTTCGGTCTTATGGTCTATCAGCGTTCTCCTCAAATGCCTACCAACCATCGTTTGATAATTGAGCAACTTGTATACCATCACCCTGAGACATTCACTGTCGATTATCTGCGTTCAATCATCCCCGTGATGAGCCATAGGCTTCAAGGCATGGCAATCGTCTTTGCTGATATTATCAGTAATCCTACCACGAATGTTACCAGGCCCCTCATCAACCAATTCTTGGCTATCTGAGGGAGTTGGGCCGATATGGTTTCTAATTTAGTTAGTCGATAGGACACTTAAAAAGTTTAAAGAGCTAGCAATTGTCAATCTAGAGGGAAATGCTGCAGAGACACCGAGAGGCTTAACGAGCTAAGGAAGATAGGTTGGCCGAGCTAGCACCTCTACTTGGAGATTCTAACAAGGAGGTAGAGGATATCTAAGAAGCTCTATGTTTGGAAAAGCTAAAAAGGGAGAATCTCCTTATTGAGCATGCAGAAGTTTAAACAAGGTTAGAGGTTTCTATTAATGCCCAACAGTCTTGTCGAGTAGCTTCTTCGGGCCTACCTAGAGATTTTTTCTATGCCTCAAACTCGTGGTTCCTCTTAGGCCAATGAACTCTTTCGCTTTTGTTTATATTTTTTCTTCCTTTTTTTCTTCATATGTAATTATTGGACAATAGCTCTTGATTATGTAATGCCCCAACAAGTTTGAATGAAGAGATATATTTTTTTCTATGCTACCTCTTTGTGTTATAATTTCTTGTGTATATTACAAAATTTTACAATTCTTTCATCTCCACTGAAGTTGCAATAACAGACATTAGGAACAATAAATTATATATTCAAAACAAAACCACTTGATCCAACGATTATCTACAGTTAAATTCTTATACATGATAGACTTCAACCATTTGTTGTTAATCTTGAATGATTTGTCTTCTTTCATCTTAGAAATTAAGCAATAACATGAATCACGAGGCTCCTTTACAATGAAAGGTACTTCGCAATTCGTTGCAAACTTAGGTAGAGGAAGCCCCCTGATGTGCTTCACTGTTGCCTTCAAAATGAGGTATCCCTCCACGAACTTCCTTGGTCTCACCAAGTTATCATATGCCCTAGAGAGTTTCTTCGTGTATATTTGAAAGTAATGCATCGCATTTTCCCTGTGCTCCTCCAACACTTCTAACTACACATATCTGTTCTGGGGGAGTATGATACTTCACAAGGCATATCAGGCAGAAGGAACTTCCAACTCCACCGAGAGAACTGCTTTAGCCCCATACACTAGGGAGAAAGGGGTATATCCTGTGGGATTCCTTTTGGTTTTTCGATAGGCCCATAATACAACTGGTATCTTTCCATCCCATGAACCTAGAAAATCATCCATCTTCTTAGCCAAAATGTTAACTAATGTTTTGTTAGTTGCTTCGGCTTGACCGTTTCCCTTTGGGTATGCCACCGTCGAAGTATGATGAACAATGGAGTACTTGTCTGTGAGCATTATTACCTCTGAATTGACGAAAGGGGTTCCTCTATCAGAGCGAATTACCTTTGGAATTTCAAAACGACAAATGATGTATTCTCTGATGAATTTGCTCAGCACCCCTGTTGTTCCCCTACTTAGTGCTATTGCCTCAGTCCATTTTCTAAAGCACTCCATTGCCACTAGTATCCAGATATTCCCCTTGAAGAAGGATGTATTTCCCTCACTAGGTCAAATACCCAGGTGTTAAAAGGATAAGGCTGTGTGAGGGAGTGTAGATCCACCGATGGGGCATATATCATATTTCCATGTAGTTGGAAAGCCTTACATTTTCAAACGAACTCAGGAGATTCCTTCTCCATTATTATACAATAATACCCCAACGTCATCAACTAGTCATACAACTTGGCCCCTCCTATATGAGCTGGATCATGAGCTTGTTTGAGGACCTCGACTTCTTTTTCCTTTGTGATGCAAGGCAATGGACTGTTGAAGTAGCCCCTTCGATAAAGCTACCCCTCCTAAACGTAGAACCTCAGGGCCCTTCACTTAAATCCCATCACATCAATTTTCTCTATTGGGACAACTCTATCTTTAATGAATTCAATATAGGGTTGCCTCTAGTCTGATTGAGGTTAAATAAAATAGCATTTGGCTGCCTCGAAGAACAGTTGACACTTATCACACTTCCATTGTAGCTCTGCTACATCCTACTTCAATCTAGGCTAGAAATATTTCTCCCTTTAAATTCTTATGTAAAGAGGTATATTAGTTGTTTTACAGTGCTCTTCATGTGTTTTCTTTAACCTCCGCTCGTCTTCTTCTGGGCCAATGCATCTTGACAGCCGTCCTCCTGCATTTTTGAAATAAAGGTTTCCTTAATTTATAAATTATTTTTCTAATTCCCTTAGCTCCATCACTCCTTACCTAGACTCTTGTTATTTTATAATCTCTCCCTTCCAGTAAGAGTCATCCTCTATCGGTAGAATTGATTGTACCATCGAAGGAGCTGTTCTTCGTTGAATCACGACTGCAGTTGTATCGTCCCTCATGATCATCATTTTAATGATGATGGAATAGGCGTCTGGATGGCGGTTCATCATTTATGGATGTGTTTTGATCTTGGTCCGATGGAACTGGTTGAGAAGCCTCTGAAGGATTATTCTGTAGGGTGCCAGACTAAGGTGTTTCAATGCATATTCTCTATTCACCTGCTGAATCACCAAGTTCGAGTCACCTTTAATGCAAAGTGAATAAATTACCGTTCAAATGGCCTCGATAAACCCTAGTACCAATGCTTCATACTCTGCTTCGTTGTTGGAACAAGGGAAATCCAACTTATAGGAAATGCAAATCTCCTCTATTCCTCTTGAAATAATAACCCTTTATCCTCCTTTTGTTTTCTACTAAAGATCCATCGAACTGCATCGTCCATTCTTCCTTGCTCACGTCTAAGTTATTGGCCTGCAAATCATCTCCTGGAATGCTTTCTTTAGGTGGCTCAAACGTCCCAGAGGGGAAGATTGCCAAGAGATCTACATACGCCTAGCTTTTGATCGCGCGAGCGACCATGTACTTCAAGTCATATTCTGAGAGGATGAGGAACCACCAAGGTTCCCTACCAATCAATATAGTTTTTTCCAACAAAAACTTAATAGGATCATATCTTGTTACAATATGAATTGTAAAAGATAACATATAATATCTAAGTTTTTATGCTTCAAAGACCAAGGCTAAATAATTCCTTTCTAAGCTACTATACCTGAACTTTGGCCCATGTATGATTCTACTAAGATAGTAGACTGGTCGTTCCTACTCGTCAATATCATGTGCTAAAAAATCTCCAACGAACCTCATAGTGGTTGCGAGGTATAGCTGCAACAGTATTCCTGCCCTTGGAGGAACCATTATATTTAGTAAGACGAGTAGCTTCTTCAGACCAGTGAGACATTCTTGGTGAACCTCCTCCCACTTGAATTTTGTGCTCTTTCGCAAAAGTTTCATCAACGAGTACGTTATTTCGGCTAATCCTGACACAAATCTCCTAAGGTAGGAAAATTTGCCAAGGAAAATCTTTAACTCCTTCATCATTCTTGGACTTGGCATCTCCAAGATCGCTCGTTGTTTGTCCTGGTCCATTTGTACCCCCTGTCGATCAACAACAAAACCTAGAAACTTTCCACTAGTTACTCTGAATACGTATTGCAGTGGGTTCATCTTTAGCTTACAATTTTTGCATCGGACAAACACCTTCCTTAAATCACTCAGATGGTATTCCTCCTTCATCGATATGATGAAAAAAATCATCCCCATGAAATTCCATGAATTTGTGAACAAAGTCATGAAAATGGCCATCATTGTTCTTTTATAAGTATCTCCATCGTTCTTGAGTCCAAACGGCATCACTCTGTACATGAAGTTTCCCAACGGGGTTCTAAACATCGTATTTTCTGCATCCATAGGGTCCATCTTAATCTAGTTGTACCCTACATACCCATCCCTGAAGCTGTACGTTTCATGACAAGTTATTGCATCTATCAAGCTATCGATGGAGGTTAAAGGGATCTTATCCTTGGGGCAAGCCCTATTCAAGTCTCTGAAATCTACATAGATCCATCTTTGATTTTTTTCTTTCTTTCCCCCTTGAACAATGCTAGATAGCTAGAGTGGGTGTTGTATCGATTTGATGACCCTACTACTAATAAGCGTTGGACCTCTTCCTTGATCCTCAAGTCCAAATCAAGATTATAAGTCCTCGTTGCTTGCTTCACCGAAATGGCTGAAGGCATCATGTTTAACTTATGGAAGCTCACTTACTCATCCATCCCTTCCATTTCCTTGTACCTCCATTCAAAAATGTCTATAAACTCCCAAATCAACTCAACCAAGTCTTATCATTTCTTCTTACTGAGATCCTTAGTGATGAAAATAGGCCTTGGATTATCCTCTTCTTTTGCCAGGTTCAACTGCTCCAACTCTTGTGCCTATAGCTTATGTCAATCTTCCTTATAGTTTGGTTCTTCGGTGACATCCTCCATGAAATCCTATATGTTGGAGTTATCTATCACCATACATTTCCCTCATTGATCCACTAGAAAACAATTGTATATCGGGTCAACCTCCTCATCAGTTTCTTCCATAGCTTCTTTGGTCGCCCGCTCACACCATTATAAATGATAAACCACCCTTCCTTCTTCAGTAACAACCTTCTTGCACTATTTGTTGTCCGTTGCAGCTGCCTTCCTCTTTTTTTCTCTAGAATCCCCACTAACTCTTTCTCCTAAAAATTGACTCAGAACACTTTATCGTTGGACCTCGTGTTCTATCGGATCCATTATGGGCCTCATCCTGTCTTTGAGTTACTTCGAGATGTTTTGGGCACAAGTGACCACCTGGTGGGCTTCTTCTACCATTACTCTTTTGATGCTTGTAACTTTGTGATTCTGCTCCACTCTTCCTCATTTCACTAATTGAGGGAACCCATGCTCCCTCCATTCTTCTCACTAGGACTCTAACATCCTCCTCTAGTTCTGTGTAAAATGTTGAATCTATCAGATGAGCTTCTTCGACAGCGAAGGGCCTCTTCGTAGGTCTAATGGTGATCTTCGTTCCTTTGATATTAGCCTTGGCGGATTGGTGATACATCGAAGGAACTAGCCCTTGATTGTGCATCCACATTCTTCCTATAAACATATGGTAGAAATGTTCACTCTCTATCACGTAAAACTTGATGTGGGAACTCAAATTTCCAATAACAGTCCAAATGTTCACAAAACAAATGGATTTGGAAGATTGGTTGTCATAAACTAAAATCACCAAAGGCATGGGGACTAACCTTTCATCTAGAATATTAGCTGTGTGGAAAGAATTAATTGGCATGACATTAATAGAGGATCACCCATCCATAAGAGACCTTGCAAATCCAACTCCTTTGATGTTGGCAGTCATATATAATGTCCTATTATGGGGGAATCTCATGGCCCTATCTGCATTGCTGAAAGTTATTTCTGACAGAAATTTCTTCACTAACCTGGCCATGGGTCCCTTCCATCTCAGCTAAGGAACTGCGTTCTTCCTTACAATACTAAGGATTTCTTGGGTAATCTCTAACATACTTTATTTTGGCATCCCCACCTGGTCGAAGAACGAGGCAAATTTTAGAGATTTTAACACTGCATAGTATTCCATGGCTTGGTCTACTTCCTCACCTTCACCATTGTACACATCCTCTATGTTTTTAGCACTTGCTTCGTCGTAAGCTAACGCCACGTTAGCCATTCTCCTAGTGTAGTCTTCTAAAGACTGTTCAAACTCCTCATACTCCATTATTAGCTTCCTTGGATCTATTTCTGCCTCCTCATTGTAGGCCACCACCAAATTGGCCCCATATGTCGGGAGCGAGTTATTATTAACATTTGCAGAGGGATTAGCAACGTTCTTGCCTTTTCATGTTTATCGATGATTCTTCTTAATGTAAAACAAATTTCTATTGGATGTTGGATATTTAGATTAATTTGACAATATTTGGGATCCACTCTGGTTGTGACATATGGTTCCCCGACGGGGATGCCTTTTGGCTCATACATCATTCCTCCATGAACCATGGTATTGTAATAGCTAACAGCCTCCTCTACCGTACAAGGTAACAGTGGTGAATCCTCCCTATCTCTTCCAAATTTTCTCTTTTCATCCCTCTTCGTTAGTTTGCCCCCATCTGCTCCTTCGGTGTAACCCACATGTGGGGACAGAGACCTACCTTGCATAGGATATATCGGTTGCCTCAACATCATGGGAACCACCACTAGGTTTGGTTTACCACCAACTAGATATTCCTTGATTCTTTTAGGAATGCCTCAAAATTCCCCTCACGCATCTAATTAATAAGATGGAAGATGTACTCAGGAAGCAGTCCTTTCGTACAGATATGCAGTAGTTTGGACTCTTTGGCTTCCTCCCTTACATCGAAAGATATTTCCCTGAACCTTCGGACGTATGCCACCACATATTCCCCTATTAATTGCTTCTCTCTCCCTAGTTGGGTCTGGGTGAACTCATCTTCTGCCAGAAAGAACTTCTGGATGAACAAAATGTGCATCACCTCCCACATGAAAACACTCTTAGGAGCTAGGTGAGAATACCAGGTATACAACTTATCTGTTAGGGATTTGTAAAACTCCCTTAACCTGAGTTTTTTTTGTTGCAATGAGACCCCAAATGTTCAACGAAACTCTTAATGTGATCCTTAGGGTTCCCACCCTTACCTGTGTACTTTTCAAATATAGGAGGGATATAATCTTTTAGGTAGGGCTCATCATTATACTCCTAAGGGTAAGGCATCTGAAAGTCGTCATAAACTGAAGCTACTTCGCCAACAGTTTACGAGGAAGCTTTCATGAATATGAACATCTCCTTCTGCACTTTTTTTCTCATTTCTTACATAACTTGTATCGTTGAAGGAACGATCATAGGGACCATAGGTGGGGCTCCCGTTGCTTTTCGAGAGCAATCATCACAGTTGGAACAATTGATACTCCTAGAGTTCCCACTATTGGATTCACAACAGAGGGTATAGCTGTTGGGGCCATTCCTATTAAAACAACGCTAAGAGAGGTTGTTGGGGCTGCCTCTGGTGTCACGAAGGAGTTCGCCTCAAATCCTCCAAACCCTGTTGTAGCCATAGGAGTCTGTAAAAACTCGTAAAATTTATTCACAAGGCGTTACACTTGATCTGGTCCGAACCCGGCACACGTGGGATCTTGTGTTATCCCTAGAACGCCTATCGCCATTTGAACTAGAGGTACCTCCACGGGAGGGGCTCCGACTCTCTAAGCATCAAGCTCTCTAGCCACCTGTTCTTCATTATGTGTAATATCATCAAAGGTAAGTCTTCGATTAAAGTTATCTTACTCCGTACTCCTTTCTTAGAAGAATACCTCCCCAGCAGAGTTTCCAAATGTAAGAGGGTGGTTTAGATTAGATAGAGGCGTATCCCCTTTTGAGTACATTAATGATAAGTTAACTAACAGCACTATTGATTAACTACAAGACACGCAATCACAACTTAGTGAAGATAAACTCAGTTTGAACTCACAATCACTCTCGTGTATAACTCAAAGAATAATAATAAAACCCAAAGGTAACTCATTCAGAGGGATAAATAAGTAATCATCCTAAATGCACTTTAACAGGAATCCAAACACCGCAACCACCCTCAAAGATCTTTATCAAATATTAAAATCTTTGTAATAAATGGAAATGGTGGGTGAGTGAACTCTAGCTTGTAATAAATCTCTCTCTGATCTATGTTTTTTCTCTCTGGTAATAACTTCTGAGCTTTTCCAAAATAACATCATCTCCTCAAAGGTGGTTGGGGTCCTTAAATAGCCCCCCACACCACTCCCGAGATAACTCCGTCATTAATAACTGTAAAACACATCCCTAATACTTTATGTCACAAACATTAAATGCCTGATGCACTATTTATCTCCACGTCATAAAAATTGCATGCCAAGACCTGCCTTCTGCCTAACCATTGTGCTTCAGGGGGCTGTTGTCACAGAGGTTGCTCAACAACTGTCTGATAGCTCCAAATACCATGGTGGTTTATTCAAGTATAGATTTGATGTTGCCTAGTTTGCTAGTGACATCACATAACGTAGATGTGACATTAAGTAGAGGGCTCTTTGGTCCATGACTTAATGCCCAGTGGAACTCCAGGTTGCTTTACCCGAGGTTTCACGATGAGGTTCCCTTGGTGTTTTACCAGGTGCATCAAAGATGGTTAGGACAATCCTTAATGGTGCCTCACTTTTCAATCCTCCAAACCAAGTCCCTCTGAAGTTCCCAAGGCGATGTCATTCGATGGGACATGAAAGCTCTCCCAAGACCTACCAAGCCTCGTCTCTCGCGAGTATCGTTCGACCTCACACTGAATGCCATTATAATCGTTACATAAATACAATCATTATAGCTCATAGTAAATATAAACAAAAGATACAATATGACTAAGTAACACAGCAAACTAAAAAATGAGCTGCCACGCTAAGTTGCCTCGCTTGATCTGCCATGCTGAGCTGCCTCGTTATCTTAATCCTAAACACTTTCGTTAATGGGGGATTATATCTAATCTCAATATTATTTCCAAGCCCCCTCTACACACTTAAAGAGATATGAAACAGTGGAGGCTTGTTTGAACATTATTTGAATAAACCACCTTACAACCTTCTAAGGACTCGACAATGTTTAGATGTAAACCATCTATCAAAGCTTGTGAGAACAAAAGATCAAATGACATCCAAGTCTCGTTTGAACAAGATAAGTCATTCAAACAAAACCTAAAAACTCAAAAACTCTCCTCAAAACACCAATACTCGACCCAGAGAAGTAAAATCATGAGAAATATCCATCTGACACAAACAAAGATGTAAAAAACTCACTTAAAAACATAAGAGATACAGGGTAGTATGGTATCGACATACCTAAAAATGGAATGGACTTAATGGGAGTGAACTAACATAAATGAATCATGACTCAAACATCTAGATACATTCAAGAATATCTAATTGATCATAAAATATTTTCAAATCTTGGTTTATCCACATGTGACAAAAATAACATGAACTTAATGAACAAAACATACACAATGCAGACAAGTCTAGATTTTTTATGATTCTACCATACAATAGTGTAGGAGGGTAGTGTGGCTGGGGTCTGATAACAAACGAACGAGTGAGGTGTGACCCACTCCAATGGACTTTACCTCCATGGTCTTCAATGTCTCAAAACCAGCTCCTAGTAAAATCTTCCTCCTTTAGTAAAAATGGAGTCAAAACTAGAACCTCTTTGTACAAGAAAATAAACTTCACAAACAATAATAGTAACTTGTAGAGAATAATCTCCCGAGAATAATGGTTATAAAGGTGGAAATGAATAAACATACACATAGAACTTAAAGAAAGAGTAGGGAGAGAACACTAGATTTGGTGTAATTTTGACAGAGTAACAACTTAGCTAGAGTTTCTGATGTCTAATTTGACCTCACCAATGATACAATTTATCGGTGTATACTAAGTCTGGTTTGTTCCTTTGGGGTGTGAAGAAAAGAGGAAAACTTAGTGGGACAATGTATGTAATGTACCTTTTTTTCTTAAATGGTCTGCAATCGTATATCCCCTCGGACATATGACACCTCGTGTAAAACAAAGTTAAAAAGAAAATATGTCTCCTAATGGTGACAAAATATCTAATTTGGTAAATATCTTTTCAAATAGTAACTTGTTGTAGAAACTTTGTAAATTGGAGAGTGGATTTGAGGGCCACCCTCTCTAAAATCATTTTGTAAAAAGCTATTTTCTGGTGAGCAGCCTCTTAGATACTCACTTCAGTTATGACTAAGTATAGATATTTATGGACTTCAATGACTCCTAGGATCTCTATACTATTATTATCTCTATCTTAAATTTTTAAGTAGTTGAGATAATAAAAAACCTTGTATCTCAATCACTAAGCCGAAATATCCAGGAGATCCCAACTGGCCTATTTTAGCCATGTCTGCTCATCTAGGATGCTTGTATAACAAAGTAAATTATTAGAACTTTGTTTTTTCTGAGTAATAATCCTTGAGGATGAGGGTACTCAAGATGTACCCCCTCGCCCTATGTCCCTTTTGTGGTATGTGATTTGGGGAAGAGGGTCCACTCTAGGTGGACCTCCTCACCCTACCTCTATTCCCACTATTACCAGTAAGTTAAGTTGGGTAGAAGGGGTTTCTCGTGGTGAGCCCCGTTTCCCTAGACTTTTTTTGCCTCATTCTTATTTGGAGGGGCTGCTCATGGTGAGCCCCCTCGTCCATGCCTCTTTTATGTGGCTTAAGTGTTGGTGCAAGGGGTTGCTCATGGTGATCCCTACTCATCCTTACCTATTTTTAATCGCTTAAGTCTTAGGACAAGGGTTGCTCGTGGTGATCCATCCTCATCGTTGCCTCTTTTCTATGGCTTAAGTCATGGGACAAGGGACTGATCATGATGATCCCACCTCATCCTTTTCTATAGTTATAATTTTGGGGTGAGGGGTTTCTCATGGTAAGTACCCTAGTCCAAGTGTCACAATTGGTCTGGGGGGTCAATCATGGCAGACCCCCTCGCTCTAAACTTTTCTTGGTAATTTGAGCAGAGGTAGCCCCTCCATGTGGTCTTGCTCACCTTGGGATTTTTTTATAATAATTGATGAACACCCCTTTACATTAGTTCCATCGTACAAAAATCTTTGTGTTTGGTAGAACAAATGGTTTTGAACATAATGATTCAATAAATCTTAGAATACGAACAATTTTACTCAGTCTCAACATGGCATTGTTGGCATTAAGTGATTCTGTCACATCAGCCCTTAGTGAGGATCTTGAGGTGACACGTGTTGAGTAGAGAACATGCATCCCAAAATTTAGGAAATTATTTGCTCCACTTTTGATTTCTAGGGTCATGTGGGTATCTTACAATATAAAAGAATCCTTTTACATTTTATTCTTTGTTACCTTGGTATTTTGTTTGAATTGAGCTTTTTAGAGGGAGAAAAAGAGAGGGGGAAACCCTTACTTCAGAGCTTCCATTACTACTGCATCATAGTCCACCAACTTCATCCTCTGTTCACATAAAAATAGATTTTACTCTCCTTTAAACTCTAGTTCTGTTACTTCCACCACCACTAGCTAGATGTTAGTGGGAATCGTACCAATTTCCATCATTGTTTCCACCCATTTGGCCACCGGACAAACCATCAATACTAAGACCGTTTTAGATTCCACCACCTCTGTTACGGGCGGTTCGTCTTCTGAGGTTGAGGCCAGAGGGGGTCCCTCATCCACTATCACCTATTATAAGTCTATAAAAGAATACTTGGACAATTATTCAAAGAGATATTTGGGGATAAATCACCTTTCTCTATATTTTTGCCATGAACACACCTTCATGCCCTCCCTCTCCAACTTTGAGCAGGAGTTTGTATCTAAGATCCATGAGTAGACCCATGTGGGTTTGAGTGAGTCAACTAACCTTCCTATTCTTTTACATGATAGTGTCCTTAGGGTTTGAGTGAATAAGGGTGATTGTCCCCATTTCGATTTTAAAGTTGAAGTTTGTAGAGGTGCCCTTGATGAGTGGTACCTCTGGTTAGATCATGTCTTGGCCACGCCTCGCACAAAGATATTATTAAAGGGCTTGGCTTTACCACCACCATCAAAAGTTTAGAAACTTTCTCGATTGCCTAGCATGATAATACTTTTACTTTAATTGCTTCTCGCTGGAGTATGGGCTCGCATACTTTTGTTACTGGTTGGGGTAAGTTCACCATAACCATGGGGGATATTTATGAACCTCTCACTCTGCCTTATTTAAGAGAGCATGTGTTTTTTTATGGTTATAAGGATGATATCAAGGAAGGGATAGTAGGATATCTTCACTCAGCCTTAGGTGAATGCTCTATATATATTACGATTAGTCAAACTGGTTTCACCAAACATACCTCTGCCAAATTGAAAAGGTATTATTCTAAGGATTTTTAGCAGCTGCCCAAAGGGGAGAGCTCAAACAAGGCCCTAAGAAGCCAGGACGGCCCAAAGATTAATTCTACTTTACACTTGGAAGCATTTTTTTGTCACCTTCCTTAGTAAGTTTTTCTTTCCACGGAGACCAAACGATTTCCCTCATGAGCTTCTTTTTAAACATGATATATGGTTTACTCGAGGAGGATAGTCCCCCTCGTAGCTCTAACATTGGCATCTATCTACACTTGGTGAGTAATCTTGTGGACGACATGATGCTATCAATTTTACCAACACGTTCCTTCTCATGTCATTTTTATTTGAGAGATTTACCAACTTTGCCCCAGAGGTAAGAGCGTGTCATAGTGATGATGTTTGTGCTAAAAGTTGGCATAAGAAAGTCCCCAAGTCCCTTCTAGTCCCTTTGATAGACAATATTGATGAAATTTACTTTTGACCCTACTGCAAGTGAGTTGGTGGTATTTTCACATGGTATTCCTTCTCGTCCATTAGAGGTACTTTTTATTGACCTATAGATGCTAAATCTGTTTCTACTTTCCCTCATATTGAGGTGGAACTATGTTCTTACCTTGCATTTTTCCCTCATTGACTTACTTAGGCCAAGGTGTGAAGTTTTACCACTCAAAGAGAGGGAGGAGGCAGTTTGGTTTTGACTACGATGTTCATTCACCTTCCTATCCTTCGAGCACATGCCCCTCTAAGATATATCTTGAGGCCTTTACCAATTTCACTTTTTAGGGGATAGTCCATAGGGTCATCCATTTAGGAGATTTATATGTGCCTCCTTGAGATTACCTTCCATCTTCTACTCAATCTAAGTTTACTCCATGGAAGAGGCGGGTGGTAATTTTCCAGAACTATGTGAATGATGTCCCTCTTGACACCATCTCTACCAAGCTTACCAATAATGAAAAATTCTTAGGTAAGAGGACCCAAAGGATGTTATGTCACCATATCACCATCTCGAATACCCCTCTCGAGCAAGTCACCCCAGTCTTGGTGAGCCCCCTTCTCAATGAATCTATTTACGCAAAAGAACCTAATCCTCAACCTACCAAGCCCAAGGGAAAGTCCAAGGCAAAATCTCCTCCTAATTTTAAAAGGAATCACCCTAATGAAGATGGGTATAATTTCATACCCACTATTACTGCTTCACCTTATTCTGCTACTAAAGTTACTACTACCCCTACATCCCCTCATTCACCGATGAGGACTAGGGCGAGAAAGAATAAGAATAATTCTAATAATGAGGTCACTACCCCTCTCATGCACTAGAACATGGGACTAATACTGATGATCTTGGAGTGGAGGAAACATTCCAAACTGTACGCGGGTAAGGCTATATAGCTTTCGGTTTATTATCTGAGGAGACTCAAGTTAATTCCATTCCTATTGGGGAAGGTTTGATACCTGGCTCCTCTTTACTTAATAAAACTATCTTTCATGAGGTTTCACTTACTGGCTCCCCTTCTCATTCATTTGAAGAGGAACTAGTTGATTATGAAAGCACTCCTTCCTATGATGATGACAGTTCTTCTTTAAATGACACGATTTTCTATTGACCCGCATGGTGAACATGGTCCTAATGCTTCTACTTTATTTATAGTTTCAAGAGAGTCCTCTAATGACTACATCATGCTAGATTCTCCTTCTTTCAGTAGTACTAGCACTTGACATCTCCTGTATAGGTTGGGTGCACGTACAACTACTGTAAGTCTTTTTTGTCATGTGGTTTTCTTCACCTAGCTAACTTTTTACAGTGTTATTAATTTATCTATGTCCTTGTGGTATTTACAATTTTCTTCTATTACGATGAGTGATTCTTCCCCTCCACCTCTTTTCCAGGCAGCCTTTCCCAAGGAGAGGAATTCCATGATGGTCTCTTCTTTGCGTCTGGTTAGAGAGGTTTGTTACTTCCTCTCTATTCAACTATTACTTCCATTTTTTCCCTTTCTTATAATTTTTCACAGATATAGGTTATTTTTTTTTCTTTTGCAGTTATCTTCTATATTCCCTATGACCACGAGGACCTCTTATGTGTCATCCCATTTTGTCCAGGTAATTATCAACTCCTCTTAGTTATTTTTTCGTGAAAATCCTTTTTGTGTGTATGCTTGTAGAGGACCGTTCATTTAGACAATGCTTCTCCACCTTTTGCCTCTCCTACAATAAGTGGTTCTTCTATCGGGCTTTCAGATGTATGTGAACACGTTACTTCTTCCATCTCTCTTTGTTCACTATCATTTTCTATGTATAATTTATCCTTATATCATATCTATTATCTTTATCTTTATTCTTTAAAGGGCTTATCCCCACGTAGCCTTTCCTTTACAAGCGGAAAGTTACTGCTCATTGGAGTTACTGTCCCAGGACTTTCACCTCCTGGGAGGATTCCTATCCCCTGAGTTTACGTGCCAATTAATAATAAACCTCATATTCTTCCTCTCACATCCTAGTCGATCTTCACCATCGCTTCTAGTGATCCTACTTCACATGTTTTATTTCTTCTATGGTACCGCACATTCTTGTTAAGATTGAATTTTTCTTTATTTGTGCTTATCTTTAATATTTTTTTGACGATCAGGCTAGTATTACTTCTTCAGCTACACCACCAGTCATCTTTCATCTTTCGTCCTTAGAGGGTATTCAGGTACACATGTTTTTTAATCTTTTGTGCCTTAATTCACTTTTACATTATCACTGAGATTTCATTCGCATGTCTTGCCTCTTCATGTCTATGTTTTAGTTGGCAAACATTACTATGTTATTGATTATTTCTCTAGTTATTTCTTTGACAGCCCCTACGACTGTGGAGACCCCTTCTTCCACTTGCTCTAGTGGATGTGTTATCATATACCCTCTTTTTGTACTTATTTTAACTTCACTTTGCTACCTATCCATATATTTTCTTTACTTTGTGAGTAACTTGTCAACTCTTACATCCTCCCTCTCTTCACAAGTTAGTTTTAGTGAGGATTCTTCATATGCGGTGCCTATAGTTTGTGTGGTAGAGGCATCTCTCTAGTCATCATCCATATGACCTCCCTTACCTTTTGCGGTGATGACCACATAGATACCATATATTTCTGACATAAGAGTAGCTATTTTTGTGCTACTCTTTACTTATAAATCTTTTAATCTTTCTTGCCCGCAGGCTACCATAGTTGAAGTCCCCTTATCTACGGGGCCTGTTCAGAGTTCTGGAGGAATGACTTCTCAGGTACTTCTTCTCACATACCTATTTATTTTGCTGGTCATTATCTCCTTTTCTTACATTCATGAGAACTTTAAACTTTTTTATCATATCTGTATTTGTGTCCCCTCTATCTGTGGGACCTATATTCGGTTCTCAAGTTAGCACTGTACCAGCGCTTATGCCTATGGAGCCTTTGGTCAACATCCCGAAGGAGACTACTCTCGTATATGCGACACATTATTTTTTTTTATTTACTTGTATCTTTTTAGCAAGGATATACTGACACTTCCCTGGCTTATCATCTTGCGGGTCAATGTTACATTTATTCCTGTCACTTCTTAAGTAAAAACGTGGTATACTTAGACCTTTTGTACTTGAATTTTCAGTGCAAGCACTTAATGGAACTTACATTTTTCCCTATTTTTAGGTTAGTGCTACAGCTGTTTCGATAGTTGGGGAACATCCAACGGAGGTGATTCGTATCAAATATTGCATCTTTTCGCCCGTTATCTTTATGCATTCTAGAGCTTTTACGGTCCTTAATGCCTATATTTATTCTCATTAACTAGACAACCTTGGATTTGAATAGATACATGTTTTGCAAGGGTTAATTATGCTTTTATAGGTACTGGAACGCCAAAAGTGAGGATCCATTGCATTTCGAAGAAGTTTCCTCGTCGGACGCTACTTCAAGGGCATTTTAGTCAATTCACATTTCATCTTTGGATCAGGTAATTTCCACGGAGTTTCCATGGGAGTTTTCGTTTGGGACTTTTCCCCCTTGTCATGGACCAAAGGATTCCTGGAAATAGAGTACCGGTCGACCGCGCCCAGGGGGGCGGTCGACCACGGTTTGAGATTTTGCCATGGGAAGGAGACAGTGCACTTTGTCTTAAGGGACCGGTCGACTGCGCCCCTTAGACCAGTCGATCGGTGACTGCAAATATTTTGAGATATTTTCTTTTATTTTCTTTTTCCTTTATTTTCTTTCCCACTTACTATTTAAATCAATTTTGTTTTCTATCTTATATATATATATATATATTTATCAAATTTTAGGGTAGTTTAGGTTAGATCTTGGGGTTTGATATCTCTTCTTCATCCTCTCTTAGTTTGACACCCATTAAGGTTTGTAATTAGTACTTTCACTCTTCCTCTCCATTAATATAGTTATTTTTCATTGTTTCTTGCTTTGTAAATTAGTTTCCATGCTTTGTAGTTAGTTAAATTTCTTTATTTATTGCTTTCCTAGTCTAATTAATATAAATTAGTTTAATTCATGTATTGCCCTTAGATAAATAGGGTCGGTATTTCGTTTCGCCATTTTCGGGCCCCAAGCTCCAAAAATTAGGTTTTGTTCAAAATTGTGTTTAATTGAACCCACGCGTATAAAAGTCGGATTATTATGCGTTTAACTATCTTTGTCATGCAACGTTAGTGTTTAAAGAGATAATCCGAATTTAATCCGCGTGTGACCAATTTTCGTTTAAATGTTTATTCTCGCAACTTTGGCTTAAATTCCTTATTGTGTGAAGTTTATGTTTAATTGATAATTCTCGATTAAATTGCTCTCGAGCCAAAATTTTGATTAGTAGTTGTTTCAATCCGTATGATTCGATGATATCCTGATCCTCGCTTTACTTTATTTACACTTAACTTCTCTTTTCTTTTATTTGCATTTTACACATCACCCTTTTACACTTTTATTCCTGAATTAATAATCCAATTAGTATTTGTCGAACATTCTCTGTGAATTTGATACCTGACTTACCATTAGACTTGCCCCGCAAGTGTAGTAGTAATTTAGGTTTGTTTGTATAGTCGCGGTGAGACGAAAACAACGACTGTGCACTTACACGCGCACACTTCTCGCACGCTATCAAAATGGCGTCGTTGCCATGGAATGTTTCGTTATAGATCATAATTGTCTTATTAGTTTGTAGTATTCTTTCTTTTGTATTTGTATTCTTTCGTTTAACCTTTTTTGCAGGACTTTCACATTTGAGCACTTAGAAACGCTTGAATTTTTCCCGCGTGCACCTACTTTGTGGAATTTACCACTTTGAGCCATTTTTGGGGTAAGCATGTCTTATTCCAATTCTTTCGGTAATCCTTGTTATAATTCTCAAAATTCTCGTAAGCCTATGACTTTTTGGTGCATACTTAGATTCCCAAAGTATAACAAATTCAAATATGACTTTGGGCGAGTATAACGAAAGTCAAAATTTAGGTTATTCGAATTTGGATGATGATGATGACAATGATCTTGGTCCTTTGCCTCCTTATAATAGGAATTTTGAAACAAATTCGAATAGTTTTCAAAATTCCAATAATAATGAGTTTTCATTTAAGTCCGATGGAAATTTTCAAAGTCCCCATTCTAACGCATCCGCACCTCGACCTATGACATTTGGTGAGGGCTTGCGTATGTATGACAATGAAAAACATGAAAACCGATATCGGGAAGAAAATCGTTGTTGGGAACATGAATTTGATTTATATTTTGAGTCCGACAATGATTTTGCTTCTGAGACTTTTGAGGTCGACAAATGTTTTGAGCCAAATGAGGTACTTGTGCCTACTTTGGAACAAGCCATTCTAGACTTTGCCCATTGCATAATAAATATTTAAAGTGAGGATTATAGTGACGTAATATCTATTTGCAATGAAATGATTTCTTCTTTGGCTCCCAAAGAAGAACATTTCATTGAAAATGATTTTATTTTCTTTGAAATTCCGACTTCATGTGATGATGATTCATCCCATGAGTTTGAATTTCATTCATCCCCATTTTCATTCTCTATTACCACAACGTCTCAAGTACCCGATGATTCGGTTTCAAACTTTAATGTTTTAAACCTTTTCGCCGATGAGGAGTGCGTGCTCGAGTCCCCCTCCACAATCGCATCTTTGCCTTTGTGTGCGCCACCTCCCATTACAATTTCAAAATCATTGGGAGGATATTTGTCTTTTCTCGGCCCCCACATGTTTTTGTCACCCGTTCAATCCAAAACCCCCATCGTCCCTCCAAAACTTTTAATTGGCGATGGTTCATTTCTTACACCTGACACATGCCTTCCATTGTTAAAATGGAATCCATATTTTTTGGAGGGCATGCTTGTATGTGAGGGTACACCGGTTATCCTCCAAACTCAAATCGTTTTTGTGGTGGACCATCAGCTATTTAGACTTCTAGTGTATAGTTAATGTGAAGCCTAAATAGTAGGTTGTATATAGTTAGTTTTTTCTCATTTCTTTCCTATTTAATTTAGTCTAGTGTAATTAATTAACTTTCTATTTTTTTTGTTTTTTCTAGTAGATTCTTTGGACTTGTTCTTATGGGGATCGATACAATTTTGGGTAATATTACTCTTTTCCTCCCTTTGACTTGGTTCTTAATTTACATTGAGGACAATGTCAAGTTTTAAGTTAGGGGGTGTGGGATATTCTATCCATTTCTTTATTTATTCCATGTTTTTGCTCACATGTTAGTTACTTAGTATGCTTTTCTTAGAAAAATTCAAAAATTTCAAAAAGATTATCTTTCTTTTTTGGGATTTTTTCCTTTGTTTTCGATGATAAATTTCAATAATTGCCCGATGATGCATGTTCTCGATTTTAGAAGTTATTAGACTTTAGTTCTACATCATTGATAGTATGAATAACTTCGTGAATTAAACTTTAATCCCATGAGCACATGCACTTTCCCTATTATATTGATTTGGTTTAAGATTTTTATAACTCGGTAATCTTTTGTTGCATTGTATATACTTACACCGAGTAAGCTTTGTACCTTTCGTCATTTGTGAGTGTATACACTATTTTGTTCTCATTGAAAATGTTGATTTCATAGGTAATCTCACTATTCTTTCGTTTGATCGTTCATTAATTGAGTTCATGCTTGAAATGTGTTACTTGAGCATGATTTTCATATATTGTTTTGATTTGAGAATTGCGTAAACTTTGGGAAATGATCATAGGCCCTATTTGTTATATCACCCATATTGAGCTTGACCTCACCCTTATATGTTTTCCCTCGTTAACCCCTTTGAGCCTAAATATAGCCTTTCTTTTCATAACCCAAATGCCATAACCAACTCCGCATTGGATTTATGTACCATACATAGACTTTCCATACCTTTGTTTGGAATGTTGCTTGGGATTGAACAATGTTATTGTGATGTCGGTTGCAATTTAGGCATATGAGAGTTTGAAAAGTAAAGAAAAGAAAGTAGTGAAGAAAGTGAAGAAAAAGTGAAATAAAAAAGAAAAAGAAAACAAAAGAAAACATGAAAAAGAAGAAAAGAAAAAGAAAGAGAAAGTTGTAAATGTTGTATATAGTTCGAATAAGCTTTGATTACTCTCCCCGATGATATATCTAAGGCCTTTTTGGAACTTGTTTTCCAATTTTAATATTGCCCGTATTTTCCTATTAGCCCGAGTTTTCATTCTGAACACTTTGAATCCGTACATACATTCCTTCATTTTGTACCTTAGCCTAGCCTACATTACAACCGTATTAAAGTCCTATGTGATCTTAGGTTGATGTAATTTAAAAGTTGAAATAGTTTTGATAATCTATGAAAATGCATTTCGCCTCTTTTAGTGTGCGGTATCCTTTCTTTGAGATTACAGTTTTTTATTTTATATATAACGTTCTTCATTTATGACATGTGTGCGGCCTAGTTTCCATTTACATTTACTCCTTATGCCCGCATGTCCCGTATGTTAACTCCCTGTTTCGAGTGAATTCACTTGATGAGTGTAATGACCGTAAGGATTGAATATATGCTTGCTTTAGTGTTTGTCCGATTTATATAATTTTTTTCCAAATCACATTTTGAATGTGCTCGCTACCCTCCCATATTTTAAGGTTTCAATTCTATGAGGTGCATTCTATATTGTTAGTGATTTCGACGTTTGTTTGAATTCATTCATTTTGCTAACAATGCATATGAAATCTTATTCTCCATTATTGGGCTTGTCTCATGTTGGGTTGGTCTTATTTTGAGGAAACCATGTGATGTTTGTGGGTATCATCCCTGAAAACCCTCACGAGACGACACTCGTCCACTAGGGTAACCTAGGGGTTTAACGGCTTATTGCATAAGCTAAATGCAATTGTGCTCCCTACGAAAGTGGAATTTATATTTCGATGCATATATACGTCTTGTACCTCCCTCTGTGGTCTCATTTTGTTTTTCTCATTACTGGGGACTAGCAATGTTTAAGTTAGGGGGTGTGATTCGTATCAAATATTGCATATTTTCGCCTGTTATCTTTATGCATTCTAGTTATTTTACGGTCCTTAATGCCTATATTTATGCTCATTAACCAGACAACCTTGGATTTGGATAAATACATGTTTTACAGGGTTTAATTGTGATTTTGTATGTATTGGAACGCTAAAAGTGAGGATTCGTTGCATTTTAGAGAAGTTTCATCATCGGACGTTACTTCAAGGGCATTTTTAGTCAACCCACATTTCTTATCTGGCTTATGGAAATTCCATGTATGCATAGTTTGTTGAGTTAACATCGCGTGGCTACAAACGGTACGTCATTTGGAGTTCGGATGAAGAAGTTAGGCCCGTTTTCGTTTTGGACTTTTTCCCCCTTGTCGGGGATCAAAGGATTCCTAGAGACAGAGTATCGGTCGGCCGCGCCCACGGGTGAGGTCAACCGCGATTTGAGATTTTTCGTGGGAAGGAGACAGTGCACTTTGGATCAAGGGACCGATCGGTCGTGCCCCTGCGACCGGTCGACCGGTGACTACAGATATTTTAAGATATTTTCTTTTCTTTACTTTTTCCTTTATTTTCTTTCCCACTTACTATTTAAACCAATTTTGGTTTCTATCTTATATATATATCATATTTTAGGGTAGTTTAGGTTGGGGCTTGAGAGCTCTTCTTCATCCTCTCTTGGTTTGAGACGGATTAGGGTTTGTAATTTGTACTTTCATTCTTCATCTCCATTAATATAGTTGTTTTTCATTGTTTCTTGCTTTGTAAATTAGTCTCCATGCTTTGTAGTTAGTTAAATTGCTTTATTTCTTACTTTCCTAGTTTAATTAATATAAATTAGTTTAATTCATGTATTCCCTTAGATAAATAGGTTCGGGATTTCGTTCCGCCATTTTCGGGCCCCGAGCTCCAAAAATTAGGTTTTGTGCAAAATCGCGTTTAATTGAACCCCCGCGTATTAAAGTCGGATTATTATGCGTTTAACTCTCTTTGTCATGCAACGTTAGTGTTTAAAGCGATAATACGAATTTAATCACCGTGCAACCAATTTTAAGTTAAATGTTTATTCTCACAACTTTGGCTTAAATTACTTATTGTGTGAAGTTTATGTTTAATTGATAATGCTCGATTAAATTGATCTCGAGTCGGAATCTTGAGTAGTGGTTGTTTCGATCCGTATGGTTTGATGATATCCCGATCCTCTCTTTACTTTATTTAGACTTAACGTCTCTTTTCTTTTATTTGCATTTTACACATCACCCTTTTACACTTTTATTCCTGAATTAATAATCCAATTCGGATCTGTCGAACATTCTCTGTGGATTCGATACCCGACATATCGCTAGACTTGCCCCGCAAGTGTAGTAGTAATTTAGGTTTGTTTGTATTGTCGCGAAGAGATGAAAATAATGACTGTGCACTTACACGAGAACACTTCTCGAACGCTATCAGGAGGTAGCTGTGAGAGTGGTATTATACTGCCATACCCTCCTTTTCTTTCTATTTCCCCTTTTCTTCTTGATTTTACGTGCAAGTAGGCTCATGCTCACACCATTGTTTAATTATTTTCAGGTTAGTGAGGTGGCCGTCCCTAGTTCTGTTGGACATACTAAATTATTGTACTACATACTCCTCAATTATTAGACTATCATACCAAGATTACTTTTAACTTTTTGCTTAATATTTTTCATTTTTTTTAAATAAAAATTATTGACACCAACTTTGGCTATTCTCTGTTAGGCTGGTATTCAGGATCATGTGGTGACCTCTCGATTTGGAAGCAACATACTTACCCCTCTGTACTTTGAGGTAAACCTTGTAGTCCTTGTTCTAATTTAAGTAGAGTTACTCAGTTATCTATCCTTTTTTTTCTTCACTCATCATTTTTAATTTTTTTATAGGATATGGTAAGTGAGCTCATTGAGGTAGATAATGAGTCAAAGTAGGGTTCTGACGCTATTCGCTCAGATGATCATGTTGTCTCTAGCGAGGATTCCTCCCTTCCTCTTTTAGAGCTTGAATCCAGGAATACGAGCTATGACGATATTGAGGTAGAAGCTCTAGGTGCTTTTATGAGTGATTTATAGTGCTTAGAGGTGCCTTCTAGGTTTTGGACTCACGAGCGGGCGGTACTAGAGATGGTCCTGGAGAACCATCCTGAGACTTTTATGTCTCAGAGCATTCTCAACATAGACAACCTCGCGATCTTGAACCTGAGGTCCCTCGCCAGTCACCTTCATGACTTCATGTCCACTACACCGGCTGACATGACCACTACTAGCACTACACTATTTATCCAGACCCTTCATGATCTCTATCGCATCTATCATTTCTAGTTAGATTGGTTTGACAGCGCAATTCTTTATATTCTTAGCATCCCATTCGGAAAGATGATAAGACTACATATGCCTAGCCAGTCTAGGGTTAAGTAGTGTCGGGCTAAAGTTGTTTTGATGAGAGGTATGATCTAGTGACTCCAGGCCAACCTCTCCAAGCTTGAGGCTGGTGATGCTGAGGACGAGGCCAGGATGGCTAGGCTAGAGGAGAAGTTTATTGAGGAGGCAGGTCCTTCTTACGCAGACGTTCACTCATGGCAGGATATGTTTTTTATTTTGTCCAGTGGATTGCCTATATTTCTACATAGGCTTTGTTTTGTATTTTCTTTATTCATCTATATGTAAAGGATTGATCATTTATTAATGAAAGACCCCTTTTCGCTTCCATTAATGTTTTCTCTTTATTCTTTACCTCTATATGTACGTTGGCATCTGTTTACTACATCATGCTCTAATTTTCTATGAGCACTTGTTCTGTTTGATTTACCCCGTATATTGTGGGGTACAAGAATAAATTTGGGCAAGTTACACTCTTTAGTTCATCCCCGTTCGATTGTGGGATAATTTTCACAATTATCTTTTAGGGCATAACTGGGAGAGGGGTGTAGCCTTTCTCCTTCCCACAAACTTTGAATACAATTTCACAAATGTAAACAAGCAAAATGACTTTTTTTTTAAAGAAAAATTTCCCCTAGTCTACGCGTTCCCAAAATTTTCTAAGGAACCTTTTTTGTCTTAGACAAAATAATAATTTTTTTAGAGAGGGAAGACCCCCTTCTCCATAATTTTTGAGAAATGGACATGTAAAGTTCTCCTTGAGAACAGAGGATAGAACTTGTCACTAAGAAATAAATTTCTTATGAAACAATAAATATGCATATTTTTTTTTATTACTACTAGGGGGACAACCTCATGCTTTCCTAATGGCAAAAAAATTATCCGTTATGTCTATAAGGATTTTGCTCAATATACTTCTCTGTTGGGATAAATGTACCCCGAAGTATAATGATAAAAGTTCCTTTTGTCATAGACCCCCTTCTAGTCTAGTAGATAGTATTACTATTCTTACTTTTTTTTTTAAAATTGTTTTGGTGCACCCGCCTCATATAGAAGGTAAATAAAAAATGTGAGAGTCATCATGTAATGATAAAAATAGTGGTTATTCATTTCTTTCATATTTTATATTTTTTACAAGACTTTTCTATACCAACTTTAACAAAAAAAAAATCTTGTATTATAGCAAGACACTCGGACTTTTCCGAAGAAATTAAACTAGACAAAAGAAACTAGGCATAATACTTTTTTAGTCACTTACAGTTGATAGATTGAAGACAGTCACTCTAAGGGTCAGATATCTGGTAGTACCCTGACTTATCAACCCATTTCCATACGAAAGGGCCTTCCCAGTTGGGTTTGAACTATGACACTAACATGCTACAAATGTTGTGAGTGGACACGCGTAGGACCCACTAAGTCCCCTACTTAAAACTCCCTAGGTTTTACCAAGTCCCATAAGCCCTGGACAAATGTTGGGTGTGGACATTAAAGTTCTCCTTGGCCTTATCTCTGTGCTTGTCTAGTGCCTCTAGATGCACATGCCGAGGGTCTAGCATGAGGTCATTACTTAAAGTAACACTAGTTTAGGGCACTACCAATTTCACTTATTAGACAAATTCGGTCCCATATACCACTCAGAACAGGGTAAACCTTGTCGGTTTTGTTTTTAAAATACGGTAGGCCCACAACACCATGGGTAGCTTCTCATCCCATGCCTCTAGTATGCCCTTAATCATATTCTTCAATATGTTGAACAAAATATTATTTGTGGCCTCTACTTAACCTTTTCACTTCGGGTATGAGCTAATTGAGTTGTTGTGCACGATCTTCTATTTGTTAGTGAGGAGTGTCATCTCCTTGCATACAAATTTCTTCCCATTATCTATGAGGATCACTTTGGTTATACCAAACCTGCATATGATATACTCCTTTATAAACTGGGTTACCACTTGAGCAGTTACTCTTCTTAGCGGGATTGCTTTTTCCCACTTCGTGTACAATTCTGTAGCAATGATTGATGGTACCACAAATGACACCACCAGGTCAAAGTACAATGAGCTCAAACAGGTATAACAATGGAAGAAACACTACACCAAATCTTGCGAATGGTCACCCCCAGTGGGTCACGGCCCGAGTTTGTAACTAGCTGGTCGTGGACTTGGGCCTTGACCATCTCAATTTTTGGCATGACCATATTCATTACCACACTGAGTCATGGATACTCTGGAAGTGGTCACGGACCAAATGCCTAACCACTATGGGTCACGGACATGGACCGTGATTAGGTTGTAACCATTTTGGCACCAAATCCGTGCCAAAATTCCCTCCAATCTTGGTCACGAATGGGTCACGGACATACACATATGAAGTCGCGGCTGGGGGCCATGACCATTTCTTGATGTGGGTCACGGCTATGGTCCATGACCATCCTTTAATTCAAGGTTTGATATAATTCACGCATGGGGGTCACGGCTGTAGGACATGACCATTCGTCATTTAGGTAGGAGCTACAAGGAAGTTATGGGTTTGCGATGGTGGATCACGTCTTTAGGATGACACCATGTAATTGCTAAAAAAATGATGCCCTTGATATTCATTTTCATTTTCCCCTTTTCATTTTCATTTGCCCACTTCTCTCTATCTCTTCAAAGATGAAGCTATGGCTTATCTCTCTCGTCAAACACTGATGGCTTCTCTCTCTCTCTCTCTCTCTCTCTCTCTCTCTCTCTCTCTCTCTACTGCCAACCCCTACTACCGACGACAACGCCACTTGCTGCCGACTAAGCCTTCCTCTCGTCCTGCTGCCGTCGGTGAGGTTGGGTTACTTTAATTTCTATTTTGATTTGTTTGATGAGGTAAAAATATGTGCATGAGGGTTGTTGGTTTTTTTATTTCGATTTCATGAGATACAATAATACAGATCTGTATTGATTTTTGTTTGATGAGACACATATACAGATACTTTAATTTTTTTTTTGTGCTTCCCTTAGGTATTAAATATTTTTGGTGCCTAGTTATATTTTTGTTCTACCTAACCTTAGGTATTAAACTTTTGTGGTGATTTACAGATTTCAAATATGATTTTTTTGACTTAAGGTGGCAGGGTGAGTTACGATTTCAATTGGGTTTTGTGGGCTGGGGTGGGTTATGACTCGAGCGGTTAAGTTGGGGTGGGTTGCAATTCCAATTGGTTTTAGGGCGGGTGAGGGATGAAACGTCGGGATAACGGGAGTAGGGGTGGTGATTGAGGGTTAGAGGGTAGTGAATTGTTGAATACAAATATTTGGTTAGTTTTGTTTTTTCATTTTTTATATTTTTTACAGACTTTGAGTTGTCTTCAATTTAAATTCATTTTATTTATTTTTTATTTTTTACAAATACTTTTTACAATGTGAGACTTTTATTACTCTATTTTGTATATTATTATGAAAAACAAATTTAGTTTACTAGTTATTTTTTTATTATAAATTTATTACTTAATTAAGCTTGTTTCCATATATGTAGAAAATAAAGTAATTTTTGTTACTATTTTCATTTATTAAAGTTTGAGCGATTGAGTGATGACCTTAACAAAAACACAAATACATAAAGAATTGTCAACAAATCGGTGCTATTTATATTGTCATAAAGAATCGTCCTTGCGAGGTATACATATATCATCACGATATCTCGATTATCACCATTTTTCTAATTGTTGTGTGATATTTATTGGTATTAATTCTAAAGGAAGGCTCGAAGGGCGTTTGGTTCTCTCTCAAGCCCATATTTGTATGTTTATTTTGTTTCAGGGTTAATACATGGTTTTGGATGATGGTTTTTTAAGATCGATAAGGTAATCTGAGTTTAAACATCAGATTTTACATATATCTCCTACATAACCCTAAGGTAAGGTATTTTTTTTTCTTTCCAATAATCATTTTTTGTTTCAAATCTGATATTTCTCATATTAACATTCTTATCCCGGCTTTTATTGTTATATTATGTGAGTAACATGGTGGCTAAAGGTGGAGGCAATATGATACACTACATGCTTTGGTTTGTTCTTGATTACTATTGTTCTAAATTATTTATTTCAGTATGTGCTTTAGTATTGTCACATAGTGTGGAAACCAAAGGTTCGTAAAAGAAATTGAAGGTGGTCAGGAATTTTTATGCTTAGCATACTGAAATTAAATGGTTTGCATCCCAATTTTTTATGTTTTCACTCCATTATGTTAAGATGAAGTTAAATGGTTCGCATTCCAACTTTTGGTATTGTGTTGTTTACTAGTGATAATTAACATGATTTGATTTTAATATACGAAAATGTTTACTGGCTTTCTTTTCAATATAAATGTTGATTATAATATGTATTAGAGCTCTTGGGAACCTAACTTGACCATGTAATTTGGAGGTAATAGTATATTTATCTCACTCTATCAATACTATCCTTATTTTCATTGTTTTTGTTTGTTTTAAGTCCTTATTTGGTTGGTTACTCTATTTACATTTTTTTTTGTGGGATTTCATCTTTTCAAGCTAGGTCCCATCCAATTACTTTATATATCTGATTGTTTTGAAGCCACCAAAGTGGTATGCTTTTTATCTTTTTTTCCAAAAATAGAGGTATGGAATTTTACTACAATATCAATTTGGTTTATTGTGTTTATGGTCTCATATTTTCTTTCTTTTCATTTTTTGGTTTGGAATCTTTTAGGTACTTGATTCTTGCATAAGGTTTGGGGTTGCTATGGGGCTGCTATTGTAGCAGCTGCTACGAGGGCTGCCACGGGGTTATTATGGGATGCTATAGGGCAGCAATGGGGCTACTACAGGGCCTCTACAAAAATGCTATGGTTAATGTTCATTTTCATCGTCTTGGCATTTCGACGAAGCCAACTCTTTTTTTTGGGTGTACACATTTACTTATTACCTTTTCACCCTCGTTACTTTTTATATGACACCCCAAAATAGTCCTCGAACGTCCCCATGAGAGGCACCAACACATCACACGAAACCAATGTACCTCGTAGACCATGTGATCATGGGACTCATGGTTTGAGAATATGATGATAATTTGAAAATATATAGACTTAGGCTTAAAAACAAGGCGTTAGAGGGAGATAGCCCGAAATAGCCCCGAGCGGTCTCGTAAGAGGCACCAACACCACGTATGGGACCAATGTAACTCGTACGGACTGACCGCGCAATAATGAAACTCTCGGTTTGAGAATTCGATGATAATATGAAAATATCTAGACTTAGGCTTAAAAAAATAGCGTTAGAGGGGGAAACCATGAAACAACCCTCGAAAGGACTCGTGAGAGGCACCAACACCTCGCACAGGACCAATGTAACTCATAGGGACTGACTGTGAAATCACGGGACTCCCGGTTTGAGAATACAATGATAATTCGAAAATATTTAAATTTAAGCTTATAAACTTGGCTTTAGAGGGAGAAAACCTAAAAAAGCCCTCGAACAGCCTCGTGAGAGGCACCAACACCTCGTACACGACTAATGTACCTCGTGGGAACTGACCCCCCAATCATGCTACTCCCTGTTTGACAATATGATGATAATATTAAAATATCTTGACTCAAGCTTAAAAATAAGGCGTTAGACGGTGACACCCAGAAGCAGCCCTCGAACGTCCCCGTGAGAGGCACCAACACGTCGCGTGGGACCAATATAACTCGTACGTATTGACCGCACGATCAAGGGACTACCAGTTTGATAATACCATGATAATATAAAAATATCTAGACTAGGATTTTAAACAAGGCCTTAGAGGGTGACACCCTGAAACGGCACCAACACCTCACACGGGACCAGTGTAACTCATATGGACTGATAACGCGATCATGGGACTGTCAGTTTGAGATATTTTCCATGTTATGAATTCTTCTATTATACCTAGGATTAGTGTTTTGACCTCATATCTAATTTTGTATTAGTGAGACTTCAAATATTATCTTAAGTTTCTATTAGTGGCCTTGCTATCCATTTTCTAATATTAAAGATAAAAAACCAAGCTCCATTTTTAGACTCCCACTCATGCAATACCAATGATGGAGCTTAGTAAAGGTGGATTTTTAGTTATATAAGCAAATTGCAACTGTAATGTCAGTTGTCGAAAATAAAAATATAGGCACACAATAATTTGGCACAGTATTTGACACCTTAGTATTCTGTTAACTTTGTTAAATGGATATTCTATGGCCAAATTTTCTACTTGCTTCACAATGTTGAATAAATATACAGTCTGATTTGACATTTCTATAACTTCACTGTAGGTGTTTAGATAAATGCCTATTATTGGAACCAACATGTGTATTTATTTTAGCCTAAAAGTAGAGCTTTACGTGGGAAACTTTTGAGAATATTTTTGGGTTCTCTACATACTACTAGTTATTATGGAGCCTTGTTGATAATTTCCATTATGCTAACAGCTATAGCTAACAACTCTTTTAGTTAGTTTTAGTTTTGAATCCTGTTTTAAACGTGCATGTAATACACTAGTTATAAATAGTCTACCTTAGCCATTAGTAAGATTATGGGAGTGGTAGAAAGTGAGTTTGATTATTAAAATTCGTTCACCTAGAGTTGGGAAGATGGTGGATTTATTTGCTTTTAATTTAATATATGGTTCTTTCATTTTCTTTAATTCCTAGGTAATTGAGCTAGTTGCTCAGTCCAAGAAGGATAAGCCATTGCGGTAATTTCTCCCACCTTCAATTGAATTTAAGAAACTCTATTTTGCAATGTTAGGTGGATTTTTACTGTATAATTAATATTTTATCTTGAAGTGATGCGATAGCAACTCTTCTACTTTTAGGATAAAAAATTCTAATATGTCTACTTGAATTTTGTATTGAAAATTAATTCTGAAGTTATAATTATATAATAATTATTTATGAACTCGATGCTTGGCTCCTTTTTATATATGGATCCATATGTTCTCTCAAAGAAAGTAAATTCACTCTCAAAGTAACTAAATGCCTATGTTTATATACTGTTATATACAACAGCTATATATAGGCATGACGAAGCACATAAATGTTAAATGATGAGTTCCGTTTGACACTTTTTTCATGTAAGATATAAATAAAATTGAGGGGTAATTAGATGCACTACCTCTAACTTTTAGTACTGTTTCATTCATGACGTTAGAGGGGAAACCCCGAAACAGACACCAAAGGGACCTGTGAGAGGCACCAACACCTCGAATGGGACCAATGTAACTTGTAGGAACTAATTCCGGGATCAAGGGACTCCCAGTTTGAGAATACAATGATAATTTAAAAATATTTAGAATTTTTCTTAATAACTTGGTGTTAGAGGGCAAAAACTCGAAACAACCCCCGAACGGCCTCGTGAGAGGCAACAATAACTCGCACGGGACTAATGTAACTCGTAGGGACAGACCACGTGATTAGGTTACTCTCTGTTAGAGAATATGATGATAATTTGAAAATATATAGACTAGGCTTAAAAACAAGGCGTTAGAGGGCGAGCAGCCTCGTAAGAGGTACCAACACCTCGCATGGGACCAATGTAACTCGTTGGGACTGATCGCGCGATCATGAGACTCCCAGTTTGAGAATTCAATGATAATTTGAAAATATCTAAACTTAGTCTTAAAAACATAGCGTTAGAGGGGGAAACAACAAAATAACCCTCGAACGGACTCGTGAGAGGCACCAACACCTCCTATGGGACCAATGTAACTCATAGGGACTGACCGTGAAATCATGGGACTCCCGATTTGAGAATACGATGATAATTTTAAAATATTTCAATTTAGGCTTAAAAACTTGGTGTTAGAGGGAAAAAAACCCAAAAGGGCCCTAGAACGGCCTTGTGAGAGGCACCAACACCTCGCACAGGACGAATGTAACTCGTGAGAACTGACTGCACGATCATTCTACTCCATGTTTGATAATATGATGATAATCCTAAAATATCTTGACTTAGGCTTAAAAATAAGGGGTTTGGCGGTGACACCCAGAAACATCCCCGAACGGCCCAGTGAGAGGCACCAACACATCGCGTGGGACCAATATAACTCGTAGGTATTGACCGCGTGATCACGAGACTCCTAGTTTCAGAATACCATGATAATTTAAAAATATTTAGACTGGGGATTTTAAACAAGGCGTTAGAGGGAGACACCCTGAAAAAGACCCCGAATGACCCCGTGAGAGGCACTAACACCTCGCACGGGACCAATATAACACATATGGACAGACAGGGTGATCACGGGGCTGTTGATTTGAGATATTTTTCATATTATCCATTCTTCAATTATACCTATGATTGGTGTTTTGACTTCATATCTAATTTTGTATTAGTGAGACTTCAAATATTATCTTAAGTTTCTATTGGTGGACTTGATATCCATTCTCTAATATTAAAGATAAAAAACAAAGCTCCATTTTTTTACTCCCACTCATAAAATACCAATGATGGATCTAAGTAAAGGTGACTTTTTAGTTATATAAGCAAATTGCAACTGTAATATCAGTTGTCGAAAATAAGAATATAGGCACAAAATTATTTGGTACGTTATTTGACACATTAGTATTCAGTTAACTTTGTTAAATGGATATTCTATGGCCAAATTTTCTACTTGCTTCATAATGTTGAATAAATATATTGTCGGATTTGACATTTCTATAACTTCACGGTAGGTGTTTAGATAAATGCCTATTATTGGAACCAACATGTGTATTTATTTTTGCCTAAAAGTAGAGCTTTAGATAGGAAAATTTTGAGAATACTTATGGGTTCTCTATATACTACTAGCTATTATGGAGCCTTGTGGCTAATTTGCATTACCCTAACACCAACTGCTAACAACTCTTTTAGTTAGCTTTAGTTTTGAATCCTCTTTTAAACGTGCATGTAATACACCAGCTATAAATAGCCTGCCTTAGCCACTAATAAGATTATGGGAGTTATAGAAAGTGAGTTTGATTATTAAAATTCTTTCATCTAGATTTGGGAAGATGGTGGATTTATTTGCTTTTAATTTAATTTATGGTTTTTTCATTTTCTTTCATTCCTAGGTAATTGAGCTAGCTGCTCAGTCCAAGAAGGATTAGCCATTGCGGTAAGTTCTCCCAACTTCAATTGAATTTAAGAAAATATTTTTTGCAATGTTAGGTGGATTTTTATTGAATAATTAATAATTTATCTTGAGGTGATGCGATAGAAATTTTAAATTAGCTGAAATACTAATAATATGAAAGTAAGATTAAATTAGTTTAGCAACTCTTCTGCTTTTAGGATAAAAAAATTCTAATATGTCTACTTGAATTTTGTATTGAAAATTACTTCTAAAGTTCTACTTGAATAATAATTATCTATAAACTCGGTTCTTGGGTTCTTTCTATATATGGATCGATATTTTCTCTCAAAGAAAGTAAATGCACTCTCAAAGTATGTAAATGCCTATATTTATGTGCTGCCGTATACAACAGCAATATATAGGCATGACGAAGCACATAAATGTTAAATGATGAGTTCCGTTTGACACTTTTTCATGTAAGACATAAATAAAATTGAGGGGTAATTAGATGGACTACCTCTAACTTTTAGTACTGTTTCTTTCATGGTGTTAGGGGGGAAACCCCGAAACAGACCCCGAAGGGACCTGTGAGAGGCACCAACACCTCGAACGACCAATGTAACTCATAGGAATTAATTGCGGGATCAAGGAACTCCCAGTTTGAGAATATGATGATAATTTAAAAAAATATTTAGACTTTTTCTTAAAAACATGATGTTAGTGGGCGAAACTCGAAACAATCCTCGAACGGCCTCGTGAGAGGCACCAATAACTGGCATGGGACTAATGTAACTCGTAGGGACTGACCACACGATTAGGGAACTCTCGATTTGAGAATATAATTTGAAAATATATAGACTTAGTATTAAAAACAAGGTGTTAGACGGCAATACCCCGAAATAGCCCCTGAGCGGCCTCGTGAGAGGCACCAACACCTCACAAGAGACAAATGTAACTCGTAGGGACTGATCGCGCGATCATGAGACTCCCAGTTTTAGAATTCAATGATAATTTGAAAACATCTAAAATTAGGCTTAAAAACATAGCGTTAGAGGGGGAAACCACGAAAAAACCCTCGAAAGGACTCGTGAGAGGCACCAACACCTCGTACAGGACTAATGTAACTCATAGGGACTGACCATCAAATCATGGGACTCATAGTTTGATGATAATTTGAAAATATTTCAATTTAGGCTTAAAAACATGGTGTCAGAGGGCGAAAGCCCAAAAGAACCCTCGAACGGCATCATGAGAGGCACCAACACCTCTCACAGGACTAATGTAACTCGTGGGAACTGACCGCACGATCATTCTACTCCTTGTTTGATAATATGATGATAATCATAAAATATCTTGACTTAGGCTTAAAAATAAGGCGTTAGACGGTGACACCCAGAAACATCCCCCGAACGACCCAGTGAGATGCACCAACACGTCGCGTGGGACTAATATAACTCGTATGTATTGACTGCGCGATCACGAGACTCCCAGTTTGAGAATACCACGATAATTTATAAATATCTAGACTAAGGATTTTAAACAAAGCGTTAGAGGAAGACACCCTGAAACAGACCCCGAACGACCTCGTGAGCGGTACCAACACCTCGCACGGGACCAATGTAACTCATAGGGACTGACAACGCGATCACGGGACTATCAGTTTGAGATATTTTTCATTTTATCCATTCTTCAATTATACAAAGGATTGGTGTTTTGACTTCATATCTAATTTTGTATTAGTGAGACTTCAAATATTTTCTTAAGTTTCTATAGGTGGCCTTGATATCCATTTTCTAATATTAAAGATAAAAAACCAAGCTCCATTTATAGACTCCCACTCATGCAATACCAATGATGGAGCTTAGTAAAGGTGAATTTTTAGTTATATAAGAAAATTGCAACTCTAATATCAGTTGTCAAAAATAAAAATATAGGCACACAATTATTTCGCCCGGTATTTGAAACCTTACTATTCTGTTATCTTTGTTAAATGGATATTCAATGGCCAAATTTTTTACATTCTTCACAATGTTGAATAAATATACACTCGGATTTGACATTTCTATAACTTCACTATAGGTGTTTAGATAAATGCCTATTATTGGAACCAACATGTGTATTTAATTTAGCCTAAAAGTAGAGCTTTGCATGGGAAAATTTTTAGAATACTGTTGAGTTCTTTACATACTACTAGTTATTACGGAGCCTTGTGGATAATTTCCATTATGCTAACAGCTACTGTTAACAACTCTTTTAGTTAGTTTTAGTTTTGAATCCTGTTTTAAACGTGCATGTAGTACGCCATCTATAAATAGCCTCCTTTAGCCATTAATAAGATTATGGGAGTTGTAGAAAGTTAGTTTGATTATTAAAATTCTTTTAGCTAGAGTTGGGAAGATGGTGGATTTATTGGCTTTTAATTTAATTTACGTTTTTTTCATTTTCATTCATTCCTACGTAATTGAGCTAGATGCTCAGACCAAGAAGGATTATCCATTGCGGTGAGTTTTCCCACCTTCAATTTAATTTAACAAACTCTATTCTGCAAAGATAGGTGGGTTTTTATTGTATAATTAATATTTTATCACGAAGTGATGCGATAGAAATTTTAAATTAGCGAAAATACTAATAATATGAAAGTACGATTAAATTTTTTTACAACTCTTCTGCTTTTAGGATAAAAAATTCTAATAAGTATACTTGAATTTTATATTGAAAATTACTTCTGAAGTTCTAATTGAAAAATAATTATTTATAAACTCGGTGCTTAAGTTCTTTTTATATATGGATCCATATGTTCTCTCAAAGAAAGTAAATGCACTCTGAAAGTAAGTAAATGTCTATATTTATCTGCTGCCATATACAGAAACAATATATAGGCATGACGAAGCTGACAAATGTTAAATGATGAGTTCCGTTTGACACTTTTTTCATGTAAGATATAAATAAAATTGAGGGGTAATTAGATTCCCTACCTCAAACTTGTATTAATGTTTCTTTCATGGCATTAGGGGGAAACCCCGAAACAGACCCCGATGGGACCTATGAGAGGCAGCAACACCTCGAACGGGACCAATGTAACTCATAGGAACTAATTGGGGGATCAAGGGACTCCTAGTTTGAGAATACAATGATAATTTAAAAATATTTAGACTTTTTCTTAAAAACATGGTGTTAGAGGGCGAAATCTCGAAACAACCCCCGAACGGCCTCGTGAAAGGCACCAATAGCTCGCACGGGACTAATGTAACTCGTAGGGACCGACCACGCGTGAAAGGCACCAATAACTCCTAAGAATTAAGTTTTTTATAAAAAGAATAAAGATGCATATTTTTTTATTACAACTAGGGGGACAACCTCCTGCTTGCCTAGTGGCAAAAAAGTTATTTGTTATGTCTATAAGGATTTTGCTCAATATACTTATCCTTTGGGATGAATGTACCCCCAAGTATAATGACAAAAGTTCCTTTTGTCATAGACCCTCTTCTAGTCTAGTAGAGAGTATTACTATTCTTACTTTTTTAAATTGTTTTGGTGCACCCTCCTCATATAGCAGGTAAATAAAAAATGTGAGAGTCATCATGTAATGATAAAAATAGTGGTTATTCATTTCTTTCATATTTTATATTTTTTACAAGACTTTTCTATACCAACTTTAACAAAAAAAAAATCTTGTATTATAGCAAGACACTCGGACTTTTTCGAAGAAATTAAACTTGACAAAAGAAACTAGGCATAATACTTTTTTAGTCACTTACAGTTGATAGATTGAAGACAGTCACTCTAAGGGTCAGATATCTGGTAGTACCCTGACTTATCGACCCATTTCCATACGAAAGGGCCTTCCCAGTTGGGTTTGAACTATGACACTAACATGCTACAGATCTGGTGAGTGGACACGCGCAGGACCCACTAAGTCCCCTACTTAAAACTCCCTAGGTTTTACCAAGTCCCATAAGCCCTGGACAAATGTTGGGTGTGGACATTAAAGTTCTCCTTGGCCTTATCTCTGTGCTTGTCTAGTGCCTCTAGATGCACATGCCGAGGGTCTAGCATGAGGTCATTACTTAAAGTAACACTAGTTTAGGGCACTACCAATTTCACTTATTAGACAAATTCGGTCTCATATACCACTCAGAACGGGGTAAACCTTTTCGGCTTTGTTTTTAAAATACGGTAGGCCCACAACACCATGGGTAGCTTCTCATCCCATGCCTCTAGTATGCCCTTAATCATATTCTTCAATATGTTGAACAAAATATTATTTGTGGCCTCTACTTAACCTTTTCACTTCGGGTATGAGCTAATTGAGTTGTTGTGCACGATCTTCTATTTGTTAGTGAGGAGTGTCATCTCCTTGCATACAAATTTCTTCCCATTATCTATGAGGATCACTTTGGGTATACCAAACCTGCATATGATATACTCCTTTATAAACTGGGTTACCACTTGAGCAGTTACTCTTCTTAGCGGGATTGCTTTTTCCCACTTCGTGTACAATTCTGTAGCAATGATTGATGGTACCACAAATGACACCACCAGGTCAAAGTACAATGAGCTCAAACAGGTATAACAATGGAAGAAACACTACAGCAAATCTTGCGAATGGTCACCCCCAGTGGATCACGGCCCGAGTTTGTAACTAGCTGGTCGTGGACTTGGGCCTTGACCATCCCAATTTTTGGCATGACCATATTCATTACCACACTGAGTCATGGATACTCTGGAAGTGGTCACGGACCAAATGCCTGACCACTATGGGTCACGGACATGGACCGTGACTAGGTTGTGACCATTTTGGCACCAAATCCGTGCCAAAATTCCCTCCAATCTTGGTCACGAATGGGTCACGGACATACACATATGAAGTCGCGGCTGGGGGCCATGACCATTTCTTGATGTGGGTCACGGCTATGGTCCATGACCATCCTTTAATTAAAGGTTTGATATAATTCATGCACGGAGGTCACGGCTGTAGGACATGACCATTCGTCATTTAGGTAGGAGCTACATGGAAGTTATGGGTTTGCGATGGTGGATCACGTCTTTAGGATGACACCATGTAATTGCTAAAAAAATGATGCCCTTGATATTCATTTTCATTTTCCCCTTTTCATTTTCATTTGCCCACTTCTCTCTATCTCTTCAAAGATGAAGCTATGGCTTATCTCTCTCGTCAAACATTGATGGCTTCTCTCTCTCTCTCTCTCTCTACTGCCAACCCCTACTACCGACGACAACGCCACTTGCTGCCGACTAAGCCTTCCTCTCGTCCTGCTGTCGTCGGTGAGGTTGGGTTACTTTAATTTGTATTTTGATTTGTTTGATGAGGTAAAAATATGTGGATGAGGGTTATTGGTTTTTTTATTTCGATTTCATGAGATACAATAATACAGATCTGTATTGATTTTTGTTTGGTGAGACACATATACAGATACTTTAATTTTTTTTTGTGCTTCCCTTAGGTATTAAATATTTTTGGTGCCTAGTTATATTTTTGTTCTACCTAGCCTTAGGTATTAAACTTTTGTGGTGATTTACAGATTTCAAATATGATTTTTTTGACTTAAGGTGGCAGGGTGAGTTACGATTTCAATTGGGTTTTGTGGGCTGGGGTGGGTTATGACTCGAGCGGTTAAGTTGGGGTGGGTTGCAATTCCAATTGGTTTTAGGGCGGGTGAGGGATGAAACGTCGGGTTAACGGGAGTAGGGTTGGTGATTGAGGGTTAGAGGGTAGTGAATTGTTGAATACAAATATTTGGTTAGTTTTGTTTTTTCATTTTTTATATTTTTTACGGACTTTGAGTTGTCTTCAATTTAAATTCATTTTATTTATTTTTTTATTTTTTACAAATACTTTTTACCACGTGAGACTTTTATTACTCTATTTTGTATATTTTTATGAAAAACAAATTTAGTTTACTAGTTATTTTTTTATTATAAATTTATTACTTAATTAAGCTTGTTTCCATATATGTAGAAAATAAAGTAATTTTTGTTACTATTTTCATTTATTAAAGTTTGAGCGATTGAGTGATGACCTTAACAAAAACACAAATACATAAAGAATTGTCAACAAATCGGTGCTATTTATATTGTCGTAAAGAATCGTCCTTGCGAGGTATACATATATCATCACGATATCTCGATTATCACCATTTTTCTAATTATTGTGTGATATTTATTGGTATTAATTCTAAAGGAAGGCTCGAAGGGCGTTTGGTTCTCTCTCAAGCCCATATTTGTGTGTTTATTTTGTTTCAGGGTTAATACAAGGTTTTGGATGATGGTTTTTTAAGATCGATAAGGTAATCTGAGTTTAAATATCAGATTTTACATATATCTCCTACATAACCCTAAGGTAAGGTATTTTTTTTTCTTTCCAATAATCATTTTTTGTTTCAAATCTGATATTTCTCATATTAACATTCTTATCCCGACTTTTATGGTTATATTATGTGAGTAACATGGTGGCTAAAGGTGGAGGCAACATGATACACTACATGCTTTGGTTTGTTCTGGATTACTATTGTTCTAAATTAGTTATATCACTATATGCTTTAGTATTGTCACGTAGTGTGGAAACCAAAGGTTCGTAAAAGAAATTGAAGGTGGTCAGCAATTTTGATGCTTAGCATACTGAAATTCAATGGTTTGCATCCCATTTTTTTATGTTTTCACTCCATTATGTTAAGATGAGGTTAAATGGTTTGCATTCCTACTTTTGGTATTATGTTGTTTAATAGTGATAATTAACATGATTTGATTTTAATATACAAAAATGTTTACTGGATTTCTTTTCAATATAAATGTTGATTGTAATATGTAATGGAGCTATTGGGAACCTAACTTGACCATGTAATTTTGAGGTAATAGTATATCTATCTCACTCTATCAATACTATCCTTAGTTTCATTGTTTTTGTTTGTTTTAAGTCCTTATTTGGTTGGCTACTCTATTTACATTTTTCTTTTTGTGGGCTTTCTACTTTTCAAGCTAGGTCCCATCCAATTACTTTATATATCTGATTGTTTTGAAGCAACCAAGGAGGTATGCTTTTTATCTTTTTTTCAAAAAATAGAGGTAAGGAATTTTACTACAATATCAATTTGTTTTATTGTGTTTATGGTCTCATATTTTCTTTCTTTTCATTTTTTGGTTTGGAATGTTTTAGGGACTTGATTCTTGCATAAGGTTTGGGGCTGCTATGGGGCTGCTATTATAGCAGCTGCTACGAGGGTTGCTACGGGGTTATTATGGGATGCTACAGCGCAACAATGGGGCTACTACAGGGCCTCTACTGAACTACTATGGTTAATGTTCTTTTTTATCACTTTGGTATTTCGACGAAGTTGGCTCTTTTTTTAGGTGTACACCTTTACTTATTACCTTTTCAGCCTCGTTACTTTTTATATGACACCCCAAAATAGCTCTCGAACGTCCCCATGAGAGGCACCAACACCTCACACGAAACCAATGTACCTCGTAGACCGTGTGATCATGGGACTCATGTTTTGAGAATATCATGATAATTTGAAAATATATAGACTTAGGCTTAAAAACAAGGCGTTAGAGGGCGATAACCCGAAATAGCCCCCGAGAGGCCTTGTGAGAGGCAACAACAACTCGTATGGGACCAATGTAACTCGTACAGACTGACCGCGTAATCATGAGACTCCCATTTTGAGAATTCGATCATAATATGAAAATATCTAGACTTAGGCTTAAAAACATAGCATTAGAGGGGGAAACCACGAAACAACCCTCGAAAGGACTCTTGAGAGGCACCAACACCTCGCACTGGACCAATGTAACTCATAGGGACTGTCCATGAAATCACGGGACTCCCGATTTTAGAATACGATGATAATTTGAAAATATTTAAATTTAGGCTTATAAACTTGGCGTTAGAGGGAGAAAACCCAAAAAAGCCCTCGAACGGCCTCGTGAGAGGCACCAACACCTCGTACATGACTAGTGTAACTCGTGGTAACTAACCCCATGATCATGCTACTCCCTGTTTGATAATATGATGATAATCTTAAAATATCTTGACTCAGGCTTAAAAATAAGGCTTTAGACGGTGACACCCAAAAGCATCCCTCGAACGGCCCCGTGAGACGCACCAGTACGTCGCGTGGGACCAATATAACTCGTACGTATTGATCACGTGATCACGGGACTCCCAGTTTTAGAATATCACGATATTATAAAAATATCTAGACTAGGATTTTAAACAAGGTGTTAGAGGGTGACACCCAGAAACTGACCCCGAACGACCCTGTGAGAGGCACCAACACCTCGCACGGGACCAATGTAACTCATAGGGACTGATAACGCGATCATGGGACTGTCAGTTTGAGATATTTCTCATGTTATGAATTCTTCGATTATACCTAGGATTGGTGTTTTGACCTCATATCTAATTTTGTATTAGAGAGACATCAAATATTTTCTTAAGTTTCTATTAGTGGCCTTGATATCTATTTTCTAATATTAAAGATAAAAAACCAAGCTCCATTTTTAGACTCCCACTCATGCAATACCAATGATGGAGCTTAGTAAAGGTGACTTTTTAGTTATATAAGCAAATTGCAACTCTAATATTAGTTGTCAAAAATAAAAATATAGGCGCACAATTATTTCGCCCGGTATTTGACGCCTTACTATTCTGTTAACTTTGTTAAATGAATATTTTATGGCCAAGTTTTCTACCTTCTTCAAAATGTTGAATAAATATACAGTCGTATTTGACATTTCTATAACTTCACTGTAGGTGTTTAGATAAATGCCTATTATTGGAACAAACATGTGTATTTATTTTAGCCTAAAATTATAGCCTTACGTGGGAAACTTTTGAGAATACTATTGGGTTCTCTACATACTACTGGATATTATGGAGCCTTGTGGCTAATTTCCATTATGCTAACAGCTCCTGCTAACAACTCTTTTAGTCAGTTTTATTTTTGAACCCTATTTTAAACGTACATGTAATACACCAGCTATAAATAGCCTGCCTTAGTCATTAATAAGATTATAGGAGTTGTAGAAAGTGAATTTGATTATTAAAATTACTTCAGCTAGAGTTGGGAAGATGGTGGATTTATTGGATTTTAATTTAATTTATGGTTTTTTCATTTTCTTTCATTCCTAGTTAATTAACCTAGTTGCTCAGTCCAAGAAGGATTAGCCATTGCGGTAAGCTCTCCCACCTTCAATTGAATTTAACAAACTTTATTTTGCAATGTTAGGTGGATTTTTATTATATAATTAATATTCTATCTCCAAGTGATGCGATAGAAATTTTAAATTAGCGTAAATACTAATAATATGAAAGTACGATTAAATTAGTTTAGCAACTCTTCTGCTTTTAGGATAAAAAATTCTAATATGTCTACTTAAATTTTGTATTGAAAATTACCTTTGAAGTTCTAATTGAATAATAATTATTTATAAACTCGGTGCTCGGGTTCTTTTTATATATGGATCCATATGTTCTCTCAAATAAAGTAAATGCACTCTCAAAGTAAGTAAATGCCTATATTTATCTACTGCCATATACAGCAACTATATATAGGCATGACGAAGCACACAAATGTTAAATGATGAGTTCTGTTTGACACTTTTTTCATGTAAGATATAAATAAAATTGAGGGGTAATTAGATTCACTACCTATACATTTTAGTACTATTTCCTTCATGGCGTTAGGGGGGGAAACCCCAAAACAGAGACTGATGGGGCCTGTGAGAAGCACCAACACCTCGAACGGGACCAATGTAACTCGTACGAACTAATTACGGGATCAAGGGACTCCCAGTTTGAGAATACGATGATAATTTAAAAATATTTACACTTTTGCTTAAAAACATGGCGTTAGAGGGTGAAAACTCGAAACAACCCCCGAATGGCCTCGTGAGAGGCACCAATAACTCGCACATGACTAATGTAACTCGTAGGGACTAACCAATCGATTAGGGAACTCTCGGTTTGAGAATATTATGATAATTTGAAAATATATAGACTTAGGCTTAAAAATAAGGTGTTAGAGGGCAATACCCCGAAATAGCCCTAGAGCGGCCTCGTAAGAGGCACCAACACCTCGCATGGGACCAATGTAACTTGTAGGGACTTATCATGTGATCATAAGACTCCCGATTTGAGAATTCGATGATAATTTGAAAATATCTAAACTTAGGCTTAAAAGCATAGTGTTAGAGGGGGAAACCATGAAACAACCCTCAAAAGGACTCGTGAGAAGCACCAACACCTCGTACGGGACCAATGTAACTCATAGGGACTGACCGTGAAATCATGGGACTCCCGGTTTGAGAATACGATGATAATTTGAAAATATTTCAATTTAGGCTTAAAAAATTGGCGTTAGAGGGCGAAAACCCAAAAGAGCCCTTGAAACGCCTCGTGAGAAGCACCAACACCTCGCACAGGATTAATGTAACTCGCGGGAACTGTCCACATGATCATTCTAATCCTTGTTTGATAATATGATGATAATCTTAAAATATCTTGACTTAGGCTTAAAAATAAGGCGTTAGACGGTGACAACCAGAAACATCCCCCAAACGGCCTAGTAAAAGGCACCAACACGTATAACTCATAGGTATTGACCGCGCGATCACGGGACTCCCACTTTGAGAATACCAAGATAATTTAAAATTTTATAGACTAAGGATTTTAAATGAGGCTTTAGAGGGAGACACCTTGAAACAGACCTCGAATGACCCCGTGAGAGGCACCAACACCTCGCACGGGACTAATGTAACTTATAGCGATTGAAAGCGCGATCACGGGACTGTCGGTTTGAGATATTTTTCATCTTATCCATTCCTCAATTATACATAGTATTGGTGTTTTGACTTCATATCTAATTTTGTATTAGTGAGACTTCAAATATTATCTTATGTTTCGATTAGTGGCCTTGATGTCCATTTTCTAATATTAAAGATAAAAAACCAAGCTCCATTTTTAGACTCCCACTCATGCAATACCAATGATGGAGCTTAGTAAAGGTGACTTTTTAGTTACATAAGCAAATTGCAATCGTAATATCAGTTGTCGAAAAAAAAAATATAGGCACACAATTATTTGGCCCAATATTTGACACCTTACTATTCTATTAACTTTGTTAAATGGATATTCTAAGGACAAATTTTCTACTTTCTTCACAATGTTGAATAAATATACAGTCGGATTTGACATTTCTATAACTTGACTTTAGGTGTTTAGATAAATGCCTATTATTGGAACCAACATGTGTATTTATTTTAGCCTAAAAGTAGAGCTATACATAGGAAAATTTTGAGAATACTGTTGGGTTCTCTACATACTACTAGCTATTATGCAGCCTTGTCGCTAATTTCCATTAGGCTAACAGCTACTGCTAGCAATTCTTTTAGTTAGTTTTGTTCTGAATCCTGTTTTAAACGTGCATGTAATACACCAACTATAAATAACCTGTCTTAGCCATTAATAAGATTATGGGAGTTGTAGAAAGTGAGTTTGATTATTAAAATTCTTTCAGCTAGAGTTGGGAAGATGGTGGATTAATTGGCTTTTAATTTAATTTATGGTTTTTTCATTTTCTTTCATTCCTAGGTAATTGAGCTAGCTGCTCAGTCCAAGAAGAATTAGCGATTGCAGTAAGTTCTCCCACCTTCAATTGAATTTAACAAACTCTATTTTGCAATGTTATGTGCATTTTATTGTATAATTAATATTTTATACCGAAATGATGTGATAGAAATTTTAAATTAGCTGAAATACTAATAATATGAAAGTACGATTAAATTAGTTTAGCAACTCTTCTGCTTTTAGGATAGAAAATTCAAATTTGTCTACTTGAATTTTGTATTGACAATTACTTCTAACGTTCTAATTGAATAATAATAATTTATAAACTCGGTGCTTGGGTTCTTTTTATATATGGATCCATATGTTCTCTCAAAGAAAGTAAATGCACTCTCAATGTAAGTAAATGCGTATATTTATCTGCTGCCATATACAGCAACAATATATAGGCATAACGAAGCACACAAATGTTAAATGATGAGTATTGTTTGATAATTTTTTCATGTAAGATATAGATAATATTGAGGGGTAATTAGATGGACTACCTCGAATTTTTAGGGGTGGAAACCCCAAAAAATACCCCGAAGGGACCTGTGAGATGCACCAACACCTCGAATGAGACCAATGTAACTCGTAGGAACTAATTGCGGGATCAAGGGATTCCAAGTTTGAGAATACGATGATAATTTAAAAATATTTAGACTTTTTCTTAAAAACATGGCGTTACAGGGCAAAAACCTGAAATATCCCCCTAATGGCCTCGTGAGAGGCACCAACAACTCGCACAAGAGTAATGTAACTCGTAGGAACTGACCACGCGATTAGGGGAATCTCAGTTTGATAATTCAATGATAATTTGAAAATATCTAGACTTATGCTTAAAAATAAGGCATTAGAGGGCGACATCCTAAAACAACCCCCGAAGGTGCCTCTGAGAGGCACCAACACCTCGCACGGGACCCATGTAACTTGTAGGGACTGACCGCGCGATTATAGGACTCCCGGTTTGAGAATTCGATGATAATTTTAAAATATCTAGACTTAGGCTTAAAAACATAGCGTTAGAAGGGGAAACCACGAAACAACCCTCGAAAGGACTCAGGAGAGGCACCAACACCTCTCATGGGACCTATGTAACTCATTGGGGCTGATTGTGAAGTCACGGCACTCCCGGTTTGATAATACGATGATCATTTAAAAATATTTAAATTTAGGCTTAAAAACTTAGCGTTAGAGAGAGAAAACCCAAAAGAGCCATCTAACGGCCTCGTGAGAGGCACCAACCCCTCACACATGACTAGTATAACTCGTGGGAAGTTACTAGATGATCATGTTACTCCCTGTTTGATTATATGATGATCATCTTAAAATATCTTGACTTAGGCTTAAAAATAAGTCGTTAGAGGGTGACACCCAGAAACAGCCCCCCAACGACCCCGTGAGAGGCACCAACACGTCGTGTGGGACCAATATAACTCGTACGAATTGATCACGTGATCACGGGACTCCTAGTTTGACAATACCATGATAATTTTAAAATATCAAGACTAAGGATTTTAAACAAGGCGTTAGAGGGTGACACCCTAAAACAGACCCCAAACAACCCCGTGAGAGGCACCAACACCTCGCACGGTACCAAAGTAACTCATAGGGACTAATCGCGCGATCACGGGACTGTCGGTTTGAGATATTTTTCGTGTTATCCATTCTTCAATTATACCTAGGACTGGTGTTTTGACATCATATCTAATTTTTTATTATTGAGACTTTAAATAGTATCTTATGTTTCTATTGGTGGCCTTGATATCCATTTTCTAATATTAAAGATAAAAAAACAAAGCCCCATTTTTAGACTCCCACTCATGCAATACCAATGATGGAGCTTAGTAAAGGTGACTTTTTTTATATACAAGAAAAATCCAACTATAATATCAGTTGTCGAAAATAAAAATATAGGCACAATTATTTGGCACGGTATTTGACACCTTAGTATTCTTTTAACTTTGTTAAATGGATATTCTATTGCCAAATTTTCAACTTGCTTCACAATGTTGAATAAATATACAGTCGGATAACATCACTATAGGTGTTTGGATAAATGCCTATTATTGGAACCAACATGTGTATTTATTTTAGCTTAAAAGTAGAGCTTTAAATGAGAAAATTTTGAGAATACTGCAGGGTTCTCTATACACTACTAGCTATTATGGAGCCTTGTGGCTAATTTCCATTATGCTAACATCTAGTTCTAATAATCTTTCAGTTACTTTTAGTTTTGAATACTTTTTTAAACTTGCACGTAATAAACCAGCTATAAATAGCATGACTTAGCCATTAATAAAATTTTGGGAGTTGTAGAAAGTGAGTTTGACTATTAAAATTCTTTCAGCTAGAGTTGGGAAGATGGTGGTTTATTGGCTTCTAATTTAATTTATGGTTTTTTCATTTTCTTTCATTCCTAGGTAATTGAGATAGCTGCTCAGTCCAAGAAGGATTATTCATAACTGTAAGTTCTCCCACCTTCAATTGAATATAACAAACTCTATTTCGCAATGTTAGATGGATTTTTATTTTATAATTAATATTTTATATCGAAGTGATGCGGTAGAAATTTTAAATTACATGAAATACTAAAAATATGAAAGTATGATTCTAATATGTTAGAAAGGAAAACCATGAAACAACGCTCAAAAGGACTCGTAAGAGACACCAACACCTCGCATGGGACCTATGTAACTCACTGGGGCTGACCGTGAAATAACGGCACTCCCGATTTGATAATATGATGATAATTTAAAAATATTTAAATTTAGGCTTAAAAACTTGGCGTTAGAGGGAGAAAACCCAAAAGAGCCCTCGAACGGCCTCGTAAGAGGCACCAACACCTTGAACGGGACTAATGTAACTCGTGGAAACTGACCGGACGATCATGTTACTCCATGTTTGATTATTTGATGATAATCTTAAAGTATCTTGACTTAGGCTTAAAAATAAGGCGTTAGGTGGTGACACAAAGAAACAGCCCCCGAACGACCCCGTGAGAGGAACCAACACGTCGCGTGGGACCAATATAACTCGTATGAATTGATCGCACGATCACGGGACACCCAATTTGATAATACCATGATAATTTAAAAATATCTAGACTAAGTATTTTAATCAAGGCATTAGAGGGTGACACCCTAAAACAGACCCCAAACAACCCCGTGAGAGGCACCAACACCTCGCACGGTACCAAAGTATCTCATGGGGACTAATCGCGCGATCACGGGACTGTCGGTTTGAGATATTTTTCATGTTATCCATTCTTCAATTATACCTAGGATTGGTGTTTTGACTTCATATTTAATTTTGTATTAGTGAGACTTCAAATATTATCTTAAGTTTCTATTGGTGGTCTTGATATCCATTTTCTAATATTAAAGATAAAAAAGCAAAGCCCCATTTTTAGAATACCACTCATGCAATACCAATGATGGAGACTAGTAAAGGTGACTTTTTAGTTATATAAGAAAAATCCAACTGTAATATCAGTTGTCAAGAATAAAGATATAGGCACACAATTATTTGGCACGGTGTTTGACACCTTAGTATTCTTTTAACTTTGTTAAATGGATATTCTATTGCCAAATTTTCTACTTGCTTCACAATGTAGAATAAATATACAGTTGGATAACATCACTATAGGTGTTTGGATAAATGCCTATTATTGGAACCAACATGTGTATTTATTTTACCCTAAAAGTAGAGCTTTAAATGGGAAAATTTTGAGAATACTGCAGGGTTCTCTATACACTACTAGCTATTATGGAGCCTTGTGGCTAATTTCCATTATGCTAACATCTAGTGCTAACAAATCTTTTAGTTACTTTTAGTTTTGAATACTCTTTTAAACTTGCACGTAATAAACCAGCTATAAATAGCATGCCTTAGCCATTAATAACATTATGGGAGTTGTAGAAAGTGAGTTTGACTATTAAAATTCTTTCAGCTAGAGTTCGGAAGATGGTGGTTTATTGGCTTCTAATTTAATTTGTGGTTTTTTCATATTCTTTCATTCCTAGGTAATTGAGCTAGCTGCTCAGTCCAAGAAGGAGTATCCATTACCGTAAGTTCTCCCACCTTCGATTGAATTTAATAAACTCTATTTCGCAATGTTAGATGGATTTTTATTTTATAATTAATATTTTATATCGAAGTGATGCGGTAGAAATTTTAAATTAGATGAAATAGTAAAAATATGAAAGTATGATTTTAATATGTCTACTTGAATTTTGCCTTAAAAATTAATTCTGAAGTTCCAATTGAATAATAATTATTTATAAACTCGGTGCTTGGGTTCTTTTTATATATGGATCCATATGTTCTCTCAAAGAAAGTAAATGCACTCTCAAAGTATGTAAATGCCTATATTTATGTGCTACCGTATACAACAGCAATATATAGGCATGACGAAGCATGTTAAATGATGAGTTCCGTTTGACACTTTTTTCATGTAAGATATAAATAAGATTGAGGGGTAATTAGATGCACTACCTCTAACTTTTAGTATTGTTTCTTTCATGGCGTTAGGGGTGGAAACCCCAAAACAGCCCCCGAAAGGACCTGTGAGATGAACTAACACCTCGAATGAGACCAATGTAACTAGTAGGAACTAAGTGCGGGATCAAGGGACTCCAAGTTTGAGAATACGATGATAATTTAAAAATATTTAGACTTTTGCTTAAAAACATGGCGTTAGAGGGCAAAAACCCGAAATAACCCCCGAATTGCCTCGTGAGAGGCACCAATAACTCGCACAGGACTAATGTAACTCGTAGGGATTGACCACACGATTAGGGAAATCTTAGTTTGATAATTCAATGACAATTCGAAAATATCTAGACTTATGCTTAAAAATAAGGCATTAGAGGGCGGCACCCCGAAACAACTCCCAAATGTACCTGTGAGTAGCACTAAACACCTTGCACGGGACCCATGTAACTTGTAGGGACTGATCGCGCGATTATGGGACTCCCGGTTTGAGAATTCGATGATAATTTTAAAATATCTACACTTAGGCTTAAAAACACAACGTTAGAAAGGAAAACCATGAAACAACGCTCGAAAGGACTCGTAAGAGGCACCAACACCTCGCATGGGACCTATGTAACTCATTGGGGCTGACCGTGAAATAACGGCACTCCCGGTTTGATAATATGATGATAATTTAAAAATATTTAAATTTAGGCTTAAAAACTTGGCGTTAGAGGGAGAAAACCCAAAAGAGCCCTCGAACGGCCTCGTAAGAGGCACCAACACCTTGCACGGGACTAATGTAACTCGTGGAAACTAACTGGACGATCATGCTACTCCATGTTTGATTATTTGATGATAATCTTAATATATCTTGACTTAGGCTTAAAAATAAAGCGTTAGATGGTGACACCAAGAAACAGCCCCCGAACGACCCCGTGAGAGGCACCAACACGTCGCGTGGGACCAATATAACTCGTATGAATTGATCGCGCGATCACGGGACTCCAAGTTTGAGAATACCATGATAATTTAAAAATATCTAGACTAAGTATTTTAAACAAGGCATTAGAGGATGATACCCTAAAACAAACCCCAAACAACCCCGTGAGAGGCACCAACACCTCGCACGGTACCAAAGTAACTCATAGGGATTAATCGCGCGATCACGGGACTGTCGGTTTGAGATATTTTTCATGTTATCCATTATTCAATTATACCTAGGATTGGTGTTTTGACTTCATATTTAATTTTGTATTAGTGAGACTTCAAATATTATCTTAAGTTTCTATTGGTGGTATTGATATCCATTCTAATATTAAAGATAAAAAAACAAAGCCCCATTTTTAGAATCCCACTCATGCAATACCAATGATGGAGCTTAGTAAAGGTGACTTTTTAGTTATATAAGAAAAATACAACTGTAATATCAGTTGTCAAAAATAAAAATATAGGCACACAATTATTTGGCACAGCGTTTAACACCTTAGTAATCTTTTAACTTTGTTAAATGGATATTCTATTGCCAAATTTTCTACTTACTTGACAATGATGAATAAATATACAGTCGGATAACATCACTATAGGTGTTTGGATAAATGCCAATTATTGGAACCAACATGTGTATTAATTTTAGCCTAAAAGGAGAGCTTTAAATGGGAAAATTTTGAGAATACTGCAGGGTTCTCTATACACTACTAGAAATTATGGAGCCTTGTGGCTAATTTCCATTATGCTAACATCTAGTGCTAACAAATCTTTTAGTTACTTTTAGTTTTGAATACTCTTTTAAACTTGCACGTAATAAACCAGCTATAAATAGCATGCCTTAGCCATTAATAAAATTATGGGAGTTGTAGAAAGTGAGTTTGACTATTAAAATTCTTTCAGCTAGAGTTCGGAAGATGGTGGTTTATTGGCTTCTAATTTAATTTGTGGTTTTTTCATTTTCTTTCATTCCTAGGTAATTGAGCTAGCTGCTCAGTCCAAGAAGGAGTATCCATTACCGTAAGTTCTCCCACCTTCGATTGAATTTAACAAACTCTATTTCGCAATGTTAGATGGATTTTTATTTTATAATTAATATTTTATATCGAAGTGATGCGGTAGAAATTTTAAATTAGATGAAATACTAAAAATATGAAAGTATGATTCTAATATGTCTACTTGAATTTTGCCTTCAAAATTAATTCTGAAGTTCCAATTGAATAATAATTATTTATAAACTCGGTGCTTGGGTTCTTTTTATATATGGATCCATATGTTCTCTCAAAGAAAGTAAATGCACTCTCAAAGTATGTAAATGCCTATATTTATGTGCTGCCGTATACAACAGCAATATATAGGCATGACGAAGCACATAAATGTTAAATGATGAGTTCCGTTTGACACTTTTTCATGTAAGATATAAATAAGATTGAGTGGTAATTAGATGGACTACCTCTAACTTTTAGTATTGTTTCTTTCATGGCGTTAGGGGTGGAAACCCCAAAACAGCCCCCGAAAGGACCTGTGAGATGAACTAACACCTCGAATGAGACCAATGTAACTAGTAGGAACTAAGTGCGGGATCAAGGGACTCCAAGTTTGAGAATACGATGATAATTTAAAAATATTTAGACTTTTGCTTAAAAACATGGCGTTAGAAGGCAAAAACCCGAAATAACCCCCGAATTGCCTCGTGAGAGGCACCAATAACTCGCACGGGACTAATGTAACTCGTAGGGATTGACCACACAATTAGGGAAATCTTAGTTTGATAATTCAATGAAAATTCGAAAATATCTAGACTTATGCTTAAAAATAAGGCGTTAGAGGGCGGCACCCCGAAACAACCCCCAAAGGTACCTGTGAGTAGCACTAAACACCTCGCACGGGACCCATGTAACTTGTAGGGACTGACCGCGCGATTATGGGACTCCCGGTTTGAGAATTCGATGATAATTTTAAAATATCTACACTTAGGCTTAAAAACACAACGTTAGAAAGGAAAACCATGAAACAACGCTCGAAAGGACTCGTAAGAGGCACCAACACCTCGCATGGGACCTATGTAACTCATTGGGGCTGACCGTGAAATAACGGCACTCCCGGTTTGATAATATGATGATAATTTAAAAATATTTAAATTTAGGCTTAAAAACTTGGCGTTAGAGGGAGAAAACCCAAAAGAGCCCTCGAACGGCCTCGTAAGAGGCACCAACACCTTGCACGGGACTAATGTAACTCGTGGAAACTAACCGGACGATCATGCTACTCCATGTTTGATTATTTGATGATAATCTTAATATATCTTGACTTAGGCTTCAAAATAAAGCGTTAGATGGTGACACCAAGAAACAGCCCCCGAACGACCCCGTGAGAGGCACCAACACGTCGCGTGGGACCAATATAACTCGTATGAATTGATCGCGCGATCACGGGACTCCAAGTTTGAGAATACCATGATAATTTAAAAATATCTAGACTAAGTATTTTAAACAAGGCATTAGTGGATGATACCATAAAACAAACCCCAAACAACCCCGTGAGAGGCACCAACACCTCGCACGGTACCAAAGTAACTCATAGGGATTAATCGCGCGATCACGGGACTGTCGGTTTGAGATATTTTTCATATTATCCATTATTCAATTATACCTAGGATTGGTGTTTTGACTTCATATTTAATTTTGTATTAGTGAGACTTCAAATATTATCTTAAGTTTCTATTGGTGGTATTGATATCCATTTTCTAATATTAAAGATAAAAAAACAAAGCCCCATTTTTAGAATCCCACTCATGCAATACCAATGATGGAGCTTAGTAAAGGTGACTTTTTAGTTATATAAGAAAAATACAACTGTAATATCAGTTGTCAAAAATAAAAATATAGGCACACAATTATTTGGCACAGCGTTTAACACCTTAGTAATCTTTTAACTTTGTTAAATGGATATTCTATTGCCAAATTTTCTACTTACTTGACAATGATGAATAAATATACAGTCAGATAACATCACTATAGGTGTTTGGATAAATGCCAATTATTGGAACCAACATGTGTATTTATTTTAGCCTAAAAGTAGAGCTTTAAATGGGAAAATTTTGAGAATACTGCAGGGTTCTCTATACACTACTAGCAATTATGGAGCCTTGTGGCTAATTTCCATTATGCTAACATCTAGTTCTAACAAATCTTTCAGTTACTTTTAGTTTTGAATACTCTTTTAAACTTGCACGTAATAAACCAGCTATAAATAGCATGCCTTAGCCATTAATAAAATTATTGGAGTTGTAGAAAGTGAGTTTGACTATTAAAATTCTTTCAGCTAGAGTTCGGAAGATGGTGGTTGATTGGCTTCTAATTTAATTTGTGGTTTTTTCATTTTCTTTCATTCCTAGGTAATTGAGATAGCTGCTCAGTCCAAGAAGGATTATTCATAACGGTAAGTTCTCCCACCTTCAATTGAATATAACAAACTCTATTTCGCAATGTTAGATGGATTTTTATTTTATAATTAATATTTTATATCGAAGTGATGCGGTAGAAATTTTAAATTAGATGAAATACTAAAAATATGAAAGTATGATTCTAATATGTCTACTTGAATTTTGCCTTCAAAATTAATTCTGAAGTTCTAATTGAATAATAATTATTTATAAACTCGGTGCTTGGGTTCTTTTTATATATGGATCCATATGTTCTCTCAAAGAAAGTAAATGCACTCTCAAAGTAAGTAAATGCCTATATTTATCTGCTGCCGTATACAACAGCAATATATAGGCATGACGAAGCATATGAATGTTAAATGATGAGTTCCGTTTGACACTTTTTTCATGTAAGATATAAATAAGATTGAGGGGTAATTAGATGGACTACCTCTAACTTTTAGTATTGTTTCTTTTATGGCGTTAGGGGTGGAAACCCCAAAACAGCCCCCGAAAGGACCTGTGAGATGAACTAACACCTCGAATGAGACCAATGTAACTAGTAGGAACTAAGTGCGGGATCAAGGGACTCCAAGTTTGAGAATACGATGATAACTTAAAAATATTTAGACTTTTGCTTAAAAACATGGCGTTAGAGGGCAAAAACCCGAAATAACCCCCGAATTGCCTCGTGAGAGGAACCAATAACTCGCACGGGACTAATGTAACTCGTAGGGATTAACCACACGATTAGGGAAATCTTAGTTTGATAATTCAATGACAATTCGAAAATATCTAGACTTATGCTTAAAAATAAGGCGTTAGAGGGCGGCACCCCGAAACAACCCCCAAATGTACCTGTGAGTGGCACTAAACACCTCGCACGGGACCCATGTAACTTGTAGGGACTGACCGCGCGATTATGGGACTCCCGGTTTGAGAATTCGATGATAATTTTAAAATATCTACACTTAGGTTTAAAAACACAATGTTAGAAAGGAAAACCATGAAACAAAGCTCGAAAGGACTCGTAAGAGGCATCAACACCTCGCATGGGACCTATGTAACTCATTTGGGCTGACCGTGAAATAACGGCACTCCCGATTTGATAATATGATGATAATTTAAAAATATTTAAATTTAGGCTTAAAAACTTGGCGTTAGAGGGAGAAAACCCAAAAGAGCCCTCGAACGGCCTCGTAAGAGGCACCAACACCTTGCACGGGACTAATGTAACTCGTGGAAACTAACCGGACGATCATGCTACTCCATGTTTGATTATTTGATGATAATCTTAAAATATCTTGACTTAGGCTTAAAAATAAAGCGTTAGATGGTGACACCAAGAAACAGCCCCCGAACGACCCCGTGAGAGGCACCAACACGTCGCGTGGGACCAATATAACTCGTATGAATTGATCGCGCGATCACGGGACTCCAAGTTTGAGAATACCATGATAATTTAAAAATATCTAGACTAAGTATTTTAAACAAGGCATTAGAGGATGATATCCTAAAACACACCCCAAACAACCCCGTGAGAGGCACCAACACCTCGCACGGTACAAAAGTAACTCATAGGGATTAATCGCGCGATCACGGGACTGTCGGTTTGAGATATTTTTCATGTTATCCATTATTCAATTATACCTAGGATTGGTGTTTTGACTTCATATTTAATTTTGTATTAGTGAGACTTCAAATATTATCTTAAGTTTCTATTGGTGGTCTTGATATCCATTTTCTAATATTAAAGATAAAAAAACAAAGCCCCATTTTTAGAATCCCACTCATGCAATACCAATGATGGAGCTTAGTAAAGGTGACTTTTTAGTTATATAAGAAAAATACAACTGTAATATCAGTTGTCAAAAATAAAAATATAGGCACACAATTATTTGGCACAGCGTTTAACACCTTAGTAATCTTTTAACTTTGTTAAATGGATATTCTATTGCCAAATTTTCTACTTACTTGACAATGATGAATAAATATACAGTCGGATAACCTCACTATAGCTGTTTGGATAAATGCCAATTATTGGAACCAACATGTGTATTTATTTTAGCCTAAAAGTAGAGCTTTAAATGGGAAAATTTTGAGAATACTGCAGGGTTCTCTGTACACTACTAGCAATTATGAAGCCTTGTGGCTAATTTCCATTATGCTAACATCTAGTTCTAACAAATCTTTGAGTTACTTTTAGTTTTGAATACTTTTTTAAACTTGCACGTAATAAACCAGCTATAAATAGCATGTCTTAGCCATTAATAAAATTTTGGTAGTTGTAGAAAGTGAGTTTGACTATTAAAATTCTTTCAGCTAGAGTTGGGAAGATGGTGGTTTATTGGCTTCTAATTTAATTTATGGTTTTTTCATTTTCTTTCATTCCTAGGTAATTGAGATAGCTGCTCAGTCCAAGAAGGATTATTCATAACGGTAAGTTCTCCCACCTTCAATTGAATATAACAAACTCTATTTCGCAATGTTAGATGGATTTTTATTTTATAATTAATATTTTATATCTAAGTGATGCGGTAGAAATTTTAAATTAGATGAAATACTAAAAATATGAAAGTATGATTCTAATATGTCTACTTGAATTTTGCCTTCAAAATTAATTCTGAAGTTCTAATTGAATAATAATTATTTATAAACTCGGTGCTTGGGTTCTTTTTATATATGGATCCATATGTTCTCTCAAAGAAAGTAAATGCACTCTCAAAGTAAGTAAATGCCTATATTTATCTGCTGCTGTATACAACAGCAATATATAGGCATGACGAAGCATATAAATGTTAAATGATGAGTTCCGGTTGACACTTTTGTCATGTAAGATATAAATAAGATTGAGGGATAATTAGATGGACTACCTCTAACTTTTATTATTGTTTCTTTCATGGTGTTAGGGGTGGAAACCCCAAAACAGCCCCCGAAGGGACCTGTGAGATGCACTAACACCTCAATGAGACCAATGTAACTAGTAGGAACTAAGTGCGAGATCAAGGGACTCCAAGTTTGAGAATACGATGATAACTTAAAAATATTTAGACTTTTGCTTAAAAACATGGTGTTAGAGGGCAAAAACCCGAAATAACCCCCGAAAGTCCTCGTGAGCGGACCAATAACTCGCACGGGACTAATGTAACTCGTAGGGATTGACCACGCGATTAGGGAAATCTTAGTTTGATAATTCAATGACAATTCGAAAATATCTAGACTTATGCTTAAAAATAAGGCGTTAGAGGGCGACACCCAGAAACAACCCCCAAATGTACCTGTGAGTGGCACTAAACACCTCGCACGGGACCCATGTAACTTGTAGGGACTGACCGCGCGATTATGGGACTCCCGGTTTGAGAATTTGATTATAATTTTAAAATATCTACACTCAGGCTTAAAAACATAGCGTTAGAAAGGAAAACCATGAAACAACGCTCAAAAGGACTCGTAAGAGGTACCAACACCTCGCATGGGACCTATGTAACTCACTGGGGCTGACCGTGAAATAACGGCACTCCCGGTTTGATAATATGATGATAATTTAAAAATATTTAAATTTACGCTTAAAAACTTGGCATTAGAGGGAGAAAACCCAAAAGAGCCCTCGAACGGCCTCGTAAGAGGCACCAACACCTTGAACGGGACTAATGTAACTCGTGGAAACTGACCGGACGATCATGTTACTCCATGTTTTATTATTTGATGATAATCTTAAAATATCTTGACTTAGGCTTAAAAATAAGGTGCTAGATGGTGACACAAAGAAACAGCCCCCGAACGACCCCGTGAGAGGAACCAACACGTCGCGTGGGACCAATATAACTCGTATGAATTGATCGCACGATCACGGGACACCCAGTTTGATAATACCATGATAATTTAAAAATATCTAGACTAAGTATTTTAATCAAGGCATTAGAGGGTGACACCCTAAAACAGACCCCAAACAACCCCGTGAGAGGCACCAACACCACGCACGGTACCAAAGTATCTCATGGGGACTAATCGCGCGATCACGGGACTGTCGATTTGAGATATTTTTCATGTTATCCATTATTCAATTATACCTAGGATTGGTGTTTTGACTTCATATTTAATTTTGTATTAGTGAGACTTCAAATATTATCTTAAGTTTCTATTGGTGGTCTTGATATCCATTTTCTAATATTAAAGATAAAAAAGCAAAGCCCCATTTTTAGAATACCACTCATGCAATACCAATGATGGAGACTAGTAAAGGTGACTTTTTAGTTATATAAGCAAAATCCAACTGTAATATCAGTTGTCAAAAATAAAGATATAGGCACACAATTATTTGGCACGGTGTTTGACACCTTAGTATTCCTTTAACTTTGTTAAATGGATATTCTATGGCCAAATTTTCTACTTGCTTCACAATGTTGAATAAATATACAGTCGGATAACATCACTATAGGTGTTTGGATAATTGCCTATTATTGGAACCAACACGTGTATTTATTTTAGCCTAAAAGTAGAGCTTTAAATGGGAAAATTTTGAGAATACTGCAGGGTTCTCTATACACTACTAGAAATTATGGAGCCTTGTGGCTAATTTCCATTATGCTAACATCTAGTGCTAACAAATCTTTTAGTTACTTTTAGTTTTGAATACTCTTTTAAACTTGCACGTAATAAACCAGCTATAAATAGCATGCCTTAGCCATTAATAAAATTATGGGAGTTGTAGAAAGTGAGTTTGACTATTAAAATTCTTTCAGCTAGAGTTCAGAAGATGGTGGTTTATTGGCTTCTAATTTAATTTGTGGTTTTTTCATTTTCTTTCATTCCTAGGTAATTGAGCTAGCTGCTCAGTCCAAGAAGGAGTATCCATTACCGTAAGTTCTCCCACCTTCGATTGAATTTAACAAACTCTATTTCGCAATGTTAGATGGATTTTTATTTTATAATTAATATTTTATATCGAAGTGATGCGGTAGAAATTTTAAATTAGATGAAATACTAGAAATATGAAAGTATGATTCTAATATGTCTACTTGAATTTTGCCTTCAAAATTAATTCTGAAGTTCTAATTGAATAATAATTATTTATAAACTCGGTGCTTGGGTTCTTTTTATATATGGATCCATATGTTCTCTCAAAGAAAGTAAATGCACTCTCAAAGTAAGTAAATGCCTATATTTATCTGCTGCCGTATACAACAGCAATATATAGGCATGACGAAGCACATAAATGTTAAATGATGAGTTCCGTTTGACACTTTTTTCATGTAAGATATAAATAAGATTGAGGGGTAATTAGATGGACTACCTCTAACTTTTAGTATTGTTTCTTTTATGGCGTTAGGTGTGGAAACCCCAAAACAGCCCCCGAAAGGACCTGTGAGATGAACTAACACCTCGAATGAGACCAATGTAACTAGTAGGAACTAAGTGCAGGATCAAGGGACTCCAAGTTTGAGAATACGATGATAACTTAAAAATATTTAGACTTTTGCTTAAAAACATGGCATTAGAGGGCAAAAACCCGAAATAACCCCCGAATTGCCTCGTGAGAGGCACCAATAACTCGCACGGGACTAATGTAACTCGTAGGGATTAACCACACGATTAGGGAAATCTTAGTTTGATAATTCAATGACAATTCGAAAATATCTAGACTTATGCTTAAAAATAAGGCGTTAGAGGGCGGCACCCCGAAACAACCCCCAAATGTACCTGTGAGTGGCACTAAACACCTCGCACGGGACCCATGTAACTTGTAGGGACTGATCGCGCGATTATGGAACTCCCGGTTTGAGAATTCGATGATAATTTTAAAATATCTACACTTAGGTTTAAAAACACAACGTTAGAAAGGAAAACCATGAAACAAAGCTCGAAAGGACTCGTAAGAGGCACCAACACCTCGCATGGGACCTATGTAACTCATTTGGGCTGACCGTGAAATAACGGCACTCCCGATTTGATAATATGATGATAATTTAAAAATATTTAAATTTAGGCTTAAAAACATGGCGTTAGAGGGAGAAAACCCAAAAGAGCCCTCGAACGGCCTCGTAAGAGGCACCAACACCTTGCACGGGACTAATGTAACTCGTGGAAACTAACCGGACGATCATGCTACTCCATGTTTGATTATTTGATGATAATCTTAAAATATCTTGACTTAGGCTTAAAAATAAAGCGTTAGATGGTGACACCAAGAAACAGCCCCCGAACGACCCCGTGAGAGGCACCAACACGTCGCGTGGGACCAATATAACTCGTATGAATTGATCGCGCGATCACGGGACTCGAAGTTTGAGAATACCATGATAATTTAAAAATATCTAGACTAAGTATTTTAAACAAGGCATTAGAGGATGATATCCTAAAACACACCCCAAACAACCCCGTGAGAGGCACCAACACCTCGCACGGTACAAAAGTAACTCATAGGGATTAATCGCGCGATCACGGGACTGTCGGTTTGAGATATTTTTCATGTTATCCATTATTCAATTATACCTAGGATTGGTGTTTTGACTTCATATTGAATTTTGTATTAGTGAGACTTCAAATATTATCTTAAGTTTCTATTGGTGGTCTTGATATCCATTTTCTAATATTAAAGCTAAAAAAACAAAGCCCCATTTTTAGAATCCCACTCATGCAATACCAATGATGGAGCTTAGTAAAGGTGACTTTTTAGTTATATAAGAAAAATACAACTGTAATATCAGTTGTCAAAAATAAAAATATAGGCACACAATTATTTGGCACAGCGTTTAACACCTTAGTAATCTTTTAACTTTGTTAAATGGATATTCTATTGCCAAATTTTCTACTTACTTGACAATGATGAATAAATATACAGTCGGATAACACCACTATAGGTGTTTGGATAAATGCCAATTATTGGAACCAACATGTGTATTTATTTTAGCCTAAAAGTAGAGCTTTAAATGGGAAAATTTTGAGAATACTGCAGGGTTCTCTGTACACTACTAGCAATTATGAAGCCTTGTGGCTAATTTCCATTATGCTAACATCTAGTTCTAATAAATCTTTGAGTTACTTTTAGTTTTGAATACTTTTTTAAACTTGCACGTAATAAACCATCTATAAATAGCATGTCTTAGCCATTAATAAAATTTTGGTAGTTGTAGAAAGTGAGTTTGACTATTAAAATTCTTTCAGCTAGAGTTGGGAAGATGGTGGTTTATTGGCTTCTAATTTAATTTATGGTTTTTTCATTTTCTTTCATTCCTAGGTAATTGAGATAGCTGCTCAGTCCAAGAAGGATTATTCATAACGGTAAGTTCTCCCACCTTCAATTGAATATAACAAACTCTATTTCGCAATGTTAGATGGATTTTTATTTTATAATTAATATTTTATATCTAAGTGATGCGGTAGAAATTTTAAATTAGATGAAATACTAAAAATATGAAAGTATGATTCTAATATGTCTACTTGAATTTTGCCTTCAAAATTAATTCTGAAGTTCTAATTGAATAATAATTATTTATAAACTCGGTGCTTGGGTTCTTTTTATATATGGATCCATATGTTCTCTCAAAGAAAGTAAATGCACTCTCAAAGTAAGTAAATGCCTATATTTATCTGCTACCGTATACAACAGCAATATATAGGCATGACGAAGCATATAAATGTTAAATGATGAGTTCCGGTTGACACTTTTGTCATGTAAGATATAAATAAGATTGAGGGATAATTAGATGGACTACCTCTAACTTTTATTATTGTTTCTTTCGTGGTGTTAGGGGTGGAAACCCCAAAACAGCCCCCGAAGGGACCTGTGAGATGCACTAACACCTCAATGAGACCAATGTAACTAGTAGGAACTAAGTGCGGGATCAAGGGACTCCAAGTTTGAGAATACGATGATAACTTAAAAATATTTAGACTTTTTCTTAAAAACATGGTGTTAGAGGGCAAAAACCCGAAATAACCCCCGAAAGTCCTCGTGAGCGGACCAATAACTCGCACGGGACTAATGTAACTCGTAGGGATTGACCACGCGATTAGGGAAATCTTAGTTTGATAATTCAATGACAATTCGAAAATATCTAGACTTATGCTTAAAAATAAGGCGTTAGAGGGCGACACCCAGAAACAACCCCCAAATGTACCTGGGAGTGGCACTAAACACCTCGCACGGGACCCATGTAACTTGTAGGGACTGACCGCGCGATTATGGGACTCCCGGTTTGAGAATTTGATTATAATTTTAAAATATCTACACTCAGGCTTAAAAACATAGCGTTAGAAAGGAAAACCATGAAACAACGCTCAAAAGGACTCGTAAGAGGTACCAACACCTCGCATGGGACCTATGTAACTCACTGGGGCTGACCGTGAAATAACGGCACTCCCGGTTTGATAATATGATGATAATTTAAAAATATTTAAATTTACGCTTAAAAACTTGGCATTAGAGGGAGAAAACCCAAAAGAGCCCTCGAACGGCCTCGTAAGAGGCACCAACACCTTGAACGGGACTAATGTAACTCGTGGAAACTGACCGGACGATCATGTTACTCCATGTTTTATTATTTGATGATAATCTTAAAATATCTTGACTTAGGCTTAAAAATAAGGTGCTAGATGGTGACACAAAGAAACAGCCCCCGAACGACCCCGTGAGAGGAACCAACACGTCGCGTGGGACCAATATAACTCGTATGAATTGATCGCACGACCACGGGACACCCAGTTTGATAATACCATGATAATTTAAAAATATCTAGACTAAGTATTTTAATCAAGGCAATAGAGGGTGACACCCTAAAACAGACCCCAAACAACCCCGTGAGAGGCACCAACACCACGCACGGTACCAAAGTATCTCATGGGGACTAATCGCGCGATCACGGGACTGTCGATTTGAGATATTTTTCATGTTATCCATTATTCAATTATACCTAGGATTGGTGTTTTGACTTCATATTTAATTTTGTATTAGTGAGACTTCAAATATTATCTTAAGTTTCTATTGGTGGTCTTGATATCCATTTTCTAATATTAAAGATAAAAAAGCAAAGCCCCATTTTTAGAATACCACTCATGCAATACCAATGATGGAGACTAGTAAAGGTGACTTTTTAGTTATATAAGAAAAATCCAACTGTAATATCAGTTGTCAAAAATAAAGATATAGGCACACAATTATTTGGCACGGTGTTTGACACCTTAGTATTCTTTTAACTTTGTTAAATGGATATTCTATGGCCAAATTTTCTACTTGCTTCACAATGTTGAATAAATATACAGTCGGATAACATCACTATAGGTGTTTGGATAATTGCCTATTATTGGAACCAACACGTGTATTTATTTTAGCCTAAAAGTAGAGCTTTAAATGGGAAAATTTTGAGAATACTGCAGGGTTCTCTATACACTACTAGCTATTATGGAGCCTTGTGGCTAATTTCCATTATGCTAACATCTAGTGCTAATAAATCTTTTAGTTACTTTTAGTTTTGAATACTCTTTTAAACTTGCACGTAATAAACCAGCTATAAATAGCATGCCTTAGCCATTAATAAAATTATGGGAGTTGTAGAAAGTGAGTTTGACTATTAAAATTCTTTCAGCTAGAGTTGGGAAGAAGGTGGTTTATTGGCTTCTAATTTAATTTGTGGTTTTTTCATTTTCTTTCATTCCTAGGTAATTGAGCTAGCTGCTCAGTCCAAGAAGGATTATCCATTACCGTAAGTTCTCCCACCTTCGATTGAATTTAACAAACTCTATTTCGCAATAGTAGATGGATTTTTATTTTATAATTAATATTTTATATCGAAGTGATGCGGTAGAAATTTTAAATTAGATGAAATACTAAAAATAAGAAAGTATGGTTCTAATATGTCTACTTGAATTTTGCCTTCAAAATTAATTCTGAAGTTCCAATTGAATAATAATTATTTATAAACTCGGTGCTTGGGTTCATTTTATATATGGATCCATATGTTCTCTCAAAGAAAGTAAATGCACTCTCAAAGTAAGTAAATGCCTATATTTATGTGCTGCCGTATACAACAGCAATATATAGGCATGACGAAGCACATAAATGTTAAATGTTGAGTTCCGTTTGACACTTTTTTCATGTAAGATATAAATAAGATTTAGGGGTAATTAGATGGACTACCTCTAACTTTTAGTATTGTTTCTTTCATGGCGTTAGGGGTGGAAACCCCAAAACAGCCCCCGAAAGGACCTGTGAGATGAACTAACACCTCGAATGAGACCAATGTAACTAGTTGGAACTAAGTGCGGGATGAAGGGACTCCAAGTTTGAGAATACGATGATAATTTAAAAATATTTAGACTTTTCCTTAAAAACATGGCGTTAGAGGGAAAAAACCCGAAATAACCCCCGAATTGCCTCGTGAGAGGCACCAATAACTCGCACGGGACTAATGTAACTCGTAGGGATTGACCACACGATTAGGGAAATATTAGTTTGATAATTCAATGATAATTCGAAAATATCGAGACTTATGCTTAAAAATAAGGCGTTAGAGGGCGGCACCCCGAAACAACCCCCAAATGTACCTGTGAGTTGCACTAAACACCTCGCACGGGACCCATGTAACTTGTAGGGACTGACCGCGCGATTGTGGGACTCCCGGTTTGAGAATTCGATTATAATTTTAAAATATCTACACTTAGGCTTAAAAACACAACGTTAGAAAGGAAAACCATGAAATAACGCTCGAAAGGACTCGTAAGAGGCACCAACACCTCGCATGGGACCTATGTAACTCATTGGGGCTGACCATGAAATAACGGCACTCCCGGTTTGATAGTATGATGATAATTTAAAAATATTTAAATTTAGGCTTAAAAACTTGGCGTTAGAGGGAGAAAACCCAAAAGAGCTCTCGAACGGCCTCGTAAGAGGCACCAACACCTTGCACGGGACTAATGTAACTCGTGGAAACTAACCGGACGATCATGCTACTCCATGTTTGATTATTTGATGATAATCTTAAAATATCTTGACTTAGGCTTAAAAATAAGGCGTTAGATGGTGACACCAAGAAACAGCCCCCGAACGACTCCGTGAGAGGCACCAACACGTCGCGTGGGACCAATATAACTCGTATGAATTGATCGCGCGATCACGGGACTCCAAGTTTGAGAATACCATGATAATTTAAAAATATCTAGACTAAGTATTTTAAACAAGGCATTAGAGGATGATACCCTAAAACAAACCCCAAACAACCCCGTGAGAGGCACCAACACCTCGTACGGTACCAAAGTAACTCATAGGGATTAATCGCGCGATCACGGGACTGTCGGTTTGAGATATTTTTCATGTTATCCATTATTCAATTATACCTAGGATTGGTGTTTTGACTTCATATTTAATTTTGTATTAGTGAGACTTCAAATATTATCTTAAGTTTCTATTGGTGGTCTTGATATCCATTTTCTAATATTAAAGATAAAAAAACAAAGCCCCATTTTTAGAATCCCACTAATGCAATACCAATGATGGAGCTTAGTAAAGGTGACTTTTTAGTTATATAAGAAAAATCCAACTGTAATATCAGTTGTCAAAAATAAAAATATAGGCACACAATTATTTGGCACAGCGTTTGACACCTTAGTATTCTTTTAACTTTGTTAAATGGATATTCTATTGCCAAATTTTCTACTTTCTTGACAATGATGAATAAATATACAGTCGGATAACATCACTATAGGTGTTTGGATATTGGAACCAATATGTGTATTTATTTTAGCCTAAAAGTAGAGCTTTAAATGGGAAAATTTTGAGAATACTGCAGGGTTCTCTATACACTACTAGTTATTATGGAGCCTCGTGGCTAATTTCCATTCAGCTAACATCTAGTGGTAACAAATATTTCAGTTACTTTTAGTTTTGAATACTTTTTTAAACTTGCACGTAATAAACCAGCTATAAATAGCATGCCTTGGCCATTAATAAAATTATGGGAGTTGTAGAAAGTGAGTTTGACTATTAAAAATCTTTCAGCTAGAGTTGGGAAGATGTTGATTTATTGGCTTCTAATTTAATTTATGGTTTTTTCATTTTCTTTCATTCCTAGGTAATTGAGATAGCTGCTCAGTCCAAGAAGGATTATTCATAACGGTAAGTTCTCCCACCTTCAATTGAATATAACAAACTCTATTTCGCAATGTTAGATGGATTTTTATTTTATAATTAATATTTTATATCGAAGTGATGCGGTAGAAATTTTAAATTAGATGAAATACTAAAAATATGAAAGTATGATTCTAATATGTCTACTTGAATTTTGCCTTCAAAATTAATTCTGAAGTTCTAATTGAATAATAATTATTTAAAAACTCGGTGCTTGGGTTCTTTTTATATATGGATCCATATGTTCTCTCAAAGAAAGTAAATGCACTCTCAAAGTAAGTAAATGCCTATATTTATGTGTTGCCGTATACAACAGCAATATATATGCATGACGAAGCACATAAATGTTAAATGTTGAGTTCCGTTTGACACTTTTTTCATGTAAGATATAAATAAGATTGAGGGGTAATTAGATGGACTACCTCTAACTTTTAGTATTGTTTCTTTCATGGCGTTAGGGGTGGAAACCCCAAAACAGCCCCCGAAAGGACCTGTGAGATGAACTAACACCTCGAATGAGACCAATGTAACTAGTAGGAACTAAGTGCGGGATCAAGGGACTCCAAGTTTGAGAATACGATGATAATTTAAAAATATTTAGACTTTTGCTTAAAAACATGGCGTTAGAGGGAAAAAACCCGAAATAACCCCCGAATTGCCTCGTGAGAGGCACCAATAACTCGCACGGGACTAATGTAACTCGTAGGGATTGACCACACGATTAGGGAAATCTTAGTTTTATAATTCAATGATAATTCAAAAATATCTAGACTTATGCTTAAACATAAGGCGTTAGAGGGCGGCACCCCGAAACAACCCCCAAATGTACCTGTGAGTAGCACTAAACACCTCGCACGGGACCCATGTAACTTGTAGGGACTGACCGCGCGATTATGGGACTCCCGGTTTGAGAATTCGATTATAATTTTAAAATATCTACACTTAGGCTTAAAAACACAACGTTAGAAAGGAAAACCATGAAACAACGCTCGACAGTACTCGTAAGAGGCACCAACACCTCGCATGGGATCTATGTAACTCACTGGGGTTGACCGTGAAATAACGGCACTCCCGGTTTGATAATATGATGATAATTTAAAAATATTTAAATTTAGGCTTAAAAACTTGGCGTTAGAGGGAGAAAACCCAAAAGAGCCCTGGAACGGCCCCGTAAGAGGCACCAACACCTTGCACGGGACTAATGTAACTCGTGGAAACTAACCGGACGATCATGCTACTCCATGTTTGATTATTTGATGATAATCTTAAAATATCTTGACTTAGGCTTAAAAATAAAGCGTTAGATGGTGACACAAAGAAACAGCCCCCGAACGACCCCGTGAGAGGCACCAACACGTCGCGTGGGACCGATATAACTCGTATGAATTGATCGCACGATCACGGGACACCCAGTGTTATAATACCATGATAATTTAAAAATATCTAGACTAAGTATTTTAATCAAGGCATTAGAGGGTGACACCCTAAAACAGACCCCAAACAACCCCGTGAGAGGCACCAACACCCCGCACGGTACCAAAGTAACTCATGGGGACTAATCGCGCGATCACGGGACTGTCGGTTTGAGATATTTTTCATGTTATCCATTCTTCAATTATACCTAGGATTGGTGTTTTGACTTCTTATTTAATTTTGTATTAGTGAGACTTCAAATATTATCTTAAGTTTCTATTGGTGGTCTTGATATCCATTTTCTAATATTAAAGATAAAAAAGCAAAGCCCCATTTTTAGAATACCACTCATGCAATACCAATGATGGAGCCGAGTAAAGGTGACTTTTTAGTTATATAAGAAAAATCCAACTGTAATATCAGTTGTCAAAAATAAAGATATAGGCACACAATTATTTGGCACGGTGTTTGACACCTTAGTATTCTTTTAACTTTGTTAAATGGATATTCTATGGCGAAATTTTCTACTTGCTTCACAATGTTGAATAAATATATAGTCGGATAACATCACTATAGGTGTTTGGATAAATGCCTATTATTGGAACCAACATGTGTACTTATTTTAGCCTAAAAGTAGAGCTTTAAATGGGAAAATTTTGAGAATACTGCAGGGTTCTCTATACACTACTAGCTACTATGGAGCCTTGTGGCTAATTTCCATTATGCTAACATCTAGTTCTAACAAATCTTTTAGTTACTTTTAGTTTTGAATACTCTTTTAAACTTGCACGTAATAAACCAGCTATAAATAGCATGCCTTAGCCATTAATAAAATTATGGGAGTTGTAGAAAGTGAGTTTGACTATTAAAATTCTTTCAGCTAGAGTTCTGAAGATGGTGGTTTATTGGCTTCTAATTTAATTTGTGGTTTTTTCATTTTCTTTCATTCCTAGGTAATTGAGCTAGCTGCTCAGTCCAAGAAGGATTATCCATTACCGTAAGTTCTCCCACCTTCAATTGAATTTAACAAACTCTATTTCGCAATGTTAGATGGATTTTTATTTTATAATTAATATTTTATATCAAAGTGATGCGGTAGAAATTTTAAATTAGATGAAATACTAAAAATATGAAAGTATGATTCTAATATGTCTACTTGAATTTTGCCTTCAAAATTAATTCTGAAGTTCTAATTGAATAATAATTATTTATAAACTCGGTTCTTGGGTTCTTTTTATATATGGATCCATATGTTCTCTCAAAGAAAGTAAATGCACTCTCAAAGTAAGTAAATGCCTATATTTATCTGCTGCCGTATACAACAGCAATATATAGGCATGACGAAGAACATAAATGTTAAATGATGAGTTCCGTTTGACACTTTTTTCATGTAAGATATAAATAAGATTGAGGGGTAATTAGATGGACTACCTCTAACTTTTAGTATTGTTTCTTTCATGGCGTTAGGGGTGGAAACCCCAAAACAGCCCCCGAAAGGACCTGTGAGATGAACTAACACCTCGAATGAGACCAATGTAACTAGTAGGAACTAAGTGCGGGATCAAGGGACTCCAAGTTTGAGAATACGATGATAATTTAAAAATATTTAGACTTTCGCTTAAAAACATGGCGTTAGAGGGCGAAAACCCGAAATAACCCCCGAATTGCCTCGTGAGAGGCACCAATAACTCGCACAGAACTAATGTAACTCGTAGGGATTGACCACACGATTAGGGAAATCTTAGTTTGATAATTCAATGATAATTCGAAAATATCTAGACTTATGCTTAAAAATAAGGCGTTAGAGGGTGACACCCCGAAGTAACCCCCAAATGTACCTGTGAGTGGCACTAAACACTTTCCACGGGACCCATGTAACTTGTAGGGACTGGCCGCGCGATTGTGGGACTCCCAGTTTGAGAATTCGATGATAATTTTAAAATATCTACACTTAGGCTTAAAAACATAGCGTTAGAAAGGAAAACCATGAAACAACGCTCGAAAGGACTCGTAAGAGGCACCAACACCTCGCATGGGACCTATGTAACCCATTGGGGATGACCGTGAAATAACGGCACTCCCGGTTTGATAATATGATGATAATTTAAAAATATTTAAATTTAGGCTTAAAAACTTGGCGTTAGAGGGAGAAAACCCAAAAGAGCCCTCGAACGGCCTCGTAAGAGGCACCAACACCTTGCACGGGACTAATGTAACTCGTGGAAACTAACCGGACGATCATGCTACTCCATGTTTGATTATTTGATGATAATATTAAAATATCTTGACTTAGGCTTAAAAATAGAGCGTTAGATGGTGACACCAAGAAACAGCCCCCGAACGACCCCGTGAGAGGCACCAACACGTCGCGTGGGACCAATATAACTCGTATGAATTGATCGCGCGATCACGGGACTCCAAGTTTGAGAATACCGTGATAATTTAAAAATATCTAGACTAAGTATTTTAAACAAGTCATTAGAGGATGATACCCTAAAACAAACCCCAACCAACCCCGTGAGAGGCACCAACACCTCGCACGGCACCAAAGTAACTCATAGGGACTAATCGCGCGATCACGGGACTGTCGGTTTGAGATATTTTTCATGTTATCCATTCTTCAATTATACCTAGGATTGGTGTTTTGACATCATATTTAATTTTTTATTAGTGAGAGTTCAAATATTATCTTAAGTTTCTATTGGTGGTCTTGATATCCATTTTATAATATTAAAGATAAAAAAACAAAGCCCCATTTTTAGAATCCCACTCATGCAATACCAATGATGGAGCTAAGTAAAGGTGACTTTTTAGTTATAAAAGAAAATTCCAATTGTAATATCAGTTGTCAAAAATAAAAATATAGGCACACAATTATTTGGCACGGTGTTTGACACCTTAGTATTCTTTTAACTTTGTTAAATGGATATTCTATGGCCAAATTTTCTACTTGCTTCACAATGTTGAATAAATATACAGTCGGATAACATCACTATAGGTGTTTGGATAAATGCCAATTATTGGAACCAACATGTGTATTTATTTTAGCCTAAAAGTAAAGCTTTAAATGGGAAAATTTTGAGAATACTGCAGGGTTCTCTATACACTACTAGCTATTATGGAGCCTTGTGGCTAATTTCCATTATGCTAACATCTAGTGCTAACAAATATTTCAGTTACTTTTAGTTTTGAATACTTTTTTAAACTTGCACGTAATAAACCAGCTATAAATAGCATGCCTTAGCCATTAATAAAATTATGGGAGTTGTAGAAAGTGAGTTTGACTATTAAAATTCTTTCAGCTAGAGTTGGGAAGATGTTGGTTTATTGGCTTCTAATTTAATTTATGGTTTTTTCATTTTCTTTCATTCCCAGGTAATTGAGCAGGCTGCTCAGTCCAAGAAGGACTATCCATTACGGTAAGTTCTCCCACCTTCAATTGAATTTAACAAACTCTATTTCGCAATGTTAGATGGATTTTTATTTTATAATTAATATTTTATATCGAAGTGATGCGGTAGAAATTTTAAATTAGACGAAATACTAAAAATATGAAAGTATGATTCTAATATGTCTACTTGAATTTTTGCCTTCAAAATTAATTCTGAAGTTCTAATTGCATAATAATTATTAATAAACCCGATGCTTGGGTTCTTTTTATATATGGATTCATATGTTCTCTGAAAGGAAGTAAATGAACTCTCAAAGTAAGTAAATGCCTATATTTATCTGCTGCCGTATACAACAGCAATATATAGGCATGACGAAGTACATAAATGTTAAATGATGAGTTCCGTTTGACACTTTTTTCATGTAAGATATAAATAAGATTGCGGGGTAATTAGATGGACTACCTCTAACTTTTAGTATTGTTTCTTTCATGGAGTTAGGGGTGGAAATCCCAAAACAACCCCCGAAGGGACCTGTGAGATGCACTAACACCTCGAATGAGACCAATGTAACTAGTAGGAACTAAGTGTGGGATCAAGGGACTCCAAGTTTGAGAATACGATGATAATTTAAAAATATTTAAACTTTTTCTTAAAATCATGGCGTTAGAGGGCAGAAACCCGAAAAAACCCCCGAATGGCCTCGTGAGAGGCACCAATAACTCGCACGGGACTAATGTAACTCGTAGGGATTGACCACGCGATTAGGTAAATCTTAGTTTGATAATTCAATTATAATTCGAAAATATCTAGACTTATGCTTAAAAATAAGGCGTTAGAGGGTGACACCCCGAAACAACCCCCAAATGTACCTGTGAGTAGCTCTAAACACCTTGCACGGGACACATGTAACTTTTAGGGACTGACCGCGCGATTATGGGACTCCCGATTTGAGAATTCGATGATAATTTTAAAATATCTACACCTAGGCTTAAAAACATAGCGTTAGAAAGGAAAACCATGAAACAACGCTCGAAAGGACTCGTACGAGGCACCAACACCTCGCATGGGACCTATATAACTCATTAGGGCTGACCGTGAAATAACGACACTCATGGTTTGATAATATGATGATAATTTAAAAATATTTAAATTTAGGCTTAAAAACTTGGCGTTAGAGGGAGAAAACCCAAAAGAGCCCTCGAACGGCCTCGTAAGAGGCACCAACACCTTGCACGGGACTAATGTAACTCGTGGAAACTGACCGGACGATCATGCTACTCCATGTTTGATTATTTGATGATAATCTTAAAATATCTTGACTTAGGCTTAAAAATAAGGCGTTAGAAGGTGACACCAAGAAACAGCCCCCGAACGACCCCGTGAGAGGCACCAACACGTCGCGTGGGACCAATATAACTCGTATGAATTGATCGCGCGATCACGGGACTCCCAGTTTGAGAATATTATGATAAGTTAAAAATATCTAGACTAAGTATTTTAAACAAGGCATTAGAGGGTGACACCCTAAAACAGACCCCAAACAACCCCGCGAGAGGCACCAACACCTCGCACGGTACCAAAGTAACTCGCACGGTCCCAAAGTAACTCATAGGGACTAATCGCGCGATCACGGGACTATCGGTTTGAGATATTTTTCATGTTATCCATTCTTCAATTATACCTAGGATTGGTGTTTTGACTTCAAATTTAATTTTGTATTAGTGAGACTTCAAATATTATCTTATGTTTCTATTGGTGGCCTTGATATCCATTTTCTATTATTAAAGATAAAAAAACAAAGCCCCATTTTTAGAATCCCAATCATGCAATACAACCGATGGAGCTTAGTAAAGGTGACTTTTCAGTTATATAAGAAAAATCCAACTGTAATATCAGTTGTCAAAAATAAAAATATAGGCACACAATTATTTGGCTCGGTGTTTGACACCTTAGTATTCTTTTAACTTTGTTAAATGGATATTCTATGGCCAAATTTTCTACTTGCTTCACAATGTTGAATAAATATACAGTCGGATTTGACATTTCTATAACTTCACTATAGGTGTTTGGATAAATGCCTATTATTGGAACCAATATGTGTATTTATTTTAGCCTAAAAGTAGAGCTTTAAATGGGAAAATTTTGAGAATACTGCAGGGTTCTCTATACACTACTAGTTATTATGGAGCCTCGTGGCTAATTTCCATTCAGCTAACATCTAGTGGTAACAAATATTTCAGTTACTTTTAGTTTTGAATACTTTTTTAAACTTGCACGTAATAAACCAGCTATAAATAGCATGCCTTGGCCATTAATAAAATTATGGGAGTTGTAGAAAGTGAGTTTGACTATTAAAAATCTTTCAGCTAGAGTTGGGAAGATGTTGATTTATTGGCTTCTAATTTAATTTATGGTTTTTTCATTTTCTTTCATTCCTAGGTAATTGATCTAGCTGCTCAGTCCAGGAAGGATTATCCATTGCGATTAGTTCTCCCACCTTCAATTGAATTTATCAAACTCTATTTCGCAATGTTAGGTGGATTTTTATTTTATAATTAATATTTTATATCGAAGTGATGCGGTAGAAATTTTAAATTAGATGAAATACTAAAAATATGAAAGTATGATTAAATTAGTTTAGCAACTCTTCTTCTTTTAGGATAAAAATTCTAATATGTCTACTTGAATTTTGTATTCAAAATTACTTCTGAAGTTCTAATTGAATAATTATTTATAAACTCGGTGCTTGGGTTCTTTTTATATATGGATCCATATGTTCTCTCAAAGAAAGTAAATTCTCTTTCAAAGTAAGTTAATGCCCATATTTATCTGCTGCCATATACAACAACTATATATAGGCATGACGAAGCACCCAAATGTTCAATGATGAGTTCCGTTCGACATTTTTTTAATGTAAGATATAAATAAAATTGATGGGTAATTAGATGCACTACCTCTAACTTTTAGTATTGTTTCTTTCATGGCATTGGAGGGGGAAACCCCGAAAAAGATCCCGGAGGGACCTGTGAGAGGCACCAACACCTCGAACGGGACCAATGTAACTCGTAGGAACTAATTGCGGGATAAAGGGACTCAGAGTTTGAGAATACGATGGTAATTTAAAAATATTTAGACTTTTGCTTAAATACATGGCGTTAGAGGGCGGAAATCCGAAACAACCCCTGAACGGCCTCGTAAGAGGCACCAATAACTCGCACGGGACTCATGTAACTCGTAGGGGATGACCACGCGATTAGGGAACTCTCGATTTTGTAATTCGATGATAATTTGAAAATATATAGACTTATGCCTAAAAATAAGGCGTTAGAGGGCGACACCCCAAAATAACCCCCGAAGGGACCCGTGAGAGGAACCAACACCTCGCACGGGACCTCCGTAACTCATAGGGACTGATCGCATGATCACAGGACTCTAGGTTTGATAATACGACAATAATTTTAGAAAACATAGAATTAGGCTTAAAAATAAGGCATTACAGGGGGACACCTCAAAAAATCCCCCGATTATCCCCATGAGAGAACCAACACCTCGTACGGGATCAATGTAACTCATACGGACTGACAGCGCAATCATGAGACTCCCAATTTGAGAATTTAATGATAATTTTAAAATATCTAGACTTAGGCTTATAAACATATTATTAGAGGGAGAAACCACAAAATAGCCCTCGAAGGGACCCATGAAAGGCACAAACACCTCGCACGGGACCAATGTAACTCGTAGGCACAAACTGTGTAATCACGGGACTCATTACTTGAGAATACGATGATAATTTTAAAATGTTTAGATTTAGTCTTAAAAACTTGGCGTTAGAGGGGGAAAACTCAAAACAACCCTTGAATGGCCTTAAGAGAGGCACCAACACCTCGTACTGGACTAATGTAACTCGTAGGAATTGACTGAGCGATCTTGCTACTCCCAGTTTGATAATATGACAATAATTTGAAAATATTTTGACTTAGGCTTAAAAATAAGGTGTTAGAGGATGACACCCCAAAACAGCCCTGGAACGCCCCCGTGAGAGGCACCAACATGTCACATAGGACCAATTAACTCGTAGGTACATACCAAGCGATCACGGAACTCCTAATTTGAGAATAGCACAATAATTTCAAAATATCTTGACTTAAGCTTAGAGGGAGACACCCCAAAATAGGCACTAATATCTCGCACGGGACCAATGTAACTCGTACAAACTGATCGCGTGATCATGGGACTCAAGGTTTGAGATTACGATGATAATTTGAAAATATCTAGACTTTGCCTAAAAAATACGAAGTTAGTGGGCGACACCCCGAAATAACTCCTGAACGGCCCTGTGAGAGGCACCAACACCTCGCATGGGACTAATGTATCTCTTAGGGACTGACCGTGTGATCATGGGACACCCAATTTGAGAAAACGGTTATAATTTTAAATTATTTAGACTTAGGCTTAAAAATAAGGCGTTAGAGGGCGATACACCGAAATAGTCCCCGAACGGCCCCGTAAGAGGCACCAACACCTCACACAGACCAATTTAACTCTACGAACTAACTGCGCAATCATGAGACTCCTGGTTTGAGAATTCGATGATAATTTTAAAATAACTAGACTTATGCTTTAAAAGATATCGTTAGACAAAGAAAACCTCGAAACAACCCTCGAAGGAACCCGTAAAAGGCATAAACACCTCGAACAGGACCAATGTAACTCATAGGGACTGATCGCGCGATTACGAGACTCCTGATTCAAGAATACGATATTAATTTAAAAATATCTAGACTACGGCAAAACATGGCGTTAGAGGGTGAAATCTTAAAACATCACCCAAACGGCCTCGTAAGTGGCACCAATACCTCACATGGGACCAATGTAACTTATAGGATATGACCGCAAGATCACGGGACACTCGATTTGAGAATATGATGATAATTTAAAAAAATTAAGACTTAGGCTTAAAAAAATAGCATTAGAGGGCGAAAACCCAAAACAACCCCCGAACGGCCCCATGAAAGGCACCAACACCTCGTACGGGACAAATGTAACTCATTGGAATTGACCTCGTCCTCATGGGACTCCCGATTATAGAATACGTTGATAATTTGCAAATTTTTAGACTTATAATATCAGGACTTTGGCTTAAAAACATGGCGTTAGTGGGAGAAAACTCGAAGCAACCCCCGGACGGGCCCATGAGAGGCACCATCATCTCGCAAGGGACCAATGTAACTCGTAGGAACTGATATCGTGATCACGGGACTCCCAGTTATAGAATACGATGATAATTTGCAAATTTCTAAACTTAGAGTTTCAGGACTTAAGCTTAAAAACATGGCATTAGAGGGCAAAAACTCGAAGAAACCCCCGAACATCCCCGTCAGAGGTAACAACACCTTGCACGGGACCAATGTAACTCATAGGAACTGAACACTTGATCATGGGACTCCCTGTCTGAGAATACGATGTTAAGTTGAAAATATTAGGACTTAGGCTTAAAAACAGTGCGTTAGAGGGCGAAAAGCCGAAGTAACCACCCCCGAACGGCCCCATAAGAGGCACCAACACCTCGCACAGAGCCAATGTAACTCGTAGGAAATGACTGTATGATCATGGGACTCCCCCTTCAAGAATACGACATTAATTTTCAAATTTCTCAACTTAGGCTAAAAACAGGGAGTTAAAAGGCAAAAACCCGATGCAACCCCTAAATGGATCCTTTAGTGGCACCAACACCTCTCACGGGACCAATGTAACTGGTAAGAAGTGACCACATGATCACGGGAATCTCGATTTAAAAATACGAAAATAATTTGCAAATTTTTATACTTAGTCTTAAAAACGTGGCTTTAGAAGGTAAAAACCCGATATAACCCTAGAACGACTCTATGAGAGGCACTAACACCTCGCATGGGACCAATGTAACTAGTAAGAACTTACCGCACGATCATGGGACTCCCAGTTTGAGAATACAATGATAATTTGAAAATATCAGGGCTTTGGTTTAAAAACATGACGTTAGAGGGTGAAAATCGAAACAACCCCCGAATGACCCCGTGAGAGGCACCAACACCTTGCACGGGACCAATGTAACTCGTATGGACTGACCATGCAATCATGAGACTCCTAGTTTGAGAATTCAATGATAATTTGAAAATATCTAGACTTACACTTATAAACATATTGTTAGAGGGGGAAACCACGAAACAGCCCTCGAAGGGACCCGTGAGAGGCACGAACACCTCGCACAGGACCAACGTAACTCGTAGGCACTAATTGTGTAATCATGGAACTCATTATTTGAGAATACGATGATAATTTGAAAATATTTAGGTTTAGGCTCAAAAACTTGGCATTAGAGGGCAAAAACTCAAAACAACCCTTGAACAGCCTTAAGAGAGGCACCAACACCTCGTACGGGACTAATGTAACTCATAGGAATTGATTGAGAGATCATGCTACTCCCAGTTTAAGAATATGACAATAATCTTAAAATATCTTGACTTAGCCTTAAAAATAAGGCGTTAGAGGGTGACACCCCAAAACAGCCCCGAACGCCCCCGTGAGAGGCACCAACACGTCGCATAAGACCATTGTAACTCGTATGTACTGACTAAGCGATCATGGGACTCCCAATTTGAGAATACCATAATAATTTTAAAATATCTTGACATAAGATTAGAGGTAGACACCCCAAAATAGCCCTGAAATGGCCCCGTGAGAGGCATGAATACCTCACACGGGACCAATGTAACTCGTACAAACTGACCGCATGATCACGGGACTCAAGGATTGAGAATAGGATGATAATTTGAAAATATCTAGACTTTACCTAAAAAATAAGGCGTTAGTGGGCAAAACCCCAAAACAGCTCCCGAACAGTCCCGTGAGAGGCACAAACACCTCGTACGGGAGTAATGTATCTATTAGAGATTGACCGTGTGATCACAGAACTCCTAGTTTGAGAATATGATGATAATTTTAAATTATTTAGACTTAGGCTTAAAAACAAGGCGTTAGAGGGTGATACCCCGAAACAGTCCCTGAACGGCCCCGTGAGAGGCACCAATACCTCGCCTAGGACCAATGTAACTCTACGGACTGACTGGGCGATCATGAGACTCCCAGGTTGAGAATTCGACAATAATTATAAAATCACTAGATTTAGGCTTAAAAACATATCGTTAGAGGGGGAAACCTCGAAACAGCCCTCGAAGGGACCCCTGAGAGGCACAAACGCCTCGAACGGGACCAATGTAACTCATAGGGACTGATCGTGCGATTACGAGGCTCCTAATTTGAGAATATGATGATAATTTTAAAATATCTAGACTACAGCAAAACATGGCGTTAGAGGACGAAATCTCAAAACATCCCCCAAACGGCCTCGTGAGTGTCACCAACACCTCGCACAGGACCAATGTAACTCATAGGAACTGACCGTAGGATCACGGGACTCCCGATTTGAGAATATGACAATAATTGGAAAAACAAAGACTTAGGCTTAGAAACATGATGTTAGAGGGAGAAAACCCAAAACAACCCCCGAACAACCTAGTGAAAGGCACCAACACCTAGCACGGGACCAATGTAACTCATCAGAACTGACCTCGCGATCATGGGACTCCAAATTATAGAATATGATGATAATTTTCAAATTTTTAGACTTAGAATATCAGGACTTGGGCTTAAAAACATGGCGTTAGTGGGCGAAAACTCGATGAAACCCCCGAACGGGCCTGAGAGAGGCCCTAACACCTCGTAACGGACCAATGTAACTCGTAGAAACTGACATCGCGATCACGGGACTCCCAGTTATCGAACATGATGATAATTTGCAAATTTCTAAACTTAGATTTTGAGTACTTACGCTTAAAAACATGGTGTTAGAGGGAAAAAAACTCAAAGAAACCCCCAAACGTCCCCGTGAGAGGCAACAACACCTCGCACGGGACCATTGTAACACATAGGAACTGACCTCTTGATCATGGGACTCCCGATTTCAGAATTCGATGTTAAGTTGAAAATATTAGGACTTAGGCTTAAAAACAGTATGTTAGAGGGAGAAAAGCCAAAGGAACCACCCTCAAACGACCCCTTGAGAGGCACCAACACCACGTACGGAACCAATGGAACTCGTAGGAACTGACCATATGATCACGGAACTCACCCTTTTAGAATACGATATTAATTTTCAAATTTCTCAAATTAGGCTTAAAAACAAGGCATTAAAAGGCAAAAACCCGACACAACCCCCAAACGGCTCCTTGAGTGGCACTAACACCTCTCACGGGACCAATGTAACTGGTAGGAAGTGACCACGTGATTCCCGGACTCTGGATTTAAAAATATGATAATAATTTGCAAATTTCTATACTTAGTCTTAAAAACATGGCCTTAGAAGCCAAAAACCCGACACAGCCCTCGAACGACTTCGTGGGAGGCACCAACACCTCGCACAAGACCAATGTAACTCGTAGGAACTTACCGCACGATCATGGGACTCTCGGTTTAAGTATACAATGATAATTTGAAAATATAAGGGTTTGGTTTAAAAACATGACTTTAGAGGAAGAAAACTGAAACAACCCCCCGAACGACCCCATGAGAGGCACCCACACCTCACACGGGAATAATGTAACTCGTACAAACTTATCACGCAATCACGGGAATCCTAGTTTGATAATATGAGGACAATTTTCATATATAAGGACTTAAGCTTAAAAACATGGCGTTAGAGGGCGAAAACCCAAAATAGCTCCCTAACTGCCACATGAGAGGCACCAACATCTTGCACGAGACCAATGTAACTCGTAGGAACTGATTGCACGCTCACTTAACTCTCGATTTGAGAATACGATGATAATTTATAAATATCTAGACTTTGTCTTAAAAACATGGCGTTACAGGGTGAACACCCAAAACAGCCCCTCATCGGCCCTTGAGAGGCCCCAACACCTCGCACAGGACCAATGTAACTCGTAAGAACTGAACACGCACTCATAAAACTCTCAGTTCGATAATACGAAGATAATTTGAAAACACCTAGACTTTAGCTTAAAAACATGGCGTTAGAGGGTGATAACCCGAAATAGCCCAGAATGGCCCCAAGAGAGGCACCAACACCTCGTATGGGACCAATGTAACTCTTAGGAACCGATCGCATTACAACGGGACTCCCAGTTTGAGAATACGAGGATAATTTTAAAATAGTAGGACTTAGGCTTAAAAACATGGCATTAGAGGGCAAAAACTCGAAACAATCCCGAAACGGTCCCGTGAGAGGCACCGACACCTCGCATGGGACCAATGTAACTCGTATGAACAGTCCATCCAATTACGGTACTCTGTGCTTGATAATACTAGGATAATTTGCATATTTATAGAGATTTAGGCTTGAAAATGGCGTTAGAGGGCGAAAACCCCAAACAGCCCCCGAACGGCCCCGTGAGAGGCACTAACACCTCGCACGAGACCAATGTAACTCGTAGGAACTGACCGCGTGATCATGGGACTCTCGGTTTTAGAATAAGATGATAATTTGCATATACCAAGATTTAGGCTTAAAAACATGGCGTTAGAGGGTGAAAACCCGAAGAAGCCCTAAACAACCATGTGAGGGGCACCAACACCTCGAATGAGACCAATGTAATTCGTAGGAACTGTGCGCGCTCATGGGACTCTCAATTTTATAATATGACGATAATTTGAAAACATTTAGACTTTGGCTCAAAACATGGCATTAAAGGGAGAAAACCCCAAACAGCCCCTGAACGGCCACATGAGAGGCACCAACACCTTGCACGAGACCAATGTAACTCATAAGAACTGATTGGACACTCACCAAACAACCTGTTTGAGAATACGACAATAATTTGAATACTTTTAGACTTGGCTTAAAAATATGGTGTTAGAGGGCGAAAACCCAAAACAACCCCCGAACGGCCTCGTGAGAGGCACAAAAACCACATACGGGACGAATGGAACTCTTTGGATCTGATCGCATGCTCACCAAACTCACAATTTCATAATACAATGATAATTTGAAAAAATCTAGACTTTGGCTTCAAAATAGGCCGTTAGAGGATGAAAACCCAAAACAACCCTCGAATTGCCCCATGAGAGGCACCAACACCTCGTACGGGACCAATGTAACTTATAGGAACTCACCGTATGATCACGGGACTCATGGTTTGATTATACGAGGATAATTTGAAAATATCAATACTTAGGCTTCCAAACATGGCCTTATAGGGAAAATTCCGAAATAGCCCCCGAACGGCCCCGTGAGAGTCCCCCGACACCTCACATGGGACCAATATAACTCGTAGGAACTAATCGCATGGTCACCGAACTTCCATTTTGACAATATGATGATAATTTCAAAACATATAGACTTTGGCTTAAAAACATGGCGTTAGAGGGTGAAACCCAAAATAGCCCCCGAATGGACCCATGAGAGGCACTAACACTTCGTACGGGACCAATGTAACTTGTAGGAATTGACCGTGCGATCACGGGACTCCTGGGGTGAGAATACGAGAATAATTTGAAAATATTAGCACTAAGACATAAAAACATGGCCTTCGAAGGCAAAAACCTGACACAACCCTCGAACGGCTCCGTGAGAGGACTAACGCCTCGCACGGGACCAACGTAACTCGTAGGAACATATCACATGATCATGGAACTCCCAATTTGAGAATACGATGATAATTTGAAAATATCAGGGCTTTTGTTTAAAAACATGACGTTAGAGGGAAAAAAACTCGAAATAACCCCAAACGGCCCTGCGAGAGGCACCAACACCTCGCACAGGACCAATGTAACTCGTACAAACTGATAGCGCCATCATGGGACTCCCAGTTTGAGAATATGAGGATTTTTTGCATATATCATGACTTTGGCTTAAAAACATGGCGTTAGAGGAAAAAAACCCGAAACAGCCCCTGAGCTGCCACATGAGAGGCACCAACACCTCGTACGAGACCAATGTAACTCGTAGGAACTGATTGCGCGCTCACTAAACTCTCAATTTGAGAATACGACAATAATTTGAAAATATCTAGACTTTGGCTTAAAAACATGGCGTTAGAGGGCGAACACCCAAATCAGCCCCTGATTGGCCCCGTAAGAGGAACAAACACCTCGCACGGGGCCAATGTAACTCGTAGGAACTGATTGCTCACTCATCGGACTCTCGATTTATGAATATGAGGATAATTTGAAAACATCTAGACTATAGCTTAAAAACATAGCATTAGAGGGCGAAAATGTGAAATATCCCCAGAAAGGCCCCAAGAGAGGCACCAACACATCGTACGGGACCAATGTAACTCTTAGAAATCGATCGCATGACCACAGGACTCCTGGTTTGAGAATACAAGGGTAATTTTAAAATATCAGGACTTAGGCTTAAAAATATGGCATTAGAGGGAGAAAACTCGAAATAGCCCTGGAACGGCCCCATGAGAGGCACCGACACCTCGCACGGGACCAAAGTAATTCGTATGAACAGTCCATCCAATCATGGTACTCAGGGCTTTAAAATGCAAGGATAATTTTCATATATAGATAATTAGGCTTAAAAACATGGCGTTAGAGGTAGAAAACAAAAATAGCCCCCGAACAGCCCCGTAAGAGGCACTAACACCTCTCACGAGACCAATATAACTCGTAGGAACTGACCGCGCGATCATGGGACTCTCAATTTTAGAATAAGATGATAATTTGCATATATCATGATTTTGGCTTAAAAATAATGCGTTAGAGGGTGAAAACCCCAAGCAGCCCCTGAACAGCCCTGTGTAAGGAACCAACACCTCGTACGGGACCAATGTAACATGTATGAATTGACTGCGCGCTCACTGAACTCCCAATTTTATAATACGATGTTCATTTGAAAACATATAGACTTTGTCTAAAAACATGGCATTAGAGGGCGAAAACCCCAAGCAGCCACCGAACGGCCATATGAGAGGCACGAGCACCTCACTCATGACCAATGTAACTCGTAAGAACTGACTTCACAATCACCGAACAACCTATTTGAGAATACGATGATAATTTTAATACATCTAGACTTTGGCTTAAAACATGGCGTTAGATGGCGAAAACCCGAAACAGCCCCCGAACGGCCCCTTGAGAGGCACAAATACCTTGTACGGGACAAATGTAACTCGTTGGATCTGGTCGCGTGCTCATCGAACTCCCAATTTGAGAATGCAATGATAATTTGAAAACATCTAGACTTTGGCTTGACAACATGGCGTTAGAGGACGAAAATCTGAAACAACACTCGAATGGCCCCATGAGAGACACCAGCACCTCGTACGGGACCAATGTCACTCGTAGGAACTGATCGGGCGATTACGGGACTCCTAGGGTGATTATATGAGAATAATTTGAAAATATTAGGACTAAGACTTAAAAAAATGGCCTTAGAAGACAAAAACCTGATAGAACCCTCGAACGGCTCCGTGAAAGGCACCAAAGCCTCGCACGGGACCAACGTAACTCGTAGGAACGTATCGTATGATCGTGGAACTCTCGGTTTCAGAATATGACAATAATTTGAAAATATCAGTCCTTTGGTTTAAAACATGACGTTAGAGGGAGAAAACCCAAAACAACCCTCGAACGGCCCCGTGAGAGGCACCAACACCTCTTATAGGACCGATGTAACTCGTATAAACTGATTGCACGATCACGGGACCCCCAGTTTAAGAATACGAGGATTTTTTGCATATATCAGGACTTAGGCTTAAAAATATTGCATTAGAGGGAGAAAACCCGAAACAAGCCCTGAACTGCCACAACAGAGGCAGAAACACCTTGTACGAGACCGATGTAACTCGTAGGAACTGATTGCGCACTCACTGTACTCTCGATTTAAAAATATGATGATAATTTTAAAATATCTAGACTTTGGGTTAAAAACATGGCGTTAGAGGGAGAACACCCAAAACAGACCCTAATCGTCCCCGTGAGAGGCACAAACACCTCGCACGGGACCAATGTAACTCGTAGGAACTAATCACGCACTCATCGGACTCTCGGTTTAAGAATACGAGGATATTTTGAAAACATCTATACATTAGCTTAAAACATTACGTTAGAGGGCGAAAATTCAAAATGGCCCCAGAACAGCCCCAAGAGAGGAACCAACACCTCGTTCAGGACCAATGTAACTCTTAGGAACCGATCGCGTGACCACGAGACTCTCGGTTTGAGAATATGAGGATAATTTTAAAATATAAGGACTTAGGCTTAAAAACATGGCATTAGAGGGTGCATACTCGAAACAGCCCCGGAACGACCCCATGAGAGGCACCAACACCTCGCACTGGACCAATGTAACTAGTATGAACAGTCCGTCCTATAACTGGACTCCAAGCTTTAGAATACGAGGATAATTTTCATATATCAAGATTTAGGCTTAAAAACATGGCTTTAAAGGGCAACAACCCAAAACCACCTCGGAACGTCTCGTGAGAGGAACTAACACCTCGTACAAGACCGACGTAACTCGTAGGAACTGACCGCGTGATCATGGGACTCCCAATTTGTGAATAAGATGTTAATTTTCATATATCAAGATTTAGGCTAAAAAATATGGCATTAGAGGGGGAAAACCTGAAGCAGCCCCTTAACAGCCCTGTGAGAGGAACCAACACCTTGCACGGGACCAATGTAACCTGTAGGAACTGATCGTGTGGTCACTGAACTCTCAATTTTATAATACGGTGATAATTTGAAAACATCTAGACTTTAGATAAAAACATGGCATTAAAGGGAAAAAACCCTAAACGGCCACATAAGAGGAACCAACACCTCGCACGGGACTAATGTAACTCGTAAGAACTGACTGTACACTCACCAAACAACCTGTTTGAGAATACGACAATAATTTGAATACGTCTAGACTTTGGGTTAAAAACATGGCATTAGAGGGCGAAAAACCAAAACAGCCCCTGAACGGCCTCGTGAGAGGCACAAACACATCGTACAGGACGAATGTCACTCGTTGGCTCTGAACACGTGCTCACCGGACTCCTGATTCGAGAATACAATGATAATTTGAAAACATCTACACTTTGGCTTAAAATAGGGCTTTAAAGGATGAAAACCTGAAATAATCCCCGAACGACCCCATGAGAGACACCAACACCTCGTACGGGACCGATGTAACTCGTAGGAACTGACCATATGATCACGGGACTCCTGGTTTGATTATACGAGGATAATTTGAAAATATCGGGACTTAGGCTTCAAAACATGACGTTAGAGGGCAAAAACCTAAAATAGCCCCCGAACGGCCCTCTGAGAGGCACCGACACCTCGCATGGGACCAATATAACTAGTAGGAAATGATCGCATGGTCACCGAACTCTTAGCTTGAGAATATGATGATAATTTCAAAACATATAGACTTTGGTTTGAAAACATGGTGTTAGAGGGTGAAAATCTTAAATAGCCCCCGAACGGCCCCATAAGAGGCACCAACACCTCGTACGAGACCAATGTAACTCGTAGGAACTGAGCATGAGATAACGGGGCTCCTGGGGTGAGTATACGAGAATAATTTGAAAATATTAGGACTAAGACTTATAAACATGGCCTTAAAAGGGAAAAACCCCACACAACCCTTGAACGTCTCCGTGAGAGGCACAAACGCCTCGCACGGGACCAATGTAACTCGTAGGAACTTACCTCATGATCGTGAAACTCTCGGTTTGAGAATACGATGATAATTTAAAATATCAGGGCTTTAGTTTAAAAACTTGACGTTAGAGGGAGAAAACTCGAAATAACTCCCGAACGGCCCCGTGTGAGGCACCAACGCCTCGCATGGGATGAATGTAACTTGTACAAACTAATCGCACGATCATTGGACTCCTAGTTTGATAATATGAGGAGTTTTTATATATATCAGGACTTACACTTACAAGCATGGTGTTAGAGGGTGAAAACCCAAAATAGCCCCTGAACATCCACCTGAGAGGCACCAAGACCTCGCACGAGACGAATGTAACTCGTAGGAACTGATTGTACTCTCACCGGACAATCGATTTTAGAATATGATGATAATTTGAAAATATCTAGACTTTGGCTTAAAAATATGGCGTTAGAGGGCGAACACCCAAAACAGCCTCTAATTAACCCCGTGAGGGGCATCGACACCTCGCACGTGACTAATGTAACTCGTAGGAACTAATATCACACTCACTGGACTCTCAGTTTGCGAAATTGAGGATAATTTATAAAAACATCTAGACTTTAGCTTAAAAACATGCGTTAGAGGGCGAAAACCTGAAAATGCCCCAGAACGTCCCCAACAGAGGCACCAACACCTCATACGGGACCAATGTAACTCTTAGTAACCGATTTCGTGACCATGGGACTCCCCAGTTGAGAATACGAGGATAAATTTAAAATATGCGAACTTAGGCTTAATAACATGGCATTAGAGGGAAAAAACTTGAAACAACCCCCGAATGGCCCCGTGAGAGGCACCGACACCTCGTACGGGACCAATATAACTTGTATGAATAGACCAAGCGATCACTAGACTTTGGGCTTCAAAATACAAGGATAATTTACATATATCAAGATTTAGGCACAAAAACATGGCATTAGAGGGCAAAAACCCAAAACAATCCCCGAATATCCCCGTGAGAGGCACTAACACCTCGCAGAGACCAATGTAACCCATAGGAACTGACGGTGAGATAATGGGACTCTCAGTTTGAGAATAAGATGTTTTTTGCATATATAAAGATTTAGGCTTAAAAACAAGGCGTTAAAGGGAGAAAACTCGAAGCAGCCCCTGAACAACCCTGTGAGAGGCACCAACACCTCGCACGGGACTAATGTAACTCGTAGGAACTGACCGTGCACTCACTAGACTCTTGATTTGAAAATACGATAATAATTTGAAAGCATCTAGACTTTGGCTAAAAACATGGCATTAGAGGGCGAAAACTGCCAAACAACCCCCGAACGGCCACATGAGAGGCACCAACACCTCACACGGGACCAATGTAAGTCATAAGAACTGACTGCAAACTCACCAGACAACCTGTTTGAGAATATGACGACAATTTGAATACATTTAGACTTTGGCTTAAAAACATGGCATTAGAGGGGGAAAACTCGAAACAACCCCCGAACGGCCCCGTGAGAGGCACAAACACCTCGTACGTGATGAATCTAACTCGTTGGATTTGACCGCATACTCAACGGAATCCCGATTTGAGAATACAATGATAATTTGAAAACATATAGACTTTAGCTTAAAAATAAGGCGTTAGAGGATGAAAACCCAAAACAACCCCCGAACGGCCCCATGTGAGGCACCAACACTTCGTACATGACCAATGAAACTCATAGAAACTGACCGTTTGATCACCAGACTCTTGGTTTGAGTATACGAGGATAATTTGAAAATATCAGGGCTTAGGCTTCAAAACATAGCGCTAGAGGGCGAAAACCTGAAATAGCCCCCGAAGGGCCCTGTGAGAGGCACTGACACCTCGCATGGGACCAATATAACTCGTAGGAACTGATCGCATGGTTATCGGACTCCCATCTTGGGAATACGATGATAATTTGAAAACATATAGACTTTGGCTTAAAAACATGGCGTCGGATGGCAAAAACCCGAAATAGCCCCCGATCAGCCCCATGAGAGGCACCAACACCTCGTACGGGACCAATGTAACTCGTAGGAACTGAGCATGCGATCACGGGACTCCTGGTGTGAGTATACGAGAATAATTTTAAAATATAAAGACTAAGATGTAACAACTCACGTAATGTTTGGAATATTTTCAAAATAAAGAGGAAAAATAAATTTTAAGATAAAATTATTTGTATTACCCAAATATGTTGGTTATGATTTTAGAAGAATAAAACTTCAAGAGAAATTGAAATCGTAGTTAAAACGGATTTTATATGAATTTTTTTATATTTTTTCTTATGGATTTTTTAAGGGAAACTGTCAGATTTTAGGCATGATCGATCGATCGATGATTTTCATAGATTGATCGATGGTCCCTGAAAACATGAAGAGCAAGTATTTTTGAGGAGTTGTGGTTTGATTCAAACTCTTATATTTTTACCTTATAAAAAAGAATCATTGGCTATTGTTTTTGAACAACCTTGGGCACAAAAATACTCAAAAAAACATATCTTCATTTCCTCTCTTTTTATACACAAACATGCACTTTAATTTACGCATTCAACCCTAGGTTTTTGGGGTGTTCTTGGGACTATTTTGAGGTTTTTCTTAGAGGAGTTCTTGGTGATCTTTGAGGACTATTTTGGTGGCCTAATATGTGTTTCTGGGCAGATTGTTGTTAGTTCTTTTTGGTGGTTTAAGGTATGGGGTTTTACACAATATGCTCCTTAATCTCGCGAGTATTATTCTCGTTGTTTTATTGTGATTATTGACTCATAATTGAATTTATAAATTCATTTGGAAATCTGGAAATATTTGTTGGATTCTAATTTTGATTCATGTGGTATTATATTTGGTGTTGAGCATGTTGTCATGAGATTTTAATATGGCACTGAGGTTGGGCACCCGCCAATATTCCTTTTTCTGAATATGCTTAAAAATGTATAGGCGCGGTATGGTGGTGAGGCCTGGTGACCCGATTAATGTGTTGTTGAGAAATTATATTGATATAATATCTTTTGAGATTCTCATTTGATTTGAATATTCATACTCGTATTGTTACGTTTTATTCACCGCTAATATTCGTTGAGCATCTTTCTTGTTGTATTGTGTACTTTCTCATATTTTCTTTTCATGGCAGGTTAGCGCGGATTTTGGGGCGCTATGGAGATTGATTTTAGCAAGGATTATTTTGGGAAGATTTTAATACAAGAAAGAAGACTTGTATTTATTCTGATGTATACAACATTGGTGATTTATTTTATTTTTGAGTTAGTTATTGTATATAATTCGAGAGATATGGTTGTATTTGTACTTGAAGAGATTGAGATTAGTGGTTTCTCTTTTATTGGTCTGGGAATTAGATACTCGATACCTTGTTATATTTTGTACCTTGTTAGTTTTATCAATAGTAGTGCTATGTTCGCTCTCCCTGGGTGAGCGGTGTGTTACAAAAGACTTAAAAACATGGCCTTAGAAGGGAAAAAACTGACACAACCCTCGAACGGCTCCGTGAGAGGCACCAACGCCTCGCACGGGACCAATGTAACTTGTAGGAACTTACCGAACGATCGTAGAACTCTCGGTTTGAGAATACGATGATAATTTGAAAATATCACATCTTTGGTTTAAAAACATGACGTTAGAGGGCAAAAACCCAAAACGACCCTCGAACAACCCTGTGAGAGGCACCAACACCTCGCATGGGACCAATGCAACTCATACAAACTGATTGCATGATCTTGGGACTCCAATTTTGATAATACAAGGATAATTTGCATATATCAGGACTTAGGCTTAAAAACATGGCATTAGAGGGTGTAAACTCAAAATAGACCTCGAACTGCCATATGAGAGGCACCAACACCTCGCACGAGACCAATGTAACTCGTAGGAATTAATTGTGCACTCACCAGACTATCGATTCGAGAATACGATGATAATTTGAAAATATCTAGACTTTGGCTTTAAAATATGGCGTTAGAGGGCGAACACCCGAAATAGCCCCCAATCGGCCCAGAGAGAGGCACTAACACCTCGCACGGGATCAATGTAACTCGTAGGAACTCACCACGCACTCATGGGACTCTCAGTGGGAGAATACGAGGATAATTTGAAAACATCTAGACTTTAGCTTAAAAACATGGAGTTAGAGGGCGAAAACCCAAAATATATCTAGAACGGTCCCAAGAGAGGCAATAACACCTCCTACGGGATCAATGTAACTCTTAGTAACTTATCGAGTGACCATGGGACTCCTGATTTGATAATATGAGGATAATTTTAAATTATCCGAACATAGGCTTAAAAACATGGCATTAGAGGGAGATAACCCGAAACAGCCCTCGAGCGGCCCCGTGAGAGGCACCGACACCTCGCACGGGACCAGTGAAACTCGTATGAACACACCGCCCGATAACGGGACTCTGGGCTTCAGAATACGAGGATAATTTTCATTTATCAAGATTTAGGCTTTAAAACATGGCGTTAGAGGGTGAAAACCCAAAACAACCCCCCGAACGGCCCCTTGAGAAGCATTAACACCTTGCACGAGACCAATGTGACTCGTAGGAACTGGCCGCGCGATCATGGGACTCCCGATTTGGGATCAATCCTAGGCATAACTTTGTGGATCCAAGTAAATATGTCATGCCTCTTTCTTAACAGTTTAATTAACTCTTCTTTAACCTCATTCCTTAGAGTTTTACAGACTTGAGCTTTTTTTTTGGCTTATCCTCACCGAGGACAATGGATTCTGCCTCCTCAATAGCCTCACCCTTCTTGATTTTCTTCTCATTTATTGGGTCCAAGGTCTCGATGTTGTTAGTATTTGTGGCCCTTTTATATGCTTCTCTCACCTCTGTTGAGTTGTAATACCATTCACGTGCCTCAAGTTGGTCCCTCTAAACTTCCCCTACTCCATACGGGGTCGGGAATTTAATCATCTGGTTGACTGTTGAAGGCACGACCTCAAATTCCTTGAGGTATACCCTTATGTGAATTATATTGTAGGCCGAGTATACATTTTCATCCATAATGAAGATGATGAGTTTCCTTGTAGGACACTTTGGCTAGTTGTTGCCCATTTTTACTTCCATTTCATATATGCCCAAGGGATGTACTTTTGCCCCACTAAAAGTGATGAGAGGTTGGTGATATTTAATCAACCACTTCCTTCTCAGGTCTAGACCTTTGTAATAATCCCAAAACATAATGTCGACTCATCTACCTCCGTCTACCAGAATCCTCAGAACCTCATAGCCATGAACTAGTGTAGTGATGACCAAAGGGTCATCATGTGGAGGCAAAATTACCTTGAAATCTAACCTTGAGAAGCCAACTACTAAAGTATTCATATCAAACTTGTTTCTCTTACCTTTGACGGGCTGAATCGCGACTAAGTTGACAGTCTTCGGTTTTGGTGGTAGAGCCTTTACCTCTGCTACATGTGCTTTCCTAGTAGCCACTTCTTTTCCTTCTAAAGAAAGTCCCCCGCATGCCATCTTGATTCATGCGAGATTGTATGAAGTCGACCTTTTGAGGTCAGAGTCATCCTCATAACAATAGTCGGAATCATCGTCATCTCGTCCAACCAGATCGTCTGGCTTGCACTTTTCACTCTTCCTTTTCTTTTGGGTGTCATCTCGGCCACAATGTGGGCTATTCTTATCTACATTTTTCATCAAATTTCCAGCCTTCATCATCTTTTCTATTTCATTCTTCATAGGAAAACATTTTTTATTCGGGTGCCCATGGTCCTGGTGGAATTCACACGAGAGACTTTTGTTACTCTTATGAGGAGGAGCTTTTAACTTTTCTGGCCACCTCAAGGACTGATCATTCTTCATCTCATTCAATATATTCTTATAGCTAATCGTGACAGGAGTGTAGTCAAAAAACTGATCGTCTGTTAATCTCTTATTTCTATCTCAATTCTTTTTCTCGAACTGTCCCCCACTGCTAGTACTCTTCTCATCCTCATACTTTGTTTCCATAGCCTCTTTGGTGTTCATGACCTTACCGTCCATTGCCAATAACTCGTCCATGGACTTTGGTGGGTCTTCAGTTGCTTCTAGAGTAGATTACCCTACTGCAAACCTCCTATAAAAGTTGTCATCGCAATGATATCTTCATTATCATCCACTTCAAACTTTTCGTTGTTAAACCTCAAAATGTATTCCCTAAGACTCTCATTCTTCCCCTACTTAACATACAATAGGTGAGTTATCTTTTTTTGGGGACTTACCCCAAATCAGAAGTTATGTATAAATCTCTCTGCGAGTTTCTTGAAATTCTCAATTGAACACTTTAGGAGTGAGGTGAACCATACATGGGCTGCTCCGGTGAAAATACTTGAAAAGTCACGGCACCCCATCTTATCTGAGACTGAGTAAATGTCTGTAGCCGACTAGTACATCTCAACGTGGTGGACTGGATTAGTTCTACCATTATACTTGGGAGTGACTATCAGTATCTTGAACTTGGTCGGGGTTAGAAAATTGATGATCATCCCCAGAAGGGAGAGCCTTCTGAATAAACCCTCTGTAAGGGATCTCGGCTCGTGATAATGTCACTAGTTTTATCCTTTAACCAATGAATCGAGTCATTCTAGGGACTCTCAACCATTTTTACAACTTCGGCATGGACGATGTTATCCCCTTCCACTTCTATTGGTCGAACAGAAGGTTCCCTTATCACTGGTCAGTGTCAGTTGTTGACTTTTATTTGACCTTCATCTCGATCGCATGTGGGCTAGAACCATTCCCCATATTTTTTGGAGACGGCTATACTCTTTGATCGATACATTCGATCTCTGAGATCTCCTATCGAGCCGAGCCTTTTAAAGGCCGACCCTCTGTTTAATCGATCAAAGGCTGACCCCCTAAGTTGATCGTCTTGGCAAGGTCATCTACTGTGTCCTCGGTTACCTTTAATGGGGTCTACAATGTTACCTATTATTTCATATGGATCCTAGCATTTAGCTTGGGTGTCTTCAGCCTTATAGTCATCATACCTATCCTCTGGAAAGTATTGACCTTGCCTCCCCTGGCGTAAATGCCTAGGGTCAGCAATGCCCTTCCACCATTAAAAAGGTGTTAAATACTTGTGTGGTGCCTGGGGTGGTCCCCTAGTGCCTTGATGCTTTTCTATGGTCACCGGAATAATCATCTCTGGGATAACTCCAGCAGGTGTTATAAATACATTTTGGATGAAGGCATACAGCTGCTCCTGAATCTCCTACTGACTAGCTACCAATGATTTCAATGCCGCTGCTACCTCCGTTATCTCTGACTGAGGAGGCACATGGCTAGAGCTAGAACCACCACCTGGTGGTGGAAATTCTGATGCTATATTTCAAACCTAATGGATGAGATGTAAACTGAAGAGTAAAAGCTTAGAAGCTCAACAAGATCTCTTTCAATGGTGAAGCATCTCCATGAGAGGGAAATACTAGTTCACTGTAACACCCCGTAATTTTTTTATAGTTAATATTTAATTAATTCGGCAATTTTAAATTACTGGTGTGTTGTAATTTTAATTGAATTAATTATGGCAATATATATAATTAAATATTAATCGGGGAGTGAATGGTTAATGTTTAGGGAAATTTATTTACTAAGTGAATAGTAATAATTTAATTACGTCATTTCGAGTATTAATGACGAAGTATACACTTATCCCAGCCGAGAGTCCTTATAGACTAAATTGGGTGTGAGATAAGGATTTTTATAAATTAAATCTGATGCCAATTCTGAGTGCGCGGTTGAGTCCGGATGGGTCGAGATAGTTAGAAAAGAGTACCCGGGGGTAGTAATTGGGTCTCAGGGTATTTTTGGGCATGGTCGGGCCCACACGGGGTGAGTTGGGCCACTTTAATTAAGCCCATTAGGTGAAAAATGGGATTAAGGGTTTTTAACCTAAGCGGGAGATTAAAGAATGGAAGCCAACATAACTCTAAACCTAGGGTTTGAGAGGAGATTTAGGGGAAAGCAAATCAAGAACAAATTGGAGGTTATTGGAGCCAAATTGAGGGACTACGCCAACGGATCAGACACTACGAACACTTACAGGCAAGTGGTTAACTGTTTTGATTTCTAAAAGTTTGATAATCAATTCATATCATAGTGATGTGTGTATGAAAATTCGTTTTGGGTGTGTCACAAAAATCTAAATTGGGTTTTTGTAAATTTGTATACCTTAATGAGATTAAGGGGGGAGATTGATCGTGTTTATGATTCTAAAATTTAGAGAACTGAATCAGATGTTAAAATCAGTAAGAGTAGAGGGTTAATTACTGATAAAAATGAATGAAATTCGTATTGGGGATTTGAAACCCGGATAATACCCAAATCGGGAAAAAGTAAGAAATCGTGAGATTTAATTTCAGTTTGATGTTCTATAAGGTACTTTGATCCTATTCTTATGTAGAAATAGGGTTGATTGGGCTTGGGTTAGTCCAGGGGAAAGAATGAAAGTTTAAGGTTTTCGTTAATGGTGGGACTCCTTCTTGGAGAAGACGAAGTCAGGCATGATCAATCGATCGACCCAGGGGTTCGATCGATCGATGATTCGGAATTCTGGGCAGTTCGCCCAGTTTGTATATAAGGGGAAAATTAATTACAAATTTAATTCCCAAACATTAATTGGTGATAAATAAATATGAAACAAATATTCCTAGCAATTATGGAAGAAAGTAATTGGGACTAGGATGAATTTATGTGGGGCATTTAATGGATGAATTTGAGAGATTTCATTCCAAAATAGTGAGGTACGGATCAAGTGAGCGAATCCGGGTATATTGGTCATGCGACCCCGAGGTAGTGAATTAAGTTTGGAGATAAACTAAAAAAATTTGAGTCGGGATATAGACTCGGGTGAATATTTAATTATGGACCAAGTGGGCGAGCCCGGGTATGTTGGTAATTATAGGTAAATATAATTGGGAAATTATGGAAATAAATGTGTGACACATTGTGGGCGAAAAATGTGGGAAAGAAATTATGAGATGTAAAAATGGACCGAGTGAGTGAGTCCGGGTATGTTGGTTACATGACACCAAAGTATTAAATTTATTTTTGAGAGAGAGAAATTAATTTGGAGTCGGAACATAGACTCGGAAAATATTAAGATACGGGCCAAGTAAGTGAGTCCGGGGATAATGGTTGGGTGACACCAAGTTATTAAATTAATAAATGCGTTAATTAATTTAGTTAGAGTCGGATTGTAGACTCAGGTAATATTAAATTAATAAGAGTGATAATTAATTTAATAAGAGTCGGATTGTAGACTCGGGTAGGATTAAATTAATAAGGGTGTTAATTAATTTAATTAAAGTCGGCCTGTAGACTCGGGTATGATTAAATTAATGGGTGGGATAATTAGTTTAATCAGAATCGGATTGTAGACTCGTGAAGTGTACTTATTAATTAATGTGATAATTAATTATATTAGAGTCGGACCACAGACTCGGAATTTGGGTTAATTAATTAATGTGTAAATTAATTGTATTAGAGTCAAAAACTGACTCGGATTGGTATTAAATAAATATGTGTGTTAATTAATTTAATTAGAGTCGGGCGATAGACTCGGGGAGGTATTGAATTAAAATGTGTGTTAATTAATTTAAGGAGAGTCAGACCATAGACTCGGGCAAAGTATTATATTAATGAGGTGTAAATTACTTATATTAGAGTCGGACCATAGACTCGGGAAGAGGATAAGTTATTAAGTGAGAAAATTTATTACATTATGTCGGGCCACAGACTCAGGAAATTACAGGCAGTGTATGGGATTTTGAGTACATGGTAAAGCCGGGGTTATTAATATATATATATATATATATATATATATATATATATATATATATATATATATATATATATATATACGGTGTAGTGATAGTATATATATATACGTGTATGTATGGTGTGTGACATTAAATTACAGGCAGTGTACGGGATTTTGAGTACACGGTAAAAACCAAGGTTCATAATATATATATACGGGTAGTGATAGTATATATATATGTGTATATATTGTGTGTGATAGTAAATATCAGTGACAAGATATTTATTCAATTTAAATACTCTAATGCTATCAAGGGAGGTTGCGCGATGTGGGTGAATCCCCTAGCTTGAGGAGTTGGGCGAGTATATCCCCAGGTCATAGCGTCCGGTATATATGGGTGAGGGATTTATCTCACTTTCAGGGAAGGAATATGACCGCCTCCACTTCGTTTATATTTTGGTCCAAGTTGGTGAGCGATTCTAACTTGGGGAAACTAGGTTTTGTGAGCACACCTAGTGAGATAGCATTCTGGAGGGAATCATCCGGTAAGGGTAAACTCGGAAGTATGGATACACGTATGATATATGTGTGGATGTTAGTAAAGGTACGTATAATATGGTAGTAAATATTATATGTAGGTGATAATACAGTGTGTGATGTATTTACTTTATATAACTCGGGTTACAGTTATATGTTGTTAATTAATGAGAAATTAATTAAGTTAATCATTTGTGGGAATAATACAGAGTGTGACGTATTAAATTTATATAACTTGTGTTACGGTTATATGCTATTCATTAAGAAGGAATTAATTAAGTTAATCGTGAAATAACTTATAATTCAAGAATCATTATACTCTGGTTAGAGTAGTATGGCAAGGGATGGTTATACCAGGACTAGTTGAACGGGGTAGTACAACTAGGTGGGTTTAGGGTAACCGGTAGGTGTGCACAATAGTGGAGGGGTGAGAATGTCCACAAGGGAGTGCGACACTAACTTAAATATGAAGCGCATTCATGCATTTTAAATTACTGCAGTTAATTCACTTGCTAAATATTTTCAAAATGTTTTGGGTTCTAACCCTTTCTATAAAACTATTTTCAAAACCTTTTAGGTGTCCAGCCACAGGGACGCCAGGATTGATATTCTATTCCAAGGACACGGAGCTGCGGCATATGTGGATGCTAGCAGGAGTTTGGATTAGACGCATCATTCATTCATCCCTAGAATAGGAATCCTGTATCAGTCTCAGTTTTATTTAGGGCTTGTAGCCGAGACTTCTCGGTACAATTTTCAGGTGTAATTCATTCAGGTGTTGAATATTTGTATTGGATTATTTATTTGGTGGTCGGTGATTTTTTCCTGGAAGTTGTGTAATTAATTATTTCAGTTGAGTTTTATTCAGTGGTGTGAATGATTTATATTTATTTCCGCATGTACTGTTTTGTTTAATTAAAAAGTTAAATTGGCACCAGTTTTTGGAATACTAGGTGGTTAGTAAGTTTTTAAAGTTTTCGACAGTGATGCTAAGGATGATCCAACTGGGATTCCTATTTTAAATTGGTATAGGACTGATCACCCGGTATTTTATTAGGCGGGGTGTCACAGATGGTATTAGAGCATCAGAATCTAGTGTCCTTAGGATCTGTGCGGCTTTTCTTGCTTTGGATTAGCAATCTTTGATATATAGCCCTATCATAGGATTATTGTATTCTCATACGTATGCTCATATACGTTCTTCTGCGAATTTATATTGAAGGTGAACTCATACAATTCGATTCTCATCCCAGATGACGCCCAGGAGAGGGAGAGCAGCTAGGGCAGCAGGGGGAGGTGAGACGAGGGAGGCTCGTCAGGAGTAAGAGTTACGGAAGCAACTTCCAAAGATAATTTTGGCAACACAGGTAACCGAACTAATGGCGCGAGCGATTGAAACGACGGCAGTCGCCAACGACAAAGTACTTTCCACGGGATCTGCCCCAAGTGTTAGTGGCGCCGAATGTTCAGACTCACGCGGGGTCGTCGGGGTGGAAATAAAAAAGAGAAGTTATTTTTAGTGGGAACCCACCAGAGTTGCGAGGAGGTTCAGGTGTAGTACTAGCGTGTCAAGAAAGAGAGGTATCCAGTGTCACCTACACATGGGAGATTGCGATGGGGTGCGAAATTAAATGATAACCACTTTTAGTTAGTGGGAACGGCGCTACAGTGGCGGGATTCGATCACCACAGTTGAGGAAAGGGACACACTAGCTACTGCAGAGTTTTGGGTTTGGTTCAACCGCAAGTATTTTTCCTTCAGCGGTCGAGACCGAAATAAGGAGAAAATGTTGTGAGGAGACTCAAAGGGAGACCGTTCAGTGGTCGATTACGAGGAAGATTTCACTCGTTGGCAAATTTTGTACCGGATGAGGTAAGCAAGGAAAAGAGAAAGAAATCAAAGTTTATGGATGGGTTAGTCTGGAGAATTAGACAACATTTAATTGATAATTCCGCATTAGTATGTTATACTGATGTCATTAACGCAACACTCCGGCACTGTTGGGAATATCGCTTCCACGCGAAAGGAAGCGGGAAGGGAGTGGGGATTTACCAGTCGGATGAGGCGGAAGGGAAAAATACCAGTGGGGTATCCCTGCAGCAGACTGGGGGAGATCAGGGGCAGGATTTCCGGCAAGGAAATCATGCCTAACGATCTAGAACTGGAAGCTATCGGCGAGATGGCCAGGAATTCCAACAAGGTTGGCATGGAAGGGATCAGTGGCAGGGTGAACATATTAGAAAGTGTTTCGTTTGTGTGAAAAGCGAGACACATGAAGAGATATTTCCTTAAGCAAGGCATGGGTCAACTACCGGATGAGGTCCTGGATGTATAGCCACTAAAGCAAGTCATGGGCGCATTCGGGCAGGGAGAATATGCTCCGGAACCCGAGAACTAGTCGTTGCAGCTGGAGTATAGAAGTAATTATTCTTACCCTATGGGTGGGGGGTATATTTTTGAGTGACAAAGGGAATGTAACAATATAAGACTTATTTTTCACTAGAGTTCGCAGGTGAGTCGAACTTAGTGGGTACGTTGGCGGTAGCAGTAATAGTATGTGGATAAACTTTCCGTAGGGTAGCGGACTTCCTTATTGTTCTTCATGGGAGAGTGGAGGAGTACACTGAGTGATTGGTTGAATTATGCGAGGAATTACTACTTTCGAGAATTATGGCAGTAGGGTTGATAATACTTTTTAAACATCGGTTGGATAGCGATGAAATTTAACTATTGTGGATAGTGGAGTTAAATTATGGTGTCCGCGACACCAGGGTATGGATGGTACTAGGTATCACCGGAGAGGGCGTATAGCCTATATATATGTGGATATATATGTTGTATTGCGTGGTGCGATGGCACATAGTGAGGTTTTGGTGTTCTCACATTTTATCCCGGTAAGTGGGGATGTTTACTGAAGTGAATCGGGGTGGTTAAATTGATTTTCGAGCAAAGAGAGATAGCTCGGGGTTTATTTTACGCAAGGACTAGTGGTAGTAAGGGCGCGGTATTGTCTTGTCTTTGGTAGCATAAGGGTAAGCGTATATTCTTTTGTGTTGAGAGATAAGTATTTTTGGGGAGATAGTTGGACGTAGCATGGGTTGAGTACCCGGGCAGTAATTATATATGTGTATATATATATATATATATATATATATATATATATATATATATATATATATATATGTGTGTGTAATATGACTACGGGTTCGAAGTTATATTACGGGTTACGACTAGCATAGTCGGGTAACTTTCGTGCGATAGAGTGCGCGGATAGGGTGTATGGGCACCCAGGTTAATTAAGACAAATTTGGTGCGGTTAAGCACGGGTATAGGGTGTATGGGCGCCCTGACAAGGTTTAAATGCATGCTTGTGTAACGTATGGTTAGAAGCGGATGTGATGGATATAGCGGGCTTGGAGGCATATGATTAGTGAATAATATGTGAATATTGGAACACTAAGCTTATCTTAATTCCGAGGACGAAATTCCTTTGTAAGGGGGGGAGTATGTAACACCCCGTAATTTTTGTATAGTTAATATTTAATTAATTCGGGAATTTTAAATTACTGGTGTGTTGTAATTTTAATTGAATTAATTATGGCGATATATATATTTAAATATTAATCGGGGAGTGAATGGTTAATGTTTAGGTAAATTTATTTACTAAGTGAATAGTAATAATTTAATTACGTCATTTCGAGTATTAATGATGAGGTATACACTTATCCCAGTCGGGAGTCGGTGTAGACTAAATTGGGTGTGAGATAAGGATTTATAGAAATTAAATCTGATGCCAATTCTGAGTGCGCGGTTGAGTCCGGATGGGTCGAGATAGTCAGAAAAGAGTACCCGGGGGTAGTAATTGGGTCTCAGGGTATTTTTGGGCATGGTCGGGCCCACACGGGGTGAGTTGGGCCACTTCAATTAAGCCCATTAGGTGAAAAATGGGATTAAGGGTTTTTAACCTAAGGGGGAGATTAAAGAATGGCAGCCAACATAACTCTAAACCTAGGGTTTGAGAGGATATTTTGGGGAAAGCAAATCAAGAACAAATTGGAGGTTATTGGAGCCAAATTGAGGGACTACGCCAATTGATCAGACACTACGAACACTTACAGGCAAGTGGTTAACTGTTGTGATTTCTAAAAGTTTGATAATCAATTCATATCATAGTGATGTGTGTATGAAAATTCGTTTTGGGTGTGTCACAAAAATCTATATTGGGTTTTTGTAAATTTGTATACCTTAATGAGATTAAGGGGGGAGATTGATCGTGTTTATGATTCTAGATTTAGAGAACTGAATCAGATGTTAAAATCAGTAAGAGTAGAGGGTTAATTACTGATAAAAATGAATGAAATTCGTAGTAGGGATTTGAAACCCGAATAATACCCAAATCGGGAAAAAGTAAGAAATCGTGAGATTTAATTTCAGTTTGATGTTCTATAAGGTACTTTGATCCTATTCTTATATAGAAATAGGGTTGATTGGGCTTGGGTTAGTCCAGGGGAAAGAATGAAAGTTTAAGGTTTTCGTTAATGGTGGGACTGCTTCTTGGAGAAGACGAAGTCAGGGACGATCGATCGATCGACCCAGGGGTTCGATCGATCGATGATTCGGAATTCTGGGTAGTTCGCCCAGTTTGTATATAAGGGGAAAATTAATTACAAATTTAATTCCCAAACATTAATTGGTGATAAATAAATATGAAACAAATATTCCTAGAAATTATGGGAGAAAGTAATTGGGACTAGGATGAATTTATGTGGGGCACTTAATGGATGAATTTGAGAGATTTCATTCTAAAATAGTGAGGTACGGATCAAGTGAGCGAATCCGGGTATATTGGTCATGCGACCCCAAGGTAGTGAATTAAGTTTGGAGATAAACTAAAAAAATTTGAGTCGGGATATAGACTCGGGTGAATATTTAATTATGGACCAAGTGGGCAAGCCCGGGTATGTTGGTAATTATAGGTAAATATAATTGGGAAATTATGGAAATAAATGTGTGACACATTGTGGGCGAAAAATGTGGGAAAGAAATTATGAGATGTAAAAATGGACCGAGTGAGTGAGTCCGGGTATGTTGGTTACGTGACACCAAAGTATTAAATTTATTTTTGAGAGAGAGAAATTAATTTGGAGTCGGAACATAGACTCGGAAAATATTAAGATATGGGCCAAGTAAGTGAGTCTGGGGATAATGGTTGGGTGACACCAAGTTATTAAATTAATAAATGCGTTAATTAATTTAGTTAGAGTCGGATTGTAGACTCAGGTAATATTAAATTAATAAGAGTGATAATTAATTTAATAAGAGTCGGATTGTAGACTCGGGTAGGATTAAATTAATAAGGGTGTTAATTAATTTAATTAAAGTCGGCCTGTAGACTCGGGTATGATTAAATTAATGGGTGGGATAATTAGTTTAATCAGAGTCGGATTGTAGACTCGTGAAGGGTACTTATTAATTAATGTGATAATTAATTATATTAGAGTCGGACCACAGACTCGGAATTTGGGTTAATTAATTAATGTGTAAATTAATTGTATTAGAGTCAAACCACAGACTCGGATTGGTGTTAAATTAATATGTGTGTTAATTAATTTAGTTAGAGTCGGGCGATAGACTCGGGGAGGTATTGAATTAAAATGTGTGTTAATTAATTTAAGGAGAGTCGGGCCATAGACTCGGGGAAAGTATTATATTAATTGAGGTGTGAATTAATTATATTAGAGTCGGACCATAGACTCGGGAAGAGGATAAGTTATTAAGTGAGAAAATTTATTACATTGAGTCGGGCCACAGACTCAGGAAATTACAGGCAGTGTATGGGATTTTGAGTACATGGTAAAGTCGGGGTTATTCATATATATATATATATATATATATATATATATATATATATATATATATATATATATATATATATATATATACGGCGTAGTGATAGTGTATATATATACGTGTATGTATGGTGTGTGACATTAAATTACAGGCAGTGTATGGGAATTACAGGCAGTGTACGGGATTTAGAGTACACGATAAAAATCGAGGTTCATAATATATATATACGGGTAGTGATAGTATATATATATATGTGTGTGTATATATTGTGTGTGATAGTAAATATCAGTGAATAGATATTTATTCAATTTAAATACTCTAATGCTATCAAGGGAGGTTGCGCGATGTGGGTGAATCCCCTAGCTTGAGGAGTTGGGCGAGTATATCCCCACGATATAGCGTCCGGTATATATGGGTGAGGGATTTATCTCACTTTCAGGGAAGGAATATGACCGCCTCCACTTCCTTTATATTTTGGTCCAAGTTGGTGAGCGATTCTAACTTGGGGAAACTATGTTTTGTGAGCACACCTAGTGAGATAGCATTCTAGAGGGAATCATCCGGTGAGGGTAAACTCGGAAGGTTGGATACACGAATGATATATGTGTGGATGTTAGTAAAGGTACATATAATATGGTAGAAAATATTATATGTTGGTGATAATACAGTGTGTGATGTATTTACTTTATATAACTCGGGTTACAGTTATATGCTGTTAATTAATGAGTAATTAATTAAGTTAATCATTTGTGGGAATAATACAGAGTGTGACGTATTAAATTTATATAACTTGTGTTACGGTTAGATGCTATTAATTAAGAAGGAATTAATTAAGTTAATCATAAAATAACTTATAATTCAAGAATCATTATACTCGGGTTAGAGTAGTATGGCAAGGGATGGTTATACCAGGACTAGTTGAACGGGGTAGTACAACTAAGTGGTGTTAGGGTAACCGGTAGGTGTGCACAATAGTGGAGGGGTGAGAATGTCCACAAGGGAGTGCGACACTAACTTAAATATGAAGCGCATTCATGCATTTTAAATTACTGCAGTTAATTCACTTGCTAAATATTTTCAAAATGTTTTGGGTTCTAACCCTTGCTATAAAACTATTTTCAAAACCTTTTAGGTGTCCAGTCACAGGGACGCCAGGATTGATATTCTATTCCAGGGACACGGAACTGTGGCATATGTGGATGCTAGCAGGAGTTTGGATTAGACGCATCATTCATTCATCCCTAGAGTCGGAATCCTGTATCAGTCTCAGTTTTATTTAGGGCTTGTAGCCCAGACTTCTCGGTACAGTTTTCAGGTGTAATTCGTTCAGGTGTTGAATATTTTTATTGAATTGTTTATTTGGTGGCCGGTGATTTATTCGGCAAGTTGTGTAATTAATTATTTCAGTTGAGTTTTATTCAGTCGTGTGAATGGTTTATATTTATTTCCGCATGTACTGTTTTGTTTAGTTAAAAAGTTAAAATTGGCACCAGTTTTTTGAATACTAGGTGGTTAGTAAGTTTTTAAAGTTTTCGACTGTGATGCTAAGGATGATCCAACTGGGATTCCTGTTTTAAATTGGTATAGGACTGATCACCCGGTATTTTATTAGGTGGGGTGTCACATTCACCAACAGAGATTTCGGTGATTATAAGCTATATAAGGGAAGAGATGATAATCCTCATTCCCACATATGGAGCCAGGCTGATGGTATCAAAAATAACACCACCCGGTCAAATCATATTGAGCTCAAACAGGTAAAACAATGCTCGTAAGGGTCACAGACTTTGGCCGCGACCATTTTTTTATCGCAGTGTGGGTGACGAACTTTGGTCGCGGCCATTTTTCATCATAGTTGGGGGTCATTGACTTTGGTCTCCATAATTTTTTTCGTCATGGTGTGGGTCACAGACTTTGACCACGACCATTTTTCATCACGAACTTTGGCCGCGATAATTATTTTCCTCATCGCGGGTCACAACCGAAGTCCGCGACCATCTGTCGTGACCCCTCGAGGCAGTTACCCCATATTGGTCGTCAACTTGGGCCGCAACCCACGAAATTGGTCGCACCTGAAATGGTCACGACCCAAGTCTGCAACCCACAGTCTTAGTCAGGGATTTTGGTCGTGACCATTCTCTAGTTTTGGTGTAGTGAAAATAAGGAATATAATGGTAAGAAGAGATGAGAAAAAGAGGAAGTAAACACCAAATATAAGTGGTTCACCTTTTAAAGGGACTACTTCCACTTGCGAGTGTGTGAAATCCCCTAAATACAGTATCTAATGTCCATATATACATGCACTCAAGATTTCTCTCTCTTACAGTCAATTTGAAAGAGTTTCAACAGGATTCTAATATGTGATCCCTTTATATGAGGTAGAAGACAAGTATTTCTAGTGCTTAGGGGGTGTAATTCACCCCTTAAGCATGAAGTTGGCGCATGATGATAAAGGCTGCCAATAAGATCATGACAGTTGTCCATGGCACATGTGACTAATAATGATGCAATATTCTCTCACGTGAGGGTATAATCTGGTTGTAACATAATTGTCCACATGAGACATTGCTTTGGAACCTTCTACTTCTCGTACTGTAGATGTCGTATATAGAAGTCTCGAAGATGGCCAAGTATGAGGTTGTTAATGTAGTGCATGACTTTATGATGAGAAGTATTTTCTCGATCGAAGACATCAGGCCGCGGTGGGTTATACAGGTCCTCCCCTGAGGTCGGATGGAAAAGAGGACGAGGTTGTCCCTATTGACGAATTGATACCCTCAGATCTGGGCCTGCTGGATGTATGAGGTTGTATATGACGAGCCCGATACTAGTCTGGATGAGTCTTGGAAACGACCCTGGTGAGACACCTTGAGAACTCGACTACTAAGTGATTAGGCATAAATTCTTCATATTTATCCCCTTAATTTCGGTATTTTTATGATCCTGTGGATTGTAAATATCTTGTATTTATCTTATATTTATGCTACTAACCCTTTTTGGCAAGTATTTCTTATTTTGTGTATCTTTTATTTGTTTTACAAGTATTTCATGCAAGAAAGATAGAAAAGAGAACACAAAATAGTGAAAGAAACCAAGAAATGGGGAGTTTAATGGGATTTATGTGGGTCTAACTAGAAATTGAAGAGATTTCAATTACAAGGTCACTGGAAAAAACGACACCTCAATCTGAGCTACGGTGAAGAAGTTATGGTCATTCGAACTTAAGAGAAAATCGCAAGAACATAAAGAGAAGAACTGGTCCGGTATGGTCCGGTTCGAAACCTTGAAACTCACTGTCTAAAATTTTAAAGAGGACCTATCTGGTAGGGGACCAGTCTGCCTTTTGTCACACTCCATATCCATTACAAAATTATTCACACTTTCTAAGTGTGACAAATTGCCAGATACGGGCTTTTTATTTTGTCCTTATCTTTTAGACAAAAGAGTTTTATGTTCTGGGGACTCTTATAAAAGACCTCTAGCCTATATATTTAGTCATTAGGACTCTTTTTATTAATATTTCATTCAGGTAAAAGCTCCTAATCAAGGAGGAACGTCTAGGAGAAGAATTTACATATTTTGCACCTTTAATTCAAGAGTTTTTTCGGTTTTTCTTCAACCTTTAATTTCTTCTTGCATGATGTTGTTCTTCAATCTTGGTAACTTTTATTTCCAGCACTTTTATTATTATTATTATTTATCATGTTTAATCTCTCTTTCCAAGAAATTATGAGTTCTTGCAATGTAGATAACGTAGTTTTCATTAATTTCACCATATTAGGCTAGGTTTTTAAAGGTTGGGATGCATGAACCTAACCCGATGTGGTTTGCATGGGTATAAAATTAGTCCTCTAAATTTAATAATTGATTACATCGTGTATTTTGGTGATCACAACCGTTGTAGGACTTTTGATCTCGTTTGCCCTAGGTAATCGGGATTCTTAAGAGTGCAACGCGCGTGTAGCTAATACGACACTGCTTTACTCGTCCTTTGCTTACATACTGTGCAGGCTACGATCCCTCATATGTGTAATACTTGGGAGTACTAAAGACCTAGTTTTGATCAATTATCTAATTTATGACTAGTTTTATACTTGGAATACACGCTAGGGTTTAGGGGATTGTATTCCCAACCTGTTTTCCCTTCATTATTATTAAGTCATTATTAATTAGTTAATTCTGCTAACATAGTTAATGCAGTAGTTTAATTTAGTGTGCATTTAGTTTATTAGTTATTTCCCATCTCAATCATCTTTTTGTTTCTTTTTAGAGTCCTGTTACGTTTAATAGTCTTACCTTTGCCATCACGTTCATTCTTCCTAGTTCCTAGAGGATTCGATACTTAGACTAGCCACTATACTCCGCAAGAGTGTAGTTAAAGTTTTGTTTTTTTTTGTATTGTGGTTGAAATTTGATAACAATGATTAGCGTATTTAGACGGACGCTCGGTTTCCACCTCGATGAAAATGGCGCTGTTTTCAGGGAATTAGGTAGACTATAGGTTAAGATGGCTAATCCCGAATTTGACCTTAAATAAAAAAATTAAAAATATATATGTCACGCTTTTTTGAATTGCCCAATTTGAAATGTCTTACTTTAACTCTTTTGGTGGCTTTAATTGTTATGATAATAGTGAGGAGGAAGATGAACTCAAGATTTATGAACATTAGATCAATATCACTAAAGACGAGTCTTATAAATACAAGCCCAGTGATAAGGCCATCCAAATTTATCAAAATGTTTTGCTTGAAGACAAACAGCATGAAAAAGAGTATCGAGAAAAAAATCATTTTGGGGAGTAAGAGTTAGATGCACTATTTGAACCCAATGATGATTTTACTTCCGATACTTTTGAAGATGAAGTAAGTTTTCGAACAAATGAGGAATTCGAGGTGCTAGATCCTAGGAAGCCTACTTTGGAAGAAACCTTACTTCTGTACATGCAAGGCGTAAAAAGGATCCTTGGTGATGACTGGGAAAAGGAACCCTATAGCAAGGAGTTTTATTCTTATTTTGAAAACTTACCGAGTTCGAGCCTTATGTTTCACCTAAAAATTTTGAGAACGAAATCATTGATAGTGATCCAATTACTTTTGAAGCTCAACCTCTTATAAATATTTCAAAATCTATTGAGGTTGAAGATCAACTGTCTCCTTGTTTCCCCACTATTATCAAACCATTAAATCCATCACAAGAACTGGATGAAGGTCTTGAGTATTTTGACCCGATTCTTATTTGGGAATGTTATTTTGAGATGCTTTATCTTATAGGACATACACTTAGACGTCTCACTCTACCCGATCTAATTGAAAATTTTGGGGGACAGGATTTTGAAGACAAGGACTCTATGCTTAAATTATTTTCCAAGATGGACTCTTTCGGTTTGTGTGCTCCGCTTTCCATAATACTTGAAAAAATTTTGGGACGTGATTTTATTTTTCTTGGATCCCAATGGTACTTGTCCCCCTATGCACTCAAATCCCTCATTATCCCCCTAAAAGTTTTAATTGGTGATGATTCATTTCTTCCACTTTCCACATGCCTTCTGTTGCTCAAACGAAATTATTCTTTTTCGGGAGGCATGTGTTCTAGTGAGGGTAAACCATTAATCCCTCAAAGTCAAATTGTATTTTGGGTGGACCCTCAAATTTTTTGACTTCTACTGTATGAGTCATTAGAAGTTAAAATCGTAGGTTGTACATAATTAGTTTTTTCTTTTTCTTTTCCTTTTTTTACTATAGTCTAGTGTCAATTGTTAAAGTTTTTGTTATTATTTTTTCTATGCTTGGTGCTAACATGTTTTGTGGATTCAATGGACTCATACTTATGAGGGATCGCTCAATTTAGGTAATATCTTTCTTTTCCTCTCTTTATGTTGTGTTCTTGATTCTCATTGAGGACAATGCAACAATTAAGTTAGGAGTGTGGGATATTCTTCTCATTTATTATTTAGTCTCATTGATTTGATCACGTGTTCATTCCAAGTATATTTTTTTTAGATAGTTTCAAAACTTTCCAAAAAGTATTGAAAAATTTTGAAAAATCCAAAAATAGTTCTCTTCAAAATAAATAAAAATTAGAATTTAAAATTTTCAAAAATATAACCTTTATTCTATTTAAAGTCTCAAATTGTAAAAATCATATGCACTAAGCTGGCATTGACCAAAGATGGAAATTGAAAGAAAATTGACTACTTTACGAATAAGTGTGGAGATTAACTGACTTGATGAGATTTCGAGTCTATCGATTTTTGCGAGTTTTTAAATCAATCCGAGTTAATGATTAACTCAATGCTCATTTTAGCGTTTATAATAAGTCGTTGAAGATCTCAATTCTTTGCTTTGATTGGTTAAGGGAAATGTGTGTGATGTTTCCTCAAAAAGCGCGCTGAAAATATATCTAAACTATATCAATCTTAAGACGCAGATGGTAAAATATTTACTAATTCGGACAATGAAGTAGGCTATTGTTTGTTACCCAAAACGATTAGCCATAAAAAGTTGTGAAAAAATTTCCCATTTGATAACCCACTTTGGGCCTCTTTTCGTTTTCGTTTGGTAACCCGAAAAACCTAAATAGCTCAGAATTGTGGAATGTGAAAATTTAAGTCCAAAAAGTGAATAAAAAGGGGCAAGAAATAAAAGGAAAAATGCACAACAAAAATAGCAGAAAAAAATGAGCAAAACCCCGAAAAAGCACTAACGGACACCATAAGCAAAATTTTCCAATTCTGAAATATCAAACCATTCCCAATTTTACCCAGTAGACCTTATAACCCGAAAAAGTCCTACCAAGTCCGGAATGCTAAATTAATTATCGCGTGGAGAGTTAAGACACTAAAAGATAATAAGAGAGATTAATTGGTGTGTATAAGAGGCATTGTTCCCGTTTCCCTACGATCGTATCCCGATGATGAGATCTTTTCATCAAAAAATATTTCGTCTTTCAAATTGTGTGCGTGAATTTGTGTTCCATTACATTTATTAATTAAATCACGCACACCGAGAGAAATTAACCACATTTTGAGTGATTCGTTGGTGAGGGTATCCTGTGAGAATTTGAATCAAAATGAATTTTTGGATAAGTAACGTAATGATCAATTGGTGGAAATTCGCGATTAAATTTCTGGCTTCACACACACAGTATGATTTGAGACTTTTGAATTGAATTGATGATGATTATTTTCTGGAAAAGTTTGAATTATATAATTTATTATTATTTTTAGTTTTCTTTGAGTCGAATTTTGTGGGTATATTCATTGCAAACCCTCACGAGACAGCACTCGTCCTACTTGGGTAACCTAGGGGTTAAACAGCTTGTTGCATACGCTAAATGCAATCGCTTGCCCGCAAAAAAGGTATTCTATCCCAATAAAGTTTTGAAGGGTCTTTAACTCATACTCTTATTCTTTTACATAGCTCGGGACGTGCAAAGTTCTATGTTAGGGGGTTTGATTAGGCATAAATTCTTCACATTTATCTCCTTAATTTCGGTATTTTTATGATCTCGTGTATTGTAAATAGCTTGGATTTATCACATATTTATGATATTAACCCTTTTTGTCAAGTATTTCTTGCTTTGTGTATCTCTTAAGTGTTTTACAGGTATTTCATGCAAGAAAGATGGAAAAGAGAACTCAAAATAGTGAAAGAAACTAAGAAATCGGGAGTTGAAGGGAATTTTCTTAATTTTGAAACCTTATGCAAAAGTTGAAGAGCTTTCAATTACAAGAACACTTGAAACAACGGCACCTAAATCTGAGCTACGGTGAATAAGTTAAGGTCATTCGAAGTTGAGAGAAAATCACAAGGAAAAAAAAAGATTCGAACCGGTTCGGTCCGAAACCTTGAAACTCACTGTCTAAATTCGTGAAGAGGACCGATCCAGTAGGGGACTGGTCTTCCTTTTTTCATGCTCCGGATCCATTAAAAAATTAGTCACGCTTTCTAAGTGTGAACAATTTCCAAATGTGGGATTTTTATTTTGTCCTTATCTTTTAGCCAAAAGAGTTTTATATTTTGGGGACTCTTCTAAACGACCTCTAGCCTATATATTTAGTCATTATGACTCTTTTTATTCAGATTTCATACATCTAAAACCTCCTAATCAAGGAGGAACATCTACGACAATAATTTACATATGTTGCACCTTTAATTCAAGAAATTTTTCGGTCTTTCTTCAACCTTCGATTTCTTCTTACATGTTCTTGTTCTTCAATCTCGGTAACTTTTATTTCCAGCACTTTTAATATTATTTCTCATGTTTAATCTCTCATTCCAAAAAATTATGAGTTCATGCAATGTAGATAACGTAGTTTTCATTAATTTCACCATGTTAGGTTAGGGTTTTAAAGGTTGGGATGCATGAACCCAACCCGATGTGGTTTGTATGGGTAAAATATTAGTTCTCTAAATTTAATAATTGATTAGATCGTGTAGTACGGTGATCACAACCATTGTAGGACTTTTGATCTCGTTTGCCCTAGGTAATTGGGATGCTTAAGAGTGCAACGCGCGTGTAGCTAATACGACACTACTTTACTCGTCTTTTGCTTACATATTGTACGGTCTATGATCCCTCATATGTGTAATACTTGGGAGTACTAAAGACCTGGGTTTGATCAATTATCTAATTTACGACTAGTTTTTTACTTGGAATACACACTAGGGTCTGGGGGTTGTATTCCCAACCTATTTTCCCTTCATTCTTATTAAGTCATTATTAGTTAGTTAATTTTGCTCACATAGTTAATGCAGTAGTTTAATTTAGTGTGGATTTAGTATAGTAGTTATTTACCATATCAATCATCTTTTTTTTTCTTTTTAGATTCAAGTTAGGGTTAACAGTCTTACCTTTGTCGTCACGTTCACTCGTCCTTGTTCCCTGAGGATTCGATACCCAGACTAGCCACTATACATCTCAAGAGTGTATATAAAGTTTAGTTTTTTTTATTGTGGTCGGAAGTCAATAACAACGATTAGCTTATTTACACGTACGCTCAGTTTCCACCTCGATCACTACGGCCTTATGTCCCTCGTCGTAAGACGAGGTCACACTTGGTTATATCAACGATAATAAAGGCCTTGTCACGAAAGTCTATCTAGGCCTTGTCGCGAGAGTCTATCTAATCTTTACCACCTAATAAAATGCCCACCTATGATAGGTGTAGGTAGTTGCTAAGCCTTATAGACTAACTAAAGGGGCATGCACTATATTGACATGTATTTGGCATGCTCTGAATTTCTTCAAAAACCAAATGGAGTCAGCTTTCATGGTTGGCCAGTAGTACTCTAGTGTCATCAATTGATCATATAGTTTATCACCCCCCATGTGTGAGGGCTCATGAGCTTCTTCAGCACTCTCTCTATATCCCCTTTAGCTATGCACTTTTATGCCTTCTCATTGTAACATTTCCGGTAGAGTTTTCCCTCCACTAGGTAGAAGTGGTTCACTTTTTTTTATATATATCTCATCTCCTTGCTCAATTAGAAACTCACCATATTTTAAATACGCTATGTAAGGTTTCCTCCAATCCTCAAATGCATTTATGAAGTTATCTTCAACTGGCTAGTCAAATTGGTCTTATCACTTTAGATAGCCCTGTTGTAGATGAGCAGCCTCCATTCTCATGGTGGGCCAGTAATGTTACCCCAGTGTAATCAGTGATAAAGAGGGAAATTTGTATCCTCGTAATGCTTTTCATGCATTGTTGTCAACCTCTCTGGATTATTATTATCCGACACACCTTTATAAGAACCCGCGGTGCTCTTATAATAAAGCATTCCTTGTAGCAGATCGAGTTGGACTAGTCTAACATCTTCATCTTACCTTCTATAGTTTCTAATTTCTTCACCAATAGGTACCTTCAATCATTTTATATGTCATATGGAAACAATGAATTCATGGTGGTAGGTACCATCCTCTCATGTACCATGATGGTTTCTTCCGGTTCATCCATGTCTAATTTCAGAGCTATCGTAGCTAGTGCGTTTGGGTGCCTATTCATCATTCACGCATGTCTCTTAAAAGTTATTTTTAATAATTGGCTTAGTAGTCTCTAGATGACAGATATATATAGTTCTAGGTTGGGGTGCTTGAGAGATAACTCTCCATTAACTTTCTTTACTACCAAGTTAGAGTCCCCTCGTATACATAGTACTTTGATACCTTTACGGAGAGCCTCTAACAATCCCAGAATTCGTACCCAGCCTCATTGTTTTAACACTTAAAATCAAGCTTAAAATAGGGAGTGGTCTTTTCCTTACGATTTGAGAGGATAATACATGCATCCCATGTTCCTTGTGCACAAGAACCATCAAATTACATCTTCCATTCTTCCATATCCTCTAATAAACATGTTTGGAAATTTAGGCTCAAAATTTTAGCACGGGAAGTGGGCTAACAAATCTGCCACTGCCTAACTCTTGATGGCTTTTAGCACCACTCACTTCTAATCGTACTCTGATAGAATTAAGAACCACCTTGTTTCTCTCCCTACGAAGACCGCCCGTGCAAGGAGATACTTGATAGGGTCACATTTGGTGACAATGTGAACTGTAAAGGCCAACAAGTAGTGTCTCAACTTTTAAACTACGAAAACAAAGGAAAGACAATGCCTCTTAACATTGGTATACCTCGATTTTGGGCTTAAGATCACCCTTGACAAATAATACACCGGCCTCCTTACCCCTTCCTTCTCTTATATACCTCTCTGTTGAGGTGAGGTAGAGCAGCAGTGGTGCATCGACATCTGGCGGTATCACCGTAGATGCGGATGCTAATATTTCTTTGATTTTCTCAAAGGCCTTCTTTTGCTCCTCTCCCCATATCCACTTAGTTTTTTTCCTTCATCAAGGGGGAAAAAGGGTGGGTCGCCCCCACCAGCGTTAGTATAAATCTTTTTAGGTAGGACACCTTTTCTAAGAAGCACTTGAGCTATCGCTGACTCTTTGGTGGCGGCATCATCACAATGGCCTTCCTCTTTTCTTCATCAACCTTCACCCCCTGCCGATTTACCACGAATCCCAAGAAAAATACAATAATGACCCCAAAGGCACAGTTCGATAGATTCATTCTCATCTTGTACCTGTAGCATCTTTCAAACACCCCCCTGAGATCTTGGATATGCTTGTTTTATTTCTTTAACTTCACCCCCAGTTCATCCATATAGATTCCAATATGTCATGAAATAAGTCATGGAAGATGACCATCATAGTCTGCTAGTAGGTGGACCTCGCATTCTTCTACCCAAATGGCATGACTGTATAGTGAAAAATTCCCAATGGCGTGCGGAAGGCAGTATTCTCTGCATACATTGGGTCTATTTTGATCTGATTGTAACCGACATACCCGTCTATGAAACTGTACATCTCATGACTCATGGTAGTATCTATTAAACTATCTATAATTTCCAAAGGAAACTCATCTTTGGGACATGCCCATTTCAATTCGTGAAAGTTAACGAAAATCCGAATTTGGCCTTTATCTTTCTTTTCGAGAGGCATAGTGCTAGAAAACCACATAGGGTGTTGAATTGGTTTGATGAACCCTGCCGTCGATAATTTCTCCACTTATGATTTTATCTTAAAGTCTACATCATCCTTGTATGTGCGAGTGGCTTAAATAACTAGGAAAGCATTAGCAAGAACATTTAATTTATGAGAACTCAGTCTATCCCATGCATTTATGTATATTTCCAAACGATCGCATCGGTGAATTCCTTGAGCAGACTGATGACCTATTCCCTCTTCTTTGACTTCAAACCTTTGGACATTATAATAGGTGTACTCTCACCCCCTTCTATTACCAAATTAATCATTTCTAGCTCTTTCAACTAATCCCTTAGATCGCCTCTGATGTATTTAGGCTCCACCTCGGGTTCCTCTACATTCTTTATTATATGTAACTCATCTACCACAAAACACTCTAGTGTCGGATCGACGGCCTCATCCCCGAACTCCTCCTATGCGGACTGTTATAAGCGATATATAACCTTTCCATCCGAAAGAATGACTTCTTACATGTTCTAGGGGGCTTGGATACCTCCTCTACCTTCCCCTTTCCCTTTGTCATCTAGGGGATCACTCTCTGTCTAAACGATCATGAATAGACATCCTTGGTTGGGCGACCCTTACAACCATTTTCATCCCCTCTAACTTTCTCGCTGCGCTATTTCTCTATTTGTATAGATAGGTATAAAATGTTGCATCTACCAGATTGGCCTCCATAATAGAAAATAATTTTTGCATCACTTTGATTATGATTTCAGTGCCTCAAACATTGGTTTTAGCACATTGACGATATGTGGAGGGCACAATTCCATGAGTGTGCATCCACACTCGCCCTATGAGCAACTAGTATCTTATGTTTGCATTGATGACATGAAATTGAATGTGGGAAATGAAGTTTTTGGTCTTGATTCCCACATTCACATACCCAAGCGACTACATGCCTACGCTATCAAATCCTGAAATCACCAGTGGTACGGGAACTATCTTTTCTTAAGAGATCCCAGTTTCATATAACGTGTTGATAGTCATGATGTTTATGGATGCTCCTCCATCCATGAATGCCCTGGGGAAAGAAATAATTGATCATGGATATCGCATAGAGTGGGCGGTTGTGAAAATATGGCATTTGTCTATCTTCTTCAGAAAATACCACCTCAGAAGTGTATCTTTTAATCAGCCACCTAATAGTTCCCTGCTAGTTTAGCGAGGAGTCCCCTCATTATTGCACCGATTCCAAAATATTTTTTGTAATGACCACTAATACTTCACTCCTATCTGGTCGAAAAACCATTTGAACTTGGGAATCCTTTCTATGGCTTCATACAAGGAGTCCAAATATACCTCATAAGTTTGAACATTGTATACTTATTATGCCTTAAATGTTCCACCTTCATCTAGAGCAAGGATTTTATCTACCTTGCCTCCTGGGGAGTTCACTTACTTAATCCCTTCACATTCAACCTCTTATTGATCAGTATTGAAGAACCATTCCTCACGTATCCTCCCATTGTCAGCTTTATGTCCTCTATTAAGCTCCGTGCACATTTTCTCGCTATCTTTCCATTCTTTTAGATCTCAAGTTACTATTTCATCATATGCTACCACCATAATGGCAGTGCTATAGTGATTTGTTGGAAATGGGTTCTCATTGACATCTACGGGAGGTATCTATAAAGTACCTTTGGTCACTTTCTCACCAATGATCCTCCATAGGTAGAAACAGTCTTTGGTGGCATATTGCACTCTTCAATGAAACTCACAATATTTGGTATTAGCCTTATCTGCTGCCCTTGGGACTTCCCCATTTAAGTAAGGATGATCTGGTAGAACCTCCCGCACCAAATTATTATAACAGTCCATCACCTTTGCCACGCTATAAGTCAGCAGTGGTAAGATGTCATCTCCAAACTTCCTTTTGTTAGCTGGGTTGTTTCCTTTGAAATTCGAGCCTCCCTTATTACCTTTTGAACCTCCATCTACATAGATTACATCTTGCCTCCTAGAGACTTGGAACCTTCCTAAGGTCAGTGACACTTGTGGTCTCCAACTTTAGGGTCTAGGCTTCATGACCGTAGCTATGTTACTGGAAGCTCGGGTGAATTCTTCAAAAGTCCCATATCTAGTTTCATTGACCAAATGGGTTTTGTATTCTTTCCAGAGCCCCTCGACACATATTTGTAGTTGCCTTGCCTTGGCTACATCTTCATGGATATTTAATTCCCTCTCGCACAAATATTTGACATATTGCATCATCTCTTCATCGATCTTCTGCACTTCCTGAGTCAGGTGTCTCAACGTGAACTTATCTTTCGTCATGAAATATTTTTTAAGGGACTGCATGTGCATTTCTTCCCATGTTAGGATGTTGTCGATGCCAGGTGGGAGTACCACGTGTACGCCTTCCCCTGAGGGTCTTGGAGAACTCCGGTAATTTCAATTTCGTGTCATTCCCATGCACTCCTAACTACTCCACGAACCTTTTCATGTGCTCCCTTAGGTTTTCTCCTTTTCCATTGAATTTGATGAATTTTCGTGGAACATACCCCTCTGTTATGGTTTTCTCATTAACACTTTCTAGTTAGGGGGTTTGCAACTCCTCATACAAATGATAAGTTTCCCTCTGAAAAGAAAGTATCTTCTTCACTTCCTCTATAGTAATAGCCTTGGAAGGAGATTCCTCAAAACTCGCATTCCTTGTTTCTGCTGAACTCAGCGATGTTGCTGCTTTCTTCAGCGCCAATTTTTGTTATGGATCTACCTCTACTATTATTATTTCTTTAGGAGATATCCCTCCAAAGGAGGCTGCTACTGGTGTTACACAGCTTTGGCTCAAACTTTCCAAGTCCACGTTATTTTATTATAGAAACTCAAAAAATATGCGTATTAAATTCATACCTATTAATGGAGCAACTGTTATTACATGAGTCTGTCCTCCTTGAGGAGCAAGTGCTCTAGATTTGGTCACTACCACCTCCCTTGGGTGGTCTGGTCACTCTGAACTCCATTTCTATATCGAGTGTCTTCAAAAATTAACTTCTTAGAAACATTATAACTTTCTTTGTCCAAGGAAATGAGCATACATTCCCAGTGGAGTCGCTAAATGTAGGAGGGTTGTGTGATTGGAGTCTGATAAGAAATTGGAATGGTCGAGTCATGACCCACTCCAATACACTCTGCCTCCAAGGTCTTCAAAGTCCCAAGAGCAGGTCATGGTAAAAGATTCCTCTTCTGGTAAAAATGGAGTCATAACTAGAACCTCTTCCTACAAGAAGACAAACTTCACAAACTATAATAGTAACAGAGAGAATAATCTCCTGAGAATGATGGTTGTAAAGGTGGGAGTACGGAAATAAGAACCTAGCACTTAGAGAAAGAGAAGGGAAAGAATACTGGGTCTGATATGATTTTGACTAGTAATGGTTTAACTTGAGTTTTTGATGTCTGCTTTGACCTCACCAATGGTCATATTTATAGGCATATACTAAGCCTGGTTAGGTCCTTTTGGGTGCTAAAAATATAGGGAAACTTAGAAGGACAAGGTCTACAATGCCCTTTTTGTCCCTGCTTGGTCTGCAGTTGTCTATCCCCTCTGACAAAAGATACCTAGTGTAAACTGAAGTAAAAAAGAAAATATGTCTCCTAATGGTAACAAACTACTTGATTTAGTAAATATCTTTTCAAATGGTATCTTTTTGTACAAACTTTGAAAAATTGAGAGTAGCTTTGAGGGCCACCCTTTCTAAAATCATTTTATAAAAAGTTACTTTCTTGTGAGCAACCTTTTGGCTACTCACTTCAGTTATGACTAAGTATGATATGTGTAAGGATTTGACTGACTCCTAGTGTCTCTCTACTAATATTATCTCTATCTTAGTGTGTTAAATAATTAAGATTCCTCAACAAACCTTGTATCTCAGCCACTAAGCCAAAACTCTCAAGAGATCCCAACTAGACTATTTGAGCCTTGCCTACTTAATTAGGCTACCTGTACAAGAAAGTAAATTATTAGTACTTTATTATTCTAAAGTAACATGTCTTTGGGATAAGGAAACTCAAGGTGGACCACTTCTCCCTATGTCATTTTTGTGGTTTTTGATTTGGGGCAAGGGGGCCACTCTATGAAGACCTGCTTACCCTACCTTTATTTTATCTATGTCCAGGATGTTAACATAGGTAGAGGGGGCTGCTTGTGGTGAGTCCCCTCGCCCTGGTCTTTTTCCGTGGCCTCAATCTTGTTTGAAGGGGTTACTCTTGGTGAGCCCCCTCATCCTTGCCTGTTTTATATGGCTTAAGTCTTTAGAAATGGGGTTTCTCGTGGTGATCCCTCCTCGTCCTTGCCTTTTTTTGGCTTAAGTCTTGGGACAAGGGGTTGCTCATGGGGGCCCATCCTTATCCTTGACTCTTTTTGTGGCTTAAGTCTTTGGACAAGGGGTTTCTCTTGGTGAGCTCCTTGTCCTTACCTCTTTTTTTGGTATCTTCAATATTAGGACGAGGGATTTCTTGTAGTAACTCCCCTTATCCAAGTGTCAAATTTGGTCATGGGGCTCAATCAAGGCCGACCCCCTTGCTCTAAATGTTTCTTTGTAATTTGAGCAGAAGTAGCCCCTCTATGTGGGCTTGCTCGCCACGGGATTTTTTTTGTAATAATAGATTAACACCCCACCACAAAAAGCATCATGACACGACCAATATACCTAGGACTCATTTTGCAAACTCGTTGATCTTCGACTAAACTCCCTCAAAAGATAAACATATATGATTATATATACTATTCTATTTCGTGATTCTTTTGGCATAGTATTTTTCTTTTAAGATATCCTAATTTGGCCCTTTCTGGAAAAAAATTCTCTTTTTATTGCCTTGATTTTTTCTTGGGCTCTTTTTGATAGTGGGTTTCAGGCAAAGTCAACATGTCTTTCGCAACCCTTTCTCATGTACACTGATATTTTTTAAATAATAAACAAAAATCTATAAGGTATCGATTCTTACATGCACAACTCCCCCTAAGTTATAAATACGCATAGATGACAATGTTAGGAGGAGAACATCTCACCATACCCAAATGTACACGAGAAGTTAAACGTTCAAAATAGCTTATGCATGTGTGTGAGGTGGCATATACAGAGTCGAATTCGAAATGCAAGTCAAGTTCTAAACAACCCCACGAAACTCATGGTTAAGATCAACCTAAGTATCTAAAGTCATTACTAAATGCCCAAGCCACATGGAGATTACGAAGTGAAAGGAATTAAAGCACATCAATATGCCATACCATAGACCAAATGCCCTAGACACAAAAAATAAAAATCTTTTTGAGTCTTTTCGAAGCATGTTTTACCCAAAAGAAAAAAAAATTGTATCTTTTCTCAAAAATATATGGAAAAAAATATTTTTGTGTTTTTCTCAAAATGACTTAAGAAAGAAAAGGACAAAAATATAAAAAATACAAGTCATAACCCTAGAAAGATATATCAAAGAGACACAAGTAGGGTATAAAAAAAACGGCAAACACGCTCAACCATAAGATCTAACAAGGGGAGAACCACGTGCAAGCAAACAAGAATCACCAAGTCCAATACCTAATGACTCTAAATCCTATTTCCTAACCCAATTAGGTGTGTTATGACGAATAAGGGTTTGGGTAACCGAAATGACTCTATTCTTAGATATCCTATGAGTGTTATTAAGATCATAGAAAAAATGTCTAAGGTGATCCTTCCTACCGCAATGAGTGAAAGTTTAAATACGGCTAGAGTGTTACCTAAAGGTTGACCTTTCCTAACATTCCTAGTCAACTCTCTCATATGATTGGTCTTGTCTTTGGAAATGAAAGTAACACAATCATCGAAGCCAATTCCACACCTATCATCTTTGATTTGGACAGTGCCTAACATTCTATCCAACTTTTCTGACTAAGCCTCCAAATCAAACTTAACCATACTAGAACCTCTCAATTTTTCCTTAAGCTCACCTATCCTAGACTCATGTAAATTCCTAGACTCCTCAAACTATGGAATATCCTTCTTCGTAGACTTCGTCAAACCACGAAGACTATCTTTCTCACCTTCAATGTATGATAGTTTATCCCAAAGAGTCTTCTCACGCTCCCTAGTATCCTCAATCAATGCATCATTATTATTTCCTATGGCACGTTCTTTCAATTTATCTTCCAAATTCAAGTTATCCTTCTTTACCTTCAATATTTCCACATACAATTTATGGAAGGAAACTTCCAATTCATTATCCCCAATTTCATCAGCCTCACTAACATATCCCTCACTCACTTGGGATTCACTAACTATGGCCTCGAAAGTGTCATGCAATGGAATTTCCTCATGGGAAAATTTATCATCGTCGCTCACATGACTATCCATGAACGTGGTGAAGTTGATCTCATTGGGGGAATCATCTCCCTTTTTTGGATCACTATCGCTAAGGGTGGAATTAAATGAAATAGATTTCTTTCCCACCATCTTAAGTCTAGTGGGGAACTCAACTACCCCATGGACATAACCTTCACAACCATAACACATAGTTGACTCATCCCTCTTAAAGTCTCAGTACAGCTGTTAGGGATGTGAGTGTCCTCGTTGTTCTTTTCTCTCTTAAACCCTTTGGCATCTTTCGATTACTTTCAGAATTTAAGAAATTTCTTGAACTTCTTTGCTAACATGGCCACATCTTCGGACTCGATGCATAACTCATTATCCAAAACTTTTGTTTCCTCCTTCAGGGCTTTCGAAGCTATGCACTTTTCTTTCTTTGACACTTTTTTAGATGTAAAAAAGTTAAGCTCGTAGGTTTGTACGTCACCTTCAAGCTCTTCAAGTTTCGTCAAGTCAAGCATACCCAAAGAGTTTAAAATATTCACCTTTGGATTAGATCGGTTAGGCAACGACCTTAAGATTTTCTTTATCACTTGGATATCGAGTATCTTCTCTCCCAATTTAAACGAAGAGTCAATTATATCAAACAATCTACCAAACAAATTATCAAAGGTCTCACTCTCTAACATCTTAATTGTCACAAACTGGGTGGTGATGTTTTGGAGTTTGGAAGCCTTAACATGATTGGTTCCTTCATGGGTAAGTTAGAGTATATCCTAAGCCTTTTTAGACATATCACACATCATAATATGACAGAATTCCTTTGGAGAGACAGAACATAAAAGGGCATTCAAACCCTTATAATTGTTTTGTGCTAAGCTTTTCTCAGTATCAATCCACGACTCAATATTTTTCAAGTGTACATCCTCTCCATCTCTAGTGATTGTAGGTGTCCACATCTTAACTATAGTTACCACACTCGCTCATCTATAGCCTTAAGTACTGACTTAATATGTAAGCATAATTAGTCTCATCAAACATAGGTGTTCTAATAACCTCAAACCCTCCAGGATTCATGCCTAAAGACTAGGTATTAGAGACACAATAAATTAGTGTTCTATCTCTGATACCAGTTTGAGAAGGACCTTAAACATAGTTCTTTATGCAAAGGAAATATTTTTATAATTTTCCAAATTTTATCTTATCACCCACAAACTAATCTTGTGAAAAAAAATTGATTTATCCAGTTTTACCTTGTTAACCCTATATCATGCATCTATGATGATTAAGTAGATAAAGTAAAAAAAATCAAACACACCGTAACATGTCGTTTTACGAGGAAACCACTAAAGAAAAAAAAAGTCAAACGACTAAGCTTTACAATCACTGTGATATGGAAAATTACAAAGAGAGATATAGTCTTACTCAATGAATCGACCACTCACAGGAATTTGTGCCTCTTCTCTTCTACCGCTCCTCCATAATTCCACGCATGAGTCTATCCATGCAAATGTCCACAATGAACAAGTCCAGTTGCACCACGCTATCCACCGATGCAACCTATCAACCGTCGATGAATCCAAGCACGGAGTCCACCACTTCTTATTTTCAATAAGCACATATGGAGTCCACCGCACGAAAGCAATTGTTCAAGAAGGTATAAAAATATTTAGTGCAAAAATCAAGATCACAATAGATTTTGAATGATTATATTTGGATCTTGAAAAACTAAAGATGATGGAAACAAATGGATATTTTCTTAAACTGTTGCAAAAACATTTTTTTTGACAAAAATTATTGTATTTTGAGAGCGAGAGCAATCCTTAAATACAAAAAGTCAAATTTTGAGGCGATGTCTCGCTCAAATGACAAACAAGCCTCGTTCGAATGAGAATGCACTCTCGTTTGAACATATCTCAAACTTGTTTGAATGATAAGAAAGTAATTTTAATTTTAAAAGTAGCCACGAATTTTGAAAAACAAATATAACTCAAAAAACATTTTAAAATTACATTTCCAAATATTTTTTCAAATTCCCCAAATATTTTAATTAAAAAATACATCCTTAATTAAAATCCTAAATCTCAAAATTCATTTAGCATTCATACCTAAATGATATAAGATAAACCAAGTGTTATGAAAAATGTAAGCAGTAAACACGGCACGAATATCATCTTTCAATCTTTGCCGCAACATCTTTAACACTTTGTTGGATCACAACTCAGTGACTAACCTACGACACAAATAGTTTTGCTCAAAATTATGATAATTACAAACAAAATGACTCGATTGGAAATTTTCCCTTACAATATTTTTCCCTCTCTTAGATATGGGGAGTTATTATTACTTCGATAAATTTGTTATATCTAAGGGACAAACGTTGTCGAAGGGCGGAAGAAACTTTTGATTAAAGGGGAATTACATCATATTATACACACATGGAGTTGATATTTATATTTAGGTAATTTGGAGGGATATTTGACAGTGATATACAATTTTCAATTCATATGTAATGGCCAATCTTTTTACTTAATTTTGAGGAAATTTAATCCCTCGAAGTCATGTTCATAGTATAGTTTGACTATACTGTAATAACCCTCGCTTTTAGGAGTCTAATTTTATATTTGATTTACCGCATAAGGTAATGGTATAAAATGTTGGGACTGGAGTAAATATTAATTGAATTAACTAAAAGTTAATATTTACTAGGTTGACGCATATTTACTGTATATGAAAGTAAATATCATCAGGTTGCATGTTTTATAGTGTCATCTATTTTTAAATGACACTATGGTTTAAATTAAATTGGAACTGGAAATAATTTATAAAATTTTCGGATGCCAGTTTAGAGGCTGTAGTTAGTCCCGGAATGTCCGAGACAGTTAAAATAAGTGCCATATTGTATTTTTGGATTTCGGGTACTTTTACCTGGTTTTAACTTGAATGCGTATTTGGGAGTCATTTTTAATGTGGTATTATCCACTTAAGTTGGAGAATTTAGACTTAAGCCACGATTTTAAGTCTTGACCCTTATTTCATTTCCTCATTTCATGTCTTAAACATAGAGAGAAAAGGAGAGGAAGAGAGAGGAAGAGAAAAACGGAGAAATGAGAGAGATTTGGAGATTGAAGACTGGGATTGCTTCTACCACAAAGAAATATGAGATTCCAACTCTAAGGAAAGTTTTCTACTTGCTAATATGTGATTTAAGATGAATAATTTGTGTGATAATTATGTATTTGCATTTGGGTATCAAAAATGGAAATTATGATATTTAAACCTAGATATCGGTTTTAATGATGATATTGTGGATTTTAATGGTTACAAACCATGTAGGATAGTCTTTGGGTAGATAAATGTTGTTAGTTGTCTAAAAATGGAAGGTATTTGAGTTTGGGAGAAATTTAGGGTTCATAACCCTTAAAACAAAACTTGAAAAATTCGCAGGGGCGAATCGATTTGGCCTGGCTGGATCGATTCGCTAGAGGGGCAGTGTCTAGGTCTGAGTGGGCCGAATCGATTCGACAGTTATGCAGAAGTCGGGTTTTCCTGATCGAATCGATCTGGATGGTGCGAATCGATTCGCTTTCTGACCGAATCGATTCGGAAACCCTGCACTTTTGAGTGATTTTCTTAGTTTTATTCCAATTCATTTTCTTTAAGTCTAGGGCCCAGGAACCTTCTTGAATGAAGTAAACTAAGTGTCCTAGAGTTTTAATTGAGTTAATTAATTACTTTACACTAGGAATGGGTTATGTGGGGACTTTTCCGGGGTTATGCCTATTGATGATAGGGCATTCTTTTTTTAGTTAATTACTATAAAACTAAGAGTTATAGTATTATGTTTGGGAGATTTTAGAAGCTCAATCGAGCTAAATTAGTCATGATGGTTTATAATAACACCATAAAAGTGTGTTGGGAGAATAAATTGGAAGTTTATTCATTTTTGGAGGATGATAGCCTTGGGGTTTTAAAATAACACGCTATAATGTTTGGAGATAATTACGAGTTTATTTATCACTTTGAGGTTGTATTAACCATATCATTTATCGTATGGCTCCGGATTAAATGAGTTAAATTATTTACAAAATGTAAATGATATTGGTTTCGAATAAAATGAAACCTACATATTAAAATGTTAATGATGATAGTAAATGATAATTTACTTAATCATGAATATGGTAAATGATAATTTACTTGATTTTTGAAAATGATAAATAAAATGGTTTCAACACACCCTCTCTAAATGACATCATAAGGGAAGTCGCGCGTGAGGTGAAGCCCCCTGGCTAATGAATGCAGGGTGGATATAGTCCTAGGCCATGTGAGCGTTAGTTGTTATATATTTTCTGCGATGGGTAGGTAATTCCGGGTGTGGTTATGGCTACCCCGCAGGCACATGGCCGCTTCCTGACGTTTTGCGTTATAGGTGCCCAGATTGTCTTAATGATAGGCCCTGGAAGATGATGGTCATTTAGGGGCGCGCACAATGGGGAAACCCGGATGGGCGGTCTTAGAATCGTTATATGTATATAAATATAACTATTCATAATCAAGTGGGACTTGATGTATTGAGATATGCCATAAAGAGCATAGTGAAGTGCCACAAAGAGCACATTAAAATGCCATAAAGAACATTTGAAAATGACTATTTTCCTGATAAGGAAAGGATTTTTACAAAATGTAAAAGTGAGATAAAAATGCCATAAAGAGCATAAAATTGTGATTATATATATATTTCCTATTAAGGAAAAGATATATGAGATAATTGGTGCATATGACGAAAGTTTTAGATTAATGTTACTCATTGTATTTTCCTGCTCAGCTTATGTTTTAAATTGTGTAGGTAGATTCTTTTTTTTCTCTTTCTTAATGGTTTATCATTCATGACTGTCATACTCTTTATTCGTCTGGTAATCATATAGAACCGGGCCCTGACCCGTTCATATTTCTTATTGTGCTTGCATCTTGTATCCAGGCAGGTACTCCGCCGCAAGGATGCCTGATCTGACTTCCTATCCCGGTCTCTTTGGCGAGACGTAATGCTTTGCGGGTATTATGGGACATTTTGAAATAGACGTCATCATCCTTGCACTCAAGTTAATATCGGGTCTTTTTACTCAGGCGAGAGGCCCAAGCTTTTGTAATTGATTAATGTAATGTATTATGTAAGTTAATGAATTTGCTTAAATTTTATTGTATAAGTCTGTGACCGACAGCATATTCGGTCCCTTATTGTACATTTGTGGGTATGTAATATAATTTCGTCTGGATTTCCACTTTCTGTTTATTGGGTTGTTAAGTTATTTTCTTTTATAAACTTTAAAAATCAAAATTTTTGGCAACCCGTTTTTCTGAAATAAGGAGTGGTTATCCCGTATACTTCTTATTTTGTTGTGATGTTGAGAATGATTCCATCCATGATTCCGTTATTTTGGAGTATCAGGCTGGCCACCCCCTATTTCGTATGGCGGGTTGTCACATATACATTAGTGAAATTTAGTGAGAATAATTGAGTAATTATTTAATTAGTTTGGGGAATTGATGGTATTAACTGTATGTTTACCGCCACTTAAAGGGATAAATTAGATTAGTTTGGGTAAATTTGAGAATAAATATGTTATTGGTACAACCTTTATTGGAATACAAAATTTGGATATATTCAGTAAGTTAGGAAGTGTTAAAGTTTCACAAAAATAGTAGCTAAGGAGTTATAGAAGTGCACTCGGCTGCTATAAGGATACGAGTAAGAGATTGGTCTAGTTTTCCATAGAGATGTTTTAACATTTCCATAGGCAGTCATACACTTTCCCTCTTTTATGTTATATAAACTCAAGTAAGGAATAGATTTTAGAGAGAAAAAGAATTAGGGTCCATCTGGACCGATCCAAATAGTCTTCTTCTTGAAAACTTTGAGAGAAGTGTAGACTAAATAAATAATTTTATGGTGTATAAAGGTGTACTTGTGGAGCATTTTCAGAGTAGAAATGCAATGTGAGCAAAATATTTGGAGTGCATATTTAAGAAAATAGTGTTTCACAGACCCTTGACGCCACGTTTGGAGGTAGGGACTACGTCTCTTCACCAATATTTCTTCAAGTTTTGGTCTACAAATAGGTACGGGTATTGTATTGTTGGGTTATCTTTCATGGTAGATTTACATGTCATATACTAAAACACATATTTTAACTATATGTGCATATTTTGGTGGTTGAAAATTTTCAGAATATATTCCACGTGTAATAGGATTTATGTATAGGTTATACACATAATTTTTGGTATTTGTAACACCCAGTTTTGTTAAAATAATAAAGAATAAAAAAATTCAAAAATTCGCGTTAGGTAAAGTTTTTAAGATTGAAATCTTGGGTTAAGATAAATTCAAAACTAAAAAAAAAACAGTCTTAGGGTGTGGATTAAACACCTTATAAACAAAATGTGAATTTCGGATTGATCTGAAATTTGGATGACTTGGTAGCAGCAGATTTATTTAATGTTTTGTTGTCAAGGTGTGTAAGTTTAGGGTGTTAATTGTGATGACTCCCCATCTATTTGAACCACATTTCTCTCAAGCTTTGATTACCCAAGGTATGGGGGTCTCCCCTAAAGGGTATAGATAATTTAAGGTCAGTTTTGGGGCTTTAAGAGGGAGTAAATAGGACCACTTAACCCATCTTCCACATTTCTATAAGGCCAAAAATCTGCTCTAAAACCAATATGGATTTACACTTCTCTCCATCCGTTTTACTTAACTAGAGGACATATTCTATCATGTGTACTTCATAAAAAGTATAACACATTTCCATCATCGATTTTCAAGTGTTTAAGAGTGTTGTAGAAGAGGGTTTTGGAAAACAAAAGTTTCAAATAGCTTTGAACTTTTTGGGACCTTATTCAACATCTTCTTCTAAGTTAATTATCTTCAAAACAGGTAGGGGTTCTAAACTATTTTCAAGTTTAAATCAAAGCATGCTCTCTCTCTCTCTCTCTCTCTCTCTCTCTCTCTCTCTCTCTCTTGATCTATCTATCTATCTATCTATCTATCTATCTATATATATAAATTCACATGATTATTTATACTTACTATCACTACGTATGAATATATGTTGAAGAATATGTAATAAAAATGCAATATATCCTCCTTCATCATGTTCATGCCCCCTCGGAGAGGCTATTTATTCTTTTACTTATAAAATCTAGGGGGACAATTTTCTTTCTATAAAAATTAAAAATTAAAAACAAATGGATAAAAGCTAAAGCTTGAAAGAAGGATAAATTATAGAATGTTTAGGATAACTATTTATTATAGAAATCATGTTAAATTTGTTTATTTAATGATAAATTTTATATTGAACTTGTCCAAGAAATAGTAGGATGCATATACGGGTTTTATTAGCATAAAACCCCACTTTCATGAACATAAATTGTTGTAGATTGGGATAAATGGGTTTATTATGTTGAAATTATATTAAAATGAGATTTTTAAAATAAAATAATAAACTTGACAATTTCATAATGTTAGTCACATGCAATGATACAATTTATGTGAAGAAAGTCCTCGAAGAATAGGAAATAAAGGGATAAAAATGAAAATAATAAAGTGTTTGGGGTAAAATTGTGAATAGTGTAATGTGAACACTTAAAATGATATGAAAAACCAGGAAGAAAGTACAATTTAAACAAGTTGAATTACATGTCTTGAAATGAAAAAAGTAATGTTTTAGTACAAAAGTGTCATTTTATGTAAAAATTTGACTTATGAATAAATTCTCCAAACTAAAGGACTCTACTTAAAGAGTTAGTTTTTATGTGATATAATTTTAATGTGATAAAAACTCATGTTTTTGTAAAGTGAAGATGAAAATAATTATTTTGGAAAAGTTTATAAAATTCAAGTTTACAAGTGTGCATGAATAGTGAAAAGCACGTAAGCGTGAAAGAAATGAGTATTTGAACTCAAACGGTTAAGTTTCACAAGAAATGGTAAATAAAATTGTTTTCAAAAGATGAAACACTGAGTTTGAGATAAATGAAACGGGCTTTCGATAAAGTATGAACTTGAAAATAAAATGTGTTAGGACTAGTCTCATCTTGTGTATTTGGTATAATCGACCTGTAAAAAATTAATAAAGAAAAACTCTTAAAAGTGGATATGATTGAAAGAAAGGGAAAATGGTTACAATGGTGTAACAAGTAAAAGATACGAGGAGGTAACTAAAAAATTTTAAAAGTTCTCGGAGCCCTAGGGTGAAGCTTAATTCTTAGACCCAAGATCACTAGTACGGAGCATATTGTGTCACTATGAAAATCGGTGAAAGGTCGTAAACATACGTAGAATTGGTACCTCAATTAAGCAAGCGAAGATATGAATTTGAGCATGACGATCATTAATGTAAATATAAGTTAATGTGAAAACTTAAAAAATGTGAAAGTAAGTTAATGATTCAATTAACGGGATACGGGTAGTACGAAAAGAAAGATTAAGAGTGAGTGGGCTCATCACCTGGGGTCCATTCCCATTACGTCAATTGCACGGTTACAATACAACTTTCATAACACCACTTAATCAAATGAAGGATGATATCATAATTTCTAAAATATGTAGCACCATATATCTTTGACTCCCTTGAGTCGATATTATATAGGCGCTTGTCTAGTTTGGAAATGGTGACAAAATTTTAGTCATACCCTAGTTTACCAAAAAACCTCAGACTCTACATTAAATTTTCTCTATTAGTCTCAAAGGTATAATACCAAAACCGCACCTAGGATTGCATTTCCATGTTGCATTCATATTAATTTAGGTGTGTAACTATTAATTCCCATTAAAATATTTTTCTAATATTTTTTGGAATTTTTTAAATAACTTTTAGGAATTTATAAACATTTTTAAAACATTCAAAAATTAGTTTTAAAATGTTTTGGTATTATTTTTAAATACTTTATCTCCAAAACACTGGACTGGGTAGAATCCGAAAGCGGTAGAGAGATGTGTGGTACAAAAAGAAATTGTCTAAACTTGAACAACACGCGTTCTTTATCCCATCTGAGCCACACACGTGTTGCATCCACAACGGCCCATATTGTGTTTTCTTATTCTCATATTCCTGAGAACCATTACCTGCCCTTGGATCTATTTTATCTATGGTATGCATGTTTTTTATAACAATCCAAGTCTAAACCTTGTTGTCCAATCAGATGTCATTTAATTGCGATGCATTTTAAGCCATTAGCTTTACATCGATCAGCCAGAGTTAATCTCAGTCGTTGTTTTGCTTCGATCGTCCAGACCCTTCCATCCAGTAGTATAAATAGATGACCTTTGTTATACGTTTAGAATCTTTGGATCAGTTAAGAGTTGAGAGAAAAAAGAGAAAAGAGATAACAAAGAGAGAACTTGGAAAGTCGAAACCAAGCCCTAGACAATTTTCTTCAGAAAATCTACCTTGAGTGTTTGTGTGTTCATCCTCTTTTGAAGATTCATTCCTCTTTAGTCTTCAATCTCTTTTCCAACATAGTCACGTTGTTGGATCTTGTTTTCTCTTTCATAAAAAATAGAGATCTAATTTTAGTTGACAAAAATCACTTAGATCTCTTTAGGTTTGATTTCTTTTTCAAGAAATCCTTGTTTGCTGCTTGTTTTATAGTTAAATGTTCTTTCAAAACCTGTTACCAACCAATCTTTTTTCTTCTTCAAGTTTTGTGAAAAACTGACTGCTATCTAGTTGAAGGTCTTGAGACGTTTGTGCTTTCAAAGTTCATATTTCACGTTTTGTGAAATAGCAGTGTATATAATTAAAAAGAAAGAATATAAGACCTGCGCTATTTTAAAAACGAAAGGTTGTCACTCAATTTGTGGTAAATAAGAAAGATCAGAAATCTAATGTTTTCAATAAACTGAGATTCAGAAATCCATATTCATATTAGACAATATCTATAATTTATAGGAAAATTTATCTGTAAAAGTGTGTGTGTGTGTGTGTGTTTGTGTGTGTGTGTGTGTGTGTGTTGCATACATGTGTTAGGCACTTCAGCACTTACACTTTTCACACTACAACACTAAAGAAGTGTTGGTAGAGAGATTCTTGACTTTTAGAGTCGACCTAAAGCTAAAGTATGAGGAGTTACAAAGTTGGGAGAAAAATTACAACATGAGAGTCTTCAGAGAAGCCATAATTATCTAATGGATTTGGTAAAAATTCTTTACTTAGATTAGGTCGGATTGTGTGTTTAGTTTGTTATATATCTTGTAATATGTTTACTCTATTTTAGTGAAGTTTGCTTTTGAGGTGTAGAAACCTCCGTGGATGTTTCCCCAAATGGATGGGGTTTTACTACATTAAAATCTTGTGTTCTTGCATGTTTCATCTTCCTCTCATCGACTTCTACTTGTGTGTTGATTTATAATTATTTTGGTTTTGGTTTTCAAAATTTGGATACTTAATAACTGAAATATCTCATTCATAACTTTTTATACACATCTTGCGTTAGTACTTGTTTTGTAAAAATGGAGTTTCTCAAACAAACTGTTTGGAGCCATTTAAATTGTCTTAAACCTTTTAAACAACTTAAGTGGCATTATTTTTTCAAATGGCATTAGAGCATTGGTTTTATAAAATCTTTTTGATCCTGAGATTCTGAAATTATTTTTTTTTTCAAAACAAAATAATGGATGAGAAATTTGAGAGATTAGGTAACCTATCCAGACGCCCACTCTTTGATGGAACCAACTTCCCTTACTGGAAAAGTGAGGATGGCTGCTTTCATCCAAGGTACATTGGGAGACGATGTCTGGGATGCTATTGAAAATGGATACACTTTTCCTACTAAACCAGTCTCATAAGGAAGTACTCTGAGGATTAGGAAATTGCTAAGTGAATTCACCAAAAAAGAGAAACAGACATCCCTTAATAATAATAAAGGAAAAAATTCCATATTCATGTCAATCAATGAACATGAATTCCAGAGGATATCTTTTTGTACTATCTCTAAGGAAGCATGGGACACTTTAGTGACTACACATGAAGGAGACACACATGTTAAATCTGTTAAAACCCAAATGTTAATCTGATAGTATAACACTTTGGTCATGACTGAGACTGAGTCATTTGATGACTTCTACATTACGTTGATAGACTAAGATACATGCTAATGGTATAGTTTATAATAGGAAGGAAATTGTTTCCAAAATTCTAAGGTCACTTCCACAAAAATTTCACAATAAGCGTTATGCCATTGAGGAGGTGGACGATCCAAATTTAACACCTGAACTCCTCAATAGCAAGTTAAGGACAGTGGAAATGGAATTAGAGTTTAATAAGAAATTAACTCATACCCAAAAGAAACAGTACACTTTTAACCTTGTCTTCACCTCTAAGTTGGTCAAACCTGAGTTGAATTTGCCTGAAATTGACTTAGATTCTGATGAGGACTGTAACTTAGACGGTTTGGATAATCACATTGCCTTAATGTCTAATCAGTTTAAGAAAATTTTGAAATTTCGAAATAAAGTTGCAAACAGATAAGGCAAACCTGCTTATTCAAAGTTCTCTAATATTGGGCCTCATGAGAAAAGATAGGACAAACACGAGACTGAAAACCAAAACAAACCTGGAAAAAACCTCAAAAATGTTGAGTGTTTTATATGTGGAAAATTTGGACATATAGAGATTGTATAGTCAATTTGAATAAGAATAACAAAAATAATAGGGTTGATTTGTGCAAGACCAAGGATTATTCAGGTGAATTAGAAACTGATAAGCCTGAGTCATCTAATTTTTTGTACCCATGTATGTCATTCTTTGCCAAAATCATTTATATTGTTAAGCCTATGACTAGTACTGAATCTAATAGTAGTATCTGTAACCATGTTATTTTGAATGATATTGTTCCTAATGGTTTATCTTCTTTATTGATAGATAATGCCACTAGTAGTTCTAATGTCGTGTGTGTGAGTCAAAGGGGACGTTCTATTGATGATGAAAATGTGTGTGTGGGTCCTTAAAATGAATCGTTAGGGGACACTTCACATTGTACACATAGTAACTCCGATAATGAGGACCATCCAGATATTCACATACTATAGTACTAAACTTCAAAAAGTAGTCAAGGACCTTACCCAGAAAATAGAATCCTTAAGCCAAATGATCAAACAAAATGTTGAAGAGTACACTTCTCAATGTCTAGATCATGAGAATGAGACTAAGGTTTTTGCTCAAAACATCAAAGAATTGTTTGAGTCAAATGGAATTATGGAAAAGAACACTAAAAATAATTGCTTTTTACTACGGAGGTTTTTGAGACGGCTAAAATTTGGGTCTCTAAAAGTTACCTTTTGAGACGGGTAAAATTAGCTGTCTTAAAAATTATAGTTTTTAAGAAAGCTATTTTTACCCATCTCAAAAAATATACCTAATGAGATGACATATTAAAATCCGTCTCAAAAGGTATACTTTTTGTGACGGCTAAAACAAATTTGGTTTCCCCCTTTACCGATTTTAACCAATTTGGTTTCCCCCCTCTTTCTATTAGCCAAAGAAAAAATAGAAAAAAGAAAGGAAAAAGGGATAAACAAAAACAAGTCAAGCGTGGTTGATTCTCAACGCTTTTACGGCCACTCCCCCCCCCCCCCCCCCCCCCCCCCCCGCCCCCATGCGGGTTTCTCCTTCTTCTCCATGCAGCTCTCTCTCTTCACTCATCCTTCATGTTGATTTCCATCAAAGTTCTACTTATCTAGGTTAAGTAATTTAGCATCTACAAATGTATTTCTTTGTTTATGCATTTAAGATTTGTAGTAGTTAGCTTTTTGATTTAAAGTTGTTGATTTTCATCTGAGAATCTGAACAGTGGACCCTTTCATTTCAAGATCTAATTAGGTATATTTAGTTTAGATTTTGTTTTTTCTCTTGGTGTTTAGATTTGGTTTGTTTATTTTTTTAAGGTATTAGGTGAAGTGTCTATTTTGAATCTTACTCAATTGTATTTATTTTCTGACAAACAGTCACATTAGGTATTGCAACAATTTGTAAATTGTTTCTTTTCTCTTATAGGTTGATTTTACATAGTTGAGCATGTATCACCCATGATAATGGGTTGGTTATATTTTGTTTTTGAATTCACCTATGTAGATGCTATTGATTGTATTTGTATTTTGTAATTGGAAAATAGAAAACAATGAAATCATTGTAGTATTGGTGAATAGTTTCATTATATGATCATTCATCATCTTCTTACTATGCAAATATTATCTAAAAGAAGTATAATACACAAATTAGAATTAGAAAGTTTCATATTGAACAATATATTCAACTTTATTTCGTGAGTTATAGTTCGAGCATGTAGATTATGGTAGTTTGTGAAAAAACACATTTGTTTTTCATATTTGGTTCCATCCCTAATGTACATGTTTTTCATTTATGGGTATTTGACAGGGAGCTACTGTTTGCATTATCGTTTTTCATTCATTTTGAAACATATTATCGAAGCCCGGGCATTTAAGTTACAACATTGAATTGATACGGATACGAGGTAATTTCAGTTCTTAATTATTGATCTATATCATTGTTTTTTGACAAAAACTTTTTGTACATATGATTTATAGTGATGATATGAAGTTGATGGTGAGCCAATTAAAAACTTGGATTAATTTGTAGTGGTGATAGGAGGTTGAGGGTGAGCCAATTGAAAACCCAGAGTGCAATTGGTTGTTTTAGTATGTTTTTATATTAATATAAGATAATATTTGTTTACTAGTTTGTATTAATTTTTGTTAGATTATTGATATGTTTGTTTATAATTAATAATCTAATTCAACTGGGCGGGTTTTGGTGGGGACCCACCCCACACCAGCCCCTAATGGGGGGGATTTTGGGTAAATAAGCGGGTGGTCGAGTCGGGTTTGAAATAAAAAAACATCAAGTTCGAGGCATGGTTGGTTTTGTATGGAAAAAGTCATGTTTAAGGGTATTATTACAAGTATTCTAGTTAAATCTATACACCGTAGTTAGTTTGGCACATACTCTTAGTTAAAGGACTTCAATTTTTTATTAGTTTAACATTAAAAAAATTAAAATCCATTCAATTGCTTGAATAAAAAAAGATATAAAATATCATAAAAATGTTTCAGGGTGGGTTTGGGTTCCTCATGGGATTTTTAAACGGGTTTGGGGCGGGGGTGGGTTCAACAGGTTTGGGGCGGGGTAACGGGGTCACATTTGGCCAAATCCGCCTCACTGCCATCCCTAAGTGTTACACTTGTGACCGGGCGGAAAAAGTGTGCGCGTGTAAAGTGCACAATCGTCGTGTGTTTCGCCGCCGCGATACAAAGAAAACATAAGCTACAACTACACTTGACAATCAAGCACAGCGGTAAGTCGGGTATCGTAAATCCACAGGGAGTGATTGAATTTTAGATGTTAATTGTTTTAATTAATTCAGGAATAAAAGTGTAAAATAAATTAAAGAAAAGGTGATAGGGTGGTTATGGTGACAAAACAAAAGAATAAGTTACGCTAAATTAAAGTAAAGCGAGGATCGGGATCGCATTCCACCAAACGGATCGAAACAACTACTAATTAGAATTAAGGGTCGAAAGCAATTTAATCGAGCATTTTCAATTAAGCATAAACATCACGCAATAAGGATTTTAAGCCAAAGTTGCGAGATTAAACATTTAATCAAAAATGGTCACACGCGGATTAAATTCGGATAATCGCTATAAACACTAACGTTGAATGACAAAGAAAGTTAAACGCATAATAATTCGACTTTAATACGCGAGGTTTCAATTAAATGCGATTTTACACGAAACCCTAAATTTCGAGGTCCGAACCCGAAAATGGCGGAAATGCAATCCCGACCCTATTTATCTAAGGGCAATACATGAATTAAACTAAATTAAACTAATTAACAAAGAAAGCAATAAATTAAAGCAAGAAAACCTAATTAGAAAACATGGAAATTATCTAGAAAGCAAGGAAATGAAGAAATACAACTATATTAATGTAATTAAACTTAAAGTACAACTTACAAAACAAGAGTACAAGAGAGGAGTAGGGCAAATCTCCCAAGCTTACAAACCCTAAAATCTAAGACAAAATGAAGATATATCTTCAAAATGAAGAGAAAGAGTATTTATACAAAATAAATCCCATGGCAAAATTGTAAATAAAAGGGGAGAAAAACAAATATCAGCAGGGCCGAATCGATTCGGCATTGGGTCGAATCGATTCGGTTGGAGAATATCTCGAGGATGCCAGAGGTGCGAATCGATTCGGGTGAAATCCAAATCGATTCGGAATGGTGGGCGAATCGATTCGGGTGAAATCCAAATCGATTCGGAAACAGAGGAACTGGCATACTGTCTCCAACCGAATCGATTCGCAAAGGGGTGAATCGATTCGGACCTGCAGGTTTTGAATTTTTCCCCTGTTTTGGTTGGTTTGAAATTCTCATCCGCTCAAAAGCCCGTAACTTCTTCGTTATGAATCGTAATCGCGCACCGTTCACAGCCACGCGAATCTAGCGAGGAGGGATACAACTTCCATGAGATGTCGGGCCAGGTACCCAAGTTGTGAAAAGACTAAAATGTCCTCGAACGTGCGATTGTGTACGAAACTTCGCTGGAATGCATCCGAACTTCACACTAAGCATCCATATACCTACAAAAGCTCAATTAACCCCTGCAAAACATGTTATCATAGAAATCCGAGGTTTTCTGGTTAACGAGCATAAATATAGGGATTAAGATACCCGAGGGGGCTAATAACGCGTAGGTTAACGGGTGAAATACGCAATATATGCGTCGTATCACACCCCCTAACTTACACATTGCTAGTCCCTAGCAATGAAATAGGAAACAACAAGAACTAAAACAAACCAAAAGCAGGAGAAAGAACAAAAGTCTGGTATAAAAGCAATAAAAAGATAAGGCCACTTTCGCGGGCGAAAGATTGCATTTAGCATATGCAATAAGCCGTTAAACCCCTAGGTTACCCTAGTGGACGAGTGTCGTCTCGTGAGGGTTTTCAGGGATGAAACCCACAAACATCATATGGTTTCCTCAAAATATGCCCAACCCAACATGCGACAAACTCAACAACAACGAAAAAGATTTCAAACATGTTATTAGCATATTGAACGAATTCAAGCTAAAGTCCGTTGTTATTAACAGGTTGAATGCACCTCATAGAATTGAAACTTCAAAAGTGGGAGGGGGGAGAGCAAATGCACAATGTGATTTGGTAAAAACTTAAATAAACCGGATAAACATAAAGTCGTGCATATATTCAATCCTCACGGGCATTACGCTCATCAACCGAATTCACTCAAAACAGGGAGGTAACACACGGAACATGCGGGCTAAAGAGTAAATGTAAATGGAAACTAGGCCGCACACATGTCACAAAAGAAGAACGCTATATATAAACTGAAAAATTGTAATCTCAATGAAAGGATACCGCACACTAAAAGAGGCGAAATGCATTTTCACAGATTATCAAAACTATTTAAACTTTTGAATTACATCAACCTAAGATAACATAGGACTTTATAGGGTTGTAATGTAGGTTTGGGGTTAAGGTACGAAATGAAAGGTATATGTATGGATTCAAAGTGTTCAGAGATGAAAAATTGGAATAATTGGAAGGATGCGGGCAATATCAAAAATGGAATGTAACTTATAAACAAGCATTAGATATAACAACTGGAGAGTAATCAAAGCTTATTGAAACAATATAAACAACTTTCTCTTTCTTTTTCTTTTCTTCCTTTTTCTCACTTTTTCTTTTGTTTTCTTTTGTTTTCAACTTTCTCTTTTTCACTCTTTTCACTTCTTACTCTTTTCATACTCAAATTGAAACCACACAACAATAATAACATTCAATTCCAAGCAACAATCCAAACAAGGGTATGTAAGGTAATATATATGGTATAAAACTCCAATTTGGAGTTGGATATGGGATTTTGGGTAGTGAAAAGAAAGGCTAGTATTTAGGCTCAAGTGGGTTGACTAGGGAACATATAAAAGGTGAGGTCAAGGTCATATGGGCGATAAAACAAAGAGGGCTTATGACCATTTCACAAAGAATATGCAATTCTTGAGTCAAAACAATATATGAAAATCATGCTCAAGTAACACATTTCAAGGATGAACTCAATTAATGAACGGTCAATGAAAGAATAAAGAGATTACCAACGACTGTAACGTTTTCAAAGAGGAAAGAATAGTGTATACACTCACAAATGAAGATAAGTCTCTAATGTCACTCGGTGTAAGTATATACAATGCAACAAAAGCATACCGAGTTATAAAAATCTTAAACCAAATCAATATAACAAGAATGGTGCATGTGCTCACGGATTAAAGTTTAATTCATGAAGTCATTCATAATATCAATAATTTAGGGACTAAAATCTAATAAATTCTAAAATCGAGAACATGCATCGTTGAATTGTCAATTTGCTCGGGCAATTATTAAAATTTATCATCGGAAACAAGGCAAAATGCCCAACAAAGGAGAAAAAAGAAAGAAAATATTTTTGAAATTTTTTTAAATTTTTCACAAAAAGTCATACTTAGTAACTAAATGTGAGCAAATCCATGAACTACACATGAAATGGATAGAATATCCTACACCCCCTAACTTAAATGTTGCATTGTCCTCAATGCGCATTAAGAACACAACACAAAGAGAGGAAAAGAACGATATTACCCAAAATTGGAGCGATCTCCATAAGCGCGAGTCCAAAGGAATCTACAAAACAAGTTAGTACCGAGCATAGCAAAAACAAATAACAAAAAGTTAACTAATTACTAGACTAAATTAAAAAGGAAAGAAAAAAAAGGAAATAAAGAAAATTAAAAAGCTAACTATTTACAACCTACTATTTAGGCTTCACACTAACTATACACTAGAAGTCTAAATAGTTGAGGGTCCACCATAAGAACGATTTGACTTTGGAGGATAACCGATGTACCCTCACATACAAGCATGCCTTCCGAAAAATATGAATTCCATTTGAACAACGGAAGGCATGTGTAAGGCGAAAGAAATAAACCATCGTCAATTAACAGTTTTGGAAGGACGATGGGGGATTTGGATACTACGGGGGACAAGACTACATTAATCTCAGAAAAATCATAATCACATCCCCAAGATTGTTCAATTGGAAGGAAAGGTGGGTCAAGTGCAAGTGAAAATCCCATGAGATGAAGCATCTCAAAATAACATTCTCGTTCAAGAATCGGGTCAAAGTCCTCAAGACTTTCAACCGATTCTTCCTATAAATTTAATTGTTCGGGAATAGTAGGGAGCAAAGAAAAGGAAGGACACACAACCTCAAAAGAATTGGAAGTATTTAAAAGAGATTGGAAATCGAGAGTGCTTGGATCACTCTCAATTATTTCATCCTCAAAAATGGGTGGAAGTGAAAAGCAAGTTTCAACCTCAACCCGACTTTGTGAAGAAGAAATAATCTCATCGAGTTGGACATTTTTTTTATTTGTCCAAGCGTCATAAATCTCAACTTCATCATTCCATTCCTTATTCCCACCATGCAAAGTTTCCTCCAAAGGCAATGGGGGATTGCTTGCAAATTCTTGACTTTCAAGTGCAAAACGCTCATACTCAAGAATTTGTAGGCATTCACGCATAGTCTTGGGAGTATAACCTTGAGAACTATTAGCATAACAGTTAAAATTATCTAGAGAGTTATGGTGAGACATTTCAAAAATAGGCAATTCAATAAAAGCAACAAGCGCCAAAATTTCAATTTCTCGAAACAATCTATCACAAGTCAAAAAGAAAGGAGAAAATAAAGAATACAAATATGAATGAAAGAAATACTACGAAATAATAAAACAATTACAATCTAAAACACACTCCCCGAAAATGGCGCCATTTTGTGACCGGGCAAAAAAAGTGTGCGCGTGTAAAGTGCAGAATCGTCATGTGTTTCGCCGCCGCGATACAAAGAAAACCTAAGCTACAACTACACTTGACAAGCAAGCACATCGGTAAGTCGGGTATCGTAAATCCACAGGGAGTGATTGAATTTTAGATGTTAATTGTTTTAATTACTTCAGGAATAAAAGTGTAAAATAAATAAAAGAAAAGGTGATAGGGTGGTTATGGTGACAAAACAAAAGAGTAAGTTACGCTAAATTAAAGTAAAGCGAGGATCGGGATCGCATTCCACCAAACGGATCGAAATAACTACTAATTAGAATTAAGGCTCGAAAGAAATTTAATCGAGCATTTTCAATTAAGCATAAACATCACACAATAAGGAATTTAAGCCAAAGTTGCGAGATTAAACATTTAATCAAAAATGGTCACACGCGGATTAAATTCGGATAATCGCTATAAACACTAACGTTGCATGACAAAGAAATTTAAACGCATAATAATCCGACTTTAATACGCGAGGTTTCAATTAAATGCGATTTTACACGAAACCCTAAATTTCGAGGTCCAAACCCGAAAATGGCGGAAATGCAATCCCAACCCTATTTATCTAAGGGCAATACATGAATTAAACTAAATTAAACTAATTAACTAAGAAAGCAATAAATTAAAGCAAGAAAACCTAATTAGAAAACATGGAAATTATCTAGAAAGCAAGGAATGAAGAAATACAACTATATTAATGTAATTAAACTTAAAGTACAACTTACAAAACAAGAGTACAAGAGAGGAGTAGGGCAAATCTCCCAAGCTTACAAACCCTAAAATCTAAGAAAAAATGAAGATATCTCTTCAACATGAAGAGAAAGAGTATTTATACAAAATAAATCCCATTGAAAAATTGTAAATAAAACGGGAGAAAAACAAATATCAGCAGGGCCGAATCGATTCGGCATTGGGCCAAATCGATTCGGTTGGAGAATATCTCGAGGCTGCCAGAGGGGCGAATCGATTCGGGTGAAATCCGAATCGATTCGGAATGGTGGGCGAATCGATTCGGGTGAAATCCAAATCGATTCATAAATAGAGGAACTGGCATACTGTCTCCAACCGAATCGATTCGCAAAGGGGCAAATCGATTCGGACCTGCAGGTCTTGAATTTTTCCCCTGTTTTTGGTTGGTTTGAAATTCTCATCCGCGCAAAAGCCCATAACTTCTTCGTTATGAATCAGAATCGTGCACCGTTCGCGGCCACGTGAAGCTAGCGAGGAGGGCTACAACTTCCGTGAGATGTCGGGCTAGGTACCCATGCTGTGAAAAGACTAAAATGCCCTCAAATGTGTGGTTGTGTACGGAACTTCGCCGGAATGCATCCGAACTTCACACTAAGCATCCAAATACCTACAAAAGCTCAATTAACCACTGCAAAACATGTTATCATAGAAATCCGAGGTTGTCTGGTTAACGAGCATAAATATAGGGATTAAGATACCCGAGGGGGCTAATAACGCGTAGGTTAACGGGTGAAATACGCAATATTTTCGTCGTATCAACTTGCCAGTCAGTTAAAGCGCACCACTCCCAATGTTGGACTTTATACTCCCCTTCTAGTCCACCACCAACAGGATGAAATGGGAGTCGTTGCAAGTTCTTAACAGTTTTATACATCATATGTGCTTATGGCGACAATAAAATAGGATTTTGCATTCTTTGTTCTAACCTACTGCTTAATATGCCAGGATGAACATTGTATTCCTTAGCAAAGACAAAAGGAACAATTCCTTATGGAAGGATTGCCTGCAAATACACAGATTTTGTAAGTATCTATGTAAGTATCTATGTATTGCAGATATCTGTTGAAAAAGAAGAAGAATATACCTACTATTGAATTCTAAGGCATAGATTCAATTTTATGTAAACTGTACAGAGATAAGACCATCTCTGGAGGATTATGCAAAAAGATAAAATAATCACTCCATGTAATATTGTATTTTACAAAAAATGCAAAAACAACGACTAATTGCTGCCCAAAACGATGGCTAATTTCTGCCCCAAATTAGGAATATTTGAAGGCCAAAATAGGGCGAAATGTGGCAAACACAGTAGCTAAATTATTTTCGAAGCATCTAAATTACGTTAATGTTTCTCGACTATTTCTGACCCATAGCTAACTGCATTTTGTATACCATTTATTGCAGGAAGTTTACTATCCCACGAGGACTTGTTATACCTATACCTGAGCCTTTTACCTTTGGAGCTTTTTCATTTATTCTCTCGAACAAAGACCTTGTCACTTATGTTCTCTTTAGTCTCTCTCTCAACCACATGCAAGGTGAGATATATTCAACTTAAATTTTTTTCATTATGTTGTCCAACGGTAAAAGGAAACGTGATTTGTATATTTAATTACATTAGTTGTTTAGAGTGTTGTGGCTATTTTTTTTTTGTCATTTTTGAGTTAATTTTTATGTTTCAATAGGTTGGTTTTCAAGAATAAATAAAGGAGAATCTGCCGAATTTAAAAAAAATATATTAAGTGTTTTTAAAAGTAAATGATATGAAGATGATTTAGAGAGGCATGAATCGATATTTCAATTATAAATTCATGTTTGTTTCATGTACCATTAACGTGATTAATCCCTCTTTCAATTTTATTATTGTGTAATTAAGTTGATTATGTATGTTATATGTACGTACACAGATTCATGGCAAGAAAACGTCGGCGTTGTTTGAATATGTGCAGTATCAATGTCAAGGAAAGATCACTTGATAAACAACCATTCACAACATGAGTGGAAGACGATTTAGATACACATATATCGATATCCCACCGGAGTGAGGTGTTGCAACCCCAACCAACGACCCTAGTGGCACTCAGTTAGAGACGTCAATGACCCATATCAACTAGGTAATAACACATCTTTATTCTATTTTTCTATATGTATGTGATGGCGTGTTAGGTAAGATATATATTGTGGGTATTCCTCCCTTAGTTTTTTGTAATGTTGCGGTTATTTCTGTCATTTTTGAGTTAATTTTTATGTTTAAGCAAGTTAGTTTTCATAAATAAACAAAGGAGACTCTGTCGAATTTTTTTATAAATATTAAGTGTTTAAAAGTTAATAATATGAAGATTTACAAATTTGATAAGGTTTTTAAATATTGTCATCTATAGGTACTATTAAAAAACATTACTTCCTTGTTTAAGGTAACTGACACTAAATAAATTTTATTGCAGGTCGAAATGTTTTGTGGACAAGGCAAGTCATTGAAGTCGTTTTGATGGAGGTTGTATGGTTCAAGATTGCGAGTTTACTTTGCTTACATGATTTTATTTTAGTAATAGACGGGATTTTATGTATTTTTTTCTAATGAGACAAGTGAAATTTTGTAAAGATATTTAGTTTGGTGGGCACAATGTTGAAATTGTCTATTTTATCTTTGTATGAACTCTAATTTTAGTTGAATAGAAAGTTGTGTGTTATATTTGTTGAAATGAGATGTCAAATATGTCAAATATTATTTTTTAGAGTTTTTGTTTAAAAGTATATTGAGCATATTATGGAATGGATGAAATTTTAATTTTGGCGCAAAAATTATTAAAGACGGCATATTTGCCGTCTCAAAAGGGTTCCATAAACGGGGACTTTTTGAGACGGCTAAGTTATCATCTCAAAAAACCCTTTGGGGACGTATGTTCGTGTCTCTAAAAAAAACTTTAAAAGACGTATTTTTTGCCGTCTCAAAAGGGTCTTGTAAGCAATAACCTTTTGAGACGGCGTATTTCCTATCTCAAAAGAACTTTTTGAGACGGCTTCTGCCATCTCAAAAATCTTTTAAAACGGGTCTAACACTACTCTCCTTTGTCATCTCAAATGGCATCATAAAAAGGCTTTTGAGACAGCTAGAGGACTTTTTAAGACGGTTGGAGCACCGTAGTAAAAAGCAATTTTTTGTAGTGGAAATATAAAGGGACGTTGTTAGAATTGGAACAAACTAAAGAAAAAACATCAATCGTCTTCAAAAAATTTGTAAACTTTGAAAATAACTCAAACGATTTTGAAAACGTTGTTGCTAAAGTAAAACCAATTCTGATGATAGAACTAGAATAGGATTTTTCCCTAGTACTAGCAAAAAAATGAAAAATCTTGAAACTATTAAGTTTGTCTTCGGTGGCAAAAGACCTATTGAAACCTGTCCAGATTTTCAAGCCTTGAAAAATGAATTTGATTTGAAAAAACAAAAGAAAGACATTGGTGAGGCTAATACCTCTAAGCTAAATGTTAATCATAAGGATAAATACGTATGTCCTCCCATAAGGAAATACAAATCATCTTTCCAACCTGTGCCCCCTAGAATTAAAGCTAGAGTCCAATCTTTAGGCAAAATCATGTTTAATAGTTTTTCTAAGGATACACCTCCTACGAGCCATCTTTATTGCTCAAACTGCAATTTCTTTGGACATTCCCTTGATGGATGTTTTTCTAAACATCTATGCAAACCTGTTTTTTGTTCACCTGTCTATTATAACATCAACTACTCTAGGAAAGGTAAAAATAACTATATTCTCCCTAGGCAACTAGATAATAACTCCAACTATCGTAATAGGAAGAAAAGATCTCGTACTGAAAGATCATCAACAAGAGGAAATTCTAGATTCATGCCTAAACCAAATGCTCAGAAATTTGAAATAAATCAATTTAGGCAAAATGTTTTCAAAGAAATGGCGAATGCTCGCAAATTTTACCTTATTCGAGCTAATCAGCGCAGATGTTTAAAAACTAGAGAAATTTGGGTTAGGAAGGATGAATTAAGACCCTAGATGAAATTTAATATCATGATCAGTGCTTTGAAAGCTGAGCACATAGCATCTGGATGGTATTTAGATTCAGGATGTTCTAACCACATGACTGGGGATGATACCAAACTTTCAAATAAAATTAGCTTCTCCGAAGGTAAAGTTTTGTTTGGAGATGGGGTATCAGATCATTGGTAAAGGGACACTTCATGAAAAAGGTTTACCTACTTTAGAAAATGCACTTCTAGTAAAAGGTCTAAAATCAAATTTACTTAGTATATCATAAATTTGTGACTCTAAGCATACTGTCACATTTTCAAAGAATAATTACAAAATTTTAAATGAAAATGGTGACTGCATTATTACAGTCTTTCCTACTCTGGATAACTATTACACAGTTAATCCACGTAATGAGGTTTGTAACATTTCTAGAATGGATGATAATGAGATTTGGCATAATAGGTTGGGTCACATAAATTTTGATAACCTTGGCAAATTGTGTTCTCAAGAAATAGTTAGAGGTCTTCCTAAGATAAAGCATATATCAAACATTATTTGTGGGCCTTGCCAAGAAGGAAAAATAGTTAAGTTTTCACATAGTAAAGTCAAAGATGTATTGACTTCTAACCTCTAGAACTCATACATCCTAGAACGGTTAGTCTATGTGGAAATAGCTACATCTTAGTGGTGGTAGATGATTTTACCCATTTTACTTGGATAGCTTTCTTAAACAAAAGTCAGACACCTTTCAAGAATTTCTAAAAATTCTTCTATTTATTGAGACCGAAAAGGATAGTCAAGTAAATCGTATTCGTAGTGATCGTGGGGAAGAGTTTAAAGACTTAGGAGTAACTGAATATTGTACCTATAATAGACTACAACGTGAATTTAGTGCTCCTTAAACCCCTCAGCAAAACGGTATAACTGAAAGAAAGAATAAGACTATTCAAGAAATGGCACGAGTTATGATTTATGCCAATAGCCTTCCTAAGTATTTTTGGGTAGAAGCTATTAGGAATGCCTGCCACATCATAAATCGCGTCTATCCTAGAAAATATACCAAATAGACTCCTTACGAGCTATGGTACGACAATAAACCTAACCTAAAATATTTTAGAACCTTTGGTAGTACTTGTTATGTGTATAAGGACAGAGAATATTTGTCCAAATTCAAAACCAGAGGTGATAAAACCATCTTCTTAAGTTACTCTTCAAATAGTAGACCTTATCGTGTCTATAATCTTCAAACCAAAATCCTCATGGAATCCATTAATGTGATTATTGCTGATATTAATGTTGATAGTAAACCCACATGACCAACTATCGTCGAAGAGCCTGAAAATATTTTTAACTGTGACTCTCCAGAGATAGATGATCATTTACGACCTGAGATGATAGAAGTACCTAATTAGGTTTCTAAAGATGACCCCTTAGACAACATGGTTGGTAATCTTACTGAGCCTATGCATAAAAGATCCCAGCTACGTAATTTTTCTCATTATGCATGCTTTATGTCTCTTGTAGAACCAACGAATCTAAATGAATCCCTAAGTGAATCCGTGTGGATAAGTTCTATAAAGGATGAACTTCTTCAATTTGTCACTCATGACGTATGGTATCTTGTACCCAGGCCTGAAAATAAAAAGGTTATTGGAACACGCTGGGTTTTTAAAAATAAAATTGATGAGATTGGGATAGTCATTAGAAATAAGGCTAGATTAGTTTCCCAAGTCTACTATGAGATTAAAGGAATGGATTTCGAGGAAACATTTTCACCAGTAACTCGCCTTGAATTTGTTCTCCTACTCTTAGCAATAGCTTGCCATTTTCAATTCACTCTCTACCAAATGGATGCGAAATTTGTGTTCCTTAATGGTATTCTTACTTAGGAAGTCTATGTACAACAGCCAAAAGGGTTTATTGACCGTCACCATCGGAATCACATTTTTCGATTGAAAAAGGCCGTATATGGTAAAAAAATAAGCACCCCGTGCTTGGTATGATTGATTGTCTTCATTTTAATCAAATAAAGGCTTTAGGAGAGGTGGTAATAATCCAACTCTACTTTTTAAACATTTTGACAAAACTGTTGTTATAGCCCAAGTCTACGTAGATGATATTTGATGATACGCAAATATTGCGTATTTCATCCTCTGAACCTACTCATTTCAGCCCCTCGAGTATCTTATTCCCTATATTTATGCTCGTTTACAGACAACCTCGAATTTCGACGTTAACATGTTTTGCAGAGATTAATTGAGCTTTTGTAGGTAATCCGATGCTAAGTGTGAAGTTCGGACGCGTTCCACTCGATTTGCGTACACAACCTCAAATTTGGGGGCATTTTATTCTTTTCACAACTTGGTCACCTAGCCCAACATCTACACGAAAGTTTTAGCCCAACTTTCTAGCTTCGCGTGGCCATGAACGGTGCGCGATTCCTAGTCCGTATGAAGAAGTTACGGAAATTTCAGCGGAGGGAAAAATATGAAAATCAAAAGAGGAGGAGAAAAGGGAAGAAAGTAATGTAGTGTGCTGCTGCTTGGCTGTGACCTTCTTGATTGATCGATCGATAATTTTGGTCGATCGATCTTTCTGTATTACCAAAAAATTTCCTTGGTCGATCGATCGAACCTTTTGGTCGATCGATCGATCCCCTATTTTCTGCAGATATTTTGCCTTATTTTTGTTTCTCTTTTCTTTTATTACCACTTACTATAAATACAATTTTTGTTGTAATATTCAGATATTAGGTAATATTCATGATTTTAGGTTAGTTTAGCTTAGGGTTTTGGGGTTTTTGCTTGGTTCTTCTTCATTTCTCTTTGGTTTGGCACCCCATTTGGATTATAAGTTGACTATTCATCTCCCCTACCATTTAATATAGTTCTATTTCTTCATTTCTTGCTTTGTAAATTAGTTTCCATGCTTTGTAGTTAGTTTAATTGCTTTATTTCCTGCTTTCCTAGTTTAATTAGTATAAATTAGCTTAGTTCATTTTGTGCCCTTAAATAAATAGGGTCAGGATTTTATTCTTCCATTAACGGGCCCCGAGCTCCGAAAATTAGGTTTTGTGCAAAATTGCGTTTAATTGAACCCGCGCATATTAAAGTTGGATTATTATGCGTTTAACTCTCTTTGTCATGCAACGTTAGTGTTTAAAGCGATAATCCGAATTTAATCCGCGTGCGACCAATTTTTGATTAAATGTTTATTCTCGCAACTTTGGCTTAAATTCCTTATTGTGTGAAGTTTATGTTTAATTGATAATGCACTATTAAATTTCTCTCGAGCCGAAATCTTGATTAGTAGTTGTTTCGATCCGTATGGTTGGATGATATCCCGATCCTCGCTTTACCTTATTTAGACTTAACTTCTCTTTTCGTTTATTTACATTTACACATCACCCTTTTACACTTTTATTCCTGAACTAATAATCCAATTAGGATATGTCGAACATTCTCTATGGATTCGATAGTCGACTTACCGCTATACTCACCAGTTGAGTGTAATCGTAACTTAGGTTTGTTTGTATTGAGGCGGTGAAACTAAAACAATGATTAGTGTATTTACACGAGCTACTTTTCGCCCTTGATCAAAATGGTGCCGTTGTTGCAGATTATTTTCTTATAGATTGTAATTGTCATATTAGTTCATAGTATTCTTTCTTTTGTATTTGTATTCTTTCTTTTAACCTTTTTTACAGGACTTTCACATTTGATCACTTAGAAACGCTCAAATTTTTCATGCGCGCACCTACTTTGTGGAATTTGCCACTTCGAGCCATTTTTGGGGTAAGCATGTCTTATTCCAATTCTTTAGGTAATCCTTTTTATAATTCTCAAAATTCTCGCAGGTCTATGACTTTCGGTGCATACTTAGATTCTTAAAGTATAACAAATTCAAATATGACTTTGGGCGAGTATAACGAAAGTCAAAATTTAGGTTATTGGAATTTTGATGATGATGACAATGATTTTGGGCCTTTGCCTCCTTATAATAGGAATTTTGAAAAGAATTCGAATAGTTTTCAAAATTCCAATAATAATGAGTTTTCGTTAAAGTCTGATGGAAATTTTCAAAGTTCCCATTCTAATGCATCTGCACCTCGACCCATGACTTTTAGTGAGGGTTTTCGTATGTATGAAAATTAGAAAATTGAAAATCGTTATTGGGAAGAAAATCATTCGTTGGAACATGGGTTGGATTTATTATTTGAGTCCGATGACGATTTTGCTTCCGAGACTTTCGAAGTCGAGGAATGTTTTGAACCAAATGAGGTACTTGTGCCTACTTTGGAACAAACCATTCTAGACTTTGCCCATCGCGTAATAGATATTGAAAGTGAGGATGAAAATGACGTAATATCTATTTGCAATGAAATGATTTCTTCTTTAGCCCCCAAACAAGAACATTTCATTGAAAATGATATTATTTCCATCGAAACTCAAACTTCATTCGATGATAATTCATCTCATCAGTTTGAATTTCTTTCATCCCTATTTTCATTCTTTATTATCACACCGTCTCAAGTACACGATGATTCGGTTTCAAACTTTAATGTTTTAAACCTTTTCGCCGATGAGGAGTACTTGCTTGATTCGCCTTCCACGATCGCATTCTGGCCTTCGTGTGCAGTACCTCCCATTCCAATTTCAAAATCATTGGTAGGATATTTGGCTTTTCTCGGTCTCCATTTGTTTTTGTCACCCGTTCAATCCAAACCCCCATCGTCCCTCCAAAACTTTTAATTGGCGATGGTCCCTTTCTTCCGCCTTACACATGCCTTCCGTTGTCCAAATGGAATTTATATTTTTCGGAAGGCATGCTTATATGTGAGGGTACATAGGTTATCCTCCAAAGTTAAATCGTTCTTATGGTGGACCCTCAACTATTTAGACTTCTAGTGTACAGTTAATGTGAAGCCTAAATAGTAGGTTGTATATAGTTAGCTTTCTTTCTTTTTATTTTATCTCTCCTTTTTAATTCAGTCTAGTGCCATTAGTTAACTTCTTGTTATTTGTTTTTTCTATGCTCGGTACTAACTTGTCTTGTAGATTCTTTGGACTTGTTCTTATGGGAATCACTCCACTTTTGGGTAATATCGCTATTTTCCTCTCTTAACTTGGTTCTTAATTCAGATTGAGGACAATGTCAAGTTTTAAGTTAGGGGGTGTGGGATATTCTATCCATTTCAATATTTAGTCCATGTTTTTTTTCTCACATGTTAGTTACTTAGTATGATTTTCTTAGAAAAATTCAAAATTTTCAAAAAGATTTTTTTTCTTTTTTCTCCTTTTTGGGCATTTTGCCTTTGTTTTCGATGATAAATTTTAATAATTGCGCGATCTAATAGACTTCCCAATGATGCATATTCTTGATTTTAGAAGTTGTTAGACTTTAGTCTCCATTATTTATATTATGAATAACTTCATGAATTAAACTTTAATCCAATGAGCACATGCACTTTCATTGTTCTATTGATTTGGTTTAAGATTTTTATAACTCGGTAATCTTTTGTTTCACTGTATATACTTACACTGAGTAAGCTTTGTACCTTTCGTCCTTTGTGAGTGTATACGTTAGTCTATTCTCATTGAAAATGTTGAATTCGTTGGTAATCTCACTACGCTTTCATTTGATCGTTCATTAATTGAGTTCATACTTGAAATGCATTACTTGATCATGATTTTCATATATTATTTTGACTCGAGAATTTTGTAAACTTTTGAAAATGATCATAGGCCATCTTTTTTATATCACCCATATTGACCTTGACCTCACCTTATATTTTTACCCTCATCAACCCCTTTGAGCCTAAATATAGTCTTTGATTTCATAACCCAAATCCCATAACCAACTCCAAATTGGAGTTATAATCCATACATACACTTTCCATACCTTTGTTTGGAATGTTACTTGAGATTGAATGTTGTTGTTATGATGTCGGTTGCATTTTAGGTATATGAGATTTTGATAAGTAAAGAAAAGAAAGTAGTGAAAAAAGTGAAGAAAAAGAGAAAGAAAAAAGCAAAAGAAAACAAAAGAGAAAAATGAGAAGAAGAAGAAAAGAAAAATAGAGAGAAAGTTGTAATTGTTGTATATAGTTCAATAAGCTTTTATTACTCTCCTCGGTGATATATCTAATGCCGTTTTGGAACTTGTTTTCCAATTTTGATATTTTCCGCATTTTCCCATTATCCCGAGTTTTCATCCCGAACACTTTGAGTCCGTATATACATTCCTTAATTTCATACCCTAGCATAACCTACATTACACCCCTAATAAAGTCCTATGTGATCTTAGGTTGATGTAATTTAAAAGTCATAATAGTTTTGATAATCTGTGAAAATGCATTTCGCCTCTTTTAGTGTGCGGTATCCTATCATTGAGATTACAGTTTTTCTGTTTATATATAGCGTTCTTCATCTGTGACATGTGTGCAGCCTAGTTTGCCTTTACATTTACTCTTTAGCCCGCATGTTCCGTGTGTTACCTTCCTATTTCAAATGAATTCCATTTGATAAGTGCAATGCCCGTGAGGATTGAATATATGCTTGCTTTAATGTTTATCCAATTTATATAAGTTTTTTGACAAATCAAACTTTGCATGTGCTCATCCCCATCCCAAATTTTAAAGTTTCAATTCTATGAGGTGCATTCTACAATGTCAATGATTTGGACTTTTTCTTGAATTCATTCACTTTGTTAATAATGTTTATGAAATCCTTTTCGTTATTGTTGGGCTTGCCGCATGTTGGGTTGGGCATATTTTGAGGAAACCATGTGATGTTTGTGGGTACCATCCCTGAAAACCCTCACGAGATGACACTCGTCCACTAGGGTGACCTAGGGGTTTAACGGCTTATTGCATATGCTAAATGCAATTGAATCACCCTTCAAAAGAGACCTTTTTCTTTTATACAATACTTTTGTACTTATCCTACTTTTAGTTTAGTTGTAGTTCTTGTTGCGTCATATTTCATTGCTAGGGACTAGGAATGTGTACGTTAAGGGGTGTGATGATACGCAAATATTAGGTATTTCATTTAAGCCCCCCAGAGTATCTTATTCCCTATATTTATGCTCGTTAACCAGACAACCTTGGATTTCTACGTTAACATGTTTTGCAAGGGTTAATTGAGATTTTGTAGGTAATCGGATGCTAAGTGTGAAGTTCGGACGCGTTCCGCTCGATTTTCGTACAAAACTGCACGTTCGGGGGCATTTTATTCTTTTCACATCTTGGGAACCTGACCCAACATCTCATGGAATTTGTATCCCTCCTCGCTAGCTTCTTGTGGCCGTGAACGGTGCGCGATTGCGAGTCCGTATGAAGAAGTTACGACGATTTCAGCCGAGGGAAATATAAGGAAATTAAAAGAGGAAGAGAAAAGGGAAGAAAGGAATGTAGTGTGATGCTGCTTGGCTGAGACCTGCTTGATCGATCGATCGGAAATTTTGGTCGATTGATCAATCCTTCTGTATTGCCGAAATTTTTCCTTGATCGATCGATCGACCCTTTTGGTCGATCGATCGATCCCCTATTTTCTGCAGATATTTTGCCTTATTTTCTTTTCTCTTTTCTTTTATTACCACTTACTATAAATACAATTTTTGTTGTAATATTCAGATATTAGGTAATATTCTCGATTTTAGGTTAGTTTAGCTTAGGGTTTTGGGGTTTTTTCTTGGTTCTTCTTCATTTCTCTTTGGTTTGACACCCCATTTGGATTGTAAGTTGACTATTCATCTCCCCTACCATTTAATATAGTTCTATTTCTTCATTTCTTGCTTTGTAAATTAGTTTCCATGCTTTGTAGTTAGTTTAATTGCTTTATTTCCTGGTTTCCTAGTTTAATTATTATAAATTAGCTTAGTTCATTATGTTCCCTTAGATAAATAGGGTCGGGATTTCGTTCCGCCACTAACGGGCCACGAGCTTCAAAAATTAGGTTTTGTGCAAAATTGCATTTAATTGAACCTGCGGATATTAAAGTGGATTATTATGCTTTTAACTTTCTTTGTCATGCAACGTTAGTGTTTAAAGCGATAATCCGAATTTAATCCGCGTGCGACCAATTTTCGGTTAAATGTTTGTTCTCGCAACTTTTGCTTAAATTCCTTATTGTGTTAAGTTTATGTTTAATTGATAATGCTCGATTAAATTTCTCTCGAGCCGGAATCTTGACTAGTAGTTGTTTCGATCCGTATGGTTGGATGATATCCCGATGATCGCTTTACTTTATTTAGACTTAACTTCTCTTTTCTTTTATTTAAATTTACATATCACCCTTTTACACTTTTATTCCTGAACTAATAATCCAATTGGGATATGTCGAACATTCTCTGTGGATTCGATAGTCGACTTACCGCTATACTCACCAGTTGAGTGTAGTCGTAACTTAGGTTTGTTTGTATTGAGGCGGTGAAACTATAATAACTATTAGCGTCTTTACATGCGCTACTTTTTGCCCTTGATCAATATTATTTTTGGATCCACATCCTTAAAAGAAGTTGACAATTTCTCCAAAGTTATGCATGGAGAATTTCAAATGCCTCTTATGGGGGAGTTGCAATTCTTTTTAGGACTTCAAGTCAAACAAAATTCATAAGGTTTATTCATTTCACAATCCAAATAGGCTTTAGATATTGTTGAGAAATTCGGCCTAAAAAATGCAAAAGATGCTAGGAAACCTATGAGTACCACCGTAAAAATGTCTAAAGATGAACATGGGAAATCTATTGATCCCAGTATTTATTGTAGTATGATAGGAAGCTTACTATACCTCACTGCCTCATGCCCTAACATTATGTATGTTGTTTTTGTTTGCGCTAGATATCAGAATGCACCTAAAGAGAATCATTTATCTTGTGTTAAGAGAACTATAAAATATGTTAAAGGAACTCTCAATTTAGGACATTGGTATACTAATGACACATCCACCACTGTAATTGGTTACACCGATGCTGATTATGCAGGGTGTTCTGGTGACAGTAAGAGTATGTCGGGATCCCGTTATTATATAAGAAATAATTTTGTAGAATGGTCAAGTAAAAAACATAATTGTACATCGTTATCCACCGCTGAATCTGAGTACACTGCAGCCAGAAGTTGTTATTTGCAATTACTTTAGATAAAACAGATGTTAAAAAATTATGGCATAATTTAAGATAAGTATCACATCTATTGTGATAATCAAATTGTAGTTACTATTTTCAAAAATCATGTGCAACACTCTCTCATAAAACACATTAAGATTCGATATCACTATGACACCCCGCATAATTAAACATTGGGTGATCAGGCATTTATTAAATTAAAACAAGTTTCTCTAATGGTCCATTCTTAGCATCACTATTGAAAACTTTTTAATTACTAGCTACCTAAGTAAAATTAAACAGGTGCCAGATTTTATCTTTCGTTAACACAATAAAATGTACCATGCGAAAATCTAAATAAATCATTCACCTTATAATAAAGTTCAATCCAACACAATATACATGAATGAAATACTTGCCGATAAACCATCGACTAAAAGTTCAAAACCACAATCCACAAAGCTCAAAAGAACTTAGTAACAATAAACCGTAAACGGACAACATGTTCATACAAGGGATATAAAATAAGATCCTACACTAGATCAGAAAGGTAGAATCGTCTAATCAAGATCCTGTTAGCATCCACCGTGCTACACCTTCGAGTCCGTGGAATGAAATCCTCAAGTCTGGCATCCCTCTGGTTGGACACCTAAAAAGTTTTGAAAATATTTTATAGCAAGAGTTAGTACTCAAAACATTTTAAAAATAATTAGCATGCATTTATCACAATAAAATTCAGTTATTAATTACACATGTTCGCGTACACTCTCTCTTGAGTTCTCTTCACCTCTCATCTATAGTGCACGCTTAACGTTTTATACTTATCCCACCTAGCTATACTACCCAAGATAATTAGACTAGAGTATTCAACTGAACTTATCTACACGTCTACGTTCCCGTACCGCCCATACAGTACATAAATTTATTAACATCCCTAATTTGTTAATTAACACAATAGTAACATTTTTCACATGATATCTTTCCATAACTATGATTAAGTCTCACCACTTAATTTTATCCTTTAGATATCCACTATCTAACATTAAATCTTTAAAATTAAGTTTCTCTACTCAACTTACTTTTAGATGACTACACATCATCTGACTATCTACTATCCCACCCAAGCGGATTATTTATACGGTATATATTTCACTCACAACATATACTATAAGGATCACTGGTCCGGATAGTCATCGACCCCAATCATCCTATCATCGTTTAACCTCCGTAAATAAGTTTCACTACTTAATATACTATAGTCTATTCCCAGTCTATTATAAATTTCGTGATTAAGTTTCTCTCTACTTAATTTACCACTTAGATGTATATCTATATATATATCATCTACAAGTTTACGATCGCACACAAGTATAAAATCATAAGGAATATATTTCACACACAATATAAACTAAAAGGATTTATTGGTCCGGCAAATCATCGACCCCAATAATCCTACTATTTACATTGGTCCGTAAATCCCTCGACCGCAATGTAAAGGCCATAAGTATGTATATTAGTCCGGCATTATCATCGACCCCAATATACCTACCATTTACATTGGTCAAGAAATCCCTCGACCCCCAATGTAAAGGTCATGCATATGTATATTGGTCCGACATTATCATCGACCCCAATATTATTCATCTTCGATTTGGTCCGGATAATCATCGACCCCAAATCGAGCTTTCATGTTTTGGTCCGAAAAATCATCGACCCCAGTACAGGAGTAAGCATACTTTAGGTATTCACCTAACCTAATAATCTAAATAATAGGTATTCACACAACGAAATTATTCATTCTTGTACGTAATATATTTCTCTCTCATATCTATCATACTTGTTTGCTTTACAAATTTATTTCACTTTCGTATTAATTCATGTATTCACACAACTTTAAGGGTCCTAGTTACCCCTTGTTATATGAATTCAGTATTTACCCTTGTTAACATACTAACCCAACAAATTTAAGCTCGTTCACACTTTTTGGTAATTATATTCTTATCATCTCGAATTAGAATACGTCACAATCAAGCCTATGAATCTCCACTTTGATTCTCTCACAAAATTAAATTCCAATGATAAATCATAGACCTACTTCCATATCATTATTCCAAAAATATATTTCATCAAAACCCCAAACACATTCCCGATAAAATTTTAGGCATTTGAGGCTTAAAAAGAAAGATCTTACATATTCTCGCAGCCGAAACGAATCATAAATTTTCTAGCAAATTAAACACCCTTTAGTAAAATTTCGATTTCTCCCTCTACAGAACTCCTATTGACCTGATTCAAAGCTCATTGGAAATCTAAGAGATATAACTTTCCATACATCTATGATTGATACTCTAATTCGAAGTACAAATCAAATCGTTCACGTTTAAAGTCACATCAAAATTCTGGCAGATTGTTATGCGCCCAGATCAAACACCCTGTAGTAACATGTTGATTACTCCCGTACAGAACTCCGATTGACCTAATTCCAAGTTCATTGGATAGATAAGAGATAGACCTTTACAGGAATATATGTTTCACACTCTAATTCGAAGTACAATTCAAATGGAATACGTTTAAAGTTATTTTAAAAATTCTGGCAGATTGACATCTCGTGTTCATCAATTAAACCCTAAGTCATTCAAGATTCTTGTTCTTCAACCAAGAACTCATAAAGATTCTATGTTAATCATAAAATATATTCAAATTTCATTTTGTCTTCACTTAGGGATTGATTCTACATGCAATCCTACCCAAACATGTGATCAATTCATACATTTAATTCAAGGTTTTCTAATAAAATTAACCAATTCTTAAAACTCCCTACACATGGGTATTAGAACATGAATTTGATTTGCAATAAACACTTGCCTCATAGTTTTTAGGGTCTGATTTTATGTTTTTGACGTTGGATTGATGTTCTTCTCCCTCCATCCTTCTTCCTTGGATGACTTGGGTGCAAGATTCAAGTCCAATTCTTCAAGAATCCATTCTTAATCTTTGGAATTTGTTTCCCCCTTCTCTCTAATGGGCTCTCTAAGTTTTGTGAGTTATTAAACCTAACCCCTAATTCTAATTACCAAATATAGGGTGCTAATTTTTGTAGGTCTTTTAACCCTTATTTTTAAAATGACCAAATTACACTCAAAAGGTGCGGGTTTGGTCTAAAATTGACCCGGGACCCAAACTGTACTCTCGGGTACACTATTTCGATTATTTTGACCCGTTCAAAATCATTCGTGACCTCTAAATTATATTCGGAGTCACTTAAAATATATTTCTTATTTCTCACCTCAAAATGGTCTACACGCGACTTCCGGTGACAAAAAATAAAATATGTACATATCACTCTCTATGCCATATATAAAAAATCCACCATTATTTGCTATTCACATACATAGTAAATCTCATAACTAAATATTAATCAATCTTTATCTCTCGATTAATAATTAATAATCACTTTTATTATTTAATCACATTAAATTACGTCACACGTGTAATTTAACTAAAACTAATTTTCGAATTAATTAAATCATAAATACGTAGAAATACGGGTATAACATACTTACCCCCTTACAAAGAAATTTCTTCCTTAAAATTAGGACAAGGCCGATACTAAAATCATGACATCTTATAGTACCCAAATCCAAATCATAATAACATAAAGGTTACTCCACTATACACCCACTAGTGGTACTTACCTATCGAAAGGCTTAATCACTGTAGCCTTAAATTTCAACAAACTTTCTCAATTCACTACGTACTGATACGCTCTATCATTCATATGATCTCAATACTGGCTCTATCGTCACCATATTGAGAAAAGGTTGCACCTCCCTATGCGCCAATTCCCCTTACTCACCACAAATCAATACTCCCTTCATAGGAGGAATCACGATAACTTCTGACCACTCATGTCAGTATTCAGAACTTCGACTCACGGTGGCGTACCTCTTACGACATTCAAAAGTCACCCAAAATAGTTTGTGGTTCACTCCACTTTTAACAACGGACTCTAAATCACGGTCAGCCCAAAAATCTAGTTATCCTCTCACCTGTAATCAACTAGGGGTGTATGGCAAGGCTTTCTACGCCAAACCTCAAAAACTACATCGTCCCTGATAAATCGGTTTAAGTTATTACACACACTCTACCAACGGTAATTTCTCCCCGTAATTACCCTATAAGTCACCACACGCACTACTCGCATTAGCTAGCATAATAAACCACCTCTCATCTAACCCTCGACCTATAGGTGCTACCATATGCCCAAAATAAAATTCCTTCCCTATCGTTTCCTGATAATCCCTATCAGAGGTGGGATTGGAGGATCTTATCCTGATTCGCAACAATATTGGGAGGCACCTTTCAACAGTACAATCCGTATTTCATAGAGAGCATAACAATCACTTCATCTCAGCTAATCCATTCCATACATTCGGAGGAATTCTTGCCATAGTCATGATGTTGGCAGCCCACCAATGCATTTTATCAGTCTACCTACCCATTTCATTACTAGAACCATAGGCTTGTTATCAAATTCTGGATGATCATCTCGATACAACCTGTTCCATGTATGAGTGGTGCATCCGTAAATAGTCTCACTATGTCTCACCCCTCACCAATTTTCACTTATAATATCTCATATTTAAGTTGTTCTGTATTCTCCCCTTCGTCCCCCAGGATATACCATTAGTCACGGCCCGTGCACTTTTCGTAACTGGGATACTTCTTAGATCTTCTTGCCTTATAGTCATCAATATGCTATGTGCGCGCAAGACACTCTTATCATTTGATTGAGCAAAGATCCTCTCTATTTTCCCACAACAGTTGGGACTCGTCGTTATCAAGAGATATCTTTTGAATGACTTCCCATAACCTTTTAACCTATTTAGAGTGTGCTAGATCTCTTAGCACATATATACTTGGATCATCGTTCTTCTCACACGACGCTCAAGCCATCATACCATTTTAGCTTAATTGATAACTACCCCACATGTATACTTCACACGCATTCATTTCCATGCCCCTCTATCTCGGACGATTTATAAACCATCTAACCAGGGTAACAATACACCCTATAATTCGCGCATATCTGCAAAACCATTGCAAACGTCACACATTTTTCTCAATATTTGCCTCATGTTCTCGACCGAGTTGTAGCACATGGGTTTTCTCAATCATCCCATAAAACATAATTTAATTCCTCTTGAGATTTGCCCAACTTTCGACTCATGGTGAGAAGAAGGCTTTAGTGCTTTTTCCCTGTACTACTATCTTAACTGTCCTTACACTGTATTATATTTCTCAGCTCAAAGTATTTCCTCAACACGTTCGAGGATTTATATTCAAAATTGATGCCCTAGCATTCATCAATGTCCCTCTACTCCCGACATTTATAAAAGTTCATGCGAATTTCATCTCGCATTAGCACCTGAATAAGGAACTTTCCCCAATGCATTATCACTTAGTATTGGTGGTGATTGAGTTCCATATGCCTCAAACACACAATTGAAGGACTGTCAGATGTTACCCTTAATAATATACTTATAAATCCCAACTCCCGTATCTCTAAAGGTGTTAAATAACACCGCGCTCTCACTATCACTAGGCATTAGCGATAATCACAATAATGAGCTTATATCTATCCGCTCAACAATAGACCTAATATTCTTTGAATCCTATCACAAAGTCCCTATGCACCGAAATCAATTACAACGAGACATCTATGCTCTCCGAAGTCTCCACCATAATATAATATAAATGTGAGATCAACCCTCTTTCAGGTGAGGCCTCATCAAACAACACATCTTTCCCTAGAACATTAAACAAGATGTCCTTTCTATCACCGCCCTCTATCGTTCCACCTACATCGCTAATCATTCCATACCCAGGGTAATATTATACTCGCACGATACCTCACTAGGACGAGTAATTCCAACATCCATATACTCCCTGTGTCTGCACCTACCCCCTGTGATTATTATTGAAGAGAGTCTCGCTATACCAAGTCAACTACATACACATTCTAGCGTTATCAGCGATATACCCACTAAACTCGTCTCACACGCGAATCTAGTGCTAATAGAATACTATGCCTCGCTCGTGTAACATAAAACTTATCCTACTACTCGAGAATAAAATTCATACTTCCAATAGTCAATAATACTAGTGGCTCAAATGATTCTTGGGCATAACACCCTCGTCCCAACCGAACCAAAATTTCTATAGATCGTTCCCCAGTTGGCCTAACACTCTTGTCCCCTAACTTAAGGTGTAATAGGGTCACACATGTCTCCCTACTCTTTAAAATTAAGACACCTCTCCGTATTATTACCATTCCTCTATCTATGTTGGGTATTACACGACGGTCCTTCTCACAGACATGGTAGTCTAGACCCAGGCTGCTACCTCTGGTGTTCCTTGGGCCCCACTTATCCTATCGAACTTGGTGTTGGCTTGGCCTGTCCTAACTAAACCTATTGTCACTTGGTAGTAAATTCCATTGATTAAAGATATTTAAATGGATTCCTACCATTTATGTAAGCTTACAGACCAAGGATCTTGACAACATCACATTGGTCATCCTAACTAGCATTCTCATTCACTCTCGGTTATTCATCCTGAGTTTCAAATCTCAACTTATGAATTCCTTTATCAAGTTCACGTGTCCCTTCACCGGGTACGAAGTTCACAAGGCTAATCCTCGCCTCCCTACCTTCCACGTTAGGTGAGTCTGAAGTTGTACCACTATTTTCTACAACGATGTTTGGAAAATTACCATCCCCTAAAGATTATCATGCTCGTTATCTACTCGAATAACATTATAATGATCTCTATCACGATTACCCTTTCCTGGACACTCTAAGACTTATGATGAGCCCTTCCCTCCTGCGGTCCATTTAACGCCCTTCGTTGGCTGCCTTACACTGGTCAAGGTACCATACCCAATCAAACTCATATATTAATCACATCAACTATACTTAATAGCAGGAGAATGTAAGCCACGTACCTAGAGGAATACAACAATCCTATGATAGGTCTCTATATTAATCAAATGATACGCTAAAAATGTAGTAAGCCGTACAGATCCTAAGGACACTAGAACCTGATTCTCTGATACCATCTGTGACACCCCCTCCTAATTAAACATCGGGTGATTAGGCCTTTATTAAATTAAAACAGGTTTCTCGAATGGTTCATTATTAGATTCACTGTCGAAAACTTTTTAATTACTAACTACCTAAGTGAAATTAGACAGGTGCCAAATTTTATCTTTTGTTAACACAACAAAATGTACCATCCAAAAATATAAATAAAATATTCACAATATACAAGAGTTCAATCCAACACAATATATACGAATGAAAGACTTGCCGATAAACCATCGACTAAAATTTCAAAACCACAATCCACAATACTCAAAAGAACTCAATAACTGTAAACCGTGAACAGAGAACATGTTCATACAAGGAATACGAAATAATATCCTACACTAGATCAGAAAGGTATAATCGTCTAATCAAGATCCTGTCAGCATCCACAGGGCTACAACTCCGAGTCCGTGAAATGAAATCCTCAAGTCTGGCATCCTTGTGGTTGGACTCCTAAAAGGTTTTTAAAATATTTTATAGCAAGATTTAGTACTCAAAACATTTTAAAAATATTTAGCAAGCATTTATCACAATAAAATTCAGTTATTGATTACACATGTTCGCGTACACTCTCTCTTGAGTTCTCCTCACCTCTCATCTATAGTGCACGCTTAAAGTTCTATACTTATCCCACCTAGCTATACTACCCAAGCTAATTAGACTAGAGTATTCAACTGAACTTATCTACACGTCTAAGTTCTTGTACCGCCCATACAGTACATAAATTTATTAGCATCCCTCATTTGTTAATTAACACAATAGTAACATTCTTCGCATGATATCTTTCCAAAACTATGATTAAGTCTCACCACTTAATTTTATCCTTTAGATATCCACTATCTAACATTAAATCTTTAAAATTAAGTTTCTCTACTCAACTTACTTTTAGATGTCTACATGTCATCTAACTAACTACTATCCCACACAAGCAGATTAATTATACGGTATATATTTCACTCACAACATATACTATGAGGATCATTGGTCTGGATAATCATCGACCCCAATTATCCTATCATCGTTTCACCTCCATAATTAAGTTTCACTACTTAATTTACTATAGTCTATTCCCAATCTATTTTAAATTTCGTGATTAAGTTAATCTCTACTTAATTAACCATTTAGATGTATATCTCTAAATATATCATCTACAAGTTTACTATCTCACATAAGTATACAATCATAAGGTATATATGTCACACACAATATATACTAAAAGGATTGATTGGTCCGGCAAACCATCGACCCCAATAATCCTACCATTTACATTGGTCCGTAATCCATCGACTGCAATGTAAAGGTCATACATATGTATATTGGTCTGGCATTATCATCGACCCCAATATACCTACCATTTACATTGGTTTGGAAAACCCTCGACCCCAATGTAAAGTACATACGTATGTATATTGGTCCGGCATTATCATAGACCCCAATATTATTCATCTTTGATACGGTCCGAATAATCACCGACCCAAAATCGAGATGTCATGGATTGGTCCGAAAAATCATCGACCCCAATATTGGAGTAAGCATACTTTAGGTACTCACCCAACCTAATAATCAATATAATAGGTGTTCACACAACCAAATTATTCATTCTTGTACATAATATATTTCTCTTTAATATTTACCATACTTGTTTACTTTACAAATTTATTTTACTTTCGTATTAATTTGAGTCTTCACACAACTCTAAGGGTCCTAGTTACCCCGTGTTATATCAATTCAATAGTTACCCTCGTTAAGATATTGACCCAACAAATTTAAGATTGCTCACGCTTTTTCGTAATTATATTCTTATCATCTCGAATTAGAATACATCACAATCAAGCCTATGAATCTCCACTTTGATTCTCTCAAAAAATCAAAGTCGAACGCTCAATCATAGACCTATTTCCATATCATTATTACAGAAATATATTTCATCAAGGTCCCAAAAACTTCCCCAATAAAGTTTTAGGCATTTGAGGCTTAAAAGAAAGATCTTACATTTTCTCGCAATCGAAACGAATCATATATTTTCTGGCAGATTAAAAACCCTCTAGTAAAATTTCGATTTCTCCCTCTACAGAACTCCGATTGACCTAATTCCAAGTTCATTGGAAATCTAAGAGATATACCTTTCCATAAATCTATGATGGACACTCTATTTCTTAATACAACTCAAATCGTACACGTTTAAAGTCACGTCAAAATTCTAGCTAATTACTATGCTTCCATATCAAACACCCTGTAGTAACATGTCGATTACTCCCTCTATAGAACTCTGATTGACCTAATTCCAAGTTCATTGGATAGATAAGAGATAGAAATTTACAGGCATGTATGGTTCACACTCTAATTGGAAGTAAAGTTCAAATGGCATACGTTTAAAGTTATGTTAAAAATTCTGGCAAATTGACATCTCGTGTTCATTAATGAAACCCTAAGTCATTCAAGATTCTTGTTCTTCAACCAATAACTCATAAAGATTCTATGTTAATCATCAAATATATTCAAATTTCATTTTATCTTTACTTAGGGATTCGTTATACATGCAATCCTACCCAAGCATGTGATCAATTCATACATTTAATTCAAGGTTTTTCAATAGAATTCACCAATTCTTAAAACTCCCTACACATGGGTATTATAACTTGAACTAGTTGTGAACCCTCGCAATGCACGGTAAAAGAGAGAAAACTATTTAAAGACGTTGGAACATTAAAAATTTATATAACTAATGATAATATAACGCATACAAAAATTAAATATGTTAGATTGTAATGAACTATAAGTACCTATCATGTGTCAATGATAAATTTAAATTATTTTAATCAAAATTAAATAAAAAAAGGCTTTGAATATATTAAAATATTAGGGTAGAAAACAACAACTTAACAAACTAATTTTTTATAATATTTGATCAAAAGTTTCATTAAATTGGCAATACTAAAGTGAGTGATGCTGTATTTTTTCTTCTTTGTAAATTCTTAATCCATAGCTTTATTACAATACTAAATAAAAAACAGTAAAGAATTTCTAATGAAAGAAATGCCTATGCACACCGGATAACACAAAAGATAATATCAACAATAAACAACACAAATAAAGAACCTCAAAATTATAACCAATTTGGGGTTTGTTATTGTACTGTTCAAATCAAAGTTATGAAATAAAAAGAGCTTACAAATGATGTTGTAAATAATATATAACCTTAAAAACAAAAATTGAATTTTGGTGGAAGCTAATACAATTTCTTATTTTTATAATCCTACTTTGGTGCTATCGATCCCCGTCAAAGTAGATGGTTATCTGGTCGTCTGTCAAAATCTCACTATGTTATTGTTCCTCCATTAGCTTTGTACTTTGGACTCCATAACCATTCATTTTATCGGATCTGTGGCCTCTAATTCTATAAACCACTGCCTTTTTTACAACTCTATCTCTTCCACACCGGACTTCCAATGTCCTCCCTAATTGATTTAAATCAGCCCAACCATTGGTCCCTATTATAACTACTATGATGCACAACGAATTAAGTGGTTAGGGTTGTGTGTCATATTGATTTTTTATTTTCATAAATAGGGGTATGAGTTTATTCACTGGTATATACATAAATCTGCCGTCTCTACAATACTAATGCTATAAGTAAGCAAACGTTGCTTCTCCACGCCAAAGGAAAGAAGCACAAAGAAAAAGCCCAAGCTTTTCATGCATCCAAACGACCTCCTAAACCGATAGAAGAATCCATTCCATATACCCAAGTTCCAATTGAAAACAATAAAAAAGATGAGAATAGAGGGGTTGATGAATCAATGGAACCACAACCATCCAAAGTCTCTTAAACAAAAAGTGGGAAAAGTAATAAGAGAAAACCTGAAGGTAAATCATGCAGTGGAGAAGTAATTCAGGTTGAAAAAGAAGAAATAGAAGATATCAAGTGCAGGAAGAAGAAGGGAAACACAGTGTGGAGCTTTATGGAGAAGGAAAGAGGGAGAGGAGTGGACACACTCGCACTAGTTAAAGGGAAACTTAATAGAAAACATTACTCATGGAGATTTGAACACGGTGGATGCAAGGGGATAGAGGGAAGAGGAACGAAAAGATTTGGGAAGAGAGACCGGGCAGATTTAGTTGTGAAGCTCGCTGATTTGTGAACAGAGAATAGATTTATAAGAATGCCACATGGATAGCCTTGAGCATGAGGCTCTTAAATTCTTGTGTAGCATTTTAGAGTATTATAGAGAATTGATTTGCAATAAACACTTGCCTCATAGTTTGTAGGTTCTGATTTTATGTGGTTGATGGTGGATTAATGTTCTTATCCATCCATCCTTCTTCCTTGGATGATTTGTGTGCAAGATTCAACTCCAATTCTTCAAGAATCCATTCTTAAGCTTTGGAATTAGTTTACCCCTTCTCTCTAATAGACTCTCTAAGTTTTGTGAGTTATTAACCCTAACCCCCAATTCTAATTACCAGATATAGGGTGAAAATTTTCGTAGGTCTTTTCACCCTTATTTTTAAAATGGCCAAATTACACTCAAAAGGTACCGGTTTGGTCTAAAATTGACCCGGGACCCAAACTATACCCCCGGGTATACTATTCCGACTATTTTGACCCATCTGAAATCATTCGTGACCTCTGAATTATATTTTGAGTCATTAAAATATATTTCTCATTTGTCACCTCAAAATGGTCTACACGCGGCTCCCGGTGAGATAAAATAAAATACGTACATATCACTCGCTATGCCATACATCAAAAATCCACCGTTATTTACTATTCACCCACATAGTAAATCTCATAACTAAATATTAATCAGTCTCTATCTCTTGATTAATATTTAATAATCACTTTTATTATTTAATCACATTAAATTACGTTACGACATGAAATTTAATTAAAACTAGTTTTCGAATTAATTAAGTCATAAATACGTAGAAATATGGGGTATTACAATCCCTTTATTAGTGAATTAATAGAATCTAAGGAATTGGAAATTATGTATTTGCCCACAAATCTTCAATTAGCTGATTTGTTCACAAATCCTTTAAATAATATCATATTTGTGTCTTTATGGAAATCTATTGGCATGATATTTCTTGAATAAATGTTTGTCATATCATAAAATATCATTCGGTCATATTCACACTAATAATTGATATTTGAGGATATAGGGCACGGGTGTTTCAAAAATGACAAAAGACGCCTCATATATCTGTTTCATGTAGGATATTCTTGATGTGACTCGTTGATGTTTGTGAGTTGATGAATATTTATCTTCTTTCTACCTTATTTGTTCATGTATATTTGTTCCTACCCTTTGTCCATTTGAGACAAAATGGAGGACAAACATTGAGTCCACTTGGACATTATTTTTTATTACTTCAACTAAAATACTTGATCTTAGTTATCTCATTTTTATGAAATCAGTACCTCGTTTTATCAAAATATTGTTAGGGTATCGATCTGTATTTAGTTGAGTAATGTAATTTTCTTTTCTAGGATTGGGGTAGATAGATTTTTGTGTAAGAATAGTATTTTCTTACATTTTAGTATCCCTACGATTCCTTGATGACTCAATGGAGATTTTATCTCATTTTTCCAAAGGGAGAGATTGAAGCACCGTATATATTTGACTCACTTGAGTCTATATTATATAGGCACTTGTCTAGTTTGGAAATCGTGACAAAATTTGAGTAATACCCTAGTTTACCAAAAAAACCTGAGACTCTACATGATATTTTCTCTATTAGTCTCAAAGGTATAATACCAACACTGCACCTAGGATTGCATTTCCATGTTGCATTCATATTAAATTAGGTGTGTGAGTATTAATTCCCATTAAAATATTTTTTTAATATTTTTTGGGATTTTTTAAATAATTTTTAGGTATTTTAAAAAATTTAGAATTGGTTTTAAAATTTTTTGGGATTATTTGTAAATACTTTTATCTCATAAAAACCTGGCTGGGTAGAATCCGAAAGTGGCAGAAAGATGTGTGGTACAAAATGGAATTGTTTAAACTTCAAAAATACGCATTTTTTATCCTATCTGAGCCACACACGTGTTGCATCCACAGCAACCCATATTGTGTTTTCTTACTCTCACATTCGTAAGAAACATTACCAGCCCTTGGATCTATTTTATCTATGGCTTGCGTGTTATTTTTAATAATCCAAGTCTCAACCTTGTTGGCCAATCAGATGTCATTTAATTGTAGTGAATTTTAATCCATTAGATTTACCTCGATCAACCAGAGTTAATCTCATCCGTTGTTTTGCTTCGATCATCCATACCCTTTCATCCAGCAGTATAAATAGATGACCTTGGTTATACATTTACAATCTTTGGTTCAGTCAAAAGTTGAGAGAAAAAAGAGAGAAGAGAGAAATAGAAAAACCGAAACCAAACCCTAGCCAATTTTCTTCAGAAAATTTACCCTGAGTGTTTGTGTCTTCATCCTCTTTTGAAGATTCATTCCTCTTCAGTCTTCAATCTCTTTTCAAACATAGTCACGTTGAGGGACCTTGTTTTCTCTTTCATAGAAAACAGGGACCTAATTTTAGTTGACACAAATCACTTAGATCTCTCTAGGTTTGATTTCTTTTTCAACAAATCCTTGTTTCTTGGTTGTTTTATACTTACATGCTCTTTCAAAACCTATTACCAACAAAAAAAATTGTTTCAAATTTTGAGAAAAACTAACTTCTATCTAGTTGAAGATCTGAGATGTAGGAAAATTTATCTGTATAAGTGTGTGTGTGTGTGTGTGTGTGTGTGTGTGTGTGTGTGTGTGTGTGTGTTGCATGCATGTGTTAGGCACTTCACCACTTACACTTTTCACAATACAACACTAAATAAGTATTTGTAGAGAGATTCTTGACTTTTAGAGTTGACGTAAAGCTAAAGGAGGAGGATCTACAAAGCTGGGAGAAAAATTACAACATTAGAGCCTTCAAAGAAGCCATAACTACCTAATGGAATTGGTAAAAATTCTTGACTTAGATTAGGTCTGATTGTGTGTTTAGTTTGGTATATAGCTTGTAATATGTTTACTCTATTTAAGTGGATTTTGATTTTGAGGTGTAGAGACCTCTGTGGATGTTTTCCCAACTAGGTGAGGTTTTACCACGTTAAAATCTTGTGTTCTTGCATGTTTTATATTCATCTCATCACCTTCTACTTGTGTGCTGATTTATAACTATTTTAGTTTTGGTTTTCAAAACTTGGATCTTAATAACTAAAATATGTCATTCATAACTTTTTAATACACATCGTGTGTTTGTATTTGTTTTGTAAAAAATGGAGTTTCTCAAATAAATTGTTCGGAGCCATTTAAACAGTCTTAAACCTTTTAAACATCTTAAGGGGAATTATTTTTTCAAAATACATTTTATATGTATATATATTCTTTGTACGATATATACACTCCTGGTATCTCTACTATTGGGCGTACACTCATACCACGCCATTTGACCCTTCTCCCCCCACCCCCCAGACACTTCAAGCAGAGAAAAGGACAAGGATAACAGGAAAAAAAGGTGAGTTATCCATGACAATAGAGCTTTGTCATTATTTGTTATAATTATGTAATTTAAATTCGAACAATGGTTTTTGTTATTTTAACTTTAATGCAAGTACTTTAATTTTGATTGTAATACTGCAAGACGGACTAAGGATTTTACTTAACATTGTTTTTTGTTCCATGAAAATGCAAAAAATATTTTATTTCAAGTTTTTCTATTGAATTTCATAAGCATGACATAACTTCATTAATTAAATTAAATATATTTTCTGACATAAATTAATAAAGCAAGTGCTTATTTCAAAAGAGTATTTTCTTAAATTAAATCAAAGTGTAAAAAGGTTTTCCCCATTGACACCCGAAATCGGGGCGTCACGGTATTGACCATTTATTGCATTTGGCTAAAAAGATATATTAGTTTGGATGAAAAATAAAAATGTGAATTTACGGGTTGTGTTTAATAATATTCTAACAATGTTATCTACACACTAGGCCTTAGGAAAATTATTAATGAGGCCAAAAATATTAAAATTTATGTTTCTACATCTAAATATTATAATAAGGGTTTTGGACCCCAAACTTTCATGGAACTACAACTTGCACCCTAGACTTGTTAAAATGTGCTATTTTAGCACTATATTTGTATTTTTGGACTTAATTATAAATCAACCCCTAAACTTTGGTATAATTAAAATACAACCCATAAACTTTAGGAATTACAAAGTAGTACCTAAACTTTTAAATATTATAAAAACAACACTTATTTTCAAAATTTTATAAAAGAACCCCTAAACTTGTTAGTTTTTGGAATTAGTCCCTAATGTTTCAATGTTATTGGACTTAGTTTGTAAAGGAGTTAAAAAGTAACCTGACACTTTGGAAATTAATAAATGAACCTTAACGCTTGTGTTAAATGAACTCAACATTCAAGAGGTTGAAAAGAAAAATATGTATGTTTACGTATTTTATGAGGACAAAAAGTGTAAATCTAATAGAAGGGTATTTATATAAATAATAAATACGGTGGTAAGTTGGGTATTTTGTTAAAAATGGTGGTTGGATCGCAAAGGAATAAACTTAATAAAAGTGAAAGTTTTTCACAAAGTAGTTATTGGGATAAATTTAAGAAGGACTCCACGCTTTTGCGTGTGACTTTGCTTATATCCAAAACAATTGGCTAGTAAAGCAATTGGTAGTGACATTTATGGTGATGGTGAAAGACCATAAACATAAATAGGATTCGGTAAACTCAATTATAAATTATAATTTTGAAAAAATAATGTATTTGATAAAGTCCAAAAAACGATAATTCATTATTAAATGATCATGGAGTTGGTATTATAAGTTTAAATAAACCAGTCCCAAGTCTTGAAAAATTAAAAAAAATGGAATTAATGAACTTCACAATGCTAAATAAAATAAGAAATTTAGTATCTAAATTAAAGGTATAAAAATATTACTGTTGGGTGTGTGAGAAAACCTATGAGGGTCACGGCCTAGGTTTTACACTAGTATGTGTGAATAAATTAATAGGTTGCTTAAAGAATGATTATTATGATAACTGGGTGTTTTGAATGACCTTGTGATTGAGCATATTACCAAGTTTAACAATATTTTGTTTGTGTGAACAATTTGATATAAAAAGATAATAATTAGATGTTTGAGTAATCCCGTGATGGGGCACGATCTCACACTTGACGCTTTTCTGTATACAAAATTATTTCCAAACATCGAGTAATTTTATGAAAAGGCTATTTTAAAAAACAATAGGCGTTTATTAATTTGAAGTTCAATTGATGTTTTTTAAAAGATAGTGGATGATATAAAGATAGCCCAAGAATAAGAATTTTATAAATAATTGTCTGAGTTAATATAATAAAATAATATTTTTTATATAAAATGGTGACTTTGAGAAGATGAGGGTTAATGGTACTTAACCTAATTTAACGACGATGTTTTCCAAGTAAAAAATGACTAATGCATATACTATTTAGTAATTACGTGTAGAATTGGTTTAGAATTATACTGTTTAAATTATTGCATTTGTTCTTTCTTTCATTCATTTTTGTATTGTATTGTATTATGTTGGGAACCCCTACTGGGCACCTGATCTCCTCTTCCTTTTATTAGGAGGTTAGTTGATGTTTTGTCTTTCAAGTGAGTTTTACTGAAAATTAATTCTTTATTATTACGCCAGTCTCGGATTACTTGAGCCTGAGATATTTCCAAAGGGGATCCACACTTGTTGAAATTATGCTAATATACATCGAAAACCGAATTGCACACTTATTTGGTAATTTTAATTCATTAAATTGACTAGAAACTTTACTTAAGTTGTCTCACATCATTTTGCACCTAGTGTGGACATACCAGCTTGGATTGAGCCATGGATAACCCTTAAATACAGGTTCGTGTGTAACAACATGTTTCCCTCTTTATGGTTCATATTGATATATTTTGGGAGGATTTTTAAGAAGATGGAGATACTATTGTGTTGATCATACTTTTGTAGGTGTCATCATGCGATTCCGAGTCAACCCAATCCATACTCGACTTTGGTTATGTCATCTATCTATTCAATTTCATATGTATTGCGATATGAATCTCTAATTATCTAGATAATATGAAGTGAGGTTTGTTTACCGTAATCAAGTATAATTGGTTTCTGGAATTTATCCACTAAATAGCCAAAAAGAGATATTGAAATGTATGTACCCATTTATTGTAGTACATTTGACTTAATTGTATGTCAAAACATTTGAGTCGTGCATTATTAATCCAAAATAATTGATTTCATATATATGTTTGGTATAGAGAGTCTTATTCACTAAACATCGATGAATATTGAAAATTAAGCATCATATATGGGTTCTCTACTTAAAAGACTTTCGCCACTGCTCATTTGAAATTTATCCTTTTTATGGATCACTGAACGTCTAAGGCTATGCACACACACGTTTTTTTTATATAACTTTGATAAAATGTTATTTTCGGATGAATAAGTGACCTCGTATATTGAGGTGTGTTGTGTTTAACCTAAGGCAAATGATTGATTTTAAAAATGTTGTCTATTTAGTAAGAATCAAAGTTTTTCCCCTAAACCATTTATAAGATGATGATTTGAGCTCGTGCGTATGACCTGGAAGGTTTTAGTCCACTACCAAAAATCGTTCGCATATCTGGATTTTGTATCTGTGCACGCGGGTATACATTTTTTTGTGTTACTAGATCACTATTAAAAGTTGTGCACACAAACTAGTTTTTACCCGTTCACACGATATTTCTAGATATGCAAAATAATTTTGATATATAGATTATTTTTCCTCCATTTCAAAATATCTTAATTCCTCTATACTTATCCTATATATTGAGATAGTGTTTTCGAGGTTCGAATCATATCAATTGCATCTCTTTAAAATCACCCATTTCTTTCACAATTGAGAGAAAACCTAGATCTATATTTAATCTAAATTTTTTAGGAATGGGGAGTTTTTTGTTATCAAATCCACTTAGCTTATATTCAATCGAATTGATCCGTATCATAATTGAAGATTAAAACTCATATCAAAAATAGGTATTTGAGATTAGGAGCTGAAGAATGGGGCAATTCTAAGTACGACAATGTGACTTATTCTTTCGTGTGATGGAGATTTAGACAAATCACTCATTGTTAATGGGAGGAGTTCAATTTCCATTAGATAAGTTCTTGTTTGGGAAAAAATAGTGGCATACTCATGGATTATATAAAATCTTTTCAGGTTCAATTAGATATTAGGATGCATTAATGATTTTTACCCATAGGTGGGGGTTTTCTCATAAATTTGTCTATATGTTCCAGAAATTCAACCTAGGAATGGCATCTCTTTAATTTTTTTCACAATTAACTTTGGTTTCCTATTTCATTGGTTTAATTGTAGATATGCTTCCTAGTCATCATCCCCCATAGTTTAATATTTAACTATGATCGCTAAAATTTAAGAGAATTTTAAAATTAGCCAAAATTGTACTAATCTCACTAAGAAACCTCTTTACCTCCTCTAGGTTTATTTGTGTTAACAAACTTGCCCTCAATGTATTTATACTCACCCAAAAAATAATATTGATTAACCATTTTTTTTAGATCGGGTTCTTTTTAGAACCATAAATGGTTTCATTTGAATAGAAATTATATCATTAAAAGTCTCATGCGATGTTGTATTCTCATAAGATCTCGTGCGAAGTGAACTTTAACAGTCTTCTTATAAAACATTTTATCTCGACCCCAATGACTTTAACTTCATAATTAATTCAATTTTAACAACACTACAATGTCTAGATTTGTAGTGTCATCGACCATAAACATTTGTGTAACCACCCCACATTTAATGATCATCATTTCTATAAAAACATTATGACTATCGAAACTACAATCATGACACCATCAACTACAATCATGACACCATCACAACAATCACCAACACATCACCATCTCAATGGTCAACACTTATGAGGATAACTACTAGGACTAACATCATCATTATTATCATCTCCATCATCCTCACAATATGAGATTATAGACCACCCTCACCATGGAATTCTCTCCACCTTTATTGTCCCCTTCACCACCATCATCATCCCCACCATTTCTCATATGATATTAACACTGACCCTTCAAAACCAATTTCCCACAATAATATAATGACAACCACTATGACTTTGGCATTATTCTCACTACTGCCAATATGACACATTCCATTATTGTGAAAAATAAACGATGTAAGATGTTTTTTCTTTTCTTTATTTTCTACATGTAGCGAACAAGAACAACAAATATACACATTATTTACATAGAATTAGCATGACATTGTAAGAGCATGTCCAATGAAAATGTAAATTAGAAGAATTTGAAAAGCCACATATGATTCAAATGCATTTAATTCACATCATGAGTATAAAAATATCTATAATGGAACCGTCTACAAAGAATTTGAAATTTATGTGGCATGAGTATTTGTATCGTGAAAAATTTAATATCTGCAATTTTAGAGAGACCCTCTAGATTTACATGGTCTTTTCAACAATGTGAAATAAATTAATTGTGGTTCCATCGACATTATACTCCGAGATACTTATCCACTACAACTAATTATGTACTTCTTTCATTCCACTTACAATATACGTTAAGATATAGACATTATCATTTGAGATGAATTTTTATATGGAAAATTTGTGTGGGATTTAGTATTTGAAAATATGAACTGCATGAGGCCAACTAAGTGAGAGTACGATACCCCTTAGCTGATAAGTGTATATTTGGATATATCCAAATATACTCGCTGATGAACAACTAATAAGTGGAAAGGGTAAAGTACACCCAAAGAGATATCTTGCAACAAGTAGTATAAATTACAAGCATCATCCTTAAGTTGGTACATGTGAAATTTAGATCCTATAACCTTTGACAATTTTTATTCTTAAATATAAATAAAAATATCCCCTTTGTGGACAGAAATAATTTTTTGAACCACATACATATTATTTTCCTTTTTGTGTTTGGTAGGTTTATTTTGTTTTGTATCACCATTTTTGGATAGAGTAATAGATTTTCCATTTCTTATGTCTTTTATACACTTAAAACTAGTGTCATTTGTGGGAATAAAGGTCCTATTGATTTCCAATAGAATGGATATGTCTCACCCCCAACTCGAAGTATTAGATCCTTTTTCATTCCCTCTATAAAGTGAACAGTCCTAGTTTCCATTATTTAACTCATGAGTACTAATCTAATGAAGGTTATGGACGTACTATCCAAGTCAAGTTTTTAAGATGATCGATGCCTACGATGAGAGCTTTTATAAGGAGGAGGGAATTTATTCATGTAGGTTGAAAGATATTTATCAGCATCATCGACTGAAGAGAATGGAGCCCAATCTTTAGTAGGAGAACCATAAACATTAAGAGGTTTCTCATTCTCACTACCCTCGGGCGAGAAAGACATGCAATCAAGGATTGAGCACGCAATGAAAAAATTGGCAGTCATCACATGGTATGATCTATGATAGATCTCTAAGGTGTCAAAGTAATCTTGAGAGAGATGGGGTACATAGACATATCCCAAAAGAGTTGGAATAATGAGTGACATGAGTTGGGTATTGTTCTATGAGGGGGAGTAGGTGACGAAATCTTACAAACAAGGTGGAACAACCTTTAGCTAGTAATCCAGAAGAGGTCAACCCTCCCCAAAAGTTTATGTAATCATGATTCAATATATATGTTATAAAAACTGACACAACCAACCCTGTTCATCAGTATAGTCAATGTATGATGCTCTACAATAACAGTGAGGCTCCGATGTGCCGTATCTTACCCTCAAGACTTAAAAGCATAGTGAAAGAGTGGTTTGACAATCTTTTCACTAAGTTGGTAGAGAACTTTGGGAATTTGGTTTAATACTTCACTTCAAGATTAATCACCATCATCTTGTATCCTAAGAAGATTGATTCCCTAATAATACTCAAGAAAAAGTCACAAGAAATGTACGAGGTTATTGGGAAATGTACAAGGTAGAGGATTGTTCTGAGTAGGTCGTTGTTTTATCCTTCAAATTCGGATTGTCCAATAATTCACTATTATAGCAATATTTAACCAATAAATAAGCTACCATGATTGACGACCTCTTGTCCATGATTATAAATTATGCTACAGTGGAGGACATAGTTAAGGGATTTTATTATAATAGTAGTTAACCAAACAAACGTGGAAATGGGACAAATGAGAATGCTCCAAATAATGGAGCAAGGAAGTAGAATGATTCTTAGAAAAATAAAGATATAGTTAATCTAACCGAAGCATACCAAGAAATCAACATTGTCATTAAATAGCCGATCTACAAGAGCCTCCCCGAAATATGGAAAAATAGTCTCAATATGGAAAAGGAAAATTTTTATTTGTCCAATGAAGAGGAATTCATTATTAAGATGTTCTTATCACGAGGGTCTGTGACACCCCACATATTAAAATAATGAATGGATATAGTAGTCTCATATGACTCATTCTTATCATCACTGTCGAAACATATCTAATTGCTAACCACCTAATTAAATTAACAAGAACTGTCAATTTTCCATTAACATAAAACAATATTAACCAATCCACAATAATTTAGTACATAGTAATCAATATAAAATGAAATCACAATATAAAGTTTGAAGCTGAGATAAATAAATAAAGTCCCCGAGTAAACCATTGGGTAAAAATCCGTGTCATCCAATCCAACTAACTAAAATAATCTGAAATACATAAGTCTAAATAAAATGGACAACACACGCATCCAACACTAAAATAGAGAACCTAATGTATAATGTTAATAATTGAATCGGCTACATAGAAATCCTACCTAAAATTCAATTAATTACTACCAATTTTTATATGAAAGAATACTACACATAAATCGTGAAGCCAATATATACACTTGCCTTAAATCTATCGAATTATTAATTCTTTTGTGTCTGGTTTAAGATGGGAAGAGTCCTCCTCAATTTTCTTGTTAAAAATAAGCCATTTGGATATCCTAATAATTTACCTCCTTATTTTTCCACAATAACTTTCTCTATAGGTTTTTAGGTGTAATGTGACTGCCTCCTAAACCTAATATCTTATTTAAACCTCTTAACCCTGAAATTAGGTTAACCCCTCTACGTACCCCAGGGTACTTGATTTTGACTATGTTGACCACTCCAAAATCAATCGTGCACTCAAAATCACCATCTGAGTCACTAAACATAAATATCCAATCTCAACCAAAAAATAGCGTACTCGATTGAGATAGCGTCAATCCCCATCGTTTCTATTCACTATGACGTACTAACAATTGACCAAATTTAATTTACTTAATCGCACTTAGTAAATTTTATTTCCATATAAATATTAATTTTATTCTCACTAATTAATATTTATTAAATAAAAAATATTATTACAAGCACACGTGTAATTAAAATGCTAAAATTAGTTATTCAAAAATACGATGTATTACATACTTCCACCCTTGCAAAGGAATTTCATCCCTAAAATTTGGACGTACCTAAGGTAAAAATCTATGGATACTGCTCTCGCATATCATTGTCCCACTCTCATGTCTAATCATCTACATTATGGTGTCCCCACTGAACTCGAAGTAGGGGCACCATCTTTGACCAAGACTTATGCTCACTTCGATCAAGCATAGCAACCATTCTCTCCTCATATGAGAAGTATGGATAAAAATCAATCTCCTCTAGTGTGATGTGCCCCCACTCACTCCTGTGATATCTCTTCAGTGACGAAACTTGGAATAGGTTGTGAATCCGTTGTATATTCTCCGATAACCCCAATCTATAAGCAACTGGCCCTACATACCTCAGCACTATCTTCCCCTTCTTATATAACCTCAGGACTCCCTCCGTGGGAGAAATGCATACCAAGACCTGGTCCCCATTCTCTAGCTCTATTTATTTGATGTCGACATCAGTATAACTCTTCTACCTATCCTAAGATATCAGTAGGCATCCCCAAATGAGCTCAATCATGGGAATGGTGTCCTAACTCATCTCCATTCCCAAGATCTTCTTATCCCCCACCTCTGACCAATAAGTGGGCAAAGGATAAGGTCGTCCATAAAGTTCCTCAAATGGTTCCATGCTGATGGTGAACTGGTAGGATTTGTTATTGGTCTTAACCTCCCCTAAACTCGAGTATACACTTCCTGAGTATGTCCTCCAACAACTAATTAACCTTCTTAATCTAGCCATCTATCTACGGATGATACGTCGTATTCAACCGTAAATTAGTGCCCATATCCTCCTGAAATCCATGCCAAAAGTGGGACATAAAAATTTTGTCCCTGTCAGACACGATATTAATTGGTACCCTATGTAACCTCCCTATCTCGATAATAAACAGCTGGGTGTACTTTGTAGTCTTAAAATCTGTACGAACTAGCAGGAAGTGGGCCACCTTGGTCAGGAAATCCATGATAAACTATATAGAATCGTGAACCTTTTGTGACGTTGAAATTCTAGTGATGAAGTTCATCAAGATTCTCGCCCACTTCTAGACGAAAACCTCCAATGGTTGCAACATCCCTGTCAGTCTATGGTGGTCTATATTCACTAACTAGCATGTATTGAACTGGCAAACTCTGTTATGTCTCGCTTCATCCCCGACCATTAGTACTATCTACATATATCTTGGTACATATTATCCCCATTGGGATGTACCACAAACCTTGACATGTGAGACTCGATCACTACTGGGTGTCTCAAATATTCATCCTCCAAAATAACAAATCTCCCGTTAAAGCATAAGCCTCCCTCAGAACTAATCTAATAGGACTCTACCCCATCTTCCAACAAGTGGCATACCTTATCCTGATAGAACTGATCCCTAACCTGTGCTTTCACCACCCGCATAATGATGTCGAGAGTGATAGTCAATACTGCCATATGTGCTTTAAATACCTCATCATCATACCAAAGCTCATCCCACGTTGCCTTCCAAATGTAACACCCCATATTTTTGACGATTTAAATAATTATGTGATTAATTATTATTATTATTATTATGGGAATAAATATGCAATTAATTATTGTTGTTGGATTAATTAAATTAAAATGTGAGAAATTAATTTGTTATTAATCCAGATTTAAAATAATTATTAACTAGCGTGCCAAGGGTTAATACTTATTGTTGATAATTATTGAATATTACTGTGTGATATGTAATATGGAATTATGATACTTGATAAATTGTCGGAAGTGAGAAATACGGCAGTTTGGTAATTTAAGTCTGACGCGCGTGTGAGTCGTGTCGGGACTAATTGAATGGAATAAAAAGAGATTTTATTTTTATTAACTCTTATGGTCATTTCGAGTGCGCCATTGAGTCCGAGAGGGTCGAGATAGTCAAAATAGTATACCCAGGTATTTAGTTTGGGTCCCGGGGCGATTTTAGGCCTAACCGGCACCCCGAGAGGGCATTATGGTAAATGATATTTTTGGGCTAAATTATTGGACAAAAATTAAGAGTAATTATATCAGCCTAGGAAAGTCCATTAGGGTTAATAGGTTACACAAATCAAGAACGGCTATGGAGGGTGTGAGGTAGAACCAATTTCCAAGAGAGAAGGCTCGATTAGGACCACCTTGCATAACCGTGACCACCAACGCGTAGATCGCGAATAGAGTAATGCGTATATACCAACATCACCAATGGATCAGACCATCATATTCGAGGCAAGTGGTTATTACTTTCTTTCTTTTAGCAATAATTATACTCATGTTAGTCTAGGTGAAATTAATCATGATTTATATGTTAATTGGGTGAAAATTGGAGATTTAAATTATGATTAAGGATTTGTTAAATTAAAGGATGAAATCCCTTCATGTATGTAGAGGATTAATCATGGAATTTGATTATATATTGATGAACGAATCTGGTTTGATTATGTTCTTGAATTGGAATTTTGAAAACTAGGGTTCATGTGAATTAATTTGCGGGTTTTATGTAATTGTGATGATTAATGACGAATTAAGGATCCTAGGATGATAGAAATGATCTACAGTCTGTTAGGGGTTGATGGGTATTGATGATGAGTTGTTGGAAATTGAATCTTAGAGGTTTTTAGGTTCAAAAATGGTGAAAAACGCTGAAGTTTGGTGAAGAAGACGAGCAGTGCAATCTCGTGCGATCTCGCACGAAGTGGTTCAAACAAGATGGAGATCTCGCGTGAAGTCGTTCGAGCGAGATGACATCTTGTGTGAAGTCGCTGGAATGACACGTGGAAGTCGTTCAAACGACAACCCTTCTGGTTCGAGCGACAAAAGAAATTTTTGGGGATTTTTCTCAAAGTCTAGTTTTGAGTTTGGCGGTTTATTGGAGTGAGAGAAACTGCCAGATAGTAAATTTAAATAAGATGGAATTTCGATAAAGTATGTGAGAATAAATACTTTAATTATTTCGGTATAGAGAGAGAGTATACCTTGGAGATTACGAGAGAGATAGTAATCAAAATATTTATACAATACGTAGAGATGAGATTAAAATACGTATGAAGAGTATATATGTAGGTTGGAGAAATACCTATGTAAAATAGGATGTGTGTATACCTATTATGTGATATTATTGTAAGAGCACTAATGGGAGATAACCCGGGGGTGCAAGAACCTTATAGTTAAGCGCACTAATGAGTGATAACTCGGGGGTGCGGAAACTCTATTATTAAGTGTACTAAATGGGTGATAACCCGAGGGTACAAGGATGATTATTATTAGGCGAAATAATGGGTGATAACCCGGGGGTGATGGATTATTATTGATAAGTGCATTAATGGGTGCAAATCCGGGGATGCAATTTTCTATTGTTAGGCGCACTAATGGGTGATAACCCGGGGGTGCTGAATTATTATTGATAGGTGCATTAATGGATTCTAACCCGAGGATGCATGATTTTCTGTATATGTGCATTAATGGGTCTTAGTCGGGGGTGTAGGATTAGTATATATATATATATGGACTTGTGAATATTGCTACTGTGTGAAATTAGTAGACATGGTAATAAAAATAATTATTACATTGCACCAAGAGGTCTTAACCTAAGGGTGCAGGATTAGTGTATATATATAGGGATCATGAGACTATATATATGTATGAGTGTAATTTGAGTAATTTTCTACTTTGTGAGACTAGTAGATAAAATGAAAATGAGAAGTAAAATGATCTTAGTGAATCAAAGATTAACCATTTGAACGGTGAATAATGTAATTCAGTATGTGAGATAAACTATCTGAATAGCGTATTGCATGGGCGATACGGGAATACTACTAGTGAGCATAGTTAGTATTAGTATGATTTCTGACTAGTTAGACTGGGAGGTATAACTAGGGGGAGATTAGATGTACGTTAGGCGTGCACAATAGACGAGAGGTGAGAAAATCATGTGAGAGTTCGATAACTAACATGCGTCTAAAACTTGTTTTAAGAACCAGTTTTAAATACTTGCTAAAATATTTTTACACACCGGTCTCTGACCCGTTTCTTGTATCTCTTCTCTCTTTTGCTATATATATGTATTATATCAGGTGCTCAGCCACAGGAGTATCAGATTTAGAGATTTGGATTGCTTGACGTGCTGCAACTGCTGTGGAAGCTGTAGGTCCTTGCAGTAGACGCATTTATCCTTTCCATTCAGTTTTATCTAGACTTCTTGTTTAGGGCATATGTCGCCCACTTCTAGTTCTTTCATCAGAGTTATTGTATTCAGTTTAGTTGATGGTTTGGAGTTTTGAACTGAGAGTTTTACTCAGTCTTATTTATTGCAGTACTTGATTCATGCTCAGTATTTATTTACATTCCTATGTGTGGTGAATGGTTTATATTTTAAGATGGAAAGAAATGGATTTACTTGTTTTTATTAAAATTGGAAATGTTTTGGCACCTAGCTTAATTTTATATTAGGTGATTAATATGTTAAAAAAAATTCGACAGTGATGCTGAGAATGAACCCACTGAATATTATGTTTTAAATTGGTAGAGGACTGATCACCCTATATTTAATTGGGCGGGGTGTCACAGGTGGTATCAGAGCATCAGGTTCTAATGTCCTTAGGATCTGTGCGACTCATTATGTTTTTGCGCATCGTTATTTGATGTAGAGCCTTATGATAGTATTGTTGTGTTCCCTTACGTATGCGACTTACGTTGTCCTGTTATGGATTATAATGGATGTGACTCATTATACGAAATTCAGTGTGATTTGAACACCGAACATTTTAGCACGACCAGTGAGGGCCGTAAGAAGAACTGCGGGAGGAGAGGCTCAATAGAAGACATAGAGTAATCGGGGAAGAGTGATAGGACAAAAATCACCACGAGAATTACTTAAGTAAGAGATAGTTAAATCGTCACTCGGGAACTGTGGGTTCCCAGGACACAGTCATAGATAACGATGGAGTGAATTTAGGGCCACCTAGCATAGTCGATAAAAGGGAAATCAGAGGGAATCTTTTGAAAACCCATCGGTGAAGATGCAGAAAAGAAAATGAGAAAGTGTAACAGACCAGCGGAGGTAGAAAATCCGAAGGCAATTGTGTAGAGTGGGGCGTGACGACATGCAAAATTTAATTTGTAGTTAAAAAACTACAGCTCTTAGGAGCATCATGTTGTGATTAGAGGCAATCACCACATATGAAGATGTGTGTTTGAAATTTAGAGAGAAATTTGGGTGCGATTTGATCGTGAGGTCTTCCATTCGATGTGATAACAAAATGTGAGTGAAATTTTGATGTTTAGCACAATGGGTAAGATAGAAACCGATTGTGAGAGAAAGGTTGAATTGCATAATGAACTTCGTACCTGTCAGAGGGATATAAATTATCCAAAGGGTTTATAGTTGATAAAGGACCCGTGAGTAGAATACCAGTATGGATGAGAAATCCATCTAGGATGACTAATGTTGATGTCATCAAAGTTATACGGTTGCTAGTGATTGCAGTCCTTCCAAGAGAAGGTAGTAAAGAGGGTTAACGAACTTGCTGAAGAGCAGAAACTGAATTTAACGGTGTTAGTGAAACCCCACATGAGAGTATACCCAATAGGGAACTCAGTTAGATGATGTTAAGTGATTAACTTCAAGAGGACGATGAAGTCAATCAGGCTGTGGAGGCCAACCATAGTTCCGGATAGCTAGCGTAGCCAAAGGGACAGTGGAAGAATAATTGAGAATTGAGACTGTCAGTCCGAGAGGACATTCTCAAAATGGGCAGTGGGACCAGTGACGGGGAAATAGTTCGTGAAGTTTTCCTTATGTAAAGGAAACAGAACTACAAGTGTTGAATGTGTCCACAATTGAGAAGTGAGACTGAAGAGATTAGAAATAGTAAACTGTGCCAGTTAGGCATAACGACGGGAGGAGCGAGACTTCCAGCGAAACAATTTGGGGTCAATGGAATTTGGCCCAGGAAATTTATAACTCGAGAGTTATGGGTTCAGGCTGGACCAGTAGAGTCCTTGTTAATAGTAGCATACAGTATGTCAGGGTTTACGGGGCCCGGGATGTAAACGGGAGTTCAATAAAGCTATAATTGAGGCCTGGAGAGCTTGGTCCAACGTTTTAATAATGGGCGTGAAATCCACAAGATGGAATAAATTATCCATGGTGAGAGGGGACAACCATAGGATGAAATCTTAGAATGTATGACGATTGCAGATGTTCATGGGTCGTGATGGAAGCCACGTGTTGAGACCCTATGATTTGGCGAGACTGGTGAGGTTTTCCTTCTTCCTTGTGAGTAATGGATAGATTCTAGTGACATGAGTGTGCCATAACTTTTATGTAAATTGGAAACCCTAACCTTCGCATGCGGGTCGAGTTTAGTGGGAACGTTAGTTTTAACAGTTTTGTGACAAGCGTATTTCTCGTTGTTAGTAGGGCATTTTGATGATTGCCGGTGAATAAATTGGGTGGGCCCTAAGAATATGTCTTGTTGTTATAATTTACTACTTCAATAAGTCAGCTTTAGTAGAGATTATTATGGTAATGTGTAGTGATTAATTACCGTATGGTTAAATGATAGTAAAAATGTAGTGATATGACCATCGTGTCGGATACTCCGGGAGGAGTGATCTTAGTTTTGTGTGGCGCCACCTGAAATAGGGTAGGGCCCAGATATGTATATATATGAAACTTTCATGGTATTATAGACCTCAGCGAGTATAGTGCCTAATTATATGTGATTCCCGAGCATAGGAATTTATTTGTCTGTTAAGACTTAGAATATTTTTTGTTCTTATCGAGCGGCAGAATATAATTCGTTATATATTTATAGCACCAAGTACTTGATATAGTGAGGGCGCCATGCTTCATGTTACGTTTTTAGAGACATGAGAGTGGACGAGTAAAATTTTATTTCACAATACGTAGATTGTGGGAAAGTACATAGTAAGTATTGAACGCCTTACGGACCTCAACTACCGGCTAGGTTAGATAGTAGTGTATCGGGGGGTTCCTTGTTTGGATTTTGCTTTGCGAGACATCCCACGCATGAAACTAGCGAACGTCGGGAGTTTGAGAGAAGTTTGGTCGATAGTACATAAGTTTTGTATGTTGGTTATTGTACCTATAAAGGAATATAATTGAGAGCTAATAATTCTTTTATAACTTAAGGCCAATAGAGTAGCCTAGAAGTTAGTATTTTTCGGAATAGATGAATGATGCCATTGAAGGACGGTTTAAGTCATGACTAGTGGGGGTGGTTTAGTGCAACCCTACCACATCAGCATACCGAGTGTGCAAGAATTGAAGTAAGAAAATTTTATGTCTTTTGTATAATGATGCACGGGCATAGGGTGTATGGGCGCCCTGGGTGATTGAATCAGGCAGTGGATTATGATTAGCATGTGAATTCGATAACATGTAGTCGGGTAAGCCGAAGCTTATTAACGAAGTTTTGTAGAGACTTACGTTTCAAGATAAATAAATTTATTCAAGAAAGATGAAATGTATCAAAATACAAACAACAGTGGTGATGAGTTACGATGTAGGTTAATATTGCAAGGATAGTCTTGCAGTGGGTCACATGACGGATTGAAAAACGGTGGAAAATTCGAAACCGGTAGGGGATCCTTCCACTAGAGAATGGAAGAGTATCCTCAAGGATCTTCTCATGTAGCTAAGATGGTGATTTTATAGGTACTAAGATGCGATTGAGTACAGCCTAATACCCACAGAGGGATGGGTAAGGATAAGCGGTCTAACCGGATGCGGGAGAGAACATTTTATGTGAACCCTGAGATTTTAGGGGAGGGTAGGATCAGTACCTTCCATTAGTGGAGTTTGTGTCCAACTAATTCCTATAAGTTCACGTTCACGCAGAGTGCTAGTAGAAGTATGGCACGGTAAACTTTGTTGTTGTCCTACTTGATAGTTAAAAGTGGGAGACCAATTATGATTACAAATGTCGGGGGAAAATCGATATTATCATATATATTGTGTGTGAAATATATATTGCACAACCAATTTATTTGTATGAACGACACGAGACGAAGTCGTATGTATATAAAAAGAGGATAGATCTACTAAGGTGTTAATAGTAGAAGACTAGATAGTGAATATCTAAAAAAAAGATGAAGTAGTGAAACTTAAATAGAAAGGCTTGGGCAAGAGCCTATATGACAGGGTAACCTAGAGTTTAAAGCAAACACATGTGAAGTGTTCATTATTAAGTATATTAGATAGCGTACTATATGGATGGTACGGAGTAGCTTACTTGGGAGCACAAGGATGCGATGCGCAATATTTTTACAGCGTTGCCTGTACCTGGTATACTTTTCCCGAATTTCGGGATGAAATTCCGTTGTAAGGGGGGAAGTATGTAACACCCCGTATTTTTGACGATTTAAATAATTATGTGATTAATTATTATTATGGGAATAAATATGCAATTAATTATTGTTGTTGGATTAATTAAATTAAAATGTGAGAAATTAATTTGTTATTAATCTGAATTTAAAATAATTATTAACTAGCGTGCCAAGGGTTAATACTTTTTGTTGAGAATTATTGAATATTACAGTGTGATATGTAATATGGAATTATGATACTTGATAAATTGTCGGAAGTGAGAAATACGGCAGTTTGGTAATTTAAGTCTGACATGCGGGTGAGTCGTGCCGGGACTAATTGAATGGAATAAAAAGAGAATTTATTTTTATTAACTCGTATGGTCATTTCGAGTGCGCCATTGAGTCCGAGAGGGTCGAGATAGTCAAAATAGTATACCCGGGTGTTTAGTTTGGGTCTCGGGGCGATTTTAGGCCTAACCGTCACCCCGAGAGGGCATTATGGTAAATTGTATTTTTGGGCAAAACTAATGGACGAAAATTAAGAGTAATTATATCATCCTAGGAAAGTCCATTAGGGTTAATAGGTTACACAAATCAAGAACGGCTATGGAAGGTGTGATGGAGAACCAATTTCCAAGAGGGAAGGCTCGATTAGCACCACCTTGCATAACAGTGACCACCAACGCGTAGATCGCGAAGAGAGGAACGCGTATATACCAACATCACCAACGGATCAGACCGTCATATTCGAGGAAAGTGTTTATTACTTTCTTTCTTTTAGCAATAATCATGCTCATGTTAGTCTAGGTGGAATTAATCATGATTTATATGTTAATTAGGTGAAAATTGGAGATTTAAATTATGATTAAGGATTGGTTAAATTAGGGGCTGAAATCCCTTCATGTATGTAGAGGATTAATCACGAAATTTGATTATATATTGATGAACTAATATGCGCTGATTAGGTTCCTTAATTGGAATTTTGAAAACTAGAGTTCATGTGGATTAATTTGGGGGTTTTATGTAATTGTGATGATTAATGACGAATTAAGGATCCTAGGATGATAGAAATGGTCTACAACCTGTTAGGTGTTGATGGGTATTGATGATGAGTTGTTGGGAATTGAATCTTAGAGGTTTTCAGATTCAAAAATGGTGAAAAACGCTGAAGTTTGGTGAAAAAGACGAGCAGTGCAATCTCGCGCGATCTCGCGCGAAGTGGTTCAAACGATATGGAGATCTCGCGCGAAGTCGTTCGAACAAGATGGCATCTCACGTGAAGTCGCTCGAACGACACGTGGAAGTCGTTCAAACGACAACCCTTCTGGTTCGAGCGACAAAAGGAATTTTGGGGGATTTTTCTCAAAGTCTAGTTTTGAGTTTACCGATTTATTGGAGTGAGAGAAACTGCCAGATAGTAAATTTAAATAAGATGGAATTTCGGGAAAGTATGTGAGAATAAATACTTTAATTATTTCGGTATAGAGAGAGAGTATACCTTGGAGATTACGAGAGAGATAGTATTCTAAATATTTATACAATACGTAGAGATGAGATTAAAATACGTATGAAGAGTATATATGTAGGTTGAACAAGTACCTATAATTTATAATAGGATCTGTGTATACCTATTATGTGATATTATTGTAAGAGAACTAATGGGTGATAACCCGGGGGTGCAAGAACCTTATAGTTAAGCGCACTAATGAGTGATAACTCGGGGGTGCGGAAACTCTATTGTTAAGTGTACTAATGGGTGATAACCCGAGGGTACAAGGATGATTATTGTTAGGCGCACTAACGGGTGATAACCCGGGGGTGCTGGATTATTATTGATGAGTGCATTAATGGGTGCTAACCCGGGGATGCAATATTCTATTGTTAGGCGCACTAATGGGTGATAACCCGGGGGTGCTGAATTATTATTGATAGGTGCATTAATGGGTGCTAACTCGGGGATGCATGATTTTCTGTATATGTGCACTAATGGGTCTTAGCCGGGGTGTAGGATATATATATATATATATATATATACATATATATATATATGTATATATATATATATGTATATATATATATATATATATATATGTATATATGTATATATGTATATATATATATCTATATATGTATATATGTATATATGTATATATATATATATATATATATATATATATATATATATACATAGGGATGATGGTACTCTATATATATATACATAGGGATGATGGTACTCTATATATATATATATATATATATATATATATATATATATATATATATATATATATATATGGACTTCTGAATATTGCGACTGTGTGAAATTAGTAGACGTGGTAATAAAAATAACTATTACATTGCACCAAGCGGCCTTAACCTAAGGTGCAGGATTAGTGTATATATATAGGGATGATGAGACTATATATATGTATGAGTGTAATTGAGTAATTTTCTACTTTGTGAGACTACTAGATAAAATGAAAATGAGAAGTAAAATGATCTTAGTGAATAAAAGATTAACCATTTGAACGGTGAATAATGTAATTCCAGTATGTGAGATAAACTATCTGAATAGCGTATTGCATGGGCGATATGGGAATACTACTAGTGAGCATAGTTAGTATTAGTATGATTTATGACTAGTTAGACTGGGAGGTATAACTAGGGGGAGATTAGATGTACGTTAGGCGTGCACAATAGACGAGAGGTGAGAAAATCATGTGAGAGTTCGATAACTAACATGCGTATAAAACTTGTTTTAAGAACCAGTTTTAAATACTTGCTAAAATATTTTTACACACCGGTCTCTGACCCGTTTCTTGTATCTCTTCTCTCTTTTGCTATATATATGTATTATATTAGGTGCTCAGCCGTAGGAGTATCAGCTTTAGAGATTTGGATTGCTTGACATGCTACAGCTGTTGTGGAAGCTATAGGTCCTGGCAGTAGACACATCTATCCTTTCCATTCAGTTTTATCTAGACTTCTTGTTTAGGGCATATGTTGCCCACTTCTAGTTCTTTCATCAGAGTTATTGTATTCAGTTTAGTTGATGGTTTGGAGTTTTGAACTAAGAGTTTTACTCAGTCTTATTTATTGCAGTACTTGATTCAAGCTCAGTATTTATTTACATTCCTATGCGTGGTGAATGGTTTATATTTTAAGATGGAGAGAAATGGATTTACTTTGTTTTATTAAAATTGGAAATGTTTTGAAACCTAGCTTAATTTTATATTTGGTGATTAATATGTTAAAAAGTTTTTCGACAGTGATGCTGAGAATGAACCAACTGAATATACTGTTTTAAATTGGTAGAGGACTGATCACCCTATATTTAATTGGGCGGGGTGTCACACCAAAACTCTGCTATCTCCGCCCGTAGGCCATTAGCTCAACGCGTCTACCACCACATTAGCCTTCCCACGATGATACTGAATATCAAACTGATAATCCGTCATAAAATCTAACCATTTTCGCTACCACATATTAAGATTCTTCTGCATGAATAGATACTATAGAGACCTATGGTTCGTGAATAGAATGAATCTCTCACCCAAAAGATAGTGCCTCCAAATTCTTAAGGAAAAAATGAAATCTTCTAACTTCAGGTCATGTGTGGGGTAATTCCTTGCGTCGCGCTTCAGCTTGCGAGAAGCATAAACAATAGGCCGATCCTCTTGCTGAAGCACACCCCTAAGTCACTATAAGGATGCATCAGTGAAAATATTGTACTAAATTACTCCCCTAACCAGTGCAAGTACGGGTGCTGAAGTCGATTTATCCTTTAGCTTATCAAAAGCTAGATGACAGTAGTCATCCCAAGAAAATGGTACCCCCTTGCAAGTCAGATTTTTTAGTGGATTTGTAATCTTCGAAAAGCCCTTTATAAGGCGACGATAATACCTAGACAACCCTAAATATTTCTGAACCTCCATCGATGTCATGGATTGTCATCACTCCCTCATTGCTGATAACTTACTCGGATCCATAAAAATCCCTATGTCCGATATAATGTGCCCTAAAAAATGCACCTCATATAGACAGAATTTTCACTTCTCGAACTTGGCCAATGTCTGCAAAAGCATACATAGATCTTATACGTTATCATCCTTAGTAAAAGACTAGATTACTATAACATATATGAACACGATAAAAAACTGCTCAAGAAAATATTTGAACACCATATTCATGAGGTCCATGAACACTGTTGGCATATTTTTCAGTCCAAATGGCATCACCCTGAGTACATACTATCCATACCACGTCAGGAATGCGGTCTAAAGGGCATCCTTATCCCTAATGTGTAACTAATGATGCGTTGATCTCAGGTCTATCTTTGAAAAGAATGCTGCTCCTCTTAACTAGTCAAACAAGTCATCGATTCAAGCCAACGAATACTTATTCCCTATCGTTACCTTGTCGATGTCCCTATAGTCTACACACATACAAAGAGACCCATCTCTCTTCTTCACAAATAATACTAGTTCACCCCACAACAATGTACTTCACCTGATAAAGCCCTATACCAAGAGCTGCTAAATCTGATCCCTCAACTCTCGCATCTCTAGCGAAGCCACACGATATAGTTCTTGTGCAATTGGCTTAGTCTTGGGTGCTAAGTCAATAAGAAACTATATCACCTGACCGAGTGGAAACTGATATCTCTTGGAAAATATATGCGAACTCCCTCACTATCGAATCGATTCTAAAGAAATAACTACCTCATGTGAGGTCTCCTCCTCAAAATAATAAGATGCATTGTCAACCCTCCCTCGGGATAAGGCATCGCCATGAGGAACATATCATGTCCTAAGATAGGGAAGATAATGGTGCTACCAAGTTAATCCACTATTGCTCGGTACCCTGCCATCCAATCCACACCCAAAATGACATCATACCCCACCATATCCAAAATGAGCAAGTCAGCTGCTAAACATAATCTCCCAATGTCTATATCCACTCCCCTACAAATGAAGTCTATAAAGGCTCCACTGCCCAACGATGAGTCTACACACATAATGGTATTATTGGTTGCCTCTAATAGGTTAGTCTGAAACACCCTAAATCTTTCACTTACTTGAGTCTACATTATTTAGGCATTTCAATTAATTTGGATATTGTGTCAAAACATATTTTTAGTACGAACCTTCTCCTTCGTACATCTTGCAACGTTACTCGACGACTCAACATGCCTCGACTCTACTCAACGACATATTCGAGTAAAGGTATTCACGTGTATTGCACATTTGCACTTGACACATTAGGCACACATGCATATTTCTTAATCTATGATTTTAATTGTGTGTCTAATTAATTGTGCGCATAAATAGTTTTCTAAAAATGAAATTATATTATTTTTGTTGAAAATATATTTTTTTTAATAAAATTGGTGTAAGACTTGTTTTAAATAAAGTTCTTATTTTTTAAAAGTAATTTTCAGAATTTATTAAGAAAATTAATTTTTCTTTTTGAAAAATAATTTTGTTTAAATTAAATGTCTTGTTAAACAATTTTTTTTGTGTAGTACATTTGGTTTTGGCCGAGTATTTTTTTTTTTGTCCATGTCTGTTAGTACAAGTTAGGAGCCTTAGCAAGACTTGACTAATTGTACTTGCTAGATTTTGTACCATGCGATTTTAGCTTAAGAGATTTCGTATCCTTTTAGTCTAAAGACCTTACCTGCTAGTGCACTCTTTATACACCTACTTGGTTAGTTTTTAACCTTTAGTCATTATAAGTCTTAAGACATTTCGTCATTTAGTGTGACTATATACCACTGTTAGCTATACCTCTTAGGAGATATAGATGTCGGCCATATGTGTACATATTGTACCAGCGATTTGACCTTATAGGACTCCATAGGTTCTTAGGATTATTTTTTTAAACCTTAGTTGATTGTCAATACCTTCTTGGAGCTTACGGTTTTAGCCTCTAGTTGTTACACACTATAGTTTCCTAGTACACTTAGATGTACTTGTTTGGTTTTGTCCGAGATTTTAAGATGACTTAGGTTCATAAACTTGTTTCGTCAGGAGAGTTTCAGCTGGCTATACACCTTCGGTTAATTTTTTAACCGTCGCTTATTAAAGTCTTAGGACTTGATTTGACTGAGTTGTCAGTTTTATGAATTACTTTGTGAAAATTTCCAAGAGATTTATAGCCTTATATGGATTCGTTTTAACCTTTTATTATTTACCTAGGCTACAAACTAGAAACTCTTTAATTCTTAGCTTGATTTGACAATTCCCTATTTGCGTCAGAATAGATGTTTAGGATTTAGGTTTATTTTTTTTAAACCTTAGCTACTTACTTTCCTGAGACTTTCGGCCATACCCTTTATAACTGCCAGATATTCTTTAGATCCCATTGGTTGAGATTGAGTGTTCTGGTTATATGCCACCTGTCCAGAATATATCCGTTGGAGAAGTTTGTTACACTAAAACCCTATACTGCCTTGTTTGTTTCTTTAGTGGTTTTAGGTTCTTGAATCTTTCATAACCGACTGAGTTTGTGGCATCAGTTTAAGTTGTTTAATTTGTTAATTAGTTTTAACTCGAATTAATTACAGCCCTTGATTAATAACTTTTAATCTGAACCCTTGATTTTAAAAATTTTTCTAAAATAATGTTTTCTCACCTATATAAACCTCATTGTAGAGTTTATTGGAGTTAGATTTTTTGCGAGACTTTTTCAGTCATATTTTCTAGAGTGCAAAACACAAGAGGGTTTAATATTTTTAGAGAAAAATATAGAGAATTAGAGAGAATATCTAAGAGAGAGATTGAATGTTATTTACACACATTGTGTTCATTCTACTTCATCTTTATTCTGTTTTTTTTTTTAAATTCTCAATGATCTTGCACATCATCTCATAACTTTAGAGATTGAAATATTGTGTTATTGTAGAGAGAATTTAAGTGCTTTCATGCTGAAATAATTTTTTACAAAAACTAGAATTCCTTAGATTTTTAGATCCGAATTTTATTGAATATTTTTATGATCTAAATATTCTGATTTTGTGTTAGATGCTATATGTTGTTTAAATCAGAATTTCTCTGGATCTTGCATGCTTATTGAAAATCCTTTTAAAGATCTGTTTTCTCATATTTGTGAAATAATTGAAAAACACTTTCCTCATAAAATTGAAAATAAATTTTTGAGAGATTGAGAATACATTTTAAATGATTGAATAATCTTGTTATGTGTTCATGATAAGTGTTTTATGTATTTCTTATAAAGAATGTTTATAAGATTTTTGATTGAAAATTTATTTTGTAAGTTTTTGTATAAAACTTAATTGGTTGTTACTAGAAAATGAATTTTTCTTAAGTTTTTATAGAAAACTTATTTGCTTGATTACAAATGTGTTTTTGTTAAGTTTTTGAAGAAAACTTATATGCTTGAGATTTGAATTAAGTTCTTGTATTGTTTGCATTTAGAACATATTCACTTACACGTTTTGCACAACTAGTATGTTGTTGGGAGATCAGTTTTGATTGAGTTGGAATTCGCTAAAACAAGAGACAAGGAGTTAAAGTAAAGGAAACTGCAAAGGAGATCAAAGTATCAGAATCAGAAACGCCGTGGAGGGAAGACCTTTTAGAGTGGAGTAACTCGGGTAGGTATATGTTTCAAGACTGAATTGCTTAGGATCTTGCATTGCATGTTTGGGTGTTTGTAACTCTTGTAAAATTATTTTTAGTGGAATTTTTCATTTACTCAGTAGAGGGAGTCTTGGATGTTTTCCCGAGTTTGGGTTTTTACCACGTTAAAAATTCATACTTGTTATTCATCTTATCCTCATCTTATTCTTTGTATGATTTAGAATTAAAAAATTTACATGATTTAATTACTTTAATTGGAATAATTCTTCATATTTGATATATTGGATTGTAACGTAATAAATCAGATTGTTATTAATTTGACTTTAGAATAAATCAGATTTAAATGATTTTAATTTCCGCATGTATTAAAATCTGATTAGTTAGATAATAAAGTTTTTTCTTGAATTGATCATATATATGTTATTAGAAAAAACTTGCATGAAATCAGAGTATGTTCATTTACGCGTATGGCATAGTTTCATGGGCGCTCATTTTTTCATAGTCGTGCATGCAAATCTAGTAGCTATGAACCAGTTGGAGGCTCCCGTATCAAACAAGACCTACCCATATGCCTATGAATAGAAAATGTATCCTCAATTGCTAGCGGTGCCTGTTGCGCTTGTGGTATGACTGCATCTCAGAAGTTGTAGACACGTTTGTACTATAGTTTCCCCCGTGGTTGTGGGGCTGGTAGAGATGGTGTTGTATGTGATAACTATGTCTGCTTCCCCTATTAGACACCCTGTTGTGGTCCTTAGCCTAGTTGTGGCCAATTTTTTCTCTGATGGCCCAACTCCCCACAAGTTAAATAATGGCTAGGGCAATCTCCCTTCCTCTAGCCCTGATGGCCCTATCGAGGTTGCCCCGATCTCTAGCCCTGTTGTCCCCGACCCCATTATTCCCTTGGCCCCAGTGGCCCAAGGGAACATATTGTTGATGCTGAGGGCCCTGTCATCCCTAGATGAATCCACTACTACTGGTCAAAAACCTCTTGATTGAAATCTCTTAGCAGGATTCCCCTGTCGATAATCCTGATCATACTGTCTACTCGTGTGCTGCTGCAGCGTCCCACTAGTACTATTCCCACCTACGTTGCCTACTTGAATAGTATATCCCTCTATCTTACTTCCCTTTAGATGGATGTGATGGTCCTAGCAATGAAGTAACACATCATTGATGACCTCAAAGTAGGCGGTCAACGTTAAGTTACCAAGCAAGTTTTACCTGATCCTCCAAGTGAGTCTATTCATGAATTTTGACATCTTGTTCTCCTTCGTGTTCACATCGTTAGGCACAATGTTTTCCAAATAGTTAAACTCCTCCTCGTATTCATCCACTAACCTATCTTTTTGAGTAACATCCAGAAATTTCCTCCACATTTTTGTCTGGATTGCTGACGAAAAATACTTGCTATCAAACCGCACCCCAAACTCCGATATAGTCATATCAACCCTCTCCTCTGTCGTGATAATCTACTCCCACCACTGCAGTGCCATACCTGCTAGCTTGAAATTAATCACTATCTATTTTTGTGTATCGCAGCACTCGACTAGACGAAGATGGTGCGTCATATCTTCCTTCCATTGACTGGAAGCTTCCACGTTTAAACTGCCCTGGAACTCCTATAGATGCCCTTTATGGAAGGCCTCCCTCACTTTCTCACTTGCTGATGGCCCCGAGTGGGCCTGAACGACAGGTTCCACTCGTTGTTGTGGTTGGGTCTGCGTAAAATTATGTGCCATGGCTATTATGGGGGCATTAAATGCTTGGGAAATAATATTTCCCACCTCTGTGGCCTTCACCATCCCTTGTGGTCCCTGTGTCTCCTATTGAGCCTCTCCCTCATTGTCTTTCCTCGTGGCCCTAGATGGTCATCCCCTGTTAGGTGGCATCTGAAATCGGATTGAAATTCGTATAAGTTCACAGTCAAAATATAAAATAATAGCAGAGGAACGTAAGCATGAAAATGCGTAAGTATGAATGCAACAGTCCAAAAATTGGGCTTTATATCAAAGTACGCTTCACTAGAATCGTAGTAAGTTGCACAGATCCTAAACGACTCTATAACTGGATGCTCTGATGCCTATTAAAATAATGGTTGGACATTTCTCTACCAAAATAAAATGGTAGTCACATATGTCTCATTCTTAGCATCACTGTTGAAACATGACTAATTACTAACCACGTAATTAATTGGACAAGCAGTGAAAATTTTAATCTTCCATTAAAATACAACAACATTAACCAATCCACAATAATTCCATTCACCATAACCAATATAAATTAATTCACAATATAAAGTCTCAAGTTGAGATAAATAAATAAAGCCTCGAAGTAAACGATCGGGTAAAAATCACATCCAATTCAACGGCCTAAAATAATCTGAAATATATAAGTCTGAATAAAACGGGTAACATGACCAACCAATACTGGATTAGAGAACCTAATCTAGAATGTCAATAATAGAATCGGCTACTCTAAAATCCTTCAAGCCTCCACATCAATTGCATCTATGTGTCCGTGGAAAGAATAATCATCCTCGGCGTCCCTATGGATGGACAACTAAAAGTTTTTAAAATAGATTTGATACGAGTCAGAGACCATAACCTTTAAAAATATTTTGCAAGTTTATAACATGAGTAAATGAAAATGTTAAGAAATTTTCATATTAATAAACTGGTAGCGCACTCTCGTGAGTCATCCCTCACCCCTCATCTAATGTGTGCACTAACGTATGCTCTTGACCCTCTTAGTTGTGCTACCCCTCCTAATTAGCCTCATAACATTCTAGGTTTCACACACTACCATATCATACGTATTTTGTTAACTTAGATAACACATCTACTTAACCATTATATTTCTCAATTATACGATATCGATTCTTTTCAAGTAACTTTTAAATTCATAGTTATCCTCTATAATATATTAATTTATTTTCAATAATTGTCACTGGTTATTTAAACAGTATCCGCTTACTATTTTAAGTCGTATATTTGTCTATACATAAATATACGTAATAATATACTACAATAAACACACATATGTCGTGTATAGTCGCTATCCCTGAGAGTAATAACTCACTCGATGCAGTTCTCTATAATGATATCATTATTCTAGGCATGCTCATATCATCCTGGTTACTGTAGGTCGGACTTTCACACCGACTCAATATAAACGTATTGGAGTGGGTCATAGTCCTTCGACAATGAGTCATAACTATACTTAGAATTACCTCACTTCGAATATAAATCACAAAAAAATATAAACATGGCGCTATGACATGGGGTCGAAATTTAGCGTGTTGGGATTCGCCAGGGAAGACCATCCACATTGTACAATCTCCACTAATAGTACTAGAGGAGTATATTCCACATAATGTCATACACACAGATATCATAATCCACATATATATACTTCCCATATCCATGTGTGTGTGTGTGTGTATGATCACATCAACGGGCTAATCTGTGCCTATAACGCAAAGCACTAGTTTATTTAATTAAATTCTTCTCTTAATTGAATAATTTAACATATTTTCTCATCTCTGAGTTTTTCCGGACATTACCAACCAGTTTATTACCGAAAGTCCCTCTATTACGTTTTGTATTATACATTTTGAGTGTTTTATCTCCTAAATACCCTACGTACATGTAAATCGAGTTAATTCTCGTCTACCGGAATTACCCTTCATGATCACATCTACGGAAATGTTAAAACTTATTCACTGGACCTCAATTAATTTTCCAATATCCAAATCTACCCTTTGTTCATAATTAAAGGCCAATTTGTCCCTCACGGCAACTCCGAATCGATTCAGATTTATAGCCGAACCAATTCGCCTGATGAATTGATTTAATTCTAGGTAGGAGCCAAAAACTTACACTGAAGTGATTGGTTTCTTCATATCAAGTCAACCAATTCAACCCCAATTATGTCCAAATAGATTTCCAGGTCTTTTAATGATTTTCTATAAGAACCTAATCAATTTTTTCACTATTAGATTCATTAACAACATCAAAATCCAATCCAAATCTCATTAATTCCATCGTCACGAATGTAACAAAATTTTCAGATTTCTTCCTTTGTTCAATCATCATTCTTATAACAATCTTAATCTAAATTTTTACTACGTAAATTAAGATTATAACAAAACTATAACCTGTATAAATTCCAATTGACTTCCATCAATCATTCATGTAGGCCCGTCTCCCAAAATCGATTTTTCACAAAGAAACACCAAACCCAAAATTCAGTTAATTACTACTAATTTTTATATGAAAGAATACTACATATAAATGAAGAAAGTAAGATATACACCTGCCTTAAATCCGTCATATTCTGGATTCCATTGTGTTGGGTTGAAGATGAGAAGAGTCTACCTTAATTTCATTCTCCAAAGCTAGCCCTTTAAATCTCCCAAGTGTTTTGCCTCCTTCTTTTCTCACAATAACTTTCTCTGTAGGTTTTTAGATGTAAAGTGGTAGCCTCCTAAACCTAATCTCTTATTCAAACCTCTTAATCCCAATATTAGGTTAACCCCTTTACGTAAAATGACCCGTATGCCCCCGAGTGGGTTCTTACTAGTCTAAAAAGATCCTGGTAACCAATCTCTACGCCCGGGTACTTTATTTTCACTATTTTGATCACTTCCGGATCTACCGTGCACTCGAAATCACCATCTGAGTCATAAACATAAATATCATATCTCAACCCAAAAATAGCCTACATGTATGCTCCAGTTGAGGTGTCGTCAAGCCACGTCGTTTTTATTCACTGCGACGTACTAACAATTGACCGAATTTAATTTACTTAATTACACTTTGTAATTTTTTTTTCATACAAATATTAATTTTATTATCACTAATTAATATTTATTAAATATTGAATATTATTACGAGCACACGTGTAATTGAAATGCTAAAATTAACTATTCAAAAATATGGGATGCTAGAGGGTCATGGCCATAAGATCGAGACTTATACATCTTTGAAATCCAATTTTTGAGGATCTTGCTCACGTCAATCATTTACAAGACTACATTGAAACAGATCGGAGAAACGAATTTTTACCAAAGCTTATGATATGTTTTGAAGGAAAAATGGGTTGACACGACTTCCAAAGGATTCGTCATAATTAGATGTATTTCCCCACAAACGATAAGCAGCCTTCCTAAGAAATCGTCTCATCACTAACTGAGATAAATGACCATTAGGTCCCTCGACTAAATCAAGACTTTATCCCTTGACCACCATAAAGCCTTGAGGGGAATCATATGATTCACTATTTGATAATTATGACCCGCATGGGAACTCACCAGGCGTGTCCGACGCCCCTCTATTGATAATTGTTTTTGGATATATGGAAATATACTCGTTGATAACTAACTGATAAATGATAAGGAGGGAATCCACCCGAATTGAATATCTTATCAAAAGTGGTATACATTGCGGGCATCCCTTAAGGTGGGACATGTGAAATTTAGATCCTAGAACATATGAAAATTTCCACTTCCAATTATTAAAAAAAAAATCTCCCCCTATAAATATAGAATATTCACTGAACCGCGTACATTGTGTGTTCCTTTTATGTGTTTGGATGCATATATTGTATTTTGTATAACCATTTTTAACTTCCATATTTCATTGTCCGTCATTTGTGAGTTTTTTGGACTTACATATATAAATTAATATATATTCCACATAAAATTCTCGTTGTTTTATTACACATGCATATAATAAAAAAAATGGACATTTTCATTAGAAATGCATTAACCAGTTTTCAATAATACGAATCTTCATTTAAGCAAACGCACCTATACATTCAATTATAGATCTAACCCATGGCTTGCTCCAAATAATAATAATAATAATAATAATAATAATAATAATAATAATAATAATAATAATAATAATAATAATAATAATAATAATAATAATAATAATAATAATAATAATAATAATAATAATAATAATAATAATAATAATAATAATAATAATAATAATAATAATAATAATAATAATAATATATGCACTTCTTGGAATTAACATAATATTGGTTAAGGATACAAGACATTCAACTTTATTTTTGTAGATATAGTTCCTATTTTTTTAATTTGAATTTCATTTCTTTTATAAATACCAATTTTACCTTTATATAAAAAATATATAATTAAGTTTAAATCCTTATTATGGCTATAGGACAGTAAACATCTCTTTTACAAAAAAAAGTCCCAATTTCTTTTGTCCTTAGTAAAATCTTTAATTATGGACAAATAAAACATGGACTATTTTTATAAAAGAAAAGATGATTGTCATTTTGGTGGAGTACACTAATGGTTTAAGAAAATGAAGGGGATAATAAACAAATGTATTTTAATATGGTAAAAGGGAATTTTTGGTATTGAATAATTTTAGAAAGTAATTTATAACAAAATTTTGGGTGTCTTATAGATATAATGAAAATGTTTACAAGTCTATTTTTACATTGTCCCTAATAATAATAATAAGTAGTAGAATAAAAAGAAGAAGAAGAATGAATGAATGAATTATGTGACCGTTAAATTAAACTATTAGGAAAAATGTCAAAATACTTTGTAAATAGAAAATGTTTTTTTAAAATGTTTGCGGTAAATAAAAACTTTAAAAATCTATTTACTATAAAGAAAAAAGTTAAAAACTTAAATAAAAAAATTTAACATTTTTATATATAGCAAATATTTTTTAACATTTTAGCTATTTTCTACGAATAAAATATTCTTTTTATTTATTAAAAAACAATTATTTGTTAGTTTTATTTAATGAAAAGAGGTCTGAAAATTATTTTTTAAATAACGTACTTTTTTAAACTAATAACACACTTTGTAGTTGCAAAAGATACTTTTAAATTCTGTTTTTAACTATATTTTTTTAAAATACAAAAAATGGTATTTTTTTTTATAAAGTATGTTATTTATTAAGAATTGTGTTGTTTTAGAGAAAAAATATTATATCGAAATTGTGTTTAAAAATGTATTGCAAATAAAAACAGTTTTAAAATATATTAATTTTTATATAGAATCTTTTTTTTTAAACGTTATCTATATATTCAAACTTTAAAAAACTGTTTTTTACATATTAAAAACTGTTTTTAATATAAAAATGATTTTTTTTTAAATATGAAAATAATTTTTTAATTATCAATGGCCCAAAATATAATTTTTACTCCCAAATTCCGTTAAATTTAATGGTCAGAATATATGGAAGGCTAAAATGAAATGATATAAATATTTTAAGGGCTGTATTTTAATAAAAAAGAAAAAATTTAAATGTTCAATAAAAAACTATTTGTATATTTTAAAAATCACGGTGGTAATTTACCCTAATAATAAGAATAAGAATAATTGGAAACTAGGACTAAATTGTTGATCGGGTTGATTTGGTGTTGTTAGACGTTAGCAGTCATGACGTGTAGTTGAGTAAATATGCATAAAGCAAAAGACAAAAGTAAGTGGGGAGACAGATTGTAGAGAGTATCTAACTAGATTCCAGGCACATGCAAATATCAAGCTTCAGGATTTATATACACCAGAAATTGGGAATTTTTCACGATTTAGAAATGAAAATCATCACCCACAATTTAACACTATTTCACTGTTAAACAACCAGCCATTATAGGGTCAGACATGGAAGCTCCTAATAAGTACAAATAGGTGCATAAATTTTTTTATACAATTATTAAATATGTGAGATATTGCAACGACCTTAAAATTAATCATTTCAGCACAAAATTGCATTTTATCCATATTATTTGCATGAATGCTTGTATATATAAATACATATCTATATTGTACCTCGAAATAACTTCTTGAGATTTGGTAGAACATGTGGGTATATACTATAATGATTTTTGAGTAATAACCAAGGCCTCCTAGTATTAATTAATATGCATGATTGATTTTGAGAACCTCAAGGATTCTTAGATCTCTTTAGGTAGTGATGCTGTGTTATAAAATATTAGTAGTGAATCCTTGTTTAGCCATGGTGGAAGATTTTGTTTCTGAGCATGATCATTTATATATATACTGTAACAAGTGTAATTGGATTGTATTATTAAGATTATGTGTGTTGATACAACTGGAATGGGGCCTTGGAAACTACAAAGAGACCTCAACCCACGTGTGAAGATGCTACATACTTCAACATTTGGTTGCTTTGGATGTTGAAGGCTATAAAAAAAAACTAAAAATAAGTCCCCACTCATGACTAGGAATTGACAAAATTTAATGTATTTGGTCTCCAAGTTCTTGGAAAATAACACTTAAAAAACCAACATCCCTAGTGCTTGAAGATCTATCTTGGATATGATATGCTTCCATATAATTGAGTGCCAACTATGGTTCCATTAGCTTAATATCTTCTGTAAGTACACAACTCGTGCATTTTCTGATAATCAATTTCAAGAGGATTAAACAAAGATATACATTTTTATGGTTCATGATACATTATTTTTTTTAACAAAAATATAAACTATATTAGATCTCGATTACAAAGTATCGGTTTATCCCCAAACCTACCCTACAAACTACCCGATATATGATCCAAAAGTGGTTTGTGAATAAACTAAGGTGGTGTACCAAACAAAGCGTTCATATATACATTCACATTTCATCTGGAACTGCATTGACCTCCCTATAGCAAAAAGAGATCCACACTTCTTCAAACTTTCGCACCTTCCTAAAGCAATCCCTGAGCAGCACCTAAATATACTGGCTAGAACACTAGACCCTACCAAACGGTTGAAAGGTCGACGTAGAATCTGTTTTTACTTGGATATTACAAGTACCTTTACTATTAGCAATATTTAATCCTTCTTTAATTGCCCAAAGTTCAACGATAACATTACTATTAAAGCCAATAATCCTCGTAAACTCCCACAGATAATTTCCATTTGGGTCCCTAAGAACCCCTCCTATTCCCACAAATTTAGTATCTAATTGAGATGACCCGTCCCTATTAAGTTTCATAGTCGTTTTATTAGATGGAGTTCAACTAGTCTCCATCACAAATTTATTATCAGAAATACAAGATCTATTATTTACAAAAGTATTATAATTATAGCAATCATCCTTAACTTGGTGAGATAAAAGTAATAATTGGGCTGGACAATTATTAAAGATATACGCATATTCAATAAGCTCCAACAACTGAAAAGATTTTTAGTTGAAGCAAAGCATTGAGTCAAAGTGTCATCAGTTTTATGAGTATTATTTAGAAGGAAATTATTATGCAAAGAAGGTGTTACCTAAAGAACATTCACACTATCAATAAAAGTAGGAAATTAAGTAAGAAAGCGAACATTCGAGTCATTTTGATTACATAAAGAACATTTATCAGTAGGAGTTATATGTATGACATATAAAATATCAGCCGTGGGTAGGGCCTAGTGAGCCAAAAAACCAATAGAACAGTTTAACTTTGTTAGTGCATTTTATACTTTGTTTTTAATATCATTTACTTATAAAAAAAATTCCATAAATGAAACCAAGGTAATAAATGTCCGCTTATATTACAATGTTTTTCATTTAACCAATTATAAGTAGATTTTATATTGAAAATAGCTGTTTTATTTGGACTCCAAAAAGCAACATCTTCAGAATCGGAATCATGCAAAGATATACCAATTATAGTAGAAATAAAATGAGCATGTATAACATTTAGAAGTTTAGGAGTATTCCAGTTATCAGTCCTAGGCAATCTAAATTCGGAGACCGGAAGGATACTATCAAAATTATTAATATAGAGAATTAAGGTAAAGGTCATGTGCCTTTGTATATTTAGTTTTTTAGGACAATACTTTTTAAGTTTATAAATCTAGTGTCTGTGGTACAATAGCATTTATAAATCTAGTCCTTGTGGTACAATAGCCTTTATTTTTTTGGTCCGCGCCAGTGGCACTATTCTTCACCATTTTTCACGGTATTTTTAGTACAGGGACTAAATTTATAAAATTATACTGAGTGTCCTATTTTTATACATTTTGAGCATTTGGAGGACCTTTTCCCCAAAACTCCCTTATTAATATGTAAAATTATATTCAAATACTTATTATTACACCAATAATCATTCCAAAAACTAATATGACCCCTGTGTAAAGACCACTGCACATGCTCTTTAATAAGGGCATCCCTTTGCAAATATTACTCCAAGCCCAAGAGTTTCTTTCCTTTCATTTAAATTTAGAGTTAAAAAAATTACCATCATTATAATATTTATTTTTCATAATCGTAGCCCAAAGAGTAGTAGGTTTACTGAAAAGATTCCAATCTAATTTTAGCATAAATGTTTGATTTAGAGTGTGCGTGTTTTTAAGTCCTAAGCAGACCATCAAATGCCATTGAATAGTGGATTTTTGTCCCTTGATGTAGGATTTGCCCTCCAGAAAAGTAAAAAAAAAAAGCATTTAGGGTCCGTTTGATAGAAAACTGGAAAAATGCAAATGATTTCAGGACATTTGATTCCAGGGCAAACAATTCCAAGGCAAATGAATATTTCCCAACTTGTGTCTGTTTGATACAAGTTGGAAAATCATCAATTTTCCACATTTTCTATCAAACGCAAAAGCTGGAAAATAGATATAAAAGTGAAAAATTTGTTTACGGAATATATATATATATAATAAATATATATTATTAAATATACAAAATATATGAATATATATTATATTATTTGCGGAATATATATATTCCATATATACAAAATATATGAATATATATTATATTATTTGCGGAATATATATATATATTCCGAAAATTAATATAATTTGCTGAATATATACATTCCGTAAATTATTATTAATTTTAGGAATATTCATGTATTTTGTATATTTTTCCGAAAATTAATAATAATTTACGAAATATATATATTCCGCAAATAATATAATAATTTAATAATATATGAATATATTTCGTAAATAAAATATTATATTTTCATAGATATAAAAAATCTATGAAAATATAATATATTATTTACGGAATATATGAATATATATTATATTATATACTGAATATACTAAATATATATTATTTATAGAATATATACATAATATTATATTCTGTATATATCTAAATTATATATATATATACTAAATATATATTATTTACAGAATATATACATATATATTATGTATTTATGAATATATAAATATATATAATATACGTATACAATATAATATGTCTGTATATATACATATATATAATATACATATACAATATAATATACACATATATAATATACATATACAATATGAATATACAATATGAATATATATACAAAATACAATATAATATACACATATATAATATAATAATATAATATGCATTATTCTGTATATTATAATGTATATATACACATATATAATATAATATGTATATATATATATATATATATATATGTATATTAATATATTATATAACATAATATATATATATGTATATATACATAATATAATATATTATATATGTGTATATATATATATATATTATATATGTATAGATACAGAATATAATATACATATACATAATATATATGTACATATTTTGTAAATAATATATATTAAATATAAGGAATATATGAAATATACAAAATTTACGAAATATAAACATATATTAAAATATATGAATTATATAAATTATATAAATGTACGAAATACATAAATATATGAAATATATATAAATATACGAAATATACGCAATATACATATATGTGCTAAAATATATAAAATATACGAATATATATTAAAATATACGAAATATATATATTTATATATTTATTAACAATATATAATTATATATTTATGAAATATAGAGTTATAAAAAAAAATTGGTTTCAAGTGATTTGCCACCCAAAGGTGGCAAACAAAAACCTGACCCCCCCCCTCCCCCCCCCCCCCCCCCCCCCCAAAGAATTGAATTACACCCTAGGGTGGCAAATTGTGCTTAAGGGGTGTTGTACATTGAAAACAAATTTTAGGGCAAATTAAGGCTATCAAACAGCCTAAAAGCTGAAAAATACCAGAATTTTTCAACTTTTGGGAATTTGCCTTGGAATTTTTGTGCTATCAAATGGACCCTTAGTTTTAATAGAAAGTTCTTCAATTAAAGGTTTTTGATAGTTGCGAGGATGACATACTAGAAATAGGAAGATATGCAGAAACTGAAATAATAAGAAGTCAACGACTTAAATACAATAGAAAATTATTGTACCAGATGTTAATTTTTTGTCAAAATTAATTACTAAATCTTGGAAGAGGCACCTCTAAATAGTTTTCATTAAAAGAGAATTTGGAATGTGAGGTGCTTCTTTAATTTTACGCTTATTAGTTTGTCCATTTTAGGAGAGAAAAGAATAGCATATTTATCAGTGTTTAAACTCTGACCCGGTCGAGAATAAAAGTTATTAAGTGAAATGTTCATACTAACTACATTCTTAAATAACCCATTTAAAAAAATTATAAAGTCATCAATAAATGCTAAAATAGGAATACCTAGACCAAGTTTAGATGGCATAACGACACTAATAATATGATCCCTATTAGCAGTGGCGGAACCAGGAATTTAGGCAAAGTGGGGCGAAAGTTTCGAGTGGCACCGGGGGTTCTGGGGCGGGAGCTCCCGAGGGGAATTTTTTTTGGATTATTTCAAGTTTTATACAAAGAATAGCTTTATAATGGCCAAACAACTACTCTCAATTATTGTTAACAATACCTAATTAATTTCGAGAAATAAAGATCGCTTAATAAATATCCACAATATCCAAATTTTAGTAGTGATAACAATTGAATTTTTCTTAATATGAAGTACAAAAATGAGTTAACTCACCTAACAGCATTAACGATCAATCCAAACACACCAGATGAAACAGAAACAGTTTGATAAAGCCCCATCTCCAAGACCTACCCTGAATTTTGGAAATGATCGATTGGACTAAACCTATTTTTTTTTCAAATCTCAGCTGGGGCGACCGCCGAACTTTGCCCTATAGTAGATCCGCCACTGCCTATTGGCTTTAGTAATACTGCAAATGAAAAAATTATAGCAAGTATAAATAGATTGTAATACCCGTAATTTTTAAGAAATAAATAAAGAAGAAAATAAATGAGAAGAATAAAACAAATAAAGAAATCATTATTAATGAATTAGCATATCAAAATATTGAAATAAACAATGAAATTGTGATTTTTGTAATTTTATGTGAATTAAAAAGTAATTTTGATGATTTTATAATAAAAATAATAATTATGGGACATATTGTAATCTAATATTATTGAAACTAGGTTAAGAATTATTTCTATTTGATTAATAATGTAATTAAATGAGTTAAAATAAATTTACATGATTTTTAGACATTTTATCATAATTAAAATGGCAAATGAGATATTTGTTTAATTAATTTTAAATTTAGGGGTAAAAGAATAATTAAGCGTGTATTGGGCTCCGAGCTAGGGAAAAGTGAAGGGTCAACATAAGTAAATATATGGTAAGAAGTTTGAGAATAAAGGAAGAGAAAAGATTGGGAAAAGGAGAGAAAAATGATAGAAAATGAAGAGAAAACAAAAGACAATGTAAAATCAGAGTTGGGGCCACCAAACCTAGTCATGGGGACACTATACCGGGGTCCTAGGCTACTATAGAAGTTCCCTGGGATTTCATAGCAGCTGATGGGGAGCCAAGAAGGATTAGAAGGCGTTTTCAATGGGGTTTTGATTCACAAAAACTTCCATTTTTCAACTTTATTTTTTAGGACCCTTCAGATTTTGGAAAAGATGCCAAACACGGACCCTACTCGATTTTCATGTATATTTAGTTTCTCGAGTCGGATATTAAGGATGCAAAAAGTTACCACGAAAACTTTTATGGTTTCGAAATTAGATGTCTAAGAGGCAAGTATAGCTCTACTTTTCTCCTAAACTTCTATATGTGTTGAATATTGCCTAAACCTAATATGAATTGGGATTAAAAATGATTAGGAGAATAATTAGAGGAATAATAGTCTAATTTATAAGTATTCATATGATTGAATGAAATGAACATGTTAGAACTTGTGAATTGAATATGACCAATATGCTCGTAGTGTTATATGAAACTTGAAATGCTAAGAATTGGGAATTTGAAACTGAAATTTAGAATTGTGATGATAATGTAAGGGTTTCAAAGATATTCTTGAACCAAGATTTGATACACGGGTGAATTAAATATTCCTAAGTTATGGTACAATTTATAATTTGAATATTCCCAATTATGAGTGGGTCCTAAAACCTAAGTCCCATAAAACCACAATCTTGAATACAAGAACTAAAAGGTTTGGTATTATGTAAATTAAAAGGAAGACCACCAATTTTTTCATAAGAAAATCAGTTAGAATTAAGATCTCCTAAAATAAGCCAAGGTAAATTAATATTAGTATAAAGTGAAGAGAGAATATCACATACCTAGACTTTACGATTAGGTTGAGCATAGTTATAAACAATGATTAACATCAAAGGAGGAAGAGGCGGATCCATCTCATCAAGAAGGTGAATACCTCTCTCAAAATCATAAACAACCGTAATAGATATGACATTAATGTTCCATAATTCTTCCCTTGCCTGGGGTTGTTCGCCTGAAGATAGAGAAAATTATGGGGGATTTCTTATGGAAAGGCACAGATGCTAGTTTTAAATATTGCCTTGTAGGATGGGAAGAGGTGTGTAAGCCCATCAAGTTGGGGGGCGGGGGAGTTCAAAACTTGACTATTTTCAATAAAGCTCTTTTAGGAAAGTGGTTGTGGAGGTTTCCTCGGGCGGAGCATAGGTTGTGGAGGAGAGTGGTTGTAGCGAGGGGGGGAAGTTCTCAATGAGGATGGGGACCGGTGGTGGGGAGTTTTGCTCATGGTATGGGTCTGTGGAAACATATAGCTAGGGAGTCGGCAGAGTTCTTCAGTCATATGGATATTTCTTTGGGGAGAGGGGACAAGACCAGATTCTGGAAGGATAGTTAGGGCGGTCAGGGGTCTATTCAGGACCTCTTTCCTGGGATCTTTAACCTTGGTGAGAACCAAGATGGGCTAGTAGCGGATCATTGGGCTTCTACCAGGGAGGGTACGAGATTAGATCCGAAGTTCATAAGAAGGTTCTGGGATTGGGAGCTTTCGGAGGCGAATATGTTCTTTGAGTGGTTGAGCTCCGCCCCGCGCTCGAGGGATAGGGAGGACTGCTTGCGCTGGAAGGGTGGGGGGGAGAGATGTTCTCGGTCAGGAGATACTATACGATCCTAAGTAGTGGCAGGGACAACATGGATCGCTTCCCTTGGAAGAATATTTGGTAGGTGAAAGTTCCACCGAAGGTTAAATTTTTTGTGTGGACGGCAGCTAGACAGGCCATTCTGAAGCTCGAGGGGCTTCAGAAGCGGAGTTTTCGGCTTGCTAGTCGGTGTTGGTTATGTAAGGAGGAGGAAGATAAAACCAATCACCTTCTTTTACACTGCAAGGTGATAAAAAACTTGTGGGATATTTTCTTTGCCATTACTAGGACTTCTTGGGTCATGCCTGGGTCAGTAAAGGCGCTCTTAGAGGGTTGGAGATCTCCGACAGGGAGGTCAGGTGTCAGGCGTGTGTTGCGGTTAGTTCCTCATTGTATTTTCTGGAAGATTTGAAAGGAGAGGAATTCAAGATGTTTTGAAGGTTATGAGACTGCGTCACCGAGACTTCAATACCTGTTTCTAAGCACGCTTCTATGTTGGTATAAGTGTAGCTTGACAGTCACGAGTACGGAGGTTCTTGACTTTGTGTACGATCTACAATCTCATCTGTAGCATGTGAATCCCTTGTCGTGGGTGTATTTAGCTCCTTTTCTTGTATATTTCCTATTTCTTCAGCATGATAGCTTCTTAGTATAATTTATGTATATGGGTTCGCACCCTCTACGAGGTTTTAATGGCATTTAATTATAAAAAAAAATGTTCCATAAAACCAACATAGTCCCAAAAAGTCCAACAACATGAAAAATATGAGTACTTTGAAAAGGAAATCTCTTAATAAGCCTTTGAGAATTAGTAATATCAGCATGAGTTTCTATAACAAATATGAGGTATGGGCAGTGTTGGTTAAAAAAGTTCATAAACTCTCCCCTAAAATGAACCATGGTAGTTCCCCTAGCATTCGATAGTATAACTTCCATGGATTGGATTGAGAATATATTGGCGAAGCCTTGCAATGCATTCTCGGGTAGCCAAGGCGTCGTAAAATTTCTTAGGATGTTGTATATAAACTGTAGTAGAACAATGTTTAGTTCTTACCTTTTTTAGAACATGTATACTTATTCCTGGTCTAGGATTACTTGGTTATCATACCTTTCTAGTTTGACCAATATTCGGTGAAGACCAACTTGGTAGTTAATTTCACGTAGTTGGGTATGGAACAAATGAAAGATAGAGATTTCTTTCCCATGAATCAAAAGTTGATCTCTTAAAACTAGGAGTGAAATGTTTGGGCCTAAAAATAGAGGTAGGTTTTGATGTGTGGGTTTGGGTTATGGGTATTGGGCTTGTGGACGAGGTAAATTCAAACTCGGGTGGAAAGTTGGGTTATGGGTTTTACCCATTCGAAAATGAAAAGGTATATTCGGGTGTGTTGAGTCTGGTGTTGTTTCCCTCCTCATATGTCCATTTTCCAATAGTACTTGGATTGGAGTTGGTGCAATTTGGATTACCGAAGTGTTGGTTTATGTGTGGGTCACTATTAATGCCTAGTATTTATTTAAGATGGGTAAGTAGTTTATTTGGAAGTAAGTGGTAGATAGAGAAAGTAAGTAGAAGTAAAAGTTTTTAGAACCTTTAATAGGTGAGATGAATGAGATTTGGTGGGATTTGGATTGAACACATGTTGGGTATGTTTAGACAGTTATGGTTTACTTGGATAGGTGTCCAAAGCAACATCATTTACTGATAGTTTTCCTAAAATATTTAAAGGATGTAGAGGGGTTCAAAAGGTATAAATATTATCCATAGATGATATATTTAAACTATCATTTTTAGTTTTAATATTTTGAAATAATAAAGCTTTCGAGTCAAAATAATGTGGGTTAGGGATCTCAACAAAATTATTTAAAAGTTAAATGGAATTAGAGATACTTACATGGTGTTTGGGTTAAGTTTGACTAGTTCATCCCTTTTTGGGATGCCACTTTCAATTAGGATTTGGTAATGATCTATTAGATGCTTGATTATGACCCAAGTGTGCATTGGAGTTTCCCAAGATAGTATATCTAAACCTAGTCCCATAAAAGTGTCCATATTGTTTACTAGCTGAAAAAACAGTAGAGTTATCGCTAGAAACCATCCCCATTCAATTTTTAACTAGTATTTTCTAAATTACAATCCATTTATCCTCGACACAAATTGATTCTTATCCCAAAAAAATTGTCCAACTGCAATATTATTCCAAATATCACAAATTCTGAGATATCCTATCACCCCACAACATGTACAAGTAGAGGTTTTAAGCTAATACAAAATTGACTATAAAAGTGACCTTATTTTAATTTTTGAAGGAAGAGGTTTACAAATATCAAATTCCACTCAAAGTCTTTCATAATGATCTCTATCAAATGAAATAGTATGTGCATCAATTTTAATAGGAGAGCTATGAGCAACTGTAATTTTAAATAAGACCATAAGATCCCATTACTCAATAGGCAGCTCTGGGGGGTTGTATTCAAAAACTCATATTTTGCACTACAACAGTTGCTGGTCTAAAAAGTTTATTCCATTGAAAAGAAAAGAAGTGTCCATTGTTCAAAAACCAAGGCCCCCCAATTAGGGAACTAAGATAACCATCTCCATTAGAGAAGAAAAATCCAGATTCTAACATGTAATTAAAATACCAGCTGAATTTTTCCGAACATTTTTCAGACGTTTATCTATGTTGAACAGTGGAAAACTTTTCCCCACTAGTTGAATAATCAATGATTTATTCGATAGAATCATAATTCAGATTAATCCTTCAACATAAATTAATACAACAACCACTACACTATAAGTCGATTCTTCAACCTCCTCATCCTCTAACTCATATTAATTATGCAGTTCAATGCAAGAAGGGAAATCATATGACTTGCTTTATTTTCCAAAATTGATTTGTAAGATTCATTTGTATGAGTGGGTTTAGATCTTGTTGCAGTATCTTACGAAGTAAAGTTCTCCTTATCAAGCGGTAATCCATTTGAAGAATAGTTTTTTTTTGGCATTAGTCATATCTCTTAATATTTTTTAGGCTCCCAACCCATGTGTTTTAAAAATTATAGTAAATCCCATAGCCACTCAAAATTGTCCATATTTACTTTGTAACTGTCCATCTTCCTTTCTACAGAGAATGACACTTGTCTCATACTGGTTATAATCGGACTAATAACTAAAAAAATAAAGACATGGGATTCTCTATAAATAAATCTTAAAATTAGGACTAAACACTTAAATCCCATTTGTAGAAGGTGGATGTTAAGAAAGATTAGAAAGGTCAGGTCGTTTAGAGGGGATTTTTTAATCTAGGGTTTTGTTTTGGGAAGATATGGAAAAGATAGGGTTTGATGGGAGAAAAGATGGTGTCATCTTTTTTTATTCACGATACATTATTGATGTGATGAAAGGTGTCTATATGAGAAGATGGGTGTGATACGGGTATGGATGGGAATTTATACATTCGAATGAATATATCAAATTACTTTATACAATGGGTAACTTCTTATTTTTTTGTTACTGAATATTAAAGAATTCAATTGTCATAAGTTAATTCTGGGCCTAAAATCAATTATCTTAAAGAATATAATTTATGTATACGGATTGGAAATTATGTATTCGAATAACTAAATCAAATTTATTTTATAAAATGGATAACTTCTTGCTTTTGTGAGTTAAAATCAAAGAATTTAATTGTTATATGTGAGTTCTGGACCTAAAATCAAGTATCTTAAAGAATATAATTTCACAGAACAATATATCATAACATTTTTAATGATTTATGTATATTGTACAATATGGTATAATATTATTGGTTTTAATTTTAGTGCCTATTTGTCTAGAAAAATTATATGCTTCTTTATTAAAGCCGACGATCTATATTAAAAGGAAATCCAAGACCAAAAGCATAATACATTATGTTGAAAAACTAAATTTAATCAATAAAAGTATGACAAAAGTATGGTAGGAACTCTTCCCGCACTTGAAATCTAGTATGAAATATTTAGTAACAAAAAGGATAATTTCATGAACAAAAATATTTCTCTTGGATTTATATTACCCTTTGCGATAAAATATATTTAAATAAGTAGCCTAACATGATTTTATAACACCCCGTGTTTTTATTAATTAATTAATTAGAATATTCGAGAAAAACAAAATTTTGAATATAATAATTTTTATTGGCTAAATATATTGGTTATGATTTTAGAAGAATAGAACATCAAGCAGAATTGAAATCGGATTAAAATGGATTTTTAGTGGAATTTTTAATATTTTGCCTTATAGGCATTTTTTTGGGGAAACTGTCGCATTTTCAGTAGGGTCGATCAATCGACCCTTTTGGTAGATCGATCGACCATGCCCAGTTTTGCGCGAATTAGTCAGATTTTATTAGAATTTGTGTAGGATTAGGACTCCTAATCACTATATAACCTTGTTAATCCGTTGGAGTACTTCTCATAATCACTTTTTCTCAAGTTTTTCACCAGAAAACACTTCCAAATATTTTTGTTCCCAACCATATTCGTCAACCTTCAAAAAAATCATGTTTTGGGAGGCTTAATTGGGGCTTAATCAAGATCGTTTAAGAACACTCTTTTGCTATTTTTCGCAAGGAATCCAATCGTCAACCCAGATATTTGATTCTAAAATCACAGGCATGAATACTTTATTATTTTTCATTAGTATTATGCATTTTAAGTGTCGCCTAAATACTTAATTACATGTTTTCTTAAAAAAAATTAGTAACTTAATTAGAAAAAGTGGACACTAACTATGGGGCTGTTTTTATAAAATCTTTTAATCTGAATAATATTCATAACCCTTTGGGTGCATAGGATTCGTGAGTGATTTTGAGTTTTATTGGTGTAGGTTGCATGTAAAAAAATTCTAGTTTTAAAATAAATGAATTTGAGAGCGTATAACTCATGTAATTTGTGTTGAAACAATGAAATTAGAAGTTTGATATTTTAACAGATGAAATAGCGGTATATTTAATTTAAATAATTAAATGAGATTAATTAGAAGTTTATGACGAGGTGATAATTAAATTAAGGTTTAATTGAATTGGACTATCATGCGTACTTTTATACGTTGATTAATTATCGTTGTTTGTATGACTTGTTGGTATTACTATAATGCCTTTGTGACGACGGGTTGGGGGTAATTTTTGCTCTCCCTATATTTTAGGATGTCTTCTAGGTATGGGACTAATGGGTATGCCTTTTAATGATTTACGCCTTCTAGGTATGGGATTAGTGAGGGTAGATTATCGAGTTTTTATCATTTTGGGGGTGGGCTGATTTTTGGTACTTTATCATCATTATAGTAGTCTAAGCATGAGACTTGGTGGAGATTTAAGTCAGAAATTCATCATATACATAGGTTTGGACGTATTGATAACTTAGGGACCCTTAGTTATGGGACTGAGGGGTATTTTGAGGATCTCACATCGATTAAAAGGGTGGGGTGATTATAAATTGAGAAATCGAGGATTAATGGTTAAGATAAAAACGGGTATTAAAATTTGTGACGACATAATGTGTCGGAGCTGATAGTTTAAACGGGTCAGAGGACGATTTATGTCGTGTCATGTGTGGAACATTATCATGTGTCGAGGCCGACAGTTTAAACGAGTCAGAGGGCGATTGACAAGGGGAAGTCTGACATTTTAATAAAAAGTGAGAACAGTAATAAAAATTGGTTAATTTAATAAATTAACATCGGGGGACTTAGGAAATTTAAAACCATATTAGTGTGCCTTTATAAATGGGGATTCCTACGGGTAGTTAGTAATTTATATTTATCGCGTTTAATTATCCGGTTTAATTTAAAATATTATATTGTGATATTTATTGCGTATAATGTTATTGTCTAAGTTCAAGGATCCTATTTGAGGGGAGTAGTGTGTATTTTTGCTCGGGGCTTTGGCTCTGACCCATGCGTTGACTAATTTTTTCAGGTTTAGAATTGGAGAAGCTGCATAAGTTTATCGAAGTTATCATTTGGAGGTGCAACTGGAGTTATTTATTTTATGGCACAGTTTAGTTAGACTTTCTTTTCCAGTTGTATTTAACTATGAGACTTCATTAGAGTTTTATTGGTCCATTCAGTTCCAAAGTTGTTTAGAGGATTTATGATGGATTATTCAGATCTTTATTATTTAGGTTTTATTTAATCATTTTTGGAGATTGGATTTATTCGAAGTTGTCATGTGATGGATCTTTTATCGCTTAGTTGTTTAAAATCATTTGAGATTGATTCAATTATTTATGGTATGGACGGATTTATTTATGTCGCATATCTATCTCATGCTAAGAATGGTATGTATTTAGATCACACCCGTCATAGTTCTGCGGCGGTGGTTGGCACCCTATCTGTCGGATTTTGTGGGGTATGACAGATGGCATCAGAGCATGGTCTTAGGTCTCGTAGGTTATGAGTCCGTTTTGTTTCTGCGTTGCGGACCTTTGATTTCCTTTGTTTATTCGTACTTCTTAAGGTAGAGGGTCTAGCCTACGTGCTAGACGTGTTTTTTGGAGATGTGAAGTTTTGAGTTAAGACGTTGTAGGCATTGGGTTTAGAATTAGTACGGTTGATTTGCGGATCCTTAAAATGGATTTTGGAGACGATAATTATTTTAGAGAATTTAGTGCAGATGTTAGGTATCGTATGTATCGATTTTTTATGCTGAGATTTAATTTGAGGATGTTATCATTTTTATGACTTTCGAATATAGGATCGAGTGAGGGATTTATGAGAGCGTGTGGTACGCCGTTATTTTTATAGTTATGCGTATGTATATAGGCTATACATATCATTTTGTTGCTTGTGTGTAGGTGCGCTAGAATTGGGGGTATGGGCGCCCAATTATGGCATTCTACGGGATAGGCATATGTGAGATTTATTTTCTTTTGCAAGATTTACGCATTAATGTGTATGCTTCGTCTAATTTCGAGGATGAAATTCTTTGCTAGTGGGGAAGTACGTAACACCCTGTGTTTTTATTAATTAATTAGAATATTCGAGAGAAATAAATTTTTGAATTTAATAATTTTTATTGGCTAAATATGTTAGTTATGATTTTAGAAGAATAAAACTTCAAGCGGAATTGAAATCGGATTTAAAATGGATATTTAGTGGAATTTTTAATATTTTGCCTCATAGACATTTTGTTGGAGAAACTGTCAGATTTTTTGTAGGGTCGGTCGAACGACCCTTTTGGTAGATCGATCGACCATGACCAGTTTTGCTTGATTCAGTCAGATTTTATTAGAATTTGTGTAGGATTAGGACTCCTAATCACTATATAACCTTGTTAATCCGTAGGGGAACTTCTCATAATCACTTTTTCTCAAATTTTTCACCAGAAAACACTTCCAAACATTTTTTCTCTCAACCATATTCGTTAACCTCCAACAAAATCAAGTTTTTGTCACAAGTTTTGGGAGGCTTAATTGGGTCTTAATCAAGATCGTTCAAGAACACTCTTTTGCTAATTTTTTGCAAGGAATCCAATCGTCAACCCATATATCTGATTCTGAAATCACAAGCATGAATACCCTATTCTTTTCCTTTAGTATTATGCATTTTAAGTGTCGCCTAAACACTTAGTTATATGTTTTCTTACAAATAATTAGTAACTTAATTAGAAAAAGTGGAAACTAACTATGGGGATATTTCTATAAAATCTTTTAATCTGAATCATAATCATAACCCTTTGGGTGCGTAGGGTTCGTGAGTGATTTTGGGTTTTATTGGTGTAGGTTGCATGTAGAAAAACCCTTGTTTTAAAATAAATGGATTTGGTGGCGTATAACTCATGTAATTTGTGTTGAAACAATGCAATTAGAAGTTTGATGTTTTAAAAGATGAAATGGCAGTATATTTAATTTAAATAATTAAATGAAATTAATTGGAGGTTTATGACGAGGTGATAATTAAATTAAGGTTTAATTGAATTGGACTGTCATGCGTAGTTTTATACTTGGATTAATTATGCTTGTTTGTGTGACTTATTGGTATTACTATATTGCCTTTGTGACGACGGGTTGTGATAATTTTTTCTCTTGCTATATTTTAGGATTCCTTCTAGGTATGGTACTAGTGGGTAGGCCTTTTAATGATTTACACCTTCTAAGTATGGGACTAGTGAGGGTAGATTATAGCATTTATATCATCTTGGGGGTGGGCTAACTTTTAGTGATTTATTGTCTTTACGCTAGTCTAGACATGAGCATAGGCCGAGATTTAAGTTAGAAATTCATCATATACATAGGGTAGGACGTATTGATAACTTGGGGACCCTTAGTTATGGGACTAAGGGGTAATTTGAGGATCTCACATCGATTAAAAGGGTGGGGTGATTATAAATTGAGAATTAATTCCTAAGATAAAAACGGGTATTAAAATTTGTGGCGACATAGTGTGTTGGGACCGACAGTTTAAATGGGTCATAAGGAGATTTATGTCATCTCGTGTGTGGAACATTGTCATGTGTTGGGGCCGACAGTTTAAATGGGTCGGAGGGCGATTGACAAGGGGAAGTGTGACACTTTAATAAAAAGTGAGAAAATAATAAAAATTGGTAAATTTAATAAATTAACATCGTGGGACTTGGGAAATTTAAAATCATATTGGAGTGCCTTTTTAAATGGGGATTCCTACGGGTAGTTAGTAATTTAAATTTATCGTGTTTAATTATCCCGTTTAATTTAAAATATTATGTTGTGATATTTATTGTGTATAATGCTACTGTCTGGGTTTAAGGATCCTATTTTAGGGGAGTAGTGTGTATTCTTGCACGGGGCTTTGGCTCTGACCCATGCATTGACTAATCTTTTTTAGCATTAGAATTGGAGAAGCTGCATAAGTTTATTGGATTTATCATTTGGAGGTGCAGCTGGAGTTATTTATTTTATGGCATAGTTTAGTTAGACTTTCTTTTCCAGTCGTATTTAATTAGGAGACTTTATTGGAGTTTAATTGGGTCATTCGGTTTCAAAGTTATTTAGAGGATTTATGTTTGATTATTCAGATCTTTATTATTCAGGTTTTATTTAATCGTTTTTGGAGATTGGATTTATTCGGAGTTAGCACGTGATGGATCTTTTATCGCTTTGTTGTTTATAATCATTTGAGATTGATTCAATTATTTATCTTATGTGAGGATTTATGTCTCATATCTGCCACATGCTAAGAATGGTATGTATTTAGATCATGCTCGGCATAGTTTAGTGGCGGTGGCTGGCCACCCCGTCTGTCGAATTTTGTGGGGTGTGACAGATGGTATCAGAGCATGGTCTTTGGTTTCCTAGGTTATAAGTTCGTTTTATTTCTGCGTTGCCGATCCTTGATTCCCTTTTTTGATTCGTACTTCTTAAGGTAGAGGGTCTAGCATACATGTTAGATGTGTTTATTGGAGATATGAAGTTTTGAGTTAAGGACGTTGTAGGCATTGGGCTTAGAATTAGTAAGCTTGATGTGAGGATCCTTAAAATGGATTTTGGAGACGATAATTATTTTAGAGATTTTGATGTAGATGTTAGGTATCGTATGAATCGATTTTTGATGTTGATATTTAATTTGAGCATGTTATTATTTTTATGACTTTCGGATATAAGATCGAGTGGGGGATTTGTGAGAGCGTGTGGTACACCGTTACTTTTATAGTTATGCATATATATATAAGCTATACATATTGTTTTGTTGCTTGTGGGTAGGTGAGCTAGAATTGGATGTATGTGCGCCCAATTATGGCATTCTACGATATAGGCATATGTGAGCCTTATTTTCTTTTGCAAGATTTACACATTGATGTGTATGCTTTGTCTAATTTCAAGGACGAAATTCTTTGCTAGTGGGAAAGTATGTAACACCCCGTATTTTTATTAATTAATTAATTAGAATATTTGAGAAAAATAAATTTTTGAATTTAATAATTTTTATTGGCGAAATATGTCTGTTATGATTTTAGAAGAATAGAACTGCAAACGAAATTGAAATCGGATCTAAAAGGGATTTTTAGTGGAATTTTTAATATTTTGCCTTATAGACATTTTTTGGGGGAAACTGTCAGATTTCCTATAGGGTCGATCGATCGACCATGCCCAGTTTTGCGCAATTCAGTCAGATTTTATTAGAATTTGTGTAGTATTAGGACTACTAATCACTATATAACCTTGTTAATCCGTAGGGGGGCTGCTTATAATCACTTTTTCTCAAGTTTTTCACCAGAAAACACTTCCAAATATTTTTCCTCTCAACCATATTCATCAACGTCCAACAAAATCAAGTTTTTGTCACAAGTTTTGAGAGGCTTAATTGGTGCTTAATCAAGATCATTCAAGAACACTCTTTTGCTAATTTTTTGCAATGAATCCAATCGTCAACCCAGATATTTGATTCTAAAATCACAGGCATGAATACTCTATTCTATTCCTTTAATATTATGAGTTTTAAGTGTCGCATAAACACTCAATTACATGTTTTTCTTAAAAATAATTAGTAACTTATTTAGAAAAAATGGACACTAACTATGGGGCTATTTTTATAAAATCTTTTAATCTGAATAATATTCCTAACCCTTTGCGTGCATAGGATTCGTGAGTGATTTTGGATTTTATTGGTGTAGGTTGTATGTAGAAAAATCCTAGTTTTAAAATAAATGGATTTGAGGGTGTATAACTCATGTAATTTGTGTTGAAACAATAAAATTCCAAGTTTGATGTTTTAAAAGATGAAATAGATGTATTTTTAATTTAAATAATTAAATGAGATTAATTGGAGGTTTATGACGAGGTGATAATTAAATTAAGATTTAATTGAATTGGACTATCATACGTAGTTTTATACTTTGATTAATTATGCTTGTTTGTGTGACTTGTTGGTATTACTATATTGCCTTTGTGACGACGGGTTGTGGGTAATTTTTTCTCTCCCTATATTTTAGGATGCCTTCTAGGTATGGGACTATTGGGTAGGCCTTTTTATGATTTACGCCTTCTAGGTATGGGACTAGTGATGGTAGATTATCGCGTTTTTATCATCTTGGCGGTGGGCTGATTTTTGGTACTTTATCGTCGTTACGCTAGTCTAGGCATGATACTAGGTCGAGATTTAAGTTAGAAATTCATCATATACATTGGGTAGGATGTAATGATAACTTGGAGACCCTTAGTTATGCGACTACGGGGTATTTTGAGGATCTAGCATCGATAAAAAGGGTGGGGTGATTATAAATTGAGAAATTGAGAATTAATGCCAAAGATAAAAATGGGTATTAAAATTTATGACGACATAATGTGTCGGGGCCAACAGTTTAAACGGGTCAGAAGGCGATTTATGTCAAGTCGTGTGTGGAACCTTATCGTGTGTTGGGGACGACAGTTTAAATGGGTCAGAGGGCGATTGACAAGGGGTAGTGTGACGCTTTAATAAAAAGTGAGAACAATAATAAAAATTGGTTCATTTAATAAATTAACATCATGTGACTTGGAAAATTGAAAATCATATTGGTGTGCCTTTTTAAATGGGGATTCCTACTGGTAGTTAGTAATTTAAATTTATCGCGTTTAATTATCCTGTTTAATTTAAAATTATTCTATTGTGATATTTATTGTGTATAATGCTACTGTCTGGGTTTAAGGATCCTATTTTGGGGAGTAGCGTGTATTCTTGCTCGGGGCTTTGGCTCTGACCCATGAGTTGACTAATCTTTTTCAGGATTAAAATTGGAGAAGCTGCATAATTTATTGGAGTTATCATTTGGAGGTGCAGGTGGAGTTAGTTATTTTATGGCATAGTTTAGTTAGACTTTATTTTCGAGTCGTATTTAATTATGAGACTTCATTAGAGTTTTATTGGGCCGTTCAGATCCAAAGTTGTTTAAAGGATTTATGTTGGATTATTCAGATCTTTATTATTGAGGTTTTATTTAATCATTTTTCGAGATTTGATTTATTCGGAGTTAGCATGTGATGGATCTTTTATCGCTTAGTTGTTTATAATCATTTGACATTGATTCAATTATTTATCTCATGGATGGATTTATTTATATCTCATATCTGTCTCATGCTAAGAATGGGATGTATTTAGATCACACCCGGCATAGTTTTGCGGCGGTGGTTGGCCACCCCGTCTGTCGGATTTTGTGGGGTGTGACGGATGGTATCAGAGCATGGTCTTAGGCCTCGTAGGTTATGAGTCCGTTTTGTTTTCACGTTTTCGATCTTTCATTCCCTTTGTTTATTCGTACTTCTTAAGGAAGAGGGTCTAGCATACAAGTTAGATGTGTTTCTTGGAGATGTTAAGTTTTGAGTTAAGGACGTTGTACGCATTGGGTTTAGAATTAGTAAGCTTGATGTGAGGATCCTTAAAATGGATTTTGGAGACGATAATTATTTTAGAGATTTTAGTGCAGATGTTAGGTATCGTATGCATCGATTTTTTATGTTGGGATTTAATTTGAGGTTGTTATCATTTTTATGACTTTCGAATATAGGATCGAGTGAGGGATTTGTGAGACCGCGTGGTACACCGTTATTTTTATAGTTATGCGTATGCATATAGGCTATACATATTATTTTGTTGCACATGGGTAGGTGCGCTAGAATTGGGGGTATGGGCGCCCAATTAATGCATTCTACGGGATAGGCATATGTGAGACTTATTTTCTTTTACGAGATTTACACATTGATGTGTATGATTCGTCTAATTTCGAGGACAAAATTCTTTGCTAGTGGGGAAGTATGTAACACCCCGTATTTTTATTAATTAATTTAATTAATTAATTAGGATATTCGAGAAAAATAAATTTTTGAATTTAATAATTTTTATTGGCTAAATATGTTGGTTATGATTTTATAAGAATAGAACTTTAAGCGGAATTGAAATCAGATTTAAAATAGATATTTAGTGGAATTTTTAATATTTTGCCTTATAGGCATTTTTTGGGGGAAACTGTCAAATTTTTTGTAGGGTCGATCGATCGACCCTTTTGGTAGATCGATCGACCATGCACAATTTTTCACGATTCACTCAGATTTTATTAGAATTTGTGTAGTATTAGGACTCCTAATCACTATATAACCTTCTTAATCCATAGGGGGACTTCTCATAATCAATTTTTCTCAAGTTTCTCACCAGAAAACACTTCCAAATATTTTTCCTCTCAACCATATTCATCAACTTCCAACAAAATCAATTTTTTATCATACGTTTTGGGAGGCTTAATTGGGTCTTAATCAAGATTGTTCAAGAACACTCTTTTGCTAATTTTTCGCAAGGAATACAATCGTCAACCGAGATATTTGATTCTCAAATCACAAGCTCAAATACTCTATTATTTAACTATAATATTAAGCGTTTTAAGTGTCACCTAAACACTTAATTACATGTTTTCTTAAAAATAATTAGTAACTTAATTAGAAAAATGGACACTAACTATGGGGCTATTTTTGTAAAATCTTTTAATCTGAATCATATTCATAACCCTTTGGATGCGTAGGATTCGTGAGTGATTTTGGGTTTTATTGGTGTAGGTTGCATGTAGAAAAACCCTAGTTTTAAAATAAATGGATTTGGGGGCGTATAATTAGTGTAATTTGTGTAGAAACAATGAAATTAGAAATTTGATGTTTTAAAAGATGAAATAGGGGTATATTTAATTTAAATAATTAAATGAGATTAATTCGAGATTTATGACGAGATGATAATTAAATTAAGCTTTAATTGAACTCCACTATCATGGGTAGTTTTATACGTTGATTAATTATGCTTGTTTGTGTGACTTGTTGGTATTACTATATTGCCTTTGTGACGACGGGTTGTGGGTAATTTTTGTTCTACCTATATTTTTGGATGCCTTTTAGGTATGGGACTAGTGGGTAGGCCTTTTAATGATTTACACCTTCTGGGCATGGTACTAGTGAGGGTATATTATCGCGTGTTTATCATCTTGGGGTGGGCTGATTTTTGGTTCTTTATTGTCGTTACGCTAGTCTAGGCATGAGCCTAGGCCGAGATTTAAGTTAGAAATTCATCATATACATAGGGTAGGACGTATTGATAACTTGGGGACCTTTAGTTATGGGATTAAGGGGTAATTGAGGATCTCACGTCGATTAAAAGGGTGGGGTGATTATAAATTGAGAAATTGAGAATTAATGCCTAAGATAAAAATAGGTATTAAAATATGTGGCGACATAATGTGTTGGGCCCGACAATTTAAACGGGTCAGAAGGCAATTTATGTCGTGTCGTGTGTGGAACCTTGTCATGTGTCGGGGCCGACAGTTTAAACGGGTCAGAGGGCGATTGATAAGGGGAAGTGTGACACTTTAGTAAAAAGTGAGAACAATAATAAAAATTGGTTCATTTAATAAATTAACATCGTGGGACTTGGGAAATTTAAAATCATATTGGTGTGCCTTTTTAAATGGGGATTCCTACTGGTAGTTAGTAATTTAAATTTATCGTGTTTAATTATCCCGTTTAATTTAAAATATTCTATTGTGATATTTATTGTGTATAATGCTACTGTCTGGGTTTAAGGATCCTATTTTAGGGGAGTAGTGTGTATTCTTGCTCGGGACTTTGGCTCTGACCCATGCGTTGACTAATCTTTTTCAGGATTAGAATTGAAGAAGCTGCATAAGTTTATTGGAGTTATCATTTGGAGGTGCAGGTGGAGTTATTTATTTTATGGCATAGTTTAGTTAGACTTTCTTTTCCATTCGTATTTAATTATGAGACTTCATTGGAGTTTTATTGGGCCATTCATTTTCAAAGTTGTTTAGAGGATTTATGTTGGATTATTCAGATCTTGATTATTTAGGTTTTATTTAATCGTTTTTGGAGATTGGATTTATTCGGAGTTAGCATGTGATGGATCTTTGATCGCTTTGTTGTTTATAATCATTTGAGATTGATTCAATTAGTTATCTTATGGACGGATATATTTATGTCTCATATCTGCCGCATGCTAAAAATGGTATGTATTTAGATCGTGCTCGGCATAGTTCGGTGGCGGTGGCTGGCCACCCCGTCTGTCGAATTTTGTGGGGTGTGACAGATGGTATCAGAGCATGGTCTTTAGTTTCGTAGGTTATAAGTTCGTTTTATTTCTGCGTTGCCGATCTTTGATTCCCTTTGTTGATTCGTACTTCTTAAGGTAGATGGTCTAGCATACATGTTAGATGTGTTTCTTGGAGATGTGAAGTTTTGAGTTAAGGGCGTTGTAGGCATTGGGTTTAGAATTAGTAAGCTTGATGTGAGGATCCTTAAAATGGATTTTGGAGACGATAATTATTTTAGAGATTTTAATGCAGATGTTAGGTATCGTAGGTATCGATTTTTGATGTTGATATTTAATTTGAGCATGTTATCATTTTTATAACTTTCGGATATAAGATCGAGTGGGGGATTTGTGAGAGCGTGTGGTACACCGTTACTTTTATATTTATGCATATGTATATAGGCTATACATATTGTTTTGTTGCTTGTGGGTAGGTGCGCTAGAATTGGGTGTATGGGCGCCCAATTATGGCATTCTATGAGATAGGCATATGTGAGCCTTATTTTCTTTTGCAAGATTTACGCATTGATGTGTATGCTTTGTCTAATTTCAAGGACGAAATTCTTTGTTAGTGGGGAAGTATGTAACACCTCGTGTTTTTATTAATTAATTTAATTAATTAATTAGAATATTCGAGAAAAATAAAATTTTGAATTTAATAATTTTTATTGGCTACATATGTTCGTTATGATTTTAGAAGAATGTAACTTCAAACGGAATTGAAATCGGATCTAAAAGGGATTTTTAGCGGAATTTTTAATATTTTTCCTTATAGACATTTTTTGGGGGAAACTGTCAGATTTCCTATAGGGTCGATTGATCGACGCTTTTGGTAGATCGATCGACCCTTTTGGTAGATCGATCGACCTTGCCCAGTTTTGCGCGATTCAGTCAGACTTTATTAGAATTTGGGTAGGATTAGGACTCCTAATCACTATATAACCTTGTTAATCCGTAGGGGGACGGCTTATAACCCATTTTTCTCAAGTTTTTCACCAGAAAACACTTCCAAATATTTTTCCTCTCAACCATATTCATCAACCTCCAACAAAATCAAGTTTTTATCCCAAGTTTTGGGAGGCTTAATTCGGTCTTAATCAAAATCGTTCAAGAACACTCTTTTGCTTATTTTTCGCAAGGAATCCAATCATCAACCCTGATATTTGATTCTAAAATTACAGGCATGAATACTCTATTCTTTTCCTTCAGTATTATGCGTTTTAAGTGTCGCCTAAACACTGAATTACATGTTTTTCTTAAAAATAATTAGTAACTTAATTAGAAAAAGTGGTCACTAACTATGGGGCTTTTTTATAAAATCTTTTAATCTGAATAATATTCATAACCCTTTGGCTGCGTAGGATTCGTGAGTGATTTTGGATTTTATTGGTGTAGGTGGCATGTAGAAAAATCATAGCTTTAAAATGAATGGATTTGGGGGCGTATAACTAATGTAATTTTTGTTGAAACAATGAAATTCCAAGTTTGATGTTTTAAAAGATGAAATAGCAGTATATTTAATTTAAATAATTAAATGAGATTAATTGGAGGTTTATGACGAGGTGATAATTAAATTAAGGTTTAATTTAATTGGACTATCATACGTAATTTTATACGTTGATTAATTATGCTTGTTTGTGTGACTTGTTGGTATTACTATATTGCATTTGTGACGACTGGTTGTGGGTAATTTTTTCTCTCCTTATATTTTAGGACGCCTTCTAAGTATGGGACTGGTGATTGTAGATTATCGCGTTTTTATCATCTTGGGGGTGGGGTGATTTTTGGTACTTTATCATCGTTACGCTAGTCTAGGCATGATACTAGGTCGAGATTTAAGTTAGAAATTCATCATATACATTGGGTAGGATGTAATGATAACTTGGGGACCCTTAGTTCTGCGACTAAGGGGTATTTCGAGGATCTCGCATCGATAAAAAGGGTGGGGTGATTATAAATTGAGAAATTGAGAATTAATGCCTAAGATAAAAATGGGTATTAAAATTTATGACGACATAATGTGTCGGGGTCAACAGTTTAAACGGGTCAGAAGGCGATTTATGTGAAGTCGTGTGTGGAACCTTATCATGTGTCGGGGACGACAGTTTAAATGGGTTAGAGGGCGATTGACAAGGGGTAGTCTGACGCTTTAATAAAAAGTGAGAACAATAATAAAAATTCGCTAATTTAATAAATAAACAACGTGGGACTTGGAAAATTTAAAATCATATTGGTGTGCCTTTTTAAATGGGGATTCCTACGGGTAGTTAGTAATTTATATTTATTGCGTTTAATTATCCATTTTAATTTAAAAAATTCTATTGTGATATTTATTGCTTATAATGTTATTGTTTGTGTTCAAGGATCCTATTTAAGGGGAGTAGTGTGCATTCTTCCTCGGGACTTTGGCTCATTAACAAATTTTTTTCAGGATTAGAATTGGAGAAGTTGCATATGTTTATCGGAGTTATCATTTGGAGGTGCAGCTAGAGTTATTTATTTTATGGCATAGTTTAGTTAGAATTTCTTTTCCAGTCGTATTGAATTATGAGACTTCATTAGAGTTTTATTGAGCCTTTCAGTTCCAAAGTTGGTTAAAGGATTTATGTTGGATTATTCATATCTTTATTATTCATGTTTTATTTAATCGTTTTTCGAGATTTGATTTATTCGGAGTTAGCATGTGATGGATCTTTTATCGCTTAGTTGTTTATAATCTTTTGACATTGATTCAATTATTTATCTTATGGACGGATTTATTTATGTCTCATATCTTTCTCATGCTAAGAATGGTATGTATTTATATCACACCCGGCATAGTTATGCGGCGGTGGTTGGCCACCCCGTCTGTCGGATTTTGTGGGGTGTGCCAGATGGTATCAGAGCATGGGCTTAGGCCTCGTAGGTTATGAGTCCATTTTATTTTTGCGTTGGCGGTCTTTCATTCCCTTTGTTTATTCGTACTTCTTATGGAAGAGGGTCTAGCATACGAGTTAGATGTGTTTCTTGGAGATGTGAACTTTTGAGTTAAGGACGTTGTAGGCATTGGGTTTAGAATTAGTAAGCTTGATGTGAGGATCCTTAAAATGGATTTTGGAGACGATAATTCTTTTAGAGATTTTAGTGCAAATGTTAGGTATCGTATGCATCGATTTTTTATGTTGAGATTTAATTTGAGGATGTTATCATTTTTATGACTTTCGAATATAGGATCGAGTGAGGGATTTGTGAGAGCGTGTGGTACACCATTATTTTTAGAGTTATGCGTATGTATATATGCCATACATATTATTTTATTGCTCATGGGTAGGTGCGCTAGAATTGGGGGTATGGGTGCCCAATTAATGCATTCTACTGGATAGGCATATGTGAGACTTATTTTCTTTTACGAGATTTACGCATTGATGTGTATGCATCGTCGAAGTATGTAGCACTCCGTATTTTTATTGACTAATTTAATTAATTAATTAGGATATTCGTGAAAAATAAATTTTTGAATTTAATAATTTTTATTGGCTAAATATGTTGGTTATGATTTTATAAGAATATAACTTCAAGAAGAATTGAAATCATATTTAAAATGGATATTTAGTTGAATTTTTAATATTTGGCCTTATAGGCATTTTTTTGGGGAAACTGTCAAATTTTCTGTAGCGTCGATCGATCGACCCTTTTGGTAGATCGATCGACCATGCACAGTTTTGCGCGATTCAGTCAGATTTTATTAGAATTTGTGTAGGATTAGGACTCCTAATCACTTTATAACCTTCTTAATCCGTAAGGGGACTTCTCATAATCACTTTTTCTCAAGTTTTTCACCAGAAAACACTTCCAAATATTTTTCCTCTCAACCATATTCATCAACCTCCAACAAAATCAAGTTTTTGTCACACGTTTTGGGAGGCTTAATTGGGTCTTAATCAAGATCGTTCAAGAAGACTCTTTTGCAAATTTTTCGCAAGGAATACAATCGTCAAACCAGACATTTGATTCTGAAATCACAGGCATGAATACTCTATTCTTTTCCTTTAGTATTATGCGTTTTAAGTGTCGCCTAAACACGTAATTACATGTTTTCTTAAAAATAATTAGTAACTTAATTAGAAAAAGTGGACACTAACTATGGGGCTGTTTTTGTAAAATCTTTTAATCTGAATCATATTCATAACCCTTTGGGTGCGTAGGATTCGTGAGTGATTTTGGGTTTTATTGGTGTAGGTTGCATGTAGAAAAACCCTAGTTTTAAAATAAATGGATTTGGGGGCGTATAATTAGTGTAATTTGTGTTGAAACAATGAAATTAGAAGTTTGATGTTTTAAAAGATGAAATAGCAGTATATTTAATTTAAATAATTAAATTAGATTAATTGGAGATTTATGACGAGGTGATAATTAAATTAAGGTTTAATTGAATTGGACTATCATGCGTAGTTTTATACGTTGATTAATTATGCATGTTTGTGTGACTTGTTTGTATTACTATATTGCCTTTGTGACGGCGGGTTGTGGATAATTTTTTCTCTCCCTATATTTTAGGATGCCTTCTAGGTATGGGACTAGTGGGTAGGCCTTTTAATGATTTACACCTTCTGGGTATAGGACTAGTGAGGGTAGATTATCGCGTTTTAATCATCTTGGGGTGGCCTGATTTTTGGTATTTTATTATCGTTACGCTAGTCTAGGCATGAGACTAGGTCGAGATTTAAGTTTGAAATTCATCATATACATAGGGTAGGACGTATTGATAACTTGGGGACCCTTAGTTATTGCACTGAGGGGTATTTTGAGGATCTCACATCGATTAAAAGGGTGGGGTGATTATAAATTGAGAAATTGAGGATCAATGCCTAATATAAAAATGGGTATTAAAATGTGTGACGACATAATGTGTCGGGGCTGATAGTTTAAACGGGTCAGAGGGAGATTTATGTCGTGTCGTGTATGGAAACTTATCATGTGTCGAGGCCGACAGTTTAATCGAGTTAGAGGGCGATTGACAAGGGGAAGTGTGACACTTTAATAAAAAGTGAGAAGAATAATAAAAATTGGTTAATTTAATAAATTAACATTGTGGGACTTGGAAAATTTAAAATCGTAATGGTGTGCCTTTATAAATGGGGATTCCTACGGGTAGTTAGTAATTTATATTTAAAGCGTTTAATCATACCGTTTAATTTAAAATATTATATTGTGATATTTATTGCGTATAATGTTATTTTCTGGGTTCAAGGATCCTATTTGAGGGGAGTAGTATGTATTTTTGCTCGGGGCTTTGGCTCTGACCCATGCATTGACTAATTTTTTTTAGTATTAGAATTAGAGAAGCTGCATAAGTTTATCGGAGTTATCATTTGAAGGTGCATCCAGCGTTATTTATTTTATGGCAAAGTTTAGTTAGACTTTCTTTTGCAGCCGTATTTAATTATGAGACTTCATTGGAGTTTTATTGGGCCATTCAGTTCCAAAGTTTTTTAGAGGATTTATATTGGATTATTCAGATCTTTATTATTCAAGTTTATTTAACAGTTTTTGGAGATTGGATTTATTCGGAGTTAGCATGTGATGGTTATTTTATAGCTTTGTTGTTTAGAATCATTTGAAATTGATTCAATTATTTATCTTATGGACGGATTTATTTATGTCTCATATCTGTCTCATGCTAAGAATGGTATGTATTTAGATCACGCCCAGCATAGTTCGACGGCGGTGGCTGGCCACCCCATCTGTTGGATTTTGCGGGGTATGACAGATGGTATCAGAGCATGGTCTTAGGTCTCGTAGGTTATGAGTCCATTTTATTTATGCGTACTTTTTAAGGTAGAGGGTTTAGCATACGTGTTAGATGTGTTTCTTGGAGATGTTAATTTTTTAGTTAAGGACGTTGTAGGCATTAGGTTTAGAATTAGTAAGCTTGATGTGAGGATGTTTAAAATGTATTTTGGAGACGAATTTTTTTTATAGATGTTAGTGCAGATGTTAGGTATCGTATGTATATATTTTTTATGTTGAGATTTAATTTGAGGATGTTATTATATTTTTTTCCTTCGGATATACGATCGAGTGGGGGATTTGTGAGAGCGTGTGGAACGCCGTTATTTTTATAGTTATGCGTATGTATATAAGCTATACATATTATTTTGTTGCTCGTGGGTAGGTGCGCTAGAATTGGGTGTATGGGCGCCCAATTATGGCATTCTACGAGATAGGCATATGTGAGCCTTATTTTTTTTTGCGAGATTTACGCATCGATGTGTATGATTTGTCTAATTTCGAGGACGAAATTTCGAGGACGAAATTCTTTCCTAGTGGGGAAGTATGTAACACTCCGTGTTTTTATTAATTAATTCGAATATTCGAGAAAAATAAAATTTTGAATTTAATAATTTTTGTTGGCTAAATATGTTTGTTATGATTTTAGAAGAATAGAACTTCAAGTGGAATTTAAACCGGATTTAAAATGAATTTTTAGTGGAATTTTTAATATTTTGCCTTATTGGCATTTTTTTGGGGAAACTCTCAGATTTTCTGTAGGGTCGATCGATCGACCCTTTTGGTAGATCGATCGACCATGCCCAGTTTTGCACGATTCCCTCAGATTTTATTAGAATTTGTGTAGAATTAGGACTCCTAATCACTACACGACCTTGTTAATCCGTAGGGGGACTTCTCATAATCACTTTTTCTCAAGTTTTGCACCAGAAAATACATCCAAATATTTTTTCTCTCAGCTATATTCATAAACCTCCAACAAAATCAAGTTTTTGTCACAAGTTTTTGGAGGCTTAATTGGGGCTTAATCAAGATCATTCAAGAACACTCTTTTGCTAATTTTTCGCAAGGAATCCAATCGTCATCCCAGATATTTGATTCTGACATAACAAGTATGAATACTCTATTCTTTTCCTTTAGTATTATGCATTTTAAGTGTCACCTAAACACTTAATTACATGTTTTCTTAAACATAATTAGCAACTTAATTAGAAAAAGTGGATCTTTTAATCTGAATCATATTCAAAACCCTTTGGGTGCGTAGGATTCATGAGTGATTTTGGGTTTTATTGGTGTAGGTTGCATGTAGAAAAACCCTAATTTTAAAATAAATGGATTTGGGGGCGTATAACTCACGTAATTTGTGTTGAAACAATGAAATTAGAAGTTTGATGTTTTAAAAGGTGAAATAGCGGTATATTTAATTTAAATAATTAAATAAAATTAATTGGATGTTTATGACGAGGTGATAATTAAATTAAGATTTAATTGAATTGGACTATCATGTGTAGTTTTATACGTTTATTAATTATGCTTGTTTGTGTGACTTGTTGGTATTACTATATTGCCTTTGTGACGATGGGTTGTGGATAATTTTTTCTGTCCCTATATTTTAGGATGCCTTCCAAGTATGTGTCTAGCGGGTAGGCCTTTTAATGATTTACGCCTTCTAGGTATGGGTCTATTGAGGGTAGATTATCACGTTTGTATCATCTTGGGGGTGGGTTGATTTTCGATACATTATTGTCATTACTCTAGTCTAGGCATGATCCTAGGTCGAGATTTAAGTTAAAAACTCATCATATTCATAAGGTAGGACGTATTGATAACTTGGGGACCCTTAGTTATGTGACTAATGGGTAATTTGAGGATCTCACGTCGATTAAATAGGTGGGGTGATTATAAATTGAGAAATTGAGAATTAATGCCTAAAATAAAAATGGGTATTAAAATTTGTGGCGACATAATGTGTTAGGGCCTACAGTTTAAATGGGTCAGAAGGCGATTTATGTCGTGTCGTGTGTGTAACCTTGTCATGTGTCGGGGCCGACAGTTTACATGGGTGAGAGGGAGATTGACAAGGGGAAGTGTGACACTTTAAGAAAAAGTGAGAATAAAAATAAAAATTGGTTAATTTAATAAATTAACATCGCGGGACTTGGGAAATTTAAAATAATATTGGAGTGCCTTTTCAAATAGGGATTCCTACGGGTAGTTAGTAATTTATATTTATCGCGTTTAATTATCCGGTTTAATTTAAAATATTCTATTGTGATGTTTATTGCGTATAATGCTACTGTCTAGGTTCAAGGATCTTATTTTAGTGGAGTAGTGTGTATTCTTGCTCGTGGCTTTGGCTCTGACCCATGCGTTGACTAATCTTTTTCAGGATTAGAATTAGAGAAGCTGCATAAGTTTATCGGAGTTATCATTTGGAGTTGCAGCTGGAATTATTTATTTTATGGCATAGTTTTGTTATACTTTCTTTTCCAGTCGTATTTAATTATGAGACTTCAATGAAGTTTTATTGGGCCATTCGGTTCCAAAATTGTTTAGAGGATTTATGTTGGATTATTTAGATCTTTATTATTCAAGTTTTATTTTATCGTTTTCGGAGATTGAATTTATTCGGAGTTAGCATGTGATGGATCTTTTATCGCTTTGTTGTTTATAATCATTTGAGATTGATTCAATTATTTATCTTATGGAGGGATTTGTTTACGTGTCATATCTATCTCATACCAAGAATGGTATGTATTTAGATCACGCCCGGCATAGTTCGGCAGTGGTGATTGGCCACCCAGTCTGTCGGATTTTATGGAGTGTGATAGATGGTATCAAAGCATGGTCTTAGGTCTCGTAGGTAATGAGTCCATTTTATTTCTGCGTTGTCGATCTTTGATTCCGTTTGTTGATTCGTACTTCTTAAGGGTCTTGCATACGTGTTAGATGTGTTTCTTGGAGATGTGAAGTTTTGAGTTAAGGACGTTGTAGGCATTGGGTTTTATAAAATATTTTAATCTGAATAATAATCATAACCCTTTGGGTGCGTAGGATTCGTGAGTGATTTTGGATTTTATTGGTGTAGGTTGAATGTAGAAAAATTCTAGTTTTGAAATAAATGGATTTGGGGGCGTAGAACTCATGTAATTTGTGTTGAAACAATGAAATTAGAAGTTTGATGTTTTAAAAGATGAAATAGCGATATATTTAATTTAAATAATTAAATGAAATTAATTAGAGTCTTATGATGAGGTGATAATTAAATTAAGGGTTAACTAAATTGGACTATCATGCATAGTTTTATACGTTGATTAGTTATTCTTGTTTGTATGACTTGTTGGTATTACTAAATTGCCTTTGTGACGACGGGTTGTGGGTAATTTTTTCTCTCCCTATATTTTAGGATGCCTTCTAGGTATGGGACTAGTGGGTAGGCCTTTTAATGATTTACACCTTCTGGATATAGGACTAGTGAGGGTAGATTATCGCGTTTTAATCATCTTGGGGTGGCCTGATTTTTGGTACTTTATTATCGTTACGCCAATCTAGGCATGAGACAAGGTTGAGATTTAAGTTTGAAATTCATCATATACATAGGGTAGGACGTATTGATAACTTGGGGACCCTTAGTTATTGGACTGAGGGGTATTTTGAGAATCTCACATCGACTAAAAGGGTGGGGTGATTATAAATTGAGAAATTGAGGATCAATGCCTAAGATAAAAATGGGTATTAAAATGTGTGACGACATAATGTGTCGGGGCTGATAGTTTAAACGGGTCAGAGGGAGATTTATGTCGTGTCGTGTATGGAAACTTATCATGTGTCGAGGCCGACAGTTAAATCGAGTTAGAGGGCGATTGACAAGGGAAAGTGTGACACTTTAATAAAAAGTGAGAACAATAATAAAAATTGGTTAATTTAATAAATTAACATTGTGGGACTTGGAAAATTTAAAATCGTAATGGTGTGCCTTTATAAATGGGGATTCCTATGGGTAGTTAGTAATTTATATTTAAAGCGTTTAATCATACCGTTTAATTTAAAATATTATATTGTGATATTTATTGCGTATAATGTTATTGTCTGGGTTCAAGGATCCTATTTGAGGGGAGTAGTATGTATTTTTGCTCGGGGCTTTGGCTCTGACCCATGCATTGACTAATTTTTTTTAGGATTAGAATTAGAGAAGCTGCATAAGTTTATTGGAGTTATCATTTGGAGGTGCATCCAGCGTTATTTATTTTATGGCAAAGTTTAGTTAGACTTTCTTTTGCAGCCGTATTTAATTATGAGACTTCATTGGAGTTTTATTGGGCCATTCAGTTCAAAGTTTTTTAGAGGATTTATATTGGATTATTCAGATCTTTATTATTCAGGTTTATTTAATCGTTTTTGGAGATTGGATTTATTCGGAGTTAGCATGTGATGGTTATTTTATAGCTTTGTTGTTTGGAATCATTTGAGATTGATTCAATTATTTATCTTATGGACGTATTTATTTATGTCTCATATCTGTCTCCTGCTAAGAATGGTATGTATTTAGATCACGCCCACCATAGTTCGGCGGCGGTGGCTGGCCACCCCATCTGTTGGAGTTTGCGGGGTATGACAGATGGTATCAGAGCATGGTCTTAGGTCTCGTAGGTTATGAGTCCATTTTATTTATGCGTACTTCTTAAGGTAGAGGGTTTAGCATACGTGTTAGATGTGTTTCTTGGAGATGTTAATTTTTTAGTTAAGGACGTTGTAGGCATTAGGTTTAGAATTAGTAAGCTTGATGTGAGGATGTTTAAAATGTATTTTGGAGACGATAATTTTTTTATAGATGTTAGTGCAGATGTTAGGTATCGTATGTATATATTTTTTATGTTGAGATTTAATTTGAGGATGTTATTATGTTTTTTTCTTTCGGATATACGATCGAGTGGGGGATTTGTGAGAGCGTGTGGAACGCCGTTATTTTTATAGTTATACGTATGTATATAAGCTATACATATTATTTTGTTGCTCGTGGGTAGGTGCGCTAGAATTGGGTGTATGGGCGCCCAATTATGGCATTCTACGAGATAGGCATATGTGAGCCTTATTTTCTTTTGCGAGATTTACGCATCGATGTGTATAATTTGTCTAATTTCGAGGACAAAATTCTTTTCTAGTGGGGAAGTATGTAACACTCCGTGTTTTTATTAATTAATTCGAATATTCGAGAAAAATAAAATTTTGAATTTAATAATTTTTATTGGCTAAATATGTTTGTTATGATTTTAGAAGAATAGAACTTCAAGTGGAGTTTAAATCGGATTTAAAATGAATTTTTAGTGGAATTTTTAATATTTTGCCTTATTGGCATTTTTTTGGGGAAACTCTCAGATTTTCTGTAGGGTCGATCGATCGACCCTTTTGGTAGATCGATCGACCATGCCCAGTTTTGCACGATTCCCTCAGATTTTATTAGAATTTGTGTAGAATTAGGACTCCTAATCACTACACAACCTTGTTAATCCGTAGGGGGACTTATCATAATCACTTTTCTCAAGTTTTGCACCAGAAAACACTTCCAAATATTTTTTCTCTCAGCCATATTCATAAGCCTCCAACAAAATCAGGTTTTTGTCAAAAGTTTTGGGAGGCTTAATTGGGGCTTAATCAAGATCATTCAAGAACACTCTTTTGCTAATTTTTCGCAAGGAATCCAATCGTCAACCCAGATATTTGATTCTGACATCACAAGTATGAATACTCTATTCTTTTCCTTTAGTATTATGCATTTTAAGTGTCACCTAAACACTTAATTACATGTTTTCTTAAAAATAATTAGCAACTTAATTAGAAAAAGTGGATCTTTTTATCTGAATCATATTCAAAACCCTTTGGGTGCGTAGGATTCATGAGTGATTTTGGGTTTTATTGGTGTAGGCTGCATGTAGAAAAACCCTAGTTTTAAAATAAATGGATTTGGGGGCGTATAACTCACGTAATTTGTGTTGAAACAATGAAATTAGAAGTTTGATGTTTTAAAAGGTGAAATAGCGGTATATTTAATTTAAATAATTAAATAAAATTAATTGGATGTTTATGACGAGGTGATAATTAAATTAAGATTTAATTGAATTGGACTATCGTGTGTAGTTTTATACGTTTATTAATTATGCTTGTTTGTGTGACTTGTTGGTATTACTATATTGCCTTTGTGAGGATGGGTTGTGGATAATTTTTTCTGTCCCTATATTTTAGGATGCCTTCCAAGTATGGGTCTAGCGGGTAGGCCTTTTAATGATTTACGCCTTCTAGGTATGGGACTAGTGAGGGTAGATTATCGCGTTTTTATCATCTTGGGGGTGAGTTGATTTTCGATACTTTATTGTCATTACTCTAGTCTAGGCATGATCCTAGGTCGAGATTTAAGTTAAAAATTCATCATATTCATAGGGTAGGACGTATTGATAACTTGGGGACCCTTAGTTATGTGACTAATGGGTAATTTGAGGATCTCACATCGATTAAATAGGTGGGGTGATTATAAATTGAGAAATTGAGAATTAATGCCTAAAATAAAAATGGGTATTAAAATTTGTGGCGACATAATGTGTTAGGGCCTACAGTTTAAATGGGTCAGAAGGCGATTTATGTCGTGTCGTGTGTGTAACCTTGTCATGTGTCGGGGCCGACAGTTTACACGGGTCAGAGGGAGATTGACAAGGGGAAGTGTGACACTTTAAGAAAAAGTGAGAATAAAAATAAAAATTGGTTAATTTAATAAATTAACATCGCGGGACTTGGGAAATTTAAAATAATATTGGTGTGCCTTTTCAAATAGGGATTCCTACGGGTAGTTAGTAATTTATATTTATCGCGTTTAATTATCCCGTTTAATTTAAAATATTCTATTGTGATGTTTATTGCGTATAATGCTACTGTCTAGGTTCAAGGATCCTATTTTAGTGGAGTAGTGTGTATTCTTGCTCGTGGCTTTGGCTCTGACCCATGCGTTGACTAATCTTTTTCAGGATTAGAATTAGAGAAGCTGCATAAGTTTATCAGAGTTATCATTTGGAGGTGCAGCTGGAGTTATTTATTTTATGGCATAGTTTTGTTATACTTTCTTTTCCAGTCGTATTTAATTATGAGACTTCAATGAAGTTTTATTGGGCCATTCGGTTCCAAAATTGTTTAGAGGATTTATGTTGGATTATTTAGATCTTTATTATTCAAGTTTTATTTTATCGTTTTCGGAGATTGAATTTATTCGGAGTTAGCATGTGATGGATCTTTTATCGCTTTGTTGTTTATAATCATTTGAGATTGATTCAATTATTTATCTTATGGAGGGATTTGTTTACGTATCATATCTATCTCATGCCAAGAATGGTATGTATTTAGATCACGCCCGGCATAGTTCGGCGGTGGTGACTGGCCACCCAGTCTGTCGGATTTTATGGAGTGTGATAGATGGTATCAAAGCATGGTCTTAGGTCTCGTAGGTTATGAGTCCATTTTATTTCTGCGTTGTCGATCTTTGATTCCCTTTGTTGATTCGTACTTCTTAAGGTAGAGGGTCTTGCATACGTGTTAGATGTGTTTCTTGGAGATGTGAAGTTTTGAGTTAAGGACGTTGTAGGCATTGGGTTTTATAAAATATTTTAATCTGAATAATATTCATAACCCTTTGGGTGCGTAGGATTCGTGAGTGATTTTGGATTTTATTGGTGTAGGTTGAATATAGAAAAATTCTAGTTTTAAAATAAATGGATTTGGGGGCATAGAACTCATGTAATTTGTGTTGAAACAATGAAATTAGAAGTTTGATGTTTTAAAAGATGAAATAGCGATATATTTAATTTAAATAATTAAATGAAATTAATTGGAGTCTTATGATGAGGTGATATTAAATTAAGGGTTAACTAAATTGGACTATCATGCATAGTTTTATACGTTGATTAGTTATTCTTGTTTGTATGACTTGTTGGTATTACTATATTCCCTTTGTGACGACCGGTTGTGGGTTATTTTTGCTCTCCCCGTATTTTAGGATGCCTTCTAGATATGGGACTAGTGGGTTGGCCATTTAATATTTTACGGCTTCTAGGTATGGGATTAGTGAGAGTTGATTATCACGTTTTTATCATCTTGGGGGTCGGCTGATTTTTGGTACTTTATCGTCGTTACGCTAGTCTAGGCATGATACTAGGTCTAGATTTAAGTTAGAAATTCGTCATATACATAGGGTAGGAGGTTTGATAACTTGGGGACCCTTAGTTATGGGACTAAGGGGTATTTTGAGGATCTCACATCAATTAAAAGGGTGGGGGTGATGATAAATTGAGAAATTGAGAATTAATGCCTAAGATAAAAACGGGTGTTAAAATTTGGGACGACATAATGTGTCGGGGCCGAAAGTTTAAATGGGTTATAGGGAGATTTATGTCGTGTCGTGTCTGAAACCTTGTCGTGTGTTGGGACCGACAGTTTAAACGGGTCAGAGGGCGATTTGACAAGGGGAAGTGTGACACTTTCATGAAAAGTGAGAACAATAATAAAAAATGGTTAATTTAATAAATTAACATCGCGGGACTTGAGAAATTTAAAATCAAATTGGTGTGCCTTTTTAAGTGGGGATTCCTACAGGTAGTTAGTAATTTATATTTATCCCGTTTAATTATCTCGTTTAATTTAAAATATTCTATTGTGATATTTATTGTGTATAATGTTATTGTCTGGGTTCAAGGATCCTATTTGAGGGGAGTAGTGTGTATTCTTGCTCGGAGCTTTGGCTCTGACCCATGCGTTGACTAATCTTTTTCAGGATTAGAATTGGAGAAGCCGCATAAGTTTATCGGAGTTATCATTTGGAGGTGCAGTAGGAGTTTTTTATTTTATGGCATAGTTTTGTTAGACTTTCTTTTGCAGTCGTATTTAATTATGAGACATCAATGGAGTTTTATTGGGCCAATCGGTTCCAAAGTTGTTTAGAGGATTTATGTTGGATTATTCAGATCTTTATTATTCAGATTTTATTTCATCATTTTTGGAGATTGGATTTATTCGGAGTTAGCATGTGATGGATTTTTTATCGCTTAGTTATTTATAATCATTTGAGATTGATTCAATTATTTATCCTATGGACGGATTTATTTTTGTCTCATATCTGTCTCATGCTAAGAATGGTATGTATTTAGATCACACCTGTCATAGTTGTGTGACGGTAGCTGGCCACCCCGTCTGTCGAATTTTGCGGGGTGTGACAGATTTGTTGTTTATCAACGACTAGATTTAACGGCTTGAAGATATAGACCTTATTTACAATGTAATTCAAAGCATTAAACACCACATTTTAACATTGGTATAATGGACATAAATGTTTTATTTATCACTCTCAAACCCTCTCTCTGTAATCGAAGCAAAAAAAATTGACCCTCGCGCTCCCTTACAAATCCCCAAACATTACAAAACTCTTAATGACTCAACCTCCCACCTTTACATCATTTTCAACTCTTGTTTCGTTAACATCAAGCTATGGAGCGTCGCCATTCCCCAACATGGCTTGTTTTTCATTTACTCTCTAGACTTGTGTTTAAATGTATATAGAAGTGTTAGATCGATCTTTCACCCTTAAACCCCATCCAACACTGTTTCATTTTCTCCTTTCATATCCTACTCTATTAATACATTAATTAATGATGAAATTCCTTGTTTTGGTGCACAAATAATTGGGGGAAAATGTAATTTATGGTAAAGTGACTTCTAGTATTAAATACATTTGCCTGAAAACTTTTTTTTCTTTTTATATAGCTTTAGTAGAATTTTGGTTTGAAAACAATATACCATATACCTTAGTTGTTAATTTAGTTTAGTTATGAAATTGAACCTAGTTTTCTTTTAAAAATTCCTTGATCGACAACTAATTCTTATAGAAATATTATAGTGTATAAAAAAGTACCACTTAAGTCGTTTAATACAAGATTAAACTATCTAAATGGCTCTGAATAGTTTGTTGAAGAAACTCTTTTCTTAAAACAAATTTATTAACACAAAATGTGTAAAATCGTATGAACAAGTTATTTAGAATATAGGTTTACCAGTTTCGAAAACCAAAACTTATAAAGAAATTAAATCAACACATCCTCAAGAAAGGGATGAGAGGAAGAGAAAGTATACAAGTACAATTTTAACGTGGTAAAATCCCACCCAATTGGGAAAACATTCATGGAGGTCTCTACACCTCAAAAGTAAAAATTCACTAAAATAGAGTAACAGGTTACAAACTATATAAGACACACAATCAGACCTAATTCTAAGTTCAGAAACGTACCAACTCCTCTGAATTTTCTGACTTCTCCCAAGACTCTGATGTTGTTGATGTTCTCTCAGCTTTGTAACTCCACTCCTTTTAGCTTTACATCGACTCAAAAATTCAAAATCTCAATACCAACACTTTTCAGCGTAGTAGTGTGACAGTGTAAGTGGTGATATGATCTAAATCACATGCATGCAACACACACACACACACACACACACACACACTTAATTACCGACAGGATGTTAATCAAATTACAAACATATCACAATTATATAAAGATTTCCAAAATCAGTTTAATCGAAACTTTCAGACTTTGGATCTTTCAAAATATCCACAGATCAAGAGAGAATCTTGATATATGCACGAGCTAAGATCCTAAACACTTTCTTCTTTTAAAAATATACAACTGTTTCACAAAATGTGAAATATGTGAAAGTGTAACCCCAATCAAGATCTTAAACTAGATCTAATTCTGAATGTTCAAAGAAACTAAAATCATAAATTGTTTTGTTGGTTTTAGGGTTTTAAATCATAACAGTTGAAAACATCCAACAAAACTATGATTTCTCGAAACAAGAAATCAACACTAAGAAAGATAGACGTGAAAAAAAAATGTCTCACAAAATTTCAATCTCAGTTCTCTATGAAAGAAAATGAGATCAAATTGTTGTGATTAAGTTGGAAAAGAGATTAAGGACAGAACATGAATGATTTACACGGCTCTCGAACTAACACACTCTTATAAATGATTTTCTAGTGAAATTTGGCTGAAGTTTAGTTTAGTGTTTTATCTTCGTCTCTTCTCTCTCTCTCTCTCTCTCTCTCTCTCTCTCTCTCTCTCTCTCTCTCTCTCTTTCTTTACTTTTCTCTTAGAAAATGAGGTGATCAAAATATTGTAATCGCAACACATAAGGCATCTATTTATATTAAGCCATGGAAGTCTCTGGAACTTCGAAGCAAATGAATGGTCACGATTAAGTCTTAAAATGTCAAGGTAAATTTGATGCTTCCAATGCACCGAAATTAAAATGACTCTGACTGGTTTAAATGTAAACACAAGGATCAGGTAAGAACGTATGCAATCCATGGATTAAAATGATCCAAGGGTTCATGAACAAACACGAGTATATGAGGGAAAGAAAACACAAATCCAGCTATGGTGACTCTAACACGTGTAAGGCTGAGATAGCATTTAAAACCTGTGTTTTTGAACTTCCAAAAATAAAATTTGTACCCATGTATTCATCAAGCACATTTGGTTTCTACCAATACAAGTTTTGAACAGTTTAAAGAATTTACAAATCAGTCCACAAACTTTGTAAAAGCTAATTTTAAATTTCAAAGAAATGTTAACAAAATCTTAGAAGTTGTTTAAAATATCCCAAAAATTGAGAATTTATTTTAATGGGATTTAACTCACACACACCCAAATTATGAAGATTTCAATCTCATATGCAACACATAAATGATCCTAGGAGTGGTGTTGGTGTTTATACCTTTGGACTATTAAAGGAATTTGAATATAGATTCTGAAGGCTTGTTGGCTGAAAGGGATATGACTCAATTTTGTCACTATTTCCAAATTAAATGAGAGTTATATAATATAGACTCAAGTGAGTCAAAGATATAGGGTTCTTCAATCTCCCCCTTTGGAACTATGAGACAAAATCTCTTTTGGGTTATCTAGGACTCGTAGGGATGCAAAAGAATAAGAAAAACCTATTCCTATACAAAAATTCTATCTACCCAATATTCTAGAAAGAAAAATTATATAACTCAACTAGATACAAACCAATGATTCCTGAAAATAAGATAGCTAAGATTAATCTTTTTAGGTGAGAATATACTAAGAATATCCAAGAAGACTCAAATTTCTCCCCCATTTTGTCTCAAATGGACAAAGGGTAAAGAAAACAAGTTTGAAATAATAAATCATTGTTCTGCCATAACCATACCAATAGATTTACGCAAAGATTCAAATCGAAGATAATCCTATGGTTTAGTAAATAGGTTAGCTAATTGCAATTCCGTAGGTAGCTAATTAATTTATAACTCCTTAGTTTCAACTAACTTGCGTATGAAATGATATTGGATTTTAATATGTTTGGTACGAGAGTGATGAACGAAATTTTTAAAAATATTGATCGCGTTTTGATTGTCACAATAGAGATGCAACTTTTCTTAAATTATACCGTAATCTGTCAGCATTTGTTTTAGTCAAAGTAATTATGCACAATAACTTCCTGCGACAATATATTCGGATTTGACGGTAGATAAGGAAGTGCAATTTTTTTATTACTACTCCATCCTAGCAGATTGTTACCAATCTAGTAACACGCTACTGAAGTACTCTTACTATCGTCGGAACAACAAACCAAAATAGTATCTATATAACCTACTATAGACTAGAAGTGTCTTTAGTGTACCAAAGTCCTAAATTTAGAGTGACTTTAATGTATTTAATAATTCTTTTAATGCATAATAGATGGCTCTCTTTAGGATTGTTTTGATAACGAGAACACACGCAACCAGAGTACATGATATCAGGACGGGAGGAAGTAAGGTAAAGTAAGATTCCTATCATACTACGATGTAAGGTAGAGTCATTTAATTTACCATTCTCATCTTTAGAAAGTTTGACAGAAGTACTCATAGGAGTCCTAGATTATTTAGCTGTTTCTAGGCCAAACTTCTTGACAATGTTTAAAGCTTATTTAGATTGGGATACAAATAAGCCATCTGAATTTTGTTTAACTTGGAGCCCTAAAAAGAATTGTAACTCCCCCATAAGTGAAATTTGAAACTCTTTGTGCATAATGTCAAAGAAGGTCTTAACTTCTAAGGGTGAGGTGGATCCAAAAATGATATTGTCAACATAAACTTGGGCTATAGTAATATTGTTGTCAAAATGTTTGAAAAATAAACTTTGGTCATTCCATCCTCTCTTAATACTATTGTCTAAAAGGAAGGTGGATAGACGTTCATACCAAGCTCTAGGAGCTTGTTTTAACCCACAAAGAGATTTTTTAAGACGATAGACATAATTTGGATGGTGAGGGTCAATAAACCCTTTGGGTTGTTCTATGTAGGTCTCCTCAGTTAAAATTTCGTTAAGGAAGGCTGACTTAACATCCATTTGATATAGTGTGAAGTGCAAATGACAAACCACTACAAAAAGTAGGTGAACAGATTCAAGGTGAGTGACAGGAGGAAAAGTTTCCTCTAAATCTATTCCTTCAATCTGAGAGTAGCCTTGGGCAACTAAGCTAGCTTTATTCCGAATAATCATCCCAAATTCATCTGCTTTATTTTTGAAAATCCAACGTGTGCTGATAATCCTTTTGTTTTAAGGCCTGGGTACAAGATGCTATGCATCATGAATAACAAATTGAAGAAGTTCCTCCTACATATCCACAAAGTGTCATTCAAGGCTTCATTTACAGTCTTTAGCTCAATAAGAGACACAAATCATGCAAAATGAGCAATGTTACGAAGTTGAGATCTTGTACGAACATGCTTAGTAGGATTACCAACTACACTATCTAAAGGATGATCTTTGAAAACCCAGTTAGGTACTTTAGGGGTCTCAGTTGGCAAGGATTCAACTATTTCTAGAGAGTCATAATTTAAAATGTTTTTTGACTCATCCACAAATGATGGTTCTTTGGCCTTACTTTCTACATTAGTGTCGCTTACAACCACATAAATGGATTCCATCATGGTTTTGGTACGAATATTGTAGACATGATAGGCTCTACTACTTGGAGAGTATCTTAAGAAAATGGCTTTATCTTATCTGGTTTCGAATTTAGACATATGTTCTATATCCTTACAGACATAACAAGTGCTACCAAAGGTTCTACAGTATTTTAGGTTAGGTTTCTTCCCATACCAAAGCTCATAGGATGTTTGTTTAGTATATTTCCTCAAGTAAACACGTTTGATTATAAGGTTGGCTGCACGAATGGATTCTACCCAAAAATATTTAGGTAGATTCTTTGCATGAATCATCACACGGGCCATTTCTTGAAGGGTGCAATTTTTACGCTCAGCAATTCCATTTTTTTAGGTATCTTATGAGCACTAAATTCATTTTTGTAACCATTATAGTCACAGTATTCGATGACACCTGAATCTATGAATTCTCCTTCTCTATCACTACGAATTATATCTACTTGGGAATCCTTTTCATTTTCTATCCGAACTAACTTTTTTAAAAACTTACGAAAGGTTTCTGATTTGTGTTTAATCGAGTGAAGTCATCAACCATAATAAGGATGTAGCTATTTTCGCAAAGGCGAACAGTTCGAATAGGACCCATTAGATCCATATGGATGAGTTCAAGAGGTTTAGTGGATAAAACTTTTTTGACTTTCTTGTGGGGATCCTTAACAATTTTTCCTTCTTAACAGGGATCACATATGATGTTTGAAATTGGTTTGATCTTAGGAAGACCTCTAACTATCTCTGGTGATCACAATTTGCTAAGATTACCATAATTAATGTGACCCAACTTATTATGCCATATCTCATTGTCATCCATTCTGGTAATGTTACAAACCTCTGCACAAGGATAGGCTGTGTAACAATTATCTGAAGTACGGAGTCCTGTAATAATGAAATCACCTTTTTCGTTTAAAATTTTGCAATTGTTCTTTTAAAAAGTGGCAGTATGGTTTGAGTCGCAAAACTGTGATATACTTAGTAAATTGTCTTTAAGAGAACGTCTTCAAGGATGGGTAATCATTCTTCATGGAGTGTTCCTTTACCAATGATCTAGGCTGATGCACCATCTCCAAACAAGACTTTTCTTCTGGAAAAGTTATTTTTTCTTAAAGTTTGGAATCATCCCCGGTCATATGTTTGGAACATCAAGAGTCTAAATATCATCCAGTTATCGCGTGTTCAGTTTTAAAAACACTGAGCACAATGTTTCATTTCAACTGGGGTAATAGATCATCTTTTCTACCCCAAATTGCTCTAGTTTTCAATTTGCGCTTATTGGCTCGTATTTGATAAAACTTGCGAGCTTCTGTTTTTTCTTTAAAAGATTTTTGCATAGGTTTATGAGTATTATAAACAGTTTGAGCAATTGGTTTAGAAAAGAATCTAGAATTCCTTCTTGTTGATGGTCTTTTAGTATTAGTCCTTCTCTTTTTGTTACAATAGTAAAAATTCTTGTGTAGCTGTTGAGGAAGGACATAGTTATTTCGGCTTCTCCTAGAATAGTTGAAGTTAGGGTAAATAGGAGATTCATATGCAAGCAACACACACACACACACTGAATTACAGACATGATGCTATTCAAATTACAAACTGATCATAAATATGTAAAGATTTTCAAAATCAGTTTAATTGAAAATATCAGACTTTGGATCTTTCAAAATATCCATAGATCAAGACGGAATTATGCTATATACACGAGACAAGATCCTAAACACTTTCTTATTTTAAAAATATACTGACTATTTCAAAAAAATGTGAAATATATGAAAGTGTAAATCCCCAATCAAGATCTTAAACTAGATCTAAGTCTCAATGTTCAAAGAAACTAAAATCATAAACTGTTTTGGTGGTTTTAGGGTTTGAAATCATAACAATTGAAAACACCCAACAAAACTATGATTTCTCGAAACAAGAAATCAACACATAGAAAGATGGACATAAAAAAAAATGTATCACATAATTTCAATCTCAGTTTTCTATACATCTCTTGAACTAACACACTCTTTTTCTAGTGAAATTTTGCCGAAGTTTAGTTTAACGTTTTATTTTTCTCTCTTCTCTCTCTCTCTCTCTCTCTCTCTCTTCTTTCTTTATTTTCTCTCAGAAAATGAGGTGATCAAAAGATTGTAATCACAACACATAAGGCATCTATGTATACTAAGACATGGAAGTCTTTGAAACTTCGAAGCAAATGAATGATCACGATTAAGTCTTAAAAGGTCAAGGTAAATCTGATGGCTACCAATGCACCAAAATTAAAATGACCCTGATTGGTTTAAATGTAAACACAAGGATCAGGTGAGAACGCATGTAGGCCATAGATTAAAACGATCCAAGGGTTCATAAACATAGGTATGTGAGGGCAGGAAAGCACAAATCCAGCCGTTGTGAGTCTAACACGTGTAAGGCAGAGATTGCATTTAAAACGCGTGTTTTTAAACTTCCATAAATAAAATTTGCACCCACATATTTATCAAGCGCATTTGGTTTTTACCCAAGGAAGTTTTGAAAAGTTTAAAGAATTTACAAATCAGTCCACAAACTTTGTGAAAGCTAATTTTTAATTTCAAAGAAATGTTTAAAACATATTAGAAATTATTTAAAATATCCCAAAAGTTAAGAAAAAATTATTTTAATGGGATTTAACTCACACACACCCAAATTATGAAGAATGCAATCTCATATGCAACACATAAATAATCCTAGGTGTGATGTTGGTGCTTATACCTTTGGAGTATTAAAGGAAATTGAATGTAGAGTCTGAAGGCTTGTTAGTTGCAAGCGATATGACTCAATTTTGTCACTATTTCCATACTAGATGAGAACTATATAATATAGACTCAAGTGAGTCAAAGATATAGGGTGCTTCAGTGTAGTGACTGATAATTATTAATAAAATATTTTAATTAATTGATAAATGTTAGATATGTTGTTCTACACTGAACAGTTAATACCTTTTCATTTAATAATAAATGTTTTTGAAATAGTTATTACATTAGTAATTATTATTGTAAACTATGAGAGAGAGAGAGAGAGAGAGAAATCTACTATATTACTAATACAAATATCAGGACTATGTAATGCCCCTACCTTAGACTTACTAATACTAACTAGAACTCTCACAAGTTATTGAATGAAACATTGAAAATTGTGGGACATGTAACAACTACTAATTTCTTAGTTTATAATTTTATCCAATAGGTTGCGAGAGTCATTTGACCCTCTTTTTTGTGAACAAATTCTAACCGTTAATATTACTTCCACCCCCCCCCCCCCCCCTTAATAAATTGGCGATTTTAACTGCATGAAGTATTGTGAATAAGAAAATATAAATGTGCACCAGTGTAACTTTTGAAAAAGTCAAATAACTGCATGGTGAAAGGATCAAGTGGAAGAGATTTGGTGGTGAATGAAGTTTCAACATAAGCTTGCATGATTATAATATTGAGTTGTGATCAATCTTAATGGTATTATTTTTTTTCATAACATATAAATAAGTTTATACATGTACGCTAGGTACAACTATCAAATGGTGGCATATCAAGGGTAATTTTTTTGTATTTAAATATGAAACATTTAATAAAATACTTTAAAAACTATACTCACTGAAAGAAAAATGGCTATTTATGATGGTTTTAATATAACCTTTTTCTCGTTTAAGGTAAAAACAAGATAAATATCATAATCATATAGTTTATATCACGGGTTGAGAGAAATTGATGTTCTTATCATTGTTTTATCTAAACAAATGATTAAAATAGCTTAAAAATTTTCCCATATATACTTAGTTTTATTAAATCACGTTATAAAAATTTGGATCCCTCGTTCTTAAAAATTATGCATTCCAAAATTAATTCTCCCCAAACCCATCTCCTCTCCAAATCCGTCTCTCACTCTCCTCGAATTCTATCACCTCTTTCTCTCGACTCTCCCATTTATCTTTCACCCTCACATTCCCAAACTAAACCTTAGAACTTTCTAAGTTTTCACCGACACCTCCCAATACACTCTCTTCCTTTTTTCCATATCACAGATGTTTTCTAAAGCAATCTTTTAGTGAAAATGGGATTGGCGTCTCTATTGAATTCAGGTATGATTTTTTTTATCCAGCCCATTTACTCTTATGTATTTCTATGCATTTATGTTTCTAGAGAGAGCAAAGAGAGTGTGCATGTGTGAAAAGAGATATTATGTTGTATCCAAGAAAAGATATAGTTGTATATTTATTTATTTTTATTGTGTAAAAATAAAATTTGTGTAAAGATTTAATTGGAGTAAATTTGTTTTGTACTTCGCAAATTTTGATTATTGACTTGACAAAGAAGTATTCTTGATTCTTGAACTCAATCTCCAAAGCATTTTCTTGATGCTTTTGCTAGTTTCCACTCTGATCATGTACCAAAATGGATTATCTAAGGAAGAGTCAAAACGATATTTTCTTCCAAATCCATAATTCTCAGGTTCGCGCGTCTAAACAACTATTGCAGAAATGTCATGCGTTCATTGGAATGTTGCTCTAATAATGACCATATTGAAACCTTATTAAATTAATTAAATCATCCTCAACCTTTTTCTCCATTAAACAAGTGTTAAACAATTTAATTTGTATTTTAGGCAATGAGTGATTTTGGATTTGATGTTGTTTTTATGGGCATTCACTACAAAATTTATGACAACATTTGTTGTGCTTTTTGGAAGACAAATGTGTACATTGATTGATGTATTAAAAAAATTCAACATGTATGAGGAAGCTTACATGATGGTTGGAATGCCACGGTAGTAATGGACATATTTCAGCCCAATTAAGTTCCCCCCTCAACCTTTTACCCAAAAAGTATTAGGCAATTTATTTTGTATATTAGGCAATGAGTGATTCAGGATTTTATGTTGTTTTCACTATGGAATTTAGAACAACGTTCGCAATGCTATTTGGAAGAAAAATGGGTACATTGATGCATTTAAAAATTCAATATGAATGAGGAAGAATGTTTGGTATACACAAGACTTATTAGTTGGTGGAAGTGTCATGTGGTTGAATTGAACCCTAATTTCTAAAACTAAGTGAACAAGGAAAATAAGCCCGCACTGCCACCAACTCCACTCATATTGCCAAACAAGTAACGAAGCTTAAGAGTGTTTTGGATATGGAACAATATTGGAGTTGGAGACTTTTGAGGTGAAGATGGCTTTGAAACTCTAGTTTTGCTGGACAATGCCTCTGCTTGCTTCAACGAATTAACACTACAATCTCAAAAAGTGTTCAAAGTGGGTCAAGTACTTGTACGATGTTTATTTTTAATTTTTGTTAAATTTAATGGAGATTATTTAATGAAATACATAAGTGTGAAATAAATATTACTTAAATTCATTACCCAAAATAACCCTAGACGATGCCTTATAACACTAGGCTCAAACCCCAGCGTCCGCGGTTCGTCGTCTCACAAATTGTCATTAAAGCTCCAGCTTTCGTCATTGAATTTCGTTCATAGAGGTATGTTGAGATTCATCATCTACACACGCTAACCATTTTAACTATCTAAATATGAATAATGCTCATCACATCTCAAAACGTCTCCGGTCATAATTAGGGTTTAACGTAACGACGCTTTTTCGCGAAGGTCCGATATTCCCACTCTATACATTATAGATATTAATCCCATCCACTTAGTTAACAGATTGGATTTTCAATATATTACCTTGTTTTTTATTTATGTTTATGTGTGTACACGCATTTCATTCAGTCCTATTACAGGAATATGGCAAAGTATAACTGGTATATAAATATAAACACAGACACACACACACACACACACACACACACATATATATATGTATGTTTGTATGTATATCATGTTTCACTGTATTGAATGATTGACAAAAACAGAAGTTGAACAGATAATTCAAGGTTATCATGAATTTATATATAAGCACTTTAGTTTTGATGTGAAGTTCTTCATTAACTTTCCTAGCCAAACCAAAGCATCTTGGAGTTTCTCCATATTTTATTATGGGTATTAATGTGACATGATTATTTAACTTATGCAATATTACCATTTCCTTTAATACATCCACACTTTCTTTATATAAACCATTTAGAGCTTTATTGCCTTGGAATTTAAGTGTATGACAATTTACAACATTTCATGTAGACAGTCTACTTAAAGGTTAAATCAAGTTGAGCAATTACATGGAATGTATATCCAAAGTTTTTTCTTGGCTATAATGATATGTCAATGAGACAAGAAAGGTTCAACATTCATTATTTTATCCTCCTAAACTTTAGGTTTTGTGCAGTAGTTTGTCATTAAGAGTTGTATGAGTCAATTATTAAGACAATAGTTGTAACTTTATATTTAGGTTTGCCTTACTTGGAAAAATTAGTTTATTGTTGTACTAAAGCTATGAGTAACACAATTTCAGTTTTAATACTTATTTTTTGAGAAAATAATCTTGTAATACATACAATGCTTTTTGTGGCAATAAAGCTTGACATATACACCAAAAAGCATCACCAAGTGCATAGCCTCCATCATGTAATGCCATATCTTAGATGACCTTCAGATGTTTGTAACCTGAATAAAAAACTTGACTCAACAATATTTATTGAGGGATACTTTTAGTTCTAACTAACCACCTACTTTTCATTCTGAAGGCTTACACTAGGTCCCCATTTTTCCAAACTCTGAAGGCCCCCTTATCTATTGGCATGCCATCTTATTTCTTACCCATGTGACTCTAATTATATTTAAATTTCAAAATAATTTTTTTTTATTTTCTCTCCTATCTTCCGCCCTTATCCTGGCCCATAATTTTATGTCATATATACTGAGTATAGAGTTAAGCATTGGCCTTTGTTTACTCAAACTTTATAATGAACCAAGTATTGTCCCTTGCTTTGAGAATACATCCTACAAGTTTTCGACAATCATTAATTGTGTTTTTTACTAGAAAAAGTTTGAATCTGTATATAATAACAATAATACGGAATAATGCAATCAGTTCATCTCAATATCTATGCAGCCATGTGGCACCTCATCACGTGCTATCACAAGGTACATGTCTCTCTCTTTTCATAACCCATCTAATTTTACCATTTTTTGCGTCATTTTTCTTCCTTTGTTTATAACCCAACCAAACACCATTAATATCTTTTTCACTTCCTCTACCTAGAATTCCAACTGTAAAATACATCTCAAACTTTCCACCTGTCTTTGGATCATTAATAGATAATAAAAGTCTTCCCAATTGTACTTTCATAAGCTCAGTCTTTCTAACTCTCTCTCTCTCTCTCCCCGGAGACGTGGATTCAGCTCCTACTCGATTTTCTAAAACAATTCTTCTCTTACTCTGCACAACATATATTCTTTAAATTATGGGAAGATGATATCTCTCCCTCTTCACTCATGTAGATCATCTTCAATCGTCACACTCTCTAACTCATGTTGGGACAATTTAGATAATGTGATTAAAAATCACACCAGAGAGTTTTGTGGAGAATTCAAACAATCAAAATCATAATTTATTTTAGTTTAGTACTTAAAATAAGTTGTTCCCTCATACGAATATCCCAAATATGAACCGTATGCTTTGAAATCTAAATATTTACTGCATAATAAAAATAAATAATATGACCAAAATTTTTTATGAAATTTGTTGTATACGATTCTTGGCATGAGTCGCAGACTATGTCACTCTCTTTAAGACGTTTCGCTACTCTACCCTCTTTTTGATGATCGTATACAGTCACATCGTCTTCAGAATAAATAAGCCCAGAATCTCCTCTATCTCATATAACTATGCACTGTAGTTATATGACATATTAACACTCATTCAATATTAATTTCTCAAAAACACAATTTCAATTTGTGGGAACAACACTCATCTCGAAGGATTTTTTTTCAAAAGAAATTTTTAAAAAATATGTGAGAGAGAGATATATATGTCCCATCTTTATTAAATGTTCTTTTTTTTTTTTAAAACCAAATCTGAATCTTTATTTTTGTAGCTGAAAAGAGGGAGGGGAAAGGTGGGGGAAACAAAGGAGAGCCATTAAAAAAAATCACTTTCGGCAGCCAACTATTCTTTATCTATCAGCAACTTGCCTATTCAAAGATTGTTAAAGTTTGTTTTTACAAAATTTACAATAAGAAAAAAAAAACTTTTTGTTCCAATAATCCCCCACTTGTAAATTTTGGAAAAAATATTGCTATCTAGAAATAATACATATTGTGCATAAGTAAAAGTGTCTTTCGACTTGAGTATTTACGTAGTAAAGATAATTTATATTATACTAAAGTAACTTGTAGTTTTGATCTCTATATCTGATAATATCCCACACACAACCCTAATTGGGTGTAGTCCTTAAGCCAGCACCTTACGGCCATGTGACTCTATCCCAGTATGTGAATGCTCTGGAAATTTTTTCCAAACTTACCATAGGAAGAAGCCTCACTTCCATAATCGTACAGGTGAGTCTATTAAGGATACTCCTGTAGCTAGGTACCCCACCCAAAATAAAGTTATAGATCTTCACTAAGAGTTATAATTAACTCGACCTTTACTTGCTTCAGGATATCGTGCTCCATAGGGACGGACTCGAAGTAAGCCCTCGTATACAATAATTAGCATGATTCAACATATATCACTTGTGATTTTTTATTTCTCTTTGAACCTATTTCTTGGGATCTCCAGTCTATAAGTTTGATTACTATCACGGGTGATTCGATTATCAACACGCTTTAGTTCCATCCCTTTCTAAGTGCTAAACACCTCCTTCTACACTAGTTCTTTCATCAAAGGATAAGTCGGGTTCTGTTCTCATCAGTCTGAACATAATCTACACTCACAACTCATTAGTTTTAACTTCTCAAACTATGTTGTGCTTAAGACAAATTTATCACTCTTGCCGTTATAATAATGATTCTAAAATTTTATAAAAGCCATGGTTCTATTGTTATGGATAAAATGACTTATATCAATCTCTCCCATAAAGGATATCTTATAATAGGTCCTATCTTCTATTTTCATAGTAGACATAACTAATGGTATTAACATAAACTCCATCATTAATTATGCTAATAATTAATATTTCTTGAAGTTCCAAAACACATTATAATATATGTTACACACATATTCTAGGCTCGTGTTTCTTATTAAAACACATAACATTTCTCGATACCATATGCTCACTTGAGATTACTTAAGATGTTCACATATTCATCTTTCTTAACATTGAATATAGTGTTTTTACACTTGGGTCATAAGGAGTACAAGATGGTTCACAATTATCATATATCTAATAAATAGTTATTCTTTTATTTTAAGTTACTTAACATATTAATGATCCATATTTGGCCCTGTAATATTAACAAGTAATATGCTTGTTTCACCGAAATTCATTATGCCAACACTTTGGCTTAGCATAAATTTGGTTTTCTTGGCAACAAAAATATCATAACCAAAATTATCTAATCATTCTTGCATAATAAATAATCCATTAATATTTCAACATGCTATGTGATAAATATGATTTATATTATTCTCAATTCATTCTCATCTGATGATTTATCAAAATGTCATGACATTTATAGGTACCTTTTATATTCATAAATTCTCCAACTTTAAGTTACTCCAAGTATATTTCCTTACGTAGGTCACCCTTCGAAAAGAAATATTATATATATTTAATTTTAACTCAACATCATTTATAATATCAATGACAGTCAAATTAAATGAAGCTACTTCATTTTCATGAGAATAATTTCACGTGCATCACGGATAACTCAGTTATCATACTATTGATAAATATTGGCTATTAAACAGAGATCATATTCATAAATGATAATGATCTCAATACTCATTCAAATGATCTGTATACACCTCATTATCTTAAAGTATAAGATAGTCCAATGATAAACTAATTTCTAGTTCATTCTAAGAAATTCAATCAATTATTTATGACATGATTTTTTTAAGGATTTTTGGAATCCATTTCAATAGCATAAGCAAGCTTTAATTTTTAGGTCACAACTCAAAAAATTAAGATTTCTGTTGAACACCAAAGTTTTAGATTCTCTTAAATGTTATTCAATTATTGTTGAGAGGTTCTCGCTTGAGTGCCCCTATTATTCTCTAAGTATAGCATTGAGAAGTTATATGCAATGTCCCCCCACTGTATCTACATTTCAGAAAATGAATTCTAAACTCATTGAGTTTAGGTATTAAATAAAAATTAATCGTATTTGTTAAACTAATACATACTTAATGCTTCAGGTATAACCGGATCAAAAAATATATGTTCATTCGTTCTAGTCATAAGTTCAGATTAAGGGTCTGAAAGTCATATATAGATTATACAATCTATTTCTTAAAGAAATGAAACGTATATTTTCTTATATCATTTTCACAATGTATAAGATGATATGTCACATTAGATTTTAAACCTATATCCCAAATCATTCCATTAGAATATTTTTAACATAGTAAAGATTGTATTAGCACTAAACTCAATTATGATAAAATCTTCCAATTATTATTATTTCGACATATGAAATATATTTACTCAATATAAAGTCCGACATATGAGATCCTAACTCGTAATATAAGACCTTGTAGGTTTAAATCCATACATAGATCAAACAATCGATTAAAATCATAACATATTTGATTTCATATTTAAATACATAAGGTAAAATATTTACCTTAGTTTCAAACTCTATCCAACACATAGCTCACGGTCAAAATAATTTTACCCAACAAAATTATTTATACACCAGTAAATTAGGTGAAAATATGAAGAATTATTTATATAAAATTCTAGACGTTGTGCTAGCAAAATCAAAACATTGCATAAGTTCTTTTACAATTTTAAGAAATTCATCTCTCATTTCTAACCCCGAAAGATTCTTAGAACTTCATAACCTTATAATTTAAAACTACTAAAGTAGTCAAAACATTTAGAATCTCTTTGTAATAATAATACAGTTCAAATTTGCAAGAAAATATTTAGGTTCAAACATTTCATTCAAAAATTTCAATTTTGTAATTTTACCACGACCAACTCGCTTATTGAAAATTTATGAAATTTTTCAGAATTCATCCTTCATGAGTGTATTTTTATACAAAATTGGAATCACTCAAAAACATTGAGTATGGCTTAGGATAAACTCATTTTTACTACAAGCTATCCAAAAAATTCAGCATCGTGCATTATATTTGTAAAAATCATAATAAAATATATACAACTCATTTTACAGTAATTCCAAAGCTCAATATTCATAATCTCATACTATATGCTCGCCAAAATTCACAAAATTTCAGCGTATATATCATCAAAAAACTGAGATTATATTCCAACAAAATTCATAACAAAAATTTATATTTTTTCATTATCGACCACTTTAGTGTGGTTGAAAATACCAACTACACTTTCACATAACACTTTAAAAAAATACTTTAACAAATTTCTTTTGTAGTAAATATAGCGCAAGGAGTAAATGTGTATTATTTACCCTTTGATTCCATATATCAAATTTTAATTTGATTCCATATAACAAATTTTCATTTGTTTTCAAATAGAAAATTTTCACTTATTTTCAAATAACAAATTTTCATTTGATTCGAAATATCAAATTTTTATTTGATTTCTTAACCCCAAATGGATCTAAATGAATTGTCTAAAAAGGTATACAATTCCATTTACAACAATAACGTCTCATTTGAAATAATAATTCACATTCATACCTAAAAAATAGAATGACCTATTTAAGACTTTTCCATGATGGGGCCATTATTGTTCAAATTCTAATTTCTCACGAAATTATTGATCAATTTCGGATTGACATAAATACTGAAATTTATTTTTCTTCTTCTCAAAATATAATATTTAGGAAGTCTGGGGGCTAAACTACAATTTTTAGAGGTATAAGGTCAAAATTATAATTTCTAAAGGTAGCAACTTTATTAGTCTTTTTTATACTAGGCATCATAAAAATAATCATATAAGACCATAAGATTTATTTTGCGATCTCCAATGTAGATATAAACGTCCTAAAATTGTTAGGACAAATTAGATATTGTGATTAAAAGTCACACCAAAGAGTTTTATTGAGAATTCGAAAAATTAAAATCATATTTAATTTTATTCTACTACTCAAAATAAGTTATTACCTCATATGAATATCGCAAATGTGAACCGCATGCTTTGGAATTCAAATATTTACTGCACAATAAAAATAAAAAATATTATCTCAATTGTTTATGAAATTCGTTGTAGACGATTCTTAGGTTAAGTTGCGGATTAGGTCGCTCTCTTTAAGATGTTTCGCGACTTTATCCTCTCTGTGCTTATAGTATACAGTCACATCGTTCTCTGGATAAAAATAAGCCCAGAATCTCCCATGTCTCATATAACTATACACTGTAGTTATATGACATACTAACACCCATTCGGTGTTAATTAAGCAATCACGCAATTTCAATGTATGGGAAGAACACTCATCCGTCTTTCAATTTCAATGTATGGGAAAGATAGTTTTTTGTAGAAGAAAACTTTTCAATTTGAGAGAGAAATTTATATTCCGTCTTTGTTCCATGTTCTTTTTTTTTAAACCAAATGTGAATCTTTATATTTGTAGCTGATAAGAGGGAGGGAAGAGGCAGAGGAAATTAAGGAGAGTTATTAAAAATAAATACTTTTTACATCCAACTATTCTTTGTCTATCAGCAACTTGACTATTCAAAGTTTTTTAATGTTTATTTTTCTAAAAGTTACAACAAGGACAAAAGGCCTTTTTATTCCGACATGTTTCACTGTATTGAATGATTGACAAAATAAAAGTTGAACAAATAATTCAAGGTTATCATGAATTTCTATAGAAAAAATCTATTTGCACATAGACAATTGTACAGGATAATTTTGTGAATTCATTTGGTATTATCATACTAATATTTTATATGTTAAAAAATAAAATAATATTTTTTAATTTAAAAAGGTTACGATCCACAACATAAAAATGGTTATTTTTTTAAAAAACTATTTTTTTAAAAAATGTGATTTGTCCAGCTGGATTTTTTTTAAAGAAATTAAAATTTTGTATTTTCAATAAAAACTATTTTTATTTTAAAAAAAAAACTGTTATTTTTAAACTGTTTTTTTTAAATGTTTAAAAAACTAAAATTTTGTATATTTAATAAAAGCCTATTTAAAAAAAAAAACTCATTAAATGATGTGGGTTCGCGCCAACAACACTTACCAATCGCGAGTATAATGTGGATCCACGCCAGCGGCACTAACCAAACGTGATGGTGATGTGGGTCACTAACTAATCGCGATGATGATGTGGGTCCGCGCCAGCGGCACTAAATCATCGCGATTATGATGGGTCCGCGCCAGCGGCATTAACCAAACGCGATGATGTTGTGGGTCCGCGCCAGCGGCAGTAACCAATCGCGATGATGATGTGGGTTCACGCCGGCGGCACTAACCAAACGCGATGATATTGTGGGTCCGCGCTAGCGGTACTAATCAATCGCAATGATGATGTGGGTCTGCGCCACCGGCACTAACCGCTAACACACTAACCAATCGCGATGATGGTGTGAGTCCACGTCACTGGTACTAACCAATCGCGATGGTGATGTGGGTCTGCACCAGCTACACTAATCAAACGCGATGATTATGTGTGCCCGCGCCAGCGGCACTAACCAATCACGATGATGGTATGGGTTCGCACCAGTTTTAAAAAATAGTTTTTCATATTTTTAATAAGAAAATGCAATTTTTTTTAATAAAGTCATTGGAAATTTGTATTTTCAATAAAGTCATTTTTAAAAAAACAGTTTAAATGACGTGGATTCGCGCCAGTGTTTGAAAAGTAATTTTTTATAGCTTGATTAAAAAAAAAATTCTTAAAAAAAAACTATTTTTTATTGAAAATGCAAAATTTTTGTTTTTATTAAAAAAAAATGTTTTGTTTCTATTTTTTGGTTTAAATGGCACTTTATTTAAAAAAACAAAATTTTCGTACTTTATTTAAAAAACCATTTTTTTTGTTTTACTTTATTTTAAAAAAAACAAAATTATCATACTTTTACTTTTTTTTTTTGGTTTAAAACCAAAAAAAATCTGGTTTTTTGGTTTAAAAAAAGTATATTTTAAATTTTAATAAAAAACAATTTACTTTCAATAAAAAAAGAATGTTTTTATATTTAGAGGAAAACTGTTTTTTTTTTATATAAAAAATTGTTTTTATATCCATCCTTGAAACCAAAAGAATAAAAACCTTAAAAATAAAAATACAAAAAAAAAAAGAAAAAGAAAAAAAAAGTAGAAGAAGAAGGAATCTATGTAGGTCACGTAACTCTGTACAGCCTCCCTACAAAATTTCTCTGTGCAAATAGAAAGGCCCATTTCTATATAAGCACTTTAGTTTTGATGTGAAGTTATTCATTAATTCTTCTAGCCAAACCAGAGCATCTTAGAGTTTCTTCATATCTCTATATGGGTATTGAGTGACATGATTATTTAACTTGTACAATACTACCACATCCTTTGATACATTTCTTTACATAAACCATATGGAGCTTTATTTCCTTGGAATTTAAGCGTATGAAAATTTACTACATTTCATATAGATTGTCCCTTTGAAGGTGAAATCAATTTGGGCAATTATGTGGGTATATCTCCAAAGTTTTTTCTTGACTATAATAATATGTCAATGAAACAAGCAAAGTTAAACATTCATTACGTTATCCTCATGATCTTTAGGTTTTGAGCTGTAGTTTGGCATTAAGAGTTGTATGAGTCAATTATAAAGATAATAGTTGTAACTTTATATTTAGGTTTTTCTCATTTAGAAAAACTAGTTTATTCTAGTACTAAAGTTGAGTAACACAGTTTCAGTTTTAATATGTTTTTTAAGAAAATAAGTTTGTAATACATACAATGTTTGTTGTGGTAGTAAAGCTTTCCATATACACCAAAAAATTTCATCAAGTGCGTAACCTTCATCATGTAACACCATATTTTATATGACCTTGATATGTTTGTAGCCTGAATAGAAAACTTGTCTCAATGATATTTATTGAGGATTACTTTTAGTTCTAACTTACCACTAACTTTTCATTCTGAAGGCTTAGAGTAGGTCCCCAATTTTTCTAACTCTCAAGGCCTCCTTATCTATTAGCATAGCAGCTTATTTCTTACTGATACTATTCTAATCATATTTAAATTTTAAAATAAAATTTGTTTTATTTTCTCTCCTCTTGGCCGACCCTTATCATGGTCCATAACTTTATATCATAAATATTGAGTATAGATTTAAGCATTGGCCTTTGTTTGCCCAAATTTTACAATGAACCAAGCACTGACCCTTATTTTGAGAATACATCCTTAATGTTTTTAACAATCATTAATTGTGTTTTTTACTATCAAAAGTTTGAATCTATATATAATAACAAAAATACGAAATAATGCAATCAGTTCATCTCCACATTTGTGTAGCCATGTGGCACATCATCTTGTGCTATCACAAGGTATGGGGCTTTTTCTTTTCATAACCTAGTTAATTTTACCTTTTTTGCATCCCTTTTTTCTTTTTCAGCTTACAATCCAACCAAACTCCATGCCATTAAATATCTTATTCTCTTCCTCTACCTAGAATCCCAACCGTCAAATACATCTCAAACTATCCACCTGTCTGTGGATCACTGATAGATAAAAAATGCTTTCCAATTGTACTTTCATAAGCTCAGCCTTTCTAACTCCCTTTCTCTCTCCCTAGTGATGTGACGTCTTTTCATATTCTATTTTATAAAAAATGTATTCTCTTACTCTGTCTGCACAATATATATTCTATAAATTATTGGAAGATGATCTCTCTTCCTCTTCACTCATGTAGATCATCGTCGACTGTCGACACTCTAACTCTATCGACCCTTCAGTGGCAATGGATTTACAACTAGTGATGTTGTTTTAATTCCTCACAAGATTCCAGTTTTAGTATTTTTTGTTAATTTGGTCATCAAAATTGATGTTGTATATCTTCTTTAATGACATAGCCAATGTATATGTATGAAATATTAATTGAATGTCTATCACATGTTCCATGATGCATATCCCCTGCCCGATGAAATGTCGAGTTTGTATTACTTATCCACCTAACAAGCATTTTTTCTTTGATTGCATTTCTTTTTTTTTTCTATTAGTTGTAATCTATAATGATTTTCTGCAAAATGTTAGCATTTAATTAATACATGGAACGAAAGTTGTCCAGCACCTATATGAAATTATATATGAGTGAAAAAGTAAAGCGCATGAGCCATGAACCTTCCTCATATCAAGCGGGTTAAAAAACTAACACGAACCAATTCATTAAGTTCTCTTATGTAATGAATTTCAGTTATATTTATAATATATAAGTTCAGTAGAATCTTATTGTAGCTTCTCACTAATTGCATTTGTTTTTATTTTATATTTATGGTGATGTCTTGAGTTTAATTAGGTTGAACAACTGTGAAATTCAATATTAAACTATATTTAATACGTAAAAATATAGTAAACTAACCCCTTATTAGTTTCATTTTTTATATTTGTAAAGCGTATATAAAAATTTGACATTTTTTATATAGTAAACTAAATTTTATTTTTGTAAATAATTAGGTGATTTGATACTCCTACTAATTTCACCATTCTTTAAAGAATTTGACATGCTTGATTTCAATAGTAAATAGTGTACCCTCTTGAAAGTATAGCCATAATTCTAAATTCTAATTCTTTTAGTGGATTCTGAATCCTTGCGTGTTCTAGACATTCCCAATGATGTGGGCGTGTCAAATTGGGTACTAGACATTCTCAATCATGCGGGCGTGTCAAATTGGGTAAGTAAAGTGAAGTTTATATAATGCACTCCAAACCATATGTATTCATTTTCGTGTGAATAACTCTTGTTGTGATATCAACATTATTGCATTTTACCTGTTATTTTATAACAACACGGTATATGTATGTCCACTATCCAAGGACTATAATCTACCACTTGAACCATATAGATCATTATAAAATTGTAAACCTTAAGATCTCAAACGTGAGTGTCAAGACTCATAAGGGACAACCCAAAGATAATGTAGTCTAAAAAATTATCAAAGCAAGTCTAGATTTAAAAGAGTTTGATATTAAATTATGCCAAAAGATTGAAAAGCTACTTTGAAGTTCAATATTAAGACATAGGATCAGAATCATTTTTCTTGTTAAAGTTTATTAAAAATATAATTGTATAAACTACCAACGAGAACACTATAAGTAAGAAAATATATTATCATATAAACTTAAAGATCTTTTGTATACTCAAGACAAATCTCTCACGATAAACTTGAGAAAAATATTTTGAAAGGTCATTAAGGTTTTTTTTAATTGACTCTAACATAACATAAGAAAAGGATCTATGAATTTATGGTTTGTTTCATGGTTTTGCCTTGTAAGCATCCTCATATCGACTTAGAACTATGTTTCATAGAACTCTTAGTTTTTGAAAAATGAAACGAATTATTTCATTCATATCGAACGATACATTATAATTCACACAATATAGCTTCAAATATGTATGCTACGTAATGGGTACCCATATATTGATCTCTAACATTAAGAGATTTTGCATAAACTTTATAGTTAATCCACTCAAGAATTCTTTAAATTTTAAAAGAGTTTCAGACACTAATTCATTATTAGTGGCTTCCTCTAGTAAAACTGAATTATTATGATTTAGCATTTTTAAGTGAAACTTAGCTTCTTCATTTCAATTTAAGAAGAAAGTCTTGATAACATCAAAATGGATAAAACATGTAATTTTAAAGAAATAAAGTAATATAGAATTAATTAGATAAATATCTCACTACATTAATGTTATGAGTTAACAACATGTACATTAACAAAAAATTATAAATGTGCGCTTTCTTTCGTAATAACTTTTAATATATATATTTATTTTATCGAGTATCATGTTATGTAATTTAGATGGACATACTATCTAGGATAACCTTTCACCACCTAAGTGTGTAATTCCTTATTATTTATATCAGTTACTCAAAATAAATTTCTTTTAAGAATTTATCTTTCTTGACAAAATAAATCAAAGATACCCCATTAATATCTTTACATATATAAGCATGATGAGTTATTACTACCACTTTATCTCTAAATTTAATATTCACAAGAATTCTAGTTGGGTCACTTTGGTGACTACCAAACTATCCATTATATGCATATTACATTATTTTATGGATTGTATAATAATTTTAACAAGCATTATTATTTTCAAAAAGCATAAATGGACAGTGTACTTATAAATTAAGTAAGGTTATGGACTCTTTGGAGCAACCGATACCAACCTCAATAAACAAACATATTGCCCCTTAAAAGTAACTTAATCGTTGAACCCGAACTCTTTGGAGCAACCAAATTATAATGGCTTAATCATAATGAAATCATTAATAATCCGAACACTCAAAGCCATATCCGAACTCATTAGAGCAATCAAAACATAGTATATGAATGTTATCACAAAATTCAGCATTTACAGTTTATTAGATTGTAACACCCCCTATTTCTGAGCATTTAAGAAATTAATTAATTTGATTATTTTTTAAATTACACGTGTGTCGTAATTTAATTAAATTAAATAATATGTGTTTAAATTTACTAAGTTAGTAGTAAATAACTTGCAATAATTATTAGACGTCGTAGTGAGTGATATCGACGTGAATGTGTTATATCTCAACCGGGAGTCGCATGTAGACTATATTGAGGTCGAGATAGGAAATTAATGTAGAGTGACTCGAATAATGATTTCGAAATCACGGTTAATTCCAAATGGGTCGGAATAGGCAGAATGGTGTATCCGACTATATTGATTGGGTCTCGGGGTGATTTAGACCAACCCGACACTACGTAAGGGCGTTTCGATCATTTGGGAGGCTTGGGTAGAAGAAACTCAGAATTTGAGAGTGTTATATCAGTAATTTTGAGTTATAAGGTAGGTTTATAACACTTGGTAAAGAGAGGAGGCCATATGAGAGGAAGGAGAGAAGAAACCTAGGCTATTCCACACCTTTTCGCATCACCAACGTTGCTGGAATTAAGGTCGAAGGAAGGGAAGAACATACTCATCATCCTATAACAAAAATCAGACCTTTTATTATAAGGCAATTGTTTATCTTGAAATTCGTTTTAGCATGTTATAATATCCATGTAGTGTATGGTTTAAATTACATAACTTGGGTGTATTCTTGGGATTTATTTGGGTAAACTCTATGATCTGGGGTAGGATTCATGTTAGAATTAATCCCTCTATACTGATAATATAAAATATGAGGTTATGTCATGAATAACTTGAAAGACATTTACGTATATTTATGAATATGAATGAAGAACACCACAAACTAGGATTTTATGAATTTTGGAATTTAATCTGTTCTCGGGTAGATTTCTTATAGATTTGACGATATATTTGCATTAGAAATTGTCCTTGCACGTATACTTGATGATTGGGTATGTTGTATGGGAGTTCTGAAAGGTTTCATGAAGGTTTGATATGGTATAAGTGGTGAAAACTTGTAATAGCAACAAAGAGGATGAACTTTCAAGTGCAAATCGATTCGGCATCATAACCGAATCGATTCGGGAGGGCAAACCAATTCGGATCCTATATCGAATCGATTCGGCTGCCCAGTTTTGCTAAGTTTGATTATTTATGTTATACTTCTTCATGGAAGTAGTTATGGGGAACTTTAGTGATGGTTTATTAATGATATAAAGACTTAGAGAAGACTAGTAGATATATAGTTAAGGCCCGGTTATATCTTAATGAGGGTAGAATTGGGATTAAGATCGATGAGAGTTAATCGATTGTGTTGCCTATCGAAAATTTACAAATTGGGTGACGGTAAGAGTAAACTATAACCTACGAGCAATACTAGTGTGATAGTGATGTTTTACTATTAAAATTTTCTCAAGGGATAATTAGTACCCTTCGAGTAGTGAGTGATACTCAAAAAATACGAAAATCATACTATGTGTGAATCGTTAGTACGTTGAGTATTCGAGAGATATAAATAGTACTTAATGGATATATTATATGTTGGGTGTATACCTATACTGAATATATATATATATATATATATATATATATATATATATATATATATATATAGGTTGTGTGAATACCTATAATGTGCTTTGTTATATGTGCGAACATACTTACGCTGCCTACTATCACGGGAGGTTCCACGTAGAGGGCAATCCCACCTTAGTTATTCTAGTGAGGTCTGGATGTCTGCCAAGAACATAGAACTTAGGGCGCCTCACTAATTGAGGGTGTATAGTGGGATTGGCATGTCATTTATATATGTTAGGTATTTGTGTAGCACAAAGCCTTAGAACTATGTTTTCTTCCATTTTGTGTTGTTTGAATTATGGTTCAAGGTCACATTTTGTACCCATAGTCCTTGATTTGGTATAAGAAGTACATGGACTTGATTGTAGAGTATGCATGCATCATGGTGGCCATTTTGAGGATGTTATAGATGTATATATCATGGTGTGATAAATATATACAAATGTGATTATTCTAACTATGTGCGATGGTTGAGAAGATGGATAGTGTATATCTAAAAGCAATCTAAGTATTTGAAACTTAATTAACGGTGCAATATTAATATTCGATTAATACTAATATTAGTTTTACGGTAGCGTATTGTATGGGTGGTACGGGGGAGCTAAACGTGTTGTGGTTAGTTAGGTACTTATGTCTAGTTAGGCTGGGTAGCATAGCTAGTGGGTAAAATAGGAAATGTTAAGTGTGCACTATATATGAGAGGTGGGAACTCAAGGGAGTGTACGTGAAACTATTGTGTGTATCTAATAACTGATTTTAAAATGCAATTTAAATACTTACTAAATGTTTTCCAAAGGTTTTGGGCTCTGACCAGTGTCAAATGTATTTTCCAAAAATATTTCAAGTGTCCAGCGATAAGGACGCCAAGCTTGATGACTCATTCTAGGGATGCGTAGTTGCAGCACTTATGGAGGCATGAAAGATTTGTGTAGAATCTTCAGTTATTAATTCCTACATTAAGGTTTATAATTCAGTATTTCATTTGGACATGTTGCTCCTTAAAATGATACATTTATTCAGTTTTATTTATCAGACTATGTATTTGGATTTAGTTTGTTCCAGTAGACTTATGGGTTGGATATTAGTTTTGGAACCGATGGTTTATTTAGTATTTATCATTTATCTATTTATCTTGTGATGATTTAGACTTCTATTAATTGTGTGGATGGTTTTGTTATATTATTTTAATTTTTGCATGTTGTTATATAATAATGAAAGATATAATTTGGCACTGATTTAATTTAACATAGGTGGTTAGTAATTTAAAAGTCTCGGCAGTGATGCTAAGAATGAACCAAATGAGATTCCTGTTTATTTTGATAAATGATTGATCACCCGTGGTTAAAATAGGTGGGGTGTCACAGATGGTATCAGAGCATTAGGTTCTAGAGTCCATAGGATATGTACAACTTACTGCGACTTTAGTGTAGCGTCTTTTGATATGAAGCCCTATTATTAGGACTATTGCATTCACTTTTACATATTTTAGATTACATTCTTCTGCTATCATTTTTTGAATGTGAACTTATAAAATTCGATCTGATTTGGAGTGCCACCCAAGAGAGGATGATCGGCAAGGGCAGCGACTAGAGCCGATGAAGGAGAGGCTCAGTAAGAGCCACAGGCACCACAATTGCAACCACTGTAGGGGACAATAACGATCGCAGAGGTGGCTGCTATTGTGGCACAAGCAGTTAGTATTATTAGGACTGCCATAACACTCTATTTTCCTCGGGCCCAGCCACCACAGTAGCTAGTGGCACTAGTTATCTAGGCCCACCCAAGGCTGTCAGATTAGTAGAGAGTGAGGTAGTCATTTAAGAAGGTCCACCCACCTGAGTTTCAATGTATTTTTGATGTGATCTTAGCTTGCGAGTGGAAGAAGGACATTCAGTGCCACCTTTGCATGGTTGAGTGTAATGACATTTAAAAGTAGATGTTAACAACATTTAGGATTATGAAAATAACTCTACAGTGGTGGGAGTCTATTACCACTACTGAGGAGAGGGACACTATGCCTATTGCTGAGTTCTGGATGCGACTTGACTGCAAGTACTTTCATCGATCGTGGAGACAGAGATGCAAAAAATGTTTAATATTATGGTTCATGGTGACCGTTCAATAGATGAGTATGAGAAGTAGTTCCCCCTCCTAGATAATTTTGTGCCCGACGAGAGGAACAACAAAGCGAAGAAGAAATTAAAGTTTATGGATGGACTCACCTGGAAGATCAGGCAACACTTGATAGGCAAAACCCTCATTTTGGATTTATACTGAGGTCATTAATGCCTAATTACTTCATTTTTAGGATCATCGTTTCCATCTAAAGGGAATCAAGAGAGGGAGTGAGCTTAGCTAACTAGTCAAGGGAGGAGGGAACGATGTTAGTGGATCACCACAGCAGCAAACGGGTAGGCAACAGGGGCAGGATTCCCGGCAGGGAGATTTGTCTAGTTAACGAGCATAAATATAGGAAATAAGATACCCAAGGGGGATAAAATCCGTAGGTTCGGAGGATGAAATACACAATATTTGTGTATCATCCCGAGTTTTGGAACTTGATTTCCAATTTTGATATTACCCGCATTTTGCCATTATACCGAGTTTTCATTCCGAATACTTTGAATCCGTATATACATTCCTTCATTTCATACCCTAGCCTAGCCTACATTACAAAGCTATTAAAGTCCTATGTGATCTTATGTTGATGTAATTTAAAAGTCATAATAGTTGTGATAATCTGTGAAAATGCATTTCGCCTCCTTTAATGAGCGGTATCTTTCATTGAGATTATAATTTTTCAGTTTATATATAGTGTTCTTCATTTGTGACATGTGTGCGACCTAGTTTCCATTTACATTTACTCTTTAGCCCGCATGTTACGTGTGTTACCTCCCTATTTTGAGTGAATTCACTTGATGAGTGTAATTCCCGTAAGGATTGAATGTATGCTTGCTTTAATGTTTATCTGATTTATATAAGTATTTTGCCAAATCATACTTTGCATGTGCTTGCTCCCCTTTAAAATTTTAAGGTTTCAATTCTATGAGGTGCATTCTATAATGTTAATGATTTGGACTTTTGTTTGAATCCGTTCAATGTGCTAATAATACGTATGAAATATTTTTCACCATTGTTGGGCTTGTCGCATGTTGGCTTGGGCTTATTTTGAGGAAACCATGTGATGTTTGTGGGTATCATCCCTAAAAACCCTCACGAGGCGACACTCGTCCACTAGGGTGACCTAGGGGTTTAACGGCTTATTGCATATACTAAATGAAATTGAATCACCCACAAAAGTGGCCTTATGCTTTTATACCATACTTTTATACTTATCCTACTTTTTGTTTGCTTGTAGTTCTTGTTGCATCTTATTTCATTGCTAGGGACTAGCAATGTATAAGTTAGGGGGTGTGATGATACGCAAATATTGCATATTTCATCCTTCGAACCTACGCATTTTAGCCCCCTCGGGTATTTTATTCCCTATATTTATGCTTATTAACCAGACAAACTCGTATTTCTACGTTAATGTGTTTTGGAGGGGTTAATTGAGCTTTTATAGGTACTTGGATGCTAAGTGTGATGATCGGATGCATTCCGCTCAATTTGCGTACACGGTCGCACGTTCAAGGGCATTTTAGGCTTTTCATAGCTTCGGCACCTGGCCCAATATCTTCATGGAAGTTGTATCCCTCCTCGCAAGCTTCGCATGACCGCGAATGGTGCATGATTCTGATTCAGAATGAAGAAGTTACGAGAGTTTCAGCGGACGGGAAATGCAATCAAGCCAAAACAGCAATGCAGTGTGCTGATACCTGCTTGATCGGTTGATTGACCAAAGGGTTCGATCGATCGATCCTTCTCGACACTGGAATGATTTATTCACCATCGATCGATCGATCCCCTGTTTCCAGGAGATATTTTTCCTTATATTTTCTTTTTCCTTTTCTTTTCTTTACTCTATCCAACTTACAATAAATACCAATTTTTGTTGTAATAATCATATATTAAGGTTTAGAATAGATTTTATGTTAGAATAGCTTAGGGTTTGGGGGTTTTGAAGAGTTCTTCTTTGATTCTTCTTGGTTTGACACCCAATTGGGTTGTAAGTTTCGCTATTCATCTTCCTCCCCATCAATATAGTTGCTTTCCTTATTTCTTGCTTTGATAATTAGATTTACATGCTTTGTTAATTAGTTTACATGCTTTGATTTACTTGTTTTCTAGTGTAAATTTACCGTGTTTGTTTACCGCTTTCTTTATCGCGTTTTTAATATGCCTTTTAGCTAATCTAAATTAGGTTGTGTTTGAATGGAACTCACTCGAGTTGACGCGTTGCTTGGCTTTGGTGATGGTGTTTACGAGTCTATTTCGGGTGTGTTGTTCCGGTTATTACGCCTAGGAGATTTAACGGGGTATATCATGTATGTCCCATGCTTACGACCTTTCGCGCGTAATTTTCGGGATATTTGTTGACGCCAAAACACTACACCAAAAACACCAATTTGGCACACCTTGATATTAAAAATCTGGCGCAGTTTAAAACTGTGCCAAATTCTAGCATTGTTTAATAATAATTTGGCACACTTTTAAGCTGTGCCAAATTTTGGCACTGTTCAAAAGTGTGCCAAAATTGAGAACACTTCACTAATATATAAATATCCTTAAAAAAATTAATACCCTTAATGACTTTTGTTCTCCCGCTCTCTCTCCTCTCTCCCGTTCAACTCCCTCTCTCTCTCTCCCTCCCTCTCTCTCTCTCTCTCTCTCTCTCTCTCTCTCTCTCTCTCTCACAAATCCCTAATCCGCTCAATGATTACGACTAGTACCATGAGAAAAAGAGCGACGGCGATCACGTGGTTGCTCCGGTAGCACCGGCGGTGGTAGAGCCTAGGGTTTTGGAAGAACCGGTTCGTGTTGGTGGTGGTGGGGCCAAGAAGAAGAAGAAGTTATACCAATCTCATAAGTGATTAATTTACAGGAGCAACAAAGAAGGTACATATACAAATCTGTGTGTGTGCATCTGGAGATTGAGTCAGTGAATCAACCATGGCAAGCCCTGAGGTTTTGCATGCTCACGAAGACATATCAACATCTCCTGTCATTAACCATTCCAAATGTACCTCTCTTATTCTCTATTCTCCATGATTATACATTATGTATCATTGCAATTTAGCCAATATTTCGATGGAAACGTATGCAGGGGAAAATATGAAATCTCGAGGATTGGCGATCAAGGAAAAGCTAGATTTCTTGGAGATCTTGAATGGAAAAGTAACTTCTCAAACATAATCTTGGTCACCTTCTTTAATTTTTAATTTTATCTTCCTCAAAATAAATGTGTAATTAGCCTCATGCCCTACAAGTTCAAAATTAGGTTTACTATGAATGCAACATATAGCGCGTTACATAAGAAGGAGGTAAGTCTAAATAAAAAAGTTTTATTAATGAATTTATGCGAATTCAAATGGTTACTAGCAAGAATTTCCTGTGACGATTTGGTTTTGAAAAAGTTTTGAGTTTTGTGCTAAATGTTTGAATCTTTGTGACTAATCATCCTTTCAAATTTCAAGTTGTTTTTAGTTTGGTGGTAAAAGTTGGATCTTGTTGATTATTCGAACCATGCATTTGCCAAAAACAGTATAAGCTTTGTAAAAAAATAAAATAAAAAATCGGACATCGTTGACTATTTGTGTGGTAGTTTTTTTTATTTGTCAAATGATGGACAAGAGTTCTTTTTCTAATATTTTCTCAAGAAAACAATTTTAATCACTATGACACCTCTTCCCCTTTTTTGTGTGTTTGTGTGTCTCAAGGTGTTGCTCAAATCGAACCACGGTAACCAACTTTAATTTCTCCCTTTTATTGCCTTTTTCTTTCTTCTAAACCTTAAATAAGATTTTGCTCACCTCTTTATGTTTTATTTTTTCATAACTTTTTTAATGCATTTTAGAAACAATACAATATAAGCTTTCACTTTAGTCGTCTGATATGAACACTCTTCAACAAAATTCCATCAGTTTAAAAATTAGCTGCTAAAATAATGTGTGGGTGTTGAAATTTTAAATTATTTTGTCCAAAAGGAGAGTAAATAAAAGGAGCTCTTGTTTTACTTATCTGGGGTTAGATTATATCATGTTTAAAATTAATTCTACGAATTATTGATTTTTGATTCAAAATATTGTGAATTAGTTTTCAGCATAAATTGCTCTAAAGTACTATAGAACGTGGTTGGCTCCAATTTCTAAAATGCTGCAATCTTTAATGACTGGGTTCTCTTTTCGTGAATGTTAGTAGGCTTGTTGTTGTAGAACACTTTTTGAGGTTGTAAAGCAATTCCTTTTTTTACGACTGAGCCTCTTGTATTGTATTGTTTCATATTTATTTCTTTCCATAATACATAATGTGTTTAAGCCAGTTGTATACTCTTTTAACAGGACCCTTTGTAGCGTTTCATGGTAGGGTGGTAGCATTTAAAAGTTGTTACAACGAAGAAAAAGTATGAAAAAAATATGCGAGAAGAAGTTATCAACTCCCGTTGAGGTATGTTTTATACAATTTATCTTTTTGATTGGATTTTCAATTGTACTATAAATTATGTTCTTTTTGAAGGTTTTATGCAAGTCTCACCTAGTGGAGTTTGCATCATACTTCCATTATTTCCATTCTATCAATGACCTGATTATGGATTCTTGAAGCGTTTGTTTAATGAATGTTTCAATCATGAAGGTATTTACTCAAAGTTTTCTATACCTTAAGTGTTATATGTGTCGAAATGTGCAAAGTTCACATGACATCATTCTCAGTATATATGCACTGATATATATATATATATATATGTGTGTGTGTGTGTGTGTGTGTGTGTGTGTGTGTGTGTGAATATGATGGACTAAAGGATTGTATTTGTAAACGAGTTGCATACAATAAGACTAATAGGATATTTTAAAGGATTGTCTCCTTTAAAATATATATATATATATTTCGATGTGTTGTTAATGTGAATATTTATTTATTTCATTATATATTGAACCATTTTCCTTTCTGATATGTTCTTATATGTAATGGACATATGGATTTTTGTGAGTAGGTAGGAGATCCCAAGTTTTTATTTGAAGGCAAAACCATAAAAAGAATGGATCTTCTTGTTTTGAGCACCTCCAGCTCCATCCAATCTTAATCAAGTTACTACAAGTAACTATTATTTAGTACCCATTTATTAACCTTTTAAAATGCAATGAATTATTTCTACTCAACATTTATAGTTTGTCTTTTTCATTCTATATCTGATCATTCCTTTTAAACATTGAAAATCACTTCATGGCTTACTTTATGAGTTTATTTAGTTAAATTGGTGGAAGGAATTTGCTGGTGGTTTGGTTTGGGAATTTGCTGTTGCTGTTGAGTTTATTTTAAACGATAAACATGTTGGATTTAACGAATAAACAAATGAAACTATGTCAAAATTTTCTAAAATCAATAAACGTTTTAAATTGATTAAAAACATACCGTTAGAGGATGAAAACCCAAAACAACCACCAAATAACCCAAAAGAGGCACAAATGCCTCGCACGGGACCAATGTAACTTGTAGGAACTGACAGCGTAGTCGCGGGTCTCCCAGTTTGAGAATATGACAATAATTTGCAAAAATAACACTTAGACTTAAAAACAGGTCGTTAAAGGGTGAAAACCTAAACCAGCCCCCAAACGGACCCGTAATAGGCACGAACACCTCGCATGGGATCAATTTAAGTTGTATGAACTGACCGCGTAGTCGTGGGTCTCCCGGTTTGAGAGTATGAAGATAATTTCAAAATATATCGATTTGGCTTGAAAACAAGCCGTTGAAGGGTGAATACCCCAAACCAGCCCCCAAACGGATCGGTAACAAGCACGAATACCGCGCACGGGACCAATTTAACTTGTAGGAACTGACCACGTAGTCACATGTCTCTCGATTTGAGAATATGATGATAATTTGCAAAAATAACACTTAGACTTAAAAACAAGCCGTTAAAGGGTGAAAACCTAAACCATCCATGAAACATCCCCGTAGAAGGCACGAACACCTCACACGAGACCAATTTAACTTGTAGGAACTGACCGCGTAGTCTCGGGTTTCCCGATTTGAGAATATGATGATAATTTGTAAAAATCAACACTTAGACTTAAAAATAATGAGTTAAAGGGTGAAAACCCAAACCAGCCCCCAAACGACCCCGTAAGAGGCACGGACACCTCTCACGGGACCAATGTAATTTGTAAGAATTGACCGCGGAGTTGCTGGTCTCCCGATTTGAGAATATGACGATAATTTTAAAATATGATGATTTGGCTTGAAAACAAGCTGTTGAAGGGTGAAAACCCAAACCAGCCCCCAAATGACCCATATGAGGCAAAAACACCTCGTACGGGACCAATGTAACTTGTAGTAACAGACTGTGTAGTCCCAGGCCTCCCGGCTTGTGAAGATAATGATAATTTGTAAAAATCAACACTTAAGCTTAAAAACAGGTCGTTAAAGGGTGAAAACCTAAACTAGCCCCCAAACGGACCCGTAAGAGGCATGAACACCTCGCACAGGACCAATGTAACTTGTAAGAACTGACCGCGTAGTCGCGAGTCTCCCGGTTTGAGAATATGATGATAATTTAAAAATATGTCGATTTGGCTTGAAAACAAGTCGTTGAAGGGTGAAAACCCAAACCAACCCCCAAACAACCCGTAAGAGGCACAAACACCTCGCACGGGAACAATGTAACTTGTAGGAACTGATCGCATAGTCCCGGGTCTCCCAATTTGAGAATATGATGATAATTTAAAAATATGTCGATTTGGCTTAAAAATAAGCCGTTGAAGGGTAAAAACCCAAACTAGCCCCCAAACGGATCCGTAAGAGGCACGAACACCTCGCATGGGACCAATGTAACTTGTAGGAACTGATGGCGTAGTCACGGGTCTCCCGGTTTGAGAAGATGACGATAATTTGTAAAAATAACGCTTAGACTTAAAACACGCCATTAAAGGGTGAAAACCCAAACCAGCCCCCAAACGTCCCCGTAGGAGGCACGAACACCTCGCACGGGACCAATGTAACTTGTAGGAACTGATCACGTCGTCCCGGGACTCTCGGTTTGAGATTATGATAATAATTTTCAAAAATCAACACTTAGACTTAAAAACAAGCCGTTAAAGGGTGAAAATCCAAACCATCCCCCAAACGGACTGGTAAAAGGCACAAACACCTCGCACGGGACCAGTGTAACTTTTAGGAACTGACCACGTAGTCCGGGGTCTCCCAGTTTGAGAGTATAATGATAATTTGCAAAAATCAATACTTAGACTTCAAAACAAGTCGTTAAAGGGTGAAAACCTAAACCAACCCCCAAACAACCCCGTAAGAGGCACGAACACCTCGTACGAGACCAATGTAACTTGTAGGAATTGACCGCATAGTCCTGGGTCTCCCAGTTTGAGAATATGATGATGATTTGCAAAAATAACACTTAGATTTAAAAATAAGTCGTTAAAGGGCGAAGACCTAAACCAGCCACCAAACGTTCCCGTAGGAGGTACGAACACCTTGCACGGGACCAATGTAACTTATACGAACTGATCGCGTACTCGCGGGTCTCCCGATTTGAGAATATGATAATAATTTCAAATTATGTTGACTTGGCTTGAAAAAAGCTGTTGAAGGGTGAAAACTCGAACCCACCCCCAAACGGCCCCGTAAGAGGCACGAACACCATGCAAGGGATCAATATAACTTGTACGAACTGACCGCGTAGCCGCGGGTCTCCCGGTTTGAGAATATGATGATAATATGCAAAAAACAACACTTAAACATAAAAATAGGTCATTAAAAGGTGAAAACCTAAACCAGCCCCCAAATGGACCCGCAAAATGTACGGACACCTCGCACGGGACCAATGTAAATTATTGGGACAAACCGTGTAGTCACAGGTATCCGGTTTAAGAATATGATGAAAATTTCAAAATATGTCAATTTGGCTTAAAAACAAGCCATTGAAGGGTGAAAACCCAAACTAGCCCCCAAATGGATTCGTAAGAGGCACGAACACCTGGTATGGGACCAATATAACTTGTAGGAACTGACCGCGTAGTCACGGGTCTCCCTGTTTGAGAATATGAAGATAATTTGCAAAACTAACACTTAGACTTAAAAACAGGCCGTTAAAGGGTGAAAACCCAAACGACCCCGAAGCAGGCACGAACACCTTGCACGGGACCAATGTAACTTATAGGAACTGACTGCATAGTCCCAAGTCTGTTGGTTTGAGAGTATGACGTTAATTTGTAAAAATCAACACTTAGACTTAAAAATAAGGCGTTGCGGGGTGAAAACCCAAACCAGCCCCCAAACGACCCCGTAAGCGGCACGAACACCTCGTTCGGGACCAATGTAACTTATACGAACTGACTGCGTAGTCACGGGTCTCCCGATTTGAGAATATGACGATAATTTGAAAAAATCAACACTTAAACTTAAAAATAGGCCGTTAAAGGGTGAAAACCTAAACCAGCTCCCAAACGGACCCGTAAGGGGAACGAACACCTCGGACGTGACCAATGTAACTTGTTAGAACTGACCGCATAGTCACGGGTCTCCCAATTTGAGGATATGATGATAATTTCAAAATATGTCGATTTGGTTAGAAAACAAGTCGTTGAAGGGTGAAAACCCAAACCAGCCCCCAAACGGATCCGTAAGAGGCATAGACATTTCAGACGGGACTAATGTAACTTGTAGGAACTGATCGCGTAGTCCCGGGTCTCCCGGTTTGAGACTATGACGATAATTTGAAAAAATAACACTTAGACTTAAAAACATGCCGTTAAAGGGTGAAAACCCAAACCAACCCCCAAACGTCCCCATAGGAGGCATGAACACCTCGCACGGGACCAATGTAACTTGTAGTAAGTGACTGCATAGTCCCGGGACTCTTGGTTTGAGAGTATGATGATAATTTGTAAAAATTAACACTTAGACATAAAAAAACAAATCGTTAAAGGGTGAAAACCCATACCAGCCCCCAAACAACCCCATAAGAGGCACGAACACCTCGTACGGGGCAATGTAACTTGTACGAACTGACCACGTAGTCGCGGGTCTCCCAGTTTGAGAATATGATGATAATTTGAAAAAAACAACACTTAAACTTAAAAAAAGGTTATTATAGGGTGAAAACCGAAACCATCCCTCGAACGGACCCGTAAGAGGCACGAAAACCTCGCACGGGACCAATGTAACTAGTAGAAACTGACCGCATAGTCACGGGTCTCTCGGTTTGAGAATATGATGATAATTTCAAAATATGTCGATTTGTCTTGAAAACAAGCCATTAATGGGTGAAAACCCAAACCAGTCCCCAAACGGATCCGTAAGAGGCAAGAACATCTCGCACAGGACCAATGTAACTTGTAGGAACTAACCGCGTAGTCACGGGTCTCCCGATCTGACAATATTATGATAATTTGTAAAAATCAACACTTAAACTTAAAAATAGGTCAGTAAAGGGTGAAAACCCAAACCAGCCCCCAAACGTCCCCGTAGGAGTCACGAACACCTCGCACGGGACCAATGTAACTTGTAGGAACTGATCGCGTCATCCCGGATCTCCCGGTTTGAGACTATGACGATAATTTATAAAAATTGACACTTAAACATAAAAATTGGCCGTTAAAGGGTGAAAAACTAAACCAGTCCCCAAACAGACCCACAAGAGGCACGAACACCTCGCACGGGACCAATGTAACTTGTAGGAACTCACCTCGTAGTCACGGGTCTCCTGATTTGAGAATATGATGATAATTTCAAAATAAGTCGATTTGGCTTGAAAATAAGCCTTTGAAGGGTGAAAACCCAAACCAGCCCCCAAACGGATTCGTAAGAGTCACGAACACCTCGTACGGGACCAATGTAACTTGTAGGAACTGGCAGCATAGTCACAAATCTCTCGGTTTGATAATACGATGATAATTTGCAAAATAACACTTAGACTTAAAAACAGGCCGTTAAAGGGTGAAAACCCAAACCAGCCCCCAAACGTCCCCGTAGGAGGCACGAACACCTCGTACGGGACCAATGTAACTTATAGGAACTGACCGTATAGTCACGGGTCTCCCGATTTGAGAATATGACGATAATTTGTAAAAATAACACTTAAAGTTAAAAATAAGTCGTTAAAGGTTGAAAACCCAAACCAGTCCCCAAACGACCCCATAAGCGGCACGAACACCTCTCACGAGACCAATGTAACTTATACGAACTGATCGCGTAGTCGCGGGTCACCTGGTTTGAGAATATGATGATAATTTGCAAAAATTAACACTTAAACTTAAAAATCGGTCGTTAAAGGGTGAAAACCTAAACTATCCCCCAAACGGACCCATAAGAGGCACGGACACCTCGTACGGGACTAATGTAACTTGTAAGAACTAACTGCGTAGTCAAGGGTCTCCTGGTTTGAGAATATGATGATAATTTCAAAATATGTTGATTTGGTTTGAAAACAAGCCGTTGAAAACCCAAACTAGTCCCCAAACGGATCCGTAAGAGGCACGAACACTTCGGACGGGACTAATGTAACTTGTAGGAACTGACCGCGTAGTCACGGGTCTCCCGATTTTTGAATATGACGATAATTTGAAAAAACAACACTTAGACTTAAAAACAGGCCGTTAAAGGGTGAAAACCCAAACCAACCCCCAAACGTCCCCATAGGAGGTATGAACACCACGCACGGGACCAAAGTAACTTGTAGTAACTGACTGCATAGTCCCGGGACTCTTGGTTTGAGAGTATGATGATAATTTGTAAAAATCAACACTTAGACATAACAACAAACCGTTGAAGGGTGAAAACCCAAACTATCCCCTAAATGGATTCGTAAGAGGCACGAACACCTCGTACGGGATCAATGTAACTTGTAGGAACTGACCGAGTAGTCACGGGACTCCTAGTTTAAGAATATGACGATAATTTCAAAATATGTCGATTTGGCTTGAAAATAAGCCGTTGAAGGGTGAGAACCCAAACCAGCCCCCAAACGGATCCATAAGAGGGACGAACACCTCGTACGGGACCAATCTACTTGTAAGAACAGACCGCGTAGTCGTGGGTCTCCCGGTTTGGGAATATGACGATAATTTGTAAAAATCAACATTTACACTTAAAAATAGGTCGTTAAAGGTGGAAAACCCAAACAAGCCCCCAAACGGATCCGTAGGAGGCACGAACACCTCGCACGGGACCTATGTAACTTGTACGAACTGATCACATAGTCGCGGGTATATCGATTTCAGGTCGTTAAATGGTGAAAACCTAAACGATCCCCCAAACGGACCCACAAGAAGCACGAACACCTCGCATGGGACCAATGTGACTTGTAGGAACTCACCTCGTAGTCACGGGTCTCCTAGTTTGAGAATATGATGATAATTTCAAAATATGTTGATTTGGCTTGAAAATAAGTCATTGAAGGGCGAAAACCTAAACCAACCCCCAAACGGATCTGTGAGAGGCACGAACACCTCGTAAGGGACCAATGTAACTTGTAGGAACTGATCGCGTAGTCACAGGTCTCTTGGTTTGAGAATATGATGATAATTTGCAAAAATAACACATAGACTTAAAAACAGGACGTTAATGGATGAAAACCTAAACCAGCCCCCAAACGTCCCCGTAGGAGGCACGAACACCTCGCACGGGACCAATACAACTTGTAGGAACTGACTGCGTAGTCCCGGGTCTCTCGGTTTGAGAATATGACGATAATTTTCCAAAAAAACACTTAGACTTAAAAACAGGCCGTTAAAGGGTGAAAACCTAAACCAGCCACCAAACGACCTCGTAGGAGGCACGAACACCTCGCACGGGACCAAAGTAACTTGTACAAAATGATCACGTAGTCGCGGGTCTCCCGGTTTGAGAATATGACAATAATTTCAAAATATGTTGATTTGTCTTGAAAACAAGCCATTGAAGGGTGAAAACCTGAACCAACCCCCAAACGGCCTGGTAAAAGGCACGATCACCTCGCACGGGACCAATGTAACCTGTACAAACTGACCGCGTAGTTACGGGTCTCCCGATTTGAGAATATGACGATAATTTGCAAAAATCAACACTTAAACTTAAAAATAGGTCTTTAAAGGGTGAAAACCTAAACCAACCCACAAACGAACCCGTAAGAGGCACAAACACATCGTATGGGACCAATGTAACTTGTAGGAACTATCCACGTAGTCACGGGTCTCCCGGTTTGAGAATATGACAATAGTTTGTAAATATATCGATTTGGCTTGAAAATAAGCCGTTGAAGGTTGAAAACCCAAACCATCCCCCTAACGGATCCGTAAGAGTCCCTAACACCTCGTACGGGACCAATGTAACTTGTAGGAACTGACCGCGTAGTCACGGGTCTTGCGGTTTGAGAATATGACGATAATTTGCAAAAATAACACTTAGACTTAAAAACAGGCCATTAAAGGGGGAAAACCCAAACTAGCCCCCAAACGTCCCCATAGGAGGCACGAACACCTCGTACGGGACCAATGTAACTTATACGAACTGACCACATAGTCGCGGGTCTCTCGATTTGAGAATATGATGATAATTTGTAAAAATCAACACTTAAACTTAAAAACAGGCTGTTAATGGGTGAAAACCTAAACCAGCCCCCAAACGGACCCGCAAGAGGCACGAACACATCGCATGGGACCAATGGAAATTGTAGGAACTCACCTCGTAGTCACGGGTCTCCTGGTTTGAGAATATGACGCTAATTTCAAAATATGTCGATTTGGCTTGAAAACAAGCCATTGAAGGGTGAAAACCCAAACCAGCCCCCAAATGGATCCGTTAGAGGCACGAACACCTCGTACGGGACCAATGTAACTTGTAGGAACTGGTCGCGTAGTCACGGGTCTCGCAGTTTGAGAATACGATGATAATTTGCAAAAATAACACTTAGACTTAAAAATAGGCCGTTAAAGGGGAAAAACCCAAACCAGTCCCCAAACGTTCCAGTAGGAGGTACGAACACCTCGCACGGGACCAATGTAACTTGTACGAAATGATCACGTAGTCGTGGGTCTCCCGGTTTGAGAATATCATGATAATTTTTAAAAATCAACACTTAAACTTAAAAATAGGTCGTTAAAGGGTAAAAACCTAAACCATCCCCCAAACGGACCCGCAAGAGGCACGAACACCTTGCACGAGACCATTGTAACTTGTAGGAACTCACCTCGTAGACACGGGTCTCCTGGTTTTAGAATATGATGATAATTTCAAAATATGTCAATTTGACTTTAAAATAAGCCGTTGAAGGGTGAAAACCCAAACCAGCTCCCAAACGGATCCGTTTGAGGCACGAACACCTCGTACGGGACCAATGTAACTTGTAGGAACTGACCGCGTAGTCACAGGTCTCTCGGTTTAAGAATATCAAGATAATTTGCAAAAATAACACTTAGAGTTAAAAATAGGTCGTTAAAGGGTGAAAACCCAAACCAACCCCCAAACGTCTTCATAGGAGGCACGAACACCTCGCACGGGACCAATGCAACTTGTAGGAACTAACCACATAGTCACAGGTCTTTCGGTTTGAGAATATGATGATAATTTGTAAAAATATCACTTGGACTTAAAAATAGGCCATTAAAGGGTGAAAACCCAAACCAGCCCCCAAATAACCCCGTAGGAGGCACGAACACCTCGCACGGAACCAATGTAACTTGTATGAACTGATCGCGTAGTCGCGGGTCTCCCGGTTTACAAATAGGACAATAATTTCAAAATATGTTGATTTGGCTTAAAAACAAGTCGTTGAAGGGAGAAAACCAGAATTAATCCCCAAACGGCCCGGTAAGAGGCATGATGACCTCAGACGGGACCAATGTAACTTGTACGAACTGACCGCGTAGTTACGGGTCTTCCGGTTTGAGAATATGACGATAATTTGCAAAAATCAACACTTAAAATTAAAAATAGGTCGTTAAAGGGTGAAAACCAAAACCACTCCCCAAACGGACCCGGAAGAGGCACAAACACCACATACGGGACCAATGTAACTTGTAGGAACTCACATCGTAGTCACGGGTCTCCCGGTTTGAGAATATCATGATAGTTTCAAAATATGTCGATTTGGCTTGAAAATAAGCCATTGAAGGGTGAAAACCCAAACCAACCCCCAAACGGATCCGTAAGAGGCACAGACACCTTGTACGGGACCAATGTAACTTGTAGGAACTGACCGCGTAGTCACGGGTCTCCCGGTTTGAGAATATGATGATAATTTCAAAATATGTCGATGTGGCTTGAAGATAAGCCGTTGAAGGGTGAAAATCCAAACTATCCCCCAAACGGATCCGTAAGAGGCACGAACACCTCGTACGGGACCAATGTAACTTGTAGGAACTGGCCGCGTATTCATGGGTCTCTCATTTTGAGAATACGATGATAATTTGCAAAAACAACACTTAGACTTAAAAATAGGCCATTAAAGGGGGAAAACCCAAACCAGCCCCCAAACGTCCCCATAGGAGGCACGAACACCTCGCACGGGACCAATGTAACTTGTACGAACTGACCGCGTAGTTGTGGGTCTCCCAGTTTGAGAATATGATGATAATTTGTAAAAATCAACACTTAAACTTGAAAACAGGTTGTTAATGGGTGAAACCTAAACCAGCCCCCAAACGGACCCGCAAGAGGCACGAACACCTGGCACTGGACCAATGGAACTTGTAGGAACTCACCTCGTAGTCATGGGTCACCTGGTTTGAGAATATGACAATAATTTCAAAATATGTCGATTTGGCTTGAAAACAAGCCGTTGAAGGGTGAAAACCCAAACCAGCCCCCAAACGGATTCGTAAGAGGCACGAACACCTCGTACGGGACCAATGTAACTTGTAGGAACTGACCGCGTAGTCACGGGTCTCGTAGTTTGAGAATATGATGATAATTTACAAAAATGACACTTAGACTAACAAATAGGCCGTTAAAGGGGGGAAACCCAAACCAGTCCCCAAACGTCCCTGTAAGAGGCACGAACACCTCGCACGGGACCAATATAACTTGTACGAAATGATCGCGTAGTCGCGGGTCTCTCGATTTGAGAATATCATGATAATTTGTAAAAATCAACACTTAAACTTAAAAACAGGCCGTTAAAGGGTGAAAACCTAAACCAGCCCCCAAACGGACCCCCAAGAGGCACAAACACCTCGCACGAGACCAATGTAACTTGTAGGAACTCACCTCGTAGTCACGGGTCTCTTGGTTTTAGAATATGACGATAATTTCAAAATGTGTCGATTTGGCTTAAAAATAAGTCGTTGAAGGGTGAAAACCCAAATCAACCCCCAAACGGATCCGTGAGAGGCACGAACACCTCGTACGGGATCAATGTAACTTGTAGGAACTAACCACGTAGTCACAGGTCTCTTAATTTGAGAATATGACGATAATTTGCAAAAATAACATTTAGACTTAAAAACAGGCCGTTAGAGGGTGAAAACCCAAACCAGCCCCCAAATATCCCCGTAGGAGGCACGAACACCTCGCACGGGACCAATGCAATTTGTAGGAACTAACCGCATAGTCACGGGTCTCCCGGATTGAGAATATGATGATAATTTGTAAAAATATTACTTAGAGTTACAAATAGGCCATTAAAGGGTGAAAACCCAAACCATCCCCCAAACGACCCTATAAGAGGCACAAACACCTCGTACAGGACGAATGTAACTTGTACGAATTGACCTGCTAGTCCTGGGTCTCCTGATTTGAAAATATGACGATAATTTACAAAAATAACACTTAGTCTTAAAAATAGGTTGTTAAAGGGTGAAAACCTAAACCAACCACCAAACATCCCCGTAGGAGGCACGAACAAATCGCACGGGACCAATGTGACTGGTACGAACTGATCGCAATCTCCCGGTTTATGAATAGGACAATAATTTCAAAATATGTTGATTTGGCCTAAAAAGAAGCCATTGAAGGGTGAAATCCCGAACTAGCCCCCAAACGGCCCGATAAGAAGCATGACGACCTCGCATGGGACCAATGTAACTCGTACGAACCGACTGCGTAGTCGTGGGTCTCTTGGTTTGAGAATATGACGATAATTTGCAAAAATCAACACTTAAACTTAAAAACAGGTCGTTAAAGGGTGAAAACCAAAATAAGCCCCCAAACGGACCCGGAAGTGGCACGAACACCACGTACGGGACCAATGTAACTTGTAGGAACTCACCTCATAGACACGGGTCTCCCGATTTGCGAATATGACGATAATTTCAAAATTTGTCGATTTGGCCTAAAAATAAGCCGTTGAAGGGTGAAAACTCAAACCAGCCCCCAAACGGATCCGTAAGAGGCACGAACACCTCGTACGGGACCAATGTAACTTGTAGGAGCTGACCGCGTAGTCACGGGTCTCCTGGTGTGAGAATATAACGATAATTTCTAAAAGTCAACACTTAAACTTAAAAACAGACCGTTAAAGGGTGAAAACCTAAACCATCCCCCAAACGGACCTGCAAGAGGCACGAACACCTCGCACGGGACCAATATAACTTGTAGGAACTCACCTCGTAGTCACAGGTCTCTTGGTTTGAGAATATGATGATATTTCAAAATAGGTCGATTTGGCTTTAAAATAAGCCGTTGAAGTGTGAAAACCCAAACTAGCCCCCAAACGGATCCGTGAGAGGCACGAAGACCTCGTACGGGACTAATGTAACTTGTAGAACTGACCGCGTTGTCACAGGTCTCTCAGTTTGAGAATATGACGATAATTTGCAAAAATAACACTTAGACTTAAAAATAGGCCATTAAAGGGTGAAAACCCAAACTAGCCCCCAAACGTCCCGCAAAGAGGCACGAACACCTCGCACGGGACCAATGCAACTTGTAGGAACTGACCACATAGTCACGGGTCTCACGATTTGAGAATATGACAATAATTTATAAAAGTAACACTTAGACTTAAAAATAGGCCATTAAAGGATGAAAACCCAAACCAACCCCCAAACGACCCCGTAAGAGGCACGAACACCTCGTATAGGACCACGGTAACTTGTAGTAACTGACCGCGTAGTCCTGGGTCTCCCTCTTTAAGAGTATAATGATAATTTGTAAAAATCAATACTTAGACTTAAAAATAAGCCATTAAGGGGTGACAACCCGAACCAGCCCCCAAACGACCCCGTAAGAGGCACAAACACCTCATACGGAACCAATGGAACTTGTACGAACTGACCGCGTAGTCCCGGGTCTCCTGGTTTGAGAATATGATGATAATTTACAAAAATAACACTTAGACTTAAAAACAGGTCGTTAAAGGGTGAAAACCTAAATCAGCCACCAAACGTTCCCGTAGGAGGCACGAACACCTCGCACGGGACCAATGTAACTTGTACGAACTAATTGTGTAGTCATGGGTCTCCCGGTTTGAGAATAGGATAATAAGTTCAAAATATGTTGATTTGTCTTTAAAACAAGCCGTTGAAGGGTGAAAACCCGAACGAGCCCCGAAATGGCCCGGTAAGAGGCATGACCACCTCGCACAGGACCAATGTAACTTGTACGAACTGACCGCATAGTCGCGGGTCTCTCCATTTGAGAATATATCGATAATTTGCAAAAATTAACACTTAAACTTAAAAATAGGTCGTTAAAGGGTGAAAACCTAAACCAGCCCCCAAACGGACCCGGAAGAGGCACAAACACCACGTACAGGACCAATGTAACTTGTAGGAACTCACATTATAGTCATGGGTCTTCAAATTTGAGAATATGATGATAATTTCTAAATATGTCGATTTGGCTTGAAAATAAGCCATTGAAGGGTGAAAACCCAAACCAGCCCCCAAACGAATCCGTAAGAGGCACGAACACCTCGTACGGGACCAATGTAACTTGTAGGAACTGACCGCATAGTCACGAGTCTCCTAGTTTGAGAATATGATGATAATTTTAAAATATGTCAATTTGGCTTGAAAATAAGCCATTGAAGGGTGAAAACCCAAACTAGCCCCTAAACGGATCCATAAGAGGTACGAACACCTCGTACGAGACCAATGTAACTTGTAGGAACTGTTCGCATAGTCAGGGGTCTCGCGGTTTGAGAATATGACAATAATTTTTAAAAATAACACTTAGACTTAAAAACATGCCGTTAAAGGGTGAAAACCCAAACTAGCCCCCAAATATCCTCGTAGGAGGCACGAACACCTCTCACGGGACCAAGGTAACTTGTACGAACTGACCGCGTAGTCCCAGGTCTCCCGATTTGAGAATATGATGATAATTTACAAAAATAACACTTAGACTTAAAAACAGGCCATTAAAAGATGAAAACCTAAGCCAGCCACCAACCAACCCCATAGGAGGCACCAACACCTTGAACGGGACCAATGTAACTTGTACAAACAGATAGCGTAGTCGCAGGCCTCCCAATTAGTGAATATGACAGTAATTTCAAAATATGTTGATTTGGCTTGAAAACATGTCGTTGAAGGGTGTAAACCCGAACGATCCTCCAAACGGCCCCGTAAGAGGCACGAACACCTCACACGGGACCAATGTAACTTGTACGAACTGACAGCGTAGTTGCGGGTCTCCTGGTTTGAAAATATGACAATAATTTGTAAAAATCAACACTTAGACTTAAAAATAGGTCGTTAAAGGTTGAAAACCTAATCCAGCCCCCAAACAGACCCGTAAGAGGCACGAACACCTCACACGGGATCAATGTAATTTGTAGGAATTGACCGCCTAGTCACGGGTCTCCCGATTTGAAAATATGACGATAATTTATAAATATGTCGATTTGGCTTGAAAACAGGCCGTTGAAGGATGAAAACCCAAACCATCCCCCAAACAAATTCGTTAGAGGCACAAACACCTCGCACTGGACTAATATAACTTATAGGAACTGACCGTGTAGTCACGGGTCCCCCAGTTTAAGAATATGATGATAATTTGCAAAAATAACACTTAGACTTAAAAACAGGCCGTTAAAGGGTGAAAACCCAAACCAACCCCCAAACCTCCCCATTGGAGGCATGAACACCTCACACGGGACCAATGTAACTTGTAGGAACTGACAACGTAGTCTCGGGTATCTTGGTTTGAGAGTATGATGATAATTTGTAAAAATCAACACATAGACTCGAAAATAAGCCGTTATAGGGGAAAACCCAAACCAGCCCCCAAACGACCCCGTAAGAGGCACGAACACCTCGCACAGGACCAATGTAACTTGTACAAACTGACCGTCTAGTCGCGAGTCTCTCGGTTTGAGAATACGATGATAATTTGAAAAATCGACACTTAAACTTAAAAACATGTCGTTAAGGGGTGAAAACCTAAACCAACCCCCAAATGGACCCGTAAGAGGCACGAACACCACGTATGGGACCAATGTAGATTGTAGGAACTAACTGCATAGTCACGGGTCTCTCGATTTGAGAATATGATGATAATTTCAAAATATGTTGAGTTGGCTTGAAAGCAAGCCGTTGAAGGATGAAAACCTAAACCAACCCACAAACGGATCCGTAAGAGGCACGAACACCTCGTACGGGACCAATGTAACTTGTAGGAACTGGCGGCGTAGTCACGGGTCTCCTGATTTGAGAATAGATGATAATTTGTATAAATAACACTTAGACTTAAAAACAGGCTGTTAAAGGGTGAAAACCCAAACCAGCCCCCTAACGTCCACGTAGGAGGCCCAAACACCTCGCACAGGACCAATGTAACTTGTAGGAACTGATCGCATCGTCCCGGGTCTCTCGGTTTAAGAGTATGATGATAATTTGCAAAACTTAACTCTTAGACTTAAAAACTAGACGTTAAAGGGTGAAAACCCAAACCATCCCCCAAACGGACCGGTAAGAGGCACGAACACCTCGCACGGGACCAAAGTAACTAATGGGAACTGACCGCGTAGTCACGGGTCTCTTGGTTTGAGAATATGATGATAATTTCAAAATATGTCGATTTAGCTTGAAAACAAGCCGTTGAAGGGTGAAAACCCACACCAGCCCACAAACGGATCTGTTAGAGGCATGAAAACCTCACACGGGACCAATGTAACTAATAGGAACTGATCGCGTAGTCACGGGTCTCCCGGTTTGAGAATATGATGAAAATTTGAAAAAATAACACTTAGACTTAAAAACAGGTCATTAAAGGGTGAAAACCCAAACTAGCCCCCAAATGTCCCCGTAGGAGGCACGAACACCTCTCACGGGACCAAGATAACTTGTACGAACTGTTCGCGTAGTCCCAGATCTCCCGGTTTGAGAATATGACGATAATTTGCAAAAATAACAGTTAGACTTAAAAATAGGCCGTTAAAGGATGAAAACCTAAACCAGACACCAAACGTCCCCATAGGGGGCAATAAAACCTAGCACGGGACCAATGTAAATTGTACGAACATATCGCATAGTCGCAGGTCTCCCGGTTAGTGAATATGATGATAATTTCAAAATATGTTGATTTGGCTTAAAAACATGTCGTTGAAGGGTGAAAACCTGAACCAGCCCCCAAACGGTCCCTTAAGAAGCACGAACACCTCGCACGGGACCAATGTAACTTGTACGAACTGACAGCGTAGTTGCGAGTCTCCTGATTTGAACATATGACAATAATTTGCAAAAATCAACACTTATACTTAAAAACAGGTCGTTAAAGGGTGAAAACCTGAACCAGCCCCCAAACGAACCTGTAAGATGCAGGAACACCTCACACGGGACCAATGTAACTTGTAGGAACTAATCGCATAGTCACGGGTCTCCCGATTTGAAAATACGATGATAATTTCAAAATATACCGATTAGGTTTGAAAATAAGTCATTAAAGGGTGAAAACCCAAACTAGCCCCCAAACGGATCCGTAAGAGGCAAGATCACCTCGTACATGACCAATGTAACTTGTAGGAACTGACCGCGTAGTCACGGTTCTCCCGGTTTGAGAATGTGACGATAATTTACAAAAATAACACTCAGACTTAAAAACAGGCAGTTAAAGGGTGAAAACCTAAACCAGCCCCCAAATATCCCCGTACGAGGCACGGACACCTCGATGGGACCAATGTAACTTGTAGGAACTGACTGCGTAGTCCCAGGTCTCTTGGTTTGAGAGTATGATGATAATTTGATAAAATCAACACTTAGACTTAAAAACAAGCCGTTGAAGGATGAAAACCCAAACCATCCCCCAAACGATCCCATAAGAGGCACGAACACCTCACAGGGGACCAATGTAACTTGTACAAAATGACCGCGTAGTCGCAGGTCTCCCGATTTGAGAATATGATGATAATTTGAAAAAATCAACACTTAAGCTTAAAAATAGGCCGTTAAAGGGTGAAAACCTAAACTAGCCCCTAAACGGACACGTAAGAGGCACGAACGCCTCGCACGGGACCAATGTAACTTGTAGGAACTGACCGCGTAGTCTCGAGTCTCCTAATTTGAGAATATGACGATAATTTCAAAATATGTTGATTTGGCTTGAAAATAAGCCATTGAAGGGTGAAAATCCAAACCAGCCACTAAACGGACCCGTTAGAGGCACGAACACCTCGCACGTTACCATTGTAACTTGTAGGAACTAATTGCGTAGTCACGGGTCTCCCAGTTTGAGAATATGATGATAATTTCAAAATGCGTCGATTTGGCTTCAAAACAAGCCGTCGAAGGGTGAAAACCCAAACCATCCCCCAAACGGATCCGTAAGAGACACGAACACCTCGTACAAGACCAATGTAACTTGTAGGAACTGATCGCGTAGTCACAGGTCTCCCGGTTTGGGAATATGATGATAATTTGAACAAATAACACTTAGACTTAAAAATAGGCCGTTAAAGGGTGAAAACCCAAACCAGCCCCCAAACGTCCCCGTAGGAGGCACAAACACCTCGCATGGGACCAATGTAACTTGTAGGAACTGACTGCATAGTACTAGGTTTCTTGGGTTGAGAATATGATGATAATTGGTAAAAATCAACACTTAGACTCAAAAATACACTGTTGAGGGTTGAAAACCGAAACCAACTAGCAAATGACCCCGAAAGAGGCACGAACACCTCGCACGGGAACAATGTAACTTGTAATAATTGACCGCGTAATCGCGGGTCTCCCGATTTGAGAATATAACGATAATTTGAAAAAATAAACACTTAAACTTAAAAATTGGTCGTTAAAGGGTTAAAACCTAAACCAGCCCCCAAACGGACCCGTAAGAGGCACGAACACCTCGCACGGGACCAATGTAACTTGTAGGAACTGACCGCGTAGTCACGGGTCTCCTAGTTTGCAAATATGATGATAATTTAAAAATATGTCGATTTGTCTTGAAAACAAGCCGTTGAAGGGTGAAAACCCAAACGAGCCTCCAAACGGATTCATTAGAGGCACAAACACCTCGCACGAGACTAATATAACTTGTAGGAACTGACCGTATAGTCACGGGTCTCCCAATTTGAGAATATGATGACACTTTGAAAAATTAACACTCAGACTTAAAAACAGGTCGTTAAAGGGTGAAAACCCAAACACGCCCCCAAACGTCCCCGTTGGAGGCATGAACACCTCGCAAGGGACCAATGTAACTTTTAGGAACTGACTGCGTAGTCCCGGGTCTCTTGGTTTGAGAGTCTGATGATAATTTGTAAAAATCAACACTTAGACTTGAAAACAAGCCATTGAAGGGTGAAAACCCAGACCAGCCACCAAACGACCCTGTAAGAGGCACGAACACCTCGTACAAGACCAATGTAACTTGTAGGAACTGATCGCGTAGTCACAGGTCTCCCGATTTGAGAATATGATGATAATTTGAACAAATAACACTTAGACTTAAAAATAGGCCGTTAAAGGATGAAAACCCAAACCAGCCCCCAAACGTCCGGGAAGGAGGCACGAACACCTCGCATGGGACCAATGTAACTTGTAGGAACTGACTGCATAGTCCTAGGTCTCTTAGTTTGAGAATATGATGACAATTGTTAAAAATCAACACTTAGACTTAAAAATAAATCGTTGAGGGTTGAAAACCAAAACCATCCCGCAAATGACCCCGAAAGAGGCACGAACACCTCGCACGGGACCAATGTAACTTGTAATAACTGACCGCATAGTCGCGGGTCTCCCGATTTGAGAATATAACGATAATTTGAAAAAATAAACACTTAAACTTAAAAATAGGTCGTTAAAGGGTTAAAACCTAAACCAGCCCCCAAACGGACCCGTAAGAGGCATGAACACCTCGCACGGGACCAATATAACTTGTAGGAACTGACCGCGTAGTCACGGGTCTCCTAGTTTGCAAATATGATGATAATATAAAAATATGTCGATTTGGCTTGAAAACAAGCCGTTGAAGGGTGAAAACCCAAACGAGCCTCCAAACGGATCCGTTAGAGGCACAAACACCTCGCACGAGACTAATATAACTTGTAGAAACTGACCGTGTAGTCACAGGTCTCCCAATTTGAGAATATGATGACACTTTGCAAAATTAACACTTAGACTTAAAAACAGGTCGTTAAAGGGTGAAAACCTAAACACGCCCCCAAACGTCCCCGTTGGAGGCATGAACACCTCGCACGGGACCAATGTAACTTTTAGGAACTGACTGCGTAGTCCCGGGTCTCTTGGTTTGAGAGTCTGATGATAATTTGTAAAAATCAACACTTAGACTTGAAAACAAGCCGTTGAAGGGTGAAAACCCAAACCAGTCCCCAAACAACCCCGTAAGAGGCATGAACACCTTGCACGGGAACAATATAACTTGTACGAACTAACCGCGTAGTCACGGGTCTCCGAATTTGAGAATATGATGATAATTAAAATAAATCAACACTTAAACTTAAAAACAGGTCATTAAAGGGTGAAAACCTAAACCAACCCCCAAACGGACCCGTAAGAGGCACGAACACCTCGCATGGGACCAATGTAACACATAGGAACTGGCCGCGCAGTCACGGGTCTCCTAGTTTTAGAATATGTCAATAATTTTAAAATATATTGATTTGGCTTGAAAATAAGCCGTTGAAAGGGTGAAAACCCGAACCAGCCCCCAAACGCCCCGGTAAGAGGCACAACCACCTCGCACGGGACCAATGTAACTTGTAGCAACTGACCGCATAGTCACGGGTCTCTCGGTTTGAGAATATGATGATAATTTTAAAAAATCAACAGTTAAACTTATAAACAGGTCATTAAAGGGTGAACACCTAAACCAGCCCCCAAACGGACCCGTAAGAGGCATGAAAACCAAACATGGGACCAATGTAACTTATAAGAACTGACCGCGTAGTCACGGGTCTCCCAGTTTGAGAATATGTCAATAATTTCAAAATATGTTGATTTGGCTTGAAAACAAGCCGTTGAAGGGTAAAAACCCAAACCAGTCCCCAAACGGCCTGGTAAGACTCTCGACCACCTCGCATGGGACCAATGTAACTTGACTAACTGATCGCGTAGTCGTGGGTCCCCCGGTTTGAGAATATAACGGTAATTTGTAAAAATTAACACTTAAACTTAAAAACAGGTTGTTAAAGGGTGAAACCCTAAACCGGCCCCCAAACGAACCCGTAAGTGGCACGAACACCACGTATAGGACCAATGTAACTTGTCGGAAGTAACCATGGAGTCACGGGTCTCCCGGTTTGAGAATATGAATATAAATTCAAAATATGGAGATTTCGCTTGAAAACAAGCCGTTGAAGGGTAAAAACCCAAACCAGCCCCCAAACGGATCCGTAAGAGGCACGAACACCTCGCACGGGACCAATGTAACTTATAGGAACTGACGGCGTAGTCACGGGTCTCCCGGTTTTAGAAGATGATGATAATTTGTAAAAATAACACTTAGACTTAAAACACGCCGTTAAAGGGTGAAAACCCAAACCATCCCCTAAACGTCCCCGTAGGAGGCACAAACACCTCGCATAAGACCACTGTAACTTGTAGAAATTGACCGCATCGTCCCGGGTCTCCTGATTTGAGAGTATGACGATAATTTGCAAACTCAACACTTAGACTTAAAAATAAGTCGTTAAAGGGTAAAAACCCAAACCATCCCCCAAATGGACTGGTAAGAGGCACGAACACCTCGCACGGGACTAATGTAACTTATAGGAACTGACCGCATAGTCACGGATCTCCCGGTTTGAGAATATGACTATAATTTTTAAAAATAACACATAGACTTAAAAACAGGCCGTTAAAGGGTAAAAACCCAAACTTATCCCCAAACGTCCCCGTAGGAGGCACGAACACTTCGCACATGACCAATGTAACTTGTAGGAACTGATCGCGTTGTCCCGGGTCTCCCGGTTTGAGAGCATGACGATAATTTGCAAAAATTAACACTAAGACTTAAAAATAAGTCGTTAAAGGGTGAAAACCCAAACCCTCACCCAAACGGGCCGGTAAAAGGCACGAACACCTCGCACGGGACCAATATAACTTTTAGGAACTGACCGCATAGTCACGGGTCTCCCGATTTGAGAATATGACGATAATTTGCAAAAATAATCTTCAACTTAAAAACAGGCCGTTAAAGGGTGAAAACCTAAACCAACCACTAAATGTCCCCGTAAGAGGCACGAACACCTCGCACGGGACCAATGTAACTTGTAGGAACTGACCACATAGTCTCGGGTCTCCCGATTTGAGAATATGATGATAATTTGCAAAAATCTACACTTAGACTTAAAAACAAGTCGTTAGAGGGTGAAAACCCAGGCCAATCCTCAATCGACCCCGTAAGAGTCACGAACACCTCAGACGGGACAAATGTAACCTGCAAGAACTTACCGAGTAGTTGCGGGTCTCCTATTTTGAGAATATGACGATAATTTTAAAATATGTCGATTTGGCTTGAAAACAAGCCGTTGAAGGGTGAAAACCCAAATCATCCCCCAAATGGACCCGTAAGAGGCCCAAGCACCTCACACGGACCAATGTAACTTGTAGGAACTGACCACATAGTCACGGGTCTCCCGATTTGAGAATATGAAAATAATTTGCAAAAATAAGACTTAGCCTAAAAAATAGGCCGTTAAAGGGTGAAAACCTAATCTAGCCATCAAAGGTCCCCATAGGAGGCATGAACACCTCGCACGGGACCAATGTAACTTGTACGAATTGATCTCGTAGTCGCGAGTCTCCACGTTTGAGAATATGACAATAATTTTAAAATATGTTGATTTGGGTTGAAAACAAGTCGTTGAAGGGTTACAACACAAACCAGCCCCCAAAAGGTCCCATAAGAGGTACACACACCTCGCACGGGACCAACGTAACCTGTACGAGCTGACCGTGCAGTCACGGGTCACCCTCTTTGAGAATATGACGATAATTTACAAAAATAAATACTTAAACTTAATAACAGGACGTTAAAGGGTTTGAGAATATGACAATAATTTGCAAAAATAACACTTAGCCTAAAAAACAGACCGTTAAAGGGTGAAAACCTAAACCAACCCCCAAATGGACCCGTTAGAGGCACGAACACCTCGCACGGGACCAATGTAACTTATAGGACCTGACTCCGTAGTCACGGGACTCCCGGTTTGAGAATATGATGATAATTTCAAAATATGTCGATTTGGCTTGAAAACAAGACGTTAAAGGGTGAAAACCCAAACCATCCCCCAAACGGTTCGGTAAGAGGCACGAACACCTCGCACGGGACCAATGTAACTTATTGGAACTGACTGCGTAGTCACGGGTCTCTCGGTTTGACAATATGGTGATAATTTGTAAAAATAACACTTAGACTTAAAAACAGGTCGTTAAAGGGTGAAAACCTAAATCAGCCCCCAAACGGACCCGTAAGAAGCACAAACAACTCGCACGGGACCAATGTAACTTATAGGGACTAACCGCGTAGTCACGGGACTCCCGGTTTGAGAATATGACGATAATTTCAAAATATGTCGATTTGGCTTGAAAACAAGACGTTAAAGGGTGAAAACCCAAACCATCCCCCAAACGGATCCGTAAGAGGCGCGAACACCTCGCACGGGACCAATGTAACTTATAGGAAATGACCGCGTAGTCACGGGTCTCTAGGTTTGAGAATATGATGATAATTTTAAAAAATAACACTTAGACTTTAAAACAGGTCGTTAAAGGGTGAAAACCCAAACTAGCACCCAAATGTCCCCGTAGGAGGCACGAACACCTCTCACGGGACCAAGGTAACTTGTACTAACTGTTCGCGTAGTCCCAGATCAACCGGATTGAGAATATGACGATAATTTGCAAAATTAACAATTAGACTTAAAAATAGGCCGTTAAAGGATGAAAACCTAAACCAGCCACCAAACGTCCCCATAGGGGGCACCAACACCTCGCACGGGACCAATGTAACTTGTACGAACATATCGCGTAGTCCCAGGTCTCCTGGTTAGTGAATATGATAATAATTTCAAAATATGTTGATTTGGATTAAAAACATGTCGTTGATGGGTGAAAGCTTGAACCAACCCCCAAACGGTCCCTTAAAAGGCACGAACACCTCGCACGAGACCAATGTAACTTGTACGAACTGACAGCGTAGTTGCAGGTCTCCTGATTTGAAAATATGACAATAATTTGTAAAAATCAACACTTATACTTAAAAATAGGTCGTTAAAGGGTGAAAACCTGAACCAGCTCCCAAACGAACCTGTAAGAGGCAAGAACACCTCGCACGGGACCAATGTAACTTGTAGGAACTAGTCACATAGTCACGGGTCTTCCGATTTGAGAATATGATGATAATTTCAAAATATACCGATTAGGTTTGAAAATAAGTCATTAAAGGGTGAAAACCAAACTCGTCGCCAAACGGATCCGTAAGAGGCAAGATCACCTCGTACAGGACCAATGTAACTTGTAGGAACTGACCGCGTAGTCACGGTTCTCCCGATTTGATAATGTGACGATAATTTACAAAAATAACACTTAGACTTAAAAATATGCAGTTAAAGGGTGAAAACCAAAACCAGCCCCCAAACGTCCCCAAAGGAGGCACGGACACCTCGCACGGGACCAATGTAACTTATAGGAACTGACTGCGTAGTCCCATGTCTCTTGGTTTGAGAGTATAATGATAATTTGATAAAATTAATACTTAGACTTAAAAACAAGCCATTGAAGGGTGAAAACCCAAACCATCCCCCAAACGATCCCGTAAGAGGCACGAACACCTCACAGGGGACCAATGTAACTTGTGCAAAATGACCGCGTAGTCGCGGGTCTCCCGATTTGAGAATATGATGATAATTTGAAAAAATCAACACTTAAGCTTAAAAACAGGCCGTTAAAGGCTGAAAACCTAAACCCGCCCCAAACGGACCCGTAAGAGGCACGAACACCTCGCACGGGACCAATGTAACTAGTAGGATCTGATCGCGTAGTCTCGAGTCTCCTGATTTGAGAATATGATGATAATTTCAAAATATGTTGATTTGGCTTGAAAAGAAGCCATTGAAGGGTGAAAATCCAAACCAGCCACCAAACGGACCCGTTAGAGGCACGAACACCTCGCACGTTACCAATGTAACTTGTAGGAACTAATCGCATAGTCACGGGTCTCCCGGTTTGAGAATATGATGATAATTTCAAAATATATCAATTTGGCATGAAAACAAGCCATTGAAGGGTAAAAAACCCAAACCATCCCCCAAACGGATCCGTAAGAGGCACGAACACCTCGTACAAGACCAATGTAACTTGTAGGAACTGATCGCGTAGTCACAGGTCTCCCGATTTGAGAATATGATGATAATTTGAACAAATAACACTTAGACTTAAAAATAGGCCGTTAAAGGGTGAAACCCCAAACCAACCCCCAAACGTCCCGGAAGGAGGCACGAACACCTCTCATGGGACCAATGTAACTTGTAGGAACTGACTGCATAGTCCTAGGTCTCTTAGTTTGAGAATATGATGATAATTGTTAAAAATCAACACTTAGACTTAAAAATAAATCATTGAGGGTTGAAAACCGAAACCAGCCCGCAAATGACCCCGAAAGAGGCACGAACACCTCGCACGGGACCAATGTAACTTGTAATAACTGACCACGTAGTCGCGGGTCTCCCGATTTGAGAATATAACGATAATTTGAAAAAATAAACACTTAACCTTAAAAATAGGTCGTTAAAGGGTTAAAACCTAAACCAACCCCCAAACGGACCCGTAAGAGGCATGCACACCTCGCACGGGACCAATATAACTTGTAGGAACTGACCGCGTAGTCACGGGTCTCCTAGTTTGCAAATATGATGATAATTTAAAAATATGTCGATTTGGCTTGAAAACAAGCCGTTGAAGGGTGAAAACCCAAACGAGCCTCCAAACGGATCCGTTAGAGGCACAAACACCTCGCACGAGACTAATATAACTTGTAGGAACTGACCGTGTAGTCACGGGTCTCCCAATTTGAGAATATGATGACACTTTGCAAAATTAACACTTAGACTTAAAAACAGGTCGTTAAAGGGTGAAAACCCAAACACGCCCCCAAACGTCCCCGTTGGAGGCATGAACACCTCGCACGGGACCAATGTAACTTTTAGGAACTGACTGCGTAGTCACGGGTCTCTTGGTTTGAGAGTCTGATGATAATTTGTAAAACTCAACACTTAGACTTGAAAACAAGTCGTTGAATGGTGAAAACCCAAACCAGCCCCCAAACAACCCCGTAAGAGGCACGAACACCTTGCACGGGAACAATATAACTTTTACGAACTAACCGCGTAGTCACGGGTCTCTAAATTTGAGAATATGACAATAATTAAAATAAATCAACACTTAAACTTAAAAACAGGTCATTAAAGGGTGAAAACCTAAACCAACCCCCAAACGGACCCGTAAGAGGCACGAACACCTCGCACGGGACCAATGTAACACATAGGAACTGGCCGCGCAGTCACGGGTCTCCCAGTTTTAGAATATGTCAATAATTTTAAAATATATTGATTTGTCTTGAAAATAAGCGGTTGAAAGGGTGAAAACCCGAACCAGCCCCCAAACGCCCCGGTAAGAGGCACAACCACCTCGCACGGGACCAATGTAACTTGTAGCAACTGATCGGATAGTCACGGGTCTCTCAATTTGAGAATATGATGATAATTTTCAAAAATCAACAGTTAAACTTATAAACAGGTCGTTAAAGGGTGAACACCTAAACCAGCCCCCAAACGGACCCGTAAGAGGCACGAAAACCTCGCATGCGACCAATGTAACTTATAAGAACTGACCGCGTAGTCATGGGTCTCCCGGTTCGAGAATATGACAATAATTTCAAAATATGTTGATTTTGCTTGAAAATAAGCCGTTGAAGGATAAAAACCCAAACCAGTCCCCAAACGGCCCGGTAAGAGGCACGACCACCTCGTACGGGACCAATGTATCTTGATTAACTGATCGCGTAGTCGTGGGTCCCCCGATCTGAGAATATGATGATAATTTGAAAAAATTAACACTTAAACTTAAAAACAGGTCGTTAAAGGGTGAAAACCTAAACTAGCCCCCAAACGAACCCGTAAGAGGCACGAACACCACGTATGGGACCAATTTAACTTGTTGAAACTAACTGTAGAGTCACATGTCTCTCGATTTGAGAATATGATGATAATTTCAAAATATGTAGATTTGGCTTGAAAAAAAGCCGTTGAAGGGTAAAAACCCAAACCAGCCCCCAAACGGATCCGTAAGAGGCACGAACACCTCGCACGGGACCAATGTAACTTATAGGAACTGACGGCGTAGTCACGGGTCTCCCAGTTTGAGGAGATGATGATAATTTGTAAAAATAACACTTAGACTTAAAACACGCCGTTAAGGGATGAAAACCCAAACCAGCCCCCTAACGTCCCCGTAGGAGGAACGAACACCTTGCACAAGACCAATGTAACTTGTAGGAATTGACCGCGTCGTCCCGGGTCTCCTGATTTGAGAGTATGACGATGATCTCAACACTTAGACTTAAAAATAAGTCGTTAAAGGGTGAAAACCCAAACCATCCCCCAAAGGGACCGGTAAGAGGCACGAACACCTCGCACGGGACTAATGTAACTTATAGGAACTGACTGCATAGTCACGGGTCTCCCGGTTTGAGAATATGATGATAATTTGTAAAAATAACACATAGATTTAAAAACAGGCCGTTAAAGGGTAAAAACCCAAAGTAACCCCCAAACGTCCCCGTAGGAGGCACGAACACCTCGCACAGGACCAATGTAACTTGTAGGAACTAATCGCGTCGTCCCGGGTCTCCCGGTTTGAGAGTATGACGATAATTTGCAAAAATCAACACTTAGACTTAAAAACTAGTCGTTAAAGGGTGAAAACCCCAATAATAACCTAAACGGATCGGTAAAAGGCACGAACACCTCGCACGGGACCAATGTAACTTTTAGGAACTGACCGCATAGTCACGGGTCTCCCGATTTGAGAATATGACAATAATTTGCAAAAATAATCTTCAACTTAAAAATAGGCCGTTAAAGGGTGAAAACCTAAACCAACCACTAAACGTCCCCGTAAGAGGCACGAACACCTCGCACGGGACCAATGTAACTTGTAGGAAGTGACCGCATAGTCTCGGGTCTCCCGATTTGAGAATTTGATGATAATTTGTAAAAATCAACACTTAGACTTAAAAACAAGTCGTTAAAGGGTGAAAACCCAGGACAATCCTCTAACGACCCCGTAAGAGTCACGAACACCTCACGCGGGACAAATGTAACTTGTAAGAACTTACCGAGTAGTCGCGGGTCTCTTATTTAGAGAATATGACGATAATTTTAAAATATGTCGATTTGGCTTGAAAACAAGCCGTTGAAGGGTGAAAACCCAAATCAGCCCCCAAATGGACCCGTAAGAGGCACAAACACATCGCACGGACCAATGTAACTTGTAGGAACTGACCACATAGTCACGGGTCTCCCGGTTTGAGAATATGAAAATAATTTGCAAAAATAACACTTAGCCTAAAAAATAGGCCGTTAAAGGGTGAAAACCTAATCTGGCTATCAAAGGTCCCCGTAGGAGGCATGAACACCTCGCACGGGAACAATGTAACTTGTACGAATTGATCTCGTAGTCGCAAGTCTTCACGTTTGAGAATATGACAATAATTTCAAAATATATTGATTTGGGTTGAAAACAAGTCGTTGAAGAGTTAAAACACAAACCAGCCCCCAAAAGGCCCCATAAGAGGCAGACACACCTCGCACGGGACAAATGTAACCTCTACGAGCTGATCCTGTAGTCACGGGTCACCCGTTTTGAGAATATGACGATAATTTACAAAAATAAATACTTAAACTTAATAACAGGACGTTAAAGGATTTGAGAATATGACAATGATTTGCAAAAATAACACTTAGCCTGAAAAATAGGCCGTTAAAGGGTGAAAACCTAAACCAGCCCCCAAACGGACCCGTAAGAGGCACGAACAACTCGCACGGTACCAATGTAACTTATAGGAACTAACTACGTAGTCACGGGACTCTCGATTTGAGAATATGACGATAATTTCAAAATATGTCGATTTGGCTTGAAAATAAGCCGGAAAAGGGTGAAAACCCAAACTATCCCCCAAACGGATCCGTAAGAGGCACGAACACCTCGCACGGGACTAATGTAACTTATAGGAACTGACCGCGTAGTCACAGGTCTCTCGGTTTGAGAATATGATGATAATTTGTAAAAATAACACTTAGACTTAAAAACAGGTCGTTAAAGGGTGAAAACCTAAACCAGCCCCCAAACGGACTCGTAAGAGGCACGGACACCTCGCACGGGACCAATGTAACTTATAGGAACTGATCGCGTAGTCACGGGACTCCCGGTTTGAGAATATGATGATAATTTCAAAATATGTCGATTTGGCTTGAAAACAAGCCGTTAAAGGGTGAAAATGCAAACCATCCCCCAAACGGATCCGTAAGAGGCACGAACACCTCGTACGGGACCAATGTAACTTATAGGAACCGACCGCATAGTCACGGGTCTCTCGGTTTGAGAATATAATGATAATTTGAAAAAATAACACTTAGACTTAAAAACAGGTCGTTAAAGGTTGAAAACCCAAACTTGCCCCCAAATGTCCCCGTAGGAGGCACGAACACCTCTCACGGGACCAAGGTAACTTGTACGAACTGTTCGTGTAGTCCCAAATCTCCCGGTTTGAGAATATGACGATAATTTGCAAAAATAACAGTTAGACTTAAAAATAGGCCGTTAAAGGATGAAAACCTAAACCAGCCACCAAACGTCCCCATAGGGGGCACCAACACCTTGCACGGGACCAATGTAACTTGTACGAACATATCGCGTAGTCCTAGGTCTCCCGGTTAGTGAATATGATAATAATTTCAAAATATGTTGATTTGGGTTAAAAACATGTCGTTGATGGGTGAAAGCTTGAACCAACCCCCAAACGGTCCCTTAAAAAGCACGAACACCTCGCACGGGACCAATGTAACTTGTACGAACTGACAGCGTAGTTGCGGGTCTCCTGATTTGAAAATATGACAATAATTTGCAAAAATCAACACTTATACTTAAAAACAGGTCGTTAAAGGGTGAAAACCTGAACCAGCTCCCAAACGAACCTGTAAGAGGCAGGAACACCTCGCACGGGACCAATGTAACTTGTAGGAACTAGTCACATAGTCACGGGTCTTCCGATTTGAGAATATGATGATAATTTCAAAATATACCGATTAGGTTTGAAAATAAGTCATTAAAGGGTGAAAACCCAAACTAGCCCCCAAACGGATCCGTAAGAGGCAAGATCACCTCGTACAGGACCAATGTAACTTGTAGGAACTGACCGCGTAGTCACGGTTCTCCCGATTTGATAATGTGACGATAATTTGCAAAAATAACACTTAGACTTAAAAATAGGCAGTTAAAGGGTGAAAACCTAAACCAGCCGCCAAACGTCCCCGTAGGAGGCACGGACACCTCGCACGGGACCAATGTAACTTGTAGGAACTGACTGCATAGTCCCAAGTCTCTTGGTTTGAGAGTATGATGATAATTTGATAAAATCAACACTTAGACTTAAAAACAAGCCGTTGAAGGGTGAAAACCCAAACCATCCCCCAAACGAACCCGTAAGAGGCACGAACACCTCGCAGGGGAACAATGTAACTTGTACAAAATAAACGCGTAGTCGCTAGTCTCCCGATTTCAGAATATGATGATAATTTGAAAAAATCAACACTTAAGCTTAAAAACAGGGCGTTTAAGGGTGAAAACCTAAACCAGCCCCCAAACGGACCTATAAGAGGCACGAACACCTCGCACGGGACCAATGTAACTTGTAGGAACTGACCGCGTAGTCTCGAGTCTCCTGATTTGAGAATATGACGATAATTTCAAAATATGTTGATTTGGCTTGAAAAGAAGCCATTAAAGGGTAAAAATCCAAACCAACCACCAAACGAACCCGTTAGAGGCACGAACACCTCGTACGTTACCAATGTAACTTGTAGGAACTAATCGCGTAGTCACGGGTCTCCTGGTTTGAGAATATGATGATAATTGCAAAATATATCGATTTGGCTTGAAAATAAGCCGTTGAAGGGTGAAAACCCAAACCATCCCCCAAACGGATCCGTAAGAGGCATGAACACCTCGTACAAGACCAATGTAACTTGTAGGAACTGATCGCGTAGTCACGGGTCTCCCAGTTTGAGAATATGATGATAATTTGAACAAATAACACTTAGACTTAAAAATAGGCCGTTAAAGGATGAAAACCCAAACCAGCCCCCAAACGTCCCCGTAGGAGGCACGAACACCTCGCATGGGACCAATGTAACTTGTAGGAACTGACTGCATAGTCCTAGGTCTCTTGGTTTGAGAATATGATGATAATTGGTAAAAATCAGCACTTAGACTTAAAAATAAATCGTTGAGGGTTGAAAATCGAAACCAGCCCGCAAATGACCCCGAAAGAGGCACGAACACCTCGCACGGGACCAATGTAACTTGTAATAACTGACCGCGTAGTCGCGGGTCTCCCGATTTGAGAATATAACGATAATTTGAAAAAATAAACACTTAAACTTAAAAATAGGTCGTTAATGGGTGAAAACCTAAACCAGCCCCCAAACGGACCCGTAAGAGGCACTAACACCTCGCACGGGAACAATGTAACTTGTAGGAACTGACCGCGTAGTCACGGGTCTCCTAGTTTAAAAATATGATGATAATTTAAAAATATATCGATTTGGCTTGAAAACAAGCCGTTGAAGGGTAAAAACCTAAACGAGCCTCCAAACGGATCCGTTAGAGGCACAAACACCTCGCACGAGACTAATATAACTTGTAGGAACTGACCATGTAGTCACGGGTCTCCCAATTTGAGAATATGATGACACTTTGCAAAATTAACACTTAGACTTAAAAACAGGCCGTTAAAGGGTGAAAACCCAAACACGCCCCCAAACGTCCCCGTTGGAGGCATGAACACCTCGCACGGGACCAATGTAACTTGTAGGAACTGACTGGGTAGTCCCGGGTCTCTTGGTTTGAGAGTCTGATGATAATTTGTAAAAATCAACACTTAGACTTGAAAACAAGCCATTGAAGGGTGAAAACCCAGACCAGCCACCAAACGACCCCGTAAGAGGCACGAACACCTTGCACGGGAATAATATAACTTGTACGAACTAACCGCGTAGTCACGGGTCTCCGAATTTGAGAATATGATGATAATTAAAATAAATCAACACTTAAACTTGAAAATAGGTCATTAAAGGGTGAAAACCTAAACCAACCCCCAAACGGACCTGTAAGAGGCACGAACACCTCTCACGAGACCAATGTAACACATAGGAACTGACCGCGTAGTCATGGGTCTCCCAGTTTTAGAATATGATAATAATTTTAAAATATGTTGATTTGGCTTGAAAATAAGTCGTTGAAAGGGTGAAAACTCGAACTAGCCCCCAAACGGCCCGGTAAGAGGCACAACCACCTCGTACGGGACCAATGTAACTTATAGGAACTGACCGCGTAGTCGCGGGTCTCTCGGTTTGAGAATATGATGATAATTTGTAAAAATCAACAGTTAAACTTAAAAACAGGTCGTTAAAGGGTGAACACCAAAACCAGCCTCCAAACGCACCCGTAAGAGGCACGAAAACCTCGCATGGGACCAATGTAACTTATAAGAACAGACCGTGTAGTCACGGGTCTCCCGATTCGAGAATATGACAATAATTTCAAAATGTGTTGATTTGGCTTGAAAATAAGCGGTTGAAGGGTAAAAAGCCAAACTCGTCCCCAAACGGCCCAGTAAGAGGCACGACCACCTCGCACGGGACCAATGTAACTTGACTAACTGATCGTGTAGTCGTGGGTCCCCCGGTTTGAGAATATGATGATAATTTATAAAAATTAACACTTAAACTTAATAACAGGTCATTAAAGGGTGAAAACCTAAACCATCCCTCAAACAAACCTGTTAGAGGCACGAACGCCACGTATGGGACCAATGTAACTTGTCGGAACTAACCATGGAGTCACGGGTCTCCCGGTTTGAGAATATGATGATAATTTCAAAATATGTAGATTTGGCTTGAAAACAAGTCGTGGAAGGGTAAAAACCCAAACCAGCCCCCAAACGGATCCGTAAGAGGCACGAACACCTCGCACGGGACCAATGTAACTTATAGGAACTGACGACGTAGTCACGGGTCTCCCAGTTTGAGAAGATGATGATAATTTCTAAAAATAACACTTAGACTTAAAACACACCGTTAAGGGGTGAAAACCCAAACCAGCCCCCAAACGTCCCCGTAGGAGGAACGAACACCTCGCACAAGACCAATGTAACTTCTAGGAATTGATCGCGTCGTCCCGGGTCTCCTGATTTGAGAGTATGGTGATAATTTGCAAACTCAACACTTAGACTTAAAAATAAGTCGTTAAAGGGTGAAAACCCAAACCATCCCCCAAACGGACTGGTAAGAGGCACGAACACCTCGCACAGGACTAATGTAACTTATAGGAACTGACCGTATAGTCACGGGTCTCCCGGTTTGAGAATATGACGATAATATGTAAAAATAACACATAGACTTAAAAACAGGCCATTAAAGGGTAAAAACCCAAACCAACCCCCAAACGTCCCCGTAGGAGGCACGAACACCTCGCACGGGACCAATGTAACTTGTAGGAACTGATCGCGTCGTCCAGGGTCTCCCAGTTTGAGAGTATGACGATAATTTACAAAAATCAACACTTAGACTTAAAAATAAGTCATTAAAGGGTGAAAACACAAGACATCACCCAAACGGACCGGTAAAAGGCACGAACACCTCGTATGGGACCAATGTAACTTTTAGGAACTGATCGCATAGTCATGGGTCTCCCGATTTGAGAATATGACGATAATTTGCAAAAATAATCTTCAACTTAAAAACAAGCCGTTAAAGGGTGAAAACCTAAACTAACCACTAAACGTCCCCGTAAGAGGCATGAACACCTCGCACGGGACCAATGTAACTTATAGGAACTGACCACATAGTCTCGGGTCTCCCGATTTGAGAATATGATGATAATTTGCAAAAATTAACACTTAGACTTAAAAACAAGTCGTTAAAGGGTGAAACCCCAGGCCAATCCTCAAACGACCCCGTAAGAGTCACGAACAGCTCAGACGGGACAAATGTAACTTGTAAGAACTTACCGAGTAGTCGCGGGTCTCCTATTTTGAGAATATGACGATAATTTTAAAATATGTCGATTTGGCTTGAAAACAAGCCGTTGAAGGGTGAAAACCCAAATCATCCTCCAAATGGACCCGTAAGAGGCACAAACACCTCGCACGGACCAATGTAACTTGTAGGAGCTGACCACATAGTCACGGGTCTCCCGGTTTGAGAATATGAAAATAATTTGCAAAAATAACACTTAGCCTAAAAAATAGGTCGTTAAAGGGTGAAAACCTAATCTAGACATCAAAGGTCCTCGTAGGAGGCATGAACACCTCACATGGGACCAATGTAACTTGTACGAATTGATCTCGTAGTCGCGAGTCTCCACGTTTGAGAATACGACAATAATTTCAAAATATGTTGATTTGGGTTGAAAACAAGTCGTTGAAGGGTTAAAACCCAAACCAGGCCCCATAAGAGGCACACACACCTCGCACGGGACCAATGTAACCTGTACGAGCTGACCGTGTAGTCACGGGTCACCCGCTTTGAGAATATGATGATAATTTACAAAAATAAATACTTAAACTTAATAACAAGACGTTAAAGGGTTTGAGAATATGACAATAATTTGCAAAAATAACACTTAGCCTAAAAAACAGGCCGTTAAAGGGTGAAAACCTAAACCAGCCCCCAAACAGACCCGTAAGAGGCACGAACACCTCACACGGGGCCAATGTAACATATAGGAACTAACCGTGTAGTCACGGGACTCCCGGTTTGAGAATATGATGATAATTTCAAAATATGTCGATTTGGTTTGAAAATAAGCCGTTAAAGGGTGAAAACCCAAACCATCCCCCAAACGGATCCGTAAGAGGCACGAACACCTCGCACAGGACCAATGTAACTTATAGGAACTGACCGCGTAGTCACGGGTCTCTCGATTTGAGAATATGATGATAATTTGTAAAAATAACACTTAGACTTAAAAACTAGTCGTTAAAGGGTGAAAACCCAAACCAACCCCCAAACGTCCCCGTAGGAGGCACGAACACCTCGCACGGGACCAATGTAACTTGTAGGAACTGATCATGTCATCTTGGGACTCTCGGTTTGAGATTGTGATGATAATTTTCAAAAATCAACACTTAGACTTAAAAACAAGCCGTTAAAGGGAGAAAACGCAAATCATCCCCCAAACGGACCGATAAAAGGCGCAAACACCTCGCACGGGACCAATGTAACTTTTAGGAACTGACCGGATAGTCACGGGTCTCCCGGTTTAAGGATATGACGATAATTTGCAAAAATAAACTTACACTTAAAAACAGGCCGTTAAAGGGTGAAAACCTAAACCAACCACAAAACGTCTCCGTAAGAGGCACGAACACCTCGTACGGGACCAATGTAACTTGTAGGAACTGACCGCTAGTCTCAGGTCTCTTAGTTTGAGAATATGATGATAATTTGCAAAAATCAACACTTAGACTTAAAAACAAGTCATTAAAGGGTGAAAACCCAAGCCAGCCATCAAACGACCCCGTTAGAGTCACGAATACCTCGGACGGGACAAATGTAACTTGTAAGAACTTTTCGAGTCGTCGTGGGTCTCCCGATTTGAGAATATGATGATAATTTCAAAATACGTCGATTTGGCTTGAAAACAAGCCGTTGAAGGGTGAAAACCTAATTGAACCCCAAAATAGACCCGTTAGAGGCACGAACACCTCGCACATGACCAATGTAATTTGTATGAACTGACCGCATAGTTATGGCTCTCCCGGTTTGAGAATATAACGATAATTTGAAAAAATAACACTCAGACTTAAAAACTGGTCGTTAAAGGGTGAAAACCTAATCCAACCACCAAACGTCCCCGTAGGAGGCACGAACACCTCGCACGGGACCAATGTAACTTGTAAGAACTGATTGCGTAATCGCGGGTCTCCCGATTTGAAAATGTGACAATAACTTCAAAATATGTTGATTTGGGTTGAAAACAAGCCATTGAAGGGTGAAAACCCAAACCATCCCCCCAAACGGCCCCATAAGAGGTAGGGGTGGACAAAAAAAAGACCGACCGGATTGGCCCGATTGGACCGAACCGGACCAGACCCACTTTGATAGGTTTTTTTATAAATCGGTCTTAATTCGGTCCTAAATTAAGAGACCCGAATATATTCGGTCCGATCTAAAATATTCATTTTAAATTCGGTCTTAGGACCGGACCGGACCGTTTATTTTAATATTATATAATATATATTAATTTATATAAATATATATAGTAAATAACTAAACTCTAAAAAAAACACAACATAAGACTCGTACACACGCTCCTCATTTCATATCTCTCTCACTTTCTTCCTCCCATCACTATCTCCGGCGCACCTCAACTCCAGACCACTGGTACAAATGGAAATGGCGACTGAAGATTGTGAATAAAGATCCGGCGACTAAAGATCCGACGACTAAAGATCCGGTATATATTTTTTTCTTAATTTTTATTCTGATTTTTTTGTTATACTAAAGATCCGGTATATGTTCCGACGGGCCGTTGTTTGTGTTTGTTGTTATTTTTTGGCTATACTGAATATTCGGTGTTCTGTCCACCCAAAATGACAGATATTATAAACTAATTTATGATGTGATTATCCGTTGTTCTGTCCACCCAAAATGACAGATATTATAAACTGATTCTGATTTATGAAGTGATTTTAGAACCTGATTTTAGGAAATGACGGATATATCATGTGTGCTGTTGTGGTTATAGATAATATTTTATAACTTCATATTTATATATTTGTTATGGTTTGTTAACTATTATATTTTTCTGTTTGTTAAATTAGTTGTTATATTTTTCTGTTGTATAGATAATAAAAATTTACAAGTTTTTATTGAAAAAAAAGTAAATAAATGTAAATGTGGACCGATTATTAACCGAATCGGACCGAAAATAGCCTAGACCGAATAAATAGGCTAAACCAATTAAATCGGTCCGAATTCGGTCTTCTCAAATATAGGACCGAATGATTCGGTCCGACGCCTAAAATGGCCAAAAACAGGACCGGACAAGACCGCGCCCACCCATACGAACACCTCGCACAGGACTAATGTAACTTGTAGGGACTGACCGCGTAATCACGGGTCTCCCAGTTTGATAATCGGACAATAATTTCAAAAAACGTTGATTTGGCTTGAAAACAAGTCGTTGAAGGGTGGCAACCCAAACCAGCCCCCAAACGGATCCATAAGAGGCACGAACACCTGGCACATGACCAACGTAACTTGTAGGAACTGACCGCATAGTCACGGGTCTCCCGGTTTGATAATATGACGATAATTTGCAAAAATAACACTTAGACTTAAAAACAGGCCGTTAAAGGGTGAAAACCCAAAGCAACCCCCAAACGTCCCCGTGGGAGGCACGGACTCCTCGCACGGGACCAATGTAACTTGTAGGAACTGACCGTATACTCTTAGGTCTCCCTATTTGAGAGTATGACGATAATTTGCAAAAATAACACTTAGACTTAAAAATAAGCCGTTAAAGGGTGAAAACCCAAACCAGCCCCCAAACGACCCCGTAAGAGGCACAGATACCTCGTACGGGACCAATGTAACTTGTACGAACTGACCGCGTAGTCCCGGGTCTCTTGGTTTGAGAATATGACGATAATTTTCACTCTCGTATGGAATTTTTTAATTTGAGTAAGATTTTTTTATAAATTACTTGGTTACTAATATCGTATTTTTTTTATATCCTATTTTTTTTGTTGGATAATATTTTATCGTTAGCATTTATTCACGGGGAACACTCGGAGAACTCAATGGTTTACAACAAGGGGTTTATTCATGATTTTATTTTTTCTGTTATGGCCGTGCGGGCTTTTGCAAGTTTATTTTTATATTTTGTGGCAGTGCGGGCTTTATGTTATCCAGGTTTTATATTAGCAGGTCTTAGAATGTCCAGAAAATCGAAGAAACTCTGCCAAATTTTTTTTGGTCTGTGAACTACTAAAGACTTGTAATATTTTGAAGTTTGTATGAACATTAGTTTATCAACAACGTGAAAGATTTGCAATTTGTGAATTTTCTTATTTTTAAATAATTAATATATTTTTCTTTTTATCAAAAATTTGGCACAGTTCAAAATCGTGCCAAAAGTAAATCAAATTTTGGCCCGATTTTGAATTGTGCCAAAAACATTTCAAGCTGTGCTAAATCTGGCACAGTTCAAAACTGTGCCAAAAGTGTGCCAGAAATATCAAATTCTGGCACGGTTTAAAAGTGTGCTAGAAGTGTTCCTATTTGGTCAAATCTGGCACACTTTTGTGCCGTGCTAGAAAAAAATGGTCATTTTGGAACACTTGATTTTGGCACCGTTCAAAACTGTGCCAGATTTGATCTGGCACGGTTTTAAACCGTGCCAGATTTATGTTTTTGGTGTAGTGGAATCTTAGGCTTTTATGAGGATTTAGGGGCGTGACAACCCTTGATTTAATTAACAGTCGAAACGAGACGCATTTGTAATAACTCGTTGACCCATGTAACCATTTTATACAAATTAACTCGGGTGAGGGACATTCAACGCAACCTATTGTTTTACCGCTTTCTTAGTTTATATTTATTTTCACTCGCCTAGTTAAACATTTCCCTTTTATGCATATTTTCCTACTTACTTTGTAATTCACCTTTTACAATTTTGTTTCGGAGTATTAAATCACTTAAATTTTAGCATTTCGTCCCTGTGGATTTTCGATACCCGACTTACCGTTGTGCTTGCCTCGCAAGTGTAGTAGTAACTTAAGTTTTTGCATTATCGTGGTGAAACCAAAACAACGAATGTACCATTACACGAGCACACATTTCACGCGTCGATCAAAGTAGTGTCGTTGTCGGGGATGAGTTTGTTTTAGACTTTATTTGATTTAGTATTTCATAGTATTTTCTTTCTATTTGTATTACTTGCTAACCTTTTCGCCGGACTTCGACATTTGAGCACTTAGAAACGCTTAAATTTTTCCCGCGTGCACCTACTTTGTGGAATTCGCCACTTGAGCCATTTTTGGGGTAAGCATGTCTTATTCCAATTCTTTCGGTTTTCATTGTTATAATTCTCAAAATGCTCGTAATCCTATGACTTTCGGTGAATACTTAGAATCCCAAAGAATTTCAAATTTAAATATGACTTTGGGAGAGTATAACGAAAATCAAAATTTGGGTTATTGGAATTTTGATGATGATGATAATGATTTTGGGCCTTTACCTCCTTATAATAGGAATTTTGAAACAAATTGCAATAGTTTTCAAAATTCCTATAATAATGAGTTTTCGTTTAAGTCTGATGGTAATTTTCAAAGTTCCCATTCACGTGGATCCGCACCTCGACCCATGACATTCGGTGAGGGCTTGCGTATGTATGAGAATGAGAAAATTGAAAATCGTTATCAGGAAGAAAATCATTGTTGGGAACATGAATTGGATTTATTATTTGAGTCCGATGACGATTTTGCTTTCGAGACTTTCAAAGTCGAGGAATGTTTTGAACCAAATGAGGTACTTTTACCTACTTTGGAACAAACCATTCTAGACTTTTCCCATTGCATAATAGATATTGGAATCGAGGATGAAAATGAAGTAATATCTATTTACAATGAAATGATTTCTTTTTTAGCCCCCAAAGAAGAACATTTCATTGAAAATGATATTATTTCCTTTGAAACTCAATCTTCATGCAATGATGATTCATCTCATGAGTTTGAATTTCTTTCATCCCCATTTTCATTCTCTATTATCACACCATCACAAGTACCCGATAATTCGGTTTCAAACTTTAATATTTTAAACCTTTTCGCTGATGAGGAGTACTTTCTTGAGTCACCTTGTATGATCACATCCGTGCCTTCGTGTGCTCCACCTCCCATTCCAATTTCAAAATCATTGGGAGGTTATTCGGCTTTTCTCGGTCTCCACATGTTTTTGTCACCCGTTCAATCCAAACCGCCCATCGTCCCTCCAAAACTTTTGATTGCCGATGGTTCCTTTCTTCTGCGTTACACATGCCTTTAGTTTTTTAAATAGAATTCAAATTTTTCGGAAGTCATGCTTGAGAGTGAGGGTACACTGGTTAACCTCCAAAGTCAAATCGTTTTCACGGTGGACCCTCAGCTATTTAGACTTCTAGTGTACAGTTAGTGTTAAGCCTAAATATTAGGTTGTATATAGTTATCTTTTTATTCTTTCTTTCTTTTTATCTTTTATTTCCTTTGTAATTTAGTCTAGTGTAATTAGTTAACTTTTTGTTATTTGTTTTTGCTATGCTCGGTACAAACGTGTTTTGTAGATTCTTTGGACTTGTTCTTATGGGGATCGCTCCAGTTTTGTGTTATATTGCTCTTTTCCTCTCTTTAACTTGGTTCTTAATTCACATTGAGGACAATATCAAGTTCTAAGTTAGGGGTGTGGGATATTATATCCATTTCTTTATTTAGTCCATGTTTTTACTCACATGTTAGTTACTTAGTATGCTTTCCTTTAAAAAATTCAAAAATTTCCAAAATATTTTCTTTCTTTTCTCTCCTTTTTTGGGCATTTTGCCTTTGTTTTCGATGATAAATTTCAATAATTTCCTGATCCAATAGATAGCCCAATGATGCATGTTCTCGATTTTAGAAGTTATTAGACTTTAGTCTCGATTATTGATATTATGAATAACTTCATGAATTAAACTTTAATCCCATAAGCACATGCACTTTTATTGTTCTATTGATTTGGTTTGAGATTTTTATAACTCGGTAATCTATTGTTGCATCGTATAAACTTACACCGATTAAGCTTTGTACCTTTCGTCGTTTGTGAGTGTTATACACTATTCTTTTCTCATTGAAAATGTTGAATTCGTTGGTAATCTCACTATTCTTTCATTTGATCGTTCATTAATTGAGTTCATACTTGAAATGTGTTACTTGATCATGATTTTCATATATTATTTTGATTCGAGAATTGCGTAAACTTTTGGAAATGATCATTGACACGACTCAGAATGTGTCTCTAAAGTGTGTACTCTCTAGGCTCAAGTGTAAGCCTGTCGTTCAAGTCGGGTATCGATCCTCAGGGAAAAAGGACAACAGAGTTGTGACGATGGGAAAAGACGGAGGAATCCTAACGATGACTCTAAAAAGAAAGGAAAAGATTTGATTTTGGTTTTTGGGTTTGATTAAAATAAATGCACTTATGAAATTATGATGAAATATGCAACTAACTAAATTATCTAAATGAAGAATGAAGAAATAAATTGAAACTTTTTGAACCTAAATGAGGAGAAAATAGGATGGGAATACAATCCCCCAACCCTAGTGTAATGTAGTGACAACGTTAATCATAAATTTATCCAATTAATCCAACTCGGAATTTAGTACTCTCAAGCATTATCTATACGAGGTTCAACCCCGCGTCATACCTAATATGAGGATGAGTAAATCGGTATTGCGATAATTGCACTCAAATTGTACTCTATATCATCACGAGTACCCAAGGGCAAACGAGATATGAAGATCCACAATTATTATGTAATTATGCAATACGATCAAAATTAATCGTTAAATTCATCGGATTAACGTTATACACATACACTAACACATCAGGTTGGGTTCATGCATCCCAACCTTTAAAACCTAGTCGGACATGTTAAATAGACTAATGCATGAAATGGTAACGTTGCATGTGCATGAAATCATGATGAAACTAGCTAGAAACATGTAAATACGTATTACGAATGCGAAAACAGGTTGATTCGATTACGAAAACTAAGCATGCAAGAACAACAACAAAAATATTGAATCTTGAATTAAAACTTGAAAAACAAACCCTTAACAATTGAATCTTGAAGCAAAATAATTCCTTTGATGTTCCTAAATGTTTCTCCTCCTTCTTCTCTATCAAAAACTGAGTAAAAATACTCCTAATGGCTGCTCCTAAGTTGTGACCTACGTTCCCTACAATATTGGAGTGTTCAAAACCTAATAGGAGACTTGGGAACCAATCAGCATAAAAGGCAAAATTCGCGTATCAGGTACCCCGAACCGGTTCGGGTGTACCTGCGAACCGACTCGGGTGTACCTGTGAACCGGTTCGCCTCCCCAAACCGGTTCGGCCTGGGGTTCGCGAATGTGTGCTGGCCTGGAGTTCAACACTTAGCATTTTTCTGGCTTTTCTCTTCTTTTCTTGGATTTTTCTTCAACTTCAACTGAGCATAACTTTTCAACCGTAGCTCGGATTTGGGTGTCGTTTCTTCCAGTGTTCTCGTTGTTCCGAGCTCTTTAACTTTTGACTTCTCCTTCCAGATCTGGCTGCAAAATTACCAATTTGCCCTTGAACTTGCCTTCTTAGCTTTTCTAGCATTGTCTTGCTTCCTCCTTTGCACTGCTTGCATAATTAACCTGTAAAACCAATAGGAGAAGCACAAAACACGAAATACTCGCCACAAAGGTTAGTAGCATCCATATATGTTACATCACTCGGGCTCACAAAAGTACCGAAATTAGGGGGATAAATATACAATATTTATGCCCAATCAATCATAGGCATTCTTTGTTATATCACCCATATTAGCCTTGACCTCACCCTTATATGTTTATCCTCGTTAACCCCTTTGAGCCTAAATATAGCCTTTCGTTTCATAACCCAAATCCCATAACCAACTCCGCATTGGAGTTTTAAACCATACATACACTTTCCTTTCCATTGTTTGGAATGTTACTTGGGATTGAATGTTGTTGTTGTGATTGCGTTTGCAATTTAGGCATTTGAGAGTTTGATAAGTAAAGAAAATAAATAGTGAAAAAGAGATGAAAAAGAGAAAGCAAAAAGCAAAAGAAAACAAAAGAAAAAATGAGAAAAAGAAGAAACGAAAAGAAAGAGAAAGTTGTATATAGTTCAATAAGATTTGATTACTCTCCCCGATGATATATGTAATGCCGTTTTGGAACTTGATTTCCAATTTTGATATTGCCCACATTTTCCCATTATCCCGAGTTTTAATTCTGAATACTTTGAATCCGTATATACATTCCTTCATTTCATACCCTAGCCTAGCCTATATTACAACCCTAGTAAAGTCCTATGTGATCTTAGGTTGATGTAATTCAAAAGTCATAATAGTTTTGATAATTTGTGAAAATACATTACGCCTCTTTTCGTGTGAGGTATCTTTCATTGAGATCACAATTTTTTAGTTTATATATAGCGTTGTTAATTTTTGACATGTGAGCGGCTTAGTTTCCATTTATATTTACTCTTTAGCCCGCATGTTTCGTGTGTTACCTCCCCGTTTCGAGTGAATTCACTAAATGAGTGTAATGCCCGTGAGGATTGAATCTATACTTGCTTTAATGTTTATCCGATTTATATAAGTTTTTCGCCAAATCACACTTTGGATGTGCTCGCTCCCCTCCCACATTTTAAGGTTTCAATTCTATGAGGTGCGTTCCATAATGTAAATGATTTGGACTTTTGTTTGAATTCATTCAATGTGCTAATAATGTGTATGAAATCCTTTTCATTATTATTGGGCTTGTCGCATGTTGGGTTGGGCGTATTTTGAGGAAACCATGTGATGTTTGTGGGTACCATCCCTGAAAATCCTCACGAGATGACACTCGTCCACTAGGGTGACCTAGGGGTTCAACGGCTTATTGCAAATGCTAAATGCAATCGAATCGCCCGCAAAAGTGGCATTTTGCCTTTATACCATACATTTGTACTTATCCTGTTTTTGGTTTGCTTGTAGTTCTTGTTGCATCCTATTTCATTGCTATGGAGTAGCAATGTGTAAGTTAGGGGGTGTGATGATACGCAAATATTGCATATTTTATCCTCCGAACCTACGCATTTTAGCCCCCTCGAGTATCTTATTCCCTATATTCATGATCGTTAACCAGAAAACCTTGGATTTCTATGTTAACATGTTTTGTCGGGGTTAATTGAGATTTTATAGGTATTTGGATGCTAAGTGTGAAGTTCAGACGGGTTTCGCTGGATTTTCGTACGTGATCGCACTTTCAAGGGCAATTTAGTCATTTTAAAAATTGGGCACCTAGCCCAACATCTTCACGAAAGTTGTTGCCCTCCTCTAAAGCTTCGCATGGTCGTGAACGGTGCGCAATTTCGATTCAGAACGAAGACATTACGACAATTTCAGCGAACGGGGAATGCAATCAATCCAAAACAGCAATGCAGTGTGCTGACACCTACTTGATCGATCGACCGATCAACGGTTTGGGTCGATCGATCGATCCCCTATTTCCAGAAGATATTTTGCCCTATATTTTCTTTTCTTTTCTCTTTTCTTTTCTATTTCTTTTCCCACTTACTATATAAAGCATTTCTTGTTGTAATAATCAGATGTTGTAGTATAGAATAGATTTTAGAGAGTTGTAGGTTAGGGTTTGGTGGATTTGAGAGTACTTCTTCTTCCTCTCTTGGTTTGACACCCTTTAGGGATTGTAATTGGTACTTTCATCTTCCCTCTCCATTAATATAGCTTGCATTTCATTATTTCTTACTTTCTAGATTAATTTACATGCTTTCTAATTAGGTTTACATGCTTTGATTTAATCTCTTTCTAGTGTAGTTTTACCGCGTTTATTTACCGCTTTCCATTTATCGCGTTTTGACCATGCTTTCTAGATAAATTAAATTAGGTTATGTTTGAATGGAACTCACTCGAGTTGACGCGTTGCTTGTCTTTGGTGATGGCGTTTACGGGTCTATTTCGGGTGCGTTGTCCTAGTTATTACTCCTAGGAGATTTGACGGGGCATATCATGTATGTCCCTTGCTTACGACCTTTCGTGCGTAATATCTGGAATATTTGTTGACGCCAAAATCTTATTAGGCTTTTATGCAGATTTAGGGGCGTGACAACCCTTGATTTAATTAACTGTCGAAACGAGACGCATTTGTAATAACTCGTCGACCCATGTATCCATTTTATACAAATTAAATCGGGTAAGGGATATTTGACGCAACCTATAGTTTTACTCGCTTTGTTAGTCTAGTTTCAATACACTTCCCTAGATTAACATTTTCTTTTTATGCATCTTTTCCTTTTTAGTTTGTAATTCACCTTTTACACTTTTATTTCGGAGCACTAAATCAATTAAATTCTAGCAACTCGTCTCAGTGGATATTTTCGATACTCGACTTACCGTTGTGCTTGCCCCGCAAGTGTACCCGTAACTTAGGTTTGTTTGTATTATCGCGGTGAAACGAAAACAACGACTGTGCAGTTACACTCGCACACATTTCACACGTTGATCAAAATGTTACCCCTTCAATTGATACATTTATTCAGTTTTATTCATAAAACTATGTATCTGCATTTAGTTTATTCCATAAGACTTATGGGTTGGATATTAGTTTTGGAATCAATGGTTTATTTGGTATTTATCATTTATTTATTTATCCTGTGATGATTTAGACTTCTTTTAATTGTGTGGATGGTTGAGTTATATTATTTTAATTTTCTCATGTTGTTATATGTTAATGAAAGATAAAATTTGCCACCGACTTAGTTTAACATAGGTGGTTAGTAATTTAAAATTCTCGACAGTGATTCTTAGAATGAACTAAATAAAATTCATGTTTATTTTGATAAAGGACTGATCACCCGTGGTTATAAAAGACGGGGTGTCACATAGATTAGACCACTTTGGTGCAATCATAATCTATTCGTGATATAAATACTAAGATGAAAAATCGTAAGGCAAGCCGAAATATATATAACACCCCATATTTTCTGAGTATTAAATATTTAATTAATTCTGTTATTTTAAATTACACGTGTGACATAACTTATTTGAATTAATTATTATCTGTTTATTAAAATTTTAATCGCGAGAGACAAGGATTAATATTTATCTAATATAATTTCTATGTGAGTAGTAAAGAATTATTTTACGTCATGACAAGTAGTAGTGACGTGATAAGGTTATATCTCGACCGGGAGTCGCGTGTAGACTATATGAGGTCGAGATAGAAAATTACTATAGGGTGACACAGATGGTGATTTTGAGATCACGGTTGGTTTCGAATGTGCCGATATAGTCAAAGTAGCATACCCGAGGGTAGTAAATGGGTCCCAGGGCCTTTTTAGACATAGTTAGTTCCACACGGGGGTATTCAGGTCATTTGGGCTTACCCCGTTAGCCTAATTTCAAAATTAGGGATATTAAACCTAAGTTTTAGAGTTAGAGGTATCCATAAGTTAGATTTAAAACCCTAGAAATTGATAGAAGAGAGGGGGAAGAAAAGAAGGGAACTTAATAGGCCAAATTCAGGGAGGAATTGGGTGTGCTTTGTCAAATTCGTCTTCTACAATGTGTAATCGGACCCTTCGGACCTAGAAAGTCAAGTGATTAGCTTGCTTCTATTTTAAATTGAAAACATTCATGTCCATATCATGGTAGGTGTAGAAAAATCTGTTTTGGGGAGGATTGTCATGTGTAAAATGGTTTTTAGGTGTTTTGGACATTAGATGGAGATTAATTGTTAATGATGAAACATCATATAGTATTGTTGGAATTTGATTATTAATCGGAATCCTAAAGTTGAATCCATGTAATTAAGGATGGTGAACTCAAATGTAGGAAGAGGATTGGATAACGCATCTAATAACACCATTCGTTTATGTAATTGATTGTTGTAGAAATCATTGTTGTTTGGGAATCGAAATCATGTTAAAATATGTTTGAGAAGTGCAATAGATGTGAGGTGTGAATTGGTTGAGATTTCGGTTGATTTTATTAAGGTTTGGGTAACAACAATGGAGGAAAACGAGCTGGGGAGGAAGTTGTATCGTCCAGGCATCGATCGATCGAAAGATGAAGCCAACATTTTGGCAGTTTTTGTTGTGCTGATTTTTGAACTCTAGTTTTTGGGACATGTCCAAGATCTATTAATTTGTTTTAAATTAAGGTAGAATCAACTACCTAAAGAGTTATGGGTAAATATATGATGGATTATAAAGGTGAGAATTGGTGAGATATTCAATAAACGAATTAAGTGAAATAAATTCATAAACAATTAAGAACGGGCCTATTTGGTGAGTCCAGGTATTGTAAGGGAGTGAGACTACATTAATTATTTAATTGAAGTGAATATTAAATAAATTAAGTGTCGGGGGAATAGACTCGGGAATTAAGGCTAGTGTTAAGGGCTTTAGGCACGGGTTATATATATATATATATATCTGTGTGCATGATATCTATGTGAAAGCATACCCCTCTAATGCTATCATCGAAGGTTTCGCAATGTGGGTGAATCCACTGGCTAGTGAATGCAAAGAGAGTATAGTCCCAAGGTCATATCGTCTAGTAGTATATTGTGTGTTTTATTTTCAAGGTGAGAGGTTTTGGGTGTGATTCGATCTCACTCTCAGGAAAATTTAACTACCACCACTGCGTTTGCGATTTTATTTAGCGATTTCGGTGTAAGTTAGCCGACTTATGGTAACCGTGTTAGAGTAAAGGCAAACATCCAGTGATTTATTACTCGGGAGGATGGTTATTGTGCGCGACTATGATTTTTGTAGTATATCTTTACGTATATAATAGAGTAGGTAATTATATACGGGTTAAATACATGAAGTGTGAATGTATTTTATATATAACAAGTGTGAAAGTTGTATGATTAAATAGAGTGGTAATAATTAACTAAGTTAATGAGAAAAATAACTTAGGAACCTAAGGAAAGAAGTACTCGGGATAGAGTAGAGTGATGTAATAATATGTAACAGGACTAGTTAGGTGGGTTAGTATAACTAATTGGGTTAGAAGGTAAGCATTAGGTATGCATAATAGTTTAGGGGTGAGTAATATCGTAAGAGAGTGAGACACGTGCTTAAATATGAAAAGTGTTAATGCGTATTTAATTGTTGCATCTTAATTACTTGCTAAATATTTTTCAAATGGTTTTGGGCTTTGACCCGTGTCAAAATATTTTCCAAAACATTTTAGGTGTCCATCCATAGTGACACCAAGCTTGAGATTTTATTACAGGGATGCGTAGCTACAGTAATGTGGAGGCTTGCAGTGTAGAAGCTTTAGGCATTCATTTCTAGACTAAGTTTTGATTCAGTAGTTCATTTGGTCATGTTTTCCCTTTTAGTTGATACACTTTTAGTTTTATTTATCAGACAATGTACTTGGATTTAGTTTATTGCTATAGACTTATGATTTAGACTCTATTTTGGTAACCAACAGTTTATTCGGTATTTATTATTTATCTATTGATAGTGTGATGATTCATACTCCTATATTTTTTGTGAATGAGTTATTATATTTTATTTTCCCCATCTTGTTACGGTAATGAAAAAAATAAAATTGACACCAGCTTAATTTAACATAGGTGGTTAGAAATTAAAAATGATTTTTGACAGTTATACTAAGGATGAACCAAATGAGATTTTGATTTATTTTGATAAAGGACTGATCACTCGTGATTAAATTAGGAAGAGTGTCACAGATGGTATCAGGGCATTAGGTTCTAGTTTCCATAGGATCTGTGTGGCTTACTATGATTTCATAGTTGCTTTTCTTTGGTATAGATCCCTATGCTTAGGACTATTGATTCACAATGTGACTTACGTTTTCTTGTTATTAAGTATAGTTGATGCGAATCATATACGAGTTCAGTTGGGCTTCGAACACTGGAAAATATAGGATGACCAGTGGGGGACATTAGAAGGACTGCAGGACGAGAGGCATAGCCGAAGACATAGAGTATTCTGGGAATGGTGACCACGATAGAAGTCACCACGATTATTGTTCAGATAGGTGACGTTGGGATAATCACTAGGGAGTAGTAGTTTCTCCAATCACCGTCATAAAAGACAATGGTGAAAATCCAGACTCACCCAGTATAGTCGGTAAAGCGGAGAGTCGGAGGCATTTTTTCAAAAAGCCGTCCACAATAGTTCCAGGAAGAATGGAATTGTGATGGGCCAATAGAAGGAGATAATCCAAAGGCAATTGTGTAGGGTGGAGTGCAGTGACACTCAGGATTGAATTTCGGGTCAATGTTTTGCTCATAGGAACAACGTTGTAGGGATAGGAGTCAGTCACCACAACCATGGAGAGATACCATGAATAACGAGGAATTTTGGGTGTGGTTTGAACACGAATCCTCTCATTAGATGTTTAAAAAAACGGATAAAGAAAATTTCAGTGCTTATCTCAGAAGGATTGGATGATGGCCGAACATAAAGGAGAGTTGACTTATTTAGCGAATCTCGTACCCGACGAAGTGGATACGGAGAACAAAAAGGGTCCGTAAGTTGATAATGGACTCTTGGGTAGAGTACACAAGAAAGGATGGGGAAAATTCGGCTAGGATAACTGGTTTCATTGTCGTAAATATCATATGTTTTCAATATTATATCAACGCTTCCATGTGACGTGAGTCAAGAGAGTTTAAGAATCTAGACAGAAAGGAAAGACTAGATTTAGTGGTGCTAGCGAGGCACCAAAGGAGTATACATAGCAGGGGGACCATTTAAATGATTTAGACCAATGGAATTCCTTTTAAGTGACGGTGGGTGCAGTCAGGGTTGTCAAGGCCAGTATGGTGTTCCATAGGGCTAGCAGAGCTAAAGGAACAATGGGGGTAACAATCGGGGCCAAGACTACTAGGTCTAAGAGAAGGACAATCTCGACATAGTCAGTGATGCCAAAGACAGTGGGATATCACAAAGAGGTGTCCTATTATGGAGAGTAGGTCCACCTGTACTGAACTTGTCCATAGCGAGTTAGGTGACACGAGCGAGATGCTTAGTAGTGGCAACAGTTACAGAAGTTATAGGTTTGGTTGGGATGAGAGTCTTATAAGGACATGTTTTATAAATGTCCAGGGTAGAATCTAGGAAATTTCCAAGTGTCCTAGATCAAAATTAAGTATGTGTGATACCTCTACATTTGGCACATATCAACAATCATCAACGACGGGCATGATCCAAATTCATGCATCCATCATCTTTGTACGTGCATCATGCCTCAAGCAACGTACACTTCAACCGTTCCCACTACTCCACATACTTATGGTAAAATAATTTTAATTATATTTTTTATTTACTTACATAAATAATTAGGAATATTTTTTCAATATATTTTGAAGTCTGAAAGATGACAAACACGCAAGATCTATTTAAGGAGGCATTTTAAGACACATCACTGATGTGGTTCAAACGACATCGTATGTGGTTCGAACAAGATGCCATCTCGTTCAAACGACATTATATGTCGCTCGAACGACGCACCACCTCAAATGTGTATTTAAGCAGTGTTGATTCTTGACGTTTTTCCAAGTCTCCCTACCTTTGTTTCTACAAAATAGTCCCTCTTTCCAAACTTCATATTTTAAGGTTTTTATACCTTTTTTATTCACAAATAATTCTTAATCCTTTATATGAATCCTCTGAACCTCAAGGAAGATTTAACCACTCATCTGCAGTACACTTGTGAAGAAAATGAACCTTTTCTATTACTGACCTTCTGGAGCTCTTGCGGAAACTCTAGTCGACGACATCGAAACTGATGCCTACAGGTATTTCGTATGTCACTCCTTGTATTTTCATTATAATCCGTGTAAACCGTACTTTATAAATTATAGTGAAAATAAGATGGTTTTGCCCCTGTCGGTGATTTTTCCTCAACCGTGATTGTCTTGTATGCTTAGATTATTTTTTTATTCAATCACGTTGTTTGCAAGAGTTAATACTTGTTGGGACTAAAATTGGAATTTAATTAAATAAGTTTGACATTGATTATTGGCACACTATCAAATTGGTATCAGAGCCATTTACCCAATTTTACCGTGTAATTTTTTCGCAAAATATTTTTCAGGATATCAAATTTGTTCTAAAAAGTGATCTTTGAAAAAGGGAAATTTCAATGGAAAACTTATATAATAGAGTCCCAATTTTTTATGGGTCTAATTACGCATATTGGAAAGCCCGTATGAAATCTCACTTAAAGGCCATAGAAGGACATGTTTGGGTTGTGTGTAAAAGAGGGTGGATGCCTCCCACTGTCACTGTAGATAACATAACTACCGTAAAATCTGTGACTGCATGGACTGGGGATGAATTTAAATGGAGTACATATAACTCACTGGGCTTAGTGCCATTTCTAGAGTTGTCACACTTGACGAGTTCCGACGCATCATAACGTGTACCATGTCTAAAGGGCATGGGATGTTCTTTAACTTACCCATGAAGTCACAAATGCAGTGAAAGAATATAAATTACAAAACTTAACTACGTAGTTTGAAACTATCTCCATGCATGAAAATGAGTGTTTTGATGAATTTTACGCACGCCTATATAATATCATAAACACTAGTTTCAACTTAGGTTAACGCATTCCTAATGCTAGAGTAGTTAAGAAACTTTTGAGATCATTGCCTAAGAGATTTTTCCCCAAAGTTACTGTGTTAAATTCATTAGGTAATTTGAGCAGGCTGAAATTAGAAGAGTTACTTAGAGACCTATGAAATCAACATGTTCCCAAATATGATAAAATCAAAAAACAAAGGGGTAGCACTTAAAGCCCGGGCCATAAAGATTGAGGGGTTAAATAGAGGTGAGTCATCTAAGAAAAGAGAGGATGAGATGTCTGATTCTGATTCTGATTTTGACTTAGATAATTTGGTCATATTTGCTAAATATTTCAAAAAAAATCTCAAATTAAAGAAAAATGGGAATTTTAAAGATAACAAGAATTTTGAGAAAAATAAATCTGAAAAGAAATTTGAGAAAGATAAAAAGGACACCCCTAAGAAAGAAAGTGAGAGATGATTTGAGTACGACGGTAGAGGTCATAGGGGGTTTGAGTGTGCAACTAGGTTGAAATGTTTAGAACAATCCAAAGCTGCATTAAACACCACCCTTAGTGACGATAGCGAGGTCAAGTGGGTGGAGTCTGGAGATCAGTCACCGCATGAATGTAACTTCATCGCATTCAAGGCTAGTCATGTGAGTACTTACAGTGCTACTCACAACGATGAGGGTGCAAGCTCATAGGGACACCTCAAAAGTGATAGAAGTGTGAGCGAGGGGGAGGAAGAAGCAAGTGAGAGTGAGAGTGATCTCCGACGCGCGTACACTGATTTATATGTTGATACTTTCAAGACCAAAAAGAGTAAAAAAGCGAGGATTTAAGAGAGAGAGACCTCTATGTCCACTTCGTTGAGAGAGAAAGAGACCGCCTATGTTGAGAGAGAGAAAGATTTTGGAGAGAGATAAAACATTTTTATGAAAGAAAAAAGGGACTCCACTAAGCAAGTGGTTGATCTGATAAGTGAGCTCCATTCCTCCCTGGACAGTCAAAAGAAACTAGAATCCCTTGTAACCCAACTCACTCATGACCTTGAGAGATCCTGGGAAGTCAAGGTAAGAATTGAGGATCGATCTAGTAAGATGGGAAAGATGCTCCTCGCCCCTTATTTGGGTTTAGGTGAGAGGACTTTTCCGATCCGTTTTCGGAAAAACTTAAAACTATAAAGTTGTTCAGAATATGATTTTCTATTGGGCATAGTGGAAGAAACAGCCATTTTCGGAACCAAAACAGCTCAAAAAAGTTTTAATATGACGAATTACTTAATTTCATAGATTTCTAAAATTCAAGAGGTTGTTCTACCTCTCATGATTTTATTGCATTTGAATCTACATGGATGATGATCCTAATAAATTGCATATCATTTTTAACATCAAATTCATATTAATTTAGGGATCCAAATACATGTTCATGTGAAATTTTATTATAGACACATAATATACACTTATAGGTTATTAACTTGCCTTGGATTGTATGGAGAAGTTGAATCTTCTTGAAATCCTCTTAGCTTTCTTCTCTTCTAACTCTCTCTCTCCACCAAAACCTAGACCCATTTTGTGAAATGAAAGAATGAAGACTTCTTCTCTTATTTTACATGTATATTATCGAGAATACACTAGACTAGTCCTCCAGTTGACGTAGGAACATGTTGAATGCAATTTTTTTTTGTGATTGAACCGGTTAGGTTCCGCTCGAGTGTCGTGTCGGAGATAAACCACCATAACCGAACACATGGTTGTAATGCGGGTCGGATAGAAAGACCTTGAAACGCCATGTGATTTAGGACTTAGTATGATTGCCCTTGCCACGTAATATTGGGAAATATTCGTGCGTAGGCCTAGTGTTACGACTTGTTCCCCTGGTAACGATAGTGACCTGATATGACTTGTTGTGTGAGATATTATGCTTGTGTCTTAAAGTAATATCCCGAATCGATGTATTTGATATTATACTTGAAGAAAATATTTTGATACATTAAATACTGAAATGAGATTAATAATGATTAATCATGATACAATATGAGACTACACGTTACTCGAGTTTGGGTTAGATAGTCACGACATAGGAACATTGGTTGGGTAATTGAACAACTTAATTACTGGAGATGAGTAATGACTAGTGTGCTTTCATTATAAGTACATCTTATAATCTTATAGCTTGTTTTTTTGCTTTGACGTCCGTCTATCTAGCTTCTTTCTCCTCTCTTATATATATAATATATGACAGGTCCTCTCCCCGCTGGACAGTAGACTACGGAGCCTGATGAGATCATATCAATCTTAGGATTCATGTAGTCGTGGAGTTATTCTATTTTAATTTATGTCGTTCGTTTCCCTTTTCTTAAGGGTGGTATCAGAGATTAATATCACTTTGTTTATACTTGGGACTTGAGAGAATTGTTGTATTACTTTTTTCCATTTTGTGTTGCGACGTATGTATTGGCATTTTATATTTTCAGTTTGAGATTACTGATGGATTATAACAGTTAATAGTTATGAGTTGGTTTCACTTGTTATAGTTGTTATGATGTGATATGGTTACACGTATGAGAGTGTACATGTTTATTTTACTGCGTTTATTTAAATTTATGTTTCTAATGCTAACATATTGACGCTCCTCTTTAATTTAAATGGGCATAGCTAACTGAATTAGATATAAAAATCAGGGTTGTCAAGTTGGTATCAAAGCACGGTTTTAGAGCCTTTAGGGATCTGAGGGCATTTGTTGCGTTTTCCACGCATCGTTTTCTTGATACGTAGAGCCTTACGATTAGGTATTGTATTCGATGACTTGGAAGATCTTCATGCTATGATTTTGACGGGAGATTCAGAGCTAGAATTGTGTGTAAGGAGGGTTCCTTGTTTGGATTTCATTCGTGAGACGTCCCACGCATGAGGTGAATATTCGATCGACCACACGATAGTACGCGTAAGGTTTGTGTGTGAGTACTTATTGTAATTATGACTAGTGCTCCATTTGAATAATTTTTTTTAGGATTCGTGTTCACTTACTATCTTTTAAGATGGTGATTTGATGAGACGTGTACTCTGGGATGGCAAAGGGTCCAAGAATTTTAAGAAACCGCAATTCGTGTGCAACTATCGTAGTTTCATCGCCTACCAGTAGGTGAGAAAACCGATGTTGAACTCAATGATTGAGTTCACTTTTGGTGCTTTAGGGGGAGGAAACACCCGTATATTTGTTGTGCATTATCAACTTTGAGTATCGTCGCTCTTATGGCTATAAAGAAGTTAGTATAAGTTATAGCCCACCCTGTAGTACCACTGAGTTGTTGGTACCACTTGCGCGTGTATTTGTCTGAAGTTATTTCCAATGTGGAAGGGTAGAGCTTTAGATATGTAACACCTAAAAATGATGTGGTCCATTTGTTATTGTGACATTTTCCTGAGAAGAAATTATCGCGCTCCACCCGTAATGGACAGACTGTTGAGGCATTCGATGACGTATTAATAAGTGAATGGTTAACAAAGTAAGTCTTATGATAATAAGAGTATATTATTACTCATGAACATCTAAATGAAGGGTTGTGATTTGAGAGAGGACTACTCCAAATCGGTGTATGTCCCACACTATCAAAGGATGACCTGAGGGGTCCAATTTTGGTGTACGCAAGAGTGTTATCATACTTGTGAAAAGCACGAACTAGATTCATCCATTTGATTATGTTCAATGAGATATTCATGAGTATGAATCTGGAATAGATAAGTGATTATCCTTGAAATATTGTGTTGGTATCAGGAAATTTTGGTAGGCGTGTAAACCTACACGTTGTCCACACAAGTGATGGATGTCGCATTGGTGTGGCATAATGGCTTTTAGTGTTCTGATCATATAAAATCCGTAATGGAATCAACTTAAGGACGATTAGGTGTGTGTTCGATCATGCACAAGATATATTAGTGGGTTGGGTACTCACTTGTTCAGAGTGGAATGTTTTGGTGAGTTATCCCTATAAAGTTCGTGAGAATATATTAGTAATGTTACGCTATCTTGGCCATGGACACTAGGGATGAGGAAGTTTGTATCGTAAGGTCATACGAGGATTGACATTGGAGAAGTCCAGAATTTTTTTAGGTAGTTTTCTTTCCATATTTAGGAACTAATGGAGTTAAATATTCTTCGTAAATCCCTAGATTAGAATTTATGTTCGATAAGATGTGGTTATCTTGCATTATATCACCGGTATATTTGTTAAAAGTTATCGAGAGTGGAACATGAATATGTGTGTGCTAAGGGATGGACTTGAGTTGGAGTTACCAGTTGTGAACCCTACGATGAGTAGCGAATCTCTAGGGATTATTTTTCGAGTGAGAACATCGCGAGGAAGTGTTCAATAGGAGTTTCATTTTATGTGAGTGTGATCGCTTGAGTTGGTGATATATTCACGAGTTCGGGTTTATGTTATTACCCGGTGATTGGGAGTACTAATTTGTTGCACTGTGATAATGGTGGTGCTTGATTTTGAATCCATCAGATATGGGAATGTGGCTATGTTGTGGCCCTCGTTATGTATTAATGTGAATTATAGCACGAGTGATTAGCTAGTGACATGATGTTTACTTAGATCGTGTGTGATTAAAGACGCATCTCGAAATCAAATGTAAGATGTTCGATTTTGGTGATGTCTAGACTAGTGAATAGTCATAGAATGGTCTTGATGGTCTTTTGATAATGGTAGAGTCGCGTATAGCTCAGTCAGCTTTTACGTGATTGATGATAGTGTTGCCAAGTGAGTTTCATCATTAATGGCAAGGATTGAGACATTTTGGGGTTGCAAATGTTGGAGCCATTCATTGAAATGGTTGTCATAACCTCCACTGTAGGGGGACAACAAGAGATTATTTCGACCGTTGTTGAGAAGTTTTGTAAGGAGGGTGTGTACTCTTGGGCAAACACCCGTGAATGGGTTCGTAAGATATTTAATTTTTACTTCAGTTATGCATGGATTACTGAGTGTTAATTGGGGTCACGGTACGTGAATGTACCCGCTACCTTATATTTACGACCTTTGACCTGTTGGATAGTACACTGTTCTTCATAAAGATCAGGTAGCGTTGGTGTGCTGGAAGATGAGTATCAGGATGGTGAGTGTGCCAAATCCGATAATCTGATTTGGTATGATAAGTGGGAATTTTTTGTCTTCCCTCATTGCTTGGCAAATGTACAAGCCTTATTCGTGGTTTGAAGAACCAGGTTCATTTCTTGTTCGGTGAGAAAATTCTAATATACTCACAGTCCAAGGAAAATCATGTCGGATAGGTTGAATTCCTTAGGTGTTTTTAAAAAAAGAGCGGTAAGTCGAATCTAGCGACGGTTTGTTGCCTTGGGTTAGAGCGACCAAACCATGAGAAGTGAGGCAAGGGGGCACATTGCATCTTAGGTTAGTTAGAAACCTTTGGGTGAGGGATCGTTGACCGCCCAGAATGCAACTTTGTCGGTGTTGTCTTGTTCGAGAGAGTTTGAACCTTGTTGATATTATTTACATAAGTCCAGACTTGGAAAGACGGAATAATATTTGTAAGTGCAGAGAAGTTGTTTGCTTATGCACATGTATAACATTAGTGGATAATAAGGGTTACTATATCGGTTGACTCACCATCAATATAAGTGAAAGGCAAGTGTTATTGACAACTTGAAGTAGAGTTGGCTTTTGAGCTTTCAGTACCATCTGTTAGTCGATTAAGAGTTGAGTATCGAGGCATGATTGATGAATAGTGACATTTGTATTGAATAGGCGAAGTTGGATTATTTGTTGTGTGATAAACCGTTGAGTCCAGAGATAAGTGTTTTTTTTGGAGTTAGATGATTCTTGTACCAATGGGGGTCTTGAGTTGAAAAATTCCTTATCTCGACAAGCGGACAGTAGTGTATCGAAGGGTTTCCTTGTTTGGATTTCGCTTGACAGACACTCCACGCATGAAACTTAGCAAGTCGAGAATTGGGGTTATTGGTTTTTGGATCAGCTTAGTAGTTCAGTTATGTTAGGCTTCGTGGTAAGAGTTAGATTGTACAATTAGAAATGGGAAAGTATCTCCATGGATTTCATTGTTGGGTTACCAAGATCGCGACACGATTATGATTCCATTTGGGTCATCATCGACAGACTGACAAAGGTGGATCTTTCCTTCTAGTGATGACAGATTATATGGTAGCACAGTATGCCATGATTTTTATTAACGAGATTGTGAATTTGCATGGGGTACCACTTGATATCATGTCCGACCGTGGCAGTGTCTTCATCTCGCACTTTTGGGGTGGTCTTCAGGAGGCAATGGGAGAGCAGTTGAGTTTATGTATTGCATTCCATCCTCAGTTTGATGGTCAGACGGAGCGGGTGAACCAAATTTGGAGGACATGTTACGAGTTTGTGTGTTGGAATTCAAATGTGGTTAGGATACACATTTACCACTGGTGGAGTTCGCATACAATAATAGTTATCAGCAAACTATTGGCATGGAACCATACGAGGCTTTTTACGAAAGGCCTTGTCGATCCCCTACATCTTGGTTGGAGTTAAAATATCACCGGATGTTAGGTCCAGATATTGTTAGGGAGACCTCAGAGAAGGTATACTTGATTCATGCACGGATGAAGACTGCACAAGATCGTTAGAAGACTTATGCTGACATAAGGCAGAGGAAGTTAGAGTTTTCCGTTGGGGACCAAGTGTTGTTGAGGGTCTCACCCATGAGAGGCGTTGTTCGCTTTGGTGCCAAAGGGAAGATTTCATCGTGATACATGGGTACATTACAGTGTTGGACAGGGTGGGGTTAGTTGCCTAGCGTTTAGCCCTACCTGACCAGCTCCAGCGGGTACACGATATTTTTCATGTATTAATGTTTAAGAAGTTCTTACATCCCGAGGACTCACACATGCACATAGATTTAGACGGGATTGAGTTGCACCTCGATGGGAGCTATGCGGAGAGGCCGGTTAGGATCCTAGATCGTCGTGAGCAGCAGTTGAGGTAAAAAGTCATTCCTTTTGTTCGTGTTATGTTGAGTAATCATGATGAGTCTGAGGCCACTTGGGAGAGAGATGATGACTTGCGAATTAGTCATCCATATATCTTCGTCGAAGGTACGTACGAAACTACCTTACTTGAATTGAATTAATTTTTTTTAATTTGGATTTCTAGGATGAAATCCCGTTCGTAGAGGGGGAGAATGTAATACCCCGCATTTTTAATTGAATTGAAATAGAAAAAAAAAACTATTTCAGTATATATATTCAAAATGTTTGGAAATGAAACTATGTCAGTATATATATTCAAAAAGATTGGAAATGAAAAGTTAAAATGAATTCATTGATATATGAATGTGCGACTTAAATATTAGAAGCAAATTAACGCGTAAAAGGATCGAGAGGGTTAAATTTGGCGCAATGGCATTTTTGTAAATAAACTAACCCTAGGTATAAATAGAAAAGAAGATAATAAGTCTTCATTATTTCATTTCACAAAATGGGGGTAGGGTTTGGTAGAGAGAGAGTAAGAAGATAATAAAGTTAAGAGGATTTCGAGAAGATTCAACTTCTCCATACATTCCAAGGCAAGTTAATAACCTATATGTGTATATTATGTGTCTATAACGAAACTTCACATAAACATGTATTTGGATCCCTAAATTAATATGAAATTGATGTTAAAAATTATATGCAATGTATTAGGATCATCATCCATGTAGATTCAAATGCAATAACATCATTATAGAGATTGAGAGGTAGAACAACCTCTTGAATTTTAAAAATCTATGAAATTAAGTAAATCGTCATATTAGAAACTGTTTTGAGCTGTTTTGGTTCCGAAAATGTATGTTTCGTCCGCTATGCCCAATAGAAAATCATATTTTGAACAACTTTGTAGTTTTAAGTTTTTCCGAAAATGGATCGAAAAAGTCTCAAATCAGCGTTTTAAAATTCTGCGCAGAAAGTTATCGTGAACAGGTCCGAACTGTATATGTTAGTTTCGGGTCTGTTTTAGGCAGAATACGGTAGCGTGCTCAAGTATCCTTGTAGAAAATCACGTTCCGAACAACTTTGAAGTTTTAAGTTTTTCCAAAAACAGATCGGAAAAGCCTCGAATCTGCATTTTAAATTCTGGGCAACATGTTGAAATAAGAGTGATAATGTTTTTCATGTTCTTAGTAAGATAATTATGGTGTTGTGCCTAATATCCTAACTTGATCACATACTTATGGTTATTAGGGATATATAACCTTGAAATGATTTGATGTTGAATTAGTAAATTAATGATGTAAATTATGTTATATTATCAATAATGATTTTTGTATAACTCGAGTAAGAGGCTTTACACGATTGTATATATACATAAGCGTGAAATTGTTTTACATGTATATTGTCGAGAATACACTAGACTAGTCCTCCGATCGACGTAAGCACATGTTGAATGCGATTTTTTTTTGTGATTGATCCGGTTAGGTTCTGCTCGAGTGCCGTGTCGGAGATAAATCACCGGATTCGGACACATGGTTGTAATGCGGGTCATATAGAAAGACCTTGAAATGCCATGTGATTTAGGACTTAGTATGATTTCCCTTGCCACGTAATATTGGGAAATATTCGTGTGTAGGCCTAGTTTTACGACTTGTTCCCCCAGGTAACGATAGTGACCCGATATGACTTGTTGTGTGAGATATTATGCTTATGTCTTAAAGTAATATCCCGAATCGATGTATTTGATATTATACTTGAAGGAAATATTTTGATACATCAAATACTGAAATGAGATTAATAATGATTAATCATAATACGATATGAGACTACACGTTACTCGAGTTTGGGTTGGATAGTCACGACATAGGAACATTGGTTGGGTAATTGAACAACTTAATTACTGGACACGAGTAATGACTAGTGTGCTTTCATTATAAGTACATCTTATAATCTTATAGCTTATTTTCTTGCTTTTCCGTTCGTCTATCTTGCTTCTTTCTCCTCTCCTATATATATAATATATGACAGGTCCTCGTCCCGCTGGACAATAGACTACGGAACCTGATGAGATCATATCAATCTTAGGATTCATGTAGCCATGGAGTTATTCTATTTTAATTTATGTCATTCGTTTCCCTTTTCTTAAGGGTGGTATCAGATATTAATATCACTTTGTTTATACTTGGGATTTGAGAGAATTGTTGTATTTCTCTTTCCCATTTTGTTTTGGGACGTATGTATTGGCATTTTATATTTTCAGTTTAAGATTACTGATGGATTATTACAGTTAGTAGTTATGAGTTGGTTTCACTTGCTATAGATGTTATGATGTGATATGGTTACACATATGAGAGTGTACATGTTTATTTTACTGCGTTTATTTAAATTTATATTTCTAATGCCAACATATTGACGCTTCGCTTTAATTTAATTGGGCGTAGCTAACTGAATTAGATATAAAAAGAAGGAATTTGAGTGCACAGGGGAGACAAGTACGATTGAGATCCAAGAAAAATATAATCACGTTCCAAAGATTTTTCAAGTAGTATGGGAAGCATATCACATAAACAGAAAGAGTCCATCTTAGAAAACAATTCAAGCATAAAGTCCTTGTCCTCAAAATCTTCTCCCCTAAAATTTTCAGTTGGATCTGGTGGAGTGGCACATTTAAGTGTATGGCCCATAAGAATTGGGTCAACGTCATCAAGACTATCATTCGACTCTTGTGATAACTCTAATTGTTCGATAACAGTGAATGAGAATGGTGAGGACATAAATTCAATCTCAAGTGGTTCGTCATTGGATTCCTCATTTGGTTGAAAACATTCTTTAGTCTCATAAATATCGGAAGAAAAATCGTTATTGGATTCGAATAATGAATCCAACTCTTGCTCCCAAAAACGATTTTTTTCCCTATATTCTTTTTCACGCCTTTCTTTTCAAGCCTTTCATTTTCATAACTTTGGATGGCCTTAGCACTGGGCTTGTATTTATGAGACTCATCTTTAGTGATATTGATCCAATGTTCATAAGTCTTAAGCGCCTCCTCATCACTATTATCATAACAATTAAAGCCACCAAAAGAGTTAAAGTAAGACATTTCAAATTGAGAAATTCAAAAACGTGACACCCCCAAAACCTAGTACTTTACCGTGTAGAATACTAGAATTGTAAATTATAAATTTGAATGAATCCAGTCTTTATAGATCCTAAGCATTACGTATATGAGGTTCAATCCCGCATCATACATAATCAAAGAATGAGTAAAGCAGTGTTGCAATAGTTCACGCACGTTGCATCCTTAAGCACCCCGATTACCTAGGGCAAACGAGGTCAAAAGTTCTACAATGGTTGTGAAACAATACAACACGATCTAATCACTTATTTAATTTAGAGGACAAATTTTATATTTATGCATACCACATCAGGTTGGGTTCATGCACCCCACCCTTAAAAACTTAGCTTAACATGATTAAAATAAAAGAAAACTTAAAACTGAAAGTGCAGGAATCCATAACTAAATCTAGAAAATTGAGAACATGACTTGAATTGGGATTGGAAAACTAGAAAGTAACAATTAATTAAACTAACTATGAAAGCAGTAAAAATAATAAATTAAAATTACTTGCAATGGATGAATGATGAATCTTGAATAGATCTTTAAATCTTGAATAGTAGCCAAATTTCAAAACTAGGGTTCTTGGATACAAGAATCCTTTAAAAACTAACTACTAGCCTCCTACAACTTGATAAAAACAACTCCTCCCACTTCCTAATAGGGTTTGCCCTTTTATAATACCTAAATTTGACTCTTCCCTTGCCTCCCCACGTTTTACAACTAATAAAAATGAATTAAACAAGAAATTTCAAGAGTTTTGACTCTTCAGTTCTGAAAATGACTATTCATTTCTGAAAATGACTCTTCATTATCTCGCAACTTCAAAACCTCGTAACTTCTTCATCGTAGCTCGGATTGAGGTGCCGTTTTTTCCAGTGTTCTTGTAGTTGGAATATCTTCAACTTTCCAATTGGGAACACCTCCGAAATAAGGCTAAAAATTTACTAAAATACCCTTGAACTTCACATTTCTTGCTTTCTTTCACTATTTTGAGTTCTCCTTCGCACTAACTTGCATGAAATACCTATAAAGCATATGAGAAATACAAAAAACACAAAATACTTGCCAAAAGAGGTTAGTAGCATAAATATGAGACAAATTCAAGCTATTTACACTGCACGGGATCATAAAAATACCAAAACTAAGGGGATAAATATGAATAATATGTGCCTAATCACACCTCTTCACATAGGCTACAACATCTTTGGCCAAGGTCGGCCACCAATATCCTTGTGTGATAATCCCCTTCACCAAAGGTCTACCTCCTATATGAGTGGAGCAAGAACCCTCGTGTACCTCCTGTAGGACGTGGGGAACTTCGGTGGGATGAACGCATCTGAGGAGAGGCAATAGGAATCCCTTCCTATACAGGACATCTCCTAAAATTGAGAACTTTGTAGCTCTGTACCTCAATTTTCTCCTTTCTAACTTTGACTCTGGTAACAACCCTTCTTCTCTGATGTATCTAATAAGGGGATCCATCAATGAGTCCCCTAGGTTCAAATTGAGCAAGGATTACTGACCTCTTCTTCTTCAATGGTTGCTCTGGGAAAGATCTCAACAGGGACTGTCCTTATGATATATGTCCTCATTGTCGAAGCTAGCCTTGCTAATGCATCTTCATGACTGTTATTTTGCCGAGGTATTCTCTTCATCTTTACCTCTTCGAAGCCTTCGAGTATCGTTCTCACCTTCTCCAGTTATTTGGCCATCCTTTCATCTTTAGCCTAAAAAACCCCCCAATGCCTGATTAACAACTAACCTTGAGTCACTGTGAAGGAGGAGTCATCTTACACCAATGGTCCTTGCCAAGGAGAGGCCTGCTATCATGGCCTTGTATTCTTACTCATTGTTTGATGCCTTGAAGTTAAACCTTAGGGCATATTCAATGTTGGTACCGTCCGGGTCTGAGAGTATCAACCCCGCACCGCTCCCACTTTCACAAGAGGACCCGTAGACAAAGAGGTTCCAGATGTCTCTATCTGATGAGAAGCCACCTTCTAACATTATTCCTTGCCTGAAGAGGTACCGGTCTTCCTCATTATCGGCTATTCCATCTCTGGCTCTCTTGGTCATAACCTCTTCCGAGTGTCGGTAGACGTTGCTGTCTGACCCTTCTACAGTCTCTCGATCTTGACAACCTTTGTCCTCTTCCCATGTGAATTATGTGACAAAATCTGTCAGTGCCTGCCCTTTGATGGTCATCCTAGGCTGTTAAGTGAGGTCATATTCCCCTAACTCAATGGCCAATGTCATCAACCTACTCAACTTCTCAAGTTTACGGAGGACCTATCTTAGCGGGGAATCGGTGAGGATGGCCATGGAATGGGCTTGAAAGTAAGGCTTCATCTTCCTTAAAACATGTATCAAAGCGTAAGCCAATTTTTCCATCCGAGGATAATTCTGTTTAGCCCCTTGAAGGTCTTTACTGTTGAAGTATACGGGCCTTTGGATCCCAACGTCTTCCCGTACTATGGCTGCGCTTATAGCTGATTCAAAGACTGCTAGATAAACATACAATTTCTCTCCTACTATGGGCCGAGATAAGAGTAAGGGAGACACGAGGTAGGACTTGAGTTGGTTAAAAGTCTCGTCACTTTCTTCGTCCCATTCGAAGGCCTTTCTGATCACCTTAAAGAACGGAAGGCACTTGTCCGTCGCTCTAGAAACAAACAAGTTGAGTGCGACCACTCTTCCAGTTAGCCTTTGAACGTCCTTGATACTCTTTGGTGTCTTCATGTCAACCAAAGCCTTGATTTTCTCTGGGTTGGCTTCTATTCCTCTTTGATTGACGATGAATCCAAGAAATTTCATAGCTCCTACCCCGAAGACACACTTTGACGAGTTGATTTTCATTCTGTACAGGTCCATGGTATTAAAGGTCTTCTCCACGTCTGCCACATGAGTGCATCCCTTTAGGCTCTTCGTCAACATATCGTCTACATACACCTCCATATTCTTGCCTATTTGGTCTTCGAATATCTTATTCATAAGGCATTGATACGTTGCCCCCACATTTTTCAAACCGAAGGGCATCACCTTGTACAATATGTCCCTTTGTCAGTAATGAAGGTTGTCTTTTTTTAGTTTTCAGCATCTATGAAGATCTGATTTTAGCCTGAATACGCGTCCATGAAGCTCATGAGCTCATGCCCTGCAGTAGCATCTACCATCTGATCTATCCGAGGTAAGGGATAGTTGTATTTTTTGCAAGACTTGTTCAGGTCAGTAAAATCTACGTACATTCTCCATTTTCCATTGGCTTTGGGCACTATGACTGCATTCAATAGCCACTCTGGATATATGACTTCCCTAATGAACTCAGCCTTTTCCAATTTTTTGACCTCTTCCCGGATGACATCGTACTTCTCCCTGGAGTGTACTCTTCATCTCTGTTTGATGGTCCTAGTATCCTTAGTCACATTCAGCTTGTGGCACATAACTTCAGGGCTGATGCCAGGCATGTCTGCGTGACTCCAAGCGAAGACACTCTGCCTCTTCCTCAGGAAGTCTACTAGCTCTTCCTTGATTTCTTCCTTTAAGTCTTTGCCGACTTGGATGGTTTTTTTCGGTTCGTCCTCGTTGAGGATGATGGATTCTACCTCTTTCGCGGCCTCTCCTTTCCTCAATTTCGTTTCATCTCTAGGGTCAAGTGTATCAATGTTATATGTGGTAGTTTCTCTCTTATGAGCCTCTCTCATTTCAGCCAAGTTGAAGTACCATTCTCGTGATATGGTCTGGTCACCCTACACTTCCCATACCCCATACGGGGTCGAGAATTTTAGCATTTGGTGGACCGTCGACGGCACGGCTTCAAACTCCTTAAGGGATACTCTTCCTATGATGAGGTTATAGGTCGAGAAGACATTTTCATCCATAACAAAAAAGTTGATCTTTCGGGTTAACCTCTTAGGCCACTCATCGCCCATTCGTACGTCCATCTCATACATGCCCAACGGATGGACCTTTTCACCACTGAACCCCATTAACGGATGATGATAGGGTACCAGCCTAGCTCTGCTAAGGCCCAGGCTTTTGAAGTAGGGCCAGAACATCACATCTGCAGAACTTCCTCCATCCACAAGAATTATTTGCACCTCACATCCATGAACTCTTGTTATGTTCACTAAAGGGTCATCGTGTGGAGATAGGATGCCTTTGAAGTCGAGTCAGGAGAAACCAACTACGAGAGTGTCCATGTTTACCTTCTTTCTCTTGTGCGTCGTCTCGGAAGACGTTAGATTTATTACTTCAGGTTTGGCCGTTGACTTGGCCTCTGCCATATGAGCCTTCCGATCAGCCACCTCGGAACCATCCCCTACAAGTCCTCCGCATATGGTGTTAACGCCAAAGGAGATCATACTAACCCTCTCCTCTGGGGTATTGTCATCTTTTGGTGGGAGGTCTAGATCGTCTTCATCATCGTCATCCGAGCCATCGTCTCTTCTTACTGTGGTATCGTCATGACACATGTCGTGTCTCTTCTTTTTAGGGTCTTTTCTCCCTCTTTTGGGAGCTTCGCCATCAACATATTTCCTCAACTTTCTTGACTTCAACATTTTCTTGATCTCATCCTTTAAGGCGAAGCACTTATCTGTTATATGACCATAGTTTTGGTGGAATTCACACCATAAGTTCTGGTTCCTCTTATGTAGAGGATCCTTCAACTTCTCTGGCCATCGTAGGGATCGATCATTCTTGATCTCATTGAGGATGTGTTCGTAGCTTACAGTAAGAGGGGTATAACGTGCAAACTTGTCATCAACTGACCTCTTCTTTCTATCCTTCTTTCTTTGGAAATTTTCGTTGGTACCGACGTTCTCGTCTTCATACTTAGCGGCCATAACCTCTTTAGCGTTCATGACCTTTCTCGCAATTTCCAATAGCTCCGCCATGGACTTTGGAAGGTCTTCCGCAAGTTTCCACAACAACTTCCCCTTCTGAAGACCTCCTATGAGGGAGGTCATGGAAATATTCTCTTCGTAATCTTCAACCTTAAGTTTTTCTTTATTGAACTTGTCAATGTAGTCTCTTGGGCTCTCGTGCTTTCCATGCGTGACATACAATAGATAGGTGGTTTTCTTTTGAGTTCTTACCCCAAAGAAGAAATTGTGAATGAACTGTTCATCCAAGCCCTTAAAGTTCTCATTCGAATTCTTCAAAAGGGAGGTAAACCAGATGTGCGCAGCTCCCGTCAAAGTCCCGGAGAAGGCCCGGCACTTCATCTCGTCTGGTATTGAGTAAATGTCAGCCTTCGATTGGTACATCTCAATATGATGTACAGGATTGGTGCTACCGTCATACTTGGGAGTTACTGTAGGTGGCTTGAACTTAGCTAGGGTAGGAAAGCTCACTATCTTAGCCACGAACGGAGAGCCTTCTGAGAAACCTCTTTGTAGTGGATCCCGACTTTTGATGAGGTCTCCTATATTGTCCTCAAGACGTTGGATGGAGTCATTCCATGGTTTTACAACGTCGTCTTGGCCGAGGTTATCCCCAGCCACTTCCAAGGGGTGGATTGAAGGTTCCCCAGTCGCAGCACAACGTCTGCTGTTGACCTCTTCTTGGTCTCTTCCCCGTCCCTGATGAGGACGACGTTGCCTCTCTTCTCTTTGTGATCCAGCTGCACTCCTCGACCTTGACAACCTCTGTCTTAGGTCATTTATGGGGCCGAGCCTTTCAAAGATTGACCCTCTGCTCAGTCGATCAAAAGCAGATCCTCGTTGTTGGGCTTCTCCACCCCTTCTCCCCCACAACCTTGGCTTCGTTGGATAGGACGAACTGTATTGTTTGAAATCTCATACGGCTCCCAACAATCTTTCGGTACATCTTCTGCCTCTAGATTATCATACTTGTCCTTAGGGCAAGGGTTTCCTTGCCTCCCTAGGCGCAAGCGCCTAGGGTCAGCAACATCCCTCCTTCGCTGGAGTGTAGGTTGGTGTTTCCGGGGTGCCAGGGGTGGTCCCTAGGCGTCAGGATGAGGCTGAACAGCAATCGAAGTGATCATTTACGGTGAGACTCCAGGTGGCCTCATCATATTTTGGTTGAGCTGTGTGAATTGCTCCTGCATTTCTTGTTGCATTGCAGCCAAAGACCTCAAGGCTGCGGCCACCTCCGCTATTTCGGATTAGGGCGGTGCCTGGCTGGAGCTCGGTCCTCCTGCACCAGTCGATGAAAGAGGTGGTGGTAATTCCGGTGCCATGTGCTAACACAAAAGAGCTGGTGTAATAAATGAGCTTAATACCTTACTGGACCTCTTTCAATGGTAAAACAAATCCACACAAGGGGTGAGGCCTGGTTCACCACCAGAGTCTCCGGTGAGGTTAGGTAACAGATGAGGAAGAGAATGATGATGCTGAAAGTAGCACCACCCTTCAAGGTGTTTATAAGCTCAATTAAATGTTAACAATGGAAGTATAAGGGTGTATAGAAGAAGGAGGTGAGTAGAAGGGGATGAACACCATCATATAAGTGGTTCAACCAATCAGACCTACGTCTATAGTGCAAGTGTGTGATTAATATCACTGTATGAAGGCTCTAATGGCTATAGATACAAACCCTCAAGCTTTCTCTCTCTACTGTATATTTAGACAGAGTTTCAGCTAGGGTTGACAATTTGGATATGGATCCTTTACAAGGTAGAGGATGACCTCTATATATAGTGTCTGGAGGTGTAATATACCCCCCAAGCATGCAATGAACATGTGCATGAGGATCGCACCAGTATGAGAATGACATCTGGCTGATCTCATGTAGATAATGATGACCTCAATATTCCCCCATGTGAGGGGAATGATTCTGTTATAATTGATTGTGTACATGTGTTCCCAACAATACATATGATGATAAGGGATCGGCCATCTGTGAATGGTCCCAACCTCAGCCTGGAAGAGGACGAGGTGCTTACTTTGGCTTAGTGGGAGAGCCGAGGTCAGGCAGGTGGAGCTGTAATGTCGGCTTGGGCTGAGGTGTTGGTATTGCAACAGGAACGTCGGTTGATTCATAATCGAGGCTAGTTATGATGATGGAATTGACTTTGTAACCTCGGCCTTCTCCTAGCCGAGGTTGTCATCCTTGGATGACCTGATGAGTAATTTAGTCATGTACATCATGAAGACCTCAGCTGCTGTCTGCCCGTGAGGAGACTAGTAACGTCGGCTATGGCCGACCTTGCCTGAGACGAGACCACCAGCTGTCGATTTTGGGCCCTTTTAACCTCGGCCATCTCCTCGGTCGAGGTTGATGTCTCTAAGATGTAGGGTACATATAGGGCATATCATCTTCTACACAAATTAATATTTATCTTAAATTCCCATTTTAATTTTCAATTATATTAAATCACACACACAAGGTAATTTAATACTGAAAATAACTGCTCGGAAGTAAGGGGTATTACATATTCCTCCCCCCTTTACGGAGGAATTTCATCCTCAAAATTAAAACGTACCTATTAAAAAGAGGTAAGGATACTTGTTTCTCATGTCATCCTTTCGTTCCCACGTTGACTCATTGGTGTTGCGGTGTTCCTATTGAACTCGAACCAAAGGCACTACTTCGACCGTAGCTTATGCTCACTATGGTGTAAAATGGCAACCAGTTTCACCTTATCTGAGATATCGAGTTGCAAATCAATTTCTTCTAACAAAATATGCCAATAATCCCTCTCACTTCTTTTATACTTTTTCAACAATGAGACGTGAAACATATCATGAATTCTCTATAAATGTTCCGATAAAGCGAGCCTATATGCCAGAGGCCCTATCTTCTCAATAATTAGAAAAGGCCCTACATACCTTAGCGCAAGTTTTCCTTTCTTACCAAATCTCATCACGCCTTTCATAAGGGATACCCTTAACAACACTTGGTCTCCCATGTCCAATTCCACATGTCTACGATTCGCATCTGCATAGCTTTTCTATCGATCTTGCACAACTCGTATGCGATTTTTAATTTAGCATAAGTATCTTGGATTATCTCAGGTCCAAGAAGTTTCTTATTCCCCACTTCTAACCAATAAGCGGGTGAATGGCATGGTCGACCATATAAGGCCTCGTAAGGTGCCATACCTATAGTGAGCTGGTAAGAATTATTATATGTGAATTTTACTAGCGGAAGTTATTGCTCCCAACCTCTTCTAAAATCAAGTATACAAATTTTGAGCATATCTTCCAGTATTTGATTTATTCACTCAGTCTGCCCATCAGTCTACGGGTGATATGTCGTACTCAACCGAAACTTAGTTCTCACTGCTTTCTAGAAACTCTGCCAAAAATGGGACACAAAGATATTATCTCAATCGAACACAATATTAATCGGTACCTCGTGTAACCTCACAATCTCGGTTATAAAAAGCTGGGCATACTATGTCGTCGTGAAATTCGTTCGTACTAGTAAAAAGTGTGCCGCCTTGGTTAAACGATCCACGATAACCCAAATGTAATCATGACCTCGCTGTGACATCGGTAATACCGTTGTAAAATCCATTGATATACTCTCCCATTTCCATACCAAAATTTTTAACGATTGCAACATTCCCGTAGGTCGCTGATGGCCCAAATTCACTAACTGACAAGTGGAACATTTGGAAACAAACTCAGTTATGTCCCTTTTCATGCCTACCCACCAGTATTGTATGTGCATGTCCTGGTACATCTTGTCTCCACCGGTATGTACCATGAATTTTGACCCATGGGATTCTGACATAACAGCATGCCTCAAATCTGAATCATTTGGAACTATCAGCCTCCCGTTGAAGCGTAACCAACCCTCATAACTAAGAGAGTAGGATTTCGCTCCCTCAGTCAATAATTTTTGCACATTGTCCTTATAATCTTTATTCCCGTCTTGCACTTTCACCCTCCGCATCACAATCTCGGGTGTGATAGTCAGCATTGCCATGCATGCCTTGGAACCTGTATCATCCTCACGAAGTTCATTCCATTTGTCTTTCCACACTCCCACTAACTATCCAGTGGGTCGTCGACTCAACGCGTCGGCTACCACATTAGCCTTCCCTCGGTGATATTAGATATCAAACTGATAATCTTTCACGAAATCCAATCACCTACGTTTCCTCATATTGAGATCCTTCTGAGTGAACAAGTACTGCAACGATTTTTGATCCGTTAAAAGACTAAACTTCTCCCCCAAAAGATAATGCCTCCATATTCTTAAGGCAAAGACTACCGCATCTAGATCCAAATCATGTGTGGGATAATTTCTCTCATGGGTCTTGAGCTTGCGAGACGTATAAGTGACAGCCATGTCCTCTTGCTGTAACACACCCCCTAATCCCTGGAGGGATGCATCAGTAAATACTAAGTACTCCACTCCCGCTTTAGGCAACGCGAGTATAGGTGTTAAAGTCGACATGTCCTTTAGATCATCAACTGTTAACTGACAGTAATCATCCCACACAAACTGCACTCCCTTCCAGATTAAATCCGTTAAAGGGGCTGCAACTTTTGAAAATACCTTAATAAAATGACGATAATACCCTGCCAATCCTAAGAAACTATGAATCTCTGTCAGTATCGTGGGCTGACCCCACTCCCTCACTGCTGTAACTTTGCTTAGGTCCACTGAAATGACCTCATCTAACACCATATGGCCCAAAAACTGCACTTCACGCAACCAAAACCCACATTTCTCAAACTTAGCGTATAATTGATGGTCCCGTAGTGTCTGAAGATCCAAATACAAATGCTCAGCATGTTCACCCTCTGTCCGAGAATAGACCAGAATACCATCAATGAACACAATCATAATCTGGTCAAAGAAGTCCCGAAAGACCCTGTTCATCAGATCCATGAATAGTGCAGGGGCGTTGGTCAATCCAAATAGCATAACTAAAAACTCATAAGATCCATAACGGGTTAAAATACATTTTTAGAGACATCCTGCTCTCTAATACGTAGCTACTGATACCCCGATCTCAAATCTATTTTAGATAAGTATGTTGCCCCTCTCAACTGATTAAATATATAGTCGATATGAGGTAATGGGTATTTATTTTGGATCGTCACCTTATTCAGCTCTCGGTAATCCACACACAACCTAAGATAACCATCCATCTTCTTCACAAATAACACGGGGATACCCACGGTGACGTACTCTGCCGAATAAAATGCTGCCCCAAAAGTTGTTGAATTTGGTCTCGTAACTCCTTCATCTCAAAAGGATCCATACGGTATGGTGCTTGTGCAATAGGCCTAGTCCTAGACACTAAATCTATAACGAACTCAATTTCTCGACTCGACAGTAAGCCTAGTATCTCTTAAAAAATATCTGCAAACTCCCTGACTACTGGAATCGAGTCTAAGGAAACAATTGCTTCCTGCGAGGTCTCCTATTCAATATAATACAAATGGGTACTCTAATCTCCCTCCGGAAGAGGCATGGAAACTAAAAACATTTCCTGGTCTGCAATGGCAATTACAATGGATCTCCCAAAATAATCCACCATCGTCGGGTATTGTGCTAACCAGTCCATACCCAAAATAACATCATACCCGATCATATCTAACACAAGTAAGTCAGCTTCTAAACACAATCTCATGACGTCTATCTCCACCCCTCTACATATGGAGTGGATCAGCGCCCATTACCCAAGGGAGAATCTACACACATTAAAAGGGTATCGGTTGACTCGAACATTCCCGCTGAACGTGCAAAATGAATAGCTCTGAATGAATGCTATGCTCCCGTATCAAATAACACCCGACCCATATGCCCATGGATAGGGAATGTACCATCAAATGTTGGTGAAGGTTGCTGCACCTAGGGTAACATCACATTTTGAACATTATAAACTCGCCCAAACTGCATTGGTCTCTGCTGGGGTGGAATGACTAAAATGGGTTCTGAAGGTGGTAAAGGTACCTGCTGTACCTGCTAAGCTCCCGATAACTGTACCCTATTCTGTTGTGGTCACTCTGACTTCTTGTGACCCACCTCCCCACACCAAAAGCAACGGCCCACAAAATTCTCCAACCTTTCGCCCTGTTGGTAAACTCGAAACTTCCCTTGTTGCTGGCGCTGGAAACCTCTACCCTGTTGGCCTCCCCCATTGTTCCATCAGCCTTATTGACCCTAGGGAACATTCTTCTATTGTTGGGAGCCCTGATGGGTCTGCCTGAAACCACTGCCATCAGATCTAAAACCCTCAGGATGTTGTCTCTAAGTCGAATCCCTCGGATGGAGATCCCGCCCTTTTTTACAGTTACCTTGTTGTTGAGACTATTATGCCCCATCGGCACCATTTCCTCCTGACTTACTCGGCTTACTAAGATCCTTAAGCCACTTATTTCCCTTCAGGTGAAGACGGTGATCCTGACAGTGAAATAATAGAGAATTCATCACATCTATAAATGTCAGTAACGTTGGGTTCCCTAACAAATGTTGTTGAATCCTCCAATTTAAATCACCCATAAACTTAGATATTCTCTTACCCTCGGTATTTAGCTCATCGGGCATAAAATTTGCCAATCGAGTAAATTCTTCTTCATATTTGGCCACCGACCGATCCCCTTGAGTCGTGTCTAACAGTTTCCTTCTCATTTCCATCTGAATCGCGGGAGGAAATTTACGATAAAATCGAACCTAAAACTCCGATATGGGCATCATGTCCCTCTGCTCCGAAGTAGTAACCGACTCCCAACACTAGAGAGCCGCACCTACTAACTTAAAGGTGGCAAGTATTTGATTTTGAACATCACTGCATTCAACCATACGGAGGTGACATTGGATATCCTTTTTCCACTGACTCACCACTATCACATCGGCTCCCCACTAAAATTCCGAAGGATGCCGTTTTTAGAAGGCTTCTTGAACTATCTCCCATGCATATGGACCCGTGTGGGTTTGAACTACCGGTGCTACTGGCTGCTGCTGAGCCTGAGGGAATTGTTGAGCCATAGTAGTCATGTCTGTATTGACTGCTTGAGCCACTATATTGGCAACCTCTGCTAAAGTCATAGTTCCCTACGACAATTGGGGCTCCACATTCTCTACCCCTCTATATGCCCTAGTCGGGCAACCCTTATTTGGCAGAAACTGAAATAATAGAAGACTATATTAGACTACCGTTAATGCAATTTCTCATAGAAGAAGATCGTAAATGCACAATTACCACAACAGTACTAATAATAGGGCTCTATATTAAAAATGATGTGGTAGAACGTAGAAAGACCGCATATATCCTAAAGACACTAGAACCTAATGCTCTGATACCATCTCTAACACCCAGCTTATTAAAATAATGGGTGGCCAGTCCTCTACTAAAATAAAATAGGAATCTCAAATGTCTCATTCTTAGCATCATTGTCGCACAAACCAAAAATATAACTAACCACCCATAAAATAATGATAGAACGGATGCCAAAAGTTTTAGGTTATATAAATATTAAAATTATTCATTAACAACAATTACAAACATGAACATATATACATGTAACAAACTCTACAACAAAATAACCGAATAAGATGTCGGTAAATAGACCCATACAATATAACAAATGTCTGAAATATAAATCATAAGCATTAGTACAACACTTGGGCAACACATGCCCGATTAATACTATTGGTCCTTAACTAGATTAACAAAAGTGAGATGCAACTATATCAAAAATCATGTAACATTCCACATGTGTTGCAGCTCCATAGACTCTGGAATGGAAGCTCATCCTTGGCGTCCTTGGGGTGGGACACCTAAAAGATATATAAAAAAAAGGAAAGAAAAAGAAAAGATATATATAGTTCAGTGCTCGATTTTTAAAATGTTTTAGCAATTGAATTAAAATGCATAATAATTATGAATGCGAAATTCCATAATTAAGCTGGTGCCACCCTCTCTTGAGACTCATACTCACCCCTCAATTACAGCGTGCACCTAACGTATGCATTTTAAATCATAGTTAAGCTACCCGACCCATCTACGAATAACCCAACCTCATGCTTAAGGGTTAACCCACACTCGCGTATCTAATTCATACCAACATAGACGCTTTTAATATCATTCTCAGTGATCATATATCAATTCATTACTAATAACTTTCTCTAGTTATAAGCATATTGATTCACACATTAATTATTAAAGCCTGTATAATATTACTCTCATTATTATACATGATTTATCATTTCACATCAATTACACATACATAACACTCATTATATGTATATTAACCATCCCTCAGAGCATTAGCTCACTAGATGCAGTCTCTAAGTGCTACCATCTTGTAGGGGATACTCACACCATCCTAGGTACCAACCGTCAGACTCTCTACTGACTTGGTAGAACAAAGCACAAACGTATGGGAAACGGTGATAGTTCTTCACCTGAAAGCGAGACGAATCATACCCAAGACGTCTCATCCATGATAAAAGTCACACTATATAACTACTGGACGCTATGACCTAGAGACTATACTCTCCCTGCATTCACTAGCCAATGGATTCACCCACATCGCGCAACTTCCCATAATAGAACTAGAGGAGTTTGTTCCATATAATATAGCATACATACAAGATATATATATATATATATATATATATATATATATATATATATATATATATACAGACCTTCTCATATCTGAAAGTATATATCAATAAACTCGGTTACCTACGTATATCACTCATTACACTAGCCGATACTTCCTCACATACATTCCCAATTTGTTTTATTACTTAATCACTCATTTAAGCCTTAATAATCAATCTCACATTTTATTAATCCATAAGTTTGATATAACTCAGGACACACGACTTCTCTCAACTAGCCCGTATCCCATATCTTAATTGAATTACTCCTCCCAGGAAACGTTTATGAAGGAACTTGAGTATTAATCTCCCTAATACACTTACATAATCATATCGATGTCTCCCTACCATCGTATAGTATCATTATCCAATTTTTTATATCATAAACATTAATATCACTTCATATTAGAGGGTTCTCAATAACTAACCCCAATTGGAAAGGAGTTAAAGGAAAGTTAGAAATCTGTAATGTGCAAACCGAATCCATTTCTTCATAAATGAACCGGTCAGCTGCACTAAAGAAGGCAAACCAAACCGATAGCTATAGAAATGAACTGGTCTTCTCCTTTATAAACGAACCGAACTGAAGGCCTCTAACTGAATCGGTCCGGCCTGATCAGTTTTTGTTCCTACTATATTTACCCCAAATCTCTATAACCCACCAATACTTCCATAATACAAATCATATATCTAACATCCACTTCAAAGATTTATCAACAAAAATCAAGATTTAACCATATCTGACATCAATTTCAAGGTTTTTCAATAAAATCAAGATTTAACCCTTAATACCCAAAACACAACAACCCACCAATTAATTATACAATAATTCACACACAAGAATTATTTAGTGAGTTTAATCATTTCCCTTAAAGTTGTAGACTCTGAATCCTCTTCGTAGTAGCGGATATGGTCGAAAGATCTCAAGATTCCTCTTATCTCTCTCTCTCTTTCTTAGGTTTATCTCGAGTGGATTTTCTCACAAATGAGATTGGATAACTCTCTCATAAGCCTAATAAGCCTTATATCTATTTATCCCAACTTTAAATGATAATACACATGTAAAATGACTCGTATACCCTTATCCAAGTCAAACTAGCCAAAAAAACCCCGGAACCCAAATATAACACCTGGGCACTCATTTTGACTATCTCGCCCCATCCCGGATCAATCGTGAACCTCAAATTGACAAATGAGATTTCGATAATAAAAAGTCCAATCCCAACCTCATTTAACTCACACATATATGCCTCGATTGAGAAATAATCAATTCCCGACACTTCTACTCACATACGATGAAATAACATACCGTATGATTCTATATCACACTAGTAAATATACAATTTACATAAATATTAACTCTTTTACACAAATTAATATTTATCTTAAATTCTCATTTTAATTTTCAATTATATTAAATCACACACAAGGTAATTCAATACTGAAAATAAATGTTCAAAAGTAAGGGGTATTACACACTCGTGATTAAAATAGGTGGGGTGTCATAATTATATTTGGACCTACTGACAGTCAAATTTATACACAGTAATATAATATTTATAATTATAAATTAGGGCACTTTAATGGATATTTAATCTAACATAATAAAAATATTTATCAAAATCTTAACCATAAATATAATAGTCAGACAATATTTGGTGTAAATAAAAAATATTATGAAAACCAAATAAGGTAAGATAGCTAATGTATTTATCAAAACAAATAAAATGGAGAAATTCAAAATTTTCAATAATGAAAAAATATGAGTAATCACTACAAAAGAGTTAAGAAAACTCTTGAAATAATTTTCAATAAGCGAAATTTAAAAAAAAATAGAGAAAGAAGAAGTTGTCAACTTCATTACCAAATATGACAAATTTAAAGGTTCGAGGGCTTAAACGTGATCAAATAGTCAAAACAACGCTCATCACAAAAAATGAAGAGTTTTGATCATTAGACCGTTTTGGATTGACATAAAAAATTTCATTAAATTTAGAGTAAGTTGGCAATTTTAATCTCAATTATTATTAATTAGAGGCATAAGAAAACTGTTACTGTAAATGTCTCAAAATTTTCAGATTTACAGTTTATAAAATAAGTGACTTTAAAGACATAATTAAATTGTCACAAAAGAAAATCACAATAAGAGAATCAAATTTAATTTTAATTTGGTTATAATTTTTTGGAACCCAACAATCTCGTTTTATAAAACTTTCTTTTATGTGATTACACAGATATACCGATTAATTATTAGGGTTGAATTCACAGAGATCCTAAATTAATTTATCTGTAATTGCGCTTTAAATATTTAATTCATAGAGTGTATATAAAAATTTATTTTCATGGAACATACATGCACACACATATTACGTAATGTGTGTAAAAGTCAATGCTCCAAAATAATATTATATGCAAAACTTAATGGATAATCAAGGGTCCAAATATAAATGCATACACAATAATCTAATATTTACAACTATAAATTAATACACTTTCTTCCTAATCTAACATCATATAAATATTAGTGTCGAAACATTAATTCATAATTATATTTGGAACTTTCGGCAACCAAATATAGATTCTACACGATCATCTAATTTATCGAAAATGTTATTGTCAAACCCCTAGTCAAACATCTAATATTCAAAACTTTATATTAAATCTTTTGGTTGATGCCAAATAATACATAACATGAATATTATAACAATCATTTAATGATAAAGAAAATACATGTGATGATTTATACCATAAAATATGAAAAAATAATTTATTTTTTCAAAAAACAATTTGAGTTATCACTACAGAAACATAAATAACCTCTTCGGGATCACTCTCGAATTCGCGAAATCATAAAATCAGTTTTTATGCGATAGTTATTAGCGTTGACCTTATTACCAAAAATGACAAAAACACATTTTTAGAAATCTAAACGATGTCAAATCACCGAGATAGGGTGGTGCCTATTGTAATTAATGGGTTTTGTTTATTTCAACGTCTCTAAGTGACTATGTGAATTTTGTGGTATCCCGAGTAAGAAAAAAATGTATCACTGAGAACGTCCCTCAAAAAATTTAGGAATTCATCAATTTTTATTTACCCAAATTCTTTTGTACGAAAAACTCTTAATGAACAATCAAGAGAACAATAACCTAAGTTATGATACGACATGTAAACATAATCAAAATAACACATCATTAATAGTATTATATGGATATATAAATCTAGCAACGGAATATCTAATTACATGATGTTATTTGTTCTTTAATCATACAAAACATTATGTATTATTTGTAATGTTAGGATCTAGATCAACATGATTATCACATATAATCATTATGAGGATCATAAAAAGATATTATAATCATATACCTCCATTATGTCAAAACTGGAAAGATTGACAGAGCAGTCGGCCTCAATGATGTCCTATCGGACTACGACTTCATCTTGTTTTTGGCAAAAACTTATTCGAGTTTCAGCATATTCCAACGGTTAGATCTTCTTATGTTGTCAAAACACTATTGGGAAATTAACTCTCTTTGGGAATTTATATTTCTCTCCCGTATCCTATAATTTTATTTCATTGTCTGTTAGCGTGTCGAAATTATGAAAAATTAGTCACTTATTTATTGGCAGGGACAAGACCTAATCTCTAACAGTCACTTAATCTCAATCGTCTAGCAAGGTAGATAACCAAGAGTCATTTTGACTATTTTTATTTGGAGTACTCATTAATTAACCAAAGTGACTCTTAGTATTAATATAATTATGGAGTACATTGTGGAGAATTATTCTTTAAAATAATTCTAACACATGGAACTGAATCAACCGTCTTTTCTGACCTTGGTCAACCCATTGCCTATTTTCCCTTTCTAACCAGTGATGTGGCAGATTCCATGGAAAACACTGATATGGCGAATCCCATCACTCTTTTGATGATACTCATTAAGCTATGGTCTTTTGTTGAGAGCGGCATACTCGGGGTTTAAAGTTATATATAGATTTACGTGGAAATGGGGTTGGGTCTCATTCAACCGAGATTGTCACTGAAGAAAATAGTGAGTTAAGGGTTCATTTGATCCTATCAATAATGGTAGTTTTGAAAAATTTAAAAATTAGGTTGGCTATCTTAGTAATGTAACCCCAATTTCTATAGCCCTATTCCATCTTGTGGTAGCACTACACCAAAAACAACAATTTGGCACACACTGATATTAAAATTTTGAACCGTGCCGGAATTTGGCACATTTTTAAACTGTGCCAGATATTAAAAATCTGCCTCACTTTAAAACAGTGCTAAAATTTGGCAGTGCTTTAAAGTGTGCCAAAATTGAGTACACTTGACTAAAATATAAAATGGTCCAAAAAAATTATAATACTAACTTTGTGGTATTACAATTACACTCGCTCTCTCATTCCTGCTCAGAGTATCCCGTTCATCCGCTCACCCTATCCTTGGTTAGTTTTTTGTGGTTTTGGTTTTGGTTTTACATAGTTTGTGCTCAATTTTACATGGTGGTTTTATGATTCCAGATTAGGGATTTATGATTTCTTGGGTTTAAAAGTACGAATTTTGAATGTGCGATTCCAGATTGGGATTTATGGTTTCTTGGGGTGGTTTACGATTTCAATTTATTTTGTTTAAATGTAGTACTTTTGTTTATTAGGTTTACAATTTCACTATGTTTGTGTTAGTTTAAAGTAGGATTTTTGTTTAATGTAGGACTTTTGTTTATGATTTCAGTTCCTGATTTGGATTTATAGGGTTTGTTTTATGGGTTTTGGTACTTTTTGACTTTTTACGGATTTAATAGGGTTTGTGTTATGGACCGTAGTTTTTTTCTACTTATTTCCAATTCATGATTTTATATGTGATCCTAGCACCAAATCATGTTCCGTGTACACATTGAGTCTTAGTAAATAGAAATATTGATGAGGGTAGTCAAACCATGTTGTGTTTTGGTGTATTTCTTTCCCCCTGTTTAATTTTTGTTGTTTTAAACACTAGTATTTTTTTGGTTGTATTTTCAGATCTAATTCCCATAAGGCGTTTGAGCAGAGTATCCAATAAGGAGGTGATGTAGATTTCAATTTATATTATTTCTAATCAAATTTTTACAAGTCGTTCCATTTTCACTCTGGATTCAAACCCTATTTTGTAGCTCTTTTGGATCTTAGATTTTCTGAAAATTGGGTATATTCTTCGGTGAGATTTTTTCATTATAATTTTTTTACCTTCTATAATATTTTGTTTTTTGTGTGTTTTAGGTTATTTAACCATCTAATCATACATTTTGTTTCTCTTTTGTTTTGCAAATTGACCTCCAATTGCAATAATATTATATTATAAGGTATACAATTTCATTGTGCTTTTTTTACTTTTATATTCTAATTTGTTGATAGAATCTGCATATTCACTCGCAATTGATAGAATATCCTTCTTTCCATTTCCTGATTTTTGAAATTACAGTTAGAGAACTTTTTATTTGCTTCTATTTTAAGTATAAAAGGATTTTATCAATTCGGACGTATTTTTAATTGAATGGAATTTTAGTTTCATGGGCTTGGGTTGATTAATTCATGCAATGACGCCATTAGAATTAAATGGCAACTAATTTTGTTTTGGACTACATATGCATTTGTTTTGAACTACCTTTGCATTTGTTCTGGACTACCTATGAATTTTTTATACCCCATGCCTTTTTAACTTGATAATTCACAACCTCCATTATGGTACTAGATTTCCATGGTGATAATTCACTACCTCCGATTTAGATGCCAGAACAGTTGCGATTATCATGTTTACGGTGAAAAATGTGGTGGCTACGGGAAGGACAACTGTCAATTGTCAGGCTTATGGTAAAAAATGTAGTGTCCGCGGGAAGGACGACTATCTGCACCATTCACTAACCAAGGATCGACATTTTTGAGGCATTTGATGAGGTAAATCGCGCCTTCTGCCAATATATTTATAACATGCGCTGCCTTTTACAATTGGAATCATATGATGAAATGTACTAAGAATAGTTGAGAGCACATTTTTCTTTTATAAAATACAAACTTTTCTTTCTTTTCTTCCCGATATAAATTTCATGACTTTCTTAGGCATGGATTTTATCATTTTATCAGTGCTCCTATGCCAGATTGTGGTTGAGTTGTTTCGTGGAAATGCCATTTTTCATAGGTTTTTAAAGGTCTAATGGGATTACATGTATGGTGATCGTACGGAAGAGTGAGGGAACTAAGATGATCAGAGATATGAAAGCGGAGTACAAGGATGAAGTTGCCTGTACTCCATGCATCCGCTGATGACGTGCCGAGTAAGGCCTCCTCTGTGGCCCACATTCTTATTGCCATGTTCCTTCTTCCGATCGACAACACATTCTTTTAGAGGATTAATAAGGGCTAACTTGTGTATTCTATATCATTTTATTGATGTATTCAGTGAAAAGAATTGAACTACTCAGTTTAAACACAATGAGGCTAGGATGTTTGTCTCTCAAGGTTTCTTTTCCATCTTAGGGGTGCATAGGTTGGGTTCAGGTTAAGTAGTGGTGTTAGTAGGTGGAGTCTGTAACACCCCGTATTTTTGACGATTTAAATAATTATATGATTAATTATTATTATGGGAATAAGTATGTGATTAATTATTGTTGTTGTATTAATTAAATTAAAATGCGAGAAATTAATTTGTTATTAATCTGAATTAAAATAATTATAAACTAGCGTGCCAAGGATTAATACTTATTGTTAAGAATTATTGAATATTACTGTGTGATATGTAATATTGAATTATAACATTTGATAAATTGTCGAAAGTGAGAAATACGACAGTTTGGTAATTTAAGTCTGACGCGCATGTGAGTCGTGTCGAGACTGATTGATTGGAATAAAAAGAGAATTTATTTTTATTGACTTGTATGGTCATTTCGAGTGCGTCGTTGAGTCCGGGAGGGTTGAGATAGTCAAAATAGTATACACGGGTGTTTAGTTTGGGTCCCGGAGCAATTTTAGGCCTAACGGACATACAGAGAGGGCATTATGGTAAATTATAATTTTGGGTTTAATTAATGGACGAAAATTGGGAGTTATTTTATCAACCAAGAAAATTATTTTAGGGTTGTGACACACAGGAAGGAAAGAACGACCATAGAGGGTGTGAGGGACAACCAAACTCCAAGAGGGAAGGCCAAATTATCCTCATCTTGCACAACCGTGACCACCAACACGTAGATCGAGAAGAGAGGAATGCGTATATACCAACATCACCAACGGATTAGACCGTCACATTTGAGGCAAGTGTTTATTACTTGTGTGACAACCCGCCTAATAAAATACCGTACGATCACTCCTATACCAAATTAAAACCAGAGTCGAATATGGATCATTCTTAACATCACTGTCAAAAATCGATTTAATTACTAATAACCTGTTAGGTTGGCGTCAGAATTTTACTTAACTACTCTTTTTAAACAACTACAATTTAAAACATCCACACAGTTTATATAAATGAAACTAAAAATGAAATAAAATTTCCGAACACTCGGTTTAAAATCATACAACCATATCGAATGCCGCACTAAAAGGCGATAAAAGGATAAATAAATGCAGTTGGGTTATTAGCCCGAATGTTTATACAGTACCTCCTATTTAGAGTATAAGAATAGAAGCGTCTACGGTAAACCTGCATGCATCCACAGCTGTTGCAGCAGACGTTTAACTCGAAAGGATCTTCATCCAGGCGTCCCTGCGTCTGGACACCTATATATATATATATATATAGCAAGAAAGGAAAAATAGGAAAACGGGTCAGACCCGAGTTGTAAAAATATTTTTGCAAGTGCATAAATGCTTTATTTTTAAAAATATATTTTTATCTCATATTTAAATTGGTATCGCACTCCCATGAGATACCCCTCACCTCTCTTCTAATAGTGCACCCCTATTGCATCCTAACAAAATAGCCTAGTCAAGCTACCCTCCCTAACTAGTCTATCACCCAACTTCTAACAGCCCTAGTTATCCCAAGTACTAAGGGCTAAGCTACTCCCCAGTCTTAACCCTATGCCATGTTCGTGCGTGGGGTGTCTTGCAGAGCGAAATCCAAACAAAGAACTCCCCCGATACACTACTATGTGACAAGGTCGATCGTCGAGATCCATTAGTCCCTCAGTACACAATGTATATACATACTATATATTGATATACATCTTATAATACACATTCGGATCTATCTCCTGGACTGAGGTTTACTTTATATTCATCTTTATAATACACATTCGAATATATCTCCCGGACTGAGGTTTACTCCATATTCATCTTCATAACACACATCTGGATCTATCTCCTAGACTGAGGTTTACTCTATATTCATATTTATCTCTTTATTCTCATTAGAGATATATATTACCTTGTTCTCATACACATGTAATATACTATACACACCAGTATAATAACCATCCCACCGAGCTATAACTCGAGTATGTTGTCTCTCAATTCTATTATCTTCCAGTGCCCGGCTCACGTATCATACGGGGGACCACCGGTAGGACTAAATAACACCTACTTCGTGGTCAAAATCAAATCACAACGGCTGGGAAGCGGTCATAGCTCCTAACTGGCAATGAGACGAAACATACCCACCACGTCTCATCCCAAAAATGTATATCACATAATAAAAACATGGACGACTATGACCTGGGGAATATCCAAACTCTGCTCCTCGAGCCAGGGTGCTCACCCTCATTGCGAAACTTCCCAATGATAGCATTAGAGGGGGTATGCTTCACATATATATATACCATCACATATAGATATATATACATACACATTCGTATCATATTTTATATATACTTTAATCACATAGTATATATATACGATATATTACTCCTCGAATATATATATATGGCCATAATTGCCTATCACATAATAATATTTAAGTGTTCTCTCTCTTAAATATTACTCACACCTTAATCACTATTTGGAATTTATATACTCTCCAAATACCCGTTTCATAATCGTATGATAAGTATACCCTCAACTTATCTTTAACTCATAACCTAAATTCCATCCCATTAGCCTCATAGGATTTTTCTCATCCACAATCGATATATAATTATGGTTTCCCACACGCATAATTATATTTGACCCAAATGGCCACTAAAACTATCTCAATTGATGTTCGTCCCCGAACACCCTTAAATTAAATAGGTTGTGGATTCTCTTTTCATAAACCCAAGGACTACATTTTTCTCAAATAGTAATCTAGAGGTCCCCACTCTATATTTAGGAACCCCTAATATTTATCTCCAAACAATTTTAGCCTTAATTCTCCCAATATCAGGTTTGATTTCTAACTAACGATTTCGGTCTCGGACAGCCTTCCGTAGAAAAATTATTATAAATCCAAAAAAAATAAGAAAAATACTCGGTTGGCGTCCACGCGACCGTATCGAAAAGATATACAATTTTTATTTTTTGACCAAGAGCGGAATCGATTCGCCTCTAAACCAAACCTGTTCGGCAAGGACGCTAGCTACTGTTCATCGTCTTCTCCGAGACTGTTTCGGCCATTAAAGATTCTCCCAAGCTTTTGTCTCCTCTCCCGACAGCCTACAACCTCAACCAACAACATATACACATATAACAAGGGTTCTAAACATCCTAGAACCAGAAACTAACAACTAATTTCGATTAAATCCTAAGTTTCTCGAATTGGAAAATTAGTGGGGTTTATTCATTTTTACTCCCGAAAACCCGTTTAATCCACAAAAACCCAACCCAAAATCTTTAGGGTTTATTAATAACAAAATATGATATGAGATTTATGCTTAAAAGTAAATAAAGCATGTAAACACTTGCCTCGTGGATAAAATTCGACGATCCCGAGTCGAATACTGCGGAGTTTGGTCAGAGTCCCCCTTTTCTTCTCCCCTTTCTTCCTCTCTCTCTTCTCCTCTTTCTTTTCTCTCTTTTCTTTATCTTCTCTCCCCCTCTCCCTCCTTATATAGGGAGAAAAAGGGTTTATACCTTTTAAACCCAAAAATGACTTGTTTACTCAATTACGAGTTCTTTTACTCTAAAAATTCTCGAAACTCAATTTCGACCATCGGACACTCTTTTCTGACTATCTCGGTCGTTCCGAGACTCACCTCGCAGTCAAAATTTCCATCCGAGGTACTTGACCATAACTCACTAATTTAACCCCACACAACTTAATGCGGGTTTTCCAATTAAAATCTTACCTTTTGTCGCTTTACTCAACGACGACATATAATTAGTATACTCCGACATATTTACTTAATCCCAAAAGTAAATATATCACCCATCGACAATCATCAAATCCTTAAATATTCCAAAAATTATTATTCCGGGAAATTCCCCAAATTTCCAATTTATACCCAATTATGGAATTTAATTATCCCCAAAAGTACGGGATGTTACATACTCCCCCCCTTGCAACAGAATTTCGTCCTCGAAATTTAGATACAACTGATGCTACCAGTACTAACCTAGGATCGCTCCAAATCCTAATACCTCAGGGGAAACGATATTAACCCAATGGTTCCCAACCATACACTATACGACTACCACGGTCGTAAAGTGACTCCAATAACATCACATCGCACTTATCATTTCTAGTGCCCCATTTAGAAAGACAAGCCTACAGCCGCTGCTCTAACGTCCAAACACGATCCTAAGCGTTCGCTCGTCAATATCTAGATATCTAATTTCCCCCAAAAAGAAATTACTCCAACGCTCTACCACTCTCGTCAGTTTCCTTTCTTATCTTGGGCACAACGTTCCATCCAGCATACTCCAAATCCATTTGTGACTGCCTTACAGCATAAACTTCAACTTTATATACTAAGCCTTTTCTATTTCAGGCAGTGTATAAAACCAACTTACTAAGGTGCCCATCACCTTTTTAAACCGTTCACATCTGCACAACCATTGTAAACGTTCGACATGTAACACTCTCTCTAAATAAGGACCTCCTTTCCTCGGTGTAATACTCACACTTGGGTCCTCCCAACCCGCGAAGTTCAATTCTCCTCAGGGTTAATCAACCAATCTTCTTGTGGTTTACTTCCCAAAATCTTCCTATATCGGCGTTACCAACTTTATTGAACTTACATACTAATAATCCTACGATCTATGCATTTGCCCACCTACGTGAAACGAGTACAATCCTAAGTATATCCATAGTGCCCAAGGCCTCTCTCAACTTCCAACATTTGCTTGGTTTCGTGCATGGGACGTCTCGCAAAGAAAAATCCAAACAAGGAACCCTCCTGTTACACTACTCCCTCACGTCATCCGTCACCGAGATATAACGGCCTGAGGCACATCCGCGGGACGTCCTAGATCTGACCTCGCTAACCTAACTAACACTCTTCTACCACTATCATTCTATCAATCGGGCTCCTATTCTCTATCGAGATGTTACAATTATTTTACCCAAAATACATTAACTCCAAAATTGCCTTTTGCACAAGGCCTGGCCATAAGCCTTAAATCAATTTTCTTTCACCTTGCCTCACCCACCTACTTGTGGTGAGGAAAACATTTTAGTGCTTTTCCATAGCACTTCTATCTCTATACGGATACAATCATCACACGTTCTTTTCAGTCCATAGTGTTTTCTCTACACTAGGTAATTGATCACCATAACCAACATCCTAGCATCATATAACATCTCTCCACTCCCGACGTCGTTAAGGCATGCCCGAGCGTCTAGCAAGCGAAATCCAGACAAGAAACCCCTCCAATACACTACTACATAACTTTGTCGGTCGTGGAGGTCCGTTCTCTTCAAATATGCAACCGTGATAATCCTATCCACTCTTCCAACAAAAGGTGGTCTAAAATATCATCTTTATATAGGAGCCACACCACCAAGCGCTCGTACTAATACTAAGTCCTTACGCAAACAATAATGAGCTTACACTCACAGCTCGACAATGATCCTTGCATAACTTAAATCCTTTCTATAAGGTCGCCACATACTCGAATCACGATAATGAAACATCTGCTCACCGAAGTTCCATCTACCCATAATAATAAAGGCAAACTCAACCTATATCCAGGTGAGATATCGTAACAACAACTCGTTCCACCCTGGAACCGTGAACACGATAGTCTTGCCTTCATTAGCCTGCTATCGCTCCGATAATACCGTTACATATTATGCTCACAATATTACCATACTCGTATAACACATATAAAACAAGTAGTACAAGACAAATATATATTCAAAATATCAACATCCGCTTTTATAGCGAATGAAGGAAAAATAAAATTCTGCTACTGCGGAAATCACATAGACCTACATTATATAATGTTATTGAGACCGCCACAAAACTCAAATTACACACACGAGTCTAGGGCTAACGAACACCGCGACTTTATCTAGCCACACCAATTATACCTCTTCCTTTTGAGGTGAAACTCATAACAACAACTTCGCCTATATCTACTCTAAATGGTTCTCGGGCTTGGTACACTTGCCATAACTGAACCAAAATTTTCTTAACTCTATGCCCCAACTAGGCACCCTAATCTTGTCCTTTACTCCTATCGGTAAAGGACTAACCGTGTGGCTTCGCACTCCACATCACTATTTTCATCACTGGCCTTTCTAACCATGATAAAGTTATCAGTATCATCTTACTAGTCCTCTTAACTTCTTCGTTAAAAGGAAACTCCACTACCGGCTTCAACAGCCCTATTTCAACAAATTTCCCGGCACATTAACACCCATAATTTCTATAAGTGTTAGAAACACTTCTCTAGTGAGCCTATCATCATTTTGAAGGATTCTTTCTTCATTGTACCTACCTCACCTCGGTACAAGGTTCACTTATCTATATAACTCTTTATCTATTATCGGCCTCTGACCGATCCTCATATGAATAATTTAGAAACTGCATTCCTCCATTTCTGACAGACCAAAGGAACTAATGGGTATATTCATCCGTAAAATTCCTCTATGGGCAAAACATCATGTTTCGCCCAAATTTGGTGACCATCATTTTCACCATTTCAACATTGCTCCAACAAGTGAAAAGTTTTCCTCCAATTTTCACGTCTTGGTATTTCCATACCCGGCTTTAAGCCCAACCTCCTGATCCTTCTACTTCAACTGGGTAGTGCAAAACTTACTTTCCACAACCTAAATTCAACATATGGTCCTTATCAAAGACCCCTTTCGAACCCTTAGCTTCACAGGATGATTCAACTTTAGTACCACTCTTCACCACAGCGATACTTGGATACTTTCAACTACTACACTTTAGTAGTCGTTGCGACAATCCCATTCAAACAACACAGTAGATGTGAACTCTACTACGGTCCCCATCCCCTACCTCACATACAGCTCTAATTAATCCCCACCTCCTGCTGCCCTCATCACGGCCTTCCTTGGTCGCCCTTCCTCGATTAGCGCACGAATCCTATGTCATAGCAGGATAATGAAATCTCACAAAAGGAATCAAAAATCCTAATCATAAGGCTCTATAACAAATCGAGAGCAACGCTGAAAGCGTAGTACGTCCGCACAGATTCCTAAGGACACTAGAACCTGATGCTCTGATACCATCTGTGATAACCCGCCTAATAAAATACCGGGCGATCACTCATGTACCAAATTAAAACCGGAGTTGCATACAGATCATTCTTAGCATCACTGTCAAAAATCGATTTAATTACTAATAACCTATTATGCTGGCGTCAGAAGTTTACTTAACTACTCTTTTTAAACAACTACAATTTAAAACATCCACACAGTTTATGTAAATGAAACTAAAAATGAAATAAAATTACCGAACACTAGGTTTAAAATCATACAACCATATCGAATGCCGCACTAAAAGGCGGTAAAAGGATAAATAAATGCAGTTGGGTTATTAGCCCCGAATGTTTATACAGTACCTCTTATCTAGAGTAGAAGAAAGAAGCGTCTACGATAAACCTGCATGCATCCACAACTGCTGCAGCAGACGTCCGACTCGAAAGGATCTCCATCCAGGCGTCCCTGTGTCTGGACACCTATATATATATATATATATATATATATATATATATATATATATATATATATATATATAGCAAGAAAGGAAAAATAGGGAAACGGGTCAGAGCCCGAGTTGTAAAAATATTTTGCAAGTGCATAAATGCTTTATTTTTAAAAATATATTTTTATCTCATATTTAAATTGGTATCGCACTCCCATGAGATGCTCCTCACCTCTCTTCTAATAGTGCACCCCAATCGCATCCTAAGAAAATACCCTAGTCAAGATACCCTGCCTAACTAGTCTATCACTCAACTTCTAGCAGCCCTAGTTATCCCAAGTACTAAGGGCTAAGCTTCTCCCCAGTCTCAACCCTATACTATGTTCATGCGTGGGGTGTCTCGCAGAGCGAAATCCAAACAAGGAACCCCCTCGATACACTACTACGTGACAAGGTCAATCGTCGAGATCCATTAGTCCCTCAGTACACAATGTATATATATACTATATAATGACATACATCTTATAATACACATCCGGATCTATCTCCCGGACTGAGGTTTACTCCATATTCATCTTCATAACACACATCCGGATCTATCTCCCGGACTGAGGTTTGCTCTATATTCATTTTTATCTCTTTATTCTCATTAGAGATATATATTACCTTGTTCTCATACACAAGTAATATACTATACACACCAGTATAATAACCATCCCACCGAGCTATAACTCGAGGATGTTGTCTCTCAATGCTATCATCTTTCAGTACTCGGCTCACGTAGCATACTGGAGACCACCGATAGGACTAAATGACACCTACTTCGTGGTCAAAACCAAATCACAACGCCTGAGAAGCGGTCATAGCTCCTAACCGGCAATGAGACGAAACATACCCACCACGTCTCATCCCAAAAATGTATATCACATAATAAAAACATGGACGACTATGACCTGGGGAATATCCAAACTCTGCTCCTCGAGCCAGGATGCTAACCCTCATCGCGCAACTTCCCTATGATAGCATTAGAGGGGGTATGCTTCACACACACACACACACACACACACATATATATATATATATATATATATATGGACATAATTGCCAATAACATAATAATATTTAAGTATTCTCTCTCTTAAATATTACTCACACCTTAATCACTATTTGGAATTTATATACTCTCCAAATACCCGATTTATAATCGTAGGATAAGTATACCCTCAACTTATCTTTTACTCATAACCCAGATTCCATCCCATTAGCCTCATAGTATTTTTCTCATCCACAATCGATATATAATTATGGTTTCCCACACGCATAATTATATTTGACCCAAATGGCCTCTAAAACTATCCCAATTGATGTTTGTCCCTGAACACCCTTAAATTAAATAGGTTGTGGATTCTCTTTCCACGAACCCAAGGACTACATTTCTCTCAAATATTAATCTAGAGGTCCCCACTCTATATTTAGGAACCCTAATATTTATCTCCAAGCAATTCTAGCTTTAATTCTCCCAATATCAGGTTTGATTTCTACTAACGATTTCGATCTCGGACAGCCTTCCGTAGAAAAATCATTATAAATCCAAAAAAAATCAGAAAAATACTCGGCCAGTGTCCACGTGACCGTATCGAAAAGATCTACAATTTTTATTTTTTGACCAAGAGACGAATGGATTCATATCTAGGACGAATCGATTCGGCAAGGACGCTAGATACTGTTCATCGTCTTCTCCGAGACTGTTTCGGTCATTAAACCTTCTCCTAAGCTTTTGTCTCCTCGCCTGAAAGACTACAACCTCAACCAACAACATATACACATATAACAAGGGTTCTAAACATCCTAGAACCCGAAACCAACAACTAATTTTGATTAAATCCTAAGTTTATCGAATTGGAAAATTATTGGGGTTTATTCGTTTTAACTCCCGAAAACCTGTTTAATCCACGAAAACCCAACCCAAAATCTTTAGGGTTTGTTAATACCAAAATATGATATGATATTTATGCTTAACAGTAAATAAAGCAAGTAAACACTTGCCTCGTGGATAAAATCCGACGATCCCGAGTCGAATCCCGCGGAGGTTGGTCAGAGTCCCCCTTTTCTTCTCCCCTTTCTTCCTCTCTAGAAAAAGGGTTTATACCTTTAAACCCAAAAATGACTCGTTTACTCAATTATGAGTTATTTTACTCTAAAAATTCTCGAAATTCAATTTCGACCATCGGACACTCTTTTTTTACTATCTCGGTCGTTCCGAGACTCACCGTGCAGTCAAAATTTCCATTTGAGGTACTTGACCGCAACTCACTATTTTAACCCCCACACAACTTAATGCGGCTTTTTCAATTAAAATCTTACCTTTTGTCGCTTTACTCAATGGCGACATATAATTAATATACTCCGACATATTTATTTAATCCCAAAAGTAAATATATCACCCATCGACAATCATCAAATCCTTAAAAATTCCAAAAATTACTATTCCGGGAAATTCCCCAAATTTTCAATTTAAACCCAAGTATGGAATTTAATTATCACCAAAAGTACGGGTTGTTACAACTTGCTTTCTTTTAGCAATAATCATGCTCATGTTAGTGAAATTAATCATGATTTACATATGAATTGGCTGAAAATTGAAGATTTAAATTATGATTAAGGAATGGTTTAATTAGTAGTTTAAAGTCCTTAATGTATGTAGAGGATTAATCAAGGATTTGGATTATATATTGATGAATGAATCTGGGTTAATTAGGTTCTTTAAATGAAAATTTGAAAACTAGGGTTCATATGAATTAATTTGGGAATTTTAAATAATTATGATGCTTAATGACGAATTAATGATCCTAGTATGTTATGAATGATTTATAATCTGTTAGGTGTTGATGGGTATTGATGATGAGGTGTTGGGTGTTGAATCTTAGAGGTTTTTAGGTCCAAAAATGTTAGAAAACGCTAAAATTTGGTGAAGAAGACGAAACAGTGGGTCTCGCGCGAAGTGGTTCAAACGAGATGGAGATCTCGCGCGAAGTCGTTCTAACGACATATCATTCTGGTTCGAACGACATGACATTCTAATTCGAGCGACAGGGTGAATTTCTAGGAATTTTCTTAGAGTCCAGTTTGAGTTGCCAGTTTATTGGAGTGAGAGAAACTTCCCGATAGTAAACATAAACAAGACAGTATTTTGGGATGGTATGTGAGAATTAATACTTTAATTGTTTCAGTATAGGAAGAGTATACCTTGGAGATTACGAGAGAGATAGTAATATAAATATTTATACTATACGTAGTGTTGAGATTAAAATACGTATGAGAAGTATATATATAGGTTGGGGAAATACCTATAAATTTTAATAGGATGTGTGTATGCCTATTATGTAATATTATTGTTAAGAGCACTAATGGGTGATAACCCGGGGGTGCAAGAATCTTACTATTAGGTGCACTAATGAGTGATAACTCGGGGGTGCAAGGACATTGTTGATTAAGTGTACAAATGGGTGATAACCCGGGGGTACAAGGATGATTATTGTTAGGCGCACTAATGGGTGATAACCCGGGGGTGCTGAATTATTATTGATAGGTTCATTAATGGGTGCTAACCCGGGGATGTAGGATTTTATTGATAGGTGAATTAATGGGTGCTAACCCGGGGATGCAGGATTCTCTTCATAGGCGCACTAATGGGTGATAACTCGGGGGCGCTGGTTTATTATTGATATGTGCATTAATGGGTGCTAACCCGGGGATGCATTAATGGGTGTTAACCCGGGAATTAGTATATATATATGTGTAGGGATGATCAGACTGTATATATATATATATATATATATATAGTATCATCATCATCCTATATATATACACTAACCCTGCACCCTTAGGTTAAGACCACTTGCCGCAATGTAATGATTATTATTATTATATATATATATGAATACACTCATATATATATATATATAGTATCATCATCCTATATATATACATTAACCCTCTACCCTTAGGTTAAGACCACTTGGCGCAATGTAATGATTATTATTATTACCAAGTCTACTAATTTCACATAGTAGAAATATTCACAAGTTCATATATATATATAATAATAATAATCATTACATTGCGGCAAGTGGTCTTAACCTAAGGGTGCAGGGTTAGTGTATATATATAGGATGATGATGATACTATATATATATATATATATATATATATATATATATATATATATGTGTGTGTGTGTGTGTGTGTGTGTGTGTGTGTATACTTGGGGAACTTGGGGAACTTTCTACATTGTGAGACTAGTAGATAAAATGGAAATGAGAAATAAAATAATCTTAGTCGATAAAAGATCAACCATTCGAACGGTGAATAATGAAACTTAATATGTGAGATAAACTATTTAAATAGCATATTGTATGGGCGATACGGGAATACTACTAGTGAGCATAGTTAGTATTAGTATGGGTTCTGACTAGTTAGACTGGGTGGTATAACTAGGGGGAGATTAGATGTACGTTAGTCGTGCACAATAGATGAGAGGTGAGAAATTCATGTGAGAGTTCAATAACTAACATGCGTATAAGACTTGTTTTAAATACTTGCTAAATCATTTTTAAACCTCAGAATCTGACCCGTTTCTTGTATTTATTCTCTGTTTTGCTATATATAAGTATTAGTACAGGTGCCTAGCCATAGGGACACCGGTTCTAGGTACTTGGATGGTTTGTCGAGCTGCAGCTGTTGTGAAAGTTACGGATCATTGAGATTAGACGATTCTCTCATTTTATTCAATTCTGAGTTTAGATGCTTCAGTTCGGGCATGTGTCGCCCATCCTCATTAGCGGAATTTTACTCAGTTCCTTTGTAGTTCTTTTTTGTTAGATTGAGTATTTATTTTGGTTTTGTTTGTGACTTTGAACTGTAAGGTTTTATCCAGTCTTAATTATTCAGTATTTAATTCAATCAACATTCATTTATTGTATGTGGTTTATAATTCAACGTTCAGAAATAAATTTAATTAATTGGTTTCAAATTAAATTTGGAAATCTTTTTACACTAGCTTAATTATATGTTAGGTAATTAATTGGATTTAAGTTTTCGACAGTGATGCTAAGAATGAACCAACAGAACATTCTGTTATAAATTTTATAAAGGACTAATCACCCGATATTTAATTGGGCGGAGTGTCACAGGTGGTATCAGAGCATCAAGTTATAGTGTCCTTAGGATCTGTGCGGCTTATTACGTTTAAGTCCATCGTTCTTTGATGTAGAGCCTTATGATAGGATTGTTGTGTTCCCTTACGTATGGGACTTACGTTCTCATTCTATGAATTATAATGGATGTGACTCATTATACGAAATTATGTGTGATTCGAACACCGAACATTTTAGGATGACCAGCGAGGGCCGTACGAAGAACTGCGGGAGAAGAAACTCAACAGAAGACATAGAGTAATCGGGGAAGAGTGATCGGGACAAAAATCACCATGAGGATTACTTAAGTAAGAGATAGTAAAATCGTCACTCGCGAACTGTGGGTTCCCAGAACACAGTCGTAGATAACGGTGGAGTGATTTCAGGACCACCTAGCATAGTCGATAAAGGGGAAATCAGAGGGACTCTTCTAAAAACCCATCGCTGAAGATGAGGAGAAGAAAATGAAAAAATGTAACAGACCAGCGGAAGTAGAAAATCCAAAGGCAATGGTGTAGAGTGGGGGTGACGACACTCAGAATTAAATTTGGAGTTAAAAGCTATAGCTCTTAGGATCACCTTGTAGTGATTAGAGGCAATCACCATATATGAAGAAGTGTGTTTGAAATTTAGAGAGAAATTTGGGTACGATTTGACCGTGAGGTCTTCCATTTGATGTGGTGACAAAATGAGAGTGAAATTTTGATGTTTACCAATGGGTAAGATAGAAATCGATCATGAGAGAAAAGTTAAATTGCATAATGAACTTCGTACCTGGTAGAGGGGCATAAATTATCCAAAGGGTCTATAGTCGATAAAGAACCCGTGAGTAGAATACAAGCATAAATGATAAATCGATCTAGGATGACTAATGTTGATGTCATCAAGGTTATACGGTGACTAGTTCTTGCGTTCTTTCTAGAAGAAGTAAGCCAGAAAGGTTAGAGAATCTGTCCGAAAGGAAAAACTGAACTTAATGGTGTTAGTGAAACCCCACATGAGAGTATACAATATAGGGAACTTGATTAAATGATTTTAAGTTGATTACCTTCCTATAAAGTGACGATGAAGTCAATCAGGGTTGTGGAGGCCAAGCATAGTTTCGAAAGGCCAGCATAGCCAGTAAGTTAAGACTACTTGGTCCGAGAGAAGAACATTTTCAAAATGGTCAGTGTGACCAGTGATGTGGAATGGCTCGTGAAGTTTCCCTATGTAAAGGAAGTAGAACAACAAGTGTTGAAGGTGTCCACAATTGAGAAGTGAGATCGAAAAGATTAGAAATGGTAAATCATGCCAGTGAGGCATAACAACTAGAGGAGTGATACTTTCAACAAATAAATTTGGGGTCAAGAGAATTTGGCCTAGGAAATTTTTAACCCTGGAGTGATGGGTTCAGGCTGGACCAGTAGAGTCCTCGTTAATAGTAGCATATAGTATGTCAGGGTCTACGGGTCTCGGGATGTAAACGGGAGTTCGATAAAGCTATAATTGAGGCCTAGAGAGTTTGGGCCAAAGTTTCAATAATGGGAGCAAAACCCATATGATGGAATAAATTGTCCATGATGAGAGAGGAAAACTATAGGATGAAATCCTAGGATGTATGATGATTGCAGATGTTCATGGGTCGTGATGGCAGCCACGTGTTAAGACCCTGTGATTTGGCGAGACTAGTGAGGTTTTGCTTCTTCTTTGTGAGTAAAGGATAGATTCTAGTGACATGGGTGTCCCACAACTTTTATGTAAATTGGAAACCCTAAACTTCGCGTGCGGGTCGAGTTTAGTGGGAAGGTTAGTTTTAACAGTCATGTTACAAATGTATTTCTCGTTGTTAGCAGGGCATTTTGATGATTGCCCGTGAGTGAACCGAGTGGTCCCTAAGAATATGTTTTGTTATTATAATTTACTACTGCATTGAGTCATCTTTAGTAGAGTTTATTATGGTAATGTGTAGTGATTAATTACCGTATGGTTAAACGATAGTAAAAATGTAGTGATATGACTGTCGTGTTGGATACTCCGGGAGGAGAAATCTTTATTTTGTACGGCGCCACCTGAAATAGGGTTGGGCCCACATATATGAATATATGAAAATTTTCATGGTGTTATAGACGTCAGTGAGTATGTTGTCTAGTTATATGTGATTCCGGTGCGCAGTAATTTATTTTAATGAGGAGACTCAGGTTTCATTTTGTTCTTCTTCAAGAAAAGAGATAGAACCTGTTATATTTATTGTGCTGAGTACTTGGGTTAGTAAGGGAGCTATGCTTCATGTTACATTTTTAGGGACATGAGAGTGGACGAGTAGACTTTTATGTCACAATACATAGATTGTGGGAGAGTACATAGTATGTACGGAAGGCCTTACGAACCTCGACAACAGGATAGGTTAGATAGTAGTGTATCGGGGGGTTCCTTGTTTGGATTTTGCTTTGCGAGACATCCCGCGCATGAAACTAGCGAACGTCGGGAGTTGGAGAGAAGTTTGGTCGATAGTACATAAGTTTTTTATGTTAGTTATTGTACCTATAGGAGAATATAATCGAAAGTTGATAATTCTTTTATAACTTAAGGCCAATAGAGTCGCCTAGTCATAGTATCATTCTGAATAGAGCAATAATACCATTGAAGGATTGATTAAGTTTTGACTAGTGGGGTGGTTGAGTGCACCCTCTACCACATCAGCATACTGAGTGTGAAAGAATTGAAGTAAGAAAATTATATGTCATTTGTACAATAATTCGTGAGGCATAGGGTGTATGGGCTCCCTAGGTGATTGAATCAAGCAATGGATTATGATTATCATATGAATTCGATAACATGTAGTCGGGTAAGCCGAAGAGTACTCCATAAGATTTGGCAGAGACTTACGTTTCAAGATAAATTAAAATTTATTCAAGAGAGTGCAAAATGTATCAGGATACAAATAAAAGTGGTAATGGGTTTAATGTAGAGTAATTTTCAAAGTTAGTCTTGCAGTGGGTCAGCTAACTGTTAGAAAAAGGGCGGATAATTCGAAACCAGTAGGGGTTCCTTCCACTAGAGAATGGAAGAGTATCCCCAAGGATCTTCTCATGTAGTTGAGATGGTAAGATTATAGGTACTAAAATTCAATTGAGTACGGCCTAATACCCACGGAGGGATGCGCAGGACAAGCGGTCTAATCGGATGCGGAAAAAAAATTGTGTGGACCCTGAGATCTTAGAGGAGGATGGGAGCAGTACCTTCCACTATTGGAATTTGTGTCAAAAAAATCCTATAAGTTCCCGTTCGGCCAGAGTGCCAGTAGAAGTATGGCACAGTAAACTTTATTATTGTCCTACTTGAGAGTTAGAGGTGGGGGACCAATTATGATTACAAATGTCGGAGAAGAATCAATAATATCGTATATATTATGTGTGAAATATATATTGCACTGCCAATTTACTTGTATGAACGACACAAGACGAAGTCGTATGTATATGAAAAGAGGATAAATCTACTAAGGTGCAAATAGTAGAAGGCTAGGTGGTGAATATCTAAAATAAGGTTTATGTAGTGAAACTTGAGCAGAAAGGCTTGGGCAAGAGCCTATATGACAGGGTAACCTGGAGTTTAAAACAAACACATGTTAAGTGTTCATTATTAAGGGTATTCGATAGCGTACTATATGGGTGGTACGGAGTAGCTTACTTGTGAGCGCAAGGGTGCGATGCGTAATATTTTTACAGCATTGTCTATACCTGGTATATTTTTTCCGAATTTCCGGATGAAATTTCGATGTAAGGGGGGAAGTATGTAACACCCCGTATTTTTTACGATTTAAATAATTATGTGATTAATTATTATTATGGGAATAAGTATGCGATTAATTATTGTTGTTGGATTAATTAAACTAAAATGCGAGAAATTAATTTGTTATTAATCCGGATTAAAATAATTATTAACTAGCGTGCCAAGGGTTAATACTTATTATTGAGAATTATTGAATATTACTATGTGATATGTAATATGGAATTATAACATTTGATAAATTGTCGAAAGTGAAAAATACGACAGTTTGGTAATTTAAGTCTGACGCGGGTGAGAGTCGTGTCGGGACTGATTGATTGGAATAAAAAGAGAATTTATTTTTATTAACTTGTATGGTCATTTCGAGTGCACCGTTGAGTCCGGGAGGGTTGAGAGAGTTAAAATAGTATACCCGGGTGTTTAGTTTGGGTCCCGGGGCAATTTTAGCCCTAGCCGGCGTCCCGAGAGGGCATTATGGTAAATTATAATTTTTGGTTTAATTAATGGACTAAAATTGGGAGTTATTTTATCAGCCAAGAAAAGTCTTTTAGGGTGGTGAGACACAGGAAGGAAAGAACGGCCATAGAGGGTGTGAGGGAGAACCAAACTCCAAGAGGAAAGGCCAAACTATCCTCATCTTACATAACCGTGACCACCAATGCGTAGATCGAGAAGAGAGGAATGCATATATACCAACATCACCAATAGATCAGACCATCACATTCGAGGCAAGTGTTTATTACTTGCTTTCTTTTAGCAATAATCATGCTCATATTAGTGTAGGTGAAATTAATCATGATTTACATATGAATTGGGTGAAAATTGGAGATTTAAATTATGATTAAGGATTGGTTTAATTAGTAGTTTAAAGTCCTTCATGTATGTAGAGGATTAATCATGAAATTGGATTATATATTGATGAACGAATCTGGGTTGATTAGGTTCCTTAAATGAAAATTTGGAAACTAGGGTTCATATGAATTAATTTGGGAATTTTAAATAATTATGATGTTTAATGACCAATTAATGATCCTAGTATGTTAGGAATGATTTATAATATGTTAGGTGTTGATGGGTATTGATGATGAGGCATTGGGTTTTGAATCTTAGAGGTTTTTCGGTCCAAAAATGGTAGAAAACGCTGAAATTTGGTGAAGAAGACGAAACAGTGGGTCTCGCGCGAAGTCGCGCAAAGTGGTTCAACGAGATCGGGATCTCAAGCCAAGTCTTTTGAATGACACGTGGAAGTTGTTTGAACGACATGTCATTCTGGTTCGAGCGACAGGATGAATTTCTGGGAATTTTTTTAGAGTCCAGTTTGAGTTGTCGGTTTATTGGAGTGAGAGAAACTGCCCGATAGTAAACTTAAACAAGAAAGAATTTTGGTAATGTATGTGAGAATTAATACTTTAATTATTTCGGTATAGGGAGAGTATACCTTGGAGATTACGAGAGAGATAGTAATCTAAATATTTATATTATACGTAGTGTTAAAATTAAAATACGTATGAGAAGTATATATGTAGGTTGGGAAAATACCTACAAATTTTAATGGGATGTCTGCATGCCTATTATGTAATATTATTGTTAAGAGCACTAATGGGTGATAAACCGGGGGTGCAAGAATCTTACTATTCGGTGCACTAATGAGTGATAACTCGGGTGTGCAAGAACATTGTTGATTAAGTGTACTGATGAGTGATAACCCGGGGGTACAAGGATGATTATTGTTAGGCGCACTAATGGGTGATAACCCGGGGGTGCTGAATTATTATTGATAGGTGCATTAATGGGTGCTAACCCGGGGATGCAGGATTTTATTGATAGGTTCATTAATGGGTGCTAACCCGAGAATGTAGGATTCTCTTGATAGGCACACTAATGGGTGATAACCCGGGGGTGCTGGTTTATTATTGATAGGTGCATTAATGGGTGTTAACCCGGGGATGCAGGATTAGTATATATATATATATATATATATATATATAAACTTGTGAATATTTCTACTGTGTGAAATTAGTAGACTTGGTAATAATAAGAATCATTACATTGCGCCAAGTGGTCTTAACCTAAGGGTAGAGGGTTAATGTATATATATAGGATGATGATACTATATATATATATATATATGAGTGTACTTGGGGAACTTTCTACTTTGTGAGACTAGTAGATAAAATGGAAATGAGAAATAAAATAATCTTAGTGGATAAAAGATTAACCATTCGAACGGTGAATAATGAAACTTAGTATGTGAGATAAACTATTTAAATAGCGTATTATATGGGCGATATGGGAATACTACTAGTGAGCATAGTTAGTATTAGTATGGGTTATGACTAGTTAGACTGGGTGGTATAACTAGGGGGAGATTAGATGTACGTTAGTCGTGCACAATAGATGAGAGGTAGAAACTCATGTGAGAGTTCGATAACTAACATGAGTATAAGACTTATTTTAAGAACCAGTTTTAAATACTTGTTAAATCATTTTTAAACCTCAGGCTCTGACCCGTTTCTTGTATTTATTCTCTCTTTTGCTATATATATGTATTGGTACAGGTGCCTAGCCACAGGGACACCGTTTCTAGAGACTTGGATGGTTTTCCAAGCTGCAGCTGTTGTGGAAGTTGTGGGTCATTGAGATTAGACGCTTCTCTCATTTTATTCAGTTCCGAGTTCAGATGCTTCAGTTCGGGCATGTGTCGCCCATCCTCATTAGCGAGATTGTACTCAGTTCCTTTGTAGTTCTTTTCTGTTAGATAGAGTATTTATTTTGGTTTTGTTTGTGACTTTGAACTGGAAGGTTTTATCCATTCTTAATTATTCAGTATTTAATTCAATCAACATTCATTTATTGTGTGTGTTTTATAATTCAATGTTCAAAAATAAATTGAATTAATTGGTTTCAAATTAAATTGAAAAATGTTTTGACACTAGCTTAATTAAATGTTAGGTAATTAATTAGATTTCAGTTTTCGACGGTGATGCTAAGAATGAACCAACCGAACATTTTGTTATAAGTTTTATAAAGGACTGATCACCGGATATTTAATTGGACGGGGTGTCACAGAGTCTTACTTGTGTTGTTGATTTATTCCAACTACGTGGGAGTGAAGATGATATTTCTAGCCTTGGTTTTTCTTATTATGTTTATTCTGAGATTGATGCGTTGCTTTGGATGGACCTCATTAACCGTGGGTATGTGGAACAACTCTGGCATATTCATAGATGAATTTTATGTGCCTAGCATCATGAAGGCTCATTATTATTGACTTAAATCTTGTTTGGCATATTTGACACTCTCCAAAGATTTTATGTGTTGGTTTCCAGAGAGGTAATGTTCCGGGTAGAGTTCTTGTTCATCTCCCATGGTTAGGCTTCGTGACTAGTCGCCCTCACCTATTTTCTATACAATATGTCAGGGAATTTCCATGGACGACTTTCATTAGTGGGGGAGGACGTTTGTATGCTTCCCTTGATGATCACCCATTTCGCTTTTATGCTCGGGTTAAGCTTTTCTCAGCGGGAGAGTGGCGTGTACGAGAGGTATCGATGGCATATGTGTATTACTTTTTATAATGTGATGGTTATCCCTCATCCTCAATGTTTGAAGAGTGTGTTGCTCCTCTATATAACTTGAGTTTATTGCTATATAAATTCTATATAACTTTTTACTACTATATAACTTAAGTTTAATCAAAGATAGGTCCATGTACCTGGACTATAAAAATGTTAATTGATTATATCCTTGCATATAAAGTTGGTTGAGTTTATTTTCTAGGTATATAGTTGAGATGACTTGTTATAGACATTAATGTTGAATGCGAACTTGAAAATTCTTAGGGTGTTTCTTTTATTAAAGCGGCTGGTTTTATATGTGAACTTGAACATGTTTGGGTGCTTTATTTGTTATTGGGATTAGTGGTGAATTTGAACTTGAATATATTGGAAATTTTATCTTGATCATACATTTCTTTGTCCTAATGTTTATATAAATTTACGTGTCGGTGGGTCTGCATGAAGGACATGCATAAAAATTTGTTCGTTGGTAAAAACATCACGGTGATTGTGGAAGATCATATCCGGATATTGAAGCTATGAGGTTGGTCACATGTGCATCGGCAGGGCATGATGAAATTTTTCCGTTTCTCGAAGTTATTGCCTTCAGGTGAAGAAGTTGGGGTGCAATCCTAGCTGCCTCAGTGCTATTGTGATTTTTAACATGGCTAGGAATTATGGAGTTAAGCCTGCGCATGCTATACCAATTCTTAAACGTTGCAATCTTAATGATCGTCCTATCAGTTACGAGTGTTGAGGTGGGTTCACTTTGTTTTGATTATGTTCTGTTTGATTCCGAAGTTGAAAAATATTAAACAATAGTTCATTTAAAAAGAAAAAAACACAGTAGCTGTCTTCGAATATGATAGAATTATGGAGAACAAACAATCTTCAAGGAGGATAGACGGGATAGGGTCACATTTATAGGCTCTTTATGGGCTTCAATGTCAAATTTGTTCAAAGGCCTCTAACTATCAATCAGCATGTATGACTCGGCTTATTCTCTAGAAAAAAGGGAGCTGATTTTTCTACTACTTTGGATGACATACGTTGCCATAATACTGCAGTGAAGGTGGGAGAAGTTTTAGTGTTTCCCTATTATTGTTTTTCCTTTTTACTATTAAGAACATATTGTTTCTATTTTATCTCCTTTCTCTTTTTCTACCATGGTAGGCTGTTGGTCCACTTTTACTATATATCTTGCTTTGGTCATTACTAAATAATATGTTTCTCATAAAAAAAGTTTCATAATTCTAGGCAAAAGGAAGAGCTTTCAGCGCTAGTGGTGATGTTGCAGCGGTGGTCCGTCATATTAATGAAGGTACCCATTTTCCTTTTTCTCCTATATTTTCCTCATCTCCATTGACAAAATTTTCACCTTTAATCTGAACTTACTTTTTATTTTTATTTTTAATTTAAATATTTCTTTCTGTTTATAATTTATTTTCAAACACTGTAAATTTCCATTTTTTCAGCAGTATGTTCCTTTTATATTTTCTATTTATAATCTATTCAGTTAATTTTCATTTAAACTTAAGAAACCTGCCAACCATCTTCCATCTGGAAGATGTTGAATTTTTTGCAAACCTGAAGTACTTTCGTGTACAAGAATGGATATAGTACTAACATGGTTAATGGTACCTTGTGTCTTATCGGTTTGCATCAGGTAATTGGAAATTAGGTGCAAAACTTTTCTGGAATGAATTCATCTTGAACTATGTGATGGAAACATACTTCAAACCCCAGGTGACTTATTATAGAAATAGGTGTATGTATTTTGGAAATGTTACTTTTTTCTTCTGTATGGTTGTATTAATGAAATTACTAACCAAGTTTGTATTGATTTTCATCATTTAAAGTGTAAAATGGTCCTAATAGGGATTGCAAATTGAAGGTTTCAATTCTTAATGGAATCGTCGTGGTAGGTGGAGCAGGTGCTTCAATACACGGTAGATTTCGAGTTGCAATAGAAACTTTGGTATTCTCTGTCGCTTTATGCTTACCAAATGAAATATATACCTTTATCTCAAATTTCTTGTAATTTGAGTTTTTACTTCCACCGTTATGCTTCAAATTGGATCTCCTTTCACCCTTTCCCCAAGAATGTTCTTTAATGTCATAATTGTAGCTTATTTGATTATTAATTAATATATATGATTCCTTACTTGTATTTACAAAATCAGAAGGCCATGTTGTATTGTGTTTTTTATCATACATAGATTATCTAGTTACCCCTGAAAACGATGCTCATTAAATAAGAGAATATTGCTTGGCATCTCTCTCCAGGGTAATTAAGGCATCTCTCTCCGCATTCTTATCTAATGGATAAGGTGATATTAATTAACAAACGGCCAATATTTTCTAGGATTAAGAAAGTAGTATAAGAATGTGGGTTTTGGTCAGTTAAATTAATTATTTTCTTGGTGGATGTTTCAGCAATATTGGTGCATAGATGGTTGTCGGGTTCGAGAAATTTGACGAAATCAGTGCACCTGTGTCTGCAAGGGGTTTTTTTGTCTTGCGGGATTTTTGGGATATGGACAAAGAAATCAGTGCACCTCATCTATGTCTCCTTGTTTGGAGCTCAGGTTTGTTCCTAATTCCCACACATATCTACCACACTATACCTAAACATTTTTTTTCTACTTATATATATGGTAAAAAATTATACTCATCCCTTCATTTTTAGTCTTCCTTTCCCTTTTAAAAATAAGTAAAACTAGGTGATATTATGTGAAAGGAGAAATAAGTTAGTGATGTGTAATGATGCTTATATGACACCCTCCATTTATTCGCTCTATATTCAATTGAAAAGCAACAAACAATGTTATTTCATTATTGTTTTAATATCCATTATTGTTTTAATTATACCCCACAAGCAATAATACTCCTATTATTTTTAATTGTTTCATGACCATACGTATGTAGACATTTTTAAAGGTAGGTAGCATATACCCATCTTTAGCACTAGGTTGAATCAGAATAGGAATATACGATTCAATAAATGGGTATGAAGGAATTCTTATTGGCTTAGTAAAATGGAAAAAGGTAAATTTTCCCCAGACACAATCTACTCATGCGTATGGGCATGGATGCAAGATTTTCATCTAGAGGGTAAGACGGTGTTGAGGTATGCAGATTCAGTCAAGGGTCGAGATATTCAGGAAGCTCGCAGGGGGAAGTGGGCAATGCCAGTGATTTTTTTAATATTAGAGAACGTTATTTAGATTAAATTCATCAATCATTTGTGCATAAAGATAGAATAAATTCAGCCCCAAAGTTACAAAAATAAATAAAATATTTAAAAACAAATTCACAACAAATAAATTATACACAAGGAGAAAATAGAAGGTCAAATCTGATAGAAAGCTAACAATAGGTAGAAAGTTATTCTGATGGAAAGTTAAAAAGGCTAAGCATCTTCTTATATACTATAACTCATTTATGTTAGAAGTTGTCCCAAACCAGCGCCAAAATGGTCCCGTAATAAGGATAAACACCTCATACGGGACCAATGTAACTCATAGGGACTGGCCGCATAGTCACGAGTCTCCCAGTTTGAGAATATAGCGATAATTTAAAAATATTTAGAGGCTTAAAAATAAGCCGTTAAAGGGTAAAAACCCAAACAAGTCCTCAAATGGACCCGTAAGAAGCATGAACAGCTCCTAGGAGACCAATTTAACTCGTAGCGACTGACCGCGTAGTCACGGGTCTCTCGGTTTGAGAATATGACGACAATTGAAAAATATTTAGATTACACTTTAAAAATAAGTCGTTAAAGGGTGAAAACCCAAACCAACTCCCAAACAGCCCCGTAAAAGGCATGAACACCTCGCACGGGACCAATGTAACTTGTAGGGACTGATCGCATAGTCCCGAGTCTCCCGGTTTGAGAAAATGATGAAAATTTGAAAATATCTAGATTAGACTTAAAAATAAGTCGTTAAAGAGTATAAACCCAAACCAGTCTCCAAACGGTCCCGTAAGAAGCATGAACACCTCGCATGAGACTAATGTAACTCATAGGGATTGATTGCATAGTCACGGGTCTTCCTATTTGAGAATATGATGGTAATTTGAAAATATCTAGATTAGAGTTTAAAAACATGTCGTTAAATGGTGAAAACCCAAACCAACTCTCAAACGGCCTCGTAAGAGGAATGAACACCTCGTACAGGACCAATATAACTCTTAGGGACTAACCGCATAGTCCCGGGTCTCCCAGTTTGAGAATATGATGATAATTTGAAAATATCTAGATTATACTTAAAAACAAGCCGTTAAAGACTGAAAATCCAAAATAGTCCTCAAACGGTCCAGTAAGAAGCATAAACACCTCGCACAGGACCAATGTAAATCATAGGGATTGACCGCATAGTCACGGGTCTCCCGATTTGAGAATATGATGGTAATTTAAAAATATCTAGATTAGGGTTTAAAAACATGCCGTTAAAAGGTGAAAACCCAAACCAGCCCCCAAACAGCCCCAGAAGAGGCATGAACACCTCGCGCGGGACCAATGTAACTCGTACGAACTGACCTTTTAGTCACGGGTCTTCCGATTTGAGAATACGATGATAATTTAAAAATATTTAGATGATTCTTCAAAACATGTTGTTTGAGGGTGAAAACTAAAACTAGCCCCCAAACGGCGTAGTAAAAGGCATTAACACTTCGCACGGGGCTAATGTAACTCATAGGAACTGACCGTGTAGTCACGGGACATAGGGTTTGAGAATACGATGATAATTTGAAGATATCTAGACTTTCGCTTAAAAACAAGTCGTTAAAGGGTGAAAATCCAAAACAGCCCCCAAACGATCCCGTAAGAGGCACGAACACCTCGCACGGGACCAATGTAACTTGTAAAAACTAATCGCATAGTCACGGTTCTCCCAGTTTGAGAATATGACAATAATTTACAACTATCTAGATTATGCTTAAAAATAAGCTGTTAAAGGGTGAAAACCCAAACCAGCCTCCAAATGACCCCGTAAGAGGCACGAACACCTCGCACGGGACCAATGTTACTTGTAGGAACTGACCGCATAGTCACGGTTCTCCCGATTTGAGAATATGACGATAATTTAAAAATATTTAGATTAGGCTTAAAAACAAGTCGTTAAAAGGTGAAAACTCAAACCAGCCCCTAAACGTCCCTATAAGAGGCACGAACACCTCACACGAGACCAATGCAACTTGTAGGAAGTGACTGCATAGTCACGGTTCTCCCGGTTTGAGAATATAACAATAATTTAAAAATATTTAGATTAGGCTTAAAAATATGTCATTAAAGGGTGAAAACTCAAACCAGCGCCCAAACTGCCATGTAAGAGGCACGAATACCTCGCACGAAGACTAATGTAACTCGTAGGAATTGACCGCATAGTCACGGGTCTCTCGGTTTGAGAATATGATAATAATTTGAAAATATCTAGATTAGGCTTAAAAACAAGCCGTTAAAGGGTGAAAACTTAAACCATTCCCCAAATGGCCCCGTAAGAGGCACTAACACCTCGCTTGGGACGAATGTAACTCGTAGGAGATGACCATGTAGTCACAAGAATTTCGATTTGTGAATACAATAATAATTTTAATTCGTATATGCAAATTTTCATCTTGAATAAGATTTTTTTTTTAAATTACTCGATTACCAATATCATCGCCTTTTGTATCTTATTTTTTTATAGGATAACAATTTGTCGTTAGCTTTTATCCACGTGGAACACATGAAGTCAATGGTCTATAACAAAGGGATTATTTACTTAATGTCGTTACACAAGAAGCCGTGCGGGCTTTTATAGTTTTATTGTTAGCTTTTATGGTCGTGCGGGCATTTGTAATTTTAGTGTTATATTTTATGGCCGTGCGGGCTTTACATTACACGGGTATTATATTAGGAGGTTTTAGAATGTCTAGAAAATAGAGGAAAATCTGCCCAATTTTTTTTATCTGTGAACTATTATTACTTGTAATATTTTAAAGTTTGTATGTACATTAGTTTATCAACAACTTTCGAGATTCGCAATTTGTGAATTTTGTTATTTTTAAATAATTAATTTTTTTCTTTGATCCAAAAAATTTGGCACAGTTCAAAACCGTGCCAAAAGTGTATCAATTTTTGACACAGTTTTTAATCGTGCCAAAAGAGTAACAAAATGTACTCAATTTGGCACAGTTATAAAGTGTGCCAAAAGTGTGCCAGAAATATCAAATTTTGGCACAGTCTTAAAGCGTGCCAGAAGTGTTCCTGTTTGGTTGAATCTGTCACACTTTAAAGCTGTGCCAGGAAAAAAATGCCCATTTTAGAACACCTGATTCTGGCACAGTTCAAAATCGTGCCAGATTTGATCTGGCATAGTTTTAAACCGTGTCAGATTGCTGTTTTCGATGTAGTGTAGTGTCACCTTACTCTCTCATTCTATCGAGAATGATTTAAATAATTTAGTGAATATTTTTTTTTATTCCAATTTACTTTCATCTCGAAGTTCAAAGTTGTCAAAATCTTATAAAAATATCATTAAAAAGATAGAAGCGAAAGCAACATTAACAAGATGAAGTCAACAAAAAATTGGCGGGTTCTAAATTTTTTAAAATTATGGTTGATGCAAAAATGGCAACCGGTGAGGGTTTACAAAATATTCGTGATAAATGTGAAAATTCATTATAAGTGGAGATCCAAATGGTGCACTTCATGATAGAATCCAAAATTATAGAGACACCTGAGTTGAACGTGTTAAGAGAGAATTCAATCATTTAAAAACTCGTGCGAAAACCTAAAAGGGTAATTGAAGAGGTCTTTGGCTTCCTCTTATCTTGTATGGCCTATGCTCCAATTCTATGCGTCTCTACTGTCTTAGGTAAGATCCTAGGCCTTTTAGTTATATTTATTCATTTGCTTGTTATAATAGAGTCATTTTATAAAACTCTTTCTCGTTTTGATTTTTTGTATATATAACAATGAAAAGAGTGTTTTATTAAGATATTGATATAGATTCTACAAAATCAGTTACATCTTCATCTTTGTAGAAATTTCTCCTATATAGCTATAGAAAAGATCCGTCCAATTAGGTTTAGAACCTTGATGTACAATTCAACATTGACAAATAGAAGCATGAGAATAGAGTTCAAATTTATTGACCCACTTTAAAAGTGGGTTTTGGTGAACTTCTCACATGATTGGTACAAATAATAAAATAATAAATAAGCATTTATAATGAGTCATACAATTTTTAATGTTTGCACCAATCAAGTGAGAGGGTCATCAAAACTCACTCTTAAACTGGATTAACAAATTTGAACTCAATATGAATATTATGGGTCCCATCATATGTGATCGGTCACGGATCAACACTAAAGCTACCGAAATATTTACAATATATACACATGAACATACACATGTTTGCATGTAAAAGGAAAAATAATGTCTTGAAAATATTATTTGTATTTTCTAGCAAAAATCGTAGGAAATCTAGTTTTGGCTAAAGAAGTATTATAAATTTATTTAATAATTTATTCAATGAATATTTTTTTTTCACTATTAATCATTAGAAACCGATATGATTTGGTGGAGCTTCCTCTCACTACGACTTGTATAATCTTATCGAATCATTCAAGAGTCAAGTCCATGTTTCCTTTATGGTCATCAAGAAAGTATCTGATCATGCCTTCGTCAAGTGAGGCACTTGCCTCAATATTGAGGAGGGCCCCCATTAATTCCTATGTACATTACAAATATTATATATATATATATATATATATATATATATATAGAGAGAGAGAGAGAGAGAGAGAGAGAGAGAGTTCAGAAGTGAACATAAAGGATAAACATTTTAATGAACCTTAACAAAAAACATATAACATCCAATCAATTTTAATTCCTATGTTTTAATTGGTTCACACCAGTGGAAACGAACACGCGAACGGGCACACATGTCACACGGATGTATTAAAAAATATTCATGCCCGTTGCCGCTGGCACGGACCAATTACAATATAGAAATTAAAATTGATTGGGTCTTAGGTGTTTTTTGTTAAGATTCATTAAAATGTTCATCTTTTATGTTCGCTTCTGAACCTCTCCCTATATATATATCATTGTTATTGATATTGGTATTATTTGGTGGGACAACATTTTATGGGTCATACTATTTATTGGAAAACTGTATTTTTTTATTTTTCTAGATTAGAATCTTTCACACTCAACCCCCTCTCTCTACCAAAATTTTATTTTTCGCTCTTTACAAAGACATAATTCCCTCCAAAAAGTTCATCTCTCTTTCTACATTCCACGTGCTAAAAAAAACTCTCAACAACGACTCCATTGTTGTTTTATATAGTCTCTCACATTTTGCTAATTTTTTCATCTTCAATTAAATTTTTATTATATTACTGTGTTTCTATTTTTTATTTTCCTCCAAATTTTATGTTTACATTCTGCCAATTTTTTTTCTTATATATTGTTTTTCATTTTAAAATTGCAAGTTGTACTTGAAATGGTATTTTCTTACCGAAAGTGAAGCTTGAATTTGGTTTGAGGAACAATTCATGCTATATTATCAAATATGTCTTTATTTCCTATTTGTTTCATCTTTGTGTTTTAGATGTTTGTTGATATTTTTTATGAATTATTTTATTGTTAAATGTCTTCTAGAAAATATAAAAACATTACTTACAAAATGTGGTAAAAAATAAAACAAATGAATTCATTTAGTTTAATTAAAATCATTTATATTTTCACTAATTATGAAATATTTATTGAATTAATATGTGTAATATTACATGTTAATAACATGTTATGGTATTATAGTAATAACATTATGGGGCCCCCATTTCAAAATTTTCCTAAGCCCCAACTAGGCTTGAGTCGGCCCTGATCATCAAGTCCCACGTTTATGCTCAAACTTTAAACTGTAAAAATTAGTGTTTCCTCAAGGACAACTAAATGTCCCGTCAACGCGTGATTGTGTGGAAGAAAACCAAAATTGCTCTTGTTTTAAGACAAGTATTCATTTAGGCCATAGGTGTTGGATGTGTAAGTATGCAAAAGAAATCGTAAATCATTTGTTATTTCATTGTTGGGTGTTTAAGGGAATATGGGAGATCATTTACTCCATTTTCAGGGTGAAATGGGTATGTGTGGAGTCATTGAAAGAGGAGATGGTTGCTTGGGGGGGCAGGGTGGGCGAGTGGGGGTGGAAGATGAGGATAAGTATGTGTGGGGATGACCCCTTTATGTACTTTTTGGACAATTTGGACTGGGGGGAATAAGAGGTGTTTTGAGGGAGCAAAGATTGACCCAGCAAGAATACAATAAATTATGTTGAGCTCTTTGCATGTGTGGTACAAGGAAGATTCGCATTTTTTGCTACAGTGCTTGTTAGAGTTTTTGGGTGAAATGGGGATGGTAAATTAATTGTTGGTCCCACGATATTCTTAGGGGTTAAGGGGGTAGGGAGGCTTCTATATAATTATTCTCATTTTTTGTTTTTTGTTTCTTTTTTAACTGTGTATATCTCTTGTATACCGGAGTGTGCCCCCTTTGGAGATATAATTTAAAATAATTTGTTTACTTATAGAAAAATGAAGAGAGGCAGGCGCATGGCAAGTTGGTGTTGGATGTGTAGGCATGCATAGGAAAGGTCAATCATTTATTACTGCGTTGTTGGTTTGTTAGAGGTTTATGGGAGATCATTTATTCCATATTTAGGGTGAAATGAGTGTGTGCCATGTCTTTGAAAGAGAATATGGCACCTTGGGAATATAGGATGGGGGAGGGAGGTATGGCACGCATGGAAAATGGCCCATGTACGTGTTTTTTGGACAATTTGAATGGACATGAATAGGAGGTGTTTTGACGGTACATAGATTGAACCATCGAGACTACGATACAATCTTTTGAGCCTTTTGCATGCGTGATTTGAGGAGGAGTCACAGTTTACGATACAGTGCTAATCAGATTTTGTGGGTGTATTGGGAATGGGGAATTGATTCTAGTTCCCTAGGCTTATTTTGGCGTTGATCGGGCTTGGGAGGGATTTTTGTCTCCCCACCCCCGTTTTTGTTTTTGGTCTCCGGCTAGACCTTTGTATATCTCTTGTATATAAGATTCCGCTTCCTTCGGCGGCTTTTTAATATACTCTAATTACTTATCAAAAAATGAAGAAAAAAAAGTAATCTAGGATTACAATACAATTTAACTCTGTTAAAAAATATAACCTCTTGGTTAATGGCTTTTAATTTTATATAGGTTGAAAGCGATGGGGCAAAAAAATTTAGTCCCAAATATATCATCAAATTCCTTAATATATCTCATTCCAAAGCCTCCAATTTGACACCAATAAACAAGTGCCTTTGTTTCTGGGGAATATTTATGATGTTACTGGGAGTACTTCTTTTAATTTCCAGAGTAAAGCGAATCTGTCTGAGAAGTTTTCGTGTTAAAGACACTTGATAATAGTTTATAGTATAGCTATAGCGTAAGCAGTGATGATGGGTGAAGTATATGTCAATGCATGTCATATAGTTGCCTTGGATCATGATCATTCTATTACTTAAATACTTCGGGTGAATCTATGAGTTTTATGTTTGCTACTCCTGAAAATTGTTAGAGACCTAATTATTTTTGTTCTTATTATTAACTAGCCCATTGGACTTGAAACAAAATTACATAGGATATATATTAAACCTTTAGGGGACATTGATAGGTGTTGCAAGGTGTCTATTTGAGAACCTGGATACGGATGTCAAATTGGAATCAATCAATTTATAGAATTAAATCAAAATCTGCTCTCATGGGTTATCCATTATTTTATTACTCTAAGTCAAAGAATTTAATATATAAGTTTAAATTATGTGTTGACTTTAAAACGGTACTGAGACAACTAAACAATTTATATGAATGCAAAATTGTATATTATATATAAAGAGGTATCTTATATTTGAATCCAACCAACCTAATAACAAAATGATTGTCAGTTTTCATTTGATATTAGTTATGATTCTGATTCTATCGTATGTGAAGCAACTTCGCATTCTTTCGTTATTTAGATATATAACCTAACATCATCGATTCACACACAACATAATTAATAAAAAGCATTTTCTTTTCAACGTAGACATAAAAATCTGGTCAAATTACGTAAGTTCTATGTTTAAAGTAAAAAAGAAAATATGTAATTTAAATAAGGGGTATATACTAAATACTCTCTTGATTTTTTTTTAATACACGTTTAGTCCAAGCCTTTTTATTTTACACCAAAAAATCATTCACCATGCCAAAAAAACTGTACTTTGCTGCTGGTGCGGATCTTTAAAAATAAGAAAATAAAGAATTTTTTGATACAAAATAAAATATTTGGACCAAGTGTATATTAAAAAATATTAAATTTTTTTTTATATTTGATCCTTTTAAGTAATAGTGTCTCCTATCGAAACTTCAAAAAAACGTAAAACTGTCCCGTGTTAGTGATAAGAAAACAACCAAAATTGCCCTGGTTGTACCATATGTATTAGTGTAGCCTATTGATCAATGATATTGATTATTATATGGTTTGCCGAAAAGTTTTAGTGAGGCATGATGATTTGAAATGTATTATAACTGGAAGGTGATGGAACACTTTCAACTTCATCTAATTGGAGCAACGTCAAGAATAGCACGGATCCAGGATTTAGGGATTTTTTTAAGGATATTTGTGTTATTTTTTTAATTCTAAAAATTTTGATATTAATATTCACATCATACTCTATAGTACTTTTTTTTAACTCCAGATCAACCGGATACTTTTCTAAATTTGCTTCAATATTGGGTAAGGTGGGAGTGGAGCAAAAGAGGTGTTTGTATTGACATTGGTTGACTCCTACTTGGTTCGCGTTCGCATATCTTTTTTAAATACTTCAACATAGTTTTTTTGTATTTCAACAATTAAAATTAAACTAAAAATCAATGAAAATAATTAACTCACAACAATTAAAATTAAACGAACAAACAATGAAAACAATTGTTGACAAACAATTAAACTTTGACACTTTAAACTAATTTAACAATTTTTTCAAAAATTATAATAAACTATTTTAATCACTTAATTATTGAAAACTAAACCTATTAATCTAAACTAATTTAACATTTTAATCATTCAAACATTTTACATTGAATTGAAAAATTAAACTAATTTAAACATTCATCAACCCTTCATTTCATATACATTTAAAATTACTAAACAAAGATTTAGCATTTATTAATATAAATATTGAACTGGAAAAAAAAAAGTTACCTACATTAGGAGGATGTCGTCGGAGGAGAGATGATGTCACCGAAGGGAGGGGTTGTCTTGTAACCTATAGCCAAAGAGAGAGAAGGGAGCGAGGGAGGAGGGGGAGAGGGCGGTGTGGAACTGGTGGTGGGTGGGAGAGCGGGTGGAGCCGAAAAACCTTGAGTATTGAGAGATGGGAGAGAAGAGATTGAGAGGGAAAATGGTAGAAGAAATAAAGGTTAGAAAAGTTAGTTTTTTTTTAAACTGTATTTTACATTACAAGTACTATTTATTACAACTCCACCCCTCACCTTTTAAAATGGCATAATCTTAATGCATTTCGCTATGAAAAATTAGATATAGGTCAATTGTTTTTAGCATATCGCTCGAAAAAAATTCTCAAAAATCCAGGTCGAGCTGCCACCTACCCTCGAGACCATGTAGGTCCGCCCATGGTCAAGAAACATGTTGCTTTCATTGTGGAAATTTTTTATAATGCAATTGGGATATTAGAAGACTTATATGTATATGAGCATCTTCCTGAAGTTTTCTTTTAGAGAAACTCTTTCTACTTTTTCTGTAAAGTGTAGACATAGAATATATTAGAGTGATATAAGGTGAAAGTATTTGTTATATAGTTTTCTTTATGTTCATTCTACAGTTATCATAAAGTTGGGAACCTATAAATTTTATTTTTATGCTGTGATAATGGGCAATGTATTTGTTATATGGTTCCCTACCTAATCATTCTATTACTTTCATGTTTTTGGTAAAACTCGTGAAATGTTTTTGTTTTCCTCACCCCACGCTACAAACAAGATTACAGTTTTGCAACTTGCATGGATGAAGCCTGCACTACATAGACATTATATATAATTAAAACTAGAAAAATAAGGCCTAACCTAACCCACTCATTAAAAATCCAAGTCAACCCAATCCATTATTTAAATGGGTCTAATTGGGCTCACCCAATTAAACCCAAATAATTAAAGGGCTGGGCTGAGTTAATATTGGATTACCCATTAACCCAATAGCATTGAACCCAAAAATTAAATACTTTCTTTCCATCTCTCTCTCCTCTCTCCTTCTCTCGATATGCCACACAAACTAAATTCTCTTTCACCAAATATCTTCATCTCTTTCTGAAAAACTAAAGATTGGCCCCTTTAACCTTTTGTGAAACTATCGATTTTTTCCAACCACTGGTAAGATATTCGCATGTTTTCGCCATTGACCAACAAGCCATTGACGATCAAGCCACTGTTTTGGATATAGGAGTGCTCGCTATGTACTTTGTCTGCCACACAAATATATATCTTGTCACGGGAGCCGTCCCTCCTAACTGGACACCGCAAGATAAGAAGAGGTTTATTAATTGGTCGCGCATGTTCTTCTATGACAATCCATTCCTTTTTAAATATTGCGCCGACAAAATCATCCGACGATGTGTACCGGATGACGAAATCCCGAAAGTCATTCAGTTTTGTCATTCGGAAGCTTGTGGAGGCCACTTTTCGACGAAAAAGACGGTCGCAAAAATTCTGCAATGCGGCCTCTATTGGACCACAATCTTCCGGGATGTGAACGATGCTTGCAAATCCTGCAATAGATGCCAACGGATGGGGTCCATTACCCGATGAGACATGATGCCTCTTACCCCTATACTCATTTTTTTTATCTTTGACTGTTGGGGTATTGACTTCATGGGCCCTTTTCCCCCGTCTTTTGGTTTTCTATACATCCTTGTCGAGGTAGACTACGTTTCTAAATGGGTTGAAGCCATAGCTACCAAGATAAATGACAATAAGGTGGTGATAAATTTCCTGCAAGAACACATACTTTCCTGCTTCGGTGCACCGAAAGCGATAATTAATGATAATGGCACGCACTTTTGCAATAGGCCATTCGCGAAGCTCATGAGAAAGTATGGTGTTGTTCACAAGGTTAAAAACGACTTATCACCCACAAACGAATGGGTAGGCCGACCTAGCAAATCGGAAAATCAAGAACATTCTTTAAAAGACCGTCAATCCTACCCGAAAATATTGGTCCCTTAGATTGAACGATTCGTTATGGGCCTATCGTACCGCATACAAGAATCAACTCGGCATGTCCCCTTTCCGCTTTGTGTATGGCAAACCTTGTCATCTTCCCGTTGAGCTTGAACACAAGGCGTATTGATTAAGCAATTGAATTATGCCATGGACAAGGCTGGTGAAGCCCGCAAGCTTCAATTGAATGAGTTAGAAGAACTACGCAATGATGCTTATGAGAATGCCAAAATTTCAAAAGAAAGGATGAAACTCGCTCATGATAGCATCATTCGACGAAAAGAGTTTCTTCCCGGGAAAAAAGTTCTTCTCTACAACTCTCGGCTTCACCTCTTTCCGGGCAAGTTGCGGTCACGATGGTCTGGCCCGTTCGTCGTGAAGAATGTTTCCCCGATGGAGCTATTGAACTAGATGATTTAAAAGGGGGGAATACATTCAAAGTGAATGGACAACGCCTAAAGCCATATCTAGAGGCGTGTGTGGAAGAAGTTGACATCGTCTGGTTGTCGGACCCCGTTTACAGGGTAGATTGAGCTGAAAAAGTGAGGTCGTCGCACCCTCGATGCGTATGGGGTGGGAGTCGTGTGTGTTTTGAGAGTCGTTGGACTAGGTTTCGTTCGGGAGAAGCATTCGTGTGTTTTGGGAATTTTGAGTCAAAGGGTGTTGACCAGTGAAGTCGAGAGGGTTTTAGTCCAGATTGATAGAGAGTATGTTGTGAAAGTGAGAATTTTTGGAGAAGAGAGATCGAAACCAAGTTCGGAGAATTCCATCCCAAAAGACCTGGGGCCGGACCGGTTCCTTTTTAGGCCGGACCAGTCCTCCCCCGGACCGATTCCTTTAATTTTAAAAAGTACCGGTCTGCCTGGCGAATGTTTGAAAAGTCAAAGACCCGGACCGGTCCGCCTTCTACAGGTCTATTTTCTCCCCTTCCCAAGATTCACACCCCTTTTCCCCCCAATCCCATTCATTCCCTCCAATCTGTTTTCCCTCTTCCCAACCCCAACCTTTCCCTCCCAAATCCACCCCCTTTTCCCTCCCAACCCTTTTCCCTCCAATTCCAACCCCTTCCCTAACCCCTTCCACTATAAATACAACCCAATCCATCCCTTTCTCTTCACACCTCCACCACAAATCCTCTCTTCTCCCTCTTTAGTTTTTCCTAGCAACAATATTTCTTGTTTCCATGGCCCCTCGCGTTGCCCCCACCAAATATGACTCCACCGAGATCCAACCCTCCGGTCACGATGAATTTCTCTCCCGTCAAGAGGAGCGATGGTTCAATTCATTTTTCAGTTTGGGCCGCAAACTCCATATGGAGCGCGCTGTCCAATGGGAAGGGCTGCCCAACTCCGTCACCGCCCTCTTCATGGCTCGGGGCTGGTGTTGATTCCTCAACCAACCCTACGAAGCGGTGTGGGAAACCGAAGTCCGCTCATTTTATGGCACCCTAGTCCGAACGGGCCAATTTTAGGCCTAAGCTTACGTAGATGGGACTCCCATCCCATTTTCCTTGGCCCGTCTCAGGGCCAAGTTGGCCGAGTATGACGTTCCGGACTTTCAAGAATTTACATATCCCCGAAACGTCCCCCCGATCGACAAGGACATTATCATGTCCCCCATTGCACCGAACGTAGCTTGGACGGGGCAAACCGTTGCTGTTGGACGCCTCAACGAGAAGGCGCGCCTCACATTTCAGATTGTGTGCGCCAACATTTTATAAATATCCAACGACTCCGCCATGCGGCCACGGCAAGCCACCTTGACGTATCACCTCTTAGACCCCCAAACTTCCATCCATTTGGGTCGAACCTTATACGCGGATATCATTAACGCGTCCTTGGATGAGAAGGGCACCACCCCACTTCCCTATGCCCGTTTGATAACGTCCATCCTTAAGGATGCTGGCATCGCGGCGTCGATCGACCATACTCGCATCCCCGGTCCTTTCGGACAAGGGACCCCCACCAAAAGTGCCAAATAGCTAGCTATCCTCCGGGCTAGGCGGGGAGGTAATAGTGACGAAGAGGCTACCTCGAACGAGAGCGAGGAAAAAGCAGGGGCAGCCGGTGATGACGTCGAGATGGGGGGATATCGGTACGGACGAGGAATCGGAGGACGAGGAGGACGACCTAGATTTCGAGTGGGAGGGAACCGACCTATCCTCCCGCATATCGGCACTTGAAACGAACTTCAACACCTTTCAAACCAACTACAAGCGCGACATGAGCATCGTTCTCCGCTTCCAAGTGGACATCTATCGCCGCATAGGGGATCCTAATGAGCCACTGCCTTCCTACTACCATAACCCCTATAACCCCAACGCGCCCGGTTCCTCCCATCCCCCACCCCGGTGAAGCTTTATATGGTGCTGGCAGCTTTTTACTTGTTTTTTTCCTGTTCACATTTGTATGCTTTTTCCCTGCACATGTAACACAGTCATGTTGTAATAAAAACTGCATTTTCTCCATTTGTTTGTTTTATTTATCACACTTATTATTTTGCCTTATTTAAATTTTAGTCCTTTTTGCTTGAGGACAATGCAAAAGTCTAAGTTAGGGGGGGTCACAAGTGTATATATCTAAAACTTCACAAATTTTCAAAATGCCCAGAAATTTCCAAAAAAATCATAAAATTTTGAAAAATCCAAAAATATTTTTGTTCAAAATAAATAAAAATTGGAATTCAAATTTTTCAAAAATATCATTAAAAGTCGGTTTAAAGTCTCGAGTTGTAATAATCCAACATATACAAGGCCGAAATTGACCAAAGATGGAAATTGAGCGAAAATTGACGACTTAACGAATAAGTGTGGAGATTAACAAACCCGGTGAGATTTGAGCCTATCACTTTTTGCGAGTTTTTAAATCAATCCGAGTTAATTGTTAACTCAAAGTTCTTTTCAGCGCCTAAAAAGTTGATAAGGATCTCAATCCTTTCATTTTGATCGGTTTTGAAAAATGTGTGTAATATTGCTTTGAAAAAACGTGCCAAATTGATCTCTAAACTTAAATTCATCTCGAAGCGCATATGGTAACGCAATTGTCATTTTTGGCAATGAAGTAGGCCCTCGTTTACCAAAAATATTGGCCAGAAAAAGTAGTGTAAAATTACCCCTTTTCGTAACCCAATTTGAGCCAAACAAATTGTCCCTTTCGTTTGATGACCCGAAAAACCCAAATAGCCGAAGTTGTGAAAAATGAGAAAATTCAGAATTTAAGTCCGAAAAGTGCATAAAAAGGGGCAAGAAAAAATAAATATGCTCAACAAAAATAGCAAGAAAAGAAAAGAAATGAAAAGAAAAAAAAAATAGAGAAAAAGAAAAAAAAATGAGCAATAGCCCGGAAAAAGCACAAATGGACATCATTAATGACTTTTCCAATTCCAACCTTCCCAACAATTGTCATTTTACCCCATATACCTTAAAACCCGAAAAAGTCCTAACCGAGTCTAAATTGCGAAATTGGTTACCGCGTGGAGAGCTAATACACCAAAAGATAATATAAGATATTGAATGCGCGAAAAAGAGGCAATGTTCTACTTTTTAAAACCGTAATCCATTGATGAGATCCTATCATTCTGAAATTTCTGTCATTCTACTTGTATGCGTGACTTTGCATCCATTATATTTACTCTTTATATCACGCATACCGAGAGGATAGCCATAATTCGAGAGATTCTTTTGTGAGAGCATTCCGTGAGAAATTGAAATCAAAACGAATTTTCGGATAAGTAACGTAATGATCAATCAGTGAAAATTGGCGGTTATATTTTCGGCTTCGCACACACGCACTATGATTTGAGACTTGTACATATGACTTGATGATGACTATTTTCTGGAAAAGTTTGAATTGCACAATTTTTGCATATTTTGAATTTTCTTTGAGTCAATAACGAATTTTGTGCTTATATTCACTGCAAACCCTCACGAGACACAACTCGTCCTACTAGGGCAACCTAGAGGTTTAAAGGCTTGTTGCATACGCTAAATGCAACCGCTTGCCAGCGAAAAAGGTATTCTATCCCAATAAAATGTTTTCAAGGATTGAGCCTGGCTAGGATTCTTTTACGTTGCTCAGGACGCGCAAAGTTCTAAGTTAAGGGGGTTTGATTAGGCATAAATTCTTCCTAATTTATCCCTTAATTTAGTCACTTTTAGCACCTCGAACACTGTAACTGAGTTGACTTTATCTCATAATCTTGCTACTGACTGATCCTAATAAGTACACCGAGTTTCTGGTATTTCTTAGTGATTTTACAGGTATTCGATGTCAAGAAACGGAAAAAGGAAACCGAAAGAATCAAGGAATAAAAAAAGAAAGTCAAAAGGGCAAAAGCGTAATTTCCACCAGAAATTCGGATGAGGTACCTAAAGAGAAGTTGAATAGATATCATTCACAAGAACATAGGAAGAAACGGCACCTCAATCGGAGTCCCGGAACAAAAGATGTGAGCAGTTAAAGTTGAGCCAAAAATTCAAATAGCCGGACTCATCCGCCCCTACCCCGGACCGGTCCGCTTTGCCAAACTCCAGTAGACCCCGGACCACAAGTAAATCGAAGAAGGCCAAAATAAAAGAACCGCTCCGCCCTCGGATCGGTCCGCCCCAAAATAAAAGAACTGATCCGCCTGGAAAGCAGACCAGTCCGCCTAAGGCCCGAACCGGTCCGGCCTTCGAGATTTGCAAATCTTTTCTGTTTCAAGGAAGAGTCCTAGTGCAGCTGCAATTCCTAAATTCATGGAGGGTATAAAAACCCGATTTATTATTGTTATTTGGACGGATTTTTAGATAGGAAAATAGTTAGTTTTTCTTTTCCAGCAAAAAACCCTAGTTTAGATAAAATTTCCAATTTTAATTCAAATATTGAAGATTGATTCAGAGATTAGTGGATTACCAATTTCATTCATTATTGCAATTACTGCTTGGGTAATTTTAGTGAGTATTTCTTATTTCCAATTCCTGTCTACATCTAATTATCATTTTCCTTAGAGTAATCATGAACACCTGCACATTAAACACCGTTTTCGTCACTTTCATCATGCTAGGCTAGATTTTCTAAGGCCGGGATACATGAACCCAGCCTGATGTGTTAATTGCACGTGTATAACATTAATCCTCTGAATTTAGTGATTAATTATGACCGTATTGCTTAGCAACATAACAATTGTAGGTCTTTATATCTCGTTTGCCTCTAGGTAACCGTGATGATTTAGAATGCAATTCGAGTGTTACTATCGCGATACCGATTTACTCGTCCTCAGATTAAGTATGACGCGGGTTTGAACCTCGTATACGTAATGCTTGGGAGTACTAAATTCCGGGTCAAATCAATCAGTTAAATTTATGATTAGTATTATAACTGCAATACACTAGGGTTGGGGGATTGTATTCCCGTCCTATTTTTCTCATCATTTAAACAAAAGTTTCAAATCATCTTTCCATTAGCATTTTAGGTAAATTAGTGTAGTTGCATCTTTTCCTAATTCCATAATTGCATTTAGTGTAATTGATCCTCAAAACCAATTCATTTTCCTTTTCTTTTTAGAGTCGAAGTTAGGGTTCTTCCGTCTTTTCCCGTCGTTACAACTCCATTGTCCTTTTTCCTTGTGGATACGATCCCGACTTGTCGGATTATTACTTGAGCGACAGGCTTGCACTTGAGCCTAGAGTGAACGCATTTCTGAGACACATTTTCAGTCGCGTCACTTAACTCACATCAGTTTGAAGAATTCGTTTTGCCCTTTCCTTATCTCGAGAGTCAATTAAATACATGGGTAGGTAGTTGTAGTTGTAGTTCTTGTTGTTGTTAGTGTTGTTACAATTATGTTTTTCTTGAAATTTAATAATTTGGTTACATTATAATCCCTAACAGAATTTATCATATTGTGTGGTTAAATTGTTAGTTGTTTATGCTCACGGGAGTGCTCGTTATCGCAACTTGACTGAGGACTCACAGTGGTCGGATTTATTATTTATCAAGTTTATTAAGGTAATTTTGAATTCTCATCTGTTACTCATATTTATTTTTAGGTAATAATATACGCTTCTATTTCCTACTCGTCAACAGTTTATTTTTAGTTTATAGATTGATTGTTTAATTTTTAAGTTCAAGTTCAATGGGTCTTAACTGTTAATTTTAAGTTAATGGTTAAATATTAAATTAGTTTAAATGCTCACTTTTAAATTTTAATTAATAAATGCACAATGTCTAAATGCCCATTTTTTGTTATTGGGTAAATATAAATATTAATATTATAATCACCCAGGTACGATGCCTATTTTTATGTATTTTTTCTGTTTTTTATTTTTTATTAGAAATTTGGGTGGAAATAATTTTTATTTGTAGGAAATAATTTTTTTATTGCTGAAAATAATTATTATTTGCTGAAAATACTTTATTATTGCTGGAAATCATTTTTATATGCTGAAAATATTTTATATTGCTGAAAATCTTTTTTTATTGCTGAAAATTATTTCTATTTGTGGGAAATAGTTTCGTATTTGTTGGAAATCATTTTTTATATGTCGAAAATAATTTATATTGCTGGAAATCATTTTTTATTGCTTGAAATAAAAAAAAAAGCATCCCGAGAGGTGGAAAATTATCACACAACCCGATAACACGACACGACCTACATGACTTTTTAGTAGATTTGAGTGAAGCCTTAACGAATACGGGTGCTTAACGGGTGAACCCACTAAACACGATAGCTTAACGAATCGGGTTTGCATTTCGCCATTTAGCGTAAATACACGACATGACTCGTTAAGGCACGACTTGAACACGATCCCAACACGACACGAACCCGATAAGACACGACACAGTATACACGAAAGACTTAACGATTCGGGTTTAGGTAGAGGTGATTTTGATACAAACCCGGTTAGACCCGGCACGAAATCGACATGACACGACCCATTGTCACACATAATCCCATTGATGAAATTAATGACACGACATGACCCATTGCCTCCCTTAATCCCAATGATGAAATTAATCATTTTTTATATGCTAAAAATAATTTATATTAGTTTAAGGTTGCACTATATGAGGTGACCTAGTATCCCAAGTTGGCACACACAAACTTGCACACAAACACACAAATGCTCATGTGAGGACCCAAAGTAGGACTTATCTTAAGGATCTTGTTGTTTACCAGTAAATTCATTCTCACTCATCATTAAATACATCTAATGGAAAAAAAAATGGTCCTTACTCTTAAGTCCATACTCAAGGTCATTACAGAAGCACTCATATATACAGGTCGTGCGATGGCCACGTCTTTGAAGTCAGGTCAGCACATGATAAAGAAAGGGGATGTGGAATTGAACACGGGCAAGACCAATAAGCATAGTTGAGATAAACCATAGATAAGTTATCGAGCACTTTAGAGAGATCTTGAGCGAATACACCATAGATAAGTTTGAGAAGTTGAAGCCTAAAATGATATAAGCTTTTGATGACATGCTCGGATATGACATCCCAGAACTCCTAAAGAGTTTTAGAAATCCTCATGATTAATTATGATGTTAATAGTTTGAGAGAAAATCCTAGATCGATTCTAGTTGATGACAAGTTTAGTTATGACGGACTAAGTTATTTATATATTTTAGTTAAATATCAATGTTTCCTTATAAGAGAAATTATTCACTCTATCATCATGACTTTCTTTATTTTCTGACTAAACGTACACCTGGAATTTTTAGTTAATATTTCCTTTATTCATGACAACTTCCATTTTATTGATCTACCAAGCTGGCATAATTTCTATTGTTTTTAATGGGTTGCCTTTTAATACTTAATTAATGTATCACAATATAACTATATGTTATCTCTCTTGGATGTGAGTAGGTGCGCTTTGAGATCACAGTCTATTTGCGATGGATTGATCTTGGATTTCCATGAGTAGATTATCAAATGAATATGAAGAAGGGATTAAGGATTTTTTTTAGAGTTGCTTAAGCAGATGCAAAGGGGAGTAACTCCATCCCATGTCCATGCTCTAAATGTGGGAATGGATGTAAGTTGAGTCTAAAAGTGGTTAAAAATCATTTATATGCGAATGGTTTTGATAAAACTTATCGTACATGGATATGGCATAGAGAAGTCGCGCCCCACCTAATGACGACACGTGTGATCCAAACCTTCAATATTATGTGATGGAGACTCAAGAGGATCTTGAAAACACAGTGGAGATGGTTCAAGCTACAGAGGAGGATTTTATAGGAGATCTTGAAAGCTTTGCAAAGTTGCTTGACGATGCTCAGAAGCCTTTATATAGGGGTTGCAAAAAGTTTACTAAATTATCAGCATTGGTAAATATTTTCAACTTGAAAACAAGGAGTGGGTGGACCGATACAAGCTTTTCGAAGTTATTGGAATTGTTACGAAAAATGCTTCCGAAAGATAATGAATTGCCTATAACTATGAAAAAAGCTGTTAAAATATTATCGATTTTTGGAATGGGATATGAAAAAATATATGCGTGTCCCAATGATTGCATACTTTATAGGAAAGAGTACGCGGATGCTACTATGTGCCCTACATGTGAAACTTCGAGGTATAAGTTAAGGAAGAACACAACTGATCCAAAGGTGGGTGTGCCTGCAAAAGTGTTGTGGTAATTTTCACCTATTCTATGGTTTAAGCGGTAGTGCCAATCTGTTCAAACATCAAAAGATTTGACATGGCATGCATATGAAAGAGAAATTGATGGTAAATTGCATCACCTGGCAGATTCTCCAGCATGGAAGTTAGTGGACGGGAAATGGCCAGAGTTTGGGAAGGAAGAAAGAAACCTTCGGTTAGTACTTTCAGCTGATGGGATCAACCCACATAGTTCTCTTAGCAGTAGGTATAGTTGTTGGCCAGTTATGTTAAGGCTCTACAATTTTCATCCTTCGCTGAGCGCAAAGAGAAAATTTTTTATGCTGACAATGTTGATATCTGGTCCACGACAACCAGGCAATGATATTGATGTTTACTTGGCACCATTAATTGAATATTTACAAACTTTGTGGTGTTAAGGTGTCCAGGCTTATGATGCTTACCGACAAGAATCTTTTACGTTAAAGGCTATACTTTTGTGGACTATTAATGATTTTCCTGCATATGGGAATTTGTGCGGTTGTGTTGTAAAGGGATATTATGCATGTCCAATTTGTGCGGAAGAAACTGATTCTATTAGATTAACAAATTCTAATAATAATATATATATGTCACATAGAAGATTTCTTCCACATGACCATCCATTTCGAAAGCAAAAAAAGGCTTTCAATGGTCAGCAGGAGTTTCGAGTACAACCTGAACCGTTGAGTGGTAAACAAGTATTAAAGAAATTGGTAGGTATTAGGGCATCTTGGGGAAAGAAGGTGGGTTTGAAAAAGAAGGTCGATTTGAAAAAGACTGTAAAATCAAAGAGAAAGCGCAGTGAAGACCACGTTGAAGGTAGTGCTTCCTCCAAAGATGATAATGCTAGTTTCGTATGTTGGAAGAAAAAATCCATATTCTTTGAGCTTGAGTATTGGAAGAATTTGCTTATTCGACACAACTTGGACGTCATGCACATCGAGAAGAATGTTTGCGACAGCATCATAGAGACCCTACTTAATATTCCTGGAAAAATAAAAGATGGAGTTAAGAGTCATCTTGATCTTGTAGACATGGGAATCCGGGATGAATTGGCACCACAATATAATGGTAAACGCACTTATTTTCCACCAGCTTATTATACATTATCGAGGGAAGAGAAAGTAAGGGTTTGTGAAACTTTGCGACGATTTAAGGTCCCTGAAGGGTACTCTTCAAATTTTGCGAATCTTGTCTCCATAGAAGAATTGAAACTGTTTGGTCTTAAGTCCCATGATTTTCACATACTAATGGAACAAATACTTCCCGTTGTAATACGATCTGTATTACCAAAGAATGAGAGATTTGCGATTATTAGAATTTGCTTCTTCTTTAATGCTATTTGTGAAAAAGTAGTGGACGTGCCAAAATTAAAATAAATTAAGAACGATATTGTGATAACTCTGTGTTTGCTGGAAAAATACTTCCCTCACACATTCTTTGACATCATGGTGCATTTAATAGTACATCTTATTAGAGAGGTTGAACTTTGTGGTCCAGTTTTTTCACGATGGATGTACCCTTTTGAAAGGTAAGTTCGTGCTTATAATTATGAAATTAATCAATAACATCTCAATTAGTTAATACTATTTAAATTTTTTAACATTGATGTACGAACATGAAAGTGATAAAGGGTCAAGTGCACAATAAAAATCGTCCAGAAGGTTGTATTGTGGAAAGTTATATTGCAGAAGAGGCAGTTGAATTTTGTTCCGAGTTTTTACAAGGACTCGATGCAGTTGGAGTTCCAATCGGTAGAAATATGAGGACTAGTGATGATAATGATGCAATACAAGATGGCAAACCAATAGGTGGTGGTAATTTCATTGAAGTGGATGAGTCATTATGGGAACAGGCACATCGACATGTGTTGAAAAATACAAATGATGTCCAACCTTATATCGAGTAAATATTATATATTTCATTTTAATATATATTACTTTCTTGTCTAAGCATAAGATCTTAATGGCAGACTGTATATTTTATTTTTAATAACTAGGGAGCACATGGAGATCTTGAGGCAAAAATATTCTCAAAAGCGCAAAAAACCAAAAATGGTTACAAGATGAGCACAACAAGACTTTTATTCTTTGGTTATGTCAAAGGGTATGATCAATTTATCAAAATTAAGACTCTAAATAACTCTAATTATTTTAACTAATGCTCTCAAAATTCAGGTTGACGAAATTCAACAAATGGGCAATAACGTTTCAGATACCTTAAATGCGTAGCTCGAGGACCACGTCGAGACGTAATAAAATTCCCGGTTATGGTATTAATGGATGTCGTTATAATACAAGGGAACGTGATGCTGATCGAGTCAACCAAAATAGTGGAGTGAGCATTGTTGCCACAACGATGCAGGTTTCTAATGCTAAAGATAAGAATCCAGTGTTTTCAAATCTATGCTATTACGGCGTCATTACTGAAATTTGGATGCTTGATTATATAACATTTAAGATTCCGATTTTCAAGTGTGATTGGTCTGACAGCAACAACGGCGTCAAGATTGATGAACTTGGTTTCACATTGGTTGAACTTGGTCAGGTTGGCCCTCAGAATGAGCAATTTATATTAGCTTCTCATGCCAAACAAGTTTTTTATGTACTCGACGAACTCGGTCCTAAATGGTTAATTGCTTTAGCAACTCCTCAAAGAGTATATAATATTGATGGTAGTGATGAAGACTGCATTTCTGGTTACATTGGAGATCATGAATCGAGTAGATCATTGCCAAATGTTGAGGAAATTGACAACTCACCATCCACGTATGCGAGAACAGATTGCGAGGGGACTTGGGTAGACAATTAGATCAAAATGTAGTTATTTGGGGATGTGTTTGATTAGTTGATTGACTTTATTTTCAAGGAACGCACTTTATGTTCTGACTTTTGGCTAAAAAGATCGTTTAGGCAACATTTGAATCTAAGCCAATGAAACATTTCAATGCAATTGAGAATGTTATTTTCAGAGTATTAGATATTGGTTAGAGAATGAATTTGAAATGAGGCATCAGAGATTTCAATCAGCAAACTTTAAATATGTTTAAAGTTAATTATTGGCCAGTTTGGTGCAGGAGCTATAATAAGAGATGGGTTAGGAAGGTTTTTATGGGCTAAATCTTATTATAATGACCAAGGTGAAAGCATAGATCTTCAATAATTACTAACTGTTATCTTTCTGTTTAATAATTATGTTGAGATATTTTGTTACAATGTTCTAAATGTATTCTACACTATGCAAATTCTGATTTTAGGCTCTCTGTCATTAGAGGAACATGGACGAAATGGAGGATCACGACATAGATAACTTGGAGCCTTCAAAAGACAATTCTAATAACATAAGAAAAGGTAGAGGTATTGTTGTTTGTCAACGAATAACCAAAATTGAAGATGGCAAAAGAATTCAACTCGATTACAACATATCTGGGTAGCCCTTTGGTAAAATAAGACTTGATTTTGCGAGTTATAGAGGAGTCATAGTTAAGACGATGATTCCAATACGTTATGGATCTTGGAAGAAAGAGCCAATTCATTTGAAAGAAAATTTATGGACAGCTTTGCAAGTAAGTATTTGATTTCTCCCATGTGTCTAGAACCTTTGTTATTTGTTATTTGTATGTACACTCATGTTTTTTTGTTCCTTGGTGAAATCGGTTTATCAAAAGTGTGATTTTTCCAGGGCTTTTTCCACTTCCTACACTAGAAGGCTCTATACCTATTGGCCCTGTAACAAACTGTTGGTCTGATATCATTACATTAGCTAAACTTTGTAGCTACAGTTGTCAAATCTACAAAGTGTGAAGATTTGGATATCTCCATAATATCCAAATCTTCCCATTCTCATTACAGCAGCAGTTGTCAAATCCCCATTTTTTTCTAAACTTTGTAAATTTTTATAAATCAACTCTGGGCTCCAATAAAGAAATAATCGGACATTTGTGAATTTTTAACATCTTTTTTAGCCTTCTATCTGCTGACTTCCTTGCATCCCCTCTAATGTTCCACACAATTTCGAAATATTATTGGAATTGGAAAAAAAATAAGGCTTCGATGCAACAAGAGCTTGCTAAAGAGGAATCCTTTTGGTGTAAAAAATCTAGGGTAAAGTGGATTTGTGAAGGGGATTCTATAATACCAAAATTTTCCACTCTTTGGCCAAGAAAAACATCAATAGACTTTATATTTTTAGATTGAGAGCTGGCACAGGGGCTTGGTCCTCTGATGTACATGTCATCAAGGGCACTCTGTTTTTTTTAAAGACCTGCTCACCTGGGGGGATGAGATTGTTTATGTCAATGTTTTGAATGTGATTCCACAACGCATTTCAGCACAGCAAAATGAGATGTTGACCGTCTGTCCCACTTTGTAATCCCCAAAGACAGATGGAAGCTCATCCACTCATCTCCCCATTGGATTCTCTAATCGTCATTTGACCCCGACGATAAGATTCTTATTGGTGATTTATGCTTGCACGTTCTATTGTGGGAAGACCATTGACGCGTAGTGAATTCTAATCCCATACTCTGAATAAAAATCCCCAAAGATGCCATTTTCAAACCAAGGACCATTGCTTATCACCAAATCCTTAGGGATAATGCCTCTGCCTCTCTGCCCTAAAAAATGTAGCCCGTGTGGACCCTCTAAACCTCAAGCCTTGAAATTCTTTTGGTTAACTATTGTTTTTGTAAATTGTTGGTTTGTTATGCCCCCCCCCCCCCCCCCCCCAAGATTTGTTAGTAAAGAATCATAACTTATGAAGTAAACATATCGAACTGGATCTGAGGGTACTAAGACCTAAAGTCACGCAGTTGTGAGGATCCTGAAGTGAATAATGAGGTTATGTGATGGGTCATTAGACCTTAGGGCCATAATATACCTATTATTCATACTTTTATAGGACTATAAGCCCACAATTTTTATGGAAACACTTGCCCAAATTAAACTTGAAGTCCCATCAAATTTACCTAAGAATTTAGCCCACTAAAAAAATCAAAATAGAAGTTTTTTCCTTTAAGAATTTTCAGAAATAGGTTTAAGGGGTATTGGGCCAAGGTTTACACAATTTTTTTAAATAACATCGTGAAAGAAAATTCTTGTTCGAGAAAACCCTTATGTATGGGATATTTTGTGGATTTTAAGACCTTAGCCTCTAGGAATTATGGATGAAAATCAAAATAATTATTTTTATTCTTGTATCTGTCCTTAAACCTTTCACTATGAGTTTAGGGTCGTCTATACGTATGGACTGTAGTGTTATATGGGTCCTGAGACCTTGGACTGTTATTCTTAAGAAATCGTTGTAGTCCTTGCAACGAATTTTGGGTCCTAAGACCTTAGCTTAAACCAAGAGCCAAGGATGAAATCCTTCTAACTCTTTTTTGGGTATTTAATTAATTGTTTAAGTTTTGAGCCAAGGATGAAGTCCTTGCAACTCCTTTTTTGTGTCCTTAGACCTTAGATTTGTAGAGTCAAGAGTGAAATCCTTGTAACTCTAGTACACATATTCATTACATCATGAGTAGTAAATATTTCTTTTCATTTCTTTCATGTAGCATATTACATTATTCATAGCCATTATGTGGGATGGTGTACATCCCTGAGGCTTCTATTATCTTGATGTTCTTCTTTTGTTTGGATCCCTAGTCATGAGGGAAACTATCCTTATCTTATAGGGATGAGGTATCTAGGTACAAGCAGATGGAGGCATGTGTAACTCCTTATCCCGAGACTGGCAGTCGAGATGATAATTGGAAACGATATGATGTCTTATCAAATGAGGTCAATTGTGAAGCCTACCCTACAGTAGAGAGTAAGTCTAGGATTGCTCAATCCAAAACTTACCTTTTAAATGCCTTAAATCATAAAGAAGACTTTTGGAAACAAAATATGCATGTAAATGGATGCTAGACGGTGATTTAGCACCAAATTCTTCAATGAAGCAGTAAAAATAAAAAGACTTGGCCTTAGAATTCATAGAATCAAAAATAAATAAAGGGACTGCATATAATTAGGTTTGGGTATTTAAGACCTATTCATTATGCATTATCAATCCATATTCAATCCTGCTGGTTTTAAGGATAAGAGGAGCTTTTAAAAGTTATTGACCAGGTAATCATTGATCAACATCTTCATATTCTTGCTACTTTCCCTTTAGAGGTAGAGGTGTTGACGCTATAAATGATCTTAAAGCAGATAGTAATGCTAGACATGATGGTTTTCATGGGGCCTTCTATAAAGCTTATTGGGATATTTTTAAGGAGGATATCCTAAAAGCTGTTGCATACTTCTTATCTGGTGGTGATCTACCTAGGAGTTGGACTAGAACAAATATAGATCTTATCCTTAAATCCAAAAATGGTACAGAATGCTCTAATTTTAGCCTTATAAGCCTTTGCAATTTTTGTTTTATCTTAACTACAATCCTTACCACTCGACATGAAAATTTGCTTCCTGATATTATTAAAAAATCCCAAATTGGTTTCATTAAAGGTAGAGTGATTCATGATACCATGTTGATTTGTCAAGAGTTAATGGGGATGCTTGGGAGAAAGGTTCATGGCTTTAATATAGTTATTAAATTAGACATGTACCACGGCATATGGTTTTAATATAGTTATTAAATTAGACATGTTTGCTAATAACACCATAATTTTTTGTAACAGAGCCATCAAAAACTTAAGAACCTTATTGAAATTCTTAAAAAGGTATGAGAAGAAATAAGTTCAAGTAATCAAATGTGATAAAAATAACTTCACCACTCATGAATATATAGCAAGAAATAAAAAGACGATCATCTCAGAAACTCTAAATCTCAAACACAAATCTATTCCTCTCAAATACTTGGGTTGTCTAATTTTCTATAGTAGGCGTAAACACAAGTATTTTGAAAGGAGAAACAGATCAATTAGTTACTGATATGGATAGCTATAGCCACTGTAATATTACTTATGATGGCCAATTCTTAGCTAATTCTGCCTAGTAGGCTATAAGGTCAGCCCAGTCCTCTTCATTCATGTTCAAATCTATTTGGAATAAAGCTCTACCTACTAAAATCTCCATATTTCTTTGGAAATTCTTACATAATATTGTTCCACTGAATTTAAATATTCAAGCAGTGGGTAGTAAGCTGGCCTCATGGTATAGATTTTGTAATATTTCTTCTTAAGATCTAAATCATCTACTCATTAATGGTCCTATAGCTAAAGTAATTTTGGAAATTATTTGCAAATCTTCTAGGAGTGAAAGTTTAATTATCCTATATCAATTCTATGCTTGTGTCTTGGTGGTTGAGGAACCCTAAAGAACACTTCATTAAACACCTGTTAGGATTTGTAATCCACAAAGTCAGTAATGTCAACCTAAACATGACATGTTCAATTAATATTTTGGGTTAGTGTCAGGTCATATGACACGATTTGTAAAACGGGTCAACTTAAAAGATTTAAGCATAAGTATTTTGTGAAACCCACATTTATCTTGTATTCCTTAATTTATTTTCATTTTTAATTCACAGTCGAAATTCGATATGCATCCGAAGACAAAGAAACAAGTGCTATCTAATATGTCGGCTCAGTGGAAAAATTTTAAAGGAGAATTGACTAGGCTTTACATCAGACCATTCAGAGATGAACCTGATCAACTCAAACATCGGCCTGAGATGTATAAAAAATATATTGAACAGGAGGATTGTGAGGAATTCGTAAAAGTGAATATCTCAAAGGGGTTTGAGGTATATATCAAATGGTTAAAATCATATATTTTTCAAAGTTATTTGTATAAGTTGATCATGCTTATGTATTTATAAGGTGATAAGCGCGGCACAAGCTGAAAGACGGGTGAAGAATATATATAACCATCGGATGAGTAATAAAGGCTATTCTGGACTTATCGAAGACCTTGTATGTACTTGTTTTTCTTAGTTGACAAACATTGATATTTATGAATTAAACTACACATTCTAAGTTCACCCAAATTTTTTTTATCTAATATGTTAACAAAAAGAGGCAGGTGATAAGTTTGATGATGACGATAGGGCTTATCTGTGGAAAAAAGGTCAACAAGATAAAAATGGGCGATTTGGTGATGAGGCTACTAGGGAAATAGCGGATAAAATTGTGAGTTTCCATTTATGAGTTTGTTTACATAAATATTCAACATCAAATACATCTAATTGAACTATTGTTAATGTTATATATCTTAACTTGATTGAATTTTTTTTATACAGGATGTGCTAAACTGTCAGATTAAAGCTGGGAGCTTGGTCAACGAAGGAACCTCAGACGTCCTAACTTTGGCATTAAGGACACCCGAGCATTCGGGTCGTGTTAGGGGTAAAGGGCATGGAGTCACCCTCATAACCTTTTTTAACCTCACTAAGTGAGGATCAAAGAAGCATATTAGTGAGTTGGAGTCTAAGCTGCATGAGGAAAGAGAAATAGGCAAAGAAAAAGATGTGCGGATGCAAGAATTGTTGGCAAAGGTGTCGGAGTACGAGAGGGCAATGACGAAAGTCGGACTGAACACCCCAAAAAGTGGCAATGGATTGCACAAAATAATTTCATGAGATGTAAGTGCATCATGTGATTTGCGTGCCAAGAAGACAAATAAGAAGAAAAATAGCAATGTAAGAAATAAATATTATATATTATTAGTGTTGACTTTTTATTTTTTATATTATACAAGAGTTATTGATTTGAGTTTTTATTTTTATTTTTTACGTATAAATAGTTGAAAGATGATGGAAAGAGATCCGCTCACATGACATCTCTGAATCCCACACTTCATAATGGCATAGGCCAACCATGTAAATTGGCATTCAATTCACATACCAATATTGTCGCTAAGGGTTGTGTTTTTTAGAGGGTTGGGTCGGACTACAAAGTGCACCATAAACATTTGGAAGAAAATTACGTGCGAGTGTCTGTGGATACTGTTTACACTCCGGATGCCCCCCTTCCCGTACCTTGTGGTGATGATTTAGTAACAGTTATGAATGCACATAATTCACATGTTGTGTGGCCTAAAGAATTTGTTATAGTAGATGCAGAGGTAAAGTTGTGAGCAATTTTCTTTTATATTAAAGATACCATTGTTAATGTTTTTTACTATTTTATAACCAATGCAAACCAGGAAGAAGACAGAGCAAATGGTGTTGAGAGAGGGGCACTTATGGTATTTGCAAGCATGCTAGATTCAATCATGAAAAGTGATACCGTAAAAATTATAGTCGGGATTTTTGGAGATGAACTTCAATCAACCTACATTCCTAAACATGAGTTGGTGCGTTTTTGTAAAATGGAGCTTGATGCCAGTTGTCTAATCGGCTACATGAGGTGTGAGAATAAGTTGTTTTCATCTTAATTTTATTTGGCTACTCCTTTCTAATATATTTTTATTTTATTTTTTAGATTCTTGTACCAGAAGTTTCAAAATAATCGAGATTTTATTGTATTTGTTAATCCCGGGGCTGCTCAACAAGCTTATTTGAAGAAAAAAATGCATATTTTTATTAGGAATGCAATGAAAGATGCTAAAGAGAACCAAACATATTTTATGCCAATTAATATAGGGTAAGTTTATTTATTGTCTTAAGTTATAATTATATCAAAACATAGTTGTATCATTGATGTTAATAACTCATTACATTGCAGGTTTCATTGGTCTTTAGTAGTTATCGATTTCTCTTCGAGGAATATATTCTATTTAGATTCTTTACATAGGGCGCCAGATCGAGACTTGAAACTCTTTACAAGCACGTGAGTAATGACTTATATATATATACCTTTAGTCGCATTGTCTTTGTACACATGTTTTCCATTTTAATCTTTGTCTTGAAGTGAATTTAAAGCGTTGGTGGTATCGAAAGGAGGAAGAATTTCAGGTTCAAACTGGGAGAATGTTGAGGTACGATAATGTTAATGAATATACATTACTGACTTATATCTTAAATCTTAATATAACTATCATCTTCAAAATATCATTCTATAGGGCCCTCTACAACCGGGAAATGTTGAATGTGGGTTTTACATATTGAAGTTCATGAGAGATTTAATGGAGAATCCGTCTCAATCTACTAAACTAAAGGTAATAAATATTTATTTTATAGCATTTTGTTTCATTGCTAATTACTTTTATAAGGAAAAATTTAATATAACTTATGTTATTTGATTTGTTAGATGAAAGAGTTGGCTGAAAAAGCAACCTATGAAAATCATGAGATAGAAGAAGTTCAACATGAGTTCATCGATTTCATTCAGGATTATTTTTAGTGAGCTGCAGTTGTGGACAATTTTGGCCTATCTTTTCGGGTACCTTTTTTTTCTTCTTCAATCTAATTAATTACTTTGTTGATGATGTTGAATGCTCGGGGTGGGCTTTATATTGTTGATGGTGAATGCCTATGGTGGGCTTTATATTGTTGATAGCGAATGCTCGGGCTGGGCTTTATATTGTCGTTGTTGGTTGAATATGTAACGTTTAATTTTGGATTATTAAAAAAATAAAGAAAACTCTGTCGAAATTTTTATAAAACCTTCCTCATTTATCTCTCGAGTAAATTTTTATAATGTTGTTCTTGTTGTTGATGATGATACTGAATGCCCGAGGTGGGCTTTATATTGTTGTGATTGGTTAAACATGTCATGCTTAATTTTGAATTATTAAAAAAACAAAGAAAATTTTGCCGAAATTTCTATAAAACCTTCCCCATTTATCTCTTCCATGCCTTAATAAAGAATGAAAGTAAAATTAGCTTTAATATTATGAAAATGTTTATTTTTTTTATGCTCAATATTATATTAGAATATCATTATTGTTTGAGTTATATTATTTATATAGTGAATCTGTTTTAGTTGTTAACGACTATCTGTTTCCTCCTTTTATTCAGGTATCGATCCGAATGTTGCCTATTGCGTATTCGGTGTAGCTGTTGCTAAATTGGATTTCCACGCTACACGAATAGAACTAATTTTGCAGTTTAATTTGCTAGTTTTTATGTCTATAGTATAGGTCATTTTAGATATCTTTTTATTTTTGAGTTGTCCAGAAGTCTATTAGGAGACTGTTGTTGTTTTTTATTTTCCTTAATTTCAAATATTAATGACATTTTTTATACTTATGGTTCAGTTATATTGGTATTTGGAATTTGCTACTTTGAGTACGAAAATTTGTGCTTTGAATTGGCAGTTCGCAGTTTTATGCATAACGTGTTTGGGATATTGTAATAGTATAATAGAATTCATCGCAAAAAAATAAAAGAAAAGAAATAACTTTTATGACCTTATGTTTTATGACAGTTTTATGTAAGCTGTCATTATAATGATTAAAGTAAACGTAATTTTTATGACCGTTTTATTAATATTCGTCATTTTTCATAGGTTTATAATGACGGTTCAATAAACATGATATTATTATTAATGGCGGTTTGTACGGAAAACTTTCGTAATAGGATGGTTTATCATGACGGTTTTGTCAACACCAATTTTATTAAGACACACAACGTTATTGTTAATGACAGTTTGCACAAAAAACTGTCGTAATAGGATGGTTTGTTATGACGGTTTTGTCAACACCAATTTATTATGACACACAACATTACGATGGTTTTTAAAGCTTCAAAAACCGTCATAAATAACCTTTTATGACCCTTTTCCCTCGTCATAAAAATGTCTATTTATAGTAGTGGGATGTCCCCCCCGGTACCACTACCTCCTGTCCGGCCTTGTTGTCTAGACTCCCAAACTCGTTTGCTTCCCTGCTGGTGGAAGCGGTGGTCCTGAAAATGTAGTAGGGAAGCATTAACCACATTAAAATAAGTGGCCAATGAAAGATTCCCTAACGAGTGCTGGTGAATCTTCCAAGTCAGGCCATTCATGAATCTCTGAATCTTCTTTTCCTCTGTCGAAATCTCTTCTGGAACTTGGTTTAGAAGGTCTGTAAACTCCTCTTCATACTCAACAATTGTCTTTCCTTCTTTCTTGAGGTTCAGTACCTTCCACCTCATCTCGATCTTCACGGCAAAAGGTAAGTACTTGCGGTCAAATCGCACCCAGAAATCCCTGATAATCAAGTTATCTCTCCCCACCATAATGGTGATGTACTCCCACCACTGTAACGCTGCTCCTACCAACTTAAAGGTAACCAAAATCTTCTTTTGCACCTCGGTGCACTCATACATCCTCAGATATCTCTGTATATCTTTCCTCAACTGGCTCGCCTTTACCACATCTGAATCCCCTCGAACTCTGGAGGGTGTGCCTTCTAAAAGGCATCCCTGACGCGCTCCCAAGCAGAAGGGAAAGCGTGAACTGGTGCTGGATCCACTACTGGTGCCTTTGGTGGATCCTAATGTGCCACGGCTAAAGCTTCGTTAACTGCCTGTGCTACAATAGCAACAATTTCATCAACGTTCACCATTCCCTGGGTTAGACCCAGCTAGGGCTTGGGCTGGGCATCTCTATTGGCTCGTTGTGCACGTTTAAAAGGCATCTGAAATAAGAAATAAGCTTTATAAGTCCACAGAAAATATCTCAAATAGCTGAAGACGTAAAAAGCACAAATAATGAATACAGCAGTCCTAAATATAGGGCTATACATCAAAGATAGCTACGCGGAAAACATAATAAGCCATAAAGATCCTAAGGACTCTAGAACCTGATGCTCTGATACCACCTGTGACACCCCGCCAAATTAAATACCGGGTGATCAGTCCTTTATTAATTAAATCAGAATATCCGGTTGGTTCAGATTATGTATCACTGTCGAAAATTATATTATTAAAACTAACAACGTAATATTTAAAAAGGGTGATGTCAAATTTTATCTTTTTAACTAATTTATAAAACCATTTACGAAAAATAACTAAACATTCACCATTTAATCCAATCACATAGGAAATGAAATACTAACATAGTAAAGGGACTGGAGTAAACACTTCCAGCCTAAAATCAAATACAGTAGTCCAATTAAATAAATCCAACAACTTAATGGTAAATAACTAAGACCAAAATCTCTGAATAGCTGAATAGAAGAGGGCAATAGGCCCTAACTCATGAAATGGCTCAAGGAAATCAATGAGAGTCATGAAGACGTCTACTACCAATGCCTTGTAGCTTCCATAGCAGCTACAGTTCGTCGAATGAGTGAATCTCCTATGCTTGGTGTCCCTGTGGCTGGACACCTGAAAGTGATTTGATAAGAAAATAATTTTTTTATAGAAAATGGGTCAGAGCGCGAGTTGAAAATAGTTTAAAACTTAACAAGTTCTTAAAATGATATATTAGCACATATATTTATCATGTTAAATTATCGAACTCACTTGAGAATGTTCACGTCTCATGTAGTGTGCACGCCTAGCGAATTTTGAAACCCCACTAGTTCTATTCCCATACTAACTAGTTCTTCTCATCTAATAACCCATCATAGTGCGATATCGTCCCTGATTATTTCCCTCGCAATCTATAATACTTATAATCAATCCTACTTTAGCATAAATAGTCATTTTCAGCTTAATATAATTAAGTGTCTGCTACTTAATTCATTTCGGATTTCATTATATAGTTTACCTACTAAATTCACACAATAGATATCAACACAAGTATATACATATATTCACTATCTCATATATATACATAGGGATGGCAATTTAACCCGAACCGTAGGAGTCCCGCCCCGCCCCGCCCCTAATGGGGCGGGTTTTAAAACCCGATTAATGAATTAGGAGCGGGTATGGGTTTAAGAAAAAACCCGTTTATTAAATGGGGCGGGTTAGGAGTTAGCTGAAATAAAACCGCCCCGCCCCGCCCCGCACCGCCCCGTTTAACTTATGCTTATATAAATATCCTTTATATGTATGTTAATTATAATTAAATTATATATATATATATATACACACACTCACACACTAAAAAAAATCTTTATATGTATGTTAATTTTGTAAAAGATTTAAGTGAAAATATGAATTGACAATTGGGGGATTGTCTCACTTATTGGAATACGAGCCATTGTATACCTCTAAGACTATAATGTAATATTTTTAATTTTACTATTTTTAAAATTAACGCAACCCGTAGGAGCCCCGACCCGCCCCGTTTATTAAATGAGGCGGGTTAGGAGTTAATTTTCAAAAATCCTAACCCGCCCCGCCCCGCCCCGTTTATTAAATGGGGCGGGTTAGGATTTTTGAAAACCCGCCCCAAACCCGCCCCGTTGCCATCCCTATATATACATACAATATTACACCCCGAGACATAGCTGCGGTGTCTACACACTCTTCTATCATGTTCTGTCGCATCCCTCATTTGCATAAAGGACTAAAGGTTTAGTCTCTCGCGAACCATCAAAACATAACACATATATTGGAGGCGAACATAGTCCCAAGCCAATGGGCTACGCACATACCTACGCACCCATACGGTCGTCATCACTATTGTTCTCGGGATAGCCCATAACTAGGTTACATGCTCTAGTGATACCAATAAATATCCCACCCGAAGGCTCCTCAAGGCATGATTATCCACAACGCGCAATCTCCGCTTGATAGCAAGCAGCGTAGGTATGTTATACACATAATAGATTATTCATCGAGCATACACACAGCTTAATATATGTACAATGGGTATTCTCGCAACCCAATTCTTTGAGTCTATAGATAGTATCATCGTCTCTACTATTCATATTAGTTCCACACTTTGACTTATCTTGCTAACATATACCTTTTCTCTAAGGCTCTATTACCCCGCTATATCCCAATGAATAGTCTCTCTCTCAACTCATTACTATCTAGGAATTTAAGTCATTCAATGATAGTGTAGGTTAATTTCTCTCACTTGGACCAACCTAGGAAGGTTCTAACTTATCCGGGCCAAAAATAAGTGTTTTCAAATCTTGTTAGAAGTCCAGGATTGTTATTTGAATGAACTTCTCACTTCAAACGAACTCAAAAATCTCGTTGGAATTCTTGTTCGAACGACCTGGGCAGGTCTTCGAACGAAAATTCCAAGGGGTCCGATGTTCATCCAAAGTTCATTTTTCCAATCTTTTCCCCATCCAAATTCATCTAAAATTCATCCCAACACCAAATCAATGATTATAAACTATCCCTAATCATAATAGGGTACTTTCTAACGTAGTTTAAATGACAAATCCTTACAAAATCATAGGGAATCTAAACTAATGTCTTCAATCTCTAAAAGTCCATTAATAATAAACCCATCATGAACAATCATTAAAAACCCTCAATTATTTCGTGATTATAACATAGAATTTCCAGATTTATCATTCCTATAATAGTGTTATTCATCTACATGCAAACCTATCTTCCAATTTCACAATTTAATGGCGATTCAGTCTCAAATTCATAGCATCAATGGTTATCTCATAAATTAGGTAATATGAAACATATATGCTCATAATTTTAGAAAGATAAACACTTGCCTTTTTGTGGATCACCAATTTTCTGGCTGAAACTGGTATGGAGTTGGTCCTCTCGTTACGATCTACGCTTTAGTGTAATTCTTGGTGGGAAATCTTGAGTTATTGGCTTAGTTCTCCTATGGGGTCTTATTCATCCTTGGTTATCTCTCTCTTTCACGCAGGTTGCAACTGACTGCAACCTCAACCCACGTTGCTTTTAATTAAAACCTACCCCAAAAATCCCAAAAGACCAAAATACCCCTCCGGGGTGTCGTTTTGGACTAAAATTCCCCGGAATCCAAATGAAATACCCGATTAGTGTTTTCTGACTATTTCGACCCTGTCGGACACACTGGCGTGCTCAAAATTGCCATACAAGTTACTTAAAAATAAATTATCCTTTTTAGCTCAATAAGGTAATACTGACGCGACTCACACGCGCATCCCAACTAAGTGTATTGTAACTGTCGTATATTTCACTCCCGGCCAAAATAATATTCTCATATTCATATATTACTTTACTCGTTAATTAATATTCCACGTAATTATTTTTGATAAATACTAACTCTCATCACGCTGGTAATTATTACAATCAAATCCGGATTAATTATAAATTAAATTTTCTCCCTTTAAATCAATTAATCCAAATTCCATAATTAAAATAAAATTCTAAAAAAATACGGGGTATTACATCAACCAGTTCGAGTGGCTCATATTTATAATTACAAGTGCCCTACAAATCTAAGTCTTTCTTTTGCTTATCGTCTATCTTCTTTGATCTTATCTCTGGAGTGGTAGAGTTATATTTGACTTGTATTTGGTCGTTCTAGGCTATGATTCTTCTTGATTCTGTGTAAGAAACTCCATGATATCCAGTCTTCTGCACCACCTCGAATTTTAGATGCCATATGTTATGCCAAGTGGTCTTATCGGCCAAATGTCTCTTTAATTTCCCTTCAGGATTAAGGTGATCGGTCTTTATCCCTTGTCGACCTAATCATGTCTCATGAGTTACACACGTGCTAGTGTGTGTTTCCTAAAACGTCATCGACAAACTAACACATTCCCCACTTGGGCATAGTGGGAGTGAAATCATTTCAGTTGATGCACATAATCCATATAGGAGGGGTTCCTTATTTGGATTTCGCTTTGTGAAACGCTCCACGCATGAACCTTTACGACGACGGGAGTGGACAGGCGTTGCATTTTTTTCCTTTCTTTTCTTTCTTTCTTTTCGTTGTTGGAATACTGATTTGGAAGGTTTAGTCGAGAATCACGTGATTGAGTAATTAAAGGGTTATTAAAGTGTGAGATAGAAACACAGTAAATAGTTATCTCCTCTGATGGATGGGAGGGAGACCTAGATAAGGAAGTCGGATTGAGACTTATGGTTATGCCTTGATGAGAAGTCCATTTAAAAAGGTATGTATATATATATGGGGATAAAGCATTTGTGGCATCTTACAGAAAGTAAATGCCCGATTAGTTCAATTTTCAGTTATTTGAAATGGTAAGACATAGAAGTAGAAGCGCATTGGTAGGGTTACGAGTTAGAATTTTAGCGGTCCCGATCATGTGTCTTAGACCGTTACATCTTGATGATCGACGAAGCGAGGTAGTAGTGTAACGGGAGGGTTCCTTATTTGGATTTCGCTTTGGCGAGACGTCCCACGTAAGAAACCGAGCAAATGTCAGAAGTTGAGAAAGGTCTTGGATACTTGGGATATAATTAGGATAATACTTATTACGATTTGAGTAGGATATACATAGACTTTAAGATTATTAGGACGTAAGGCCATTAGGGCATGTGATGTTGATTTAGGAAGGCAGTAGGGAGTTGACCACGAATAGGTTTATGGGTTAACTCTAAGGGGGATTAGGTCCCTAGAAAGAAGATGTTTGGAATCTCTAGTGATTCGAAAGGTTAGGCCAAAGGAGATGAGGCCTCTCTTAGGTAGAGCGTTACGTCGGTAACCTAATTTTTGGGGAGTTAAGAGGATGAGATGACTTTTACTCTAGCACTCGTGTTGTTAAGATCGAGAGTGGATTTAACGAACGAGTCTCTACCAGGAACGGGAAGCATTAATACTGGAGCATGGACCCATTGTTTATGCGTCTCACAAATTTAAACTCCGTGAGAAGTATTATCCTACGCTTGATTTAAAGTTCGTAGCGGTAGTATTCGCCTTAAAGATATAGAGGCACTACTTCCTGGGCAGGAAATTTGGTCTTTTTACGAACAACAAGTTGTTGTAATATGTTATTGGGGCAACATAGTTGGTGTTTAAAGTTCATAAAGGGATATCAATTGGACATTCCCTTTCGCTAAGGAAATGCGAATGGTGTAGTGGATGCGCCGAGTAGAAAATGGTGGGGTGATTAGCGAAGGCATGGAAAGCCATATGGAACGAGCTTACCAAGAGGACTTTACAGCGAGAGTATTCATGTCCGTGATTTACCAATTCACCTACTAGTGTGAAGAGAGTAGTGTGGAACGAATAAAGGGTATATCCCTAGACATTTTCATCGAATTTCTGGCATCGAAATGGTCATGATCCTATTTGAGTAAGTGTTGATCATTTGACCAAATCGCTATTTTTTTGGCCGAATGGGCGGGCCATTTTACTGTGGAGTATGCCCAGCTCTTCATGGTGGAGTAATGGAACTGTATGAGGTGCCTATCAATAGAGTGTTGGACCGAGACTAGATTTTCGTGTCAAAGTTTTGGTAAAGTTTCCAAAAAGCAATGGAAACCGAATTGAAGTTGGGTATATCCTACCACCCTAAAGTGGATGAATGAATGCAGAAAGTTAACCTAATGTCGAAAGGCATACCTTGGATGGGTGTGTTCGACTTAAAGGAAGGATGGGAGCAGTAGCTCTTACGAATCGAATTTTCGTACAAATTTGTATCATTTTTTTCCTAAGGATGTCACGATTTGTGGCCTGGTGTAGTCGCCTAAGTAATTCGCCTGCTCGTTGGATGGAACCAGCGGACAATATGTTCTTTGGACTTGGAGTGGTCCAGGAATATTTCTTTAATGATTGGGCTCTTTGAGCCGCATACTTTTAAGGGATACACCAATGCGAATAGAAGTTAAGTAGTGTTGGGGTTAAGCGATTAAGTGTTAGTGTAGTTATCCCCGAGGAAGGGTATAATGAGATTCAGGAGGAATGGCAACTTATGTCGAGTTATGTAGGTATATTCTTCCGTCGTAGAAAGGTAGGATCGATAGTTCATGAGGAACGATTTGGTGCTAAGTTAGAGCACGAAGAGTGTGGACTAAGATTGGAAGTGATGACCTTAGTCCGAGTCCAATGGGGACACCGTAATAACGAGGAGTTTGATAAGGATGAAAGAACTATAGTTTAGAATAGTGCACCCTTTATATGATTATAGGGTACGCCTGAATTTTGAGGGCAAAATTCGCTTCTAAGGGGGGGAGTATGTAACAACCCAGACTTTTGAGCGACTATTTTATATTATTTTAACCGATGGGATAATTTTATAAAATAGAGGAAGTTGGAGTAAATATTATTTCCCGTGATATTAAGGGATAATATTTACTATGTTTTGCCTATTTACCGTTATGAGAAGGTAAATAGCATTATATTGTGTTTTATTGCATCGTTGTACTTTAAACGACGGTTATGACTTATATGTAAGTTGGAGTATAATTAATAAATTAAAATGAATTTGGAACACAACAATATTATACGTTACTCCGAATGCCAAAATAGGGGGTGCGGTTGGTTTTAGAATAGTCGAGATAGTCAAAATAAGTGCCAAGTTGTATTTTTGAGTTCCGAGCACTTTTATCAGGTTATGACTCAATTATATAGTTACGAGTCATTTTAATGGTGTATTAAAATTTAAAGAGGGAAATTTATGTTTAAGACCCATTTAAGTCTCCCAAACTCCTTTTATTTCGCATTTCATGTCTTACACTTAGAGAGAGAGGAAGAGAACAGAGAGCATGGGAGAAATGGGAGAAAAGAGAGAAAAATGGAAGTTTGGAGCTGGAATCCGTTGCTATAGGAAGAGAATCCGAGACTACAAACTTGAGGTAAGTTTCCTACTTGCTAGATATTGATTTAATGTGATAAATTGCATGTATAGTTAGTTTTGGGATATTTAAACCATTTATGGGTTTTGGGGATTTTTGGTGTTTAATCCTTCAGTCTTAATTCAAATTTGATTTGAGGAATATATATTAGTTATTAGTTGTGTAGAAGTGATTTGAGAGAGTTATTAATTGCTGTTGTTGAGAGAAATTAAAAGATTTGGGTTTTGTGATTTTAGTGTTCATACAACCCGTAGCCCAAATTGGGCAAATTCTGCAAGGCCGAATCGATTCGCCAATGGGGAAGGTTATAGGTATGAGTTGGGCGAATCGATTCGGACCATCCGAATCGATTCGGGGTTATACAGAATGGTTGGGTCCTCTTGATAGAATCGATTCGGCTTAACCGAATCGATTCCCTTTCAAGACCGAATCGATTCGGCCAGGGCGAATCGATTCGGAATTACTGCATTTTAGGATGTTTTTTCTGCTTAGTTTTTATCCTTTTTCTTTTAGGTTCAAGGTTTAGGAACCTTACTTTGGGAAGTAATAAAGAGTTCTAGAGGGTTGTGTTGGGTAGACAAATACCCTAGGCTATCATGGGTATAAATGGGCTTATCCTAAGGTTAGTTTGGATAGGTTAATGTTCTGGTTGAAATAAGAAGTTAACCTAAAATGTATAGAAGGTAAAATGATAATGTTGAGACTTTTGGGAGACTATTATTGAGGGAGACTCACTTTGTTGATTGATGGTATTGTTTTGGTACTCTTGGAGACTAGTTTGAGGATAATGGCACTTCGGGCCTTAGGTCATTAATAAAATATGACTTTAAGCCTAAGAAATGCACATTCTAAAATTGGTATTCCATTATTGAAAATAGATGGTTTTGAGAATGTAAAATGTAAATGTTTTCAAATGGAAAAGAAATGATTTTCATAAAGGATAATTTACGTAAACACACCTCTCTAAATCGCTATCATAAGGGAAGTTGCGCGCATGAGGTGAAGTCCCCTGCCTAATGAATGAAGGGTGAATATAGTCCTCGGCCATATGACCTGTTATTGTATGTTTATTTTGCGCTAGTAGGGTAATTTCGGTTGTAGTTATGACTCACTCGCAAGGTATATGGCCACTTCCCGACATTGCGTTAGGATCCCAGGTTGTCTTGGTGATAGACCCTGGAAGTTGATAGCCATTTAGGGGCGCGCACAGTGCGGAAACCAGGACGGGCAGTCTTAAAAACGTTATATGATATAAAATATAACTATTTTAATAATGTGGGACATTATTGCTGTTAAAGCATTTTATGATAATAAAATGGCTTTAAATATATTTCCTGGATGGAAGAAGGGAAATGGGAAGTTATGATTTGGAAAAGCATTTTTTTATGATAACAAATTGCTTTAAATGTATTTCCTGGATGGAAGAAGGGAAATAAAAAGTTTTGAAATGAAATGAAATTGGTAAACATTTTGTAAAATGAATTGACATATATGTTTTCCTAAAGAGAAAAGGAATTGTGCATTTTAAATTGTGAATAGTTGATTTTATGTCTCCTTGAGTAATGTAGATGAGATCTCCCATGCTTATATGATCATTGAGCATTAGCATTGATATTGCGCTAGGTTGTGCTTCTAGAATTAGAGGTGAAAATATTTATGTTTAATTGTGAGAGATAGTTGCGTTCATAACTGTCATGCATTTTGGTCACATGGTAATCATATTAAACCGGGCCCTGACATGCAACTCCTTGTTCGTTCAGGTGCTCTACCGCAAGGACACCCGTATTGACCTTTCCCTTACAGTTGTCCTAGAGCTATAGCAGTTTGCGGATGTTGTAGGATACTTGATATAGACTCTTCTTCCCATTGTACCTTAGTTATGTTCATTTTATTTATTCGGGCGTGTTGCCCATGCATTGTACTCATTTATTATAATGTGATATTTAAATTATAATACTCGGTGTAACCTGTTTGTATTAGTATGTTGACCGACAACTTATTCGATTATTGCTTTATGCATTTTTGTTATATTTTTACCCGTTGATTTTTGGTATCCACCATTTTTGCAAGTTGGATTGTCTAAGCGTTTTTCTTTTAACTTAAAATTTTTAAAATTTGACAGTCCGTTTTCTAAAATGATTGGTGGTCATATCGTACTATTATTTTAACGACATTGATGCTAAGAATGGACCATCTATGATTCCTGTGATTATTAGAGTATCGGTCTGACCACCTCATATTTTTGTAGGCGGGTTGTGACACAGTTCCGATTCAGTTTTCAACTGCATGGTAGAGGGTTAGGTATGCTTTTTAGAGGGCACATCCCCCAGAGTTCTCGAGCGGTTCTGATATTGTCATCGCAAGTCAATGAAAGAAAGACATCCAGGGGCATCTTCGCATGTATGAGTCTACCGACATTCAGAGACAGTTACTAGCTTCCTATAAGATACTGGAGGCCGCTTTACACCTTGGAGGAGAGGTATAATAAGATGGTACAGAGTTTTTGGGTGCGGTTTGACCGTAAATACTTTCCTTCCATCGTACAGACTGAGATGAGGCAGAAACTATTGAATCCCAAGCAGGAAAGTATGACTGTCGTGGAGTATGAGGAGGAGTTCATGTGACTGATTACTATCGTGCCAAATAAGGCACCTACCGAAGAGAAGAAGATTCGGATGTTCATGGATGGATGGATTGACCTGGAGTACTGACCAGGACCACTTCTTCCATCAGTAGGGGAGCAAATGAGCAAGGGAGTCCATCCAGTAAGGCCGAACAGGAGGTAGTACTGCCAGTGGGGCACCAACAGCTCAGGGGCAAGTCCGTCAGGGTAAGCAAAGTTCCCAACAGGAGGACCATGCTAAGCAATTTCGATCGAGTGATTCTAAATAGGGATATGGGGGTTATAGACAGGTCCAATCGAGTTAGCAGCAGGTCTAACATAGGCATCAACAGGTCTAGCAGGGCCAGTGAAGGGGCAACAATCGCCAGCAGGGCCAAGGCCAATAGGGGCAGAGGGGAGGTAACTTTAGCGACAGGTGTTTTTTTTGTGGCAAGACTGGCTATAGGAAATAGGATTTCCCAGACAAGGGAAGGTTCCCCCAGCAACAGTGAGCCCAGCAGGATCCCCAGAGACCCATCCTTCCCGCCGCCCTACCGGTAGTGGCACTAGTCCCAGCTTTGCCCGCACCCCCGATTCAGTAGGAATAACCCTACCCATCACTTGGAGCTAGCAACAGTCATATTTTCCCTACGCATTTAGAGACACTACTTGTTGGGGGAGAAATTTTGCCTGTTCATAGACTACAAGTCACTACAATACTTGTTCACTCAGCGGGAGTTGAACATGCGTCAGCACAGGTGGCTGGAGTTTGTGAAAGATTACTAGTTCGAGATACAGTACCACCCGGGGAAGGCTAATGTAGTTACTGAAGTGTTGAGTCCTAGAAATTTTCCTAAGTCATATTTTCAATATTACCAAAATAGGCCAAACCAATTTTAACAAATTAAACGATGACTTGAATTAAATTAACATATACCCAAATTTAAATTAGCACTAATTTAAGTAAGTAGTGATTTAAACCAAATTTTATATTTTTACCTAAGCATGCATCTAAGGTGAATTTTGCAAAAGATAAAATGAATAAATAAATCACTACGCTGCGATGTACGAGGAAAAACCCAGAGCGGGAAAAAATCTCGGACGTCCCTAGCCTTAAGTCCACTAAGTATGGTTTTACAATTATAAGACAGATGACTTACTTCCTCGACTCGACTCCTTTCAAGCCTCGACCCGTCTTCTTGTAAACACCTTTGCCTAGTCGACAACCTCGGAACTCCACCAGAAATTTGAATTTCACCAATGAGGCTTTGGAACAACCGTCAACCACACATAGTGCCTTTCACCATGTGAGAATGCCGCAGCAAAACAACGAACTTCTTCTTTGAGGGATTTAGAAGAAAACCCAAACGAACTCTTCAACTTGGTAGAGTAAAACCGGTTCCAAACACTCCAAGAAAGATATTTATATGGAAACTTGGAATAAACAATATGGGTGTAAACCAAAAGTGTTTTAGGGTGGTTTTCTTGGAAAGTAAAACACTTAAACCATGAACCTTTTCATAGAAAAGTTAAACTCTCAAAGTTCTCTTTGGGAGATGCAAGAATATGAAAAAGTTAGTTTGAAAAGGTTGGTTGCCGCACATATTAAGTCTGTCAAAAGTTAGTGGGATAGAGGTGAAAAACTGCTAAAAACTGCCAAATAATTTTCCTGCCGGAAATCTCGTTCGAACGAGATTTTCGTTTGTAAGAAGTTTCGTTCGAACGATACTTCTAACAAAGTTCCAGTGGCCATAAAGTAAACATGGTTGGCAAACTCGTTCGAATGATATTCTCATTCGAACGGCAATTTTGAACGAACTTCCAAAACGCTTAAAATTTAATTTTTAACCCAGAAACTTTATTTTAAAGTTTTAAAGAAACCTTCTGAAAATAAACCTCAGTTTAAAATAAAAGTACACCCAATTAAAATTATTCCAAGCTCCTATATAAATATGTAATGCATTCATACCTTAGGAGTAAACGGAACACATGTTGTAGACGTTGAAACGAGGCACAACAAACTCGACATTTGATGAAGCTTTAATCTTGGCCACTACGTCTTCAACTAACACGTCATAGGCTTGAATGGATAAACTTGAACTCTATCCTATAACTCAAATGTTTTTATCCGAAATTGAGCCAACACTGCATTGAGACTCAATCGGAGACTTGTGTCCTTACAAATCTCCCCCTTTGGCTATTCCGGGACAAAAACCAACGAAAATCTTAAAGGGTCGTCAAGCTCTAGTAGACTTAAAACAATTCCCACCAAAAATAAAAAATACTAATACATAGCTTGACTCAAAAACCCAAGGATCAATATCTTTGTCGACGATGAAAGTTTCCATTTAGAAGAATTCCTACACACTTAAGCAAACAATTAAATGCATAGGGAAGAAGAATATTAAATGCGTATAAATTAAATACTCCCCCTAAATTAATTCTCCCCTTTATCAACTGTGATCAACCTAAGAAGCTAGCGCTCTCCCCTAAGTTAAATATCCTTAACTTAGATAATATTACAATAGGATTAGATACCATCTCCCCCTATCATTCTCCCCCTTTTTGTTCAGGAATAGACAAAGGTGATAGAATTAATAAAAGTGCATACAAAGTATAGAACATGAAAGCATATAGGCAAAAAAATCATAACTAATCCACACAAAGAATAAAGGATACCGACAAGATGCAAGAAAATGATACCAATATGATACATAAGGTATTAAGCATGTGATATCAACAAAGAGTGCAACAAGATAGATACCAATCATGAAGTAAAAGCATAGATGGACTAGAAAGTAAGGCAAAGACTAAAAAATAAACAATATCAAATATATGTATACATAATATATACCAAATTGACACGAGTATACATATATAGATATAAACACCAAATTGGCACACACAAAAGATAATATGATTCTTCCACACTCTTATAGCATAAATGTGTCATATGGAAACGGAAGTAAAGGGGTGTGAACTAGCAACAATTAAATTTAGACTCAATCACTTAAAATATGTTCACGCTGTTCTAATTTGATTGCAAACTTCATCACATTTGAATATAACCTCATGTGATAATATAAATTGAACTCAATGAACAAACATACACAATGCATACAAGCCTAGAGTTTTGATGATTCTACAAACTAATAGAGTCATGATATTGAAAGTACAACTAGGATAAATGGACATTGTGCAAACCGTTGATATACCATCCAAACTCCCTTAATTTAAGCATATTAAATAATCTTTTGAATGAATAAATCAACTAAACAAAATACGCCTTGGCAAATACCTTCTTTTAATGCCATTATAATTTTAGGCCTTTGGACCACGTATTTCTTTTAGGTCCAAACAAACGATGGCTTACTCGCAAAGGATGATTATTCCTTTCTAAGACCTTTCCCGTGCACATTTATATACATCATTTTGATATCTCACACAAATCTCACGTGCAATGAATTTTAACATGCACTAGTCCTCCTAGGTCACATAATATGTAGATGACTAAATTGGTAGGAGAACACCTCACAAAGCTCAAATATACATATGAAGTTAAAATTTCCAGTGAGCTCGTGCATGTGTGAATTGAGGCATATAAAAATAGAATCCATTATAACAACACAAAACCCAACTACTCCATGTAAGCATGGTAAAGAAACATAATAAGGATTGACAATCTAAACCAAAACTTCTAGCCACATGGAAGCGAAATAGAAGGGATTCTAACACAAGTGTATGCCACATAGAGTGTGTCAAACTAAAATACAAAAAAAAATATTTTTGAGTTTTTGAAACTTTTTGAACCAAAAAAAATTTACTCAAAAGATACACAAAAATCATTTGTACTACTCATTAAGCCTAAATTATAAAGAATGACACACAAATGATAAACAAAAATCTTTTGTATTTTTTATTTAATGCAAACCAAAATGAAGGAAGTATAATACAAAAGATAAACAAAAATCATTATTCTAGCATGTGATTAAGCATGGAGCCTAAACTAGAAAAATTATTAAACAAGCATACATTTATCATGATAATCTAGCATGAGGTACAAAAGCTAAAGTACGCGAACAACTAACACATTCAACCTTTAGATTTAGCAAGGGAGGAAGCATGTGAAAGTAAATGAGAATCAAAAATCCTATTTTGTAAAGCAACTAAGTCTGATCTCCTAATCTAAACTAATCACGAATGACTATCTAGGGGTGTAGGAATCTTGGCTACCTCGGTTGCCTTACATAGGGATTTTCTAAGACCTCGTTTAAGATCAAAACAAAATTTCTTAAGATGACCTTTTCGACCACAATGTGAGCATCTAAAGACTCGGAGAAAAGACTTACCTAAGGAGTGATCTCTTAAGGTTTTCCTAGTCGATTCTCCTAAAACATTGGTTTTGGATTTGTGAGTTGATTCATTACAAGTATCGAAGCCTAAACCACAAGTGATATTTTTTATTTGGATCGTGCCTAAGATTTTATCTATTTTTTCGGACCTACATTCCAAATCAAATTTGAATTTACTAGAGTCTTTTAATTTTTCTTCTAATTCTAAAATTCTAGACTCTAATACAAAATTTCTCTCTTCAAACTCTAGAATCTCCTTTTTCATTGATTCCATTAAACCTCTAAGGCTATCTCTCTCATCTTCTATATATTCAAGATTCTCTCGAAGAGTCCTCTCACGTATCCTAAGGTCTTCAACCAACACACAATCATCAATGACCTTGACACGCTCTCTTAAATTCTCTTCGAACTTCAAATTAGCTCTTTTTAATTTCATAGATTTTTCATATAATTTTTGAAAAACATTTTGAAGTTCCCTCACATCAACCTCTTCTTCATTTTCACTCTCTCTTTCTTCTCCACTCTCACTACCATCATCTTTTATAGCTTCACAAACAAGGGCCTCAGAAGTGTTATGAATTAAGATGTCATTATTGGATGATTCCTCACTATCACTAACATAACTAGCAATGAATGCGGTAAAGTTTCTCTCAATGGGGGACTCGTGTCCCTCTTCCTTATCACTATCACTAAGGGTTGCATTGTAGGAAATTGGTTTCTTACCCTCTCTCCTTAGTTTAGTGGAGCACTCAAAAGCCCTATGTCCATACCCTTTACAACCAAAACACTTATCTCACTCGTACCTATTTACATTTTCATTAGAAGTTTTAAGGATCTTCTCGGCTTTGTCATGCCTAGATTTTTCAAATTTCTTAAAATCATTTTTAAATTTATGTTTGTTAAATTTAAGAAATTTTTGAAACTTTCTAGCAAACATAGCCATATTCTCCGAGTCACTATCACTTTCACTCTCTACTACTTATTTTTCCTCCTTTCGAGCTTTCAAAGCAACGCCCTTCTCAATTTTCTTTTCGATTTTGGAGGGAAACATGTCTAGTTCATAGGTTTGTAAATCACCTACGAGCTCTTCTAATTTCATAGAGGCTAAAGTGGGTAAAGAATTTAACACGGTCACCTTTGGAATAAACCTATCGGGTAGGGACCTTAAAATTTTCTTTACTACTCAGTTGTCGGGTATTTTCTCTCCCAAATTAAAAGTTGAATTAACTATATTGAAAAGTTTAGCATAAAATTCATCAAAAGTTTCTTTTTCATTCATTTTGATAGTTTCAAATTGAGTGGTGAGGTTTTGGAGTTTTGAAGCTTTAACGACACTAGTTCCTTCATGAGTGAGTTGTAAAATATTCGCTTCTTTAGCGGTTTCACATGTCATAATGCGTTGGAATTCATCCGGTGTGACCGCGCTAAACAAGGCATTTAAACCTCGAGAATTAAAATTAGCAAGTTTAAATTCATTCTCACTCCATCTATCGGCGGGTTTTGGAACACGCTCAATATCTACCAAATGTGTAGGTGGGGACCACCCGTTAACAATAGACAACCAAACCCTCTTGTCGATAGATTTTAGTGTCGATTTCATCCACGCTTTCCAATACGCGTAATTAGAACCATCGAAAATAGGAAATTTTGAAAATGGGGAAAAATCCATTTTAGCCAAAAATATTTAAAGCATCTTAAACGCAATAATTTAGCGATCCCGCTCTGAAAACCACTTGTAGAGACCGAATACCCCGATTATAAATCTTACCACGAAAATTAATTCAATTTCCTTTTAAGATGAAGAAGCGAGATGGTTCAAATAAACAATTACATAAACACAAAATTTTAATTTCTTTCAAATTAAAATTAAACCAAGTGAAATTAGATTAATCAACAAATACATATTTCACTTAAACAACTTAATTCAATCCAAGTCCTAGAAATTTTCCCGAGTCATATTTTCAATATTACCAAAATAGACCAAATCAATTTTAACAAATTAAACGATGACTTGAATTAAATTAACATATACCCAAATTTAAATTAGCACCAATTTAAGTAAGTAGTGATTTAAACCAAATTTTATCTTTTTACCTAAGCATGCATCTAAGGTGAATTTTGCAAAAGATAAAATGAACAAACAAATCACTACGCCGCGATGTACAAGGAAAAACCCACAACGGGAAAAACCTCGGACGTCCCTAGCCTTAAGTCCACTAAGTGTGGATTTATAATTACAAGACAGATGACTTACTTCCTCGACTCGACTCCTTTCAAGCCTTGACGCATCTTCTTGTAAACACCTCCGCCTATTCGACAACCCCAAAACTCCATCGGAACCTAGGATTTCACCAATGAGGCTTTAGGAACAACCGTCAACCACACATGGTGCCTTTCACCATGTGAGAGTGTCGTAGCAAAACAACGAACTTCTTCTTTGAGGGATGTAGACGTAAATCCAAACGAACTGTTCAACTTGGTAGAGTAAACCCGGTTCCAAACACTCCAAGACAGATATTTATATGGAAACTTAGAATAAACAATATGGGTGTAAACCAAAAGTGTTTTAGGGTGATTTTCCTGGAAAGCAAAACACTTAAACCATGAACCTTTTCATAGAAAAGTTAAACTCTCAAATATCTCTCTAGGAGATGGATGAATATGAAAACGTTAGTTTGAAAAGGTTGGTTCCCGCACATATTAATTCTATCAAAAGTTAGTGGGGAAAAAGTAGTGGGATAGAGGCGAAAAACTGCTAAAAACTGCCAAATAATTTTCACGCCGGAAATCTCGATCGAACGAGATTTTTGTTCGAACGAAGTTTCGTTCGAACGATACTTCTAATGAAGTTCTAGTGGCCATAAGGGAAATATCGTTGGAAAACTCATTCGAACGACATTATATTCTGGTTCGAACGAAAAACTTGTTTGAACGACAATTTTGAACGAATCCAGAAAGCTTAAAATTTAATTTTTAGCCCAGAAACTTTATTTTAAAGTTTTAAAGAAACCTTCTGAAAATAAACCTCAGTTTAAAATAAAAGTACACCCAACTAAAATTGTTCCAAGATCCTATATAAATATGTAATGCATTCATACCTTAAGAGTAAACGGAACACATATTATAGACGTTGAAACGAGGCACAACAAACCCAGCATTTGACAAAGCTTTAATCTTGGTCGCTATGTCTTCATCTAACACGGCATAGGCTTGAATGGATAAACTTGAACTATATCCTATGACTCAATTTTTTTGTCCGGAATTGAGCCAACACTACATTGAGACTCAATCGGAGACTTGTGTCCTTAAAAAGGTGAAGTGGAAAGAGTTGGGACATCAAGATGCAGTGGCCTGATCCTTTATATCCGTCACGATAATCATGCCATAGATTGTTACTAAGGTGACCCGAGCCCAAGACAATGATACATTTTTCCAAGAACAGATTGTACGAATTCTAGCTGAAGGCACGGGGTCCTACTCAGTGAGTTCAGATGGGGGTTGACGATTTAATGGGAAACTAGTTGTCCCAAAAGGGGAGGACCTACATCATGAAGTGATGACAAAGTCGAATGGATCTCGATTTGTGGTACATATCGGAGGGGATAAGATGTACCAGGATATGAGGCGACAGTACTGGTGGAGTGGAATGAAAAAGGACATTGCATAATTCATGTCCAAGTGTGCCAGCAGTCAGCTAGTAACGGTGGACCATCAGAGACCGTCATGATTACTTCAGCCGCTGGAGGTCCCTATGTGGAAATAGGAGAGCATTTCCATGAACTTCATCACTAGGTTGCCTTCCTAACAGAGGGGTTACGATTCTATATGGGTAGTGGTGGATCGATTGACCAAGGTAGCTCATTTTTTGCCGATGAGGATAGACTACACTACAGGACAGTATGCCAAGTTATTTATTGCTCATAGTGAGGTTGCATGGGGTGCCCCTGGATATCGTGTCTAACAGAGACCAGATTTTTATGTCGCGCTTCTGGGAGAGCTTTCAGGAGGCTATGGGTACCAAGATGTGATTGAGTACTGCGTATCACCTGCAGACAGACGGACAGACTGAGCGTACAAATCAAATGCTAGAGGATATGCTACGCATATGTGTCCTTAATTTTGGAGGGGGTTGGAAGCAATACTTTCCACTGGTGGAGTTCGCTTATAATAACTCCTACCAGTTTACGATTGGCATGGCCCGGTTTGAGGCATTGTACGGTAGACCTTGTCGTTCTCCCACTTGTTGGATAGACGTGGGGGACAATATGTTACTTGGTCCAGAGGTGATTTAGGAGACGTCAGCCAGGATTCAGTTGATCAGGAGTCGCATTATGGTAGCCAAGTACAGGCATAAAAGCTACGCCAATACAAAGCAGTCCTTTAGGGAGTTTAACATGGAGGAATAGGTTTTACTGCGAGTGTCTCCTATGAAAGGAGTGATGAGGTTCGAGAAGAAAGGGAAATTGGCTTCGAGGTACGTAGGACCATTCCCCATTATCGAGAGGATCGAACCGATGGCATATAAACTTGGGTTACTGGATCACTTGCACCGTATTCATGATGTGTTCCACATCTCATCATTGAGGCGATATCTTCGGGATGAGTCGGCCCACACCCATATTATTATTGAGGTGTTTGACTTGTCGCCCGACAGCTTTTATGAGGAAAGACCTGTGGCTATCCTAGACTGCAGCGAGAGCAAATTGAGGTCAAATTTAGTTCCACTTGTCCGGGTTCAGTGGGAGCATCAAAATTTAGAGGAATCTACTTAGAAGCGAGAGGAGGATATACGCGAGAAATATTCAGACTTATTCTTGCCACATATGCTTTAAATTTTGAATTTCGGGGCGAAATTCCATTATTAGGGGGGAAGTATGTATCACCCCTTTTTTATTATGATAAATAATTATGGGATTTATTATTATTATTGGATTAATTAAATTAAAATTGTGAAAATTAATTATTAATTATTAATTAATTTGGATTAAAAATAAATATTAACTAGTATGCCAAGGGTTAATACTTATGTTTACAATTATGGAATATTACTGTGTGAATACGTAATACGGAATTATGAAATTTTATAAATTGTCAAGAGTGGGAAATACGATAGTTTGGTACATTAAGTCAGGACGTGCGTGTAAGTCGTATCGGGACTAATTTAATGGATTAATAAATTATTTTTAAGTAACTCATATTGTAATTTTGAGCATGCCATTGAGTCTGAAACAGTCGAGATAGTCAGAAAACTCTACCCGGGTATTATATTTGGACTCCGGAATATTTTTAGGCCTAACCGGAACCTCGTATTGGTATTTTTGTCCTTTGAATTTTGGGGGAAATATTATAGACGAAAATTAGGAAATTAAATATAGATGTACGTGGGTTAGAGGGGAGTTATCAGTTCTAATCCTACAAGAGAAATAAGATATAGGCACAGACGAAGGAAGAAGAATCCATAGGAGTTCTTGTTGCATAACTCAAGAACACACACCGAAAATCCCACCAAAGTGTAGATCGTGAGACGAGAAACACATTTATACCAACATCACCAGGAGATCAGGCCTTTGAAATTGAGGCAAGTGTTTAATCCTTGCAAAATTGTAGAAACAATCATGTTCATGTTAGTATAGATATATAATACTCATTTATGGTTCATAAACTTTGATGAAATTGGAGGCTTAAGGACATCAATTAAAAATCTGGAATCTAATTAGGATCAATCCCTCATGTATGTAGGTTAGAGATCAAGAATTGATGATTAATTATGATGGATGAATCTGGCTTTTATGTTCTTGTATAGAAAGCTGAAGAACTAGGGTTTATTTTATTAATTTGGGAATTTTCACAATTTATTAAGGTTTATGCATGATTAAGATTCTAGGATGTTAGATATCATTCCTACATGTTAGACTAATGTTTGGAAGTGATTGTTGACAGTTGGGAAGAAATATGTAGAGGTTTTAGGTTAGAAAAAGGTTGGAAAATGAAGCAAGTATCATAATGGAGACGACAATGTCTCGTTCAAACAAGATGCAGGGTCGTTCGAATGACCTGTTGATTCGTTCAAACAAAACCAGTTCTAGTTCGAATGAGAGGTCCCAGAAAACCCCAGAAAATTCCTATTTTTTCCCAAATCGTGGTACATAGTTAGTTGAGTGAGGAAAACTGCCATTTACTGATATTAGCTTAGTGCAGAGTTATTTGGGAAGCATTCCTAGGATAATACCTTAAGGATTGGATAGGTGAATTAACCTTGGAAATTTCCAAAGTGTGAATAATCGAGTTAATTTCATAATAGGTAGTAATGATAAGTATACTACGTGTAGAAATATAAATTTTGGTTGGGTTAATACCTAAATTTTATTAGGGCTTGGGGAATGCCTATTATTATATGATTATTATTATTATTATTGTGTGTAGAGCATACCTATGCTGCGTGCTATCAGGAGGAGGTTATCGCGCAGTGTACAGTCTTATCATGGGTGACCCGATGTGGGGGATCTTTGACGTGTACCCAGAGCATATGAACTTGGATACGTGCTACCTGAGACGTAGGATAGTTCGACGGATGAATGGGAGCATAGGTATGTGCGTGACCCATTTGGTTGGTGAGTATGCTCGCCTCCAATATTCGTGCTGTGAGATTTATGGTTCGTGAAAGATGTCGAGTCAATTTCCCTTTACACAGTGAGCGATGCATCAGGACACCATAGCAGAGTTTGCATTTCTCCAAGTGGTCCTAACCAAGGGGCGCAGGATTTGTATATATATGTATAGGGAGGATGTGACTATATGTATATATGCACATATATTTGTGAATAATTATAATATGTGAAATTAGCAAACTTCTAAATGTTGGTAAGCAAAGTATTTTCAGCGGATAAAAGAATTAATATCATAACAGTGAATGTAATACACGGTTAATTGGAATAAATGGACTTAATATCATATTGTATGGGTGATACGGGTTACTCCTTTGAAATATATTTAGAAGTATTAGTCTATAATCTAGTTCGGAACATTATGAATAATTAGGTTAGGATAGACGTACGTTAGGCGTGCACAATAGTGGAGAGGTGAGAATCTCATGTGAGAGTTCGAAACTATCATTGCACATAATAATTGCATCATTTCAGTTTTACACACTTACTAAAACAAATAATTTTTACACATCGGGCTCTGACCCGTTTCTTAATATTCTTCTCTCTTTTGCTATATATATATTTTTTATCAGGTGCTTAGCCACAGGGTTACCAGACTTAGACGCGTGGATCACTTAGCAAGCTGCATTATTTATGGGAGTTGCAGGCCTTTGCACTTAGACGCTTCTATCACTTCTTTCCACTCTATTCAGACATTCCTTTTAGGTCATGTTTCGCCCCTTTCTCAGTCATTTATTAGCGATTGTACCCAGTTCATTTTAGTATTTTATTTCTATTACACTTGAGGATAATATGGTTTGGTGGTTTGTGAATTTTAACTGGAATGTTTTATCCAATCCGATTTATTTCAGTATGTGATTCATATCCAGTATTTATTTTATTCTTGTGGAATGTGAGTAGCTTATATTTTAAAGAATGGAAAGTTATTAATGGATTAATTGGGTAGAATTAAACGGGAAAATGTTTTGACACTTAGCTTAATGATTTATTAGGTGATTAATAATATTAAATATTTTTTACAGTGATGCTAAGAATGAACCCACCGAACATTCTATTTTAATTTTAATAAAGGGCTGATCAGCAGTATTTAATTAGGCGAGGTGTCACACTACCTACATATTTATGTTTTGAATTTGTTTATTACATATACTAGATATATGTATGTTATATTATTGGCATGAGATAGTCAAATGTGTAGAGACTTTTGATATAATAATGTTATTAATATATTTGGTTATTTATTGATACAAACCATAGGTTCGAGACTACCACATAACTTATGTTTTATAATGAAAGATATGAACATAAAGATGAGAAACGAAAGATTAAAGAATGAAGATGTAAATATTTGATCATATGGGTTCGAGTTTTAGAACCGCATATTACTTTAGGTTGTTTGGGTTGGGATAAAACTCAAAAGATATTAAAATGCTAGAGGCAGATGCATATTTATGATTTATCCTAATTTAAGATATACTTTTATTCTTTATAGACTTGTTGTTAGCATCTTGGATTATAACATTTTCAAGACTTAGGCCCCGAGAGCCGCATCCATGATCGATATTGTTGATTGTCGTCCCATCATGGTTTAGATTCTAAGGATGTAGGTGTCTTTGTCCTGCATATTAATTCCATTTTATTCTTATCATTCAGATTTTAGCTTTGAGGGATTTATGTGATCCTTTACTCTCGTTGTGTTTTGAGAGTGTTTACATGTACAATTGATGTTATAGTTGGTTGTATGTTATTTCCCGTTTATTTTATCTGGGTTTTTTATTTGTTCAGTTTCTGTTATTTTGTTATGCTGAGAATGTTACCAAATGTTTTTTATTCCCGTGATTTTTGTATTGGACTTAATCAATCTATTTATCGATTTTGCGGGGTGTCACAATTGGTATCAGAGCATTCCAGGTTCTAGTCTCCTGGGGATCTTAAGTACATTCACCTTTTCGTGTTGCAATCTTTGACGACTTTATAGACTTACCGTTTAGAGTTCATATTCTCTATAAAGACGACCATTTATGGGGGTTTTGACGCGACTCAAAAAGTGTCTCTAATGTGCGTTCACTCTAGGCTCAAGTACAAGCCTGTCGCGTTAGTAATAAACCTGATAAGTCGGGATCGTATCCACAGAGAACTAGGACAACGAAGTTGTAACGACGGGAAAGATGAATGAATCCTAACTCTGACTCTAAAAAGAAAGGAAAAATGATTTGGTTTTGAGAATGACTATACTAGATGCAATTATGAAATTATGAAAAGGTGCAATTATACAAAATTACCTAAAATACTGATGAAGACTGATTTAAAACTTTAAACTATGTGATGAGAAAAACAGGACGAGAATACAATCCCCAACACTAGTGTATTGCGGTTATAATACTAATCGTAAATTTACATGATTAATTAGACCCAGAATTTAGTACTCCCAAGCATTACGTATATGAAGTTCAATCCCGCATTATACTTAATCTGAGGACGAGTAAATCGGTATCACGATAGTTACACTTAAATTGTATTCTAAATCATTCCGGTTACTCAAAAGCAAACGAGATCTCAAGATCTACAATTGTCATGTCCCTACGCAATACGATCGTTATCAATCACCAAATTCAGAGGATTAATGTTATACACATGCAACTAACACATCAGGCTCGGTTCATGTATCCCGACCTTAGAAAATCTAGCCTAGCATGCTGAAAGTAATGAAAACAGTTTTTGATTTGCAGAAAACCATGATTAAACTAAGGAAAACTTGTGGAATGATGTAGAAAGGAATTGAACAGAGGAAATTAACTCTTAATCTTACCAAAGCAGTAATAGAAGCAATTAAGAATACTTGTAATCAAAGAATTTCTGAATAATCTTCAATATTGGAATCGAAATTGTAAACTCTATTTAAACTAGGGTTTCTGAAAAAGAATTGAAAATTCTATTAATTTTCCCTACAAATAATGACGATAAAACGGGTTTATATACCCTACAAAAATTCAGGAGTTTTAGCTGCACTAGGACTCTCCATTAGAGAAGGATAGAATTTCAAATCTCGATAGCTTAGGCGGATCGGTCTGCCTGGAAAGCGGATCGGTTCTTTTAATTTTTTGGCAGACCGGTCCGGGGTGGACCGGTTCTTTTATTTTTCTTCCTTCTTTGGTTTGCTTTCGATCCGGGGTCCTCTGGATTGTTGCACAGCGGACCAGTCCGGGGCTACTGCAGACCGGTCTGCCTATTTGACTTTTTTCTCAACTTCGACTGCTCATATCTTTCACATCGGGATTCCGATTGAGGTGCCGTTTCTTCCTATGTGCTCGTGAGATTGATATCTTCAACTTCTCTTTGGGTACCTCATCCGAATTTCAGGTAGAAATTACACTTTTACCCTTTTGACTTTCCTTCTTTTCGTTTCTCAATTCTTCCAGTTTCTTTTTTTCTTTCTTGACATCAAATACCTGTAAAATCAATACGAAATACCAGAAACTCGGTGTACTCGTTAGGATAAGTCAGTAGCAAGATTATCAGATAAATTCAAATCGATTACGTTGTTTGAGATGCTAAAAGTAACTAAATTAAGGGATAAATTGGGAAGAATTTATGCCTAATCAAACCCCCCTAACTTAGAACTTTGCGCGTCCCGAGCAATGTAAAAGAATCCTAGCACGGCTCAATTCTTGAAAAATATTTTATTGGGATAGAATACCTTTTCGCGGGCAAGCGATTGCATTTAGCTTATGCAACAAGCCTTTAAACCCCTAGATTACCCTAGTAGGACGAGTTGTGTCCCGTGAGGGTTTGCAGTGAATATACCCACAAAATTTGACTCAAAGAAGATTCAAAATATGCAAAAATTGTACAATTCAAACTTTTCCAGAAAATAGTCATCATCAAGTCATATCTACAAGTCTCAAATCATAGTGCGTGTGTGCAAAGCCAGAAATATAACCGTCAAATTCCACCGATTGATCATCACGTTACTTATCCGAAAATTCGTTTTGATTTTAACTTCTCACGGAATGCTCTCTCAAACGAATCACTCGGAATGTGGCTATTCTCTCGGTATGCATGATAAAAAGAGTAAATATAATGGACGCAAAGTCACGCATACAAGTAGAAATACGGAAATTTAATAGTGATAGGATCTCATCAACGGAATACAGTTTAAAAATGGCAACATTGCCTCTTTTCCGCGTATTCAATCTCTTTTATTATCGTTTGGTGTATTAGCTCTCCACGCGGTAACCATTTTCGCAATTTAGACTCGGTTAGGACTTTTTTGAGTTTTAAGGTATCTGGGGTAAAATGACAATGGTAGGAAGGATTGGAATTGGAAAAGTCATTTATGATGTCCATTTGTGCTTTTTTTCGGCTATTGCTCATTTTTTTCTTCTTTTTCTATTTTTTCTGTTTTCACTTCTTTTCTTTTCTTTCTATTTTTGTTGAGCATATCTATTTTTTCTTGCCCCTTTTTATGCACTTTTGGACTTAAATTCTATATTTTTCCATTTTTCGCAAATCCGAACTATTTGGTTTTTTCGGGTTGTCAAACGAAAGGAAAAAGTTTATTTGGCTCAATTTGGGTTACAAAAGGGGGTAATTTTATTCACTACTTTTTCTGGCCAATAATTTTGCGTGACAAACGAGGACCTACTTCATTTCCAAAATACCAATTGCGTTACCATATGCGTTTCAAGATGAACTAAGTTTAGAGATCAATTTTGGCACATTTTTCAAAGCAATATCACACACGATTTTCATAACCGATCAAAATGAAAGGATTGAGATCCACGACGACTTTTTAGGTGCTAAAAATAACTTTGAGTTAACAATTAACTCGGATTGATTTAAAACTCGCAAAAAATGATAGGCTCAAATCTCACCGGGTTTGTTAATCTCCGCACTTATTCGTTATGTCGTTAATTTTTGCTCAATTTCCATCTTTGGTCAATTTCGGCTTTGTGTATGTTGAATTTTACAACTTAAGACTTCAATTCGACTTTTAATGATATTTTTGAAAATTTTGAATTCCAATTTTTATTTATTTTGAACAAAAATATTTTGGGGTTTTTCAAAATTTTATGATTTTTTTAGAAATTTTTGAACATTTATGTGGTTTTAGACATACGCACTTGTGACCCCCCCTAACTTAGATTTTTGCATTGTCCTTAAGCAAAAATGGACTAAAATCTAAATAAGGAAAAATAAGAAGTGCGATAAATAAAACAAACAAATGGAGAAAATGCAAATTTTATAGCAAATAAGACTGTGGTACAATTACAAGGAAAAGCATACACCCAAGTGAAACAGGAAAAGTACATAAAAACTGCCACACACACATATACAGCTTCACTGGGGTGGGGGTGGGAGGAACCGGGCGCGTCGGGGCCATAGGGGTCATAGAAATAGGAGGGCAATGGCTCATTGGGATCCCCTTGGTGTTGGTATATGTCCGCTTGGAAACGGAACATCAAGCTCGTATCGCGATGGTAGTTGGTCAAAAAGTTATCGAAGCTCGTCTCAAGAGCCTCCATACGATTCGTGAGGTCGCTACCCACCCATTCAAAATCTGGGTCGTCTTTTTTGTTCGCCGACTCTTCATCCGGACCGACATCACCCATTTCGACATCCGCACTGGTTGCCTCTTCGTCGCTCTCGCTCGAGGCAGCCTGTTCTTCGCTATCACTTCCTCGCCTTGCCTGAAGGACAGCTAGCTGTTTGCTGCTCTTAGTGAGGTTACCATGTCCAAAAGAACCGGGGAGGAGAATTCGGTCGAGTGGTGCCGCAATGCCAGCGTCCTTGAGGATGGAAGTGATCAAACGGGCATAGGGAAGTGGGGTGGCACCTTTCTCATCCAGGGTTGCAACCATGATGTCGGCGTATAAGGTGCGGGCCAAGTTGATGGAAGTGTGTGGTTCAAAGAGGTGGTAGGTCAAGGTGGCCTGATGGGGCCGCATCGCTGAGTCGTTTGACGTTTGCAAGATGTTCGCACATATGATTTGGAAGGTGAGGCGTGCCTTCTCATTGAGGCGGCCCACCGCGACAGTTTGCCCCGTCCATGCAACATCGGGGGCAATGCGGTCCATAATCAATTCCTTAGCGATCGGGGAGATGTTCCGAGGGTAAGTGAATTCTTGAACGTCGGTAACATCGTATTCGCCAATTTGGTCGTGAGGAGGGCCAAAGAAAAGGGGACAACGGTTCCATCCACGTAAGCTTGAGCCTCGAATTAGCCCGTCCGAATAAGGGTGCCATAAAAGGAGCGCACCTCGGCCGCCCAAGCCACTTCATATGATTCGTTAAGGAATTGGCACCAACCCCTAACCATGAAATGGGCGGTGATGGAGTGTGGCAGACCGATCCATTCGACAGCACGCTCCAAATGGAGTTTGCGATCCGGACCGAAGAAACGATGGCACCATCGCTCCTCTTGGCGGGAACGGAATTCCCCATGGCCGGAGGGGTGAATGTCGGTGGAGTCGTATTTGGTGGGGGCAGGGTGTTGGGCCATGATAACGAGAGAGATTTTTACTGGAAAATTAGGGAGGGAGAAGAGAGGAGTTTGGTTGAAGGTGTGGAGGGAAAGGGAGGGTTTGGGTGGTTATTTATAGATGAAAGGGTGGGTGTAGGATTTGGATTTGAAAGGAAAAGGTTTGGAGGGAAAAGGGGGTGTATTTGGGAGGGAAAGGTTAGGCTTGGGAGTGGTGTGGACGAGTTTGGAGGGAATTAATGGGATTGGGGAGAAGGGGGGTGAACCTTGGAAAAGGGGAAAATTTTCTGCAGACAGCGGACAGGTTCGCCTGGGGACCGGACCGGTCTGGTCCTTTAATATGCAGGCCAATTCGACTACCGGACCGGTCCAACTCAAAATTAAAAGAACCGGTCCGGGGTGGACCGGTTAGGCCCTAAAATAAAGGAACCGGTCCGGCTCTTGTTTTTTAGATGGATTTTCCCCTTAACTTAAATTCGATCGCTCTTCTCCGACAATTTTCAGTTTCACAACATACTCCCTATCAATTTTGGATTAAAAACCTCTCAATACTAATGGTCAATGCAACTTGACTCAATTTACCAAAAATGTGAATGCTTTCTCCCGAATGTACCCTAATCCTATCGACTCTCACTACACACACGACTACTCTCACCCCATACGCGTCCGGGGTGCGACGACCTCGCTGTAACAGTTCCCTCTACCCCGTAAATGGGGTCCTACAACCAAACAGTGTCGACTTCTTCCACACACGCCTCTAGATATGGCTTTAGGCATAGTCCATTTACCTTGAATGTATTTCCCCCTTTCAAATCGTCTAATTCAACAGCTCCATGAAGGAAAACATTCTTCACAACGAACGGGCCACACCATCATGACCGCAACTTACCTAGAAAGAGATGAAGCCGAGAGTTATAAAGAAACACTTTTTTCCTGGGAAGAAACTCTTTGTGTCGAATGATGCTATCGTGAGTGAGTTTCATCCTTTTTTTGGAAATTTTAGCATTCTCAAACGCATCATTGCGTATTTCTTCTAACTCATTTATTTGAAGCTTGCAAGCTTCACAGTCCTTATCCATGGCATAGTTTAACTCCTTAATCGCCCAATACGCCTTGTGCTCTAATTCCACGGGAAGATGGAAAGGCTTTCCATACACAAAGCGGAAAGGGGACATGCCGAGTGGATTTTTATATGCGGTGCGATAGGCCCATAGCGAATCGTTCAATCTAAGTTACCAATCTTTTCGTCTAGGATTGACGGTCTTTTCAAGAATGTTCTTGATTTCCTGATTCGCTAGTTTGATTTGCCCATTCGTTTGTGGGTGATAAGTCATTCCAACCTTTTAAGTGACTCCATACTTTCTCATTAGCTTCTCGAATGGCCTATTGCAAAAGTGCGTGCCATTATCGCTGATTATTGCTTTTGGAGCACCGAAGCGGGGAGTAGTATGTGTTCCTGTAGGAACTTAATCACCACTTTGTTGTCATTTGTCTTGGTAGATATAGCTTCCATCTGTTTAGAAACGTATTCTACCGCAACAAGGATGTATAGGAAACCAAAGGACATGAGGAAGGGACCCATGAAGTCAATACCCCAACAGTCGAAGATCTCAATGATGAGTATGGTGGTAAGAGGAATCATGGATCGTCGGGTAATGGCTCCCATTCGTTGGCACCTATTGCAGGATTTACAAGCAGCGTTCACATCCCGAAATATTGTGGGCCAATAGAGGCCGCATTGCAGAATTTTAGCAACCGTCTTTTTCATCAAAAATTGGCCTCCACAAGCTTCTGAATGATAAAATTAGATAACTTTCAGGATCTCGTCATCCAGTACACATCGTCGGATGATTTGATCGGCGCAATATTTAAAAAGGAAGGGATGGTCATAGAAAAACATGCGCGACCAAGTAATAAACCTCTTCTTATCTTACGGTGTTCAGTCGGGAGGGACGGCTCCCATGATAAGGTAGTTCACTATATCCGCAAACCAGGGCAAAGAAGAGGTAGCAAAAAGTTGCTCATCCGGAAAGTATTCATCTATGGGAATGGGATTACTAGGTACGTCGGACGAAAGCCGTGATAAGTGGTCGGCAACGAAGTTTTCTACTCCTTTCTTATCTTTAATTGAGAGATTGAACTCTTGTAGGAGTAGGATCCACCTTATGAGGCGCGGCTTTGCATCTTTCTTCGCAAGTAGGTATTTCAATGCCACGTGGTCGGTGAAGCAAGTAATGGGAGAACCGATAAGGTATGATCGGAATTTATCAAGGGCAAAGACAACCGCCAGCAACTCCTTCTTCATGGTAGAGTAGTTGAGTTGTGGTTCAGTAAGAGTTTGACTAGCGTAATAGATGACATGAGCTTGCTTATATTTTCTTTGGCCCAAAACAGTCCCTATCACAAAATCGCTAGCATCACACATAAGTTCGAAGGGCAAAGACCAATCCAAAACTTGCATGAGTGGAGCGTACACAAGCATGGTTTTTAGTTTTTCAAAAGAGATTTGACATGCTACAGTCCACTCAAATGGGGTGTCCTTCATGAGTAGGTTAATTAAGGGTCTAGCGATGGCGCTAAAGTCCTTAATGAACCTTCGATAAAACCCCGCGTGGACCAAGAAAGAGCTCACGTCTTTAAGCGATTTTGGTGGGGGAAGATCAGCTATGACATCTATTTTTGCCCTATCAACTTCTATCCCTTTGGATGATACTATGTGGCCAAGAACTATTCCCTCGGTGACCATGAAATGGCATTTCTCCCAATTCAGCACTAAGTTCTTTTCCACACACCGGGCAAGTACTTTTTCCAGTTTTTCTAGACAACGATCGAAAGAGGTGCCTAAAACGCTGAAATCATCCATGAACGCTTCGAGTCCTCTCTCGACCATGTCGCTAAATAGGCTCAACATGCACCTTTGAAAGGTCGCGAGTGGATTACACAAGCCGAATGGCATATGTTTGTAGGCAAACGTACCAAAAGGGCAAGTGAAGGTCATTTTCTCCTGGTCAAGTACATCTACCTCAATCTGGTTATATCCAGAATAACCATCAAGGAAGCAGTAGTAAGGGTGGCCCGCTACTCTCTCAAACATTTGATCAATAAATGGTAAGGGGGAATGGTCTTTCCTAGTCCCCGCATTGAGTTTCCGATAATCAATGCAAACTCTCCTCCCGGTGGTGGTACGTTGGGAAACTATCTCTCCCTTAGCATTCTCAATCACTATCATGCCCGAATTCTTTGGGACTACTTGAATAGGGCTCACCCACTTGCTATCCGAGATTGGGTAGATAATCCCGGCATCCAATAACTTGATAATTTCGGTTCTCACCACTTCTTTCATATTGGGATATAGACTTTTTTTCATTTCTCTTGAGGGCCTTACATCCTCTTCGAGATGAATCTTGTGAGTGAAAATCAAAGGACTTATCCCCTTCAAATCAGCAATGCACCAACCAAAAGAACTTTGTTGCTTCCTCAGAATTTTCAACAATTTATTCTCCTGCTCTTCATCTAGGCTAGAGGAGACAACAACAGGAAATGTATCATCCTCTCCTGGGTATGCATATTTAATATGGGAGGGGAGTTTCTTAAATAAAAGGGTTGGAAATTTGTCGAACCATGCGTGTATCCCTCGGAGGTAACTCCTCGAATCTAGAAACCCAATTAACATCTCTCGTGTCCTCGTCCGACACACTCTCATCGAGTAACTCTCTCAACTCCCTAACCTCCCTCTCGAAGTCGGTGTACGTCCCCTCACTCTCATGTAACGCCACTAAACAGGACTCTAAGGCATCGCCGCAATAATTCTCCTCAAAGTACTCCTCTACTACCTCATCTATGAGGCTCACCGCATGAAGATCATCTTACTCCACGTATGTTGGGCTATGTGGAAGATGTTGGTCTCTAAGGTCATGTTCCCAAAGGTGAGTTGCATTCACCCATTTCGAGTATTGATGATTACGTTAGCCGTAGCTAAGAACGGGTGCCCAAGGATGATGGGAACATGGTTACTCAAGGTGAAGGAGGACTCCATGTCCCAAATGACAAAGTCTACCAGGAAGTAGAAAGTGTCAACTTGTATGATCACGGCCTCAACTATGCCTCTTGGGATCTTCCCGATTCGATCCACTAATTGGAGAGTGACTTTTGTGGGCTTAAGATCACCCAAATCAAGTTGCCTATAAATGGAATAAGGGAGGATATTAACACTTGCTCCCAAATCAAGTAAGACTTTTTCGATTTTGTTTTCTCCAATGATGCAGGAAATGGTGGGTGCACCGGGATCTTTAAATTTAGGCGGGAGATCATTCAGTAGAATGGAGCTCATGTTCTGTGCTAGAAAGACATGCTTCTTTAACTTCATCTTTCTTTTTACCGTCAATAAGTCTTTGATGAATTTTGCATAAGCTGGAATTTGCTTAATGGCATCGAGGAAAGGTAAGTTCATCTTTACTTTTTTTAGCACGTCTAGCACGTCCTCACGTGGGTTTCCTTTATGGGAAGGAATCAACCTTTGAGGAAACGGTGCCGCGGAGGGTGGTTTCACAACTACCTTGGGCTTACTAGTGTCTTCTTTGTCACTCTCACTCAAGGGGACATCTTCGTCCTCTTTCGTGCCTGGCGAAAGCTCCTTGTCTTTCATTGTGTCGCATGGGGGAGGTGATAAATCAACGACTCTCCCACTACGAAGAGTGGTCACAGCTTGACATTGCTCCTGATGTTCAGTAGAGGTGGAGCTAACACTAGTTTGACCTTGGGGAGGTCTTTGGCCCTCGGCAGGAAACTTGCCCTTCTCTTGAACACTCAACGAGGATTGTATCTTTGACAGACTTGTATTTATGTTGCTAATCAGGCGATCATATTTAGCATTCGTTGCAGTCTGGCTAGTGATAAATTGATTCATAGTATCCTCGAGAGTTCTCCGCGGTGGCGGGATATATGCTCCTTGAGGTGGTGGTGCTTTCACCTGTCCTTGCATGTGTGGAGCTTGTCGAAAGTGTTGTGGTGGAGGGGGACAACATGTGAAGGAGGGTTCATCGCAGCATGTTGTTGCCCATAACTAAAATTAGGATCATTTTTTCAAGAAGGGTTGTAAGAATTCCCGTGCGGTGCACCGAAATTACCCTTAAATCCTCATATACCACTAAATTGTTCCTGAAGCATCACTTTGTAGGATGGTATAGTCTGGCATTCCTCAGTTGAATGACCTGCCTCATAAATCGCACACACCTTCTCGACGGGGTTTGGTATGGATCCATTTGGTCCTCTTCCATATACCTCACATAGGTCTCGAAATCCTTTATCCAGCGTATCTAATCGACTGTCCGTCATAGAATTCTTATCTACGTGAAATATCCCGGACGCCGAGGGAGTGGTGGTCACTTGACGATTTTGATTTTGAGCATTAGGATCAGAAGTATCCTAGGATTGGGTAGTCTCGGCGACATACCTCAGGTGAAGCTCAGCATCGTGGGCATCTAAATCGACAAACGAACCACTACCTATGGTTTCAACGAGTTGCTTGGAGGTAAGGTTCAGCCCATTATAGAGAAAAGAAATGATTTGCGTCGTATCAAATCCATGATGGGGGCATGAAGCAACAAACTCATTGAAATGCTCGTGACATCGATGAAATGGCTCATTTTCAGATTGCCTGAATGCTTGAATTTGAGCCTTTGTGGAGATCGTTCAATGTGGTGGGAAGAATTTCTTGAGAAACTAGATTGAAACTCGTTCCAAGATGGAATCGAACTTGGAGGTAGAGACCATAGCCAGGTCTTCGCTTTATCTTTTAGCGAGAAGGGGAAGAGTTTGAGGCGGATCACCTCTTGTGTGCTTGTTTGATCATTGAGAGTATCACACATATCCTCAAATTCCCTAATATAAAGATATGGCTTTTCAGAATCCATACCATGGTAATGGGGTAACATCTGGATCATCCCATTTTTGAAATGAAATTGCCCGGCATTATACGGGAGTATAATGCATCCCGGAGTGACAGTTCGTTCGGGATATAAGATTTCTCTCAGCGGGCGGTATGGGACCTCTTCCTCACCGGCAGCTGCACTACCATGTTGCGACATCTCTCTCTCTTAGCAACTCGATGTCCTCACTTGGTGTGCTCGAAGTGTGCTCGGAGGTGTGTCCTAAGAAGGAAAAGGGAGTGTTATTGGAGATTGAGTGTGACCGTGTGGGAGGTGGAATCCAGAATTGTGAGGCGTTAGGAGTGTGGGGGCTATGAGGATCGTACTCAACTATTGGATTTTCGTGAATACTGGTTGGAGTATTATGGGGTGTGGGAGTGAGTTCAGAATTTTGCATTAACAACTTGTGAGAGATGATGGTGAATCTTTTTGGAATTTTTTTTTTTTATGTTTTTGGATTTTTGGAAATTTTTTGTCAAAGCTTTAGACTGACTCGATCTAATCCTAAGTCTACCTAATTCCCCGGCAATAGCGCCAAAAACTTGACGCGACTTAAAAAGTGTCTCTAATGTGCGTTCACTCTAGGCTCAAGTGCAAGCCTGTCGCGTTAGTAATAAACCCGATAAGTCGGGATCGTATCCACAGGTAACTAGGACAACGAAGTTGTAACGACGGGAAAGATGAATGAATCCTAACTCTGACTCTAAAAAGAAAGGAAAAATGATTTGGTTTTGAGAATGACTATACTAGATGCAATTATGAAATTATGAAAAGGTGCAATTATACTAAATTACCTAAAATACTGATGAAGACTGATTTAAAACTTTAAACTATGTGATGAGAAAAACAAGACGGGAATACAATCCCCCAACCCTAGTGTATTGCGGTTATAATACTAATCGTAAATTTAACTGATTAATTTGACCCAGAATTTAGTACTCCCAAGCATTACGTATATGAAGTTCAAGCCCGCATCATACTTAATCTAAGGATGAGTAAATTGGTATCACGATAGTTAGACTTAAATTGTATTCTAAAGCATCACGGTTACTCAGAAGCAAACGAGATCTAAAGATCTACAATTGTCATGTACCTACGCAATACGGTCGTAATCAATCACCAAATTCATAGGATTAATGTTATACACATGAACTAACACATCAGGCTAGGTTCATGTATCCCGACCTTAGAAAATATAGCCTAGCATGCTGAAAGTAATGAAAACAATTTTTGATTTGCAGAAAACCATGATTAAACTAAGGAAAACTTGTGGAATGATGTAGAAAGGAATTGAACAGAGGAAATTAACTCCTAATCTTACCAAAGCAGTAACAACAACAATTAAGAATACTTGTAATCAAAGAATTTCTGAATAATCTTCACTATTGGAATCAAAATTGTAAATTGTATCTAAACTAGGGTTTCTGAAAAAGAATGGAAAATTCTATTAATTTTCCCTACAAATAATGACAATAAAACGGGTTTATATACCGTACAAAAATTCAGGAGTTTTAGCTGCACTAGGACTCTCCATTAGAAAAGGATAGAATTTCAAATCTCGATAGCCGGACCGGTCCGGGGCTTAGGCGGATCGGTCTGCCTGGAAAGTGGATCAGTTCTTTTAATTTTTTGGCGGACTGGTTCTTTTATTTTTCTTCCTTATTCGATTTGCTTTTGATCTGGGGTCCTCTGGATTGTTGCACAGCGGACCGGTCCGGGGCTACTGCGGACCGGTCTACCTATTTGACTTTTTTCTCAACTTTGACTGCTCATATCTTTCACACCGGGATTCCGATTAAGGTGTTGTTTCTTCCTATGTGCTCATGAGCTTGACATCTTCAACTTCTCTTTAGGTACCTCATCCGAATTCTGGGTAGAAATTAAACTTTTACCCTTTTGACTTTCCTTCTTTTCGTTTCTCGATTCTTCTGGTTTCTTTCTTTCTTGACATCAAATACATGTAAAATCAATACAAAATGCCAGAAACTCAGTGCACTCGTTAGGATAAGTTAGTAGAAAGATTATGAGATAAATTCAAATCGATTACTTTGTTCGAGATGATAAAAGTAACTAAATTAAGGGATAAATTGGGAAGAATTTGTGCCTAATCAATTTCATTCCATTATTTCTTAATGAACGACTCGGACAGATCAATTTTATCAGGAGGGTTCCTTGTCTTGATTTCTCTTTTAAGACATCCCACACATGAGGTTAACATCTATCAAGATTTAAGGTATTTTGGACGCGATACCTTTAGCAAGTGATTAGCTTATGGTTTAAGGGAAAACATTTTCACTCACCATCCATAACGACATAGAAATAATTTTCCAAAGACCTCGTTTGTGCAAACGCATGGTAGCCTGTATGAGGGGGAGTTAAATTGGCTTTCTCTTTATGCACCGGGAAAGATTAATATGAAGGCAAATGAGGATGTTCATGTTATTATCTAGTAAGAGAAAGACTTTTTAAGTTAGTAAAAAACTTACGTAAAGGGTTTGATAGGTGTTACTAGGAAACCTTTTATTCACCACTGTTTCTCAAGTAGTCGAAATAACCCTCTTACATCAGTAAGAGAATTATATCAATTATGGGGATAAAGTCCCAAAGATTTTGAAGACCAAGGACAAAGTGGGAATAGTAAGTTAAGACGGTGTAGCGTTAACCCGAGTAGGGAGACCTCACAAGTAGAAGAAACCACATAGGAAGATTAGACCCTAAGAGGTTTCCAAGAGGAGACGATGCAGACAATGTGATCTATTTTGGCCAGTAAGGCCAAGGAAAATATGACCAATAGGATCACGACCAAATAGAGCGAGACAAATGAGGTAAGTTTTAGCATTAACGACCGATGAGGAAAGGTTAGAAGGGTATCCAGTGGGGCCACTGTTTCAATAACTCCTATATAAGAAAGGGTTACACTCGTTGTGATTGAGGCCACTTAGTTATTTGATGCCTTAGTAATGACTAACTTTTTGGGGTACATCCGAGGGATGGTTATGGGTATGTTTATGGCTCGCACGTATAATTCTAGTTTAGACATTGAGGAATTGTTATTCTTTATTAGTAATGTGTGTCATATGATTATGAGGTATATGTACTTTTATCTTCGAGCTTTATTGATATGGGGACACCCCAGCGAGTAAGGGTTGCTTTACTTCGTGATTATAGATATGTGGTTGTTTGTTTGGTTACAACTAACTTACACACACACACACACACACACACACACACACACACACATATATATATATATATATATATATATATATATATATATATATATATATATAGAGAGAGAGAGAGAGAGAGAGAGGCAGGATCAAGTGAGGTCCCAGTTTGAGGACCTCACTTGCGGGCCAATTTTTAAAATAGTAAAAAAAATATTTTGGGGCTGATTTTTTTTATTGTTTTTAAACATTTCAGTAGGACCATTAAAAAAATCAACTTAAAATGAATTTTTTGATATTTTAAAAAAATTGGTCAAACTTTGTCAGTTTTAAATAGTTTAAAAGTTGTTAAAAACTAACAAAATTTGATCGATTTTTTTAAATAGCAAAAAAAATCATTTTGAGCTGATTTTTTTAAGGTCCTACTAAAATGTTTAAAACCATAAAAAAATTAGGCCAAAAATATTTTTTTTACTATTTTATCAAAATTGATCCGCAAACTGAATCCTCAAACTGAGGACCTCACTTGATCATGCCTTATATATATATACACACACGTTAATACATGAAATCGTTTTTATTCCAAAAATTTTACTAATTACAATTAATTCGCCTTAATGTTTTAAAGAACCCCATCTTACTTGCCTTGACATTTATTTCTTGATTTAACACACACAGTTATATACTTTAAAAAATACCCTTTGTTTAAGAAAAAGCATTTCTCTAACCAAAATTACCCCTTTCCTCGTACCAAATTTACCTTAGTATTTTCATTGAAAATCACCTTTCCACACACGCAAGCACCATGAGGAATGGGGGATATATGCGCAATAGACTCTAAATGCAAAAGTAACTATTGTTGTTTAAACCCATTAAACCTACAAGTTAATATAGAAGATATAAGGGGGACCAAGTTAAACTTTTCTTAATTTGTTAACTACGTAACAAACATGTTTGACAGTTGCATTTATTATCTTATTAATCAGGGTGATTAAACAAATAATAATAAATTCAGATTATTAGGTGAGTTTGTAATATTTAATCCTACGTTTTTGTGCTGGGTTTGAAGACAAAAAAAATAAAAAAATACTCAAGGATTTATTTAACATCGCAAAAACCCTTTCCATGGGAAAAAAATGGATCCTTCTAAATGCAAAAGTAAGCGATTACTTCCACCAAAACAAAACAAATGGAACGAGTTACAAACAATCAACACGACAATTAAACTAGATAGAAAGCGATTATCTATATCCATACCAATCCTCTCCTTGGTTGCTCTTCTGATCTCAGCTTTAATCTTCTAGTGAAGTGTTGTGTTGTGTGTTATATAACAATGACACACACACACTTAATGATACAAACTTTATGATATGCAACAAATTTGTATTCCTAGATATCTTGACTATTCTTATGCTCTTGTTCTACAAGTTAAACTGCCTTGACTTGTTATATTTTGAAAACTTCTTTATCTTTTTCACTCAAGAACAGTCTGATTAGGCAAGAAATTTACACAATCGAATATTTGCCTAAGTGAGTGAACAGAACTATAAGATATGCAATATATTATGTCATGAAATCACTAGACAGTTTGTTGTGCAAATGTAAGCAATACCAAATAAACATACAATATCAAGAAATATATCTCTAAGGAAGAGTATATGCATACACTTACTTAACTAACACAATATATATATATATATATATATATATATATATATATATATATATGTGTGCAAGTCAAATAAACAAGAAAACTATTTTTCTCAAGATACGTTCTAATCTAACACCCTAATATGCTTTTTAATAGTTTTGACAAGGTTCTTAACACAAGTCCTTTCAGTTCTGGGTCAATCATCTAGGTTTAAATTTCTAAACCTTTCTCATTAATTCAAGAAGTGAAATTAAACACTGATTTTAAGTTCTTTATAACAACTTAGAGTTTTAGATAGATTCTAGAACTTTTACACAAATATATGAACACAAAAGTTCAAGCAAACATGTGTGTGTGTGATATTTTCATGTAATCTTCTCATAGCCTTTAGATCTAAGGCCGATTTAAGTGAAGAATAAAGGATCTAAACAGTTTCTAACACTATAAACATGTATGAATGTGTGTGTTGTGTAACTAATCACAAGAACAATAACACATGATATTTGTATATTATGAATCTTGATAGCCAACACACCTTACACTTCAATTTAGTTACCAATGGTGATCTAAATCGCATTTAAAGCTACACAACTGACTTATAACAGAAAAACTTCAACATATAAATAAAATAAGTGATTCAGTGTGTGATTAGTGTACCTAAACACCAATATACAACATGCAAGCAGATTTACAACATATCTTGACACATAATAATAAACACAATATTTGTGAAATAGTGGATGAATTTGTGTTCGTGTTTTTAAGCTACAAAACAGATACACGGCAATATATACACCAAAATAATATCTAAAGGAAAATATAAATATACTGAGATGAGAGGAACAATTACAAAACGTTTTTAATCTGAAAACCCGAAGTGAAAGATTTAGTCTGAGAGTTATTCGTTCTTAATTTATGAATATGATTTGTGAAAAGAACTCAATCCATTATAGAGAACGAATGTGTATTTATGTATGTTCTCTCTCCCTCTCTCTAGAATCTAAATCGGTAGAGTTTCCCCCTCTCTAAACAATTTTCTTAGCTAAATAAAATGGGAAGCCAACGTCTCATTATATAGGAGATAAGGATATGTGTTGATTAGGTAAAACTAAGAAAACATGGATTGCAAGCAAATGAAAACAGTAGTAGATAAACTATGCAATCCTAGGGCTCTCAAAGAAACAAACATTGAACCGTCAAAATCTCGATAGGTGGATGGTAGTTGGATACAACTTTGATAAAATCATGTACAAAACCATGGGATGGAATGTGGTTTAAATTGTTACCTTTAGAGACATACTACGGTATATATACGATAGGCATACATGTATTAAGGCGTGTATAATACAAGTAATAAAAGAATACATACCAAATAATGTTTGAATCAAATTTTAAATGTTTAATAACTCTTTTTAAAACCAAGTTCAAATCAGAAAAATTCCAGAAAATATGGGAAAATCCAGAAAGATATTTCTAATGTTTTTACACATAAAAACATTGTTCTTATGATCTTACGCCTATTCTTTGTAATTTAAATTAATTTTAATAAGTAATAATGACTTATTTTGATTTAAATGTTTTAAAATTTTTTTAAAATATTTAAAAATCTTCATTAAACACACAAACACAACTCATACAAAATGATGCCATGATATGCAGTGCAGTGGCCTATGTGACCATAAAAATCCTATAAGCCAGTCTCACAAGTGTGAAAGACTACCTTTGCTCGAGGTTGAATTCTGAGATGTAGTAGGCTGAGAGTAGAGCATGACATATGTACACTAGACTCAACAAAATTACAAAAAATATTTTGTCAAAATTCAAGCCCAACTAGATGAAGGTCTATATAGCTAAAACACAAAAGGTGCGCGAGATTGAATTTTTGGATGGGTGATTTTGGGTTGAACTTTCTTTTGGAAATTTTGGCTTTGAGGCATCGGGCTATGGTTTGTTAGCTTGTAGTTTTCATGTACACATATATATATATATATATATATATATATATATATATATTTGAACAGTTGGAGATTGTTATTTAAAGTATTTAAATATTAGGAAAATCGTTGATTTATAGAGGTTAAATTGAGGATTTGTCATTATATGGCAAACCAGATTAGAGAATGGGTTTATTGATAGGGAGATTGTAAATTAGAGGATTGGGCTTATTAGCCGGGATTGATTCGAATAATTTGATGTACGAGTGGGGGTGAATACCTTTGGGTGAGATTAGGTTTGGGTTATAACATCCTAGGGTAAGTTAGTTATTATGTCCCATAATTTCATTTAAATTGGGTGTTGGATTATACCAATACACGTTGCCTAGGGAGAATAGACTAGGGCTAAATGAGATTTGATATAGTTGATGTGCGTGTTTTAGTCTATGGTAAGGTGAGAATATTCTTTAAATTTAGGAACCTAGAGTGTTAGGGTTATTGTATCTTCGAATGAGTATAAGGTTATAGATGTGGTATATTCTTTTATGATAGAAATGCTTGTATGACTTGGTAGTTTTAGGACGGTATGTGTACTTAATTTACCTTAACCCGTTTGTGAGGGTTATTTATGTGTTTGCTTTAACCCATTAGTGAGGGTGAAAACTGCTTGTGTGTTTTATGTGAAATGCATATCATGTGTGAGAGCTCGTGGATTATCATACTAGGATAGATTTCATGATGGGGCACGCACGATGCGAACTGCGCTAGTACCCTGGTGAGTAGACTGGCTCTTCCTTAGTCATATTTTACCCCTGGGTCTTACGTCTAGGTATTCGTGTACATGAGGTTTCACATAGATATCTTATCTTGTAATCATGGGTATGGTAGATTATACGAGTGATGGGTAGGCATATGATTTATCCCTTGGCTATGTTGAGGTCTTAGGTTTAGGATGCCTAATACAATACCTTGTAAAGAAAAATTTCTAAATAGTGTCAATTTGTATATATTAGAATTATTCCGAACAAAAACCAATTTAAGACACAGATAGATTTTACTTTTCACGATTTCCATTTAGTCTATTACGTTGTGTTGAAGACGTAACGACCAAGCTTTAGAGATAGATCATGCCATAGTTTTAGTGCACGTTTCGTGTCTTCAATTTGGTTTTCTGAGATTCTCTTTGGTATGGATGCATATTGGTTTATGGATACTCAGTAAATATTTTCTAAGGATGTTATTTAATGAAAATAACATTAAATTTCTGAGATTTATGGTGTTTAGAGTCGTATGAAGAATCTCCTTTAGTTTGGATGGATCAAACAACTTTTATTGTCGTTTAAATGACATGTGGAGGACGTTGAAACGACATGGATTTCTCATTCTAACAAGATGCCTTATTCGTTCTAATGACATGCCAATATCATTCTAACGATGCGCTGCCTCAAGTTTATTATTTAAGGCGTATTTTGTTCAAAAAAATAGCGTACAAAACAGAAAAAATTGCACAAGACCCATATGTTTTTATGCACTTTTTTAACTAAGGTTTCCAAAGTTAAAAACATCCTTCATGTTTACAAGATCCTATTTATATACCATATGTTATAGAGATCTTGTGTTTGCACCACAGTTTCGTTCTTCATCATTCTAAGGACTTGTTTAGTACAATGGAATCCGTACTTACTAATTGACGGTTGTTTGATGTATCGGTGGATACCGAGGCATGCGTGGACTAGTGTGTTATGGACATATCCAAGCATTGCCCTGTGGATGATCGATTGAAGAGAATAAGAGGCGTCAAGGCTTGTGAAGATCGAGTCGTTATGTAAAACTAAAATCTTCCTTCGTAAAATCGTATCATAGTGATTGTTTGGCTTGGGTCGTTTAAGGTTTTTTTCCGTTGTGGTTTCCTCATACATCGGCATTTTTTGTGACCATTCTTTCCTTTATCTTACTTGATCACGCTAGATGCATGTTTAGGATTAAGAAGATAAAATTGGCTTAATTAGTTTAGTTCACAAAATTGGTGCTTAATAAAATTGAAAAAAGATTGTTGAAAAGAAAAATTATTTTCACGTAAAGGACATACATAGAGGGACCGTCATCATTAGAGCTTAAAACATAATTTTACTATGTAAGTGATCCCACGTGTCTTTGGGTATGAATTTCAGTATTTATGAAGGTTTAGAACATTCATTTTTTATGGGTCGAATTATGCTTATTGGAAGATGCGTATGAAGAGTGCACTTAAGGCCATAAATGAGCGTGTTTGGTTAATGGTAGAAAAAGGGTGGACACCACCAGTCACGAAAGAGGGTAAGTCCATACGTTTAAAACCTATTGAGTTTTGGACCAAAGCTGAACATAGACTTGCACAATACAATTCCAAAGGTTTAAATGTTATTTCTTTGTCTATCATATCATAAGAGTATAATTGTATTATGATGTGTGAAATGTCGAATTAGGCATCTTATGTCCTTGCACTTACTCACAAGGGAACTATCACGGTTGGGGCATTCAAACTTCAAAATCTCACTACCCAATTTTAGACGATTAAGATATTAGAGAGTGAGACGTTTGATGAGTTTTATGCAAGGTTATCCCATATTGTCAACTCGTCTTTTAACTTGTGAGAAAAAATACCCGACAACCAAGTTATAAAGAAAATCTTAAGTTCGTTGCCTAGTAGATTTGATCCAAAGGTGACCGTTTTGAATTCCTTGGGTTTACTTGACTCAACGAAACTATAAGAGAATGTAGGTGGCCTAAAAACTTATAATCTTGACATGTTTACCTTCAAGCAATTGCCAAAGAAAGAAAAGGGCATCGATTTGAAAGCTCGGATGGAGGAAACAAAATTTTCGGAGGATGATGAATCCGAAACAAATTTTGAAGATGTATACTTGTTGAAAAAAAAGTTCAAAAAGTTTCTCAAGCTTTAAAAGAAATATAAAGATGCAAAAAGACTTGATAAATTAAAGATCGATCACATCCCTACGAATCGAAGTGAGAATGATATTAGGGATGAGTCGGATAAGTGTTTAGTTATGAGGATTATGTCCATAGGATAGCGAACTGACCTATTAGACTTAAGAAAGAGGGAAAAAATCGATTTCATACAACGCCACCCTTAGTGATAGTGAACCGAAAGAGGGAGAGGATACCCCCATTGAGCGTAACTATACTGCGTTCATAGTTTGTCGTGTGAAGAACAACGATAAATCTTCTCATGAATATACTCATGTGAATGACACTTTCGAGTCCATAGTTTGTGAGTCCCAAGTGAGTGGGGGTAAAGAGAGTGAGGACGAGGATGGAAAAAAAGTGAGTTGCAAGTTGCCTTTCATGAATTGTATGAAGAAACGGTGAAGGTAAAAAAGGCAAACTTAAAGTTTCATGTTAATTTGAAGGTACGTGCTAAAGAAAATAACGATGCGTTGATTGAGGATATTAAGGCACGGGAGAAAACTCTTCGGGAAAAACAAGAGTATATTAAGGGGGAGAGAGTCTTATTGGTTTGATGGAGGCTATGAAGAAGGAGATTTTAAAGTTTGATAAGTCTAGACATTTACTCGAGTGTAGGATTAATGAGCTTGAGGAGATATTAAGAGATTCGAGTAAGGTTAAGATTAATTTGGAGGCTAGGTCAAGAAAGTTGGATAGGATTTTAAGTACCGTCCAAATCAAGGATGATAGGTGTGGTATAGGATTCGATGACCGTATTGCTCCCATTCCCAAAGAAAATACCAATCATGTGAGAGAGACAACTAGGAACGTTAAAGGAGGTCCACATTTAGGTAACATTCCTTGTCACGTTTACACCTTCACTTATTGCAGTAGGAAGGGTCACCTTAGACATTATTGTTATGACCTTAGAAATGCTCCTAAGAAGTTTAAGAATAAAGTCGTTTCGGTTCCCAAAACCCCCATGCGTCGTTATACACCTATTTGGGTTAGGAAATCGGACTTAATGGCTTTAGGAATTAAACTTCATGACTCTCGTTTGCTTTCACATGATACTTCTCATGATATTTCTTACGAATGATTGTGTTAGCATGTTTGCCATATGCTAGTTTGCTTCATGATATATATTTGCTAGTGATATGACATGTTTATCTCTTTGTATAATTTTTTTTCTTTTATTTGAGTCTTATTTGGAAAAATACAAAGAGATATTTGGTTTCATTTAGTTTTTAAAAATACAAAAAGATTTTATTTTTGATTTTTTTTTTAAATACAAAAAGATTTTATTTTTTTAGTCAAAAATATTTTTGAAAAACACAAAAAGATTTTCGATTTATTTTTGCATCGTGAGTTTACAATTGATGTGGCATAATGGTGTCCTTGAACCGCCATCATTTCATATTTCCACCTGGCTAGTACATATGGTCATGATTTTGGATGCAAAGGTTGATCTTAACCATATATTAATGGGGTTGTTTCGAAGTTGACTAAACTTTAGATTCAGCTATGCATATGCCATTACACACATGCACGAGCTTAACTGAGTGTTTTAACTTTTCATGCATATTTGAGTTTGGTGGGACGTTATCCTCTCAATTTTGTCATCTATGCACATATTAGACTTAGGAGGAGTTGTGCATGTAAGAACCGTTGCCCATGAGGATTTATATTACATTTTGAAAAAATGATAAATGTGCACGGGAAAGGGTTACGAAAAGCATGTGAACTCGTCGTAAAGTCACCGTTTAAAAGAACCCAAGAAAAAATTAAGGCAATAAAAAGAAAAATATGCCAAAAATGGGGCCAATAGGAAATCTCTTAAAAGAGAAATTATAACCTCAAAAGGAAAAGAATTATCAAATATGGGGGAGTTTGTTTGTATCATACAACGAGTTTGCATAAACAAGTCCTTTGTTGAAAAAGTCATTTCATGATGTTATTGTTTGTAGAATCGTCAATATTTCTAGACTTATGTGTGTAGTATATGTTTTGTTCATTAAGTTCAAGTTTAATTGTATGTAAGATAATAGTATTGGCCATTATTTGGCCAAATTAGGTTGGCTATTATATCAATGAAAAAATGAGCTTAAAGAAGAGAGGAAGTTAGGGATTTGGTTCTGTTTCGAAGTGTACATACTCGTGATCTTAAATATTCAGATGATATTTTTAGGTAAATTTGATTATATATTTATTTATAGGCTAGTATACTATTGGATTATACATCCTTTCCATATTTAGGAGTCAATTATATTCAGTAAATTTATATATTACTAAACTTGGGTAGTTGATGTCTCACATAGGACTTAATATATTACTGGATGGGTATTTTTTGAGGTTTGGGTACAATTTAGTAAAATTATATATATAGTTCCTAAGAAAAAGTAAATTTATTTCCACTTGTAAAGCCAAGCCCTATTACATCCTTGAAGTGACCAGAGCCTCGAGCTTCATGACATTTATGTGGTATAGTCTATGCAAAAAATAATTTCCCTATCCATAAAATAAACACTTTCTGGATCTATGTTAACCAATCATAATTTCTTCACTGTAATAATTTTATCTATCTCGAGGTTATGAGCCTTGTAAACACTACTATAGGTTCCTTGGCCAATGTGCATAAACCATGTCCTATAGCAAATATATAGTGAATAAAATATTTTTCTGATTAAAAAACAAAAAACTACAAAAAGGTAAAATAATATAGCTCTATCAATAATATATGCCAAATTTATGCAAATTAATAAAATTCATCAAACCACTTGAACTTTGATGCATTTGCATTTATATCGGTACAAAATCCAGTGCTTCCTCTGTTTCTAAAACAAATGATTCTTTATTCTCCCACCACCACTCAAACAAAACACCTCCCTTGATCCATTTATGTAGTTTATGCAAGGTCACTCTCGGTAAAGTTTACCGAAATGGATTTTCCCTCTCTTTTGTGTGGTTTTCGTGAATCACATGTTTCAAGGATGTTTAGACCGTGATTTTCTATTCAAAAGTTAATATTTTTCCAATTAAGGAGGTATGCAGCAAAAATAGGTGAAATCCAGAGCACAATAATTGAGGGCAAATTGCAGGCAATGTAGAGAGAGAAGATAACGAAAATTTGTGCAGGAGTGAGTGGTGACGGAATAGTAATTTTAGAAATCTTGGTTGAATTTCATAAAAGGGAAATTACTTCAAAACCTGTCGAATAGTTATCGTAATCTGTGCTTTTGGAGTTTAGAATGTTGAGATGATTCTGGAAGAATAATGCATGTTTAGGTGATAATTAACTAATAAATGGAAAATGTCTATTATCCATTGAACATGCAGTATTGTATCTTGGAGAAACCACAATTGTCTTTATCTTTTAAAATTCAAGGCACAATTCAGTGTTATGGACCACTTGATGTGGTGGTCACCTCAGTAGCGATTGTCCGATGCCCCTAGTCGATTGAGAAAGAGAGGGAGAGTTTATCTATTTTTATTATTTATTATATGGTTTTGTTATTTTTCTATTATATGTTAAGAGTAGTATCTAACGCGTATCACAAGTAAGGCCTTGGCCATGCTTTGAATTCATTTGGTATTAATATGAGTTCAATAAAAGTGTGTGTTTACAGCAGGAAGTGCCACTACCCCTTCAAGACGATAATAATGCCAACTAGATAAAAGCCTGGGCCTCGGTGCATTGTTGCAGCCTTACTCTCCAAATAGCCCATTACCTAAAATTACCCACTACACATATAGTCACATTCAAAAATAACATGGCCTTCATTCATATACGGAGCACGTTGTCCATCATTCGACCCCTTTCAAGAAGAACCTTCTCCTTAACGTTTTATGTTGGGAAAAATTGTATTTTAAGAGTGTTGTTGGCATCCTCCTCAATTGAGACTTCATGAAATCAAGAACTTATTTTCCATGACATTATGTAAGAGTCAAGATCACACTCATAAACCATGTTCTATATCAAATATATAGTGCATTGTGTACAAGAGTTGTACTAAAATCTTGATTGATAATGATGGAAATGGCACGTTCATTCTAATCCAACCTATGTAGCTGGAAAGCAGTCGCGTTTTTCTATATTAAAACTTCTATAAATCAATTCATCCTATATAAACTTGTATAGTTAAAAACATATTTTATGATTAAAGAGTATATCATATGCTTAATTAATTTTACATCAAAAATTGTCAGGTGTAAAGTTATTCAGGAAGATGGAAGGCCTCTTAGCTTAAATAAGTTAGGTTATTTGTTTGTGTTCTGTTTAGGACATAAAGTTCTATAAATATATCATGGTAATCATAGTTCTCCAAGTCCCTTTAGACTTGAAGCAATTGAATCTCCCAAAATTATTTTTAACTCCCATTCAAATTTAACAATAAACTTAAACAAAGGTTATAGGGCATTTCAATTGAAATTATTCTAAGGATTCTAGGAAATGGACAAAATAATAAGACACCATTGTAAATCATAAGTTAGTGAACTGTATTTACAGCCATGAATGTGAAAACATACACTTGAATTCAACTAAATATAAATTCTCATATATAATAGGAAAGTTAAAAGGCAATTGAACTAAAAGTTAAGACATCAACATCAACCCAAATCATAAACATCAAAATAAGGTCATGTAAAATTAAAAGCATGACGTAATTGAGCATAATAAAAGAGGCATATTAAGGGGCAGGCAGGGGATTTTCTCTCGAGTGGCGACAAATGGGTGTTTGTTTCATTTTCACTTAGCTTAGCGAAGTATTATATTTACGCTTTCTTTATTTTTATACTTTCTATGTACCTTAAACTAATATTAATAAGGAAATGTAATTGCTCATAATTTTTTCATCTTCTGAAATGGGATAGTGATAATCATGAACCATATTGATGATAATCAATGTGTAGACACCACATTCTAGGACCCCCTAAGTCTCTCCTTATACCCCAGCACTTCCCCTTTAGACCGCAAACCTAGGTCGCACTCCAAGTACCGATCTAGAGGCCATCGGGCACCCTCGAGCCCCATTTGACTCCGATTAACTCTATTGTCAGAGCAAAAACTCTTTGAATCTTTGAAGGGCTCCGAATACCCTTTTCCAACGGTCTGCCCCGTGCCCCTAGTTGACCCCAATCAACTTTACCATAAGAGAGGGATCTCTTTAAATCTTCAAAGGACACTTAAACCCCTTTCCAACGGTCCGCCCCATGCGTGAAACAACATAACCGTTTGGACGAATGATTAGTTGTCCCTCGAAAATCAATCCGGAGGCCACCAATCATTCTCGAACTCCGTTTGACCAAAGTCAACTCTTCAGCTCAAATGAGGTTGAATGAATCTCCAAAGGGAACTGAATAACCTTTCTAACGATCCACCCCATGCATGATTCTGACCAACGGTACGGACAAACGATCTGTTTCACTCTGAGAGGCCACCGGGCGCTTCGGGTCCCCGTTTCACTAAGGTAAACTTTCTTAACCGAGCGAAACTCTTTTGAATGTCGAAGTAAAACTCCTAAACTTTCCAACGTTCTACCCCGTGCACGATTCTGACTTACCATACGGTCAACCGATCCATTTGCGTCCGGCGATCTCCTCTCCAAACGACCGATGTGCATTTTTGAGCCACAGTTGACCTAAAATCAACTCCCGGACCCGAAAGCGGTCCAAAGGACTATCGAAGTCCTCTGAAATACCTCTCTAACGGTATACCCCATGCACAATTTGGATCAACATTTTGTGCGCTACGATCAATTTTCTAGAAAAGTCTGCACGGGACAGCCAATTGGCGGGTCCTGAACCCTGCCTATTGGCACAGTGTTAAGGGTAACCTGCCAATTGGAACCCCCTTGGGTAGTGATCGTGTTGGAAACCGAGCGTTTGTGTAAATACGCTAGTCGTTGTTATCGACTTCCGACCATAATACAAAAAAACCTAAACTTTAATTACACTCTTATGGAGTATAGTGGTGAGTCTGGGTATCGAATCCACAGGGAACTAGGATGAGTGAACGTGACGACAAAGGTAAGACTATTAACCCTAACTTGACTCTAAAAAGAAATAAAAAGATGATGATTGAGAGAGAAAGGAAAAAGGGAAAAATAAAGAAGTTAACTAAAACTAATTGGAAAATTAAGGTAGGGACACAATCCCTCAAGCCTAGTGTATTGATGGTATAAAACTAATCGTAAATTTAAGTGATTAATTAAACCCAGAATTTAGTACTCCCAAGCATTACGTATATGAGGTTCAAGCCCGCACCATACTTAATTAGAGGACGAGTAAATCGGTATTTTGATAGTTACACTCGAATTGTATTCTGAAGCATCTCGGTTACCCGGAAGCAAGCGAGATCCAAAGATCTACAATTGTCGCGTTTCTACGCAATACGGTCGTAATAAACCATTAAATTTAGAGCATTAATTATATACACATGCAACTACCACATCAGGTTGAGTTCATGCATCCCAACCTTTAAAAACCTAGCCTAACATGGTGAAATTAATGAAAACTAATTTATCTACGTTGCATGAACTCATAATTTTTTCAAAAGAGAGATGAAATATGAGAAATAATAATAAAAGTGCTGGAAATAGAAATTACCAAGATTGAAGAACAAGAACATGCAAGAAGAAATCAAAGGTTGAAGAAAAACTGGAAAAGTTCTTGAATTAAAGGTGCAAAATATGTAAATCCTTCTCCTAGATGTTCCTACTTGTTATGGAGCTTTTACATCAATGAAATCTTAATAAAAAAGAGTCCTAATGACTAAATATATAGGCAAGAGGTCGTTTAGAAGAGTCCCCAAAACACAAAACTCTTTTGGCTAAAAGATAAGCACAAAATAAAAATCCCGTATCTGGTAATTTGTCACACTTAGAAAGTGTGACTAATTTTGTAACGGATCTGGATCGTGACTAATGACCGGATCGATTCTTTTAATTTCTGACCGGTTCGGTTTGAGTGTGACAACTTCTTCTTGGATTTCTTTCTCAACTTCAAATGGGCATAACGTCTTCACCGTAGCTCGAATTGAGGTCCCGTTCTTTCCAGTGTTCTTATAATTGAAAGCTCTTCAACTTTCCAGTTGGCCCCACCTCCAGACTAAGGCTATAAATTATGAAAATACCCTTCAACTCCCCAATTCTTGGTTTCTTTCACTATTTTGAGTTCTCTTTTCCATCTTTCTTGCATGATATACCTGTAAAACACATAAGAGATATACAAAATACTTGCCAAAAAGGGTTAGTAGCATAAATATGAGACAAATTCAAGCTATTTACACCGCAAGGGATCAAAATAATACCGAAATTAAGGGGATAAATGTGAAGAATTTATGCCTAATCAAACCCCCCTAACTTAGAACTTTGCGCGTCACGAGTAATGTAAAAGAATGAGAGTATGAGTTAAGGACCCTTCAAAAACTTTATTGGGGTAGAATACCTTTTTCGCGGGTAAGCGATTGCATTTAGCGTATGCAACAAGCCTTTAAACCCCAAGGTTATCCTAGTAGGACGAGTGTTGTCTCGTGAGGGTTTGTAGTGAATATACCCACAAAATTATTTATTGACTCAAAGAAAAATCAAAATACTTAAAAATTGTACAATTTAAACTCCCCCAAAACAGTCACCTTAAAGTCATATTTACAAGTCTCAAGTCATAGTGTGTGTGAGCGAAGCCAAAAATCGAACCGCTACCTTCCACCGATTGATCATTACGTTACTTTTCAAAAATTCGTCGGAATACGGACGAATTTTTTGGGTGAAAAGATCTCTTCATCGGAATACGGACATAGGTAAAAACGGGAAACATCATCTCTTTTTCATGCCATGTAATCTCTTTTATTATCGTTTTGTGTTTTAACTCTCCACGCGGTAACTAATTTCGCAATTTGGACTCGGTTATGACTTTTACGGGTAAAAGGTGTATTGGGTAAAATTAGAATGGTACGGAAAATATGAAAGTGGAAAGTTTTTCTTATGATGTCCCTTAGTGCTTTTTCGGGCTTTTGCTCATTTTCTAATCCTTTTCTCTATTTTTTCTGTTTTTCACTTCTTTTCTTTTCTTGATATTTTTGTTAAGCATTTCTATTCTTTTTCTTGCCCCTTCTTATGCACTTTTCGGACTTCAATGAATATTCCATTTTTGCAATTCTGGGCTACTGGGTTTTTTGGGGTACCAAATGAAAAGAATAAATTTAAATCGACTCAATTAGGTTATCAAAGGGATAATTTTTCACATCTTTTTATGGCTAATATTTTTGGGTAACAAATGATGGCCTACTTCATTATCCGAATTACTTATTAATTCACCATATGCGTCTCAAGATTAATTTAATTTAGAGATTTGTAGCGCACGTTTCGAGACAACATTCCCTTTTCCATAACCGATCAAAACAATGAAATAGAGATCTTCAACGACTTTTGTAAAACGCTGAATTAGAACTATGAGTTAACCATTAACTCAGATTGATTTAAAAACTCAAAAAGATCGATAGGCTCTAAATCTCACCGGGTTTTATTAATCTCCGCACTTATTTGTGAAGTCGTCAATTTTCTTTCAATTTCTATCTTTGGTCAGTTTTGGCTTTGTGCATTTAATTTTTAAACTTTGAGACAAAATATTTGTGACATTTTTTAAGCTTTTAAATTCCAATCTTTATTTAATTTGAAGAAAAATATTTTTGGCTTTTTTTCAAAAAATTTCAAATTTTTTTTCAATTTTTTTTTAATTTTCTAAAAATAAACACTCTTGGAAAGAACATGTGATTGAATCAATTAATATAAACAATAAACGAGAAGAATATCCCACACCCCCTAACTTAAATGTTGCATTGTCCTCAATGCGAATCAAAAACACAACATAAAGAGAGGAAAAGAAAGATATTACCTAAAATGGAGCGATCCCCAAAAAGTACGAGTCCATTGAATCTACAAAACATGTTAGAACCAAGCATAGAAAAAAGAATAACAAAAACTCTAAACTGAAAAAAAAAATAAGTTAACTATTGTACAACCTACGATTTTCAAATTCTAATAAGTTATACACTAGAAGTCGAAAAATTTGAGGGTCCACCCAAAATATAGTATGACTTTGAGGGATTAATGGTGTACCCTCACTAGGATGCATGCCTCCCGAAATATAAGGATTCCGTTTGAACAACGGAAGGCATGTGTGAGATGGAAAAAATAAACCATCACTAATTAAAAATTTTAACGGGATGATGGGTGGTTTGGATGCTAAGTGGGACAAGTACAATTGAGATCCAAGAAAAATATAATCACCTCCCAAATAATTTTGAAGTAGTATGGGGAGAGGGGAACACAAAAAGGAAGAATCCATATTAGAAAACAATTCTAGCAAAGTGTCTTTATCGGTAAAAGGTGTAAACGTTTCATAATTTTCAACCGACTCATAGGAATCTAGCGGTACTTCTAATGGTTCAATAACGATGAATGGGAATGGTGATGAGATAAACTCAATCTCAAGTGATTCATCATCACTTGGAGATTGAATTTCAAGGGTAAAAGACTCACTTTCAATGAGATGTTCTTCAAAAATTTGAGGTGACACACAAGTCTCAACCTCCTCTTTGTTTTTCCAATCATAACGAATCTCATCGCAAAGTGCGAGAACTTCCTTCATAAAACCAATATCGATATTCACCGTGCTTTGGGTGGAAAGAAAATTGAGTATTTGTTTGATTATAAAAAACATTATTTCTTCCCGAGTAGGATTCCTTGGCTCTATAACCTCGGGAGAAAAGTTGTCATTGGATTCAAATAATGCATCCAGATCTTGCTCCCAAAAATATTTTTTTTTCCTAATATTTGTTTTCAAGCCCTTCATACTCAATACATAGATAGGCCTCACCAATGGTAATTGGTCGAGGCCGAGGTTTTTGAAAATAAAAAGCTCGAAAACCATTTTCTTCCCGATATATATTCTCAATCCTTTCATTCTCAAGAATTCGAAGGCCCTCACCAATGGTAATAGCTCGAGGCACAGATTCTTGAAAATAAAAAGTTTGAGAACTATTCCCATATAAACCATTATAATTATCGAACTCACTATGAAAAGACATGATTACTGAATAGTTTGTAAATGGACAATCCACGTAAAGAGGTGTGCAGTTAAGAATTCAACGTTTATTGGCGCTCAATTGTGCAAGCCTGCAAAAAAAATTAAAAGAAAAGAACAAATATCTTGTGAACTAGTAAATAAATTATAATCTATAACAAAACACTCACGGTCAATGGCGCCATTTTGATCGTGTTGGAAACCGAGCATCCGTATAAATACGTTAGTCGTTGTTATCAACTTCCAACCATAATACAAAAAAACCTAAACTTTAACTACACTAGCAACTCTTTCTCCGTGGTAGAGTAGTTGAGTTGCGGTCCGGTAAGAGTCCGGCTAGCGTAGTAGATGACATGAGCTTGCTTATCCTTTCTTTGTCCCAAAACAGCCCCTATCGCATAATTGCTAGCATCACACATAAGTTTGAATGGTAAAGACCAATCCGGAACTTGCATGATGGGAGCGGACGCAAGCATGGTTTTCAGTTTTTCAAAAGAGTTTTGGCATGCTTCCGTCCACTCGAATAGGGTGTCCTTCATGAGTAGGTTGCTTAAGGGTCTAGCGATGGTGCTAAAGTCCTTAATGAACCTTCGATAAAACCCCGCGTGGCCCAAGAAAGAGCGCACGTCCTTAAGCGATTTTGGTGGGGGAAGGTCAGCTATGACATCTATCTTTGCCCTATCAACTTCTATCCCCTTGGATGATAGTATGTGGCCAATAACTATTCCCTCGATGACCATGAAATGGCATTTCTCCCAATTCAGCACTAAGTTCTTTTCCACACACCGGGCAAGTACTTTTTACAGTTTTTCTAGACAATGATCAAAAGAGGTGCCAAAAACTCTGAAATCGTCCATGAACACTTCGAGTCCTCTCTCGACCATGTCGCTAAATAAGCTCAGCATGCACCTTTGAAAGGTCGTGGGTGCATTACACAAGCCAAATGGCATACGTTTGTAGGAAAATGTACCAAAAGGGTAAGTGAAGGTCGTCTTCTCCAGGTCAAGTACATCCACCTCAATTTGGTTATATCCGGAATAACCATCAAGGAAGCAATAGTAAGGGTGTCCCGCCACTCTCTCAAGCATTTGATCGATAAATGGCAAGGTGAAATGGTCTTTCCTAGTTTCCGCATTGAGTTTCCGGTAATCAATGCAAATGTGCCTCCCGGTGGTGGTACGTTGGGGAACTAGCTCTCCCTTAGCATTCTCAATCACTGTCATTCTCGACTTCTTCGGGACGACTTGAATAGGGCTCACCCATTTGCTATTCGAGATTGGGTAGATAATCCTGGCATCCAATAACTTGATAATCTCGGTTCTCACAACTTCTTTCATGTTGAGATTTAGTCTTCTTTGCATTTCTCTAGAGGGCTTGACATCCTCTTCGAGATGGATCTTGTGAGTGAAAATCAAAGGACTTATCCCCTTCAAATCAGCAATGCACCAACCAAAAGCACTTTGGTGCTTCCTCAGAATTTTCAACAATTTACCCTCCTGCTCTTCGTCTAGGCTAGAGGAGACAACAACAGGAAATGTATCATCCTCTCCTGGGTATGCATATTTAATATGGGAGGGTAGTTTCTTTAATTCAAGGGTTGGAAATTTGTCACTGGAGGGAACCATGCGTGTATCCCTCGGAGGTAACTCCTCGAATCTAGAAACCCAATTAAGATCTCTCGCGTCCTCGTCTGACGCACTCTCATCGAGTAACTCTCTCAACTCCCTAACCTCCCTCTCGAAGTCGGTGTAAGTCCCCTCACTCTAGTGTAACGCCACTAAATAGGACTCTAAGGCGTTGCCGCAATAATTCTCCTTAAAGTACTCCTCTACTACCTCATCTATGAGTCTCACCGCGTGAAGATCATCTTCCTCCCCCGTATGTTGGGCTATGTGGAAGATGTTGGTCTCTAAGGTCATGTTCCCAAAAGTGAGTTGCATTCTCCCATTCCGAGTATTGATGATGGCATTAGCCGTAGCTAAGAATGGGCGCCCAAGGATGATCGGAACATGGCTGCTCGAATTGAAGGATGGCTCCGTGTCCCAAATGACAAAATCTATCGGGAAGTAGAAGGTGTCAACTTAGACGATCACGTCTTCGACTATGCCTCTTGGGATATTCACGGTTCGATCCGATAATTGGAGAGTGACCTTTGTGGGCTTGAGGTCGCCCAAATCAAGTTGCCTATAGATGGAGTAAGGGAGGATATTGACACTTACTCCCAAGTCAAGTAAGGCTTTTTCGATTTTATTTTCTCCAATGATGCAGGAAATGGTGGGTGCACCGGCTTCTTTGAATTTAGGTGGGAGATCATTTAGTAGAATGGAGCTCACGTTTTGTGCTAGAAAGACATTCTTCTTTACGTTCATCTTTCTCTTTACCATCAACAAGTCTTTGATGACTTTAGCATAAGCTGGAATTTGCTCAATGGCATCGAGGAAAGGTAAATTTAGCTTTACTTACTTTAGCACTTCTAGCACGTCTTCACGTGGGTTTCCTTTATGGGAGGGAATCAACCTTTGAGGAAACGGTGCCACGGAGGGTGGTTTCACTACTACCTCTGGCTCACTAGCGACTTCTTTGTCACTCTCATTCAAGGGGACATCTTCGGCCTCTTTCGTGCCGGGCAAAATATACTTGTCTTTCGTTGTGTCATGTGGGGGAGGTGATAAATCAATGACTCTCCCACTACGAAGAGTGGTTACAGCTTGACATTTCTCCTGACGTTCAGTGGAGGTGGAGCTAACACTAGTTTGACCATGGGGAGGTCTTTGGCCTTGGGCAGGAAACTTTCCCTTCTCTTGAACACTCAATGAGGATTGTATCTTTAACAGACTCCCATTTATGTCGCCAATCAGACGATCATATTTGGCATTGGTTGCGGTCTGGCTTGCGATGAATTGATTCATGATATCCTCGAGAGTTCTTCGCGGTGGCGGGATATAAGATCCTTGAGGTGGTGGTGATTGCGCATGTCCTTGCATGTGTGGATCTTGTTGAAAGTGTTGTGGTGGAGGAGGGGAAACATGTGAAGGAGGGATCATTGTTGCATGCTATTACCCATAGCTAAAACTGGGATGGTTTTTCCACGAAGGGTTGTATGAATTCCCGAGTGGTGCACCGAAATTACCCTTAAATCCTCTTATACCACTAACTTGCTCTTGAAGCATTACTTTGTAGGCGGGTATGGTCGGGAATTCCTCAGTTGAATGACCAACCTCACAAATCGCACACACCTTCTCGACGGGGTTTAGTATGGATCCATCCGGTCTTTTTCCATATATCTCGCATAGGTCTCGAAATTCTTTCTCAAGGGTATCCAATCGACTGTCCGTCATAGAATTCTTATCTACGTGAAATAGGACGGACGCCGACGGAGTGGTGGTCACTTGACTATTTCGATTTTGAGGGTTAGGATCAGATGTATCTCAGGATTGGGTAGTCTCGGCGATGTACCTCAGGTGAAGCTCAGCATCGTGCGCATCTAAGTCGACAAAAGGACCACTTCCCATAGTTTCAATAAGTTGCTTGGAGTTAAGATTCAGCCCATTATAGATAAAAGAGATGATTTGCGCTGAATCAAATCCATGATGGGGGCATGAAGTAACTAACTCATTGAAACGCTCATAACATCGATGAAATGGCTCATATTCAGATTGTCTGAACGCTTGAATTTGAGCCTTTATGGAGATTGTTTGATGTGTTGGGAAGAATTTCTTGAGAAATATCGATTGAAACTTGTTCCATGATGGAATCGAGCTTGGCGGTAAAGACCATAGCCAGGTCTTAGCTTTATCTTTGAGCGAGAAAGGGAACAGTTTGAGGCGGATCACCTCTTGGGTGCAAGTTTGATCATTGTGAGTATCGCACACATCCTCAAATTCCCTAATGTGAAGGTATGGCTTTTCAGAATCCATACCATGGTAATGTGGTAACATCTGGATCATCCCATTTTTTAAACGAAATTTCCCGGCATTATACGGGATTATAATACATCCCAGAGTGACAGTGCTCTCGGGATATAAAAATTCTCTCAGCGGGCAGTATGGGGGCTCTTCCTCACCGGCGGTTGCACTATCGTGCTGCGACATCTCTCTCTCACTTAACGACTCGGTGCTCTCACTTGGTGTGTTCAAAGTGTGTTCAGAGGTGTGTCCTATGAAGGAAAATGGAGTGTTATTGGATATTGAGTGTGACGATGTGGGAGGTGGGATCCAGAACTGTGGGGCATTTGGAGTGTGAGGGCTATCGGGGTTATACTCAACGATTGGATTTTCGTGAATGCTGGTTAGAGTATTATGGGTGAGTTCAGAATTTTGCATTAATGGATTATGAGAGGTGATGGTGAATATTTTTGTGTTTTTGAATTTTTTTATGTTTTTGGATTTTTGGAAATTTTTGGTCAAAGCTTTGGATTGACTCGATCTAATCCTAAGTCTACCTAATTCCCCGACAACGGCGCCAAAAACTTGACGCGACTGAAAATGTGTCTCAGAAATGCGTACTCTCTAGGCTCAAGTGCAAGCCTGTCGCTCAAGTAATAAACCGATAAGTCGGGTATCGATCCTCAAGGAAATAGGACAACAGGGTTGTGACGACGGGAAAAGACGAAGGAATCATAACTTTGACTCTAAAAAGAAAGAAAAAAACGATTTGGTTTCGAGAATTGACTACAAATAAGTGCAATTATGAAATTATGAAAAGGTGCAATTATATTAAATTACCTAGAATGCTAATGAAAACTGGTTTAAGACTTTAAACTATGTATTCGAAAAACAAGACGGGAATACAATCCCCCAACCCTAGTGTAGTGCAGTTATAATATTAATCGTAAATTTAACTGATTAATTTGACCCAGAATTTAGTACTCCCAAGCATTACGTATACGAGGTTCAAGCCCGCTTCATACTTAATCTAAGGATGAGTAAATCGGTATCGCGGTAGTGACACTCGAATTGCATTCTAAACCATCCCGGTTACCCAAGGGAAAACGAGATATAAAGATCTACAATTGTTGTGTTCCTACGCAATACGGTCATAATCAATCACTAAATTCAGAGGACTAATTTTATATACATGCAACTAACACATCAGGCTGGGTTCATGTATCCTGGCCTTAGAAAATCTAGCCTAGCATGTTGAAAGTAATGAAAACAGTGTTTGATTTGCAGAAAAACATGATTAACTATGGAAAATTGGTAGAATAATGTAAAACAAAATTAAACAGACGAAATTAATTACTAATCTTACCAAAGCACTCAAAGTATTAATTGGAATTACTTGTAATTATTGAAATCTGATCAAAGCTTCACTCTTGGGATTAAAAGAACAAATTGTGTCTAAACTAGGGTTTCTGGAAAAGTAAGTGAAATTACACTAATTCTCCGTCCAAATAATAATAATAAAATGGGCTTTTATACCCTACAATAATTCAAGAGTTTCAGCTGCACAAGGATTCTTTTTTGGAGAAGATAAGATTTGGAAATCTCGATAGCCGGACCGGTCCGGGCCTAAGGTGGACCGGTCTGCCTCCCAAGCGGATCGGTTCTTTTTATTTCCAGGCGGACCGATCCGAGGGCGTACCGGTTCTTTTATTTTTCACCTTCTTCGGTTTGCTTTCGATCCGAGGTCTACGGGAGTTTTGCAACGCGGATCGGTGCGGGGCAAGGGCGGACCAGTCTGCCTGTTTGACTTTTTACTCAACTTTGACTGCTCATATCTTTTGTTCCAGGATTCCGATTGAGGTGCCGTTTCTTCCTATGTGTTCATGAATGTGATATCTTCAATTTCTCTTAGGTACCTCCTCAGAATTCCGGTTGGAAATTACTCTTTTTCCATTTTGACTTTCCTTCTTGTCTTTCTTGATTCTTCCGGTTTCCTTCTTTCATTTCTTGACATCAAATACTTGTAAAATCACTATGAAATACCAGAAACTCGGTGTACTCGTTAGGATTAGTCAGTAGTAATATTATGAGATAAAGTCAAATCGATTACTTTGTTCGAGGTTCTAAAAGTACCTAAATTAAGGGATAAATTAGGAAGAATTTATGCCTAATCACACGTTCATTCTAATCCAACCTATGTAGCTGGAGGGCAGTCGTGTTTTTCTATATTAAAACTTCTATAAATCAATTCATCCTATATAAACTTGTATAGTTAAAAACATATTTTATGATTAAAGAGTATATCATATGCTTAATTAATTTTACATCAAAAATTGTCAGGTGTAAAGTTATTCATCCAGATGGAAGGCCACTCAGCTTAAATAAGTTAGGTTATTTGTTTGCGTTCTGTTTAGGACATAAAGTTCTATAAATATATCATGGTAATCATAGTTCTCCAAGTCCCTTTAGACTTGAAGCAATTGAATCTCCTAAAATTATTTTTAACTCCCATTCAAATTTAATAATAAACGAAAATAAAGGTTATAGGGCATTTCAATTGAAACTATTCTAAGGATTCTAGGAAATTGACAAAATAATAAGACACCATTGTAACTCATAAGTTAGTGAACTGTATTTACAGCCACGAATGTGAAAACATAAACTTGAATTCAACTGAATATAAATTCTCATATATAATAGGAAAGTTAAAAGGCTATTGAACCAAAAGTTAAGACATCACCATCAACCCAAATCATAAACGTCTAAATAAGGTCATGTAAAATTAAAAGCATGACGTAATTGAGCATAATAAAAGAGGCATATCAAGGGGCAGGCAGGGGATTTTCTCTCGAGGGGCGACAAATGGGTGTTTGTTTCATTTTCACGTATCTTAGCGAAGTATTATATTTACGCTTTCTTTATTTTTATACTTTCTATGTACCTTAAACTAATATTAATCAAGAAATGTAATTGCTCATAATTTTTTCATCTTCTGAAATGGGATAGTGATAATCATGAACCATATTGATGATAATCAATGTGTAGACACCACATTCTAGGACCCCCTAAGTCTCTCCTTATACCCCAGCACTTCCCCTTTCGACCGCAAACCTAGGTCGCACTCCAAGTACCGATCTAGAGGCCATCGGTCACCCTCGGGCACCATTTGACTCCGATTAACTCTATTGTCAGAGCAAAAACTCTTTGAATCCTTGAAGGGCTCCAAATACCCTTTTCCAACGGTCTGCCCCGTGCCCCTAGTTGACCCCAATCAACTTTACCATAAGAGAAGAATCTCTTTAAATATTTAAAGGACACTAAAACCCCTTTCCAACGGTCCGCCCCATGCGTGAAACAGCATAACCATTTGGACGAATGATTAGTTGTCCCCCAAAAATCAATCCGGAGGCCACCAATCATTCTCGAACTCTGTTTGACCAAAGTCAACTCTTCAGCTCGAATGAGGCTAAATGAATCTCCAAAGGGAACTGAATAACCTTTCTAATGATCCACCCCATGCATGATTCTGACCAACGGTACGGACAAACGATCCGTTTCACTCTGAGAGGTCACCGGGCGCTTCGGATCCCTGTTTCACTACGGTAAACTTTCTTAACCGAGCGAAACTCTTTTGAATGTCGAAGTAAATCTCCTAAACTTTCCAACGTTCTACCCCGTGCATGATTCTGACTTACCATACGGTCAACCGATGCATTTGCGTCCGGCGATCTCCCCTTCAAATGATTGATGTGCATTTTTGAGCCACAATTGACCTAAAGTCAACTCCCGGACCCGAAAGAGGTCCAAAGGACTATCGTAGTCCTCTGAAATACCTCGCTAACGGTATACACCGTGCACGATTTGGATCAACAGTTTGTGCGCTACTATCATTTTTCCAAAAAAAGTCCGCACGGGACTGCCAATTGGCGGGTCCTGAACCCTGCCTATCGGCACAGTGTTAAGGGTAACCTGCCACTAGGAACCCCCTTGGATAGTGATCATGTTGGAAACCAAGCGTCTGTGTAAATACACTAGTCGTTGTTATCGACTTCTGACCATAATACAAAAAAACCTAAACTTTAACTACACTCTTATGGAGTATAGTGGTGAGTCTGGGTATCGAATCCACGGGGAACTAGGACGAGTGAACGTGATGACAAAGGTAAGACTGTTAACCCTAAATTTACTCTAAAAAGAAATAAAAAGATGATGATTAAGTGAGAAAGGAAAAAGGGAAAAATAAAGAAGTTAACTAAAACTAATTGGAAAATTAAGGTAGGGACACAATCCCTCAACCCTAGTGTATTGATGGTATAAAACTAATCGTAAATTTAAGTGATTAATTAAACCCAGAATTTAGTACTCCCAAGCATTACGTATATGAGGTTCAAGCCCGCACCATACTTAATCAGAGGACGAGTAAATCGGTATTTTGATAGTTACACTCGAATTTCATTCTGAAGCATCTCGGTTACCCGGAAGTAAACGAGATCCAAAGATCTACAATTATCCCGTTTCTACGCAATACGGTCGTAATAAACCATTAAATTTAGAGGATTAATTCTATACACATGCAACTACCACATCAGGTTGAGCTCATGCATCCCAACCTTTAAAAACCTAGCCTAACATGGTGAAATTAATGAAAACTACTTTATCTACGTTCCATGAACTCATAATTTCTTGGAAAGAGAGATGAAATATGAGAAATAATAATAAAAGTGCTGGAAATAGAAATTACCAAGATTGAAGAACAAGAACATGCAAAAAGAAATCAAAGGTTGAAGAAAAACTTGAAAAGTTCTTGAATTAAAGGTGCAAAATATGTAAATCCTTCTCCTAGATGTTCCTACTTGTTATGGAGCTTTTACATTAATGAAATCTTAATAAAAAGAGTCCTAATGACTAAATATATAGGCAAGAGGTCGTTTATAAGAGTCCCCAAAACACAAAACTCTTTTGGCTAAAAGATAAGCACAAAATAAAAATCCCGTATCTGGCAATTTGTCACACTTAGAAAGCGTGACTAATTTTGTAACGGATCTGGAGCGTGACTAATGACCGGATCGGTTCTTTTAATTTCTGACCGGTTCGGTTTGGGTGTGACAACTTCTTCTTGGATTTTTTTCTCAACTTCAAATGGGCATAACGTCTTCACCGTAGCTCGGATTGAGGTCCCGTTTTTTCCAGTGTTCTTGTAATTGAAAGCTCTTCAACTTTCCAGTTGGCCCAACCTCCAGACTAAGGCTAGAAAATTATGAAAATACCCTTCAACTCCCCAATTCTTGGTTTCTTTCACTATTTTGAGTTCTCTTTTCCATCTTTCTTGTATAAAATACCTGTAAAACACATAAGAGATACACAAAATACAAAATACTTGCCAAAAAGGGTTAGTAGCATAAATATGAGACATATTCAAGCTATTTACACGCACGGGATCAAAACAATACCGAAATTAAGGGGATAAATGTGAAGAATTTATGCCTAATCAAACCCCCCTAACTTACAACTTTGCGCATCACGAGTAATGTAAAAGAATGAGAGTATGAGTTAAGGACCCTTAAAAAACTTTATTGGGGTAGAATACCTTTTTCACAGGCAAGAGATTGCATTTAGCGATTACATTTAGCGTATGCAACAAGGCTTTAAACCCCAAGGTTACCCTAGTAGGACGAGTGTTGTCTCGTGAGGGTTTGTAGTGAATATACCCACAAAATTATTTATTGACTCAAAGAAAAATCAAAATACTTAAAAATTGTACAATTTAAACTCCCCCAAAACAGTCACCTTAAAGTCATATTTACAAGTCTCAAGTCATAGTGTGTGTGTGCGAAGCCAAAAATTGAACCGCTACCTTCCACCGATTGATCATTACGTTACTTTTCAAAAATTCATTTTGACTCAAATGCTCACGGGATGCTCTCTCAAACGAATCTCTCGGATTGTGGCTATTCTCTCGGGGTGCGGGATATAAAGAGTAAATATAATGGACGCAAAGTCACGCACACAAATTGAAAGAGGGAATTTTTTGGGTGAAAAGATCTCTTCATCGGAATACGGACATAGGTAAATGGGAAACATCATCTCTTTTTCATGCCACGTAATCTCTTTTTTTATCGTTTTGTGTTTTAACTCTCCACGCGGTAACTAATTTTGCAATTTGGACTCGGTTAGGACTTTTACGGGTAAAAGGTGTATTGGGTAAAATTACAATGGTACGGGATATATGGAAGTGGAAAGTTTTTCTTATGATGTCCCTTAGTGCTTTTTCGGGCTTTTGTTCATTTTCTATTGCTTTTCTCTATTTTTTCTGTTTTTCACTTCTTTTCTTTTCTTGCTATTTTTGTTGAGCATTTCTATTCTTTTTCTTGCCCCTTCTTATGAACTTTTCGGACTTTAATGAATATTCCATTTTCGTAATTCCGAGCTACTTGGTTTTTTCGGGGTACCAAACGAAAAGGATAAATTTTATTCGACTCAATTGGGTTATCAAAGGGATAATTTTTCACATCTTTTTATGGCTAATATTTTTGGGTAACAAACGATGGCCTACTTCATTATCCGAATTACTTATTAATTTACCATATGCGTCTCGAGATTATTTTAATTTAGAGATTTGTAGAGCACATTTCGAGACAACATTCCCTTTTCCATAACCAATCAAAACAATAAAATAGAGATCATCAACGACTTTTGCAAAACGCTGAATTAGAACTATGAGTTAACCATTAATTCGGATTGATTTAAAAACTCAAAAAGATCGATAGTCTCTAAATCTCACCGGGTTTTATTAATCTCCGCACTTATTCGTAAAGTCGTCAATTTTCTTTAAATTTCCATCTTTGGTCAATTTTGTCTTTGTGCATTTAATTTTTAAACTTTGAGACAAAATATTTGTGACATTTTTGAAGCTTTTAAATTCCAATCTTCATTTATTTGGAAGAAAAATATTTTTGGATTTTTTTCAAAAATTTTTAATTTTTTTTTCAATTTTTTTTTTTATTTTCTAAAAATAAACACTCTTGGAAAAAACATGTGATCGAATCAATGAATATAAGCAATAAATGGGAAGAATATCCCACACCCCCTAACTTAAATTTTGCATTGTCCTCAATGCGAATCAAGAACACAAAATAAAGAGAGGAAAAGAAAGATATTACCTAAAATGGAGCGATCCCCAAAAAGTACGTGTCCATTGAATCTACAAAATATGTTAGAACCAAGCATAGAAAAAAGAATAACAAAAACTATAAATTGAAAAAAAAATAACCTAACTATTGTACAACCTACGATTTTCAAATTCTAATAAGTTATACACTAGAAGTTGAAAAATTTGAGGGTCCACCCAAAATACAATATGACTTTGAGGGATTAATGGTGTACCCTCACTAGGATGCATGCCTCCTTAAATATAAGGATTTCGTTTGAACAACGGAAGGCATGTGTAAGATGGAAAAAATAAATCATCACCAATTAAAGATTTTAACGGGATGATGGGTGGTTTGGATGCTAGGTGGGACAAGTACAATTGAGATCCAAGAAAAATATAATCACCTCCCAAATAATTTTGAAGTAGTATGGGGAGAGGGGCACACAAAAAGGAAAAATCCATATTAGAAAACAATTCTAGCAAAGTGCCTTTGTTGGTAAAAGATGTAAACGTTTCAGAATTTTAACCGACTCATAGGAATCTAGCGGTACTTCTAATGGTTCAATAACGATGAACGGGAATGGTGTTAGATAAACTCAATCTCAAGTGATTCATCATCACTTGGAGATTGAATTTCTAGGGGAAAAGACTCACTTTCAATGAGATGTTCTTCAAAAATTTGAGTTAACACGCAAGTCTCAACCTCCTCTTTATTTTTCCAATCATAACGAATCTCATCGCAAAGTGCGAGAACTTCCTTCATAAAACCAATATCGATATTCACCGTGCTTTGGGTGGAAAGAAAATTGAGTATTTGTTTGATTATAAAAAACATTATTTCTTCCCGAGTAGGATTCCTTGGCTCTATAACCTCGGGAGAAAAGTTGTCATTGGATTCAAATAATGCATCCAGATCTTGCTCCCAAAAATATTTTTTTTTCCTAATATTTGTTTTCAAGCCCTTCATACTCAATACATAGATAGGCCTCACCAATGGTAATAGGTCGAGGCCGAGGTTTTTGAAAATAAAAATCTCGAAAACGATTTTCTTCCTGATATATATTCTCAATCCTTTCATTCTCAAGAATTCGAAGGCCCTCACCAATGGTAATATCTCGAGGCACAGATTCTTGAAAATAAAAAGTTTGAGAACTATTCCCATATAAACCATTATAATTACCGAACTCACTATGAAAATACATGATTACTGAATAGTTTGTAAACGGACAATCCACGTAAAGAGGTGTGCGGTTAAGGATTCAACGTTTATTGGCGCTCAATTGTGCAAGCCTGCAAAAAAAATTAAAAGAAAAGAACAAATATCTTGCGAACTAGTAAATAAATTATAATCTATAACAAAACACTCACGGGCAATGGCGCCATTTTGATCGTTTTGGAAACCGAGCATCCGTATATATACGCTAGTCGTTGTTGTCGACTTCCGACCACAATAAAAAAAACATAAACTTTGACTACACTGTTATGGAGTATAGTGGCGAGTCTAGGTATCGAATCCACATGGAACTAAGACGAGTGAGCGTGACGACAAAGGTAAGACTGTTAACCCTAAATTGACTCTAAATAGAAATAAAAAGATGATGATTGAGTGAGAAAGGAAAAATGAAAAAACAACGAAGTTAACTAAAACTAATTGCAAAATTAAGGTAGGGACACAATCCCTCAACCCTAGTGTATTGATGGTATAAAACTAATCGTAAATTTAAGTGATTAATTAAATCCAGAATTTAGTACTCCCAAGCATTACGTATATGAGGTTCAAGCCCGCAACATACTTAATCAGCGGACGAGTAAATCGGTATTGCGATAGTTACACTCGAATTGCATTCTGAAGCATCTTGGTTACTCGAAAGCAAACGAGATCCAAAGATCTACAATTGCTGCGTTTCTACGCAATACGGTCGTAATAAACCATTAAATTTAGAGGATTAATTCTATACACATGCAACTACCACATCAGGTTGAGTTCATGCATCCCAACGTTTAAAAACCTAGCCTAACATGATGAAATTAATGAAAACTACTTTATCTACGTTGCATGAACTCATAATTTCTTGGAAAGAGAGATGAAATATGAGAAATTATAATAAAAGTGATGGAAATATAAGTTACCAAGATTGAAGAACAAGAACATGCAAGAAGAAATCAAAGGTTGAAGAAAAAATGGAAAAGTTCTTGAATTAAAGGTGCAAAATATGTAAATCCTTCTCCTAGATGTTCCTACTTGTTTTGGAGATTTTACATCAATGAAATCTTAATAAAAAGAGTCCTAATGAATAAATATATTGGCTAGAGGTCGTTTAGAAGAGTCCCCAAAACACAAAACTCTTTTGGCTAAAAGATAAGCACAAAATAAAAAAGGGGCATATACCAAATAGTCCCTCGAATATTTTTTAATACACGTTTAGTCCAAGCCTCCAAAAATTTCTTTACTATACCGCTAGCGCGGACCTTTACAAGTAAGAGCATAAGGGACTTTTTGGTAAAAAATAAAAGGGTTGGACTGAATGTGAATTAAAAAATATTTGAGGGACTTTTTGGTGTTTGATCCAAATAAAAATCTCGTATCTGGCAATTTGTCACACTTAGAAAGAGTGACTAATTTTGTAACGGATCTTGAGCGTGATTAATGACCGGATCGGTTCTTTTAATTTCTGACCGGTTCGGTTTGGGTGTGACAACTTCTTCTTGGATTTCTTTCTGAACTTTAAATGGGCATAACTTCTTCACCGTAGCTCGGATTGAGGTGTCGTTTTTTTCGGTGTTCTTGTAATTGAAAGCTCTTAAACTTTCCAGTTTGCCCCACCTCCAGACTAAGGCTGAAAAATTACAAAAATACCCTTCAACTCCTCGATTCTTGGTTTCTTTCACTATTTTGAGTTCTCTTTTCCATCTTTCTTGCATGAAATACCTGTAAAACACATAAGAGATACACAAAATACAAAATACTTGCCAAAAAGGGTTAGTAGCATAAATATGAGACAAATTCAAGCTATTTACACCGCACGGGATCATAAAAATATCGAAATTAAGGGGATAAATGTGAAGAATTTATGCCTAACCAGGTAGGCCGATTGGCACCCACCTTTTGCCCTATAAATAAGGGCTATGATCTCACTCCCAAAAAGAAAAGAAAAATCCATCGGCATCAGTGATCTCAGCAACATTCTCTCGAAATCAGTGAAGTTCCATATGGCAAATCCCATTCAAGCCTAAACACCTATCCTTTTCACACCCAATTTTGAAAATATCATTCTCTCTCATCAACATTCAAGGGAGTTCATCCAATATCCAAGCTCAAGCTCCAAGTAAGGTCCAATTCCTTCTCCCTCTCTTTTAATTTCTTATTTTTTCATAAATTACTTTAGATTCATAATCTAGTTTCATTCAGACACATTAACATCTAAGCTTTTGTTAGTATATTGCGCGTACTTTATTTTCCACAAAAACCCCAAAAACAAATAAAAGAGGGTTACACACGTAAATTCCGAACGGAATTATCCATCACACTTTTTCTAAAAAACAAAAAAACATTTTCAACACGTACACACATAGTAAAATTCCGTTCGAATCTATGGGATAAACCACACCCCTATTCTACATTCGAACTACGTGGACTTTGATGCCTTTATAGGCTACGTAGGCGTCCCAGATTGAAATCTGAGACTCGAGTCCAATTTTCTAATTTTCCAAACTCATGTTATTTTCTAAATTTCTCAAAATCCCCCATTTTTATAATTATCATACACACACACGCACACACACACACACACACACACACACACACACACACACACATATATATATATATATATATATATATATATATAAAGGAGGAGGGACTTTTTATCCTCCCCAACTAATGGCTCAAATTAAATCTAAGGAATTTGGTCTTTATCAACTGATGGTTCAAATTTAATCTTACTGATTTGAATCTAACAATTATAAATGATTTTCTTTGCTGTAACAGTATAAGGCTGAAGAAGTACTTGAAATCAGCCATTTACTCCCGCGCTGGTATAAAGTAAATAAAGTACCCATCAATTATCTTTTTCTTTAGTCCTCTTCTCTCTCTCTCCCTCTCTCTTACACATGATATTTTTTTCTCTCCCTCTTAACTCTGTCATTGATAACGGCTTTGTATGTCATGAGGAGACAGCCCTAGAGTTTACATCTAAGAAACTTTCTTTGAATTATAAGCCACGGAGTTTACATCCAACCATGAAACCGACAAGAGACGGCCAAAAATGAAAGCTTGAAGACACCTGATTTTGGCGTTGCCTAGAGAAGCTTGAAGACACCTAATTTTAGCATTGCCTCATTTGTTTTTGACGTCAAATATGTCAACAAACCCTCTTCTTTAGAACATAGGGTACCAATGTACGCATCTCTGTCTTTCTGTGTAATACCCTCAAAAACTGATTCTGATGTTGTCTTAGAGGTTTTTATATCTTCACATTTGTTTTCATTTTTAATTTCTTCATTCAAAGATTTTACTGTGTACCATGAACATTTATAGATCTACTCCTCATTTACACATATTTGTTGGTCAATACATTGTGATTCCAGAACTTTTTTCTTTAATCTTTGTTGGCTTATCCTTCAATCTTTGTGGAGTTCAAAACGGGTTGGATTCATATTTTGGGCGTTTTGATTCATATTTAGTTTTTAATATCCTCACCCTCTTTTCTCTTTGTTTTTAAGATCCTCACATCTGATTGAGATTTTAGGTTAATTGCGGTAAGTTTTGAACAAAATCTTCCTCTATGATTTACAATAATAACTTCCTCTATGATTTCGGGTGCTTTTGTACATGATTTTTTTCTTTTTATTCTTTCATTGTTTGGTTGGTTTGTCACCGTCGCCATGTACCACTGAATATTTCATTTACTTTTCTATTTTTTTTAGATCTGAACTTGGGGTTCACCAAGTATTTTTTCTTATATTTTCTTTTATTGCCCAGGTTTGTTATAATAAAACCTCCATAAGGAGGATAAGCTTCCATTGATGGCAGTGGTATTAATTTGATATGTATGGATGGCAGTGGTAGACCTCCATATGGCAGTAGTATTAATTCCATTGTTATTCAAGTTGAACGAGGGACACCCAATATTCTAGCCAATGATACAATCGTAGTCCCATCAGGAATGAGGGGCTTGAGAAGCGTAAGATTGATACTGTAATTTAAAAATGTTCACCAACTCTTCTCTCATTTTAACCCTTTTGAAGCGCACACATTGTCTCAACACGGTACTCACCCATGTCCCATGGCTTCCATACTGATGGGCCCTCCTTCTATTATGGAAAATTTGGTTTCATTTTCAATATCTATGTCCATTATTGATGTTTGAACTATTTTAAAATTTTAAAGAATTGATCTACACCACTAAGGACAATTTAAAAAGTTTTATTTGATTACGTTCTAATTTTTTTAATATTATTGCGTGCTCATTGTGAGGGTTCAGGCCTTTGCTGGGTAGATAAATGACATATCATATTTCATTTGTCCACCCAATACAAGATATGTGAGGGTGAGTTTATGAGCTTTCTAAGTCATATACCGATCCACTTAAATCCCTCTATTTTAGTTTTGTAAGAGAGAGAACTAACAAATGGGATCGCACATAGTAGAAGTTTTAGTTTTTGTAAAAAATTTGGAACAAAAAGTTAAGCAGAAGTGAAATGATATTTTTGTTTGTTTCCTTCATCTTTTTTTTCTGCCATTCAGCGTTTGACAAATAATTTTTTTTCATGCTTGAATTTTAGAATATGTATTTTTTTATGTGTTGAAAAATATTGTTATTAAAATTTAAAACTAATCTACATTGAGTTTTGGAGAAAAAGACCAAACCAATCATACTGTTCCAGCACAAATCTCTAACACCCCGGTCCTATAATAAAGTTTCACCTAAGTTGTCATATGCTCTGATGGTGGAAATGACCACACAAGACGAGACTAATGGCATTGGAAAAATGACTGTTAGATCCAATTTGGTGAAGCTATACAATATTTGTTATATGAATTCTTACTCAACTATTTGCTAGGTGGTGCTATCGTGTGTTTATAATGTATGTGCCTACGTGAGAAATGAAAAATTTTCATAATCCTAATCTTTTGGAGTAAAATAATATATTTTGGAAATATTAAATCACTAAAAAGAAATTAAAATGCTTTGATAACAAGCAACATATTGGACACATAGGGTCACAAGACTCAATGTAAGTATCTATTTAACAATTAAAACAAATAAAACTAATATATTTGCGCAATAATAAAAGTAATAATGGCACTGTTTCTTCCAAAATGCGCAAGTATGAACATTGAAAAAAGTGCATTGTTTTAAAAAAAATGATATACTCCCTTAAAAGTGATAACACCCTTAAAAGTAAGAATGGCACTTGGCTCAAGGACTGGAATATCACATCGAAACAAAAAAGATAACCACTTCTAATAATGTTATTTACAAATATTAATTCTGTAAAAAGGTACAATACATAATTCAAATAATACTACCTCATGATGTCAACATAGGGAATAGCCAGATAGCTAAATTGACCAGAAACAAATTAGAATGAACTCAATAAAAAGCATTAATTAGGCTGAGAGCAAAGGTCCGATTCTAATTGAAATAACATATAAACTGTTTAGCACATTAAAAAATTTATTAATGTAAGGGTTCTTTATAAATTTTTTAATCAAAGCTAATTAATTATGACAAATAAGTTTATCGGTTTTTACTTCTACGTAAAAAAGAAAAAATATATATTTATACTTTTATTTAGTAAAAATTAGATTAAAAAAGAAAAAATAATATTTTGTGTCATGTTGCTTTTGCTCGAGTTGTGTTCTATTTTAACTAAGTAATGTTTTTATTTGGTCATGAAAAATTACACATTGTTTTGCACACCATCATTTTATGTCGTGCAGTACCACTTTATTTGGAATGTGTTGGTGATAAATTAAACAAATAAAAATTTCACATTGTGTTGCATTTAATTATATCGTGTTCGTATATGGTAAAAAAATGTAACATGCCATGAAGTGTTATTTACCAAATGCGAACACAAAAAAGTGACACGACACGAATTTATATTTACAAAATACGAACATAAAAATTTGACATGACACAAAATATTGTGTTAATATTTGGTAAATAAGATTCCATGTGTTGCACAAATAGTTTTTTTTTGTTTTTATATATTCCATTTTCTTTCCGTTACCCCCATCTTAATTAAACTTGAAAAAAAAATTAGGGATATGTAGAAAAAAAGATGCTTGAAAATAAAAAACACACATTTTTATTACAATGCAAGTGACTTTGTAACCAACAGGGGTGATGTGTCAATGGAGTAAAAGTTTTGCATCCAAATATTCGTCGCACCACGTGCCATGTTTATGTGTCATGTCTTAAAAATATCGCATTATATCACTCTTATGAATCCTCGAAATGGTTCGTGCCATAGGCACGGGTACACCCTAGTATGTATATATATATAATATGCTTGTTCGCGTCTCATCCCACATATATTGCCGCTCCCTAATAACTATCAATATCTCGATGAATGCTCATACTCTATCTTCTACATATATTATTATTTTTGGAATATTCCTGTGGATGACATCTCCCTATCTTTTCCATGGTATGGGTCAAACGATTCCAATCTCCATTATATAAACACATACATAGAATTCACGGGCATAAAGAAAAATATTAACATTTGCCCATGAGAGACCGAAAGGGAAGGATGGGTGCCAAACACCTTCCCATTCCGTAACTTATCCCCCGGACCTCCGATCTATTGGTTTCGTATGCATCAGTTTTGTCCTTGATGTTGCTCTCTCGAAGTGGCAACATGTTATTTTGCCTGTTTTAAGAAAAATAGGCTGACGACTCCATCACTTTACATTCCCCCCACCCCGACAACGGTCGAAGAATCCTTTAGAAGAGAAGGGTGTGAGATCATGATGCAGTTCTTCCTCGAGGGATCCTCTTCCCTCCCCCAGGAACGAACGTCGCGCTGCCCGGGATGGCCACAGTGGTGACTCTGCTAGGGACTATTTTTAATAGGGCTAGACTCTGTTTACATGTGTGTTTTATTTTCTTATATATCTCCCTATTTGCATGTTCCTCTTTATTATTCATATGTACCTCATGTTTAAGCTACTATTCACACACTTGTAGAAGATTCTCCATGTACACTTCACACCACGTTCACCTAGGATCATGTATATCAACATGTTGCACACCTCACTTAGAAATACATGCTTAGGTGTCATCAACACACACCTCCACTTGTATATATCCATGATCACTCATAACACTCACTTGTAGATAGTTGCACATCACTCACACATCACTTATCCATGCTTAGTATAGCTTTACTACTGGTACTATACCTTGCTCCTTATTTACCATGATCAAGAAAAAGATACTCTCTCCATAAGATACTAATAAATGAGTCATGTATGATTCACACGAAATTAGAAAAAGGTATTGCTATTGACCAAATTTTATCCCGTAACTGAGGAGTCACTTCATGATGGGCGTTGGTCCGGCAGGTTGCAGTTAGCCTAAGCGATATGACTCTCAACTTCCATTGGCCAAGTACCTTCGATGTATATCGAACGGCACCCCCACATCGTACCGCTTGATTGAAGTCATAACAGGAGGTACATCGTAGGGAACTAGTTCACTTACGTCGAGTATATCAAATTCTCTCTCACACGTACCGTCCCCATGAGGTATATAATGGGGTAATTCACGTACACTCAGGCATATCAAATGGCTTGTCCACACGTACCGATTGCCCTCAAAAGCAAGATGTATATCGTGGATGTCACGCCAAAGGGGGGAACCCTTTCTAATTCACTCAATCAACTACATACCCGCATATATGTGTTAGGACACACATGTTAGATTGTCAATTTCGACCCGAAACTTTGCCGAAATTTCGGATCGACTACCGCCTAAATTTTTGCACAATTTTTAAAATGGGAACCTACCCGTAATCGTGGTGACAAGTCCAACCTTAGCTTTACATATATTGCAAACCCAGTTTTTCCAGGCTCGGGTCCCGTCTGGCATTTCATTTTGCATTTAGGTAAACTTAATACAAGTGAGAAACTAATAAACATAATAATCATACTGAGACATGTCTCTCGTATTTTCCCCTCTCTTTACAAAAGTGTCCAAAAAAAACATTTTCATTCTCATCTTTTCCAAAAATGTCAAAAATATTTTCCTCCCTTTCCAAAAATAACAAATTTCCCTTTTCCTTTTTCGAAAATAATTTCCAATGTTTCTCCTTCTCAGGTTGATCACATACCCTTGGCCTGGCTCCCTATCGGCTTCAGTCTTCAGTCGAACCGCCCTAAAGTTCTGTCAGTCCCTTTACTTCCTCCGAGTTCGAGACTCACCTGCCTTCCATGGAGAATACGGATCAAGTGTCGAATGTATAGTTAGATTTATTGACCGTTGTAGCTCAGCTCACTGCCAAAATTAACAACCTTCAAACCGAGGTTCATGAGATGCAAAGAAACAGGGTCCCTATCCCCGAAGATCCTGAGGTCATTTTCCCTCGCGCTAAGGGTTCGCCTACACCTGAGCCTATATGGGTTCCTGAAGAATACCATCGTGCTCCTCTTTCTAATGGTCCTCCACCAGCCCAGCTTCCTATGCCAAACCTTGCTCAGGTTGGGGATAATTTACCTATAACTATTGATTCGAAAGAGCAAGAACTAAACAAGGTCAAGGAATACCTCAATATGCTAATCAAGAAATTCGATCGGGTCAGAATCTCTAGGAACTACATGGACCACATGTCTCCCTATCCTAAAGCCAGGTTACCAGAAAAATTCAAGAGGCCCAATATCGAGAAGTTTGGAGGCAGTGGACCCCCGATCGTTCATCTTAGTAGCTATCATCGACCCATGACTCTCCTAGGGGATTTCAAAGAAATAATGGCTCAGATGTTCCAGCAGACTCTGCAAGATAACGCCCTCTGATGGTTCCTATCCCTCGAAAAATCCAAAATCCATAGTGGGAAGAAGTTTCCTGTGAGTTAATGTCACAGTACAAGTACAACGAGGAGCTATAGGTAACCCACCGTGACTTAGAGTTACTTAAATAAAACCCTGGGGAATCATTCAGTAACTTCATAGCAAGATGGACAGAAAAAGTACCTACCATGACTAATCGGCCTTTCGAAGAAGAACAAGCAAGCATTGTGAAGAATAACTTCCTACCTCATGTCTGAGAAACAATACTACCCTCACTTTCGATCCCTCCGAGAAATAGGGGTAGAAATCGAAGAAGGTTTTGCCAATAATATCTCTCAGTCTGCCGCTTCATAGGCACCATAAAGTCGCTCGAACCCAATCCGAAAGGAATATATTGAGCCTCACACTCCTCTTTTTAAAGTCTACCAGGCTCTCTTGAATCGAAATCTGTCAAACCATTGGACCCTCGTTCGTTACCAAATCCACTTCCGAAAAACTTCAAACCTCATGCCCATTGTGACTATCACCAAACTGCTGGACATACCACCGACCAATGTTTCCATCTCTGAAACACAATCCAAATCCTAATTGATCGGGGTACCATCACCCCACCAGCTAATCCTAAACCAAACACTACCCATAATCCACTCCCTAATCATGCAAACGCCATCTTCCTAGAAGAATACTCAGAACTCGACCCATCCACCCAAATCATGCTAAATAAATCACTAGTCGTACCCATATACTCTCCTAAACCTCTCCAAACATGCCCCTATTTTCTCTTACACCCTACCAGCCTTGCCGATCAAACCTTATCACTCCTCACCAGAGCCTGCATCGCTGTTCGTACCCATTATGGAGGTAAAGATATGGAATTATCAGAAGTGTTGAACCAACTCCAAGAGTTCGGGATGAAATTGCCCTCCTAGATGACCATCGACTGTCAGAGATTCCGTGTTTTGTTCTTAGAAGCTCGAAAATAGGCCCATGAGTCAGATAATTGGGTATTTACAATCGACGAAGTCAGTCTAGATGACTTGGTCCTGATTATAGAAGTTTTAGTTCAACAAATAGGGGATATTTATAGCATATCTGAGTTGCTCGAGGCTTTGAAATTACAAGGGCATCTCTTCCCTTCAGTACTACATTTCCCTACCGAATGGGAAGATATATACGAAGAGCCCATAGAAGTTATAGAGTGTATTGACTTTACATGGAAAGATAAAATCGTCGCCACCAGATGGAGGGACGATTTCGAGGATTCAGATGAAGAGCCAGATTCAAGAGAGACTAGTCTAATAACCAACCTATGCGAAGTGATATCATTCGAGGAGATTCTATGAGAGATCAACCACGTATCTGAGAAACCCAATATTGATGAAGAAACAGGGTTTCTATTTTTCCTCTCTTCCGTGAACCACATGACCAGGTCGGGGAGACATTACCATAACTCAAACTTACAACCATAAATAAGCGATAAAGGGAAAGGTGTTGAGAATATCCCTATACCAGAAATGACACTTGAAAAAAGTAAGGTTCTTGATCAACTAAAGAAAACTCAAGCTAACATCACTCTATAGGGACTTTTTATGTCTTCCCAACTGCACCGAAATGCCCTAATCAAGCTACTCACAGGACCCACAGTTCCTCCCTTAACCACACCAAAAGAAGTAGTGAACCTAATTAGATCCCTAACCTTTACTCGAATTCTCTTCTTTTCTGAAGAGGAAATCCCTAAGACTAGTCCCAGCCATAATCATGATCTTAATATCTCTATCGAAGTCATGGGAAAATTAATCCCCTCTCTCTTGTCGATAATGGATCAGCTCTGAACGTGTGCCCACTAAGAACTCTGAACTGTTTGGTGTTGAAAGTGAGTGACCTTGATCCAACCTCTGCTGTACGTGCCTATAACAACACCCGTCGAGAAGTAATGGGATCTATCAAGCTTGCAATAAGGGTTGGCCCTATAAATCCTGTTATTTAATTACAATCATTGACATCCCAGCCTATTTCAATCTGCTACTCGGACGACCATGGTTCCACAGCATCAAAGGGGTGTCTTCTTCCCTTCATGAGAAATTGAAATTCTTTGCCAATTGATAAGTCATCACCATCTTGGGAGATAGTGACAACACCGAGAATGTAAGCACCAGTAATCTAATACTTGAGATACAACACAGGGTGAACGATATGCTTCTAGCAGGCTTCCAAGTCGAACCACTCCTAGTCCCAGCAGGGGATGACTTCAAAGATAGGGTTTATCCAGAATATGATCCCCATGGAAACATCAATGTAATCCAAATATTTAAGAACATGCACTTCATGCCCGGACTGGGGCTGGGACTGAGACAACAAGGGATAACTGAACCTATTATGTTAAAGGAGGCCTTTCCTCCCTATGGCTTGGGCTATCAACCATCAGAAGAAGAACTTAAATTGATTCATCAACCTCGACTGAAGAAAAAGTTAGAATGCACCAGAACTATACCAGAAGATTCCCTAAATGGAAGATTCATCATAGAGGGTGAAGATTTACCCTTCTACGGCTTTCCTGAACCTTGGTATGACCTTGTAGACAAGAGGATAAAACAAGGAATGGAGACCTTTTTTCAAGACAGCTACCCATGGGTCGAAAGTTCCCAGCACTGTGTACAATAACTCACGGAGGAGACCATAGCTGATATCAGGGAATCTGAGGATAGCGACTCTGAGGACTCTTTCAACTTATAGATACTGGGGCTGGCACTCTGCATAATCCACTCATGGACTACATCATCCAATCCATCCTACCTCATCAAAGATGTTGATATACTTGTTCTCAACTGGCATGCTACACTTGTGCTACCTGCTAATATTCAACTTAACCCCGATGTTTACCCCCTTACCCCTTTAGTTTTTTCCTCTCACTCTGATGTAATCGAGACCTCCTATGATGAGATTCTCAATGTTGTTTTTCCTATCAATTAAATAAACGAAGATTTTGAGTATCATGTTGTGACTTACATTAATTGTCTTGATTATAATCAAACTATTGATGATGATGACTTTGCAAATGAATAATTTTTAAATGATCTAAATAAGGTTAATAACAAACAACATAACCGCCTTCAAGTTAATGGAGATGAAACTGTTGTTATTAATCTCAGTTCTAGTAGCCAAATGTGCGAGATTAGGATAGGGGCTACCCTTGATGAGCACAAGCGTACGCAACTCGAAGAGCTACTGAAAAAATTCATGGATAACTTCGCATGGTCCAATGATGATATGCCTGGCATTGACCTTGAGATATAACAACATGAGATCCCAACTCTCCCGAAATGTAAGCCAACCAAACAGAAGTTATGAAAGATCCACACCGAATGGTCACTTAAAGAAAAAGAATAAGTAGTCAAGCAACTGAACGTGGGCTTCAATCGAGTAATTGAGTATCCCCCATGGCTAGTCAATATCGTGCTCGTACTAAAATCAGGAGGGAAGGTCCACATGTGTGTCGACTACCAAGACTTGAACAAGTCCTCTCCAAGGATAATTACTCGTTACCCAACACCGATACGATTATGGACAATACAACCAGTCATGCTCTCAAGTCATTCGTCGAAGGGTTTATCGGATATAATCAGATCAAGATGCACCCTGATCATCAAGAGAAAACTACATTCATCACCCCTTTGGGAACCTTTTGCTACACTGTCATGCCATGTGGTCTAAAAAATTCAGGGGCTACCTATCAAAGGGATGCAATACCCATTCTACATGATTTGATACATAAGGAAGTCGAGGTCTATGTAGATGACATGATTATCAAGTCCAAGACTAGAGAAGGTCATGTTCCCGCTCTCCGAAAATTCTTTGAACGACTGTGGCAGAACCAAATGCCCCTTAACCCATAAAAATATGTCTTCAGTATTACTAAAGGAAAACTCTTGAGATTCATGGTTAGTGAGAAAGGAATAGAAAAAGATCCGCTGAGATGAAATCCATACTTGAGATGCCACCTCCCCGAACGGAGAAAGAAGTCCAAAGATCCCTTGGGAAGTTACAATACATCAATTGATTCATCAGCCAATTAACTTCCATCTGTGAACCCAGCTTCAAACTCCTTTGAAAGGATTCAACCAAAGTCCAAAACGAAGCTTGCCAAGAAGCCTTTGACTGAATTAAGCAATACATAACCTAACCTTTGGTACTCATTCCACTGCATCCTGGTCTTCTCTTAATTTTATACCTAGTCATGACCAATACTGCAGTTGGGGATCTGCTAGCTCAATACCTTCAAGAAACTCGAAAAGAGAAAGCCATATACTATGCCAGTCGAAAATTAGTCGGTTATGAGGTTAACTACACCGCCTTGGAAAAAGCATGTGCCGCTATTATTTGGGTTACCTAAAAGTTACGGCATTACATGCGCGCCTTACCCATCAGACTCGTATCCTGAATGGATCCCATCAAGTACCTACTTGAGAAGGACAACCTATCCAACCAAATGTCCCGTTGGTTGATGCTTATAGACGATTTTGATATCACCTATGTCATACAGAAAGCCACGAAAGGATGAGCTATCTCCAACTACCTTATTGACTACCTTATGGAAGAAGCCAATGTTTGGATTTCTAAATTCCCATATGAGAATATCCTTTGCTCCTCCCAAGAAGATATTAGATGGAAAATTTTCTCTGATGGTGCTTCCAACAAAAAAGGATATGGCATCGGAACCCTCCTAATTGCCCCTGATGACTCCCACATTCCTATTGCCATCAAATTGGATTTCCCCTGCACTAATAAATACGAGGTGTGCATGGTAGGCCTCAAAGTTTCCCTCAAGAAAGGAATTTGATACCTCGATGTCTACAGGGATTTAGCACTCATCATCGGTCAAGTACTCAGGAAATGGAAAGTCAAGGACGAGAAACTCCTACCCTTTTTTGCCCACCTTGAAGAACTAGCTTTCTAATTCTAAGAAATCACCTTCCACTACCTGCCCCGAGCAAAAAACAACCTGGCTGACGTCCTTGCCACCTTAGCCTCCATGATTGACATACCCGAAGGAATAATCATGGCCCCTTTCCTTGTCCAAAAATAAGACAAACCAACCCACTGCTACCACATCGAGCTCAGCATGGAGGAAGAACTCGAAATAGCAAACTGATAGTATTATGATATTTGACGCTTCCTCAAACATGATACGTATCCCTAAGGATTTGACAAGAATGACCGATAAATTGTCCACAGACTGGTCGCTCAGTACATTATCTGTATAAAGCATTGTTTAAGAGAAACTTTGATGGAACCCATTTACACTGCATCGCATGGGCTGACATTGAAGAAATGATGTAAAAAATCCACAGAAGGGAATGCGAACCCCACATGAATGGCCACATGCTCGCTAAAAAGATCATTCGACAGGGGTACTACTAGACTACCATGGTTCAGGACTACAAAGCCTAGATTTAAAGATGTCTCAAATGCCAAAAGTTCTCCAACCTACAGCATCTGCCTCCATAAGAATTGTACAACATGACTTCTCCCTGACCATTTTCCACATGGGGCATCGACATCATAGGGAAAGTTACACCGAAATCATCCAATGGGCATGAGTTTATCCTAGTCGCTATTGACTACTTCACCAAGTGGGTCAAAATCGAGTCATACGCAGTTTTGAATGCTAAGAAAGTGGCCAAATTCATCAAAGAAAACATCATATGTCGATATGGGGTCCCACATGAGCTGATATCAGACAATGGGTTACATTTTGAAGCGGAAGTTACGGAGGTGGTCGACGTGTATGGAATTCAGAGACATAAATTCTCTCCATACCGACCCTAAACTAACGGAGCAGTCAAAGCAGCCAATAAGAATCTCAAATCCATCATCAGCAAAATGATCCAGAGTTATCGAGATTGGGCTGACGGGATCCCTTATGCCCTTTAGGGCTACCAAACTTCAGTTCGAACCTCTGCTGGGTCTACCCCTTACTCTCTAGTCTACGGCATAGAAGCAGTCCTACTTGTGGAGCTGGAAATACCCTCACTGCACGTCATGCTTGAAGGCAAAGTTAATATGAGGAAGACTGGCACCAAAGCCGTCTTGACGAGTTATCCCTCTTGGACGAGGGGAGATTGAAATCTCTATATCACATACAAGGGTACCATCGTCGTATAGCGCGATCTTTTAATAAGAAATTCAAGGACCGCGGTGTCCGAGAAGGGGACTTAGCACTCAAAGAAATAGTAGAGCCCATCTAGGACTCCGGAGGGAAGTTAAGGACTAATTGGAATAGCCCCTACATCGTGAAGAAGATCCTATTGGGCGGGGACGCTGTGCTCACCGAACTCGATGGAGAAGAAATGGCGCGTCCAGTCAACCTAGACCGTCTCAAGAAATTCTACCCATAGTCCAAAATCTCGGCGCGCTACGACTCTTTTTATCTCCCTTCTATTCTAAAAAAACCTCTCTTCTTTCCCCTACCTAGAAATACGTGGGTCTGATACTCTAAAAACATTTTCAAAAATGAATTTTTAAAACCCTCAGAGGTACGTAGGCAGATCATTTGCTTCACATGAGCACGGCCCCCCCTTCTTTTTCACAAAATGCTATCCTTTTCTAATCCCCGAGAATGACAGTTCATTTTAACATATACATGAACAAAAGGATTATGTATGCCTTAGAGATTGGTATGGATAATTCAAAATGAAAAAAGTCATCAAGAGGCACAACTAGATGATCAAAACCTTATTTATTTCATTATATGAAATTTTCTTATGATTACATCGGCGTAAGGAGTTAAACGACTTCCCTTGCTAGCACTACACCTACTAAAAAACCAGATAATAACAAGCCCCACTACTCCTGAAAATAACCCTCCAATTATTACCACAAAGCACAAAACAACACTTATTACAAAGAGCTTCCCAAAGCCCTACCCGCAGCTGCCAGAGGAACCAACACCATCATCACCTACATCCTAGGCTCCCCAAACCTCATCTGCCTGAATAGAGTATCGCAGACGCTCCATAGAGCGATAAACTCGAACTATCTTGGGGTAGACCACAATGCCTCCCTCCATGGTGTCAGATATGGAAAACCACCTTTGACCAGTCTCCACGTCCATCATCCTGGCCACTACCTTCTTCTACAACCACTTCATATAGTCCCTGGAGTCATGTCAGACTCTCCGAGTAGACTGAGAAGGATGGGTCAATAGACGATGATTCTCCAATAGAGAACCAAGCCGCATGCGCATAGAATCTATCGATCCTCTAGAAGAAAGAAGTTCGGTGTCCGTGATGGCACGATTTTATCCTAACCAAATTAATGCAGCAGCCACTAGGGAAAGTAAAAAGAGGTCTGCCTGAGGCCTACTAACCATACATATTGGTACTCCCCGAGTTCCAGAATGGGCAACAATTCCCCCCACTGAATCACAAACCAGCGTAAGCCTCGATCCCCGTGCTCTACAAACCAGTTCCCCCAAGTCTTAATATCCAGGCCTACGCTAATGAAGTAGCGCGAGAAGAAATTTGGCACCGCCAACAAAGGATACTCGGTGGGATCGTCATACAAAACCTCTCTTACAGCCATATAAATAATATCATGGGTCTCCCTCTCAGAAAGTCAGAACGAACCTCCTGCCAGGCATCCAAGCCATTTAAGGTCTCTACTAGTATCATCGTCGCAGGATTGCTATGGTATAACATCCAAGAAATGATAACATCCAGTTGGGGGTCCACCAACATCTCCCCAGTGACTAACAGAACTTTTGAAATAATGCCTAGGATGATGGCCCCGGTATATCCAGCATCACCCACATCCTGCGAATGGACGGACTGCAACACCGCCGAAAGGGAAATTATTTCCCTCGTAACCAATGGCCTAACCACCGAAGGCAAAATATGAAGAAGTTCGACCAATAATTCCTTGGGAGAACGAGAAGGGCAGAGTTGCAGGAATGTTAGGATTTATCCCCAACATGGCGGAAAATTCCTCGTAGGTAGGACAAATCTCATCCAACCCGAAGCAAAAGACATGATCCTCGGGATACCCAAACTCAACATCCGACATTAGTATGTTCCACTCAATGGATCGGTTGCGCCACAAAGAGACTCACCGCATGTAGAAGGCATCATAATCGACATTATAAGAACACATTGCTTCTAAGGCTTCGAGGTAGTTGGCGAACTCAATGCTACCAGGGAGAGCCATCTTGCCAAGAAATAATAATCAAGCAAGAATGTGAAAAAGAAAGAAGATGGAAGTTTGAGGAGGAAAGCCCCATTCACACCCCATTTTATAGTTGGAACTCTCAAGAAAAGACAAGGAACCCTATAGAAATTGGAGTAAAACTTGCCCCACCAAGTTCCAAGTAATTGAAGAAAGTGTAATCAAATCCTTTATTTGATTGGACTGGACTGATATGCTAATAGGTAGGATAGGGGTCATGCAGTTCGGCAACCCCCTATTTTGGGAAAATTACCTTTTTCCTATTTTGTCAAAATTAGAAAACCAACAAAAATAATTTTTATCTTAAGGAAATTCCAGGTTTTCTTTATACTCATGCTTTTATTAATTCTCATTTTAAATAAAATCCTCCTCAAATCAATTTTTAAAATTATTTTTACGGTCTCAGCAGCAAAGTAAAAATAGCATGTGCATTAATCAATCAATCAAAGAAAATCAACAAAAACTTCATTCTTCATTTGAATATATTTTGTTGTGTTACATTAACATTTCGCAGGGAAAGAAAAAGAAAAAAAAAACAACGGGACTCCTCCCAAACCCAATTTTCATTCTCTTGCTCTCTCTCTCTCTCTCTCTCTCTCTCTCTCTCTCTCTCCCTCTCTCTCTCTCACTCTCTTTTTCCCTATCTCTCTCTTTCTTCTCTCTCTTATCTATCTATAGGATCCCCCATACCTACGGTGCGCCCTCTTCCCCCTACGGCGAGACGATATTCCCCCATTTTCAGAGCTAGACCCTTCCCTGGATGAGGCAGACGGCACTAAGTAATAAAGGATTACTACCACCTCACGAATATTGGCAATCACCGAAGATATCCAGTCCCTAATGTCCTTCAGCTAGGTGGTTGAAACACTGATATGCTGCGATGAAGAACGAAAAATATCAAATCAGTTAAGCATGAGGAAAAAGAAAGAAATCAAGGAAATCAAAAAATGCATACCGCGGGCCTATGGACCTCCTCCGTCAAAACCAACTCCTCTGGGTCCATCGTATGAGGACGATGTTGTAAACACACCGACCCCCCATCATCTCACCAAAGGTTATAGTTAGGAGAATACATCTACACAAAAGAAGGCCTTAACGTCGTCGCTACCACAGCTGACGTAGCTGCACCACCTGCGCTATGAGAGGACCCCACCTTCTGACTCGAGGTCTCCATAGGGAGAGGCATCACATCATATATACTAGTAGGCATCATCTAACTCGAGATGAAATCCAGATATTCGTACATCATCACTATAGCAGTGTATAGGGAGTATGGCTCTCCCATCATCGCAGCCACCCGAGCATCATAAGACATCTCCTGCACGCGCCTCATGAACATAGCGGGCCTCACCGATGGCACCACAACCTCATCCTCCACAATCTACCGGACTACCCTCTCCCCAAGATACAAGGAGTAGCCGAACTCATGATCCAGCAGGCGCCGCATTTGCACATGTCCCCCAGTTACCCCGGTGTACTGAATAGCCATCCCTCAGGGATAAAAGGTCACCTACAAATCCCCAGCAAAAGCAAAGGATCAGTGTCAATAAAATATCGTCAAAGGAAAATAACATTCTCAAAGACAAAAGAATGCTTACCCGCTCGCTCGTTAGGCCATTCAAGACCTGACACACTATCTCCAGAGAAAGATTATTCTTCGATTGTCGGTTGGATCTCCTCCATCGAAACATCTAACAGAAGTCCTAACGGAGTCATCCATCAAAAAAATCAGTTGGATGTTCAACCCAATCACCTCATAGAACCACGTTTACAAAGGACAAGGATCAATATTCAAGTTATCAAAAAGAAGTGCATGAATGGAAAATGCGAATGCATAAAGGAAAATGCACAAAATAAAGAATACCTCCAGAAGATATGTGACCCCAGTAAAAGTCGACTGGCAGCACCAACTGAATGCATCCAAAGAATAATAAAGCGTCTCCAAATTCAGGCTCCCCTAATCATAGAAGCATATATATGAAAACACCATCAGAAATGGAAAAAACCACAAGTGGACGACATCGCCACAAGTTGAACTTGCATATAAAATACTTGTAAGAGGCCAATGTACCTCAAGTTAGCTTTACAGGAAGGATGACTCTGCCCCTGGGGAAGGTTGTTCTCCTCGTTTGAGCAGGAGGAATATCTAATCTTATTGAGTTCCTCATTGTAGATATATATTCGCCATACAATGTTATACTTGTCAGAGGATGGTTGCATGCAATGAGGGTAATTCCATCCACTACCACCAGAAGACAAAGTGCATCACTGACAGTGGGTCATGGAAATCCAAGGGAACCAAACCTTGGCCCGAAAGTGCTTCATAGTCATCATTCAATCAAAATAGGACAAGAATAAGGAGAAAGTTAAGGATCCAACAGAGGGATCCATACCCTCATAAGTAGCAGCTAAAGTATGGGTGACCTGGTGTTGAGGAAACTAGGGTGACCCCTATTGATTGGGTTATGGAACCTATTTATGAGATAACCTTTTATGACCACCAGACTGAAAAGAATTTCTTGATCGATAACTCACTCCCCGATCAAGAGAGAGAAGAACCGATTACTTTACTCAAAAGAAATTAGGACGTCTTTTCCTGGCAACCATGTAATATGCCAGGAATAGATCCAAAAGTAATGTTCCATGAGCTCCACGTGGATCCGTCACATCCACTAGTGATACAAAAGGCATGATGAATGGTTCATGGGAAAGATAGGGTAGTCGAAGAGGAAGTGGGGAAAATTCTTGAAAACTATTCCATTAAGGAAGTTTAATTCTCCAAGTGGCTATCAAATCCATTCATGAAAAAAAGTAATGCAAATTGGAGAGTCTGTATAGAATTCACCAATATGAATTAATCATGTCCAAACGATCATTTTTCTTTGCCCAAGATAGATCAGTTGGTCGATGCCACCGCTAAAAATGAGCATATGAGCTTCCTCGATGCCTACTCGGACGACCACCAAATCCCACTGTTTGCCCTCGACCAGGAAAAGACTTACTTCATCACCACATTGGGGTTATACTGCTATAAAATGATCTTGTTTGGAATGAATAACATTTGGGTAACTTATCATAGATTAGTGACAGATATGTCCAGGCAATAGCTAGGATATAAAATTGGGGTGTACATTGATGACATGCTTATGAAAAATAAGAAAAAAAAGATCCACCTAGTTAACTTAGCAAAAACTTTTGAAGTTCTTCGCTATTATAGGATGAAACTAAATATGGACAAGTGAGAATTTGGGCTATAATCGAGAAAGTTCCTCATATACCTAATCAGTTAACGGGGAATAACAGTTATGTAGATGCACTAGTCACACTCACTTAAGTTGTTAAGGGGGATATGAAATGGACAATTGAAGTAGAATACCTCGACATCCCCAATATCAATAAAGGAAAATTTCTTGACAAAGTTATGGTCATCGATAGGATCCCAAGTTGGATGGATCTGATCATGCACTATTTAATGGGAGATGCCATGTCAATTGATAAGAACGAATCACATAAACTACGAGTGAAATTTATTCGCTTCCATTTAGAAGCAGATCAGAAGCTTTATCGATGCTATTTTTATGGACCTTTCCTCCAATGCGTGAACCCAGACGACGTCGAAAAGACCATCTACAAGCTTCGTGAGGAGATATGTGGGAGCCACACAAGGGGAAAGTCACTAGCATTTAGGGAAATGGAAGAAAGATATTGGTGGCCATATATAAAAAGGTACGCAGTGGCCTATGTTCGAAAGAAAAAAGTATCAACTCTGTTCATGGTTAATGTATCAACCAACCAATGACATCAAGTCCCTCACAATCCCTTGGCCTTTTTCCCAGTGGGGTCTTGATATCGTCGACCCTTTGCCTCTCACCTCTCATAGCGTGAAGTATCTATTGATTGGAATAAATTACTTCTCTAAATGGATTAAAAGTGAATCCTTGGTGAACATATGAGATACCAATATGATTAAGTTCGTTTGGAAGAACACCATAACATGGTTTGGAATCTCACGAATCATCATCACGGATTATGAAACTCAGTTAGAAAGACACCTTTTCCAAAGCTTTAGTGACGATCATGACATCAGGAACTACTACAGTTTATTGGTCTACCCTCAAAGAAACGGGCAAGAGGAAGCCTCCAACAAGAAAGTCCTCGATAGAATAAGAAAAATATTGGAGACAGCGAAGGGGGCGTGGTTCTACCAGCTCCCCCATATTCACTATGCATTTTGAATAACGAGGCGATAAATGAGGAAAACATCCATTGCTTTCGCCTATGGAATTGATGCAGTCATCCCACTAGAAGCAGGTTTGCTGACCATGAAGTCCATATTAGTCGGCCAAGACCTCAATAGTAAAGTGATCAGATCAGAGCTTGACTTATCGGATAAAAAAAAGGGAATCCAAAAAGTACAATAGGGGGTTCAAAGAGAGGAAAGATAGTGGTCAGTGCTAAGAAGCCCTCAAACCTGAAACTCGCTCCCAACTGGAACGATCCATTTAAAGTCATTCGGGATGAATTGATGGGAGCCTACTACTTAGAAATAATATAGGGCACAAAGGTTCCCTTATAGGTAATGCAACCAATTTAAAGACGTTTTACTGTTAAAGTCTAAGTTTGTTTAGTTTTTTTTAATTTTAAATTATTTTTTAGAAATTCTTTTAGACCTCTCCCATTTATTTTTATGCATTGTTCCAAGTGACAGGCAGATGTGTATTTAATGAATAAGGTCAATTAGTCAAATATATTTATCTTTGAAACATTACTTATCACTATAATGATTATCTTTTTTCAAAAGTCTTCTTTTAAGACTAATTAATGGGACGACCATAGAACAACTCTAAATTTAAATGTTGGTGTCCAAGAATAACTGGTTGGTCGGCCAGTGATCAACAAGTCCAAAAATGTTATAGCAATCAATAAAACATAAATAATGGATCATAACAGTTGAAAGGCCTACTGGGAAACCTTAAGCCCCCATGAACAATTGTGTCACAAAAAATCCTCGATGGGTAACAACCCCACAAATAGGTTTTTTTTTTGCTTTTCTGGCTCTAGGCCTAAGGTTTGATGTACGACATCGCCTAAAAGGTAAGAGAAGAAGACCACACACCATAAAAGGGAAGAAAAATGCAAAAATTTCAATTAAAACTTTTAAGTTATTGCAAGGAAAATGAAAATAAAAAAATTTACAACAAAATGATAGATACAACTAGATTAATTGTGCGATCGGATGACTTATTCGTCGATGTCCCACCTCTAGCAGGTGGAACGTCTAACACATATATTGTCACGATTGCAGACATATGACTGATCCTTGATGCCCCCCTGACTCACCCTATCAACTAAGTGTTGAGGTCGGTAAAGTCCATTACCTTCCTCAAGGCCTTAGTCATTGAGGTACTTCCTTATCAAACTAACTGGAATGGCGTCCATTGGGATCCACGTAACATCAAGTTTATAAGGAGGCGTTTACTAATCAAGGCAACCTGGTTTGTACTAATACCATAACTTTGAAACCAGTGGCACTGTTTCCACCGTAAGGGCATTGAGGCAACCATTTTTATATCCAATATCTCGAACATCTTATAGAATAGAGTCCATATTAAGGAATGCCTTATCATAGCTATCCATCCATATTTAGTGACGTTACTTATGGAATTAGAATGTCAGATGGTTAATCTTCTCGATTAGATTCTTATTGGTAGTCATTTTATTGAACAAATACTTCTTGGTCTTCTCTAACTCTTCTGTTAGATGATCATCCTTCTACCTTTAGGAGGGAGATTGAACATTAACAACTGTAACTTTGTCATTTAAAGTGTTTTGAGTCTTCTAGTTCCTCTCTCAGCTGGGCTTTCTCTATTTCTAAAAAGGAAACTTCCTCTCCAACCTACTCGCCCAGATTTGACCTATTATGTCTTTCAAGCTCCACTATAATATCATTGTTCTCTTTCTCGAGGATAGTGGCGACATCCCTGGCACCCGTGAGGTTCGGCATGAAAAATAAAAATTCTCCTCGCATGAGAAGACTGAATCCCGACTAGTTTTTTTGTCAACCCCTTTATCCTTATTCATCTTGGTAAGCCTCTGGTCAAAGTCGGCCTTCAAATTAGCCAATGACTCTTTATGATGAATTTGGGCATTGAAAATCATGTCATAAAGAGCATCATTATCTGCCACAGCCCGATAGAATAGGTGACGAAGATCCAAGTAAGCTTTTTTTTCTTAGATGGACACATCAAGACCTAAACTTTTGTCGAGGTCATTATCCCTATCATTTTCATCATGACTAGCTATGTACAGACTTTCACATTTTTCCTAAAAGTCAAGCTAAATAGCAACCAATGCTATAATTCTTATGTTAAACTACATGAATGAGTGGTCGAACATAAAAGCTGTAAAAATAAAAATAAAAATAAAAAGGAAAAAATAAGAAAGCATACAAAAAAGCAACAATTGGGTCAAACTATTCATTTCATTAAACAAATTTCAAATTGAGCAATCCCCTGCTCATTCATTAAAGGAAAGATATACCAAGTTTCCTAAAAATCTCCTAAGAAGCACTCTCATCGACCTTCTCCTTCTCGGTAGCCTACTAAGTAGCTATGGATTTTGGATGGTTTCCCACAATCACATTTGTTTGATCAATTTTCACCTAAGTAAGCTTAGTGGAAATAGCATGCTCTTCGACTGTCACCTCATCATCATCCTCGACTTCTTCCTCAAATTAAGGAGGGGAACCTATATGGTGCTCTTGGAAAGGTCGGAATCTTCAGTAATGCAAACCTTGGTAAGAGACCTATCCTAGCCTTTATCTTAGAATACCTTTCTAATGTAGGCAATCTGGATTTGGGTATTAGTGAAGGTCTTATCCTAGCCACGAGTGAATTCCCTTCCTTAGCATTTGATGCTCCGGCTAAGGCCTCCTCATTTTTGGACTTGGACTGTGAGGCTTGTGTCTTGGTAAAATCAGCCTCGACCTTGGCATCCTAGGCCTCCTTATTGGCCTATTCGATAGCAACCACCAGCTTGGAAGAGTCGCCAATATTCTTCTGAAGCTTGATCTTCTCATCCTCTATTCTCTTGATCATTTTACTAAGCTTCTGCTTATGAGTTTCCCGGGCAGTATTATGGTTCTGAGTAGACTTTAAAAACTTGCCCAGCTCCTTAAAATCCACCTCCATGTCATAAGAGTATTTCTTTAATATGTCATTCCTCTCTAATAATTGGTCATAATCGATCAGAAACTGCCACATAATTGTTAAACAAAGATAAGAAAGTAGCAAGTATAAAGGAGTGTAAAAAGCAGAACATAAATAAATGACACACTTACAAGGGAGAGGTTTTAGTTAGTTAATTCTAACATTCAAAAATGGGGTAAATCATAACTAGTCTCCCTATCTATAGAAAATACTCTCGACCAAATCAAGACACGGGCTAGCTCAGGGCATGAAACTAAGGATTGGGTAATGCCCTTTCCCTTATTACCACTCTTTTTCCCTATAATGTCCAGTGGTGGAAGAGGTATGTCATCTTTCTTTTGCCTCTTTGGAAGGGGATCATGGTCCTTAAAGGGTAATACTTGATGTTTATGGGCTTTGTAAAACCCTTAACTTCATTTTTCTTGGTCGTCATCTGAGTAAGATCTTTCTCTTTTCCCAAAGGGCGAGTTGGGGGAGGATATATGGTACCAACATTTTAGGAAATAAATTTACAACCTTCCTTTTTTCCATGGCGCTAGGATAAATAGTAGAAGAAAGCAACAAAATGTCCAACGGATCAAAGTAAGATGATGTTCCTTCTTTATTTGATCTCTCCCCTTTTGAGTTTTGGGAGGTGGAACCTCTGGGTCATGCAAGGAAATAGGAATGACCCGTATTTGATCTACTGGCCTAGGAACATAATATGAGGAATAACTCTTAAAGCCGAGCAAGAATGCCGCTGACCTGGGATGATCAATGGTTCCATTACTTTGTTGGATAGCCCAAGTTGTTCTAAGACCAAGAATATTAATATCACTTTCGCGATGAATGTTTTTCTTATTTTTTGCTGCAAAGAACAACAAAATTAATTCAACATTAACCTCAATTAGGATAAGATAGCAAAGATAGAAATTATATTTCTTCCTAACCTATTCCTCGCCCTTCTTGGGTCATCTTGGCTCTTTGTATGTTGCACCTTCAGAAAGGGGGAAATGTTGCCAGATTTTCACAATCGGCCCATAATCCGAATAGTCTTTATTAGAATTAGGGACATTTATAACCAGGGATCGATTGGCCTACATTGTATTTATGTAATTAATATTCTCATTAGTTATTATACGTTGATAATAATACACTATTTCAGTAATACCAAGATGGGTATTGTATAGCTCGTTAATACGATGAACCCCATTAAGGATCCTCTATGTATTCGGAGCGAGTTAGGATGGGACCATATCAAAATATTGACGAAACTCCAAAAATAAGCATTTGGGGGGAAAGTGAACCCACATTCAGCAATAAAGATCTAAGTCATCCAATGGCCTTCAGAAAGGGCACAAAGGTCACAAGGACCTTTAACTAATCTTACAGTTACCCTCTTGGGGATTTGATGATCAATTTTGAATTTTTTTTTCATGGTGTTTTTATCAATAATGAATATGGCAACTTAATAAAATAAATTCAAGAAGAGGAGAAAAATGATTGAAATGAAGTTGAGAGTTTTGAAAGTTCTTACAGACGAACGAAGACAGTAAAGAGCCCTCATTTTTAAGTTCATAGATTTTTTAAATGAACAAGAGAGTAAGGATAAAGAGGAAAACATTATTTTTTTTTTAGAAATGGCCTCACGATTTCCTAAAAAATGTAATAATCACACACACGTGTGACAGCTATTGAAGAGATGGGTCACCACTAAAGAAAATAGGCTATATTTACCAGTGTGACCCTAGGGCACATGACAAACATAAATTATATAGTTTTGAGGACTTTTACTAAATTTCCCTTGTACCAATGAGCGAATATTTCAAGAAGCAATCAACTTTCAAGGAAAGAAAATTTATATTCTCCTAAGTATGAGGACTTCTCATGATCAACAGTCGACATAGATACAATAAATCCTAGTGACCTTAAATCCACAATGAGCTTTGGGGGAAATTATGGGGACTATAATTATGTCGGCATCCTGTCTTCTTGATCTCCAAGTTATTGAGGAGTCCTAATCACATAAGGCTACCACGTATACATTATTTGGAATGGTTTAATTTGATAAAGCATAGGTCTAACTTTTAAGGATAGCTATTGACGGAGCTTGGAACTCTCCTAAGATTCTCTATAAATATAAACCCGCTCCCCATTGAGTAGAGCATGTGATATTATGTCTAGCAGTACGATAATTCTGTCGACCAATTCTATAAAGTAATAAAGAGCAAACCCTAAACCCCATGGATGTTGACATACTAGAAACCACGCACATCTTGCATAGTGTGTGTGATTCCATTATTCTCTTTGATATTTATTCTTATTTAGCTTGTGAGAATTGGATACTATCATCAGTACGAAATTATCATCTACATTCATACACCAACTAATCATGTTAGGATCAACAATTTGAAAAATAAGTGCAATATGCCTCCTCTCGTTTGCAAAAATCATAAGTAAAATGATAAAAGACCCGGAGATTGTACTTCCTCTTATTGTAATAACAAGGGCCATCGTAAAGATTTTTTCTTTAAGTTGAACAAGGTTCAATATTTTAAAAGGGTTTCTCCCAAGACTTATTCTAATATGTCTCATCCTAAAGTTTATAAATGTGATTATTGTGATAGGAAATGACTTTTGAGAGAATTTGTCTATTTGCTAAAATTAACCTCGCACCTTCATAATGTTAGGAAAAACTATAGCTTTAGTAATAATAAAGCTTTAGGAAATCCACATGAACATCAGTATATCCATAAAAATAGTGGCAAAAATATTTTTAATATTCCCAAGATCCAACCTACTCCCTATTCGCTTCATATTACACAAATATAGATTAGGAAGTATCGTTTACATTTGGCAGATTTAGAAACAAGACCAGATCACTCATTGATCCCCTTGACTTCTACTTGTTTGAAGGTTTTATTATGTGCCTAGGATTTCTTAGAAATCTTATTTTGTTATCTGTCTCATTCTGTCTTTTAAATTCTATTTGCATAATTTGTTTCTAAATACCCTTTGTGATTGTGTGATTATTGGTCACCTTACTAAAATGCTAAGACTAATTTATTTGACTTGTTTTCACATGATGTTTGTATCTTGATTGTGTTTATAAGTATTAACTCTACATTTAGAATCCAAAGCTTTGAAAATTTATGGTTTTTCGAGCATAATTTATCTTGAGTATATGTCATAACTCGTCTCACTTATACCGCACTGCATTTTGAGCTTTATCTTATGAACTAAAAAATAAAACACTTTCGAGTAATGATTTATGGAGTTTTCAAAATGTATATTGAAAAAGGATGTCATTTTAGCCTTTGTATTTGTGAGACTTGTATATTGATGGTTAGAGTTAAAAATTATATATGTCAAAGAGATGATGTGGTTAGAGCTACAACTTTGAAGGATGGTGCTACCTTTGAAAATTGAAAATATTATTCCATCTTAGTAATGAATGTGTCAAATCCACCACATGCCAAAAAAAAATTAAGCGATGTTTTAAATATTTAATCCATAAAAAATTAAGTAACGTCAAGGATGTGGAACAAAAGTTTTAACCAAAGAATCTCTTATTGAGGAAGAAAAAAAAGTGTTAGTTGAAGATTTTACTTTTTCAAGGGAAATGAACCTTTTTCAATAAACAATCATATAAAGATTGAAAATTTTGAAGTAAAAATTATCTTCTGATATTTGTTTTGATTTCATCAGAAAAATGCTCATGTTTGTACACTTATTTCTCTCACACAAGTAATATCTTCTGTGCTCTTTTAAATTAACATGAAAAATGTTATTAATTTTTCACCATCTAGTTTATTCTCCATACAAAGTACTTGGAATAACCATTTAAACCTTGACTATGACAATTCATAATGCAAATATATTTAATTTTATTTGTTAAAGTCATTTTGGAAGTGGATCGTGTGAGATTGATAAATTTGCTTCTTTTTTTAGTTGTTCCTTATGTCAGACACTCATTTCAGAAATTTGGAATTCTCTGGGCATATGCACGGTCAGTAAAGGCAGTTCACCACATTAATGATCATCATATCCCTCATGACTGTCGTGGCCTAAGAGAAATCTCACTGCAGCGAGGTTTAGTTTTAAAATGCGTCCAGACTGCTTTTTCAGTCACTTTCACAAAACCCTTTATCCCTCCTTTACGAAGTACAATCATCCCCACCCCATTCCTGGACTTTTATGAAGACTTTTTGGACAAATACTTCACGTTTCCTCTTCTATAAATCATTTGGTAAGTTTATTCTTCTCTTTTTCTTCTAGATTTTGAGCTTTCACCCCTCTTGGCCTTTTTTTTATCTTATTAGAGTTGTTTATAAATTCTATTAAATGTGTAATGTCTATTAAAGGTTTAATGTATACTACTTCATGTTAATATGATTTGGATTCCACAGTTTTGACTCCTATTACTTGTTTTGAGTACTGACGTTTTTGAGTTGGGATATCCTTGGTGTGCTGCACCAAGGGTTGAAATTCACTATGACACCCCATAAAACTTAAACTAGATTGATCAAGTCTAAAGTAGATGAAATAGGAATCTGGAAAATTTAATATCATTCTAAGCATAAGTGTAAATAAATTAAAACATCAGGATACATAACTGAAACATAAATAAGTGAACAATAAATAAATCTAATACCAAAACCAACGTAAAGTAATAAAATCCTCGGAAACTATCAATGTATCAACCTACATGCCCACACCGAACAAAAGATTTACTAACTCAATTATGAATCTGACATAAATGATAAAAGGAATATAAATCATGAGCATGCAGGTGTGACACCCCGCCTATTCTAATTATGGGATCATTCCATTATTAAATTAAACAGGAATCATCAATGGTTTCATTCTTAGCATCACTGTCGAAAACTTTTTAATTTACTAACCAACTATATTAAAATAAGCGTGTGTAAAATTTTATCTTTCATTAATAACATTTGACAATTAAATATGATAACCAAGCCATCCAATAGTAATGACAATAAGAATATATCGCAAGAGAAATAACCACATAAATAATATCGAATAAATCATCGGTTCACAATACAAAAATCCAACCATGAGTCTATAAAATAAAACTAAATCCACTAACATAAAGTCTGATACAACTGAGTAACTAAAATAGCTGAAGGGAGACATACCCAGTTAAAATAAGTGAACCTGAATCCTACTCTTAGAATGAAGCAACTGAAGCATCTAATCCAAATCCTGTAAGCATCCACAAGTGCTAGAGCTACGCATCCCTGGAACAGATATTAATCTTGGCATCCCTGTTGCTGGGCACTTAAATGGTTTAGAAAATATTTTGCAAGATGGGTCAGATCCCAATACGTTTGAAAATATTTAGCAAGTATTTATCACAGTTTAAAATCAGTTATTGATTATTTATGTTAGTTCAGCGCACACTCCCTTGAGTTCCTCACCTCTCAACTAATGTGCACGCCTAACGTCTCCTACCTAGCTATGCTACCCAGACCAACTAGGTCTCCTCAATAACAACTTAGCCACTAACAGGTTTATCTCTCCCGTACCGTCCATACAGTATGTAACAGTATTCCAATCTTTACTCATTAAGCCCTTAGTTAAATATCTCTTTAACTTCCCTCGTACCGCCCATACAGTATGATATCGTCACACTAATAATTAACATATCTCGCATGTTATTATTAAATACAATTAACATCCCACTTTTATTATCATTACACCATCTCATTAACTTATTCTACTTACATCAAATTTTAGATATATGCTATCTAACTTTACTACCATCACACATTAAGTAGATTATCTCATAATTACATCACGTTTAGAGATATGTTATCTACAACTACTACTTTAACACAAAAGTAAGATAAACACATATGTATGTATAGATATATCACACTATCTATATACATAACTCCAGCATCCCCGATCTAAGAACTGCGGTGCGAGTCTGCGTACTCTACTAATAAGTCCATGTACCTCTCATACTCAATCAAGAACTATCGGTTCGGACATCACCCTCGAACCATAAATCATGTAACATACAATGGGGGCAAACATAGTTCTGAGCCTCTGGGCTATGCACACGCCTAACGCACACAAATGACCAGTCACACTATCATATACACAAATAGTGTTCATCCCTAATTCTATATTCTCGTGCATAAATCTAAAATCCCCCTCAATGGGCTCATCAGGATGTCCATGACACGGAACCTCCTGTGATAGCAGGCAGCGTAGGCATGTTCATACACATACGAAAGCACATAATACGTATACACACCACCTATCCATATATCACATATAAGCATACGCATCACCTATAGTTATTATCCGTATAGGTATACGCACAACCATAAATATAATCCATATAGGTATATACACAACCTATAAATATCATCCGTACAGGTATACACTCCACCTATAAATATCACCGTATAGGTATACACTCCACCTATAATATAATCTGTAAAGATATTCACTCAACCTATAATGTAATCCATGTAGGTGTACACTTAACCTATAATTATCATTCATATGTACTATATATATATATCTCGAATACTTACCGTACTTATCAATTTACAATTATAACCCCTTATCGTAAACTCCCGAGTATTATTCTCAATTCAAAGGACCCTAGTTACTACCTTATGTTAATTTAGTAGTTAATACAATCATACTTTAGCGTCTCAGTCATAGGTTCACTCATCTCTCTGCAATTCGTCCTTATTATCCCTAATTCACTCGCATTACAATTTATGTCCGATTAACCTTATCCTTAATTATCTCATTCATGACTAAGTTACCAAGGCCTACTGTTACTCATAATATATCCCATTATGGTTTAAGGATGTCTCATAATTTTTCCCATTAGGTATAAACAAGATTGGTATTCAAATAGGGAAAATCTCACAATTCTGGACAAACCGAATCAATTCGCTCAAGGACCGAATCAATTCGCCTCGAATTGATTCAAAAAGTAACAGTTGATCTTCTTCGTTCAGTTCTTACATTATTCAACACAACCATCATGTTTCTTCACCAAACTTACAACTTACATTCTTCAACATCATATACATGTACTAGGATGATTTCTAACGTGAATTTAACATCAAAACATCACGTAATTCTATTTAATAACGGATCAAACCTTTTATTCATTAAAACCCTAGGTTTTGTGTTCTTCATTCATACTCAACACAAAACCCAGACTTCTCCCATCTAAATCATCACATATCATCTAGTTTCATATCTTCTACATACATGGATCTATCTACATGCGATCCTGCCCAAGATCATGTGTTTAATTCATCAATTTTCCACGAACTTCATTTTAAATCATTAAATGTAAAGCTCTACACTACATGGGTATTATAACTTCAAAAGAAACTGCAATAAACACTTACCTCTTTATGATTGATGATCTGAATTCTTGAATTTCTAATGAGTTGGTTTGTCTTCCCTTCCAATCCACTCTCTAATGATGATGGGGTGCAAGAACAAGTTTGAATCTTGCAAGAATTCTCTCTAAAGCTTCAAAAATGGCTTCTCCTTCTTTTCTAATGGCCTCTTTGTATTTTTTAACTCCTAACCCTAATTTACCGCAGATGTATTGCTGATATATCACTTGAAATTTAGTTGGTCTCTTTACCTTTCAAAGACAAAAGACCAAAATGCCCTCCTGGGGTGCTGGTTTTGCCTAAAAATGCCCCAGGACACAATCCAAACTCCCGAGTACACTTTTCAGACTATTTCAACTCTTCTGGACACACAGGCGCACTCGAAATGGCCATTTGAATGACCCATAAATAATTTTCATTTTATTTCATACGTTTTAAGTCCCGGCGCGACTCACATCCGCGTCTCGACTAAATTATCGTAATTGTCGTATTTCTCACTCATGACAATCATAATACTTTCTCATCAATTTATTACTCATTCAATAAGTAATAACAATATAATTCATACAAATAAATATCAATCCTTATCACGCTAATTAATATTTATTTTGATCTGAATTAATTTCTCTTTTTAATTTAATTAATCCCCTATAAAAATCATCAAAATTTACGGGGTGTTACAGCAGGCTCGACACCTACATCCTATAAATTAATAACATAGAGGAGATCAAAGTTGGATGAGGAATAAGGCTACACTGGTGGCCTAGGTCTTAAAAATGTTAATAGGAGACGTTAACAATAAGTTAAATACCATAAAATTATAATTTATTTTGGGCTACAACATAACTACATACCTTCTTCGACTATTTTAGTTTCTTTTATGTTAGCCCAAACCATAAAAATATAAATATCATATGCATTTACTCCCAAGCCCATATATTCCCCATGATTAAGTCTTATTCAGTGTTACAGACTTTATGTGCCAATTCCATTTGTTACTAATTTACACCTCACAATAGTATAATATCACTGGGAAATTTGTCTTTGTATCCACGTTCAAATTGTACAAGTATGGTCCAATACATGTACTTTATAAAAGGCCCCATCACAACCCTACATATAACGAATGCCTATCCTACTGCCTTCAAGGATCGCTCACGTGTAGTAGACATAGTTATAGGTTTTCCCATACCTATAACCAATCAAGAACTTATTAGGAATAATCACTAATCCTTCACACCAGTCACATAGCCCCATACCCAAAGCTATATGAAAGGATCAACCTGCGAACCTTATACATATACAATGAGAATTTCAGCACGTAGTGTCTGAGGTAATCATAACCAAGTAAAACCTATCATCATCGCATCTTGGTACAATTATCCGTCACACTCGCCCCATAAGGATATCCCCTCTAGAAAATAAGTAATGCCTCGACCCGAATTTATGGGTTACCTTTGGTCAACCCGGTCTGACCCGAGTATTAGGTGTGAAGTGCAATAAAATAACCTATATAATGTTGCTAATCTAGTTTATTTTAATTAATGTTTCACTTTTTTAGCATGTGATTCCAATTTCAAATTAAACTACGCGAGGAACCCATGGAAAGCATCCCTAAAATTCAAGCATACAAAGCTACAAACGTAAAGTAAAAGAGAGAACTTAACTGTGTAACGCTCTCAAAATACGAACCCGTACCCAACCTTACGTAACAAAGACAAGGGTGTGAGTCGAATGCTCAGTGGGAAATATATAATAATACAATATATAATCAAACGGCAGAAAGAAGACTCTAACACATTATACCTACGTGCACATGCAAATATATATATATATATATATATATATATATATATAGAGAGAGAGAGAGAGAGAGACGCACACACACACACACACTCTTAATGCATGAAACTATTTTACTTTCAAAAATGTTATTTATTTTGATTAATTTACCTTAATCTTATAAAGACTTCCACTTTCATATGTCATACCCCATCTAATTAAAGATCAGTTGATTAGGCCATTATTGAATTTAAATAGGTTTCTCATATGGTTCATTCTTAGCATCACTGTCGAAAACTTTTTAATTACTAATCACCAAAGAAAAATTAGACTGGTTCTATATTTTACCTTTCCTTAAAACAGATAAATCTAACAATGCGAAAACTAAATTAAAAATTCACAACATACTAGGGTTCAGCCATCACAATATAAAAAAGAATAAAGGTTTACTGAATAAACCATCAGCCAAAAATCCAAGAACAAATGCTCCATAATAAAAAGGAACTAAATGACTGAAAACTTCCAACGGACAACGTGTCCATACATGGAATATAAAATGAGATCCTACACTAGATCTGAATGGAGGAATCGTATAATTAAATCAAATCTTGTCAGCATCCATAGTGCTACAGCTTCGAGTCCCTAGAATGAAGTCACGCTTGGCGTCCCTATGGCTAGACACTTAAAAGATTTTTAAATATATTTTATAGCAAGTGTTAGTACACAAAACGTTTTGAAAATATTTAGCAAGTGTTTATAACATTAAAATTCGGTTATTGATTACACATGTTCACGTACAGTCTCTCTTGAATTCTCATCACCTCTCATCTATAGTGATTTCCTAACGTTCTATACTTAGGTAACCTAGCTATGCTACTCAAGCTAGATAGACTAAAGGATTCAACCGAACTTATCTATACATCTAAGTTCCTGTACTTCCCATATAGTACATTAATTTTTATTAACATCTCTCATGTGTTAATTTCCAGCATAAGTTACATTACTCACATGTTATTCTTTAAATCACTACAGTAAGTTTCTCCAATTAACATATCATTCCGATATACACAATTTTTAATAACGTTCACATCTGTTATTAGTTGAATTATATAATTAAGCTTCTCGACTTAATTTATTCTTTTTAGATATATATTATATAACTGTTTATTGTCTCACATAAGTATATACAAGAACGAAATATATTTCCCACATAATATATACAAATAAATATATATTTCATTATAACATCCTTGTATCACACATTAAGGATTCATTGGTCCGGACGTTCCTTCGACCCCAATTTATCATGTCATTCACATTGGTCCAGATAGCCCTCGACCCCAATGTAAATGCTATATATATATATATATATATATATATATTGGTCCGTATGTTCCATTGACCCCAATACTATTTATGTTCGATATTTGTTCGGATAGCCCTTGACCCCAACTCGAACTTTCATTTATTGGTATGGATATTCCCTTGACCCCAATACATCTAATATACTTTAGGTATTCACACCGCCTAAGTATTCATATGATAGGTATTCACACAACCTAGTTATTCACACTTGTACGTAGTATATTTCTCTCATATACTCTCCGTATTAAAGTTCTTTACAAATTATTCCACTTATCGTATTCATGAGTATTCACATAATTTTCATGTATCGGTCCGGACGCTCCCTCGACCCCAAGACATTTAGTATACTTAAAGTATTCACGCCTCCTATGTATTAATATGATAGGTATTCACACAACCTAATTATTCCCGCTTGTACGTAGTATATTTCTCTCGTATACTCACCGTACTATTTACTTTATGATTTATTCCACTTATCGTATTCATGAGTATTCACACAACTCTAAGGGTCCTAGTTAACCCTTTATAAATTTTAGTAGTTAAGCCTAACTCACCTTACTGGTCTACTTCATCAATTTAATTCCAAAACTCATGTAATTCATTATCTTTCTCTCGAATAATTACGGCACAAAGTCAACCTAATTTCGTTCTCATCTTAATCCTCTCAATAAGACTACATTATTAACTAAATATAGGCCAACCTCAACATAATAACTCTCTTATTATATCCCAGCATGGTTCCCAAAAGTCTCCAAGACAATCATTTAGAAGAAACTAGGCCCAAAAAGAAAATTCTGAAAATTTTCCCAAAGGACCAAACCGGTTCGTCGACCTGCATTTCATCTCCTTCCCCCAGTTCATGTGTTTTTCCACCATTTTTAATTTCCAACTCTCATGATACTTCATCAAACTTTAAAATAATTATCCCTAAACATTACTACATGCATTAGGATCAATTCTAACGTGATTTTTACACCAAATCATCACAATAATTAATCAAGAATAGATTAAATTACAAAATCCTCAAAACCCTAGATTTCCATGTTCTTCCTTTATTTTTAACATAAAACCCCGATTTAATTCGTATTGATAGTTAATCATATACTTACTATCAATCCTTTACATATATGAATCACACTACATGAAATACCTACCCATAACATGCATCAAAAATAACTTTTTCTTCCAAGAATATGTATTATATCATCAATTCATAAAACCCTCCTGACTTGGGTATTATAACTTCAAAACAATTGCAATAAATAAATGTCCTCTAGGTTTGTAGGGTCTGAATTTGTGGTGTTGCTGATGGATTGATCTTTCTCTCTTTGAATCCGTATCCCTTAGATGATTAGGATGCAGAATTTGGGTCCAATTCTTCAAGAACACCTCACAAGCCTTGAAAATTGGTTTCTCCTTTCTCTATAATGGCTTCCTTTGGCTTTAACTATTTTTAAACCTAGACTTAAGTATTAAATATTAGATATAACAATTGGAATTTCGTTGGTCCCTTAACCTCTATTTTCCAGATGACCAAAACGCTCTCAATAGGTGTCGGTTGGGTCTAAAATTGACTCGGAACCCAAACAATACCCTCGGGTACACTTTTTCGACTATTTCGTCTGTAACCTCTAAATTATCATCCGAATCGCTAAAAATATATTTTCTTTCTCAACTTCAAATTAGTCTACACACGACTCCGGATTGAGATAAAATAAAATACGCAGATATCACTCACTATGTCGTATTACAATAATCAGCAATTATTTACTATTCACACTTAGTGAATTTGATACTATAATATTAATCAGTATCTATCTTTCGATTATTATTTAATGATCACATTTCTCCTTTAATCACATTAAATTACTTCACTCACATAATTTAAATACAACATATTTTTTTCAATTAATTCCCCGAATTAGTTAAATTATAAATACACAGAAATACGGGGTATTACATACTTCTCCCCTTATAAGGAATTTCGTCCACGAAATTAGGACATACCTATGGTGAATAAGTCTGGATACTACTCTCTCAAGTTATCCTCCTGCTTACATGTCGACTCATCAGTATTGTGGTGTCCCCACTACACTCGCACTATTAGCACCACCCTAGACTATAAATTACGATAACTATGATCCCGAATAGCCACGGGTCTCTCCTTGCACGAGATGTCTGGCTGAAAATAAATTTCCTCAAGTGGAATATGCTATAAGTTATCACGTTCCTCTGATATTTCTTCAGCGATACCACGTGAAACACATCAGGTATCCACTATAGATGCTCTGGAAGTCCCAGTTTGTGTGTTACCGGTTCCACCCTCTCGATAATAAGAAACGACCTAGCATAACTCGGTGTTAACTTCCCCTTTCTTATCGAATCTCATGATTCCTTTTTTAGGAGAAACTCTAACCAACCCTGGTAGTCAATTTCCTACTCAATGGACTTCAACCATATAGTACCTAAAAAGGCGAAACTATGCTCCGTCGGCTCTACTATCTCTTTAAAAAAATCCAACTTTTATGGGTGCCTAATTCTAGTTGCTGAACTCGTGAACCTTTTCAGAGTAAATACCCGCAATAATTTACTGACTACTCATGTCAGACTTTACACTCTTCGCTCACGACGACGTAATTCTCCTTACGTTTATGAGCTATTTAAAAGAGATGCAGTTTACTCGATTTCCTGTCGATGGACCGCAAATCACTTCGCGTCCTAGAAGCTCGTTACTCCCCATTTATTATTTACTTATGAGTGAAACGTCTAAAAAGATGTGCATCTATGTCCCCATCGCCTCCTGACACTTCCGATGAGAGGTGGGACTGAAAGGTTTTATCCTAATTCACAACAATTTTGGATAACACCCAGTTTCGTTCCACTTCTTTTTTTCCAAGTACAAAGTTATATATGTTGCTCAATAGTATATCTCACTCCAAAATAGCAAATATGTTTCTTTGGTCAATTCATTTTTAAAATCGATGGAAACCCTAACCTCTTCGCGATTCTGGGATGTCTCAAATATGAATGTCACTACTCATCCTCGTAAATCCCATCACTGGGAACATCAAAATTACAAAAAGGCTAGTTTATACCCTCGAATCAACACTTTTTTCATCCCTAAATTGTGTAACTTGGGGAAAACTCCACTATGTATCATTCACCACCGATCCTCATGATCAATGTTTCATGTTACTAGGGACCTCTTACTCTCCCTTTTTTAGAAATATAACCAAAAACCATTGCCATTATGTTTGCTCCCAAAACTGCTAGGCATCTGACTAAGTGAGACTCCATTTTACCCAGGGTGCCCATACACCCTATAAATCGTGCATATTTTCACAAACCTCACAACATCACCTACGTGACATACTTGTCTCAAGTTCGGCCTCCGCACTATAGGCATGGCTAAATCTTTCGGATAATTTCGATCATCACGCCAACTACTATTTAATCCTTCTCGATATTACCCCACCCATCAACTTGTGGTGCAAAAGTCTTCAATATTTCTCATATCATCATAACACAGCTCTCTCTGCCTCAAATTGAAACTATAGTTATTAACTTTTCGTCATAACTACAAATCTCCAAATCAATGTACCCCAAATCATCATCTCTTGACATAAAAAGTATACCTTTCCACTCTTATGTTACGAAGGACCACATATAACACGACGCTCTTACTATCACTAGTTTCCCAGCGCGAATAGATCACAAGCCATATCTCTCTACACGATAATAAACCAGTCTTCCCTGAACCACGCCAGTAAACGTCTCAACTTATAGAGATTAATTATAACTAGACAACACACACACAGAAGTTTACTACCCAATATATAATAACATATATATACTCACATATATAAGCTCAACCCTCTTTCGGGTGATACTTAGCAAAATCAATTCATACCCTGGAACAGCAAATACGAGATCTCGGTATCACCATATCGTTAACCAGACAAATTGTGAAAAGTAGACTACTCTATTCTCGCAACTCTCGAAAGTAGTAAACTCACATGAAATTTCAACATACTCTTAGTGTAATCACCCCCTCCCTCGTAGATGACACCAAAGGACTCCGCTATCCCACGATATTTAGATACATCAAATGACCATCATGGCCAACGTACCCACTAAATCTGACTCACTCGTGAATTTAAGTGATCATAACCTTAATTGTGATGTACTCGTGTCACTTACATCAATTCCATACTACTTAGGATGTCACAACCATATTACTTCCATTCGTTATCTATCTAGCTTGGTTGACCGGTTCCTAAACGCACTCTCATTTCGAAACTGACTCAATGTCTGTTGAAACGGTTATACATCCAAGATATCATCCTGTGGTTATCCCCCACCTTGCTTTGGGGTAATACTTCTCCTTTTATGGCGTACAACCTCTGATCACGGCCCTGTTGGCCTTCCCAATGTCCCCTTGACCCTACTGACCTTGATGAACAAGATGTTGCGACTGCAGAGGACCTTCATGGTCATGTATGAACCTACCGTTGTGTGTTTGGAAATATCTGGTCCGAACTCCCTTAGCCCAATATCCTTGCTGGAAATCTCTCTCTTCCCGATGTTGTGCCTCACTGGCACTGTTTCCATCTTCCTCCTAGTTTGACTTGTCCCACTTTCTTATTGTCGACATGTTCAATAGAGGTGGTCCTACTTTTCCCACGTAGGATACCTTTCTGTGCCATTTCCCCTTACCGTTGGCCTCCATGTCCATGTCGGGGCGTCCTTTTCTCGAACTTAGTGTCCTGGATCCTGATTGCTACCTTCGTTGTCCCATTGGACCTGTCGGCCTTATGGAACTCGTTACTGACTTGAACTACCCTAACTAAATTCACCATCTCTTATTAGGAATTCAATTTATCTAAATTATTTTTTATGGGTCCCCTACTGGTCATACCCTCATGTTGTGTCTCTCTAACACCGCTATATCTAGTCTTGCTCTTCGGCTAGATTCTCTAACCATATTGGCTCCCTTCTCATGGAAGCATTGATATACTCTCATAAAAGCACGATCTTGGTGACATCGTCACTAGTCATCCTCACCGACTTTACATCCACACTTGTGTATACTACTCACGAGCCCAAATTCACTTACGGTCCCGCACCCAATCCCTCGTATAATTCCAAACATATTTATTCATACGTAGTGACTGACTCTCATCACTTTATGCCGCCTCTACAAGCTAAAAATTTTGCTCAAAATTTAAATCATGGGTGTCGCTTTCCTCCACCCTACACAATCGCCTTTGGATTCTTTCCTTCCATTGGTCCATTATAATTCCTCTCTTTACCGAATTCTTACACGTGACTTTTCTAAAGAGTCCCCCTGACTCTCCCTCTATCTATAGTGTTGGGTGAGTCTAAAATAATACCGTCGTTCTCTACAACGGTGCGTGGGGAAACTACCGTCCCCGAGTGGTTATCCTATCGTCATCTCCCCGAATAATATTCATGGTGACCTCGATCGCAATCACCGTTCTCTTACTCTATTTTTTTTACCTCTCCTCTCTTCCTACAGTCCTTCTAATGCTCTTGATAGTTGCCCCATATTCTAAGGGTACGCAGCTCAACTAAAGTCGTATATGAATTAAATTTACTGTACTTAATAGCAGGAGAACGTAAGTCGCATATGTATAGGAGTACAACGATCCTATCATAAGGCTCTATATAAAAATAATGCTACGCTGAAATCATAGTAAGCTGTACAGATCCTATAGACACTAGAAACTTATGCTCTGATACCATCTGTGACACCCATCTAATTAAACATCGGTTGATCAGGCCTTTATTAAATTAAAATAGGTTTCTCATATGGTTCATTCTTAGCATCACTGTAGAAAACTTTTTAATTACTAACCACCTAAGTGAAATTATACCAGTGCCAAATTTTACCTTTCTTTAAAATAGATGAATCTAACAATGTAAAAACTAAATTAAACATTCACAATATACTAGGGTTCATTCATCACAATATATAAAAGAATAAAGGTTTGTTAAATAAATCATCAACAAAAATTCCAAAAAAAAATACTCCATAATAAAAAGGAACTAAATGACTAAAAAATGTCAACGGAAAACATGTCCATACATGGAATATAAAATGAGATCCTACAATAAATCTGAATGGAGGAATTGTATAATCAAATCAAATCCTGTCAGCATCCACAATGTTACCGCTCTGAGTCCCTAGAACAAAGTCACTTTTGGCGTCCCTGTGGCTGGACACCTAAAAGGTTTTTAAAAAATATTTTATAGCAAGTGTTAGTACGCAAAACATTTTGAAAATATTTAGCAAGTGTTTATCACATTAAAATTTGGTTATTGATTACACATGTTCATGTTCACTCTCTCTTGAGTTCTCCTCACCTCTCATCTATAGTTCATGCCTAACGTTCTATACTTATCCCACCTAGCTATGCTACCCAAGCTAACTAGACTAAAGGATTCAACTGAACTTATCTATACGTCTAAGGTACCGTACTGCCCATATACTACATTAATTTTTATTAACATCGCTCATGTGTTAATTTCCAATATAAGTCACATTCCTCACATGTTATTCTTTAAATCAGTATATTAAGTTTCTCCACTTAATTTATCATTCCGATATACACAATTTTAAATAACGTTCACATGTGTTATTAGTTGAATCATATAATTAAGTCTCTCGACTTAATTATACACTATCTAACTGTCTACTGTCTCACATAAGTAGATACATACACGGTATATATTTCCCACACAATATATACAAATAAATATATATTTCACTATAATATCCTCGTATCACACATTAAGGATTCATTAGTTCGGATGTTCCTTCGACCCAATTTATTATGTCATTCACATTGGTCCGGATAGCCCTCGACCCTAATGTAAATGCAATATATATATATATATATATATATATATTGGTCCGGATGTTCCATCGACCCCAATATTATTTTTGTCGATATTGGTCTGGATAGACCTCGACCCTAACTCGAACTTTCATATATTGGTCCGGATCCTTGACCCCAATACATCCACTATACTTTAGGTATTCACACCGCCTAAGTATTTATATGATAGCTATTCACACAACCTAGTTATTCACACTTTTAAGTAGTATATTTCTCTCATATACTCGTCGTACTAAAGTTCTTTACGAATTATTCCCCTTATCATATTCATGAGTATTCACATAATTTTCATGTATCGGTCCGAACGTTCCCTCGACCCCAAGCATTTAGTATACTTTATGTATTCACGCCTCCTAAGTATTAATATGATAGGTATTCACATAACCTAATTATTCCTGCTTGTACGTAGTATATTTCTCTCGTGTACTCACCGTACTATTGACTTTACGATTTATTCCACTTACCGTATTCATGAGTATTCACACAACTCTAAGGGTACTAGTTACCCCTTTATAAATTTCAGTAGTTAAGACTAACTCACCCTACTGGTCTACTTCATCAATTTAATTCCCAAACTCCTTGTAATTCATTATCTTTCTCCCGGATAATTACGGCACAAAGTCAACTCAATTTCGTTCTCGTCCTAATCCTCTCAATAAAACTAAATTATGAACCAAATATAGGACTACCTTAAGATAATAACTCTCGTATTATATCCCAACAAGGTTCCCAAAATTCTCTATGACAATCATTCAGAAGAAACTAGGCCCAAAAATGAAATTCTGAAAATTTTCCCTGAGGATCGAACCGGTTAGCTGACCTGCACTTCGTTTCCTTCGCCCAATTCATGCATTTTTCCACCATTTTCAATTTCTAACTCTCATGATACTTCATCAAACTTTAAACTAATTGTACTTAACCATTACTACATGCATTAGGATCAATTCCAACGTGATTTTTACACCAAATCATCACAATAATTAATCAAGAATGGATTGAATCACAAAATCCTCAAAACCCTAGATTTCCTTGTGCTTCCTCAATTTTTAAACATAAAACCTAGGTATAATTCGTATTGATAATTACTAATCTACTGATTATCAATCATCTACATAGATGAATTATAATTCATGAAATCCCTACCCATAACATGCATCAAAAATAACTTTTTCTTCCAAGAATATGTATTATATCATCAATTCATGAAACCCTCCTAACATGGGTATTATAACTTCAAAATTATTACAATAAACAACTTATCTCTAGGTTTGTAGGGTCTGAATTTGAGGTGGTGCTGATGGATTGATGTTTCTCTCTTTGAATCTGTATTCCTTAGATGATTAGGATTCAAGATTTGGGTCCAATTCATCAAGAATACCTCCCAAGCCTTGAAAATTGGTTTCTCCTTTATCTCTAATGGCTTCCTTTGGGTTTAACTATTTCTAACCCTAGCCTCAAGTCTTAAATATCAGATATAACACTTAAAATTTCGTTGGTCCCTTAACCTCTATTTGTTAAATGACCAAAAAGCCCTCAAGAGTTGCTGGTTAGGTCTAAAGTTGACTCGGAACCCAAACAATTCCCCCAGGTACATTTTTTCGACTATTTCAACCCATTCGGTATCATCCGTGACCTTTAAATTATCATCTGAGTCACTAAAAATATATTTCCTTTCTCAACCTCAAATTTGTCTACACTCGACTCCCGGTGGAGATAAAACAAAATACGCACATATCACTCACCATGCTGTATTACAATAATCAACAATTATTTACTATTCACACTTAGTAAATTTCATACTATAATATTAATCAATATCTATATCTCGATTAATATTTAATAATAACATTTCTCATTTAATCACATTAAATTACTTCACTCACGTAAATACAAGATATTTTTTCCAATTAATTCCCCAAATTAATTAAATTATAAATACAAAGAAATACGAGGTATTACATACTATTTTTACATTTATCTCTTTATATAACATACAAGATTAAAAAATTTCAACAATTATGCTTTGTTTAATCGAAAGCCATTTCTTTACTAAAGTTACCCTTTTCAATTATACCAATTCACATTAGTATTTTTATTGAAAATCACCCTTTCAACACACCCGAACATAGTGTTAGAAAATACTTATTTAACTTTCGAAACCTTTCATAAATACACCCTTGTGTTAATCATGGGTTAAACCCTCTTAGGTTGCTTAACGACCCATTTAGTCACCACACTTTACCTTTCGTTTACTTTATAGACATTCATCAATTTACACATTTCTTGTCCAATTTAACCTTTAGCGAAACATTTATTAATTCATTAAAGTTAGGTTATCTTATCATATTTTCACCACACAACCCATTTATTAGCATGTTCTTTATTCCTTTATCTTTTTCTCGGAATATTCCAATAAATCGCGCACTTCAACGAGCTCTACACCACCAACGATGTCACCATATGCTATGACCAGTGATTTTGGGTCTTTCACACCGGGGATCCGGGACCACCTTAATTATTTTGGTGTCATCTGAGTTCCCTTTTAATGTGTTTTAACATTTTGCAAATGTCCACATTATTCAACTTTTCATTTTTACCTAATCGAAACCAAAATTCGAGGTTTTACCCCAACTTGTGTTACACTTTGTAAATTACCATTTCATGTTATTTTCACCTTAGCATTGATTTTATTTTCAAAATCATATTTATTTATGACCAATTTGTGTAACACTCTTTCCAACATTCCACTTTATGTAAAATTACCATTTTATCCTTTTATTTTCAAACCTGTCCTTTCCTCCATTTTCACAAGTGTTATTTCCCAAACACTATTAAGTTACCCACACCAACTCTTTAAGTGTTTTTAACATATTAACACCTTTTTAAACACTTTTACTAACTATTTTTTCAAATTAAACATTTATTTACTCTTTTTATCCAAGAAATCCAATTACACTTGGAGACTACATTTATAAGAAAAATACCATCTACTTTTATTAACCCATATAATCTTACAACCTTACACTTATCACACTTTGAAGACTAGAATTTTTATTTTTCTTATTCCATGTTCAAACCCAACACAACCTTCTTTAAACTGATTTTTATGCTCATTGTTGAATACTACAAGTTTATGTACTTAAAAAGATGGATTTTTAATTCCAAAAATCTTATTAAATGGGTTAAACGTACCTTTCATTTTGAAATTCATAATACTTTCAAAATGCACTTTTAAGACATAAATGACATTTTTATTTCTTCAAAACTCAACAAATGTCCAACTTTCATAAAATCTTCATTGTGCAAGAAAATTTGGAACATTATTTCACCAAATATTTTAGCAAGATCAACATCATTTTCAAAACATTTTATTTCATAAAATGTTTAGCATCAAATTTCTAATATTACACCATTTTTATAAAATCCCAAATCCTTATTTCAAGAAAACTTTTAAAATATTTACTCATCATTTATTTCCAACAAAATAACATTTTTCAATATTTTTATTTCATAAAAATATTTAATACCAAATCTACTAGAAATTCATCATTTTATTCCTATGCATTCTACTCTTAAATTATAATAACAAGACTACTAATACACAAAATAAAGTCTTAAACTAAGAGTATATTTTTCCACCTTAAATGAATCTCCAACAATGGAAGGCATGAAATGTCTAAGAAGATGGCAACACCTCCTAAGGTGGCCTTAGATAGGTTTCCTAACTCCACTAAGCTTGTCTCTATGAAAGCTCCATTAAAACTTTCTTCAAGCTCCATGAATCACCCATCTTCATTTTCTTAAAAAAAAAAACTTTAAAATTCGTAGCTCTACTACTTCGTGGTGGAAATGGGTGTATTAGATCTATTTATGGTGGGATATACCTGAATATAGTGATTATATGGTGGTTTATGGTTGTGGTGGGAGGTAGAAATACTGAAATGGTGGAAGACCACCCTCCCCTACTCTCTCTCTCTCTTCTTCTAACTCTAAACTCCAAAAATAAATCTCAAACAAGCCTTATAAAATCCCCCAAATACCAAAATCCCCATCTTTCCCAATTTGGGCATGCTAAAATTCGACATCTCACTAAATCAAGGGCCCAAGATTTGATAATTCACAAGGGCAAACCAAAATAATAAAAATATGGACAACCTCGTTCGAACGAGCGCCTCTCGTTCGAACGAGAATGGCTCCTAATTCGAACGTCCTTCGAACACGCTTCAAGTGACCTAGACCTATTATGCAGACAACCCTCGTTCGATCCTCACTTTGAATGACTTGTGATTCTCACTCCTACAACTCTGAACTCATTCGAACGACCCTTATTCAATTTCTCCAAATTTCTCAATTTTCCTAAAACTTCCAACAATTATTATCAGGGCCATAAAAACGGTCAAATAAGAAAACAAGCCCAATCAAAATGATCCAAATCCTAAGGTTCTTATATTATTTCGACTTATGTGGTAAAATAATAAATATTGGTCGGGGCATTACAACATATCCCACTAGTACACACGATCAGTATGTTGCACATAATACTAAAAACAAGTAATCTTACACATTTAAGGGTTATCAGTCTTAATTCCCGCTTTATCAACTTAATTCATCAGTTAAGGACCACTTTTACAAACTGACATCGAGTTCCTATTTGTAAAATATTCATAATAAATTCAATAAAAATATGAAACTAATGCTCACGCGTTCATAATTCAAATTCCTACAAATCCCAGGTTCCGAATCGATTTGATTTCACAACAAATTGATTCGCGTTGACCAGAAAGAACAGGTTGCCAAAAACAAAGACTTCAGCCTCAAAACCTCCATTAATAATCTTCTGATCTCCTAAATCACACACACAAAAAATCCAACAATAGTCATATATAAGTTTGCCAATATCAACCCTAACCTATAACTAAGGTTTTTAATGTAGGCTTGCACATATTTTAGGTATAAATCCCAATTATCATCTCAAGAACCCTAATAGATAAATTGATCCCAATTCAACCCAATTACAGATTAGTCCGTAAAATTATCAAGGAGATTTTTGTCCTCTAGCGTGAAATATCATAGCCATATCATTAATCTAGTAAACCATACTCTAAATCATGATGAGTAATCCCAAATCCATAATATATTAAAAACATGGGTTTTAATCTAATTATAAAATTAACATAATTCTAACAATTGTTACATATACTGTCTAATTCAAATTATTTTAGCATCGCAAGAATCAAATAGATAATCATACTATAACACAACCTTAATTGTAAAATTTTATTAAATAAACTTGCATCTAATTTAAGCAGGTTGAATTCCCTAGCTAAAATCCCCAAATCCTCTTATTTTTCTCCTTAGCTTTAGGGTTCTCCTCCAAAATGTAGACAATGATTCAGTTCTACCCTAATCCTTATTTTATATTGCTAATCACTAAATTAGGGTTGGACCCCATATGGACCATGACCCATGAAGCCCAAAACTTATTCCAAATAGCCTAAAGTCTAGCCCAAGTCATATACTAACCTATGGGGCAATATTTTAAGGTATAATTGACATTCTACACGTTCCTAAAGTCACTCGAATTATTTAACCTACATAATTATTTTTATTCTTTAGATAATTATTATTTTATTACCATATTTTGAATTCAATTAAATTTCAAATTGTAATTAAGAACATAATTTTAGCGACGTCACCAGACACTGCATGTAAATTCACACAAATGTAGGTAAATACACAAATATACTCAAAGATATATTTTTTTAAATTTAATCTCAATTACATAGTATTACCTCACTCCATTGCGCTCTTGGATCTTAATCTATTAGGTTTTACTTCTTAAAACCTAATTTGTTTTGGGGTATTTGTATTCCACTTTTTAGAAAATGCAAGGTGTATTCGGGGTCTCTAAGAAACTTAAAATCGGATTTGGTTACTCCAATTCTAGAGGACCATACCCAACCAGATTTATGAACCCAAAGGGCTACACAAAATTTGAGAATTTTTTACACCGTGTCGTTCACTATGAGCGCATCATCAACTAGAGTTCTCTCATAAATAATCATGCCACTGGGATTCAGACTTTTAAATAAGAGGTTGGTTAAATGTTGGAAATCATGGTATTGATAAAGAAAAAATATTTCTTAATCTTGTCAAAGAGTTTTTCCCACTACTGTGGATACCGTAATCAGTCTTACTTCTGTAGTTCGTGAGGTTTCCATTACCATTACTCCAGTTGTTATTAGGGAGATTTATGGTTTATCCCATGTTCTTAACCCTACTTATCCTTACCTTCATGATAATATCCCTTGTATGGATGAGGTGGTCACTGTAATCACTTGTGGAGAAATTACGGAGGCATCACAAAGTGCTTTACTACAATCCCATCTCACTGAATATTACTACCTTCTCTATATTTTCTTACTAGAATACATTACATAAAACTCGCGTCATAATACAATTACTCCCTATAATTGTCAGTTTCTACACATGGTTGGAACCGTTGCCATTACGAACATAAGGAAGATTATGTTTGATTTGATGGTCGAGAGCATCTAAAGTAAAGGCAAAAGTAATCATCCTTCTCTTTGTTTTGGATGTCTCATTCAAGGCTTATTTCTAACAAGGAACATCCATATTTTTTCAAGAGAAGGAACAAGTTAGAAAGATGATTAACTATATGGTTTACCATGATGGGAGAAAGAAGCGAACCAAGATAAGTACACCCCCTCCTATAGATGAAGGGGAAGAATTTCTCACCTAAAGAAGTGGTGGTACTTCTCAATGATGACGTAGGATCATAGCACACACCTACTCTACTAGTACCCACATTTCTGATGATCAAATCGTGCAGATTTCTACTGGGGTTGCTAATCTATTATGCTTTGATTTCACCTCATCCCATCCTTCTAACTTCACCCAAATAAATTCCATATAACGAGATATTATTGATCTTTAGTGAGATTTTTAAGTTCACCGAAGGTATCGTGAAGACTCTGATGGTGACGGATACGATGAGGTTAAAGAATATGTGGTGATGACTATTATAAGTGGTAGGTTCTTATTGGTGGTTGGTGATTATTGATATTTTGTGTTGGTTTTTATTAGTTTTAAGCAATATTGGTTGGTTTAAATACTTTTGTTAGTTTGGTGTGACTGTTAGGACATTTGGTTCTTGGTTTGGTGACTTTGTCACTAACTGGATACTTTTGATGACACTTTCATGTCATTTTATATAGAATATATTTAATCACCTTTCTACCATGATTATCTATCTTCTTATTCTTAGCTTATTTTTTATGTGCTTTTACTTGGCACACCATGGCTTATTTAGGCTCCTACTAAACCATTTTTAAATACTTGTTTACTTGCGCATATGTACGATTATATCTGATGATGCTGAGATTTAGCATCACCAGGTAAGTGATAATGAGCTCAAACAGTAGTAACCATGGCAGCCATAGAGATGCGTAAGTGTATAAGTATGTAGAAGGGGATGAGTATAAGAGGAAATAAGACAATGATGTATAGTGGTTCAGCCAATTTGGCCTACATCCACTGTGAGTGTGTGTGATCCACTAAGTATGGGCACTAATGGCCTTGGATACAATGCACATAAGCTCACTTTCTCTCTCTACTGTGTGTACCAGCAGAGTTTTAGCTAGGGTTACAATAAATTGATCGATCCCTTATAGGGTTATAGGTGACAAGTATATATAGGTCTTGGGGGGTGTAGTGTACCCCCCAAGTATGCATGGTGCATGTGAATGATGATCTAGCCAATACCCTATTGACACCTGTAGATGCCAAATGATGACATAATATCCCCTCACGTGAGGGTGTGATTTTGTTATAACGGTCTCCCATGTGCCATGTGAGCCTCACGCGCACTGTTCCACGCGTCTCCCAAACTACGCGCTGTGATGATGTCACCCTCGGCCTATGAGCCGAGGCCGAGGGCAAAGTTCCTTCCGGTAGTGAGTCTGGCCTAATTTAGGCCTCGTACTGTCATACCCTCGGAGGGTCGCCCGGAGCCTATCGAAGGGTCGGCCACGGCCCCCTAAGGGTTCGTCTGGAGCCTGGTGAAGGGTCGGCCCCCTGAGGGGTCGTCTAGAGCCTGATGAAGGGTCGGCCCCCCTGAGGGGTCGGCCGGAGCCTGATGAAGGGTCGGCCCCCTGAGGGGTCGGCCGGAGCCTGATGAAGGGTCGGCCCCTGAGGGGTCATCCGGTTGGAGGGTATATCTGGGTATATCAATCACCCCCAGCCCTTAGCCATAGGTGTTGTTGAGATGGCTGAGGGATAGTGTTGTAATTAAGATGCATGTATGATCAGTTAGGTGAGTGACACCTAGATGGGCACTCATTGCCACTTCAGTTTCCTAGGCATGGCGGCTGCACACTTTGCCCGGGGCTTTGTGCCCTAATGATACCCTTCTTGGTTAATGGGCCCACTCATTACTAAGGTATTTAAGAGATTTTTGAACTCTCTCTCTTCTTCTTCTTCTTCGCGCCTAAGCTTTCTCTCTCTCAAGTCTCCAGCCTTCCTGCCATTTCTGCAGCTTTCGAGCCTTCGACTTAGTAGCTTCACCGTTTCTCTTCAGGTAATCTTCCGCCACCAACGCCCTCTTCACTTTTATTTCTTTTTTGCTTTTCTGTTTTAGGCTCATAGGGCTTGATATGGGTTGTTTTACAACTTTTCTGGCAACTGTCTTTTGAGTGTTCTTGAATTTCTTGGGTGTTCTTGAGTGAAAATCATTGATTCCCCTTGTTTTAATCCAAAAGTCTAATTTGGTCAACTGAACACTTGTTTGTAGCTAAGTTCCCCAAATTTCTCCAAGTCTAGGGTCTCCCCCTTTAATGCTTAAGAGGCTTTATAGTTTAGTATCTGAATTCCCTTCCCTGAGAGAGAAATTATTTGTTGAGATCAGACGAATAGAGGAAGAAGAGGAGAGGAGACGAGGGGCCGACCCTAATTGGGTACGACCCATCTTTCCTATTCCCCTAGCCACAATAAAACCATTTGAGTCGTCTGAGTCTTGTGGGTCGTCCCATCGTCCAGACGAAGGTCAGTCAAGTGAGATGGACGAGAGAGCATCCTCGCCAACTGGCGCTGGTCCTTCTGGTAGAGTAAAGACATCTGACCTAAGCCCGAGCCGAGAGGCCGAGGGTATGGTTCCCTCCGAGGCTGTCCCTGTGACAACCCTATCTCCACATGCCTTTCAGATGGCCTTTCCCCAGGGGCCTCTGGAAGATGATGAGGCCGATGGAGAGGGGACTGAGGACGAGGGCGATGATTCAGATGATCGGGTTGATACATCCCATGCCTCGTCCTATACCTCCTCAGTTACAGATCGCGACCTCTTATTGCTGATACATGCCTATGGAGTGCCCCCTAGCATAACCATGAGGGTTCCCTCTGAGGACGAGAGGGTTTTTGAAGGTGATGAGGGAGAGGTTGTTGTGTATGAACAAATGTTCAAGGTAGGTGTCAGACTCCCTTTACATCCTGCCATCGTAGACATTTTATCGGCCCTTGGCGTTGCCCCCTCTCAACTTCCTCCCAATTCCTGAAGGACGATAGTAGGTTACATCTCCCTGTGGAAGAACGCTTTCACCGATGAGCCCTCGACTGACATATTCTTGGCCTGCTACAATATCACCTCCTCGTTCAAACAGCCCGGTACTATCATCTGGGGGCGAGGAGGTCTGAGAAGAAACTCCTCCGCGTGGCGCAAACCTCCAACCACGATTGGAAAAAGAGATTCTTCTTCGTCTGTGGGGAGTGGGAGTTCTCCGCCGAGGCATCCCCTGTTGCCGATGGTCAGAGGGTACCCTGTAGATGGTCTAATCCATCAATGAAGGCTAGGTCAGACCTCGAACTTAGTCTGGAAGAAAATGACATCGTTGAGTATCTGAGGGGATGAGGGAGAGGGGGTGAGATTGCAAAATTTGAATATTTGATGACCCCCCGGTTCCTCAAAGAAGCTGGTCTGAGGGTCGGCCCTCTGACATAACTATGTGAGTTATACTGAACGTTTTCCATTCTTTACTTATTTTTGAAGTGTTTCCTCTTTATCTCTGTACTTTTCTAACGTGTCGTACCCTTTTAAGGTCGTCCTGCAGGTTTATCAGACTACCTTTGGGAAATGACTGCTCCCAGCTTACTATCCGTCTTAGACAAAAAGAAGGGTAAGGAGCCTCAGCAGGCTCCGAGGAAGACGAAGGTCGCTGGGACGACGGTTGTTGAGCCGACCGCCGATAGCCACAAAAGAAAGGAGACTGAGGCTCCTGTTGACCCTCAACCGGATTCTCGGACGAGGGCCAGGGTCGAAGCATCTGAAGTGACTGCTTCTTCATCCAGCATGGGGGCCTTTTGGTCCCAGAACCTGGCACATCTCAGGGCTGAGCCCTCATCACTGATCACAAACTTGAGGGCAGCCAAAGCCTTAATGTTTTCTCCCTCGACCGCTGATTACAAGTTCCTGTCAAAGATGCCTCCTGCCAAAGTGTACGACTATGGTCTGCACGCCCTTGCACAGGTTTTGGTCTTGACCCACTTCTTTAATTTCATTCTTTCACCAACTATTTCCTCGGCCTCTTGACATCTGTTTATTTTTATTGTGCAGTCTGTATGTGCCTTTACTTCGGCCACCAAGTGGATGGCTGAAAACCAAGCAAAGTTCCATGAAGCCGAGAGGGCTATTCAACACGAGGCAGATCTTCAATCGGAGCTTGATACTGCAAGGACCGAGTTGGAAAGTACCAGGACTGAGCATGCAAGGATCCTGGACCAACTGATGAGGCAGCATGACGAGGACCTTAAGGCCAAAGACTTGCTTATCAAGGAAAAGGATGAGGCCTTGACCAACATGGGGGTCAAGCACAAGACTGATCTTGAAGCAGCTATCAGGAAATCCGAGGCTGATGCTGTTGAGGCTTATAAAATTCTGGCGAGTTTCAAGGCTTCAGCCTTGAATATTTGGACAGAGGAATCAGGATGGCCTGCCGGTGGGTCGTCCTCAGGTTTGGTGACGTCGTCTCCTCGGTCCGCCCGTCGATTGAAGCAGTTAGATTGGATGACCCTCTGATCGCCGAGGCTCTGACTCGGGTGGAATCAAAAGTGCAAGTCGAGGGTGTCGTCACATCTGAGGATCAGTCGGTTGTGGTCATTGAAGAAACCCCTCTGGTGGATGTTGAGGCCCTGCCCTCCGATATTGTCCCATAGGGTGGCTGTCTGTAGTCAATACCCTCTTAATGTAATTATCATTTTTGTACTCTATTTTGTATAACACTTGGCATTTCATTTATACTATCATCTCCTTTACTGTCTTCCTTATTTGCCTTTTGTATGGTTTGCGTTGTGAAATTTTTTTTTGTATAATCACTAACCTCTCCCTCGTCTTTCTTGAGGACAGTGGTGGGGTCATCCCCTCCACTGGGCCTCATTATAGACGAGGGATCAAATTACCACACTAATGGTTTTTAATAAAGTTTTCCCTCATCTTTCTTGAGGACAGTGGTGGGGTCGTCCCCTCCACTGGCCCTCATTATAGACAAGGGATCAAATTACCAAACTAATGGTTTTTAATAAAGTTTTCCCTCGTCTTTCTTGAGGACAGTTGTGGGGTCGTCCCCTCCACTGGCCCTCATTATAGCCGAGGGATCAAATTACCAAACTAATGGTTTTTAATAAAGTTTTCCCTCGCCTTTCTTGAGGATAGTGGTGGGGTCGTCCTCTCCACTGACCCTCATTATAGCCGAGGGTTCAACCTACCAAATTAATGGTTTTTAACAAAGTTTTCCCTCGTCTTTCTTGAGGACAGTGGTGGGGTCGTCCCCTCCACTGGCCCTCATTATAGCCGAGGGTTCAACTTACCAAATTAATGGTTTTTAACAAAGTTTTCCCTCGTCTTTTTTGAGGACATTGGTGGGGTCGTCCCCTCCACTGGCCCTCATTATAGCCGAGGGTTCAACTTACCAACTTAATGGTTTTTAACAAAGTTTTCCCTCGTCTTTCTTGAGGACAGTGGTGGGGTCGTCCCCTCCACTGGCCCTCATTATAGCCGAGGGTTCAACTTACCAACTTAATGGTTTTTAACAAAGTTTTCCCTCGTCTTTCTTGAGGACAGTGGTGGGGTCGTCCCCTCCACTGGCCCTCATTATAGCCGAGGGTTCAACTTACCAACTTAATGTCTTTTAACAAAGTTTTCCCTCGTCTTTATTGAGGACAGTGGTGGGGTCGTCCCTCCACTGACCCTCATTATAGCCGAGGGTTCAACTTACCAAATTAATGGTTTTTAACGAAGTTTTCCCTCGTCTTTCTTGAGGACAGTGGTGGGGTCGTCCCCTCCAATGACCCTCATTATAGCCGAGGGTAGTTCTCTGTAGATGTCTCCATGCGTACTAGAATTGATGAACACGAGATGAGAGGAAACACTGGTATTTCTCATTAATTTTCCAAGTGTTCTGTCGGAGCAACACCTATTACAATTATGGTCCATTAAGACCTTACAGCACTATTGATAGTATTTTTTTCAAATGATTTGCATTCCAGGGGTTGGAAAAGGGTTCCCCTTCTACGTTTTCTAGTCTATAGGTCCCCGGGACGACTTCATCGATGACCCTATATGGGACATGCCAATTAGGATGGAGCTTGTTGGGTTTTTGCCAAGTCTTCTTGAGGACCAAGTCCCCCACTACGATATCCCTCTGTTTCACCCTCTGATTGTAAAACCTTGCGGTCCTCTGCTGGTAGGTTGCCTGCCTTATCTCAGCGTCCTCCCTCCTTTCCTCAATCAGGTCCAAGTCGAGTCTCCTCTCTTCCGCATTTCTCTGGGGGTCATATATTTGGACCCTATGAGTAGGAAACTCAATCTCGGTGGGGATGAAGGCTTCTGAGCCATAATCCAGCATGAATGGGGTTTCTCCGGTAGAGGTCCTCACTGTCGTCCTGTATGCCCACAGCACGGCATATAACTCATCGACCCATCTTCCTTTTGCCTCCTCAAGCCTCTTCTTGATTCCATCTAGGATTGTCCTGTTTGTAACTTATGTTTGCCCATTGGCCTGAGGTCGGCCTGGGGTGGAGAAAAATTGTTTGATACTCACCCTTTCACAGTACTTCTGTGGAGAGGTATTCTTGAACTGAGTCCCGTTATCTGAGATGAGGGTGTTGGGGAGACCATATATGCATATAATATTTTTCCAAATGAACTGGAAGGTCTTCTGCTCTGTTATCGTCACCATCGGCTCCGCTTCCACCCATTTTGAAAAATAGTCAATGGCTACGATGAGGAATCGATAGTTATTTATGTCCCTAGGCAAGGGTCCTACTATGTCAATCCCCATACTGCAAATGGCCATAGGGATGTAATAGAGGTAAGAGGCTGATGGGGCTGGTGAGGGATGGTGGCAAATCTTTGACATTTGTCACACTTTTTTACATATTTCGCGTCATCTTTCCCCAAGGTCGGCCACCAGTACCCCTGGGTGATCACCCTCTTCGCTAAGGATCTGCCCCCGATGTGGCTTGAGCACGATCCTTCGTGCACATCTTGTAAAATGGAAGGGACTTCTGAGGGATGCACACACCTAAGTAAGGGGAGCAAAAACCCTTTTTTGTACAAGGTGTCTCCGATGACAGTGAATTTTGCAGCCCTGTACCTCAGCTTCTTCCTTTCTTGCCTTGCTTCTGGCATCTCACCCTCTTTAATGTATCTGATCAGAGGGTCCATCCATGAAGCTTCTTGAGAAACATTTAGGCAATTACTAAGTGTTCCCTCAGCATCTTCAATAGTTGGCCGAAGCAAAATTTCTACTAGGACCGTCCTCCTAATGTATGTCCTCGTTGCCGAGGCCAACCTAGCAAGGGCATCAGCACGGCCATTGTCTAGCCTAGGTATCCTCTTTAATTTCACTTCTTTGAAGCCCTTCAGTAACGACCTCACTTTCTCAAGGTTCCTAACCATCCTCTCGTAGGCTCCTAGTATCTGATTCACTACTAGCCTTGAATCACTATGGACCAAAATTTGGCCGACACTAAGAGACTTGGCCAAGGAGAGGCCTGCTACCAAGGCCTCGTATTCAGCCTCGCTGTTGGAGGCTTTGAAGTTGAACCTCAGGGCGTATTCAACGTCTGTGCCATTGGGGTATCTTTGCTCTGCCCCTTGGAGTGCCTTGCTGTTAAAATACACAGGCTTCTGTACCCCATCTTCATCTCTCACAATGACTGCACTGATGGCTGACTCTGAGACGGTGAGGTACACATAAAGTCGTTCACCTTGCACGGGTCGTGACAACAGCAAGGGAGACCCCAGGTATGATTTTAACTCCTTGAAGGCCTCATCACACTCTTCACTCCATTCGAAGGCTTTCCTGAGAATTTTGAAGAATGGTAGACACCTGTCTGTGGCTCTAGATACGAACCTGTTCAAAGCAGCAACTCTCCCTGTGAGCCTCTGAACGTCTTTAATGGACTTGGGGTCTTCATCTCAACAAGGGCCTTTATCTTTTCAGGATTGGCCTCGATGCCTCTTTGGTTGACAATGAACCCCAAGAACTTCCCTGCTCCGACCCCGAAGACACACTTGGCCGTATTAAGCTTCATCTGGTATTTGTCCATCGTATTAAAGGTCCTCTCCAGGTCTGCCACATGATCTTCTGCCTTCAAACTTTTAGTCAGCATGTCATCCACATAGACCTCCATAGACTTCCCAATTTGGTCTTCGAACATTTTATTTACGAGGCGCTGGTACGTTTCCCCCGTATTTTTTAGGCCAAAGGGCATGACCCTATAACAGTATGCCCCCTTGTCAGTGATGAAGGCTATCTTCTCTGAGTCTTCAGGGTTTATGAAGATCTGGTTATACCCTGAATAGGCATCCATGAAGCTCATGAGCTCATGGCCTGCGGTAGCGTCTACCATCTGGTCGATGCGGGGGAGAGGGAAGCTGTCTTTGGGACAGTGCTTATTGAGGTCTGTGAAGTCCACACACATTCTCCACTTCCCGTTGGCCTTTGGAACAATGACTGCATTGGACAGCCATTCAGGGTAGATGACCTCTCTGATAAATTCAGCGTCTTCTAATTTTTTGACATCGTCCCTAATGACCTCATACTTTTCTCTAGAGTAAATTCTCCTCTTCTGCTTTACCGGCTTCACTCCCTCTACCACATTGAGCTTGTGGCATATGATTTCAGGGTCAATCCCTGGCATATCTACATGACTCCATGCGAAGACGCTTCATCTTCTCCTCAACAGTTTAATGAGGTCTTCCTTGATATTGGGCTTCAGAGACTTGCCGACTTGGACGGTTTTTTCCGGGTCATCCTCATCGAGGATGATGGATTCTACCTCTTCCGCGGCCTCGCCTTTCTTGAGATTCGTCTCATCCCTGGGGTCTAGGGTATCAATATTGTAAGTGGTCGTAGCCCTCTTGTGTGTCTCCCTTTCTTCAGCGGAGTTGTAGTAACATTCTCGCGCTGTCGTCTGGTCTCCCTAAACTTCCCCCACCCCGTAAGGGGTAGTAAATTTGATCATCTGATGGACCGTAGATGGAACAGCTTCAAACCCCTTGAGGGCCACACGCCCCAGTATGATGTTGTAGGCCGAAAACACATGCTCATCCATCACAAAGAAACTGACCTTCTTAGTGAGCCATCTCGGCCATTCATCCCCCATCTTGACATCAGCCTCATACACTCCAAGGGGATGAACCTTTTCCCCACTGAACCCAATTAATGGATGATGGTACGGGACAAGTCTAGCACGACTAAGACCTAAGGCTTTGAAGCACGGCCAAAACATCACGTCTGCAGATGAGCCCCCATCTATCAGGATCCTCGGCACCGTGCACCCTGGTAGTGATGACGAGAGGGTCATCATGTGGGTCTAATAGGCCTTTGAAGTCCATTCTTGAAAATCCCACTATCATAGTGTCCATATCGACCTTCTTCCTCTTTTCTGACTTGACCTCTAGAGAGGTCGAGTGTACCGTCTTCATCACTGCCTTGGCCTCAGCCACATGGGCCTTCTTGTCGACGACCTCAGACCCTCCTCCTGCTAGACCCCCAGAGATCATTCCCACTCCGAGCGAGATCATATTAAGCCTCTTGACCGGGTCGTGATCGTCTCTCGGCGGGAGGTCAGGGTCATCCTCATCGTCAGAAGGGTCGTCCCCTCTTTTTTGAGGACCTTCTCTACATGCATCGCCTCTCTTCTTTCTGGGGTCGTCCCCTCGGCCTCTCTTGAAGGCACCTTTGTTGACGTACTTTCTGAGCTTCCCTTCTTTCAACATCTTCTCAATCTCATCTTTCAGAGCAAAGCATTTGTCTGTTATGTGGCCGTGGTCATGGTGAAATTCACACCACAGGTTCTTATTCCTCTTGCTGGGGGCTGCCCTCAGCTTTTCAGGCCACTTCAGGGACCGGTCACTCTTTATCTCATTGAGTATCTGCTCACAGCTGACCGTCAGAGGGGTGTAACCAGCGAATTTGTCGTCCGTAGACCTCTTCTTCCCCTCTTTGTTCTTCTTAGGGTATTTACCCCCACTAGCGCCCCCTTTTTCGTCTTCGTATTTTGCGGCCATCGCCTCTTCGGCGTTTATCACCTTCCCTGCTATCGACAGCAATTCAGCCATCGTCCTCGGAGGGTCTTCAGCAATCTTCCATATCAGTTTCCCCTTTTGGAGTCCTCCAATCAGAGTTGTCATAGCTATGCTCTCCTCATAGTCTTCCACCTCCAGCTTCTCCTTATTGAATCTGGCTATGTAGTCCCTCAGGCTCTCACTCTTCCCCTGCTTAACATAGAGCAGGTGGGTGGTCTTCTTTTGTGGCCTCACCCCAAAGAAAAAGTTATGGATGAACAGGTCTGCCAACTGCTTAAAGTTTTCAATGGAATTTTTTGGAAGAGACGTGTACCAGACATGTGCAGCCCCTGTCAGGGTACCAGAAAAGGCACGACACCTCATCTCATCTGAGATAGAGTATATGTCTGCTGCTGATTGATACATCTCAACATGGTGGACAGGTTTGATGCTCCCGTCGTATCTTGGGGTGACCTCAGGTGGCTTGAACCTTGATGGCGTAGGGAAGTTGACTATCTTCGCCACAAAGGGTGAGCCTATAGTGTATCCCTTCTGAAGAGGGTCTCGGCTCTTCAGTATATCACCGATCTTATCCTCTAGTCGCTGGATTGAGTCATTCCAGGGCCTCACAGGGTTGGCTTGGCCGATGTTATCCCCTGTCGCCTCTTTAAGGTGGACGGAGGGTTCTGCTGCGACAGACCTGTGTCGGCTGTTTACCTCCCTTTGGCCGTCATCCCGTCCTTGGGGTCGGCCATCTGCTGCCTCCCTCCTGGACCTCGCAGCACTTCTTGACCTGGATAATTTTTCCCGCGGGTCATTTATTGGGCCCAGCCTCTCAAAGGATGACCCCCTGCTCAAGCGATCAAAAGCAGAGCCTCTCGGGCGCTCATCAGGATTTGGTCTCCCGCACTTTCCTCTACTATCCTGGAGAGGTCGTACAGTATTTTTGGAGACCTCATATGGTTCCCAGCATTCTACTGGGGCCTACTCTCCCTCCAGATCGTCATACCTTTCCTCAGGGCAAGGGTTTCCTTGCCTCCCCAGGCGTAGACGCCGGGGGTCAGCAACATCCCTACGCCGCTGAGGGGGTGGCAGGTCTTTACGTGGTGCCTAGGGTGGTCCCCTGGCCTTATGCTGTCCTGAAGCTACTGCCGGAGTAATCATCTCAGGTGAAACCCCTGGTGGTCTTAGTATGTTCTGGCTTAGAGCTGTGAACTGCTCCTGCATCATCCGCTAGCTTGCTGCCAGAGACTTTAAGGCTTTCGCCACATCAGCCATCTCAGACTGAGGCGGCGACTGACTGGAACTGGGTCTTCCCCCATCATCCGGCGGGGGAAGCAGTGGTGGTGGCATTTCAGGTGCCATGTGTTTGAGCTATGAAAAGCTGAACTGAAGAAAAGACTGGTGAGCTTGGGAACCTTAGTGGGTCTCTTTCAATGGTGAAACACCTCCTCTCAGGGGGAGTGCTGGCTCACCACCAGAGTGCCCAGTGAGGTCAAGCTGTACAAAGGAAGAGATGTCTTCTCGTTCCCACAGACGGTGCCAAACTGATGATGCTGAGATTTAGCATCACCAGGTAAGTGATAATGAGCTCAAACAATAGTAACCATGGCAGCCATAGAGATGCGTAAGTGTATAAGTATGTAGAAGGGGATGAGTATAAGAGGAAATAAGACAATGATGTATAGTGGTTCAGCCAATTTGGCCTACATCCACTGTGAGTGAGTGTGATCCACTAAGTATGGGCACTAATGGCCTTGGATACAATGCACATAAGCTCACTTTCTCTCTCTCTACTGTGTGTACCAGTAGAGTTTTAGCTAGGGTTACAATAAATTGATCGATACCTTGTAGGGTTGTAGGTGACAAGTATATATAGGTCTTGGGGGGTGTAGTGTACCCCCCAAGTATGCATGGTTCATGTGAATGATGATCTAGCCAATCCCCTGTTGACACCTGTAGATGCCAAATGATGACATAATATTCCCTCACGTAAGGGTGTGATTTTGTTATAACGGTCTCCCATGTGCCATGTGAGCCTCACGCGCACTGTTCCACGCGTCTCCCAAACCACGCGCTGTGATGATGTCACCCTCGGCCTATGAGCCGAGGCCGAGGGCAAAGTTCCTTCCGGTAGTGAGTCTGGCCTAATTTAGGCCTCGTACTGTCGTACCCTCGGAGGGTCGTCCGGAGCCTATCGAAGGGTCGGCCAGCTGAGGGGTCATCTGGAGCCTGGTGAAGGGTCGGCCCCCTGAGGGGTCGTCTGGATCCTGGTGAAGGTTCGTCCCCCTGAGGGGTCGTCCGGAGCCTGATGAAGGGTCGGCCCCCCTGAGGGGTCGTCCGGAACCTGATGAAGGGTCGGCCCCTGAGGGTCGTCCGATTGGAGGGTATATCTGGGTATATCAATATCTATTTTGGTGCACTTTGACTCGTATATGTTTTTTATGGTCTAGATTGATTATGTTTTCTTCTTATCTCTTTAGTGGATTTTGGACTAGATTTGTTGAAGTTCATATTCTATCATTATTTAATTTTGATTGAAATGGCTCATTTTATGATCATTGTTAGCACACTTGTTTAATTTAGTATTTATTTACCTTTGTCAATTCTATGAAAAAAAGGGGGAGAAAGATTAGATAATGGGGGATTTATAATAACAAACATATCTTAATGTATTTCATGATAAACTAAATAAACATGGAGTATGTTGATGTCTGAAATTGGTAGAGACTTTATCTTAGCTAATAATCACCAATTTCGTAATCACAGATAGTTAGTTGAGTAATTTATATGAAAATACTAAGGAGCAACAAACATTTTTAAAATGGTTCAGCTTAGGGAAAGCCTATGTCCACTGTTATGGTATTACAATTGAAGGTAGTTACATAGAATTTTGGATAGTCTTGCGTGTGCACGCTAGACTTGTCCCTTGAGCTAAGGGAAATAAGATATTTATAATGGTCCTAAAACCAAAGGGCGAAATGCCTTTATATATCCTGGCATTTACACTCGTATATAATGAATGAAACTATTGATATTCTAGGGTACGTGTAGAATGTCTTTTGATAATTCCCATGTGAATGATTTTTCTTCTTCCTGATGGTTCATCTTCTTAAGTTGTTCGGTCGGTACACCGACTAAGTTGTTCCAGAGCCGACCAAGTATTAACAAAGCATTGAGGTGTATACTCATAAAGATAGGTGTCCTAACATCATAGGTCCATATTGCATGAATAATTTGGCTCATAACTATAGCTCCCAATGCTCCATGCTTGATGTTTTATTGAAATGATGGAGTATTAGTTCTAAAAATTTGTTCGGCTCTCAAGCATAACGGTGGTCAGCAACTGACCTCTTGGACTTTTAAATTTTTCATCAGTTTATCAGGCGGTGGCATTTTTGTGAATAATTTAAAAAATAGAGAACCGTCAAAGGGCACGTTGGTCTTTACACATCTTTGGGAACTGTGCGACCGTCAAGGATTTGATCGTTGGTTTAGTCAATCATTACATGTCAACTTTCGAGGTGAAACTATAAAATGACAGAGATTTCCCCCTTTTCTCTTCATCACCAAACTCTAAACTTAAGAAATCTCTTTCTTCATAAGATTTTTTTCTCTCCTGTTGTTTTCTCTTTACCATTTCCTCTCAAACTCTGTAATCTTTATCTCCTTCTTCCTCCCCCTTTTGATTTTTTTTCCTTCAAACATGGTGTATACTGTAGATGAAAGTTCCTTAGAGGAGTTTAGGGAGAGAAGAAAAATCCCTTGTTAGGTGAGTCTATAAATAGCAAGTGGTCCTATTGACGTTTTATCATTGGCTGGGGGTTACTAGATCCCCACCTTACTCATTGTTTAATATGGCATCACTTTTCCCTTAAATTCACTTTTTCTTCAATTTTGCCAATATTTTGATATAATCTCAGAAAGGGTAGCCCACAATACATGGAGAGTGGTGAATGGGGTAAATAGATTAAATGAAATCCATAGGAATTGCATTATCATCCCTGAGTTAATGTTCTATTACAAATTGGGAACCATTGGTGATAATACCAATTATTTGAAAATTAGGCAGGCCAATGGGGAACTGGTGGTCAATGTGGCCAGATTTGAACATAGATTGCTAGGACTACGGTGTAGTAGTGAAGAGTTGACAATGTGGCCCCCTTTCTTAGGGGGTAAGATATACCAAACCTAGGTGCCCCTAGGAAGGGCGTAGCATAGGTCGTACAATATTTTGATTTTTAATTTCTTTCCATGTGTAGTAAAAGTTTGATGATATGCCGACAAACTATTTTGCTTTGTTCTTGTGCGGAGACAAGAAAAAGGAAGTATTCGAAGGAAGGGAAAGTTAATATTGAAAATCTTAAATACTTGTGGACCATTCACCAAAGACTGGGAGAAGAACTTCCCTGGGCAGCTTTTGTTTTGCTGGAATACAAGATCTCCATCACTTTATGTGTTTCTCAACCAACAGTTATTCTGTCTCAGTCCCCTATAAATTTGGGCGAGGAATCAATTTTTACCTCCTCTGCTACTGATTCAACTGTAGTAAAGAGATAGTTCACACAAAGAGTAACATCATCTTCCTTCAAATCCCTTGATATCACAGCCATCCTAACTTCACCTTCTGTAGAAATTATGAAGAAAATAATTCCCAACTTGTTGACTGGTTCTCTTCCTATTGTCAAGAAGAATACGAGCAATGATAAGAGGCCTTAGGTCCTAAATATGGATGAAATAATAACTATTAAGCCTTAGTTTAAACAAAGGTCTGCCCAATTAATAGGACCTAGCCTAAAATGTCCTTACCGACCAAAGTGGTGTTGAGTCTGCCTCTGTGGTAGTGAACCCTGGGTTGGTCAGGGGGTTGATTGGGGCTAGAGTCCTTCCAACAGATAGATCGATTGTTGACCCGATGTTTAGAGCCCATTTGGTAGAAAGGGCTAGCCATAATCTGGCACTTGTAAGTATTTTAATCCTTCATTTATTTGAATAGTTTTTGTTGAACATCTTTTATACTGATGTTGTCTCTCTTCTCTTTTGCAGTTCTAGGTCGATTATGACCAACTTTTGATTAAGGATGGCCAGTTGAACTCATCCTTTGCTGATGTAGAAAAAGATTTTTAAGGCTTAAAGATGTCCTAGAAGGAGTCTGGGGAGGCTTAGGAGAAAGATAAGAAAGTTTGGTAAAAAAAATTAAAGGTGGATGAAGATAGGACCACTATAAAAGAAAACAAAATAAAGGATATAAATGACAAAGTGAAGGTTATTTAGGAGAAATTGAAGGAAGCTGAGAGCAGGGAAAAGCCTGTGGAGGAGAAGGCCACTAACTTGATTACTGAATTAGATGCTGACAAGAAGTTATTGGATTTAAAGGCCAAGAGAAACAAAGACAATGAGGAGGCCATCAATAAAGGTTAGGATAAGGGGTTTTCCACTGTCGCCATCCAGATTGAATATGCCAAGAAACTTTTATATAATGATGGTTAGTCGGACGCTTTGAAGGAGGTCGACATACAGGCAGACTTCGAACTATTCCAGAGGCAATCCTCTAAACTTTGATGAGGAGATTGATGAGGAAGAGGGTTGTAGAGAGTCCTCTATGGTGCTAAATGTTATAGCCGACCAACCTCCTCCTGAATCAGCTGTTAGAGATAAGGAAAATGTGTAACTCATTTGGATAGTTATTGCCTATTTTCTGTTTGAATGTTTATTTTTCCTTTTTTTCTCTCTTCATTAGTAATGGAAACACAATTGTAACCATTGACTTGCTAATGTAATGAAGAAGTTTTTTAATATTATGACATTCTGCGCTTGTTTGATTACCATTATTTATTTTCCTTGGTCGAACTTGTGCTCTGATGCTTGTGATTTTCCAGTTTAATACTGGGAAGACTATAATCATTTCTGCTGAATCCGACCTACTAAAACGTTATAACAATTTACTTGAAGTTGTCCATGTGAGTTTGAATGAGACATAGTTAGAAGGATTACTTGGCGTAGATGCCTTAGATCAAGTGAAGACAAGAAAAAGGAAGTATTCGAAGGAAGGGAAAGTTAATATTGAAAATCTTAAATACTTGTGGACCATTCACCAAAGACTGGGAGAAGAACTTCCCTGGGCAGCTTTTGTTTTACTGGAATACAAGATCTCCATCACTTTATGTGTTTCTCAACCAACAGTTATTCTGTCTCAGTCCCCTATAAATTTGGGCGAGGAATCAATTTTTACCTCCTCTGCTACTGATTCAACTGTAGTAAAGAGATAGTTCACACAAAGAGTAACATCATCTTCCTTCAAATCCCTTGATATCACAGCCATCCTAACTTCACCTTCTGTAGAAATTATGAAGAAAATAATTCCCAACTTGTTGACTGGTTCTCTTCCTATTGTCAAGAAGAATACGAGCAATGATAAGAGGCCTTAGGTCCTAAATATGGATGAAATAATAACTATTAAGCCTTAGTTTAAACAAAGGTCTGCCCAATTAATAGGACCTAGCCTAAAATGTCCTTACCGACCAAAGTGGTGTTGAGTCTGCCTCTGTGGTAGTGAACCCTGGGTTGGTCAGGGGGTTGATTGGGGCTAGAGTCCTTCCAACAGATAGATCGATTGTTGACCCGATGTTTAGAGCCCATTTGGTAGAAAGGGCTAGCCATAATCTGGCACTTGTAAGTATTTTAATCCTTCATTTATTTGAATAGTTTTTGTTGAACATCTTTTATACTGATGTTGTCTCTCTTCTCTTTTGCAGTTCTAGGTCGATTATGACCAACTTTTGATTAAGGATGGCCAGTTGAACTCATCCTTTGCTGATGTAGAAAAAGATTTTTAAGGCTTAAAGATGTCCTAGAAGGAGTCTGGGGAGGCTTAGGAGAAAGATAAGAAAGTTTGGTAAAAAAAATTAAAGGTGGATGAAGATAGGACCACTATAAAAGAAAACAAAATAAAGGATATAAATGACAAAGTGAAGGTTATTTAGGAGAAATTGAAGGAAGCTGAGAGCAGGGAAAAGCCTGTGGAGGAGAAGGCCACTAATCTTTCATAGAATCCCAAGAAAGATTATGATCCAGGCATGTTATATTATCCTGACCCTCCACTCAAGATTGATGTCGAATGGATTTCCATCAACGCCATTCCCCAGAGCTTAATGAGAAAATACTTAGGTGATTATGACCTTCAAGGTGAGTGTGGCCATCCCCGGATAGACCCCCTCGCAGCTCGGAGGGAGAGGATCCCTCTAGGTCTCGCGCGTCCCTCTTGGGAGCGCTTTGGCCGGCGTCGATGAATGAGGTGAAAAATATAGAGAGATAGAGTCGCTAGTCTATTTTACTCAAACAGACAAAAGAAAAGGGAGCCATCCCGAAGGACAGCATCCAAAGACATACTGATACATACGAAACCAAAATGATTCAAAAAGGATTCGGAGGCTAAGTTACGAAATGGGAAGGTGTTAGGCACCCATTCCGCCCTTACGGTCTCTCATGGGTTCTTGCTATTTTCCTTTATTTCCCCGTGATATGTGTGCATGTGTATATATAGCGGAGATAGGAATCATCGACTTGTATCATGGAAGAGATAAAGTGAGCCATCCATAGGAATGTTCCTAAAAAGTAATATTAGAAAATAGGTTTTATGCGATTATCCTAGCATCGATCTTTATAAGGGAATGATAACGCATGTGGAATAATACGCCACTAAGAACAAATATATGTATATGTAAATATATAAAATCTAAGAGAATTGAGTTTAGAGAAGATATAAAATGAGAGAAAAAGTAAGAATAGGACTCGAGTCTCGGGTTTTACCCCGAGATGCCTACGTAGCCTATAGAGGCATCAAAGTCCACGTAGTTCGCATGTAAAAACGAGCGGTGGGATTTATCCCATAAATCCAATCGGGGACTTCTCTTGTATGTGTGTGTGTGTAAAAAAGTGTTTTAGTTGTGAGAAAAGTGTGAGAATTCCCGTTTGGAATTTATGAGCAAATCCTCTTTTTCTTATTTTTTTAGTTTTTATTTATATGAAAATAATAAATGTGCAATAATACTAAATAAAAAGTATATTAGGATATGTGAGATGAGAGAATAAAAGTGCTAAGTAATAAAACAAGTTAATGATAGTTTGTGAGAATTTAAGGAGAGAATGGAGAAAATTGGACCTCCCTGAAGATCTTGAGCTTGATCCTGAATGTTGGAGAGCATCCCTTGCACTTGGATGATGATGGAAGGTAGTTAATTCACCAAGTTTGATGAAAAGGATTATGAAAAGTGAAGGTTGGAAAGGGATTTGGATGTGTAAATCACGCTGACTTCGAGAGAGGTTTTTTAGATTCGCTGAGAGTGATATATTTCAGATATGGGATCTCCTTGCAATGAGGTAAAGACCTTCTTTTTATAGGCCCGGGGCATTGCCGATCGGCATAGCGCTGGTCGTTTAGGCACACTATCGATAGGCAGGGTCTGGGACCTGCCGTTTGGCAGTCTCTTTCGGGATCCTTCAGAAAATCCATCGCTGAGCGCAAACCGTTGATCCGAATCATGCATGGGGTGAATCGTTGAAGGTAATTTAGATACCTTCGAAAGTCCTTTAGACCGCTCCCGGGTTTGAGAGTTGACTTTGGGTCAAATCTGGCTCTTAAGCGCTCATCAGTCCTTTAGACGGGGAAACTTCGGACGCAAACGGATCGTTCGTCCGTATGGTAAGTCAGAATCGTGCACGGAGCGGACCATTGGAAAGACTAGGAGATATACTTTGACATTCCAAAGTGTTTAACCCGGTTTGGGGAGTTGACTTTGGTCAATCGGGCCCTAGAAGCATTCGATGACCTCTCCGAGTAAAATGGATCGTTCGTCCGTATCGTAAGTCAGAATCGTGCACGGGTCGGTCCGTTGGAAAGGGGTTTCAGCGCCCTTTGAAGATTCATTCAGTCTCGATCGAGATGAGGAGTTTGAATTTTGATCAATTGGAGCCTGACAGCGTTTGATGACCTCTAGGTTAGTACCCGAGGTATGACATGGGTTTGCAATGATTAAGGGAGGTGCTAGGGACCATATGAGAAGTTAGGGGGTATTAGAATTGGGTGTCTACAGTGAGGATGAATATATTTGTCCCCGTTATTTGTTGAATCGATCGAGAAGCAGTAGACGTAATAAGTTAATATATTTTAGAACTACAACTTTGCCCAACACTTTCGGTGATCCTCCTATTGGGATGGATAAAGCCGAAGGAAAATGCCCAGCAGAATGAACTTATTTTTCTTGATTTTTCTCTGATTGTATGAACAGTTGATGGAATAAAAAGACTATTTTGTAGCATACATGTTTATCTATGTATTTTAGTATTTGATCCTAATTAAGTGTTTTTATTAATGTATTTAATATGTATCCCACTTACCCACTTAATTGCTTTAATCAAGTTATGAACTTGTGTTATAGGGCCTTAGGTTCTACTAATAAACTCTGGTTAATGTTTTTAGAACTAAGTGTTTTCATTAGTCACTAATGGCGACCAAGTGTACTAGGAATTTAGGTCTTTCTTGAATTTAAACAAGTCGGGTAAAACTCCTTGTTCTTGACTTTGAGTCATACATGAAGCTTTGGTGACTTCATATTCGTGACCTATTAAATACGAGGTCATACATGAAGTCTAACAGAGTTTTCTTTTTTGAAGTTGGAAAAGTTTATTGGGTTTCATGGAACTCCTTGTTTGTGACCTATCAAAGACAAGTTATATACGAAGTCCAAAAAATTTCTAAATTTTTTTTTAACTAGAAAACTTTGAATTCTGAAGTTGGAAAAGTTTGTTAGTAAAAGTTTATTATCTTGTGGTGGATGTATATCATCACCATATCCGAAAAAAAACATAAAAAGGAAGCATAATTGGTAGAAAATCATAACTTTATTAAATTAGATAAAACGATTACATCAAATCAAAATTACGGATAATATTTTCTGAGGTGATCGACGTTCCATGTATTCTTCAATTCTTCCCCTTTAAGTGGTGATAGGTTCCTGGTCGAATGATAGTCGAGATGAGGTAAGGATCGTGTCAGTTTGGTTCCAATTTGTTTCCCTTCTGGATTACTTTCTTAAGGACATAGTCTCCTTCTCTCAAGTGTATAGCTTGACCCTCCCGTTATATAATCTAGAAGTCCTTTATTGATAAGCAGCCATTCGAAGTGAAGCATCCTACCTAACTTCTTCAATCATGTCCAAATTTAATTTCCTCATGAGATCAATCTTTGGGGAATCAAATTTTAACACCCTATAAGTCAGAAGACCTACCTCGGCTAGTACCATGACTTTTGTTCTAAAAGCAAGCATGCAAGGAGTTGCACCGATGGCTATCCTCGATGCAGTTTTATATGCCCAAAGAACATTGTGTAGTTCATTTATCCAATTTCACTTTGTATCATCCATTCTATTTTTTAACCCATCAAGTATTATTTTAATGGTAACCTCAGTTTGTCCATTGCATTGTTGGTATCTGGGGGTAGAGTGAAGTTTCTGGATTTTGGATTGAATATAGTATTTTTCAAACTCCTCATTATCAAACTGAATGCCATGGTCAATGATGAAAACATATGACATTCCATACCTGCATATGATGTGTTTCCATGTGAACTGGAACACTCTTTCATAAGGCATTTCGACCAATGACTCAGCCTCTACCTATTTGGTGAAATAACCCATGACTACCACCAAATATTTGATCCTTCTTTTGGTCCTTAGTAATGGGCCAACCAAATCAATTCCCAAAATAGTAAAAGGCTAAGGGGAAGTAATGGGAGTTAAGGCATCCCCTGGTGTTCTATGAATCATGGTAAACTTCTGGCATTTATCACCCTTCTTTCCAAAGGAAATGCATTTTGCTCTTATAGTCAGCCAGTAGTATCCCTGCATAACTATCCTGCGTATTAATGATCGGCCAGTTGAAGGAGACCCACAGGAACCTTTATGTATTTCGTTTATCAAATATGGTACCTTGACTAAGTGAACACGATTGTTGATGCAAAAAATTATCCACCTATGTGGACCAATCAGAAGTGAACACGTGTCCTCCTACGTAGCCAAAACCCTAGTCAGCAAATTGTAACTCTGCCGACCAACAAGATCAATGAAGAGTCATCATAGCAAGGGTCATACTATGCGTGGTTTATACAACCAGTCATCATATTCATTATGTAAGGATGTAAATGCTTAAATGTAAAAAGGCATTCCATTCCGCCCCTTGACTTTCGGGTCATTATAAATACGTTGTATCCCTTTCATCAAGGGGACAGTCGAACAAATTCTTAGATATTCGTATTTACAAGAGTACCTAGGTTTCCATAACCTCCAAAATCAATAAAACAACAGTGGACTTAAGCTTTCTTATATAACTGAACCACTTTAAAAATTCTCTCTCTCTCTCTTTATTTACCATTGTAATTACATATTTTATATGTGATTATAAACTTAGATCAAATCTAATTTTTTACATCAACAGATTGGCACCGTTTGTGACAAATGTGTTTCTCAGTGTCATTCTCACTCTCATATACCTTTGTTCAAGACAAGATGAATGACACTCAGTTCAGTGCTAAAAATAAAAGCAACCCGCCTGTTCCATTTTCTTAACCTATGGCGACGGACTTAACTGGAATTCTTGCTAGTATTTCCAAAGGACAAGAAGACATGCATGAAATGGTGAGGTACTTGGCTCAGTCACTACAAACATCTCCCTCGTCCAGAAGAGAAACGCCCCTTCCACCTCCAAAATCCATCAGAAATAGTTATTCCAGATCTTCATGAGATACGTCTTATCGTCCAGGAGCAAGTTCATCACTCAGATCCGTGAAGCCCTATGATATTCATTTTTCTCTCCTGAAAGGACACGTGTGTTGGAAAGGCTAAGCTGATATTCTCCCTTTGGCCGTTATTTACCCCGACCAAATAGAACCCCTCCTAGGTCATTATCCTGTAACACTCAACATCCAACCAACCAACATAAGGCCTAACTCGGATCAAGATCAAGTGTCCGATGATCTGTACGCACCGAGTAGACTTTTCAGGAGGAGAGTTAAGCGTAGACACATGGACAGAATAATCGAGCTGCTTTACATAGATATTGCACAGGTAATCCTTCATGGAAAGGATCATTCTAACGATTGGAAGATCGGCTAGGGGAGATGGCGAAGGTAAAAAATCCTTTATAACGGAGCTTCATTAAAGGATATCCTTTTATTTAGGCAATTATGGATTTTCCTACTCCATCTAAATTTAAAGCTCCTGTGGTTACTCCCAAATATGACGGTAAAACTGGTCCAGTTCTCTATATCGAGCAATATCAAGCTACAACTGATATTTATTCAGTTCCTGGTGAAATGAGGTGCAAAGCATTTTCAAGTACCATTACGGGTTCAGCCCAAATATGGTATGATAACCTACCCCAAGGACAAATTTCCAACTTCAATCAGCTTTTCGAACTATTTATTAGCAACTTTCTATTTCGGGGCTAATCCAGTGAAAATTGTAGCTCATCTTTTGAGTGTAAGGCAGCACGTGAGGGAAAGTGTCAGGGAATACATTATGCGTTTTAACAATGAGAAATTAGAGGTGATTAATTATGAGGAAAAAACATCCATCACTGCTCTTATGAGTGGATTGCTTCCTGAGAAACTACATTATACTCTGGAAAATATCCTCCTAAAACTATGGCCAAACTCATGGCAAAAGCAGGAAAAATAATGAATACCGAAGAAGCGATGGTAACAAAATAGGGTCCAGCCACGAAGCCTGATACAAAGCCAGAGAAGAATGAGCAAAAAGAGAATAAGGAGTGGAAGCCGAAGAAAGAGGACATGCTAAAAAAATATGGAACGTATACTCCATTAAGTGTTAGAATTCACCATATCCTAGAGGAAATCGAGCATAATAAGGATTTGCGATGGCTTGTGAATTTAAGGGAACCCCCTAACAAGAGGGATATATCCAAATATTGTGAATTCCATAAGTATTATGCTCATACAGAGGATAACTACATCTCTTTACAAAACGAGATAGAATCCCTCATCCGCAGAGGAAAACTTAATAAAATTATTGATCGGCATGATAGCAAATATCCTAGAAGAAGGTCGAATTCTCCATGCAAGTCCAAAGATGACAAAAAGAGAAATCATGAAGATGACTATGTAGATGATCTAGACCAGCTAAAGAAGCCCAAATAACCAAAACGTGAGGTACCTATGATCAGTTTTGGTTCTTTTAATTGTCATGTGATTATAGGTGGTGATGCAGGAGGAGTCGATCACACTTCTGAAAGGAAATCTTTTTTAAATAAAGCCCGGGCTTACTCTTTTATCCAGAGAATTAATCTGAAAGAAGATGATCGACTGAGGAAGGTCAACAAAGATAAATTGGTGATCAGCTTCTATAAAAACGATCTCTCTGGGGTAATTTATCCCCATAATGATCCGTTGGTTGTCAAATTTAGAATCCAGAATATTATCATCGCTAGAGTTTTGATTGATAATGGAAATTCTGTCGATATTATGTTTTATCCTTGCTTTCAGAGTTTGGACTTAAAGATTAGCCAACTGGAACCCTCTCATAGTCCATTAATAGACTTTTCTATTGAAAAAGTTTATCCTCTTGGGACGATCAAGATAGAAGTGTTATTTGGCACCTGGCCAACAAGTCGTACAGAGAAAATACGCTTCTTTGTGATGGATAAAAATATTCAATCTACTATAATGTGATCCTCAGCAGGTTAGGGTTGAAAAATTTTGAAGCAATACTGTCAACAGTCCATCAATGCTTGAAGTTTCCAACTTACTTTGGGTTAGGTGTTGTGAAAGGCGACCAAAAGGTGGCCAGAGAATGTTACTACTCCTCAGCTGAGCAAGAGTACCTGATTGAATTGAAGAAGAAGACTACAACTAACCAGGTGGATACTAATGAGCCTAACTGTGAATCCGAAGTTGAAACCTTAAATACACGAGATGAAATAGAATTATTCAAGGGACAAATTATGGAAACAACTGAAAGCATTATCCTGGACGAAAATAGGCCAGAAAGAACTACGCAGATCGGCTCAACACTGGATCCCATCCTTAAATAAGAATTGATTATGTTCTTACGATAATGGAGAAATGTATTTGCTTGGATCCATGAGGATATGACTGGGATATATCCCAATTTCCTCTGTTATAAGCTCAACATCAGTAAGGATGCCATGCTAATCAAGTAGAGATGCAGGGTTTTTCAGTCCACAGAAAAATCAAGCATTTTAAGAAGAAGTATAGAAACTTAAAAAGGCTTGGTTTATTGAAGAAAACGAAAAAGAATGATAAATGGAGGATGTGTGTGGATTTCACTGACATAAATAACACTTGCCCAAATCATCATTTTCCCTTACCTAAAATTGATCATTTGGTGGATGCTATGTCGAGGCATGAGCTTTTAAGCTTCATGGATGCCTATTCTAGGTATAATCAGATAAAGATGAAACCTGAAGATAGGGAAAGTACAGCCTTCATCACCAATCGAGGAACTATTTCTACAATGTAATGCCTTTTGGGCTCAAGAATGTAGGAGCAACATATAAAAGGTTAGTGAATAAGGTCTTCGAAGAGAAGATAGGCTAGAACATGAAGGTTTATGTGGATGATATATTGACGAAGAGTAAAAAAGATTCAGATCATGTCGCTGACCTTAAACAAGATTTTGATCAGTTGGAGAAGCATCAGATGAAGCTAAATTCGAGCAAGTGTATGTTTGGAGTACAAGAAGGGATGTTTCTCGGATTCATAGTTAATCAAAGAGTAATTAAGGATACTCTAGACAAGATAAAATATTTAATTAAAATGTAGTCACCAACTTTCAAGAAAGACATACAAAGACTCACTAGAAGAGTGAAAGCTTTAAACAGATTTGTTTCCCAAGCAACGAACATGTGCTTACCATTTTTCAAGGTGTTGAGAAAAACTTTTGAGTGGAATGCAGAATGTGAAGAAGCATTTCAGGAGTTAAAGAAGTACTCAAGATCACCACTATTGCTCTCCCGACTAGTCTTGGGAGAGAAATTGTACTTATATATAGTTGTTTCTAAGTCAGTAGTGAGCTCGGCCTTGGTCAGACAGGACAATGGAATCCAAAAACTAGTCTACTATACCAACAAAGCATTCAGAGGAGCTGAAATCAGGTACCCACGTTTGGAAAAATTAGTCCTAGCACTTATTGAGGCTTATAGATGTATGAAACCCTATTTTCAAGTTCACACCATAGTTGTGTATACTTATCTGCCCCTTTGGCAAGAACTCCATAAGCCTGAGAAGTCAGGAAGATTGATGTACTGGGAAGTAGAATTGGAAAAGTATGACATCATCTATGAACCAAAATATTCATTAAAACGCCAAGCTTTGGTAGATTTTATTGTTGAATTTACTTATCCGGAGGTTCACGATTAATAAAACTTGCTTATCGAGTGGACTTCGAAAGAAGAGGTATTATCTTAAAAGCAAGTTAAAATTTCTTCCCATTAACCTGACTCGTCTAGAATTTAGGAAATGACCCAGAAATATGCGGAGGAGAGTAAGAAGATATTCCAATATGGATTATTAACAACAGAAAGTTTCAATAGTGATGTTCCGTTATGGAATTTATACGTGGATGGATCTTCATGTGCTACTGGCAGTAGGGCAGGTATAATACTTAATACTACTGATGATATTGATATTGAGTATGCTCTCAAGTTTTAGTTCAAAGCATCAAATAATGAGGGGAAATATAAAGCCTTGAAAATTGGTCTGAATTTATCTCATTCATTAGGCACTGAGCAAGTAGTGGTACATAGTGATTCACAGTTGGTCGTTAACCAAGTGCTGAATTTGTACGGAGTCAAAGGAGAATTTATGACCAATTATCTTATTAAGGCCATAGAGGTTATAACCAAGTTTCTTTCCATCCAAATGAGTAGGATACCAAGAATAACAAATGCTTGAATTGATGCACTTGCACGGCTAGCATCAGCAATAAGAATTGAGTTCAGAAGAACAATCCCAATCGAAATCTTAGTTAATCGGAGTATCGATGAGGACCTGATGTTTAGTTTTATTATTGTAGATCTGGGACCTTCCTGGCTGGATCCCATCAGAGCTTATATTGAAGATAGAACCCTACCACCTGGTCCTAAATAGGCAAAGAATCTCTGATATAAAACAACGAGATATATGTTAGACAAAGGATTTTTTACAGAAGGGGATTGACGATCTCCTTGCAGCATTATGTGCATCCAATAGAAGTGGAAGATTTTATCAAAGAAGTGCATGAAGGTTCTCGTGGGGCTCATTCCGCTGGTCGATCATTGTTCTAACAAATTAACACTCGGGGATACTACTGGCTGACTATGAGGCAGATTGTACAGCCTTTGCGAGAAAGTGGTATAAATGATAGGTATTCTTTATCATTCATAAAACACCTAATGTTGCTTTAACACCAATAACTTCACATTGGCCATTCTCTATACGGGGAATTGACTTGATCGGCCCACTACCGACCACCAAAGGTAGGTTCAAATATTTAGTCGTTGTTGTTGATTATTTCACCAAATGGGTGGAGGCAGGTCCATTGGTTGATATGCCTTATGAGAAAGTGAATCAGTTCATCTGGAAGAGTATAATCGGTCGATATGGTTTACCATATGCTTTCATTATAGATCATGGCACCCAGTTTGACAACAAGGAGTTTGAAGCATACTGTTTCCAGTCCAAAATCCAAAAACTGCATTCTGCATCAGGCTATCCTCAAATTAATAGTCAAATAGAAGTGAAAAATAGAACTTTGTTGAACAGGCTAAAGAAGAGACTTGATGCTGCCAAGGGTAACTGGATTAATGATTGACACTTTGTCCTTTTGGCTTACAGAATAACATCAAGAACATCAACTGGAGAGACACTATACATGCTTGCATTCGGGACTAAAGCCACGGTGCTAGCCGAGCTTGGCCTACCAACCCACAGGTTACTAAATTTTGATTCCCCAATTACTGATTTGATAAGGCGATTATATCTAGACATACTAAAGGAAGTACGAGAAGATGTAGCTCTGAGAAATGCTACATACCAACACAAAACTGCTCGCTTTTATAATAAAAGGGTCAAGCCGACCAACCTCAAGGAGGGAGATTATGTTCTTAATAAAGTTATCCAGAAGAATAACAAGCTTAAAGCCAATTGGAATGGCCCATATCACATATCAATTGTAATTCGACCAGGAACCTATCGGATCGAGACTTTGGATGGTGAAGAATTCAAAAAGCCCTGGAATGCCGAGCACCTCAGAAAATACTATCAATAATTCAAAGGATTGCCATTATTGTATTTCTTTTGCTTTTATTTGAGTGTTAATAAAATGTTAATTTCAGTCCATTCATTTTTTTGATTTTTTTCGGAGTATGGTGATGATATATATCCCCCATAATAGAAATAACATAGTACATATATATATCTTCAACTCCAACCAAGTCACAAAAGGGTCAAAATCCTCAGCACTTGGTCGGCAATAGCAATTTACTTCATGTATAACTTCATAAAAATAAATCACGAACAAGAAGTTGATTACTTCCTGTATGATTTTGTATAAACAAGTCAAGAATAAAAAGTGTAAAACTTCCTATACAACTAAAAAAGTTACAAACAAGTTTTACCCAACTAAGTTAAATGCAGGAAGACATGTAAAAATTCCTAAATACCGGAATATAAACATATATTCCTAATACACTTGGTCACCACTGATAACTAATGCTAAATTTGGATTAATATATCTAAGTGCATTAGTAGAATCAATGGCATTACCACTGGTAACTAATATTAAATTTGGATTAATATGTCTAAGAGTATTAGTAGAACCAATGGCAGTACAATCACAAGTTAACTGATTGATTAAAATAATCATAAGTTAACAAAACAAACCTATGAAACTCCATTCATATAAACTGTATTACATTTAAATGAATAACAAAATACATGAAAATCATTCAGCTGGACGCTTCCCTTCAGCTTTGGAAGTCGGTTGCACTCTCTCCATCCCAGTAGGGGGGTCATATAATGTATAGGGATAATTGATAAAGTCGAAGTCTTCGAACATTCTTCTGTTACTACTGCTCGGGCCGTTAATCAGATGTGAAGGATGAACTATTTTATTAACATCATGGAGATCATAATCCCCCAAGTATTTAGTTATTAAACACTGAAAGATGGCGTCAGAAGGGATCCATGATTTATCCAACTTGAACGGAGGCTTGTTACAATCTACTAGACCAGGTTCATTCTAATACCACAGTTTATTGTCCCGATTATGCTTCAACAAAGTTAGACAATTGGTCCATCCCCACTTGTACCCTTCATCACGACTCTGGGCAAGATGATCATCAACATTTACAAGAGCCTCATTGTAGCCTTCCATCCATACTTCTCGAGGTTGCTTGTGAAATTGAAAAGTCAATCTCTCAACATGATGTTAAAGCCACTTTATTACATTATCTTTCACTTTTAATTGGGAAGATTTGTTAGTAAGAGCCTTATATTTGGCTTTCAGTTGTGAAGACAAATAAATAACAAACTAATTTTTAGCTTTTAACTGAGCAACTTGGCCGGCTAAGGTCTTCTTAGTCCTAGCCTCCTCAACAGTTGGTTGGCTCATTCTTAATCGTCTAGTCTAGGGTTGAATTTATTTAGAGTATCAAGTTCCTCCACAAGCTTAGCATTATCCTTCACTAAAAAGGAAGCCCATTCATCAACATTAGTAGCAGAAGATTGCTTTAAAGTATCAAGCTCATTCTGGAGTCTATTATTCTCTTCTTTCAAGAGCTTAGTAATTTCCAGGGCTTCATTTACCTCTCCGTTCAGCAAGAATTCCTTTTTTTTATAGGCATAAGCATATTTTTCAAGTTTATCATCAAAACCACGTTCTTCATTTAATGCCTTGTATTTGGATTCATAACTAACATGCAGCAATGCTTTGCTCTCATTATGAACTTCCTATAAATCTTCAATCATGTCATAATATGTAACATTATTAGTTGCAGTCCGATCAAGAAGATATTTGAGATAGGTGTATGCATCCTTTGCTTGATCAAAAGAATTTGCACTGAACAAGTCTGTTAATTCTTCATCTATCAAATCCAAGTGACCAGCTTTAAATAGATTGTTGCAGTGTTTGAGCAGGTCAAAGTCGGTGGAGGTAATTTATTCTATCTTGGAAATAAACTAGAAAGATAAAGTAACACTTGATCAACAATAAAAGGAGGCAGAATAGTAATTAAGTCTCAAAAAATGGCAAGTAAATGAAGAAAAAGTTCTTTCATTAATAAATAGGGAACATTACAAGTACATCAAAATAAGACAAAAAGAAAGAAAAAGAAATATACAAAGACCAGGAGGCGAACAAGTCTACACCTTCTTCTTATCCTTCTCAGCTTCAAGGTTTATATTCTGGTCAGCAGAAGGGGCAGTTGAATCAACAGGAGAAGTATCTTGGTCAGTTGAGGGAACTCTAGACTCAATAGACAAAGAGGGTTCCCCTGAGCTTGCATCATCATCAATCTCATCATCAAGATTGGGGGGAGCCTGGATTGTGCCTCAAAAATAGCACTGAGTCCTCAGCAGTGCAACTTCTATCAGAGCTGCCGACTAACCATCCTTAAAGAACTTATTCTTAGCATACGCTATCTCGGCAAAAGTGGTAGAGATTGATTTATCCCAACCCTTGTTGAATGATTCTTCTCTGGGTTTTTTCCTTTGAGTCTTCTCAACAGAAAGGTTAGTGGAAAATTTGACAACCTTCTCCTCAGTAGCCTTTGCCCTGCTCTCAGCTTGAACAATGGTCGAGTTAGCCACAGACAAGGCATCATCATCTTTCTACTGATCTTCTTCGACTGCCTTGATCTTCTCCTCCCAAGAATTTTTCTCTGTCTCCAAAGCTTACTAAGAATCCATCGCAGATTTCCTAAGACCTTCAAAAGCCTCCTCTACTTCTCTCGAAGAAGAACGTAGCCGATCGTCCTTCTCCATCATTTGGTTGTAATCAACCAGGAACTACAAGAAAAAATCTAAGTCAATACAAATCAAAGAAGACAAGAACAGTATCCGACCAACTTCAAATACGAAAATTTACTAAGGCCAAGCATTAAGTAGCTCTTGCTGATAATTATGATCGGGACATTGAGGCAACAACAGCTCGATGGTCTGGGAGGGTGACAGACTTGGACAATGTAACACCCTGTATTTTTATGATTTTTACTTATTGGATTAATTAAAATTAAATATGGGAAATTAGCTAGTAATTAATTCGAATAAAAATAAATATTAACTAGTGAGATAAGAGTTAGTATTCGTTAGTGAGAACTTTATTGAATATCACTAAGCGAATAAAGTAATATATAATTGTGGATATGATTGTGAAGTGATATAAATTATTGCGAGTGAGAAATACGGCAGTTACAAAATTTAGTTGGGACGCGCGTGTTAGTTGTGTCAGGACTAAATTAAGGTAATAAACGTAAATTATTTATAAGTAATCCAAATGGTCATTGTGAGTGCTACATTGAGTCCGTAAAGATCGAGATAGTCAAAAAATTCTACCCAGGGGTTTAGTTTGGGTCCTGAGGAAATTTTAGGCCTAACCGGCATCCCGAGAGGGCGTTTTGGTAATTTTAATTTGGGGGCATTAATTACCTACGAAATTAGGAGAGGTATTATGTCAGTTACGTAAGGGACATTAGGGTTATCATTCACAAAATCCAAGGGGGAGTTACAGAGGAAGGGGGAGAGCCAATTATAGGAGTCTAAAGCCAAGAACAACCATCTTGCACCACCGCGACCACCATCGCGTAGATCGAAGAACGTGGAACAAAACCATACCAACTACACCAACGGATTAGACCTTCACTTTTGACACAAGTGTTTAAACTTGCTTAATTTAGAGCAATAATGGAACACATGTTAGTGTAGGTTCAATTTAAATATGAATATGGTGTTTATTTGATGAAATTGAAGAGTTAGAGTAACTAATTAGAATCTAGAGATAATTAGGTTGAACTCTTCATGTATGTAGATTAGGAATCACGAATTGAGAGTTCATTATGATGAACAAATCAAAAAATTATGGTATTCTTTAATGTGAACTTGAAGAACTAGGGTTTAATGAACTAATTTGGGGATTTCAAAATTTACTGAGAGTTATGCATAGTTTAATGATCCTAGATTGTTAGAAAAGATATAAATATATCAGAACATCGATTAGAATTGTTGGATTGGTGTTTGGGGCAATTCAGTAGAGGCTTTAGTATCATTAATGGTGGGAAGACGTTGTTTCAGGAGGTAGAAGTCGATCGTATCGGTTCGTTTTTCTACAGGACCGGAATGGTCAATTTTTCTACAGATTTCTATAAAGTCCGGACCGGACTGAATCAGTTCATTTTTCTGGAAAATTTATTCTACAGTTATATCGTGACTCCTTATGATATATTAGTAGTATAAAAGTGAGATTAACTACTATAAAAGATACTTGGGATTATGAATCGCTTTACATGAGGTACGATAGAGTGAACAATCGTAATTAAATAATATTGGGAGTGTGGTGAGCGGTATACTGCATACGAATATGTATTTAGATTGTGTATACCTACTAATTGGAATAAGTTGCATGAATACCTACATGATTAATTAACTATGCGTATAACATACCTACGCTTATTACTATCGCGGGAGGTTATTTAGGAAAGGGGACAGTCTTATCCTCATGAGCCCAATTGGGGGGATTTTAGATTTGGTACCTCGGAACATGGAACCTAGGTACGGGCAATCTGTGAGAATGATAGTGATGACAGTCATATGGGTGCATAGGTATGTGTGTAGCCCATAGACTTGGAACTATGCTCGCCTCCAATATATGTGATTTGTATTTCGATGGTTCGTGAGTGACTCTGAATCATTAGTCCTCACTTAGTACGAGATTTACAGAGAGTTGATAGTAGAGTATGCATGCGCCACAGCTGAGTCTAGGAGTGTTATTTTAGTATATATATATAATATTGTGATAGTTATGTATATATGCTTATAATATTATCTACTGTGTGATATTTATAGATGACTAATTCTTAAATAACCTAAGTATGTGAACCCTTAAACAGCTTTTATGAAACTTATACTCAAGGTAATATATATAAGAACAATGCCGAGAAATAGTGCAAGGGGACTTAGGGATACTACTACGGATGGTAGAAAGATAGTTTATATCTACGAATAAGTTAGATGAGAATTATGTCTAGACTAGTCTAGCGGTGCGTTAGGCGTGCACATTAATTGAGGGGTGAGAATCTCAAGTGAGTATGAAAATCTAACATGTGTTTTATATTTGCTTTACAGCATCTTTAAATTACTTGCTAAATTGTTTTAAAATCTTTTACAATCGGGCTCTGACTCGTCTCTTGCAAAAATCTATTTTCTTGTGTATTATTTTAAGTGCCCAGACACAGGGACACTAGGGTTAGACCATTGGATCTTTTGATGTGATGCAGCCATTGGGGAAGTTGCAAGCCCTCGCATTTAGATGCCTCAACTTCTATCCTTTCAGTTCAAGTATTTAAACTTTTCAATTAGGGCATGTGTCTCCCATTCTGAGTTTATTTATTTTCGAGGAACATTGTACTTATTTATTTCAACATTTCCACTTTTGTTGGATTTATTATTATTGGTATGGATTTTTATTCAATTGGAACGATAATTCTAGTTTATTATATTCAACTAGATGATGTTTTATTCCTTAATTAATTTTGCATGAAAATGGTGAATGTTTTAATAGTTTAAATTAATGGACTTAATATAATTCAATAAAATGTTTTGACACTAGCTTAATTAATTATTAGGTGGTTGAAACGAAAATTATTTTTCGACAATGATACTAAGAATCAACCAACCGGATATTCCATTTTAAATTTTATAAAGGACTTTCCCCCCAGTATTTAATTGGGCGGGGTGTCACAGGTGGTACCTGGGCATCAGGTTTTAGAGTCTTTTAGGATCTATATGGCTTACTATGCTTTCAGCTTAGTGTTTCTTGATATAGAGCCCTATTTTTTAGGATTGTTGCATTCTTGACTATGTAATTATGTCTTCAGCTATATGATATTTAATAATTGTAGACTTTTAAATTCCCTCTCGTTTCAGATGCCTCTAAGACGTGAACTAAAGGATAGAAATGCCCAACCCGAGCCCCAACCAGCACAGGCTCAGGGTACAATGAACGTTGCAGAGGTTGCTGCTATTGTTGCCTAGACAGTTAATGTCGCATTAGTCGTGGTTCATTAGGCTCCACCACTGGTACAAGTAACAGCACCAAGTCCAGTACATGTGTTCCCTTCTGTTTGGGAGCGAGTCAGAGATGCCTTTCAGAAGCTACCCCCCCCCCCCCCCTCGGTTCTAGGGGAGTTCAGATGTTGTGGTAGCGAGCCAGTGGAAAAAGGACATCCAAGGGAACTTGAGGATGTATGAGTCCACGGAGGTGCAGAAGCAGGTGCTAGCTACTTTCAAGCTAATGGGAGCAGCGCTACAGGGGTGGGAGTTCACTACTACCGCAGAGGAGCGCGATTAAATGAGTATAAAAGACTTATGGGGGCGATTTGACTGCAAATATTTTCCCTATGTCGTTCAGACTGAAATGAGGCCGAAACTACTTGACTTCACCCAGGAGGGGAAGATTGTGGCTGAGTACGAGGAGGAGTTTACTAGATTGGTGAAATTGGTACCAGCAGAGGTGCCCATTAAGGAGAAGAAAATTCAGATGTTTAGGGATGGTCTGACCTCAAGGATTCGACAACATCTTCTGGGTAAACTTTCCTTGAAGTCCTACACAGATGTACTTAATGCATCTTTGTTACACTATCAAGACCACCGCTTCCATGTCAAGGGGAGCAAACACGGAGGGGAGTCCATCCAGCAAGGTAGAACTGGTGGGGTAGTGCCAGCAGGATACAAGAAGCTCAGGGACAGCAGAGGCATGGTGAGACATATTCCCATCAGGGGGATTATGCTAAGCGATCAGGTCAGGAGGTTTCCTACAGGGACATGGAGGTTTCAAGCATGGCCACCAGAGCCAGCATGGCCATCAGAGACAATAGGGCCACCAGAGACAACAGTAGTTTCAACAGGGACTACAGGGCCAAGGGAGAGTTATGAACGTCCAATAGAGCTGGGGTCAGCAGGGTCAGAGGGGAGGAAACTTTATCAGTAGGTGATTATTTTGTGGCAACACTGTTCACAAATGTCAAGACTGTCTACAGAAGGATAAGGCCCCGCAACAGCCACACGGTGCTCGTCAAGAGCCCCAGCGACCGATATTCCCATCCACTCTCCCAGCGCCAGCGCTATTCCCAGCTTTGCCTATCGTTCTATCAACCTTAATTCAGTAGGGATAGCTTGAATATGGGTGTGTTTACAACGTCAACCAAGCAGTAGGTCCACAAGATCCACTCGTAGTTGAGGGTACATTTTTTATCCATTGGTCTATAGGGAGCCTCACACTCGTTCATAGCCACTAGTTTTGCACAGACCGCAGGGTTGTTAGACACGGTCGACAATACGGTGACTTATGTAGACTCACCGATGGTTAGTGGGTCGTTAATTTTATTTATATGCCGGGGTGTAAGCGTAGTGATTGGGAGTCTTATTTTACCCACCGATATGTTTATTTTAGACATGTCTGAGTACAAAGTTATTATTAGGATGGATTGGCTAGTCGCGTATAGGTCCATGATTGATTGCTTTACTAGGAGAATTATTTTCGCTATGCCTGGTCAGGAGATGTTTATACTAGAGATGCCTCGCCTCGAAGGGGGGTCGTCCACTCACTTATTTTATGTAGAGGAGGAGACCTCTACGGGAGTTGCGATTTTGCTTGATTTGATTTCGGTTGTTCGTGAGTACGCTGATCTATTTCAGGATATACCTAAACTACCACTGAGTAGAGAGATAGAGTTCATGATTGATTTAGCACTGAGTACACGATCGATAGCTCGTGCGCCGTACCATATGGATCATATGGAAATGAAGGAGCTACGTGATCAAATTAAACAAATGTTGGGATAGGGTTTCATCCAGAGGAGCACCTCACCTTGAGATCAGTATACCATCAATTATGTACCAGGGAGTAAGAAATGTCTAAGACTGCCTTTTTGACGAGATATGGATCCTACGAGTTTCGAGTTATGCCGTTTGGGCTAACCAACGTTCGGCAGTATTTTTAGACTTAATGATCAGGGTGTTTAGAGAGTTCTTGGATCAGTTTGTCATTGTCTTTATAGACGACATCCTGATTTATTCACGGATCAAGGAGGAACATACCGAGCATCTATGTAGGGTTTCACAGACTTTACGAGAAAATGAGTTGTACGCCAAGTTCGAGAAATGTGGGTTCTTACAGTTTTTTGGGCATATTATATCGGAGAGGGGGATATAAGTGGACCCCAGCAAAGTGTCAGCGATGAGGGAGTGGGGATGCCCACGACAAAAATGGAGGTACGGAGTTTCTTGGGATTAACCAGTTATTATAAGTAGTTCATTCGATGATTCTCGAAGATTGCGGGTTTGTTGACTAATCTGACTCGTAAGGGCGTACCGTATATTTGGGATGCTACATGTCAGTTGGCATTTGATGAGTTGAAGGACCAGCTGACTTCAGCACCCGTACTAGCGCTCTCCGGGGTAGGAGTGGAGTGCCTTGTTTACATTGATACATAGTTACAGGGGCTTGGTGGAGTACTACAGCAGGAAGATCAGGCTATAGCTTATGTTTCCTGAAAGCTTAAGTCTCGTGAGAAGAATTACCCCACCCACGACTTGGAGTTAGCAGCAGTCGTGTTTGCACTTTAAATTTGGAGACACTATCTTTTGGGAGAGAAATTTTGCCTGTTCACAGATCATAACTCACTGCAGTACTTATTCACTCAGAGACAGTTGAATATGCGCCAACGCATGTGGCTTGAATTTATGAAGGACTATCAGTTTGAGATCCAGTACCAACTGGGAAAGGCTAACGTAGTTGTTGATGAGTTGAGTCGTAGGCCAGTAGGTGAGGTGTCCGAGGCATGGAAAGCAAAATGGAAGGAGTTGGGACATCAGAATGAAGTGGCCCAATCATTCATGTTTGTTATGACAGTTACACCCTAGATTGTGACGAGGGTTGTATAGGCCAAGGCAATAGATCCATTTTGTCAGGAGAGGATTCGACACCTTCTGGTAGACGGAGCATAGTCTTATTCAGTGAGTTCTGAGGGAGGCTTGCGCTTCAATGGACATGTGGTTGTTCCAGAGGGGGAGGATTTGCGATATGCGGTGATGACAGAGTCGCATGGCTCTCAATTTATGGTACATCCCGATAGGGATAAGATGTACCAGGATATGAGGTGGCAGTATTGGTGGAGTGGCATGAAGAGAGACATTATTGAGTTCGTCTCAAAGTTTATCACCTATCAGTAAGTCAAGGTGGACCATTAAAAATTGGGAGGCTTCTTCAACCATTGGAGATCCTGATGTGAAAATGGAAGAGCATTTCCATGGATTTTAGCCTACTTCTCAGAGGGGTCACGATTCCATATGGGTGATTGTGGATCGATTGACAAAGGTAGCCCACTTTTTGCCAGTCTGGACGGATTACACGACTGGTCAGTATGCCCAGATATTCATCGTTGAGATTATGAGATTACACGGAGTACCCCTTGATATTATATCAGACCGAGATAAGATTTTTTTATCTCGCTTTTGGGAGAGCTTTTAGGAGGCTATGGGCATCAAGTAGCGGTTGAGTACAACTTACCACCCGTAGACTAATGGGCAGACCGAGTGCACTAATCAGATGCTGGAGGATATATTACGTATGTGTGTCCTTGATTTTAGGGGAGGTTGGGAGAAGTACCTTCCACTGGTGGAGTTTGCTTATAATAAAATCTATCAGTTCACAATTGTCATGGCCCCATTTGAGTCGTTGTACAGTAGGCCTTGTTGTTCTCCTGTGTGTTGATTAGAGATAGGGGACAATAAACTACTAGGGCCGGAGTTGATACAGGACACGACAACCAGGATTGAGATGATTTGGAGTCGTATATGGGTAGCTCATGACAGGCAGAAAGACTACATCGATGCCGAATGTTTCTTTTGGGAGTTTTTTGTGGGGGATCAGGTTCTTCTGCGAGTATCTCCTATGAAGGGGATAATGTAATTTGGGAAGAAGGGGAAGTTGACACCGAGGTATGTGGGGCCATTTCCCATTATCGAGAGGATTGAACCGGTGGCATACAAATTGGTATTGCCGGAGAACTTGCTTCATATAGATGATGTGTTCCATATTTCTTCACTTAGACAATATCTTAGGGATGAGTTAGCTCACACTCATATTGCGCTGGAACAGATTGATTTACAGCTTGATAGTTCATATGAGGAGAAATCGGTGGCTATCCTACACCATCGCGAGGGAGATTGAGGTCTATGGTAGTGCCACTTGTGCTTGTTCAGTGGGAGAACCATATTGTCAAGGAGTTTACTTGGGAGCGCGAGGATGAGATGCGCGAGAAATATCCAGAATTATTTTTACCAGGTGATAACTTGACTTTTGTGTGTCATTGTTTGAAGCCAAGTTAATCAAAAATCTCAAATACCTATAAAATATAACAATCTAAAGTGTTGTGGTAAGTGAGGTATCAATCCACATCAAAGGAGTGAAACGAGAGGAAAATACGTGTAATTCGAATTTTTTTATTTTCTCTTTTTGGATTTTTGCATTTTCTATTTTTTTAGCTTTTTCAATATTAAAACAATTTGGGTGAGGATGTGAAATAACACTAAGTCAAAGATGTAAATAACAAACTAAAACATAAGTGGAGAAACTACATAAATCTAACAAATTAAAATATAAAATATGAGATGGGTGAGGAACTAAAAGTGAGGACTAACAAGGGATAAGATGACACCATATATTCTAGTTAATTAAAATTAATTATCCCAAGTTAATATCAAAATCACAAATCAACTCTCGTTGCAAATGTAATTTTCATAATAACATTTTAGAAAATTAATTTTAACACTCCTACAACTCTTGAAATGTAGATCCCAACATCGTCTAACAAATCACCTGCTAGGATCGATCGATTAGACTAGTTTAAATCATAAAAGTGAGTCTAGAGTTGAAATTAAATGAATAATAACACACTTGAGAAACTCCTATCTCTAGTTTGAATCTAAAATGGGTATTATAACTAGAATTTTGATTTTCTCTCGTACCCTCTCTCGAGGCGTAAATTAAAATGTAAGAGTGCAAAATTAATCATCAAAGGGACATTTAATTTAAATTAATTAACTAAATTATTATTAACATCAAATAATGGGTCACCCCACCCCTTGAAAGTGGTTTTAGCCTAACATGATATTAAACATGATGAACAAATAATCAAATGCGAAAAAAAATAAAATAAAAGAGAAGAAAGCAATCAAACTCAATCTCTTGAAGTGAAATTGAACTCTAATTTATTTGAAATCAAGCTTCATCCATCCAATATGGCCATCCAACAATAATCAATTCAAAATAATACTCAATTGAATTACTCACAACTCATCCTCACAAATCTCTAAAAATAAAAATAAAAACTATTTACAAAATATTTCCCTAATTTATCTTCTACTCTAACCTATCTCTCTAACTCTCTCTAGAATTCTCTCTACAATATCACCCCCTATCAAAATGCTCTTCATATTCTTTAAATAGTAGGCATGGAGCTAAGGGTAAATTGGGTAGGGATTAAACGGACATGAGGGGTGTGAGAATAAGTTGGGGTTAAAATGGAAAAATGCACAAATGTGCATGGATTGTGTGAGGTCATGCGAATGAGGGGTGAGGGAATAAAAATCAGATTTGGTTAATGGGTATCGGGGTAAAAGGTGTTAGGATGAGTTGAGGGTAATTTTGTAAAGGGGTGACATTTAAAACATGTGGGTTTATTTTTGGTCTTTGACTTTTGGTTTGTTAACAGGTGGAGAAGGAAATCGAGTTGGGTTTAGAAGTGGGTATGGCTTTAAGGTCGATTTAGGGTTCATGGGTTTCGAAAGCAGGTTCGGGTTGAGGATAAACTCGGGTTTGGGGTGTATGGTAGTGCAAAGGGAGGTCGGGATTTGAACAGGCTATGGAGGTGACAATTTGCATCGAGGGTTGAGGCTGGAAGATGGTGGTGGTGTGGTCGGGTTTAGGCGTCGGGAGCAGGGGGCGGGTTTGGTTGGGCCTGGAGGTTCGATTCGGGTTATGGACAACAGGTATTCGGGTTGGATAAGGTGGAAATGGGTAAGGTCGATGCCGGGTTCGTGGGCATTTTTAAGGTCGGGAAAGGATCAAAATTGGTAGATTGTGGTCGTCGGCGGGTCTGTTCGGGCTTAGGGTCGCAATGGTGAAAGTGGAATCGGGTATGGGGTGGTGGTATGGAGGTGGGAGAGAAATGGTTAAAGGTGGTTGTTAATGGTGTGAGAGGAGAGAGAAAGATGTTGGTGAGTGGAGATGATGATGAATAATAGTTGGGTATTGTGTGTGTGAGGGTGAGTGTAGGGTAAATGGGGTGAGGGTGAGGGAGTTATGGTGTGGTTGGGTTGTATGGTAATGGGGTGTGTGTGCGCGTTAAATTTGTAACCAACTTAAAATAAATAAAACTAACTAACTAAATAAATAAAATAAAAATAAATAAATAAATAAAAATCATAATCTATAAAATAAAAATCAAATAAAAGAAATAATAAAAAATAAAAATTTATTAAAACTAAAAACTAAAATCCTAAAAAAAATGTAAAATCTAAAAAACTAAAAATAAATGAAATCCTAAAAAAAACTAATCTTAACAAAAATCAAAATAAAATCACACTAATTAAAAAGAAATAAAAAAATAAATCCTAAATAAATCTAAAATAAATCCTAAAAATTTTAAATAAATTCTAAAAATAGAAATGACACAAAATAAAAATTCTAAAAAATAATAAAGGTACAAACTCAACACACATGGGGTTTGGGGTATGTTTAGGCTCGGGTAAGGTTACGGGGGATAGAAATTAGCTCCTTGAATTGCATATTTGCTTTGAATTAATCACTTGGGCTCTGCAAATGGACATTTGACCTACAAGATAAATATTTAAGCACATAAGACCCATTTTGCCAAGATTTAGCAACTAAAATATGTCTATTCAGGCTATAAAATGTACACTTTTGGGCGCTTATCACCAGGTGTACTAACTTTTTTCGATTTTCGGGACCAAATTTCATTGTAAGGGGGGAAGTATGTAACACCCCGTATTTTTATGATTTTTACATATAGGATTAATTAAATTAAATATGGGAAATTAATTGATAATTAATTCGAATTAAAATAAATATTAACTAGCGAGATAAGAGTTAGTATTTGTTAGTGAGAGCTTTATTGAATATTACTGATAGAATAAAGTAATGTATGATTGTGGATTTGATTGTGAAGTGATATAAATTGTCGCGAGTGAGAAATACGGCACTTATAAAAATTAAGTTGGGACGCGCGTTTGAGTCGTGTCAGGACTAAATTAAGATAATAAGAGTAAATTATTTATAGCTAATACAAATGGTCATTTCGAGTGCGCCATTGAGTTCGAAAGGGTCGAGATAGTCAAAAAAGTCTACCCGGGAGTTTAGTTTGTGTCCCGGGGCAATTTTAGGCCAAGCCGACATCCCGGGAGGGTATTTTGGTAATTTCTATTTTGGGGCATTAATTACCTACGAAATTATGAGAGGTATTATGTCAGTTACGTAAGGGAGGTTAGGGTTACCATTCATAAAACCAAGGGCGATTTACAGAGGAAGAGAGAGAGCCAATTCTAGGAGTCTAAAATCAAGAACAACCATCTTGCACCACTGAGACCACCACCGCGTAGATCGGAGAACGCGGAACACAACCATACCAATTACACCAATGGATTAGACCTTCACTTTTGAGGCAAGTGTTTAAAATTGCTTAATTTAGAGCAATAATGGAACCCATGTTATTGTAGGTTAAATTTGAATATGAATATGGTGTTTATTTGATGAAATTGAAGAGCTACAGTAACTAATTAGAATCTGGAGATTATTAGGTTGAACTCTTCATGTATGTAGATTAGGAATCAAGAATTGAGAATTCATTATGATGAATGAATATGAAAATTTTGGTATTCTTTAATGTGAACTTGAAGATCTAGGGTTTAATGAACTAATTTGGGGAATTCAAAATTTACTAAGAGTTATGCATGATTTAATGATCCTAGATTGTTAAAAATCATATAAATATATCAGAACATCGATTAGAATTGTTGGATTGGTGTTTGGGACGATTCAGTAGAGGTTTTAGTATCATTAATGGTGGGAAGACGTTGTTTCAGGAGGTATAAGTCGACCGGATCGAGTCGTTTTTCTACAGGACCTGATCGGTCCGTTTTTATACAGATTTTTGTAAAGGCCGGACCAGACTACTCACTCAGGACCGGATCAGTTCATTTTTTTGACAAATTTGTTCTACAGTTATATCGTGACTCCTAATGATATGTTAGTAGTATAAAAGTGGGATTAACTACTATAAAAGATACTTGGGATTATGAATCGCTTTACATGAGGTACGATAGAGTGAACAATCGTAATTAAATAATATTGGGAGTGTGGTGAGCAGTATACTGCATACGAATATGTATTTAGATTGTGTATACCTACTAATTGGAATAGGTTGCATGAATACCTACATGATTAATTAACTATGCATATAACATACCTACGCTTCTTGCTATCGCAGGAGGTTATTTAGGAAAGGGGACAATCTTATCCTGATGATCCCAATTGGGGGGATTTAAGATTTGGTACCTCAGAACATGGAACCTAGGTACGGGCTATCTGTGAGAATGATAGTGATGACAGTCATATGGGTGCATAGGTATGTGCGTAGCCCCTAGACTTGGAACCATGCTCGCCTCTAATATGTGTGATTTGTATTTCGATGGTTCGTAAATGATTCTGAATCATTAGTCCTCACTTAGAACGAGATCTACAAAGAGTTGATAGCAGAGTATGCATGCACCGCAGCTGAGTCTAGGGGTATTATTTTAGTATATATAAAATATTGTGATAGTTATGTATATATGCTTGTAATATTATCTAATGTGTGATATTTATAGATAAAGAAGATGACGAATTCTTAAATAACCTAAGTATGTGAACCCTTAAACAACTTTTATGAAACTTATACTCGGGCTAATATATATAAGAACAATGCCGAGAAATAATGCTGGGGGACTTCGAGATACTACTATGGATGGTAGAAAGATAGTTTATATCTACGAACAAGTTAAATGAGAATTATGTCTAAAGTAGTCTAGTTGTACGTTAGGCGTGCACATTAGTTGAGGGGTAAGAATCTCAAGTGAGTGCGAAAATCTAACATGTGTTTTATATTTGCCTTACAGCATCTTTAAATTACTTGATAAATTATTTTAAAATCTTTTACAATCGGACTCTGACCCTTCTCTTGGAAAAATCTATTTTCTTGTGTATTATTTTAGGTGCCGAGGTATAGGGACACCAGGGTTAGACCATTGGATCTTTTGACGTGCTGCAGTTATTGTGAAAGTTACAGGTCCTCGAATTTAGATGCCTCCATTTCTATCCTTTTAGTTAAAGTATTTAGACTTATCGGTTAGGGCATGTGTCACCCATTCTCAGTTTATTTATGTCCGAGGAACAATGTACTTATTTATTTCAACATTTCCATTTCAGTTGGATTTATTATTAGTTGTATGAATTTTTATTCGATTGGGACGATTATTCCAGTTTATTATATTGTTTTGCATTATGTTTTATTCCTTAATTAATTATGCATGAAAATGGTGAATGTTTTAATAGATAAAATTAATGGACTTAATATAATTCAATAAAATGTTTTGACACTAGCTTAATTAATTATTAGGTGGTTAAACGAAAATTATTTTTCGACAGTGATACTAAGAATGAACCAACCGGATATTCCATTTTAAATTTTATAAAGGACTTGTCACCTGGTATTTAATTGGGCGGGGTGTCACAAGTGGTATGAGAGCATCAGGTTTTATAGTCTTTTAGGATCTGTATGGCTTACTATGCTTTCAGCTTAGTGTTCCTTGGTATAGAGCCCTATTTTTTTAGGATTATTGCATTCTTGATTATGTATTTACGTCTTCAGCTATATGAGATTTAATAACTGTAGACTTATAAATTCCTTCTCGTTTCAGATTCCTTCAAGACGTGCACCGAGGGATAGAAATGCCCAACCCGGGCCCCAGCTAGCATAGGATCAGGGTACGATGAACGCTGCAGAGGTTGCTACCATTGTTGCCCAGACAGTTAATGTTGTATTAGCCGTGGTTCGGCAGGCTCCACTACCGGTATAGGTAGCAGCACCAAGTCCAGTACATGCGTTCCATTCTGTTTGGGAATTAGTCGAAGATGCCTTTCAGAATGCACCCCCCCCCCCCCCCCCCCCACACACACACACAGTTTCAGTGGAGTTCAGATGTTGTGGTAGCGAGCCAATGGAAGAAGGACATCCAGCGGAACTTGAGTATGTATGAGTTCACGGAGGTGTAGAAGCAGGTACTAGCTACTTTCAAGCTAGTGGGAGCAGCGCTACAGTGGTGGGATTCCACTACTATCATAGAGGAGAGCGATTCGATGAGTATAAAAGACTTATGGTCGCGATTTGACTGCAAATATTTTCCCTCCGCCGTTCAGACTGAAATGAGGTGGAAACTACTTGAATTCACCTAGGAGGGGAAGACTGTGGCTGAGTACGAGGAGGAGTTCACTAGATTGGTGAGCTTGGTACTAGCAGATGTGCACACTGAGGAGAAGAAAATTCAGATGTTCATGGATGGTCTGAACTGGAGGATTCGACAGCATCTTCTGGGTAACCTTTCCTTGAATTCCTACACAGATGTACTTAATGCATCTTTATTACACTATCAGGACCACCTCTTTGCATGGGTCGCGGGGTTGTTAGACACAGCTGATAGTGTAGTGACTTGTGTAGACTCACCGCTGGGTAGTGGGTCGTTGATTTTCTTTATATCCTGGAGTGTAGGCATAGTGATTGGGAGACCTATTTTACCCGTCGGTATGCTTATTTTAGACATGTCTGACTACGACGCTATTATTGGGATGGAATGGCTAGTCGCGTATAGGGCCATGATTGATTGCTTTAGTATGAGCATTATTTTCACTATGCCTGGTCAGGAGATCTTTATAGTGGCGATGCCTCGCCCTGAAGGAGGATCATCCACTCACTTGTTTTATATAATGGGGGAGACCTATATGGGAGTTGAGATTTCGCTTGATTCAATTTCGATTGTTTGTGAGTACGCCAATGCATTTCAGGATATACATGGACTAGAGAGATAGATTTCGTGATTGATTTAGCACCGGGCACACGGTCGATAGCTCATGCGTCGTATAGTATGGATCGTATGGAAATTAAGGAGCTACGTGATCAAATTGAACAGGTGTTGGGATAGGGTTTCATCCAGAGGAGTACCTCACCTTGGGGTGCCCCAGTTTTTCTTGTGAAGAAGTGGGATGGATCCTTGCAATTATGTGTGGATTATCGGGAGTTGAATAAAGTCACGATACGGAATAAGTATCCATTGCCTCAAATAGATGACTTATTCGACCAGTTGAGAGGAGAAACATTCTTCTCGAAGATAGATTTAAGATCAGGATACCATCAGTTACGCATCAGGGAGCAAGACGTGTCTAAGACTGCCTTTTTAATGAGATTTGGACCCTACGAGTTTCGGGTTATGCCGTTTGGGCTAATCGACGCGTCGACAGTATTTTTGGACTTGATGATCAGGGTGTTTAGAGAGTTCTTGGATCAGTTTGTCATTGTCTTTATAGACGACATCCTGATTTATTCATGGATCGAGGAGGAACATACTGAGCATCTACGTATGGTTTCACAGACTTTACGAAAGAATAAGTTGTATGCCCAGTTTGAGAAATGTGGGTTCTGGCTGCGAGAGGTACAATTTTGGGGGCATATTATATTCGAGAGGGGGATATCATTGGACCCCAGCAAAGTGTCAACGGTGAGGGAGTGGGGACAGAGCACCACAAAAAAAGAGGTGCAGAGTTTCTTGGGGTTAGTCGATTATTACAGGTGGTTCATTCGAGGATTCTCGAAGATTGCAGGTCCGTTGACTAATTTAACTCGTAAGGGCGTACCTTATATTTTGGATGATGCATATCAGTTGGCGTTTGATGAGATGAAGGACGAGCTGACTTCAACACCCATACTAGCGCTCCCCAGGGCAGGAGTGGAGTACCTTGTTTACATTAATGCATCGTTATAGGGGATTGGTGGAGTACTACAGCAGGAAGATCGGGATATACCTTATGCTTATAGCAAGATTAAGTCTCATGAGAATAATTACCCCACCCACAACTTAGAGTTAGCAGCAGTTGTGTTTGCACTTTGAATTTGGAGACATTATCTCTTGGGAGAGAAATTTTGATGTTCACAGATCATAACTCACTGCAGTACTTATTCACTCAGAGAGAGTTGAATATGCGCCAATGCATGTGGCTTGAATTTATGAAGGACTATCAGTTTGAGATCCAGTACCAACCGGGAAAGGCTAACGTAATTGTTGATGAGTTGAGTCGTAGGCCAGTAGGTGAGGTGTCCGAGGCGTGGAAAGCAAAATGGAAGGAGTTGGGACATCATAATGCAGTGGCCCAATCATTCATGTTTGTTATGATAGTTACACCCTAGATTGTGACGAGGGTTGTACAGGCCCAGGCAACAGATCCATTTTGTCAGGAGAGGATTCGACACCTTCTGGCAGAGAGAGCATAGTCTTATTCAGTGAGTTCTGAGGGAGGCTTGCGCTTCAATGGACATGTGGTTGTTCCAGAGGGGGAGGATCTGCGATATGCGGTGATGACAGAGTCTCATGGATATCGATTTATGGTACATCCCGATAGGGATAAGATGTACCAGGATATGAGGTGGCAGCATTGGTGGAGTGGCATAAAGAGAGACGTTATTGAGTTTGTCTCAAAGTTTACCACCTATCAGTAAGTCAAGGTGGACCATCAAAAATCGGGAGGGCTTCTTCAACCATTGGAGATCTCGATGTGAAAATGGGAGAGCATTTCCATGGATTTTAGCCTACTTCTCAGAGGGGTCACGATTCCATATGGGTGATTGTGGATCGATTGACATATGTAGCCCACTTTTTGCCAGTATGGACGGATTACACGACTAGTCAGTATGACCAGATATTCATCGCCGATATTGTGAGATTACACGGAGTACCCCTTGATATTATATCAGACCGGGATAAGATTTGTGTGTCTCGCTTTTTGCATAGCTTTCACGAGGCTATGGGCATCGAGTTGCGATTGAGTACAGCTTACCACCCGCAGTCTGATGGGAAAACTGAGCACACTAATCAGATGCTCGAGGATATATTAAATATTTGTGTCCTTGATTTTAGGGGAGTTTGGGATCAGTACCTTCCACTGGTGGAGTTTTCTTATAATAACTCCTATCAGTTCACAATTAGCATAGCCCCATTTGAGGCGTTTTATGGTAGGCCTTATTGTTCTCCTGTGTGTTAGTTAGAGGTGGGGGGCAATAAGCTATTAGGGCCGGAGTTAATACAGGACACGACAACCAGGATTGAGATGATTCAGAGTCGTATATGGGTAGCTCAGGATAGGCAGAAATGCTACGCTGATGCGAAACGGTTCTTTCGAGAGTTCACTGTGGGGGATCAGGTTTTTCTGCGAGTATCTCCTATGAATGGGATAATGCAATTTCGAAAGAATGGGAGGTCGGCACCGAGGTATGTGGGGCCATTTTCCATTATCGATAGGATTGGACCGGTGGCATACAGATTGGGATTGTCGGAGAACTTGCATTATATACATGACTATTTCTATATTTCTTCACTTAGACGATATCTTCAGAATGAGTTGGCTCACACTCATATTGTGTTGGAGCAGATTGATTTACATCCTGATAGTTCGTATGAGGAGAGACCAGTGGCTATCCTACACCATAGTGAGGGAGATTGAGGTCTAAGGTAGTGCCACTTATCCACGTTCAGTGGGTGCACCATAATGTCAAGGAGTCTACTTGGGAGCGCGAGGATGAGATGCGCGAGAAATATCCAGAATTATTTTTACCATGTAAGAGTTAGTATTTGTTAATGAGAACTTTATTGAATATTACTGAGCCAAAAAAGTAATATATAATTGTGGATATGATTGTGAAGTGATATAAATTATCGCGAGTGAGAAATACGACACTTATAGAAATTAAGTTAGGACGCGCGTGCCAGTCGTGTCGGGACTAAATTAAGGTAATAAAAGTAAATTATTTACAAGTAATCTAAATGATCATTTCGAGTGCGCCATTGAGTCCGAAAGGGTCAAAATAGTCAGAAAAATCTACCCAAGGGTTTAGTTTGGGTCCCGGGGCAATTTTAGGCCAAACCGGCATCCCGGGAAGGCATTTTGGTAATTTCTATTTTGGGGAATTAATTACCTACGAAATTAGGAGAGGTATTATGTCAGTTACGTAAGGGAGATTAGGGTTATCATTCAAAAAATTCAAGGGTGGGTTACAAAGGAAGAGGGAGAGCCAATTCTAGGAGTCTAAAGCCAAGAACAACCATCTTGCACCACCGAGACCACCACCGCATAGATCGAAGAACGTGGAATACAACCATACCAATTAAACCAATGGATCAGACCTTCACTTTTGAGAAAAATGTATAAAATTTCTTAATTTAGAGCAGTAATGGAACCCATGTTAGTGTAGGTTCAATTTGAATATGAATATGGTGTTTATTTGATGAAATTGAAGAGTTAAAGTAACTAATTAGAATTTGGAGATAATCAGGTTGAACTTTTCATGTATTTAGATTAGGAATCACGAATTGAGAATTCATTATGATGAACGAACCTGAAAATTTTGGTATTCTTTAATGTGAACCTGAAGAACTAGGGTTTAATGAACTAATTTGGGGATTTTGAAATTTACTAAGAGCTGTGCATGATTTAATGATCCTAGATTGTTAGAAATCATATAAATATATCAGAACATTGATTAGAATTGTTTGATTGGTGTTTGGGATGATTCGGTAGAGGTTTTAGTATCATTAATGGTGGGAAGATGTTGTTTCAGGAGGTAGAAGTCGACCGGATCGATTCGTTTTTCTACAGGACCTGATCGGTCCATTTTTTTACAGGACCGGATAGGTACGTTTTTCTATAGATCTGTGTAAAGACCGAATTGGACCGATCACTCAGGACCGGATCGGTTCATTTTGTGGCAAATTTATTCTACAGTTATATCGTAACTTCTTATGATATGTTAATAGTATAAAAGTGGGATTAACTACTATAAAAGATACTTGGGATTATGAATCGCTTTACTTGAGGTACGATAGAGAGAACAATCGTAATTAAATAATATCGGGAGTGTGGTGAGGGGTATACTGCATACGAATATGTATTTAGATTGTTTATACCTACTAATTAGAATGGGTTACGTGAATACCTACATGATTTATTTACTATGTGTATAACATACCTACGCTTCTTGCTATCGCGGGAGGTTATTTAGGAAAGGGGACAGTCTTATCCTGATGAGCCCAATTAGGGGGATTTTAGATTTGGTACCTCTGAACATGGAACCTAGGTATGGGCTATCTCTGAGAATAATAGTGATGATGGTCATATGGGTGCGTAGGTGTGTGCGTAGTCCATAGACTTGGAACCATGCTCGCCTCCAATATGTGTGATTTGTATTTCGATAGTTCATGACTGATTTCGAATCATTAGTCCTCACTTAGTACGAGATGTACCGGGACTTGATAGCAGAGTATGCATGCACCGCAGCTGAGTCTAAGGGTGATATTTTAGTGTATATATAATATTGTGATAGTTATGTATATATGCTTGTTATATTATCTATTGTGTGATATTTATAGATAAAGAAGATGACGAATTCTTAAATAAATTAAGTATGTGAACCCTTAAACAACTTTTATGAAACTTATACTCGGGGTAGTATATATAAGAACAATGCCTAGAAATAGTGCAGGGGGACTTCGGGATACTACTAAGGATGGTAGAAAGATAGTTTATATCTATAAACTAGTTAGGTGAGAATTATTCTAGAGTAGTCTAGCGGTACGTTAGGCGTACACATTACTTGAGGGGTGAGAATCCCAAGTGAGTGTGTGAAAATCTAACAGGTGTTTTATATTTGCTTTATAGCATCTTAAAATTACTTGCTAAATTATTTTAAAATCTTTTACACTCGGGATCTAACCCGTATCTTGTAAAAATCTCTTTTCTTGTGTATTATTTTAGGTGCTCAGCTACAGGGACACCGGGGTTGGACAATTGGATCTTTTGACGTGCTGCAGCCATTGTAGAATTTGTAGGTCCTCGCATTTAGACGCCTCCACTTCTATCCTTTTAGTTCTAGTATTTAAACTTCTCAGTTAGGGAAAGTGTCTCCCATTCTGAGTTTATTTATGTCCGACGAACATTGTACTTATTTATTTCAGCATTTCCATTTAAGTTGGATTTATTATTATTGGCTTGGATTTTTAATTCAATTGGGACGATTATTCCAGTTTATTATATTCAGTTGGATGATGTTTTATTCCTTAATTAATTATGCATGAAAATGGTGAATGTTTTAATAGTTTAAATTAATGGACTTAATATAATTCAATAGAATGTTTTGATACTAGCTTAAATATTTTTAGGTGGTCAAAACGAAAATTATTTTTCGATAGTGGTGCTAAGAATGAACCAACCGGATATTCCGTTTTAAATTTTATAAAGGACTGGACACCCGGTATTTAATTGGATGGGGTGTCATAAATAACTTCCTAGACAAGCTAGGACTAAAGGCTACAGATGAGCCAACAACACATGGGACCATTCCGACTAATCCGTGTTGGTTGGCATTAATAACTTTTTTAACATGCTTATCAGCGGGATGTCTCCTCAGTTTTTTGAGAGGATATTTGTCACCTTTATTGGATGGAGGCTTCTTACTAGCCCCAGTATTTTTTTAGGGCATTGGTATCAACTGGTTTCTTAGCACCAACTGCAGAATCATCCTCTAAAAGGTTGGGAATTTTCCTCTTTCCCATGCAGATAAAAAGGGGAAGGTCAGAATTAAAGGAAAAGATGTGCCATCTTCATCACCAACACCAGCTGATTCAGTCGTCGAGGAAGTAGACATTGGACGCCTATCCAAATTAATTACAATTGAAGGCACAACAGTTATTGGTCGAGCTAAAAAAGAAGTGATGGAAGTTTTATATCTAGCAGTACAGAAGCTTATCAGGGATGCTCTTCTCCTGCCCTTTGTTTCAGACCCCATAAGAAATCGAGTTCTTCCAAATTCACTTCACATAGCTTGGGGAACTTTCTCTTACGTTCTTCTACAAAAAAGCAATAAACAACAGCAGTTAACATATATAAAAAAAGAAACTAGTGAAGAAAGTAGAAGTACTGAAATAACAACTTATCCCATTGCCTGACTGGAGGCACTAGGGACTATGGTAGGCCACTCCATTCTCATGTGGAGCATGTTGTCAATTTTTTACTATTAAAACATGATCCCAATAATCCTTATTGGAATCAGGCAAATTCAACACTAAAGCCTTATTGGCTTGTCTATTTTTTAAATAATAAGTGTTTACCCCTGAAATAGACTATTTATAACATAACATAATCTCTGGACTTTCAATATGGGTTCTATAGATTTCATTCAATATATTCACACCATTGATAACTCTCCCGTTGTTGGGGGCTATTCTTGCTGGAACAATGTCAAAATATTGGCAGAAATGAAGAAGAAAAGGGTTTGGTGGAAAGGTAAAATGGCACTCAGCTATAAACAAAGTTGGGGTCCAATGACCCATAGCTAAAGAGTAAACATATATAGGGTTGTGACGTATTTCTAAATCAACCCAAGAAGGAATTTTATGTTCTTCTTTAAATTCTTTTAGAGAATTAACATCAACTATGTAACCCATGGCTTAAAAATAACAAAATGAAGAAAAACAGAGAGAAAGAAAGAGTTCGTACAGAAGATTAAGGATTCAACAAGAACTATCAAAGGGAAAGATGAACGATGTCGAACGATCGCATAAAAAGCTCAAGAAATAGCTGCTATAGTTTGAAGATTTGGGGTAAGGCAAAGTCTGAAAAAGCCTCCTGCCTTTTTATAGTTTGTCTCAAAAACAGTGAACATAATGATTAAATGTACCAACGATTGACATTCTGACTGCGACTTCGCGATGCAAAAGGTAAAAAATACCCATTTACCCTTTGGCGGTTCCCTAAAATTCAAATTATTTATAAAAATTCCATTTTCAAATAGTGTCGGTAAATTTTACAAGTGTGGGAGGTTGGCTGCCGACCAAGCATCATGAAAATACTCTCAGCGACTTCTAGAATCAAATGCTTCATACTTTCACATAAACATCAAGCATGGAACATTGGGGTCTTCTGTTGATGCAAAAAATTATCCACCTACGTGGACCAATCAGAAGTGAACACGTGTCCTCCTACATAGCTAAAATCCTAGTCAACAGATAATAACTCTGCTGACCAACACAAGGGATGATGGCAAACACAAGAAAGGCCGACCAATAAGACCAATGAAGAGTCATCATACCAAAGGTCATACTACGCGTGGTTTATACAACTAATTGCCATATTCATTATGTAAGGATGTAAATGCTTAAATGTATAAAGGCATTCCATTCCTTGAAATTTCTCCCTGTTGATACCAAAATTTACCATCCTATGTGGATCACTTACAAGCCAGCACGTGTCATCCACTATGGAACAAGTTCAAGTTAGCATGATAGAAAATCATGACCAACAAGGAAGCTCGGCCAACATGGTTACCCGACCAACTGGGAAGCCCGACTAACAGTCGAAAATCCAATATGTACAGCCAACTAAGCGCCAGCAGTCTTACAGCTTGTATTGCCAATAAAGCGAAAACATTCATATATTTAATTCTCATTATATATTGATGTAAATGCCTAACAAATAAAGGCATCCCATCCTTTCACATGATAACGATCAAGATCCCTCTTCGGGTATAAATACATTGTATGACCCTCATTGCAGGGGACCAAAAAAATAACTCAAGACCACCAATACAGAACAGTGGACGTAGGCTATTCTTTTGAGTCGAACCACTTTAAAATTTCTTGTGTCTTGTTTATATTACTCATTTTTATCTGTGATCGATTAATTAGGCCTACTCTAGTTTTTTGCATCAACATATTGGCATCGTTTGTGTGAACGTATTACTAAATGTTTTCACTCATTCATCATCTATGGTTGAAATTCCAGAATCAAGTACCAGAAATGAGAGAATTCCACCTAATCCCTCTGACCCACTAAACAATAATGATCTAACATGAATTTAATCTAGTTTGGCCAAGTGTTAAGAAGCCATGCAAGATACTATACGATAATTGGAACAAACTCTGCAAGCTGGAGTTCCAGCACAAGTTAATCAAAGGAACGTGCCACCACCTCCAACGAGGAGTATTGGCCATAGCCGTTCCAGAACCTCTAGAGATACTTCATACCTCCCTGGAGAAAATTCTTCTATTAGGATCACTAATTCCACTGATGGACAATCCCTCATCCCAGAAAGATTGAGTGCCTTAGAAAGGCTAAGTAGGGCCTCTCCTTTCGATCATTTGGGACCCCAGGGAAATGCCCTGCGGGTTGGGTTGAGAAATACTCGACGACCAAGCGACCTGAAGGAAGGTTCAGCCTAATCGAAATTAAATACCTGACGAACTGATAGGTCCAGTCAGAGAGAAGGTTCGCAGGAAGAAATCTCATCATGATTAGTTGGTCGGTATAGAAAAAGTACCATCCATAGATCTGGGGTCGGCAGTGATGCTTGGAAAGGTTCCATCCAGCGTTTGGAAGACATATTAGGAGAAATGGCCAAGGCTAAGCATCCCCTCCAAAGAAGTGTTATTAATGGATCCCCCTTCGTACAAACCATCATAGATTTATCTACGCCGACCAAGTTTAAAGCTCTAGTTGTCACTCCCAAATATGATGGAAAGACTGATCAAGTTCTTCATATAGAACAATACCAAGCATATGTTGATATCTATGTTATTTCTGATGAGATGAGATATAGGACATTCTCAAGAACAATCACTGAATCTTCTTAAATCTGGTACAATAGCCTTCCTCGGGGGCAGATTTCTTGCTTTCAGCAACTCGTCGAGTTGTTCATTGGTAATTTTTACTTTGGAGCAAAACCAGTAAAATGAGTAGCTCATTTGATCAGTGTAAGACAGAAAAAAGGAGAAAGTATCAGGGATTACATCACTCATTTCAACAACAAGAAACTGGAAGTCATTGATTATGAAGAAAAAATTGCAATCACTGTCCTCGTGAGTGGTTTGCTCCTTGATAAATTATATTATATTTTGGCAAAAGATCCATCGAAGACGATGACAGAATTAATGACCACAAGAATCACAATGAGTGCAGGAGTTCGAAGGTAAAGGAAGGCCTAGATCGGCTCTGGAAATTCACTAATTACACTCGCTTAATGGTGGATATACATCATGTGTTGGAAGAAATCAAGCATAACAATGAGTTAAGTTAGCCTGAGAAGTTAAGGTCACCTGCTGATAAGAGGGATAAGTCCAAGTATTGTGAGTTTCACAACGATCACGGTCATACTACTAACCATTGTATTGCCCTCCAGAATGAGATAGAAGCGCTCATTCGAAGAGGAAAGTTGGACAAATTTATTGTTCAGCAAAATGGTGGAAGAAATGGAGGTAGAGGTCGATAGAGATCTAAATCGCCAGTTAAGCCCAGGGAAGAGAAGAATAGGAACTACGACGATGATCCAAAAGATGATCCTGATCTTCCTAAGAAACCTAGACATTCGAAATGTGAGGTATTCACACTCCGTTTTGGATATTTTAATTGTCACATGATTACAGGTGGAGATGTCGCAGGAGGAGATCATACAGCTGAAAGGAAAGCTTACCTCAATGAGGCTCAAGCTTGTTCCTATATCCATCGAATCAATCTCGCCAGTAAGACTGACCAAGAAAAGTTAATAAGGATAAACTCGTAATTGGTTTTTCCAAAATGATTTATCTAGAGTGTTGTATCCTCATTATGATCCTTTAGTGATCAGAGTCAGGATGAAAGAAGTATTGGTAGCAAGAACATTAGTGGATAATGGCAGTTCGGCAGACATCATGTTATATCCCTGTTTTGATAGTTTGGGTTTAAAACTCAATCAACTCGAGCCTTATCACAGGCCACTAATTGGATTCTCGGGTGAGAAAGTGTTTCCATTAGGGACTATCAAGCTAGATGTGTTAATCGGTACATGGACGGCAAGCAGAACAGAAAATGTGAGATTCTTTATAATGGACAAAAATGTTCATTTTACTTATAATATGATTTTAGGAAGAGTTGGTCTGAAGAAATTCGAAGTTGTACCATCTACTGTCCATCAATGCCTGAAGTTCTCGACCAACTTTGGAGTTGGAATAGTGAAAGGAGATCAGAAGGTATCTTGGGAGAGTTCCTATTCTTCTGTCGAGGAAGAATACATGTTAGAGACAAAGAGGAAAATAACCACTTATCAAGTGGATATATCAGAGCCGAACAATGAGTCTGCGGTTTAAACCTTAGATCCATGAGACGAATTTAAGCTCGTAAAACGCTAAGTGATGGAGGCAACAGAAAGCATTATTATAAACTGATAGTACAAATACAACACCCTATCGAAGATGGTACTCTGCCCTGCGCATGCTTACATGCCGCGGCCCTTATCAAAATAGGGTGCGGCCTTACTCAACACGGGATGCGGCCCAGCACATACAACTCGCCATCATAAAAAGGCCGCGGCCCTACCCAGTATAGGATGCGGCACCTTTTGGCTCCATCCTTTTGCAGGATGCAGCGCTCACATTGCTCACCTTACAGGCCGCATCCCTTTCCACTACAATAACTCAAGATTTTATGTACGTCACGTGCTCAGAGCACGTGACCATATCTCCTATAAATAGAGGACCACACCTCAAAATTAGAGATCGAATCCACACGTCTGGGGAAAATTCTATAATATAGATTATCTCTACACAACCTCAACATACAACTTGGGGGTTGCTCATCTACATCGCAGCCACCTCTCCGGCACACCGGAATCCTCAATACTTCCATGTACTCTCCTTTATTCTCATACTTGTACGCCTCTTTAGACACGATTATATTGTACAATGCAATGCATATAATGAGAACGGAGTAACACAATGGATGTAGGCCTATTTTAGAGGCTGAACCACTATATATCTTGTCTTCTCTCTATTTACTCGCTTTATTTATTTATTATACACTTTACTCTTGATTTGCTGGTACGAGAACGACAAGTGAACGATCTCTCGTATCATTAATTTGGCGCCTTCTGTGGGAAATAAAATATTTCAATCTTTTTTCTCTATGTTTCGAGTTCTTAAACACCTTATTCTATTCATGGGGATCCTCCAGATCATCATCCCATGAGTAAATTTTGGTTATTTGAGCTCTATTTTATACGTACACCCTTAAATGGGTATTTCGTACCTTCAGATCTGCTCTCAGGTCTCCATTTTATGACCTTAGATCTATTTTACATACCCCTGTGATATCGCCCCACCTAGGTAAAACTGGAAATCTTGATGGGCATTAGCCCCGTAAAGGTGGGTGATTAGGGAAGAGTTATATGTATTCCCTTTTCGTTGTTCTTTGCTTATGATCTACGGTTTATCATTAGAATTGTTCCACTTTGTGTACCGAGAGGTTATTCTCTTATGGATAGACCCTAATAGATATGATCTCTACGAGTTTCAGGAGAAAAAATCAATTTTTGGGATTCATTTTTGGGATTATCCCTTCGCTGCCTAGGTAGGGATGTCGCGTGGTAGTTCAACTACCTTACATGTCGAGGCCTCTACTGGGGCAGTTACATTACAGAAGCTTCAAAACATCAAGGAACGAACTCAGGTGGTCCCCTGCTCAACCTTGGTGAATATCATACATAAGCCATGGTAGTGCACCTATGTGCCATACTGGCCACGACCTCAACAGCAATATTATGTAGCAGTACAAATGCTGCATCCCCATTCCCTACTTGGTTACTCCAATATTTCTGAGATTACTCACTTCTGTTAGTTTTGTCTCAGATTATATATACTTTGTAAAGACTAACAAAAGCAGAAATTGAAGGAGAATCCAGCCAGAACACAGAAGTTAAAGATGAGATTGTGCAGCTGTACAATCACCTCAACCATCTCTACGATAACCATGCTTTACTCCAAACCCAGGTTAACTATTTGACTCAGAGGGTCCTCATGCTAGAGGCCGCCGCCTCATCTAATGAGGGTACGGCACCAAAAATCATTGTTGCAGCTCCTGTCGCGGCAGTTACATCAAAACCAAGGAAGTGTCCCAGCTAAAAGCCGTAAAAGGCAAGGCCGCAGCCAGGGACCTAAAAAGGAGAATAGAGAAGGTGGAGAGGAGATTTGAGGCCTACACTCTGTTGGCCTTCTTTATTGAAGGCATCTTCAAGTTCATCAAAAAGGACAAGATATTGAGGTGGCCCAAAAATCTAAGAGCTTCACCCCACAAGAGGAACAAAGCTACTTGGTGCAGATTCCATCAGGATCATGGCTATGATACTGAGCAATGTTATGCATTGAAGGATGAAATTAAAAGGCTGCTTGGGCAAGGGATGCTGCAGATGTTTCTCAGAGATGTTTAGGGGATGCAACCTAGCCTCATATACCACATGCCCATTTTCATGCTTGTTTCTTATATTTCATCTATTTCTATTTACAGCAGAACTCTTCTTTCAAACTAAACTTTGTACTCAAATAGCAAAGTATTATATATATGAATAGATATATGAAATCAAGTTCACTCCTATGATACCTTGTTTTGATTATTACTTCCACAAAATGCTATCTTATAAAAGATCTTTTTGTCTTAAACAGATCTCGAATCTAGATAATATGTTATATCGAGAATGATAATATCCAAATGGGACTGTAACGCCCACCGAGATGCTTAATTATCTAAAAGCAAGTGATAATTGAAGTGGCGAAAGCAACTACTGAGAGAAGCTATCTAAATTGATCTGCAACATCACGTATATAGGCCATATCCTTGAAAGCGTTTATCAAAAAGAATTATTAGCAGCAGTGGCCTCAAGTGCCCTTTCTTAGCTTTCGGAATGCGTCATAAGAAGCAGTGGCTTCAAGTGACCGTTCTTAGCTTTCAGGATGCATCATTAGCCTGGGGAAGTTACTCCCCCGACAAACATCATTAACTTGGTGGACAAGAGACTAAGCATCATTTAGTTGGTGATCTCAGCCTAAAAACATCATTGACTTGGTGGATAGAGACTAAACATCATTAACTTGGTGATATATCCTTAGCTTAGGGAAGCTTTATAATACCTAGCCCGAGGGGGCCTGATAATAACCCGATTGAAGCGATTAAAGGAAAGTCGTGAAAGGTAATCGAAGCGACTAAAGGAGGTTATTTTGCTGTGATTACAAAGCATGTCAAATCTACAGAAGGAAGGCCCTAATATCCTGAAGGGCTAAATATATGGTTGTGGCCATTAAATAAATTCATTAGGAAGACGCGATAGACAAAGGAAGGCAGGATTATCAACCTGCTGCGGCCCTACACAAGAAGAGACTGCAGCTTACTTTCAAACCTTCATGAATGCAAGTTTAAGGGAATAGGCCGCAACCTATGTGAAGAAACCATTTGTAATATGGTGTTGCGGCCTTTATCAAGCTTATTCAATCAAGAAAGCAGTTTCAAATGTAAAACCATCAGTTCAAGCATCAAGGCATTGGAAGAAAAATCATGCAAATGTTATACAGAAATCGTTTGGTGGTCGCACCCTATTAAGATTATAGATATCAAGATCACAGACCGCAGCCTTGGACATTCTTTATATTCCATGTTGGTTATGGGATGATAAAAAACAACTATATGGTTCAAGCAGCCAAAGGAAAAGGGAAAGTAACTATTTAAGAAAAGCGACATTCGGAGTAGAACCCAATTGTAAAGCTATAACCATAAAGCTACAGAAGATGGGTTCCAAACACTCAAAGTTGTTGCGGCCTATTAGCAAAAAATAACTCAAAGGTCCTCTATTTAGGAAGGGGATACGACCACTGTCAAACATTCAAGATTGTACCTAGCAGGGAAAAGTGGCGCGACCCATCCACATTACAGTGTCGCGGCCTTAAGTTATATTCCATTTTAGTTTCTAAATATGGCCGCGACCCATGACCCATGCGGTTGCAAGAAGAAAATGCATAAATCAAGCAAGCAAAGATGTATAGAGAGTAGCATTCATTCAAGTATCAAAGAAAGCAAAGCAAAGTAGAAGAAATTCAAAAGCTATTAGAGGAGGCAGAAATAATAAACATTGAAGGTGGCTGCAACCTTGATAATATCAGTTCTAAGTTTACAGATAATGGGGGGTCGCAGCCACTATAAAGAGTTACAAAAAGTGTCAAAGGGGCACAACCCATATATGTAAAAGTTCAAAAAGTAGAAGGGACGCAGCCCTATACGAATGAGCAGTTCAAACAATTTTGAAGATTACAGGCTCACGAGGCCGCATTGTCATTGATATCCCCTTCCTCACCATCCGCGGCTGTTTCAGTCTCTTCCTTCGCGAACGCTGCCTCAGCTTCAGCCCTCAATCTGGCTTTTTCTTCGATCGCAGCCTTGAGCTCAGCTATGCATTGCTGATGCTTAACATCACCAAGTCCCCAGGCAAGAACCGTCTCCTTAGTATCCGGGAAATTCTTTATGATTATGTGCCGGAGCTCTTGGTAATCGCGGAGGTAAGCCCTGTTATTTATGAGATAAAAATATTTGGAGCCCTTGAACGACTCCATCGTGCTGTCGATGGATAATTGAAGGGCTTCACCGTGATCCACCTCCATTTTCTTCATTACCGCGACATGGGCTCCGGCATCACGAGCAGCCTTGGCCTCCAGCTCTTCATACCTATTTTGAAGGAGTCTGAACTTATTATTGGAGGACTCAGCAACTTGGGCAGCTTTCGCGGCTTGAGCCTAATAGACCTTAAGATATTATGCGGCTTGATTGAAATTTGCATTTGCTTTTTCTTTTGCCTTGATTACAGCTTCTAAGTCCATCTGAGCCGCCTGAAGTGCCGCGATAGAAGACTTCTTGCCAGCTTTGAAGGATAAATTTCGTGCATTCTCCAAGTCAGCGGCATGTACCCTCTCCGCAGCCTCCTTAAGTTTGTAGAGGGCCGCATACTTCCTCTTTTGGGCTACTATGACGTTACCGACCTGAAATGAAAAGGTTAGAGCAATGTATGGAATGTAAAATTAAAACTCATAAAGCACTTGCACTTACCCTCAAAAGACTATGGAGGTCACAATCCTCCAGGTCATCATAATCTTCTTCTACCAACTTGTTAAGGTCCGCGACGTCAAGAACCCTCTTTATCCTTCGAGCATCCCTCGCAGTAGTGTCCCATAAGGACTCAGGGTTGGGCTGTCTTAGCTGTGGCTGTGACCGTCCATCATGACCAACCCTTGCGCGGCATTGGGGAGGAGCCAAGTTGGCATTAATCGCAACTACAGGTGGCAGCGGTGGAGAAGCTGAATGGATAGGGGCGTCAGACGTGGACATCAAATCTATCGCGACCAAATTGGCTCCGATGTCATCATCAAACTCAACTGGGGGTTGGGGGCAGCAATGTCAGTTTTCTCCACGGCCTGATTTTGGGTCGCGATAGGAGGATTTTGGTCACTGAAATCAACCGCGGCTGGAACTTTGGTCCACGGCCTCTTCCTTTTTCTGTGCCTTGCAGCATTGTTGAGGACAGTTGCATCCCCATACATTTCTGCGAGTTGGGCAGCCAAGAGTTCCTTGTCAACCTCCTCACCTGAAAGAGGAAAATAATAGTAAATATTTGAAGTTTTAAATATAAGTTATCGCGGAGTAAAAATGTTGATTGAGTTATTACATTTCGCGGCCATATCTTTGGGTATAGATTTATTTGGGAAGTATCCTGCTTCAAACACAAAGGCAAAAGTAACAAGTGTGCTGAATTTCTTATGCTCAGCAGGAACGACCGCGGCCTCAGTAACTCTCCTCTCTTATTGCTTGCTCAATTGCAAGTTGTCGAGAACTGTAGAAAATATCTCAAGGGTTAGTACAGAAAGAATAATGAGCAATTATAAAGAAGGGACGCGGCTATAACCCATTTACCTAGTTTGGAGGGACACCCCCATTGCCACGCATTTGAAATGACTTCTCCCTCTCATTCTCCTGCGGGTGAATCTCCCACCCTTCTCTAGAGATATAAAAATACTTCCCCTTACAGTTCTTTACACTGGTCGGCCTCCCAGAGTAAAGGGTCTCATCCCCGCCGCGGACGGAGAAGTAGTAATAGCCAGCAAACTTTATAGAGGTTTCTTTCGAGCGGTAGAAGTGGAAAAACTCCGCGAGAGTAAAGTCTTTTTTAAATTGATTCTCCCAAAGCACGACCGCGACAAGGATGGCCCTCCATCCATTGGGATCTAACTGGGCTGGGGCTAGTTTTATGGTTTGAAAAATTCATCTAATGGGAACTGGAACTGGCAGCCATAGCTCATAAACGAAAGCATGCGGTGAAAAGCAGATCCCATCGTCAGAAAGTGTCGTGCACGGTCTTTAGTTCGCGGCAGGTGCTGAGCACATCAAGTTTTCTGGAAACTTAAAGGCTTTAGCTACCTGGTCAACCCAGTCTTGGGTCATAATGTTGCGAATATCAAGCGCAACTAGAGACCTCTCAGCCCTCCCCATAGGGGCCAGCTGGTTCATCCCTAACAATATTTTCACCCTTAGTCGTGGTGTTATCTTCCACATCCATGGGTCGATTACTAGAGTTGGCTTCCTCTTCCATCGGCGTGGTCCCAGAATCCTTCCTAGAAGTAGAGTCTACGGAGTCTGAGTCTAATACTACGCAGTTGGGGTAATTCTTCAGTTGACAAGGCCCTATTGATTTCAAAGGGGTCACGAAAGGAAGTTCAGGAGACGAGGTTCCAAAATGCTTTGCCCAAAAGCCTCTCAAAAACTCGTCTGGGTCAAAGCTCATATGGTTGCAGCAGTACCTGAAAAGCACAAACCGTAGTTAGGTGTTGCAACCAGTATGATATAAAGGCCCCTCAGAGGCCACAGTAGGTTCAATGAAACATCAAGATGAAAAACACGAAATATTGTGGGCAAATGGGCGAGTGTGGGGTTTCAGAGCCCTAGAAGACAATTATCGCCGAGGCACATTGATTGGATTGGTTTTATAGTGCCGCGAATACTCACTTAACGACATCAAACTAAGGGATAAAGCGCTACAGAGTCTAAATATAAGAACCTAAGGGGCTGCAGCCATCGCCCGCCACAAGCCGCGGCTAGGGCTAAAATCAAGGAATATTTGAAGGATTAAAAGCAACCCTAGATTACTAAGTGATACTCTATCATGTCGCGGCCTCTCACTCAAACAGTTAAGTATTTAATGTTTATTAGTTTAAATATCGAAGACCCAGAATATAAAGAGTTTATACAAGAACAGGAAGAACAGTTGTATGATTCAATGGGATTCAACACAAATACACACCATGTTATCCAAGAAATTAAAGATTAGGGGTTCATTTCAGCATATGAAGATTGATTCAAAGAGAAATGTGGCAATAATTACTACAACTATTTATCATGCCTAAGTGTTCAATTCTTGGAAATTAGAAGATTATTCAAATAAAACCCTAGATTCCTATCAAGCTATCTGGTTCTTTTTCTGAAGACGGATATAATCCAGAAAAATCAACACGAAGTTCAGAAATGCAGAAAGTCATGTGTTTGTCTATTTGAAGAAGAATTATGAACTACAAAAAGCTATTTAAAAAGGATGTTGGTTGAAAAATTACTCAAAAATGAAGAAGATGGAAATGGTCAGCCTCAAACTGCCTTAGAACCACCACACTCAGCCTTGGAAAGTCGTCGGAAAGAGCAAAAGTAAGTATGAACAAAGTTCAGCTCTCGAAATATTCTCAAAGATTTAGAAAATGAAATAAATTCCACTGCCTGAATAATTTATATAAGAGAGCGCAGAAGATGAATCGTCGCCTTGGAAGTACCACGGTACCTAAGAAGACTGAACTAAGTCGGAGCCCTAATTGTTATCTCTTGGCACTACGACTTGGGGGCTTATTGATAGTACAAATACAACCCCCACCCTCGAATGGTACTCTACACCGCACATGCTTACATGCCGCGACCCTTCTTAGAATAGGGTGCGGCCTTACCAAATACAGGGCGCGGCACATACAACTCGCCATCATGAAAAGGCTGCGGACTGTAATACCCCGTATTTTCATATATTTTAAATTATGGGATTTATTAAATTTAATTGAGATAAATTAATTTAATATTAATCTGGAATGTTGTTTTAAATATTTACTAGCGTGACGAGAGTTAGTAATTATTGGAAATTTGTTATTTGTTGAATATTACTGGATGAGTATAGTAATATATGAGATTTAATGTTATAATATTGTCACGTGTGAATAAAATGACAATTATGAAAATTTAAGTCGGGACGCGCTTGTGTCGTGTCGGGACTAAATATTGTTAAATAAAAGTGAATATTTTATAAGTTGTTTGTATGGTCGTTTTGAGTGCGCCAACGCGTCCGGAAGGGTCGAGATAGTCAGAAAAGTGTACCCGAGGGTTTAGTTTGGGTCTCGGGGCGTTTTTAGGCCTAATTAGTACCCCGGAAGGGTATTTAGGTCATTTTACATTTTTGGGTAATTAAACCCACGAAAATTAAGAGGGTTATATAAGATATCTAGGTTGTCTTATAGGGTTAGAACAACCAAAGATAAGTGACGGCCATAGGAAAGGGAAGGAGAGAGCTTCCAAAGCAATCCAAGGCCTGAAACCCATCCGTTTGCACCACCTCCACCACCAACGCGTAGATCGCGAGACGGGGAACGCAACCACACCAAATTCGGCACCAAACCACAACATCGAAAACCCCAAGCAAGTTTTTATCTTGCTTGTTTTCGTTGATGCATCACTCATGTTAGTCTAGGGATGATTAGGGTGAGATTTATGGAAGAAAAACCCAATTTGAGATAGGAAATCGCATGTAGTGATAACTTAAATGATATTTTGGAAACCCTTTGTCATGTAGAGGAGTAAACCACGAAATTATGATGTTTTATGAGAAGGAAATTCTGGAAAAGATTTGTTAGAACCATGTTTAAGAGAAATCTAGGGTTCTTGATATTTATATGAATTGTGGGCTGATAATCCATGTTTAGTGATAGAAATCTACATGCTTTAAGTTGGAAATATCTGGTATGATGATATAATGTTAGTAGTATAAATTTTGGGACGATTGGGATTGAAAAATATGGATTTGGTGAAGGTTAGAAGATGAAACTCGTAACTGCAAAACTACAGAAATCGCAATACCTGTTTGATCGATCGATCGAGCCCAGAGCTTCGATCGATCGACCCCTCCTGGCAGACTTAAGTTTCCCCTTTTAAAATTGTTGAATTGATTCGAAATGAAGAAAACTCCTTAGACATCCTTGTTAAGATAATTTGGGAGATAATGATGACCAGTAAGATTCATTAACGAATAAGAGACCTTTAATGTAAGGCGAAATCTATATTTTTGGGATATTTTGCATAAGGGACAATGTAAGTATATATTAAAGGGGAGAGACACGTAAGAGGGTTACGTTGGAACATAAATGAATACCTACTGAATTGTACCTTTGGAAGGATAGAGTCCATGAGGGCTACGTAGTAAGTTGGAGAAACCCTTCGAATTAAAGTGAGAAACGAACCATTATACGTGATAATTAATAATGGGAAAATAAGGATAAATGTTGTGAATATGGGTTATGAGATAAACCTAAATTGATATAATAAAAGTGGTATATTTATATGATTGTGTATGCATATAGTATATACTTGTGAAAATCATGCCCGCGCTACTTGTTATCCCGGAGGTTACCGCGCTGGGATGATCTTATCCTGTGTTGCCTTATGGGGGATATTGATTCGTACCCTAGAAGATAGAAATCCTAGGTACGGGCTATCGGATCGATAGTCGGACGGTCCTAAGAGATGTGAGGGTATGTACTGACCTCTTGGACTTGGATATTATGCTTCGCCTCAATATTATTTGTGTATGTATTTGTACAGTTCGAGAGTGATTCCGAACTTGTATTCCCTTTAGTGTGATTGATACGGGGATTGGATAGCAGAGTATGCACGCACCATAGTTTTTATGTGGGGTGCCGTTAGTATATATATAATTTATGAGTGATTGATATATAAATATACTTATATATGGGAGACCGCACCATAGTTTTATGTGGGGTGCCGTTATGATATATATATTATACGAGTAGTTAATATATATATATATGAAATTCTGAAATCTGGAACTGCCTACTGTGATTTGATATGTAGGACATGGTTGATGACTCAAATTATAAATACTTGTTTTGAGAAAGTATAATATGACACTGGAAAACTTTATTGATTAATAAAGATAAAAGGAAAACTTTGATTACAAATTGAAATCTTACGTTTTAAATACTTGTGTTGTTCAGTTGTAAATCCTGCGAGTAATCTAAGATAAGTTAAATCATTGGGGAAAGATAGCGTGGTATATGACGAGATAGACCATTGGGAAGGTTAGTGCGTTTGGTGTGCACATTAGAAGAGATGTGAGAATTTCTCAAGAGAGTGTCGCACTAATATGTTGTTGCATTGGCCTGTAATCAATTTAAATACTAGCTAAACTATTTTTAAAACGGTTTTACATTCGGGCTCTGACCCATTTGCTGTTACCTCTTCTCTCTTGTGTATATATATATATGTATTACAGGTGCCCAGCCACAGGGGTGTCTTACTTAGGATTCTTTGGATGGAACGCGCTGTAGCTTTTATGGGAGTTGCAGGACATTGTTTAAGACGACCTCATTGTTGACTCTACTTCTAGTTCAGCTCTATCCAGCAGGGGCATGTGTCGCCCTTTTCCATTATTTAGTTGGTATTGTCAGAGATTGTAATTCTTTTTACTTTCAGCATTTTTATTTCGGGATTTATTACTGTCAAGATGTTTTCCTTTAGTGTTGTAAATGTTGGGATTTATTATTGATGGTTAAATTCTTGATTGTTCATCTCTATTCTCATACTTAATGTGTGACTCTTAGTATGTTAATGATTAAAGGTTTTATATCAGATTTAATAAAATGGAAATAAGGGTTTCAAATGGTTTTGACACTTAGCTTAATTATTTTGGGTGTTTAAATTGGAAAAGTATTTTAACGACAGTGATGCTAAGAATGAACCAACTGTTCACCTTGATTTTAATTTAATAAAGGAGTGATCGCCCGGTATTTAATTAGGCGGGGTATCACAGGTGGTATCAGAGCATGAGGTTCTAGAGTCCTTAGGATCTGTACGTCTTATTATGCTTTCTGCGTTGCTTTGTTTGTTATAGAGACCTATGTTTAGGATTATCGATTTCTTTGACGAGATTTCGTTCTCCTATTATAATGTGTATACATTAGTGAATTCTAATTTCGTTCGGATGCGTGCGTGTGCCGAGCGATGACGGATGTCAGAAGAGGACTGTTAAGCGGACATCAGGAGGCAGGGCTCAGTTGAAATTATAAAATATATCCGAGGATGATGACCGTAGTTGAGGTCACCTCCATTGTGGCACGAGAAGCCAAGACTAGAAAGGCGACTAAGGCGCAACAATGATTTCCAAATGCTGTTATAGTCAAATGAGGTGCGAGGGTAAACTTACCCAACGTATTAAAAAAAACGTGTAGAGACTGTCAGTGGGAAAATTTTAAAAAAATGCAGAAATTTTTTGTGTTTACCAAAGGAGGTAAAGTATCCAAAGGTTTAGATATAGGACGGAGTGTGGCAAACTGAAAGTGAAAATTTAGAGAAAATTTTCTTGGCTTTCAGGACGAAGTTATAATGGTTGGGGTCAACCACCAATTTTAGAAGTGGAATGCTATGCCTATAGGAGAACCTTAGGTACAGTGTTGACCGTATGTTCCTTCCTCAACTGTTCAGGGTGAGAAGCAAACGTGGTTCTGAACTCATCGCAGGAGGGCATGACAGAAGTCCAATTGTTAATATGAATCCAAATCGTTAGCGAATTTTGTATCGGAAGATGTAGATACTAGTGGAGGAAACAACTCCAAGTGGGAGACCAACTCGTAATAATAGTTGATAATACTCGAGGAGGAAATTCTGATGGACGACCGATTCAGAGGTTGACAATGTAATATTTTGTCAATATAGATGATAACGCTTCTTTGTGGGGGAAGTTAAAGGAATCGAAGAATTTAGTCGAGAATAAGACTGAATACTACGGTGGTGGTATAGCACCACAAATGGATGTGGATACACATCAGGGGACCCATTTAAATGATTCGGATAATGGAATTCTTACCAAGTGATGGTAAATTCAGTAATACTATTATAGATAGTAACATGATTTTTATGACCTAAAAAGTTAAAGGAACAATCGGGATGGTTAACAGGAATCGAGTTTACTAAAGTCCGAGAGGAGGACAAATCCTAACCTGGTTAGTAGGACAGGTGGTAAGTGGATTATGTGTTGAGGTATTTTGTGCGGAGTGAGATCGCTCGCGATAATATGTTCCAAAGTGAGTATAAGGACAAGGATAAGGTACCTAGTAAAAGGCAATGATTAAAGTAATTTTGTTTGGTTTGAGCAGACGTGTTACGTCCAGAAACCACTTGTGCAGTCAAAACGATTGCCAAGATGGAAGTATAAGTTGTATCCTCAGAGGATGCGTCGTGTTTATGTGACACGAGCGAGTCACTATATTTTTTTCCTTGCTAAATTAGCATGTGAGACGAGCTTAATGCATATCATTATAAATGTTATTAAAATGTGAATATTTTTCCCTAGTGTAGCAGGATTTTTCTTTAGTGCTATCCGCGGAGGATGAATGAGTATATTAACAGTGTTTTGTACTTTATTGAGGTTACTCGTTGTAGTGATACGATACACGAGTATGATATTATCTTTGTTAAAATGTTATAGAAATGGTTAGTACGATAGTGGACATTTATTGCAAGGCTATCGGAGTGGTTGCATTAGTGCAACATGTTTTATGTTTGTTTTGGCGAGGCTTTACCTGTGAGAAGGTTGGACCCGCACTTATATTATCTATCCTAGAGACTTTGGAGGAGATAGTGGGCTCGAGATATTCGATGCCAAAGTATGTATAGACTTTGTCAATATAATTCCGTATGTATCGGGATTTACCGTTGAGCGAAAAGATTTGACTCGGTATTATGTTTAGCACTCCAGACTTAGTGATAGGAAGAGTGCAGTGTTATATTTATCCTTAAGAGATGTGGTAGTTAATATTTATACCCCTATTATTAGGGAAAGGAATTTTGAAAATTCCGATTGTATGTATTCGAGGTTTATGGAATGCTATTACTACCAACCTATACTGAACAATAGTGCAATTTGTGAAACGTTCTTTATTAAGCATAATTACGGGAGAAATTGTAACTTTTCTGTCAAGGGACGGAATAAAGGGGTATATGCTATGGATGGAGGACCCAACGGATTTCGATAACCGACAATGCTAGGTAGTAGTGTATCGGGGGGTTCCTTGTTTGGATTTCGCTTTGCGGGACATCCCACGCATGAAACTTAGCATAAGGTTGGAAATAGGGAGACGTTTGGTCACTATTCCATGAGTTCGGTACCCTGGTCGAAATGGGATCAAGTAATTATGTATGTAAGTTGGAAGTTGAATTTTGATTTAAAGCCATTGGAGCCGGTTGTGTGGTAAGAAAGCATTGAAAGTTTTTCTTTGTCACCACGAGTTAAGGGGGCGAAATGATAATAAGGAAGATTTAAAATTTTGATTTTTAGGGTGATTAAAGTGTTGTAATCACGCTGCAAGCACCAAGGAAAACAAAGAATTTGTTTATTAGTATGGAGCGTATGTGATGCTTACGCTAGTATGCCCGGTTTATAGGGTGTGTAGAAATCCTGGTTAACTGATGTTAAAACTCGTCCGAGATGAAGGGGCGTGGCAATGGACGTGTGGAAAATGTGTTTGTGGGGCTAACAGAACGAAGTGGAAGTGACATAGTGGATTAAACGTCACAAGAGGGACGATAATCCATACATAGGTGTGTAATTAGAATAGCACACCCAAATTTGAATTGGAAGACTGTGGGAAGCCATTTAAGAAGAGTATTCCTTGAATGGAGCAGAATTAAATGATTTTGAAGAACACTCGGAGCAGAAATTGTTAGTAATCAAATGTGAGAGAGACTCACACATATAAAGGGTGATGATGTTAGTACGGTATAAGAGGTCCAGAAGTGCGCTTCGTGGAGAGAAGAGCACGGGTCAGAACTTTCGGCATACTCCAAGGAAGGAAGGGGAGTATTATGTGTCACTTAATGTGAGACATTTCAAGGAAAAATCGATATTTAGCGGGACGTAGTGAGTAGTCTCTACATGTACCGCCCATAGGTAAGGTTTGATTAAAAGAGGAGAATCAACCAAAGAATTCTGTGTTTATCGACAATTCCTGAAATTGGAAGAGGTCGGTAAAGTTGGTACAGTCCTTGGATGGGTTGCCATCGTCAAAACAAGATCAAGGGTTCATCCTGAACATGTGAATTAAGCCGCCGAGAAGGAAGTGATTGATATTCCTTTGGGCTGGTTTACAATATTAACTAGTATGACCCAGACTTCCTTTGAAAGGAAGGTCGCGCCAGTGCATGGTCCGGCGCAGTATAAATTTTCGAATCAGGATGAGATTGGTGAATCCCACCTTTGATATGGAATTTCAGGAACCAACAAAGATAAGGTTTCGTTTCGAGTAGGATGTATCACCCTTAGCCAGGGAATAGGCGCATGGTGATTAATGATTTGGGGAGCTACATGAAGGAAATTTTGGAATCTTGATACGATGATTTCAGGAAGGCTCTGTAGAAGCACTCGTACCTGTTTGTCGCGTACAAGGTACTTATTTAGGTTTTGTTGTGGAAGAACCTCGACTATTCTCCTTCCGTATGTTTAGAGGAGAGTAGATAATCAGAATTTTTGGATCGGTCGAGAGAACATCCGATAAATGTGGTAGAATTCCACGACTGTTTTAGACGAGCAAGAGTAATCAAATGTTCGTAAAATTTTCTCAGAATGGGAGTTTTGTATATGAATAAATCCGAGTATTTGTCATGTAGTGAGGTGCGACCTCCTAATGATAGTGAGATAATGAAATTTTAACGTATAGGCGTGACCTATGCGAATGTTGTCGGTTGGGAGCACAATGTGAAGTGTCTCCAATGAGAATGTAAAACCATGTTACTGTAAAGAAAGGGCTATAGTGATTGAGGGACGTAATGTGTAGTTAGTTTGTGTACGGAAAAGGATATCCAGAATTGTGCTACCGGAGAGGCCTTATTTTCTGAATTTCGGGACGAAATTCCGTTACTAGGGGGGGAGTATGTAATACCCCATATTTTCATGGCTTTTAAATTATGGGATTTATTAAATTTAATTGAGATAAATTAATTCAATATTAATCCGGAATGTTGTTTTAAATATTTACTAGCGTGACGAGAGTGAGTAATTATTGGAAATTTGTTATTTGTTGAATATTAATGGATGAGTATAGTAATATATGAGATTTAATGTTATAATATTGTCACGTCCAGAAGGGTCGAGATAGTCAGAAAAGTGTACCCGGGGGTTTAGTTTGGGTCTCGGGGCGTTTTTAGGCCTAATTAGTACCCTGGAAGGGTATTTAGGTCATTTTACATTTTTGGGTAATTAAACCCACGAAAATTAAGAGGGTTATATAAGATATCTAGGTTGTCTTCTAGGGTTAGAACAACCAAAGACAAGTGACAGCCATAGGAGAGGGAAGGAGAGAGCTTCCAAAGCAATCCAAGGCCCGAAACCCATCCGTTTGCACCGCCTCCACCACCAACGCGTAGATCGCGAGACGGGGAACACAACCACACCAAATTCAGCACCAAACCACAACATCGAAAACCCCAGGCAAGTGTTTATCTTGCTTGTTTTCGTTGATGCATCACTCATGTTAGTCTAGGGATGATTAGGGTGAGATTTATGGAAGAAAAACCCAATTTGAGATAGGAAATCGCATGTAGTGATAACTTAAATGATATTCTGGAAACCCTTTGTCATGTAGAGGAGTAAACCACGAAATTATGATGTTTTATGAGAAGGAAATTCTGGAAAAGATTTGTTAGAACCATGTTTAAGAGAAATCTAGGGTTCTTGATATTTATATGAATTGTGGGTTGATAATCCATGTTTAGTGCTAGAAATCTACATGCTTTACGTTGGAAATATCTGGTATGATGATATAATGTTAGTAGTATAAATTTTGGGACGATTGGGATTGAAAAATATGGATTTGGTGAAGGTTAGAAGATGAAACCCGTAACTGCAAAACTGCAGAAATCGCAATACCGGTTTGATCGATCGATCGAGCCCCAGACCTCGATCTATCGACCCCTCCTGGCAGACTTAAGTTTCCCCTTTTAAAATTGTTGAATTGATTCGAAATGAAGAAAACTCCTTAAACATCCTTGTTAAGATAATTTGGGAGATAATGATGACCAGTAAGATTCATTAATGAATAAGAGACCTTTAATGTAAGGCGAAATCTATATTTTTGGGATATTTTGCATAAGGGACAATGTAAGTATATATTAAAGGGGAGAGACACGTAAGAGGGTTACGTTGGAACATAAATGAATACCTACTGAATTGTACCTTTCGAAGGATAGAGTCCATGAGGGCTACGTAGTAAGTTGGAGAAACCCTTCGAATTAAAGTGAGAAACGAACCATTATACGTGATAATTAATAATGGGAAAATAAGGATAAATGTTGTGAATATGGGTTATGAGATAAACCTAAATTGATATAATAAAAGTGGTATATTTATATGATTGTGTATGCATATAGTATATACTTGTGAAAATCATGCCCGCGCTACTTGCTATCCCGGAGGTTACCGCGCTGGGACGATCTTATCCTGTGTTGCCTTATGGGGGATATTGATTCCTACCCTAGAAGATAGAAATCCTAGGTACGGGCTATCGGATCGATAGTCGGACGGTTCTAAGAGACGTGAGGGTATGTACTGACCTCTTGGACTTGGATATTATGCTTCGCCTCAATATTATTTGTGTATGTATTTGTACAGTTCGAGAGTGATTCCGAACTTGTATTCCCTTTAGTGTGATTGATACGGGGATTGGATAGCAGAGTATGCACGCACCATAGTTTTTATGTGGGGTGCCGTTAGTATATATATAATTTATGAGTGATTGATATCTATATACTTATATATGGGAGACCGCACCATAGTTTTATGTGGGGTGCCGTAATGATATATATATTATACGAGTAGTTAATATATATATATATATATATATGAAATTCTGAAATCTGGAACTGCCTACTGTGATTTGATATGTAGGACATGGTTGATGACTCAAATTATAAATACTTGTTTTGAGAAAGTATAATATGACACTGGAAAACTTTATTGATTAATAAAGATAAAAGGAGAACTTTGGTTACAAATTGAAATCTTACGTTTTAAATACTTGTGTTGTTCAGTTGTAAATCCTGCGAGTAATCTAAGATAAGTTAAATCATTGGGGAAAGATAGTGTGGTATATGACGAGATAGACCATTGGAAAGGTTAGTGCGATAGGTGTGCACATTAGAAGAGAGGTGAGAATTTCTCAAGAGAGTGTCGCACTAATATGTATTTGCATTGGCCTGTAATCAATTTAAATACTTGCTAAACTATTTTTAAAACGGTTTTACATTCGGGCTCTGACCCGTTTGCTGTTACCTCTTCTCTCTTGTGTATATATATATATGTATTACAGGTGCCCAGCCACAGGGGTGTCTTACTTAGGATGCTTTGGATGGAACGCGTTGTAGCTTTTGTGGGAGTTGCAGGCCATTGTTTAAGACGACCTCATTGTTGACTCTACTTCTAGTTCAGCTCTATCCAGCAGGGGCATGTGTCGCCCTTTTCCATTATTTAGTTGGTATTGTCAGAGATTGTAATTCTTTTTACTTTCAACATTTTTATTTCGGGATTTATTACTGTCAGGATGTTTTCCTTTAGTGTTGTAAATGTTGGGATTTATTATTGATGGTTAAATTCTTGATTGTTCATCTCTATTCTCATACTTAATGTGTGACTCTTAATATGTTAATGATTAAAGGTTTTATAATCAGATTTAATAAAATGGAAATAAGGGTTTCAAATGGTTTTGACACTTAGCTTAATTATTTAGGGAGTTTAAATTGGAAAAGTATTTTAACGACAGTGATGCTAAGAATGAACCAACTGTTCACCTTGATTTTAATTTAATAAAGGAGTGATCCCCCGGTATTTAATTAGGCGGGGTGTCACACGGTCCTACCCAGTACAGGATGAGACACCTTTTGGGTCCAGCCTTTTGCAGGATACATCGCTCACATTGCTCGCCTTACAGGCCGCATCCCTCTCCACTATAGCAACTCGAGATTTTATGTACGTCACGTGCTCAGAGCACGTGACCATATCTCCTATAAATAGAGGACCACACCTTGAAATTGGAGATCGAGTCCACACACCTGGGGTAGATTCTATAATATAGATTCTCTCTACATAACCTAAACATACAACTTGGGGGGTACTCATCTACATCGCAGCCACCTCTTCGACACACCGGAATCCTCAATACTGCCATGTACTCTACTTTATTCTCATACTTATACGCCAATTTAGGCACGATTATATTGTACAATGCAGCACATATAATGAGAACGGAGCAACAAAGTGGATGTAGGCCTATTTTAGAGGCTGAACCACTCTATATCTTGTCTTCTCTCTATTTACTCGCTGTATTTATTTATTATACACTTTACTCTTGATTTCCTGGCATGAGAACGATAAGTGGCCGATTTCTCGTATCATCATAAGCGATGTTAAACCAGAACGAACAACTCAAATAGGAGCGTCATTAGAACCAATTCTTAAACAGGAGTTGGTAACCTTCTTGAGACAAAGGAAATAAGTGTTCGCATGGAGTCTTGAAGATAGGCGAGGCATAAACCCAAATTTCCCATGTCATGATCTTAATGTGAATGAGGAGGCTAAACATATGAAGCAGCGAAGAAGAGTTTTTAGCCAGGAAAAGAACCAGGCTATACATGAAGAAGTAGAGAAGCTTCAAAAAGCTTCCTTTATTAAAGATGTGAAGTACCCGGACTGGTTGGCCAACGTAGTTATGGTCAAGAAGAAGAATAACAAGTGGAGGATATGTGTGGATTTACTGACTTGAATAAAGTGTGCCCAAGGGATCACTTTTATTTGCCACGAATTGATCAATTGGTAGATGTTATTTCAACGCATGAGCTACTGAGTTTCATGAATGCATATTCTGGTTATAACCAGATCAAAATGAAGTCAGAAAATAGAAAAAGTACTTACTTTATCACTCCCTAAGGAACTTATTGCTATAATGTTATGCCGTTTGGTCTGAAAAATGCAGGTGCTACTTATCAAAGACTGGTGAACAAAGTATTTGAGGAGAAGATAGGCAAAAATAGGGATGTGTATGTTGATAATATGCTCACAAAGAGCAAAAAAGTTGTTGATCATATTACTGACCCCAGCAAAACATTTGATCAATTGGAAAAGCACCAAATGAAGTTAAAACCCCACCAAATGAATCTTCGAAGTGTAGGAGGGAATGTTCCTCGGGTATATAGTGAATCAAAGGGGAATTGAAACTAATCCAGATAAGATTAAAGCTCTGATTGAAATAAAGTCCCCAACCTGTAAAAAAGATGTCCAAAGGCTAACTGGGCGCGTAGCAGCACGCAATAGATTTGTGTCACGAGCAACGGACAAGTGTTTACCATTCTTCAAGGTACTCAGAAAAACCTTTGAATGGAACGATGAATAAGAAAAAGCCTTCCTGGTGTTGAAAAAGTACATGGGAGCACCGCCACTACTCTCCCGACAAGTGCTAGGAGAAAAGATGTATTTATATCTGGCTGTATCTGAGTCAGCAGTTACTCTGCCTTGACCAAGGAGGAAAATAGAGCTCAAAAGCCAGTTTATTACACCAGCAAAGCTTTTCGAGGAGCAGAAGTGAGATATCCCAGACTGAAGAAATTAGTGATATGCCCAAGTATAGCCTCGGCCCAGAGATACCTACCTCGGCTGAGATGATGGCCGAGACATTGATCGACCCTATGAGGGGCAAGGCCCACGATATCATCCCTCAGCCAGACCTACCTCGGCCCAGGCCGACACTACCATATTCACTTCCATGGGCACTACGTCTGGGAATAGCAACCTCAAGTATCTGGGAATAGCAACCTCGGCCAATAGTAGGCCGAGGTGACAAGGAGCCCTGATCATCTTCGACATGGAACTAATCCTACCTCGGCCTTGGCCGAGGTGACGAGAAGCATTAATAATCATCAGAATGTATATGTTCAACCTCGGCAGGGGCCGACCCAGCATAATGTCTCGGCTGAGATCAGGCCGAGACTCCTTATGACATTACTCGGATTGAACGGACATCAAGCCTTTATAGCTCGGCCTCTCCCAGGCCGAGGTCATCCACCAACATGACTGCCGAGCATCTGTTGACATTTGGATAAGGACACCTGGGCATAAATCAGTTGTAACAAGATTATTCTCCACATGTGGGAGAATATTTCATCATCATTGCTAACATGTGACAGCGACAGATGGCATTCCTACATTGGTGAGGATACCACGCACATGCTCATTGCATGCCTGGGGGGTACATTACGCCCCCTAGGCACTATATATAGGGATCATCCCCTACCTTGCAAAGGGATCCAGCCATTAAAACCCTAGCTAAAACTCTATCTAAATATACAATAGAGAGAGAGAGAGAGAGAGAGAGCTTGAGTGAATTGTATCTATGGCCCTTAGTGCCTTTGTTCAGTGATATTACTCACACACTCACAGTGGACGTATGCCAGATTGGCTGAACCACTCATATTCCGGTGTTGATTCCTCATATCCTCACTTCCTTCTCTTATCTCTTTACATAGCTGTGCTGCTATTGCTACTAATATATCGAGCTTGGAAACACCTCACCTGGTGGTGCTAATTCTTAGCATCATCATTTTGGTGCCGTCTGTGGGAATCGAGAGGCTATCTCTTCCTCATTTTCTACTTTACCTCACCGGAGACTCTGGTTGTGAACCAGGAACCACCCCTTGTGTGGAGCTGTTTCACCATTGAAAGCGGTCCTTTAAAGTATTAAGCTCACTTACTGTTCAAGCTCTTTATTATTAACACATGGCACCAGAATTACCACCGCCTCTTTCGCCGCCCGGAGGTGGAGGGGCTAGCTCCAGTCAGGCTCCTCCCTAGTCCGAAATGGCGGAGGTGGCAGCAGCTTTGAAATCTTTAGCTGCAACACAACAAGCCATGAAGGAGCAATTTGCCCAGCTCAGCCAAACCATGATGATGAGGCCACCCGGAGTCTCCCCGGACATGATAACTTCGGCGGCAGTTCAGCCTCATCCTGACGCCAGGGGACCACCCCAGGCGCCCATGAAGGACCAACCTGCACCCCAGCGGAGGAGGGACATTGCTGACCCTAGGCGCTTGCGCCTGGGGAGGCAAGGAAACCCTTGCCCAGAGGACAGGTATGATGACCTAGAAGCTGAAGAGGCCCCAGAAGACTGCTGGGAGCCATATGAGGTGTCAGATAACACCGTGCGACCTCTTAGGCAGAGCCAAGGATGTGTCGGTCGAAGAAGAGACGAGGCCCAACAAAGAGGGTCGGCCTTTGACAGGCAGAGTCAAGGATGTGTCGGCCGAGGAAGATATGAGGCCCAGCAGAGAGGGTCGGCCTTTAACAGGTTGAGCAGAGGGTCGGCCTTCGAGAGGCTAGGCCCAGTCAATGACCTGAGGCAGAGGCTATCGAGGTCAAGGAGTGCGGCAGGCTCTCAAAGAGGGAATAGGCAGGCTCGGCCAGATCAATTCCGACCCTTGGAGAGAAGAGCCATGGAGCAGGAAGAGGTCAATAGTCAACGTGTTGTGGCTGGGGAACCCTCTGTCCATCGTAGGGAGGTGGCAGGGGATAACCTCGGCCAAGCTGAAGAGAGAAGACCCTGGAATGACTCAATCCAACGTCTCGAGGAGAAGATAGGTGACCTCATAAAGAGCAGGGACCCATTACAGAGGGGCTACTCGGAGGGCTCCCCGTTTGTAGCTAGGATAGTGGGGTTCCCAACCCCTGCTAAGTTCAAGCCTCCTACAGTGACGCCTAAGTATGATGGCAGCACTAACCCAGTGCACCATATCGATATGTATCAGTCGGCGGCAGATATGTACTCGATACCCGATGAGATGAAGTGCATGGCCTTCTCAGGAACCTTGACAGGGGCAGCGCACAGCTGGTTTACCTCTCTTCCGAAGAACTCGATCGAGAACTTCAAAGGCCTAGCTGAGCAGTTCATCCACAACTTCTTCTTTGGGGTAAGACCTCAAAAGAAGACTACCCACCTCCTATATGTCAAACAGGCTAAGGGTGAAAGCCTAAGAGACTATATAGCAAGATTTAACAAGGAGAAGTTGGAGGTAGAGGATTACGAGGAGAGCATAGCCATGACCGCCCTGATAGGAGGCCTCCATAAGGGGAAGCTATTGTGGAAGCTGGCGGAAGACCCCCCAAGTCTATGGCAGAGCTGTTGTCCACCGCAGAGAAAGTGATGAATGCGGAAGAGGCAATGGCCACCAAATATGAGGAGGAGAACCGTGGCAGCACCGGGAGGTCCCAGGGCAAGAAAGAGGGTAAGAAGAGGTCAGCAGATGATAAGTTCGCTCATTACACTCCGCTGACTGTGAGCTGTGAGCACATCCTTAATGAGATCAAGGCTGACCGGGCTCTGAGGTGGCCAGAGAAATTGAAGGCCCCACCACATAAGAGGAATAAAAACCTCTGGTGTGAGTTCCATCAGGATCACGGCCATGTCACAGATAGATGCTTCGCTCTGAAGGATGAGATTGAGAAGATGCTGAAATCCGGGAAGCTGAGAAAGTATGTGGATGGCAAGGCCCCAAAGGGTGGCAGAGAAGACCCTAGGAAGAAAAGAAATGACAGGTGCCGTGGAGATGTCCCGGCTAGAAGGCATGATGATTCAGAGGGTGATGATGGAGATGACCCGGATCTCCCACCTAAGGATGACAACACCCCAGTGAAGAGGGTAGGGATGATCTCCTTTGGTGTTAGCACCATATGTGGGGGATTCGCAGGAGGTGGCTCTGAGGTAGCCGACAGGAAAGCTCATGTAGCGGAGGCCAAGTCAGTGGTCAAACCTGAGGTTGTGAATCTAACGTCTTCTGACGTAGTGCAGAAGAGGAAGAAGGTGGACATGGACACCCTCGTAGTGGGGTTCTCCAGACTCGACTTCAAGGGCATCTTAGCCCCCCATGATGACCCTTTAGTCATAACAACAAGGGTGCATGGGTGCGATGTAGGGAGAATCCTCATAGATGGGGGAAGCTCAGCAGATGTGATGTTCTGGCCTTGTTTCAAGAGCTTGGGTCTTAGCAGGGCAAGGCTGGTGCCCTACCATCACCCATTGATAGGCTTCAGTGGTGAGAAGGTACACCCATTGGGCATGTATGAAATGGATGTACCGATGGGAGATGAGTGGACTAAAAGGCTGACCAAGAAGATAAACTTTTTTGTTATGGACGAAAATGTCTTCTCGGCCTACAACCTCATCATCGGAAGAGTGGCCCTCAAAGAGTTTGAAGTCGTGTCGTCGACGGTCCACCAGATGCTAAAATTCCCGACTCCTTATGGGGTAGGGGAAGTGCAAGGGGACCAGACCACGGCGCGGGAGTGTTATTTCAACTCGGCCGAAGAGAGAGAGGCCCATAAGAGAGCAACCGCCACTTACAGCATTGACACTCTTGATCCCAGAGACGAAACAAAATTGAAGAAGGGCGAGGCCGCGAAAGAGGTAGAATCCATCGTCCTCAATGAGGACGAGCCGAAAAAAACCGTCCAGGTCGGCAAGGCCCTGGAGCAAGGGATCAAGGAAGAGCTGATAAACTTCCTCAGGAGGAGGCAGAGTGTCTTCGCATGGAGTCATGCAGATATGCCTGGTATCGACCCTGAGATCATGACCCACAAGCTCAATGTAGACAGAGATGCTAGGCCTATTAAACAGAGGCGAAGAGTCTACTCCAGAGAGAAGTATGAGGTCATCCGGGAAGAGGTGAAGAAGTTGGAAGAGGCCGAGTTCATAAGAGAGGTTACTTATCCAGAGTGGCTCTCAAATGCAGTCATCGTGCCTAAGGCCAATGGAAAGTGGCGGATGTGTGTAGATTTCACAGACCTGAATAGGTCTTGCCCGAAAGACAGCTATCCCTTACCTAGGATAGACCAGATGGTGGATGCAACGGCAGGGCACGAGCTTATGAGTTTCATGGATGCTTATTCAGGTTATAACCAAATCTTCATGGATGCCGAGGACTCTGAGAAGACAACCTTCATTACTGACAAGGGGACGTACTGTTACAAGGTGATGCCCTTTGGTCTGAAAAATACGGGGGCAACGTATCAACGTCTTGTCAATAAGATGTTCGAGGAGCAGATAGGTAAGACCATGGAGGTGTATGTGGACGATATGCTAACAAAGAGCCTGAAAGTATGTACTCACGTGGCGGACCTTGAGAAGACCTTTGATGTCATGGACTCCTACAGAATGAAGCTCAACCCAGCGAAATGTGTCTTCAGGGTAGGATCCGGGAAGTTCCTGGGGTTCATCGTTAATCAGAGGGGGATTGAAGCAAACCCGGAGAAAATCAAGGCATTACTCGACATGAAGACTCCTAGGAGTATCAAGGATGTTCAGAGACTCACTGGAAGGGTGGCGGCCCTTAACAGATTTGTTTCCAGAGCCACGGACAAGTGTCTTCCATTCTTTAAAGTTCTGAGAAAGGCCTTCCAATGGGACGAAGAGTGTGAAAAAGCCTTTGATCAATTGAAGTCCTACTTGGGGTCTCCCTTGCTGCTGTCCCGACCCATCGCGTGGAAGAGGTTGTTTGTGTACCTGGCAGTCTCTGAGTCAGCCATTAGCGCGACCATCATACGGGAAGAGGATGGGGTTCAGAGACCTGTGTACTTCAATAGTAAGGCCCTTCAAGCGTCTGAACAAAACTATCCCCGGATGGAGAAGTTGGCTTATGCCCTGATACACGCCTCAAGGAAGATGAAGCCTTACTTTCAAGCTCACTTCATGATAGTCCTCACTGACTCACCACTACGGCAGGTTCTGCACAAGCCTGAGAAGTCCGGAAGATTGATGACCTGGGCCATCGAGCTAGGAGAATATGATCTTACCTACCAGCCTAGGACAACCATCAAAGGGCAGGCCCTCGCAGACTTTGTCGCAGAGTTCACCTGGGAAGAGGCCGATAGAGGTTTGGAAGAGGCCGAGACAGATAAAGGTTCAGAGGACGGAGAAGAGACGAACCGTAGTGTCTTCCGAAATTCGAAAGAGACTGCCCCTAACGTCTTCTGAGGCCGAGAAGAGGTTGTACTAGGAAAAACCTGAAGCAGAGTGGAAGAGAACGAAGAGGATCGGTACCTCTTCAAGAAGGGGGTTATGAGAGAAGGGGCCTTCTCATCCGATACGGACGTGTGGAGCCTCTTTGTTGATGGCTCTTCTTGTGACAATGGAAGCGGAGTGGGGCTAGTACTTTCGGCTCCAGATGGCTCCAACATTGAGTACGCCTTGAGATTCAACTTCAAGGCCTCCAACAACGAGTCTGAGTATGAGGCCATGATAGCGGGTCTCTTATTAGCAACAACTCTTCGAGTAAAGCGACTCATACTCCATAGCGACTCAATGTTGGTTGTCAATCAAGTGTTGGGGGCATACGAGGCCAAGGACGAAAGGATGGCCAAGTACTTGAAAAAGGTAAGAGGATTGCTAGAGTATTTTGAAGATGCCAAACTGAAGAGAGTGCCGAGACTGAGCAATAGTCACGCTGATGCGTTGGCAAGGCTGGCCTCGGCAATGAAGAAAGATTTGGGAAGGACCATCCCAATCGAAGTCTTAGGAAAGGCAAGCATCGAGGAGGACGAGGTGTGTAGTCCCTGTCACAATGTTAACCAAGGAAGCTCATGGATGGACCCGCTCGTCAGATACCTAAGAGAGGGGGAGCTACCTGAGTCTAGGATGGAAAGGAGGAAGTTGAGATACAGGGTTGCCAAGTTCTCGTTAGTAGGAGACGTCCTGTACAAAAAGGGGTTTCTATTGCCTCTCCTCAGATGTGTGCATCCCATGGAGGTACCCCAGGTCTTACAGGAGGTTCATGAGGGTTCCTGCTCTAGCCACATAGGGGGGAGGCCCTTAGCCAAGAGGATCATCACTCAGGGGTACTGGTGGCCTACCTTGTCGAAGGACGCTGCAGATTATGTGAAGAAGTGTGACAAATGTCAAAGGTTCGCCACTATCCCTCATCAACCTCATCAGCATATGACGTCGATCTCTTCTCCATGGCCATTTGTGGTATGGGGAATTGACTTAGTAGGACCTTTGCCAAGAGCTGTCAACAACTATAGATTCTTGATAGTTGCCATTGACTACTTTTCAAAATGGGTAGAGGCAGAGCCGATGATAACCATTACAGAACATAAGACCTTCCAGTTCATCTGGAAGAACATCATATATAGATATATCCTCCCGAACACGCTCATCTCGGACAATGGGACCCAGTTCAAGAATGCCTCCTTGGAGAAGTATTGCCAAAGTGTAGGGATCAAACAGTTTTTCTCATCTCCTGGTCGACCTCAAGCAAATGGCCAGACCGAGGTCACGAACATAACTATCTTGGATGGAATTAAGAAGAGGTTAGAAGACGCGAAGGGGAGATGGATAGAAGAGGTCTATGTTGTGCTATGGGCTTACAGAACTACGGCAAGGACACCCACAGGAGAAACCCCATTCATGCTGGCACATGGCTCAGAGGCAGTCATACCAACGGAGGTAGGACTGCCAACTCATTGGATTCAGACCTACGACCCTGACAGGAATGAGGAGAAGAGAAGGCTAGACTTGGATCTCATCGAAGAAAAAAGGGAAGACGTAGAGGTCAGAAAAGCAGCCTATCAGCAGAGGGCAGCAAAATTCTACAACCAGAGGGTGAAGTCAAGACCCATTGCAGTGGGAGACCTAGTTCTAAAAAAGACACTACAGAAGACAAACAAGCTACACCCAAACTGGCATGGCCCCTACAAGGTGACGGAAGAGGTTGTGCCTGGCACTTACAGGCTAGAAAACCTAGAAGGAGAACCTTTCACTAACCCGTGGAATGCTGACCATCTCAAGAGATATTACATATGATGTATAGAATTTTATGAAAATGTATTATCTTACTAAGAGGAGGTTATTAATAAAGATCAGTTTCCATATCAAGTTCTTGTTTCGTTCTTTAAGACCAGAAGTTTATTATGAGGCTAACCTCTTAGGTGATGACCTCAGACTCTCATAATATCACTCGGTGGTGACGAGGTCTGAGCTCAGACACCTTGACAGAGGACCTCAAACTCTTAACATCATTAATTTGGTGATATTTATTATGAGGCTAACCTCTTAGGTGATGACCTCAGACCCTCATAACATCACTCGGTGGTGACGAGGTCTGAGATCAGACACCTGGGTTATATGACCTCAGACCCTTAACATCATTAATTTGGTGATATTTATTATGAGGCTAACCTCTTAGGTGATGACCTCAGACCCTCATAACATCACTCGGTGGTGATGAGGTCTGGGCTCAGACACCTGGGTTAGATGACCTCAAACCCTTAACATCATTAATTTGGTGACACTTATTATGAGGCTAACCTCTTAGGTGATGACCTCAGACCCTCATAACATCACTCGGTGGTGACGAGGTCTGAGCTCAGACACCTGGGTTAGATGACCTCAGACTCTTAACATCATTAATTTAGTGACACTTATTATGAGGCTAACCTCTTAGGTGATGACCTCAGACCCTCATAACATCACTCGGTGGTGACGAGGTCTGAGCTCAGACACCTGGGTTAGATGACCTCAGACCCTTAACATCATTAATTTGGTGATATTTATTATGAGGCTAACCTCTTAGGTGATGACCTCAGACCCTCATAACATCACTCGGTGGTGACGAGGTCTGGGCTCAGACACCTGGGTTAGATGACCTCAGACCCTTAACATCATTAATTTGGTGACACTTATTATGAGGCTAACCTCTTAGGTGATGACCTCAGACCCTCATAACATCACTCGGTGGTGACGAGGTCTGAGCTCAAACACCTTGGTTAGATGACCTCAAACTATTAACGTCATTAATTTGGTGATATTTATTATGAGGCTAACCTCTTAGGTGATGACCTCAGACCCTCATAACATCACTCGGTGGTGACGAGGTCTGGGCTCAGACACCTGGGTTAGATGACCTCAGACCCTTAACATCATTAATTTGGTGACACTTATTATGAGGCTAACCTCTTAGCATTCAGAGGTCATATAGCATTCAGAGATTATATAGCATTCAGAGACATTCAGAGGTCAAAATAAAAGAAGATTGGCATTCAGCAAAAAGAAGAGATTACATAACATTTAGAGGGGTTACAAATCAAGTTCAATTACAATTTACAAAACAAAAATTTGTTACAAGTTAAAGGTCTGAGGGGGGAGCATTGACAGTCTCGGCTGGGTTGACCTGATCAGCATTGGTCACCTCAGCCACATCATCAGCAGGGTCAATCCCTCCGAGATCAGTCCCTTCCAGAGTAGCAGTCTGACCAGGGGCAGCAGCCTCGTCTTCTATCTCTTGCAGTGCCTGGGAAAACTGAGGGTCGGCGAAGCCGAGGCCCACAAAGTCGGAGGCCTTTATAGTGCCAACCTCCTTCTCTCTGACCTCGGCCCATCTGGTAGTGGCTTTGATACCTCTTTCGAGGTACTCAAAACCAAAACCTACAAACTCCTCAGAGACTTTGTAGTCAGAAATTATTCTCTCTGAGGCATCTGCAAGGGCAGCCTTCACAGCCGCGTTGACCTTCCTCTGCAGAGCATCATCCTTATCCTTCAGGGCCTGGGCGTGGCTTTGGACGAGCGCAGAGATATCTTTTTCCAAACCCTGAGCCTTATTTTCAGAGGTCTGGGCCTTATTCTCGGCATTCTGTAACTCCGACCTCAGACGGTCAACCTTGGCCTTCAGGGCGCTCTCGACCTTCTCAGCCTCCTGCCCCTTTTGAATCAGAGGCAATTTCCTCATGGCCCAGTTAGATAGCTGGTACATGGCAGTCACACCCTGCACAGATAATGAAGAGGTTAGAGGGGAGTAAAATCAGACGTTGCACTTATTATTGGCAAAAGGAACAAGTCATACCTGGACGGATCTGTGGAGGCCGAACTCAACCATCATGGAGGTGTCCATGGCCCTGTAAAAATGCTTGTCGGCCTCGGTCATCATGTTGGCAAGTGCATCCATGGCCTGTCTGCTGTGGCCGACCACGCTATCGGTAAGTTTCAGCTGGTCCAGACGAGCCGACAGGGTGTCGACTGAGATGGGCATCGCAGCGTCTGAGGTCCTCTTTTGTCTTGAGGTCGGCCTCTGATCCTTAGAGGCCGGGACCTCAGGGGCCCTCTTCTTGGACTTAGATGTTGAGGGAGCTGGAGGAGGAGCATTCAAACTAGTCCTCTTTGCAAGTCTAGCCAAACTTGGAGCTGCCATCTCCCACAATTCGTCCGGGACACCTGGAGGTCTCTCTGCAAAAATGAAAAGATAAGAGTCAGAAATCAAACATGAATGATCAGAGGTTAGACTTAGAACAAAAAGAAAAATCCTTACCAAAGTCAACAAGGGTACTTCCACCTAGGCTCGTCCCCGAGAGATACTGGGGGGTCAGCAGATGTTCGAACTTGACGAACAGGCCATGTGCCCCTTGGTCTTGCAGGGCCTTCACCTTTTTGCCGTTCTGGAGACTTAGGCCAGGATCGGCCCCGGCAGACATGGAGACTTTGCCCCATCTGATGGGTATCCTCGGCTCAAAAGTGGAAGAGGGAACAGATGACCCAAATTCCCATGGCCCTGAGGCGAAAAAATACCGGGGCTTCCAATTGTGATTCGAGGTCTGAGTGACCTGAAGCATCTTCTTCTCAGGCCTCCGAGCCACGAAGTGATAGTAGCTCGGATGGTTTTTGGCCGAAGTAGGGACGTAACAACCAGCAAAGACCTGAACTGGGAGATCAGAATGATGGACTGCCCTCCACAAGATGATGGATCCAATAATGACTCTCCAAGCATTGGGAGAAATCTGCTAGGGGGCCAAATTGATGAAGGAAGATGACGGGGTGAATGGGTAGACGAAACCCTAACTTGAACATCTGCTCGTACAAGCAGATTTCTTCATCTTGGTAGTGGTAGGCCCTCTCTTCCCTCAGAGGTCTCCTTAATTTGATTGAGGGACTGATGGAGTATAAATATCTGAAGTGCAATAAATCCACCTCAGTGACTGTGCTCTCGTACTCGTCCGCCTCAGAGACGTCAACATCACTTTCAGCATCCTCATCATCGTCAAGCTCAACGTCGGCTGGAGCAGACGTAGACGGGTGACCAGGGAACCTCTGAGCAAACTCGACCCCGGTAACAGCCGACAGAGGGATGGCATCTAGAATGGGTGGCACAGCCACACTTGGCACAACAAGTTCGACCTCTGAAGAAGAATTTGAGGTGCTTGTGCCATTCTGAGATGAGGCTCGGCTGGAGACCTCGGCCTGGTCAGGGGCCTGACCAGCCCGAGGTGTAAAATCCATGGCTTCCTGGAAAGAGTCCACAGACATGGGGTCTGAGGTGGAGGATTCAGACTCAGACATCGGCAAACGGTTGGCAGAGACGTCTGTTTGATAAAAGTTCTCAGGAGGATCAGGATATACCACCTTCAGAGGTGGGGGAAAGAGAGGTCTAATAGGGAACTCCTGAGACCTACGAGCTTCTTCCTGAGCTCTCTCTATTTGCCTAATTTTCTCTAAGGTCTTCTCTCTGAGAGAGGGGAATTCCTCAAGAAGCTGGTACAGGGGTCTGAGCATCAGAGGACGACCCAAAACTTCTAACGACCCTAAACTTAAGGAAAACTCCTAAGCTACAAACAAGTTTGGCTTATAAAATAAAGAAGCCTAAAGATCAAACTAAGGAGTTTTCAAGAAAACCTAGTTCGCCTGAGTTAATGGAGCTCGCCGGAAAACTCACAGAACCACCGAAAAACTCAAAACCTCGTCGGAAAATTCAAAGCAAATGCCAAAAACAAAGGAAATGGAAAGGGAGAAGTACCTGAGGATGAGTTGATGGATGAAACGAAGAGAACTCGCAAGAAACTCGACAAAATCCTCTGCAGAAAGAACGATTGAATGAAGAAGCTTTGGAGAGAGGGTTTGCAAGAAACAGCGTGCGCGGGAAAGAAATGAGGAAGAAGAAAGAGAAAGGAAGGGTTAAACCCTTAAATACTTGGGCACACTTCTCAAGTCCCATCATTGCATTGGGAAACCCAAGGGACAACTGACAGCACACACAAACCAAGTGGGCACGCCTTAGCCTGGGACAGGTGTCACGCAGGTATTAGCCTTGGGACGGACAGGCCTCGGAGGTGAGGCAATCCCCTAGCCACTTGCTCTCGCATATGACTAAGGGCTGGGGGGTGATTGATATGCCCAAGTATAACCTCGGCCCAGAGATACCTACCTCGGCCGAGATGATGGCCGAGACATTGATCGACCCTATGAGGGGCAAGGCCCACGATATCATCCCTTGGCCAGACCTACCTCAGCCCAGGCCGACACTACCATATTCACTTCCATGGGCACTACGTCTGGGAATAGCAACCTCAAGTATCTGGGAATAGCAACATCGACCAATAGTAGGCCGAGGTGACAAGGAGCCCTGATCATCTTCGATATGGAACTAATCCTACCTCGGCCTTGGCCGAGGTGACGAGAAGCATTAATAATCATCAGAATGTATATGTCCAACCTCGGCAGGGGCCGACCCAGCATAATGTCTCGGCTGAGATCAGGTCGAGACTCCTTATGACATTACTCGGATTGAACGGACATCAAGCCTTTATAGCTCGGCCTCTCCCAGGCCGAGGTCATCCACCAACATGACTGCCGAACATCTGTTGACATTTGGATAAGGACACCTGGGCACAAATCAGTTATAACAAGATTATTCTCCACACGTGGGAGAATATTTCATCATCATTGCTTACACGTGACAGTGACAGATGGCATTCCCACATTGGTGAGGATACCACACACATGCTCATTGCATGCATGGGGGTACATTACGCCCCCTAGGCACTATATATAGGGATCATCCCCTACCTTACAAAGGGATCCAGCCATTAAAACCCTAGCTAAAACTCTATCTAAATATACGGTAGAGAGAGAGAGAGCTTGAGTGAATTGTATCTATGGCCATTAGTGCCTTTGTTTAGTGATATTACTCACACACTCACAGTGGACGTAGGCCAAATTGGCTGAACCACTCATATTCCGGTGTTGATTCCTCATATCCTCACCTCCTTCTCTTATCTCTTTACATAGTTGTGCTGCTATTGTTACTAATATATCGAGCTTGGAAACACCTCACCTGGTGGTGCTAATTCTTAGCATCATCAATTAGCATTGGCCTTAATTGAGGCTAGTAGACGAATGAAGCCATATTTTCAAGCCCACACCATAGTGGTATACACTGACATGCCGCTAAGGCAGGCTTTGCATAAGCCAGAAAAATCTGGAAGATTAATGTGTTAGGTTGTGGAGTTGGGGGAATATGACCTTGTATACGAACCAAGGACTCCTTTAAAAGGCCAAGTTGTAGCTGATTTTATTGCAGAATTCACTTACCCAGAGGTCCCCGAGCAACAAGGGATTCTAGCCAAGCAATATGCAGGAGTCAACAAACTTACTGGAGATACGCCCGATCAACTCCAAACAGGGAAAATCGTAGAAAAAGACAAACCAGAGCCGTTCAGTGGAGTACATGATATGAAAAGGAAATATGAGGAGGTGAAGGATAAAATCTTCCATCAAGGGATTTTGACAAACCAAGCGTTTGACAACGATATCCCCATATGGAGTCCGTATGTTGACGGGTCATCTTATGTAACGAGATGTGGAGCTGGAATCATTATCAATACTCTAGACCATCTAGACATAGAGTACGCTCTACATTTCCAATTTCAACCCTCCAATAATGAGGCAGAGTATGAAGCTGTGATTGTTGATTTAAATCTAGCTAAATCACTGAACGCCGAGCAAGTTGTGGTGTATAGTGACTCATAATTGGTGGTAAATCAGGTGTTGAGTTTATATGCATCAAAAGGAGAATTAATGATCCGATATTTGGCCAAAACTTTTGAAATAATTGCCACTTTGCTAGCTATCCAGATGGTCAGAATTCCAAGATTAGAAAATACCCGAGCAGATGCACTTGCTCACTTAGCTTCAGTAACCGGAACGAAGATACGAAGAACTATTCCTATTAAGCTACTTGTTAATAGGAGCATTGATGAAGATCTTATGGTTAACTTTATTACAGTTGATAGGGCGTCATCTTGGATGGACCCCATAAGAGCATATATTGAAGATGGGATTCTTTCAGTCGATCTACTTGAAGCTAAAAGGCTTAAATACAAAGCTGCAAAATATGTTCTAGATGGTGGTGTGTTATATAGATGAGGACTAACTGTTGGTCTTCAACGGTGTGTGCATCCAGCTGAAGTAAAGGATTTAATTGAATAAGTCCATGAAGGGTCCTGTGGAGCCCATGTAGCAGGAAGAACGTTGTTACAAAGAATCCGTATATAAGGATACTACCGGCTAACTATGCGAGCAGATTGTACAGATTTTGCCAAGAAGTGTGATAAGTGCCAGAGGTTTTCCAGCATACGGAAAGCTCCACAAGCTCTCCTAACACCAATCATATCCCCTTGGCCCTTTGCTATGTGGGGGATTAACTTGGTCGGGCTTATGCCAACCCCACGAGGAAGGTTCAAGTACCTGGTTATAGCTATTGATTACTTTACTGAATGGGTAGAGGCTTAACCGTTGATCGATATGTCCTATGAAAAGGTTTATCAGTTTATCTGGAAGAGTATTATATGCAAGTATGGCTTACCTTATGCCTTTATAACTGATCATGGCACACAATTTGACAACGACGAATTCGTTGCTTATTGTGCCCACTCCAATGTCTAAAAAATCCACTACGCTCTTGACCATCCTCAAAACAACGGCCAAACAGAGGTAACTAATAGAACTTTGCTAAATGGGTTGAAGAAAAGATTGGAAAATGTAAAAGGAAATTGGATCAATGAACTGCATTCTATCCTGGGGGCTTACCAAATAACTTTAAGAACAGCTACTGGAGAAACTCCCTACCTATAGGCGTTTGGTACTAAATCCATAATTCCTGTTGAGATAGGTTTACCTGTGCATAGAGTTCTTAACTTCAATACCCCAGTCAGCGATTTAATGAGAAGGCTGGATTTAGACATGCTAGAAGAAGTCCGTAAAGATAAAGCTTTAAGGAATGCAGCCTGTAAACAAAGGACTGCACGTTTGTACAATAAGAGGGTCATGCCGAGCAATTTAAAAAAAAGCGATTATATTTTGAAGAAAGTGATTCAGAAGAGAAATAAGCTGGAAGCCAATTGGCATGGACCTTATCATATTATTATAGTTATTCGACCAGGCACATCTCGGATTGAGACTTTGGAAGGGGAAGAATTCAAGAACCCGTGGAATGCAGAACACCTGAAGAAGTATTATCAGTAAATGTAGTTATGTTTTATTCAGTTCACTTCAAATTTAATGAGAACATGACTTTCCCAAAATTGTTATTTTTTTTGTTTTCTTTTTCGGAGTAATAGTGCTATGAACTTACAAACACAATAAAGGCCACCAACAAAGTTGGTCGGTAACAATAAAGGCCACCAACAAAATTGGTTAGCATTAATAAAACCACCAACAAAGTTAGTTGGTATCAATGAAGGCCACCAAGAAAATTGGTCGGTAACAACAAAGGCCACCAACAAAGTTGGTCGGTATCAATAGCAACAAAGTTGGTCATCATCAATAACGACACCAACAAAGTCGATTGTCAAACATATAAAACCACGCAAGGCAAAATGGTAAGTCCCAAATGCTTGGTTAACGAGGACCCGAATGAATAATTTTTATCTAAACTGGGCCAAAAGATGGACAAATGTTCCACTCACGCTTGGGAACTAAGATAACTAATGCAATTACCATAAAATTCAGGTACATTAGTAAATGCTTGGTTAACGAAGACCCGGATGAATAATTTTCATCTAAACTCGGCCAAAAGATGGACAAATGTTCCACTCACGCCTGGGAACCAAGGTAACTAATGCAATTACCATAAAATTCAGGTACATTAGTAGAACCATGGTGAAACATTAGTAATTGGTAAAAAACTTAGGATAATCCTAAGGATATCAATAGAACGATGATAAACTAGAGATTAACTAAAAAAGTTGATCCATTAATAGTCAATGACTAAGAAAACACTCGGAGATTAACTAAAAGTTAATCCATTCACAAAATAAACTTTTCAATAAAATTAAATGATTACACATTGTTGTTCAAACATGGAAAAAAAATACAAAAGTTTATTCTACAGGACGCTTTCCTTCAGCCTTAAAGACAGGATCCATGCCAACTGGAGGATCATCCAAAGTAAAAGGAGAGTTGATGAAGTTAAAGTCCTGAAGCATCCTGGTATTGTTTCTACTATGGAGGTCAAGCAGATGAGGAGGACGAATGATATCTAATTCATCATGTTGCTCGTAATCTCCCAAGTACTTAGAAATAAAGTATTGGGGAATACGGTGAACAGGTATCCAATTAACATCTAACTTGAATGGAGGATTATCAAGCTGCAACAATCTCGGATCATACCAATCCCATAGAGAGTTGTTCACATCCACCTTCATCACGGTTAAAGCATTTATCCAACCCAATTTGTAGGATTCATTCTGGGCTTGTTGAAGTCTATCGTCAAAATGTCCCAAAACTTCATTATACCCATCCATTCAAACTTCTATTGGCTGTTTATGGAATTAAAAGGTTAATTTATCAACTTGTGATTGCAGCTTCTTCAGTACCCTATCCTTAACCTCTAATTGGGAAAATTGAGTGGATAGTTGTTCAGATAAGGTCTGTAGCTTTTGGGACAAATCAGCAATAGCTCGATCTTTTGCTTTTAACTATGTAACTTGGTTGGCAAGGGCCCGTTGGGTCTTAGCTTTATGGTTCCTCGACCAGGCTTATTTCTAGTTTGGGAGGAAGAAACAAACTTAATATTTTTTAAGGCCTCCAATTCATCTCTCAATGTGGCATTCTTAGCTTCTAAAAAGGAACAACCTTCGTCTGTAGTAGTAATAACAGTTCCAGGGGAAGACTTCAGAAGATTCACTTCATCCTTCAAATTATTTTTCTCATCTTCCAGGAGTTTGGAAACAGTCCTAGTTTCTTTAACTTCAATATTAAGTAAAGCTTCCTTTTTATTATAAACAGAGACAAAATTATATAAACCCCGACCTAAACTTAAGCTTTGATATTTCTGCTCATAGCTCTGGTGCAACAGCGCAGTGGATTATTTATACTCTTCTTGAAGTTCTTCTATCATTTTATAATAGGCAACATTATTTGCTACCGCCCAATCAAGTAAGTACTTTAAATACTTGTAGGATTCTTTAACCTGCTCTGAGGCATCATGACCGAGCAACTGAGTGATTTATTCTTCGGACAAGTACATATGACCATCTTTGGAAAAAGCATTGCATTTCCTCAGTAGCTCGGTATTATAGGAAGACAATTGTTCCATCTTCATAATAAACTAGCAAGAAAAAATAACCACCAATCAACAACAAGGATGGAGAACAGGTATAATCAACAGGAGACAAAAAAGGAACAACAAAAGGTTCTTTTATTGATAACAAAAAGTTCAAGTACAATCAAAATAAAGGAAAAAGAAACAACAAAAGTAAACGGGAAAATTGTTGAACAACTTTACACCTTCTCCCTATCACTTTAAACCTTCTTATTCTGCTCAGAATAAAGGGCTACATGCTGGAGTTGCTCGATTTTCTCGGCTGGAGGAATAGAAGACTCAGGAACTTTAGGTTGTTTAGCAGCAAACTTAACCACAAATAAAGACTCTTCAGAAGTAGCTTCATCTTTAACCTCATCCTCTATGACTGGAGGAGGACCATGAATATACCTCTAAAAAAGTTCAGAGTCTTCAGTTGTGTTCAACTCTTGAAGGGTAGCAACCCAACCATCTCTAAAATATTTTTTGCTTCACATATTCAATCTGAGCAGAAGCAGCAGAAATGACTTTGTTCCAGCTTTTGTCCCAACCGGCACTGAAGGAAGCCTTCACAACCGAATTTCTCTTAGCTCTGGCAGAGGATACAAGCTCTTCAGCAGCCTTTGCCCTACGCTCAGCTTCCTCTGCCCTGTGCTCAGCTTCCTCCTTCTCGCGCTCAGCTTCCTCTTTCTAGCGCTCAGCTTCCTTTGCCATGCACTCCGCTTCAAGGGCATCTGTATCAGACATTTAATGAGTAGTTTCAGCTGTCTTCAGTTTCTCTGCCCAAGTGCACTTCTCGATCTCCAAGCCCTGTTGAAATTCAAGCGTAGACTTCGTTAAACCAGACAAGGCTTCATCTACCTCATTTGAAGAAGAATAATCCTTGATTGCATCATCCTTCTCCAGCATATTATTGAAGTGTACCAAGAATGGTAAAAAATAAATATTAAAATGAGTAGATGAGAGATATAAAAGACAACCAAACTAAGAAAATATAAATTACTTATCGATGTAAGGTTTTGAGCAGACAATTCAGAAACCTTCATTCTAGGGAGCATGACATCCACCCCCTGTAGTCTGGAAGAGTACCAGACTTGATCAACCTCCTAGACAAACCAGGAGTAATATCTATGGGAAGAACAACATCAGAAGAGGATAAATCAACCAAGGACAGTTGATCGATCACTTGGTCGACTTATTTCTCTGTAAGACCTATCATAAGTCTCCTAAGCAACTTCAACCTCTTTGGGAGCTACACCCTTAGGAGCCAAGTCTTTGGGGGTTGGATCTTTAGGGACTGAACCCTTTGGGCTAGGGGCTTCATAACATCCCCTGTTTTATTCTTGGCTCCTTCAACAGATGATTGGGAGCCAGAAGCACTACCGCTGAAAAGGTCAGGAAACTTCCTCTTCTTCATAATTTCAGATAAAGGAGTATCAGAATCAACAATAACCTCTTGGTCAAGATCAATTACCAGAGCAGGAGAGGCAACAGGTCTAACAATAAAAGAAGAAATTGTGTTTTTATACTAGAGCAGATAGGAGGCAGACCTAACGTGCTATTCAACAACTACCATATAAAGACCCTAGATAAAATTCAACTCTTTCAAATTTACTTCACTCTCATTAGGGCATTTTATTTTTTGCTTAACTACAAATCAATTCAAAAAACAACAGTCAGTATGACATTTTATCAAACATAAACAGGAAAAATTTACTAAAATATAAAACAACCTATTCCATTGCCAAAAAGCGGATATCTAGGTCCTTGGTATTTAACACATCCAACTAAAGGGGCATGTTGCCAATTTTTTACAACAACCCCATGATCAAAATAATCCCTATTAGAATCAAGGAGATTAACTACCAAAGCTTTACTAACATCCCTATTTTTCAAATAAAAAGTGGTATCACTAGTTACCCATTTATAACAAAACATAATTTTTGAAATCCTTATATGGTTTCCATAAATTTGATTTAACCTATAAACTCCATTTACAACTCTCTATGTGTTAGGAGCCACTCTTGCAGGTACAATGTCAAAATATTGACAAAACTCCAAACACATGGGATTGGGAGGAAACGTGAAACCATATTTAGCAATAAAGATGAAGGAGAACCAATGACCCTCAGCAAGAGAGAAAAAATCAGAAGGAAAAGTGGGATGTTCTAATATAACCCAAGATGGAATATTAAAATCAGTTATGAACTTATCAAGTGACTCGATAGAGTAAACCATGATGAAGAAAATAAATAAGAAGAGAAGAAAAATTCTTACAAAGATTTAAGGTTTCAACAAGAACTAGAGACAGAAAAGAAAACGATCGCACAAAAGCAAAGAACACGACAACAGAATAAGAAGTAAGATATAAAAGATGATCGAAGTTTTTACTGCCCTTTTCATAAGACGCATCGAAAACTGGGCAAAGTAATGATTAAAGTGAATGACCTTTGGGTTTACGGCAGATGACAAAGGAAAATACGAAGACACCCCATAAAAGTTCTAAAAAATTTGAAATATTTACCAAATTGCCATTTGCGCTCAACAATCAACAATCAAATGGATAAATTTCACAAGTCTGGAAGGTCTGTAGCTAAACAAAATAGATCGAACCATTGGTGAAACATAATATTCCACATTTTCGCATCAACTCCAAGTTTGAAACATTGGGGGTTTCTATTGATACCAAAATTTACCATCCTACATGGACCAATTACAAGCCAACACATGTCATCCACTGTGGAATAAGTCCAAGTTAGTGTGATAGAAAAGTCCGACCAATAAGGAAACCCGGCCAACATGGTTACCCAACTAACTGGGAAGCCTAACCAATAGCCGAAAATCCAATCTGTACAGCCAACCAAGCGCCGGCAGTCTTACAGCCTGTATTGCTAATGGAGCGACAACATTCATATATTTAATTCTCATTATATATTGATGTAAATGCCTAAAAAATAAAGGCATCCCATCATTTCACATGACAGCGATCAAGACCCCTCTTGGGCTATAAATACATTGTATCACCCTCATTGCAGGGGACAGAAAAATAACTCAAGACCACCAATACAGAACAGTGGATGTAGGTTATTCTTTTGAGTTGAACCTCTTTAAAATTTCTTGTGTCTTGTTTGTTCTACGCATTTTTATCTGTGATCGATTAATTAGGCATAGTCTAATTTTTTGCATCAACACTCCCCTTGACTTTCGGGTTAATATAAATACGTTGTATCCCTTTCATCAAGGGGACGGTCGAACAGATTCTGGGATATTCTTATTTCTAAGAGTACCTATCTTTTTGTAACCTTTGAAATCAATAAAACAATAGTGGACGTAGGCTTTCTTATATAGCTGAACTACTTTAAAAACTCTCTCTCTTTATTTACCCTTGCAATTGTAAGGACATATTTTATAAGTCCGTTATCAATTTAATATGTCATATACCGTTACAACCATCAAAGAAGTTCAAGAGAAATCTACATCAAGACGGATACAAATTTATCAAGGTTCTTCATCAAAAAGACTCCGTGAAGTTTACTTTGGTAAGGTTATGTTTTAAATACCTTAACTTTTCACTTAGAGCTTTTGGGATATTTTTACAAAATATTTTCTAAGTGTTGGAGCGGACTTTTTTGTCAAAATTTGAGAATGAGTATTTTTTCTAAGTATTGGAGCGGACATTAAAACAATATTTTCTGACGTAACAGTCATTCAAATGACTTTGCTCTGTCGTTCGAAAGACACTGCATTGTCGCGCGATGTCGCTTGAATGACACACGTATCTCGTTCGCGCGATATTTATTTCTCGTTCGAACGAGCTCGACAACTAAGGCGGTGCATTTTTCAATAAATACTCATTAAATGGTTTCGTTTTTATTAAGAAGTCCCGGCGTTTTGAAAGACAGAAAACTGCAAAACTACAGAATCCTTTTGACTTCTTCTTTTAGGGTTTAATCCCTTTTTATTTTCAATTCACAAAAATCCCATATGCTTTGGTGAATTATTTTGGTGTTCAATAACACACTTTGCTTTTGTTCATTCTTTGTGGGGAGAACTCTACAACCGGAGAGCTGCGTGCTATTGTGGAGGGAGCCTCTACGGAGTTCTTGGGCTGCGGTCCTTGTGGTATAGCTGCACGTGAACCACTGCAGATTTCTAACCGTTGCTTTGAATGTTTGACGAAGACACCGTGCATTACACACTTGTGGGCGATTATCAGGTTGTATGTAAGTCAGTGGTCTTGTAAACTTTTCAAAGTTCTAGAAATAAAAAAGTTTTGCCCTTCGGGGATTTTTTCTAAAATTGTGTCGCATGCTTTATTTATTTATGGGTTGACACACGCACACACGTAGTTGCATGTTTAGGGGCTGAATTGATTTGGTTTAAAAAATAGACTCTAATTAAATAAATGTGCCAAAATAAAAATTTGTGAACCTAATCAATTATCACACAGTCGTCATATTTTACAGCAATTACATATCTTATCTGTGATTATAAAATTAGATGAAGTCTTATTTTTTACATCAACAACAGTGAAGCAATGAAACAGGGTATCCTATTTTGTATATAATTCCTTGCTTTAACACATAAGTGGTTACCTTGAACCTTAACTTCCTAGATTCTTTTGGATCAGTAGGTAGTATACCTTTGTCAATGTAATCTCTGATATGATCCATTCATGAAGGCCCTAAATCCATCGTAAAGACTGACCATAGCTTGTACATCTACACTTCCGTATGTAAGAATTTCCACAGGGATGGTTCTCCTCAGTTTTGTCCTAGTTGCTGAGGCCAGCCGAGCAAGTGCATCTGCTCAGGCATTCTCTATCCTTGAAATTCTCATAATTTTAACTACAGTAAACTCGAAGATGATTTCCATGGTTTGGACAGATACTTGATTATGAGATCCTCCTTGACTCCATATATTTGAAGCACTTGGTTAACAATGAGTTACGAATCACTATGTGATATAACCTTCTCGTCTCCTAACGATAAGGCTAACTCCAAACCTGTAATCAATGCTTCATACCTAGCTTCATTATTAGAGGTTTGGAACTGAAAATGAAGTGCATACTCTACATCAATATCATCTAGAGTGTTGATGATTAGGCCTGCTCCACTTCCCGTAGCATATGAGGATCCATCTGCGTACAACTTCCAAATTGGAGTGTCATTATTAAATCTTTTCTCAGTCAATATTCCTTATTGGAATATTTTCTTGCTCTGTTCATTGTACCTTTGAGCCATCTCTTGGACAGCTGACGTTCAGGTTGGTCGACGATCTTTTCGGTTTGCTTTGGAGCAAAGCTTTCTTCTTAGGAAATGTGCTCGGTAGGTAAACTTGGAGTGGTTATCGCCTTTAGATACGTGAATTCTGCAATATTAGGGTCAACTCCTGACATATCCTTATGGATCCAAGCAACACACATTCTTTCGCTCTCTAAGGAATGCAATTGATTCCTGTTTGAGGGAAGGTGTTAGGTTTGAGCAAATCTAGGTGGTTCTTTATGGATTTTTATCATCTAGTACAATGGTTTCTGTAGCCTCCATAACTTGCCCTTTGACTAAATCAGCTTCTTCTCGTGTGTTCAGAGTGTCAATTTGGTAAGTGGTGGTGCTCTTTTAAACTTCTTGCTGGTCAACAGAAGTATATTAGCACTCTCTGCCTTCTTTTTTATTGTCCTTTACCATGCCGACCCCATAGTGAGTGCGTAACTTCATGCACCGATGAACTGTGGATGCCACTGCTTCGAACTTCTTTAATCCGACTCTGCCGAGGATCATATTATAAGCCGAGGGAACATTTTTGTCCAAGACAAAGAAGAGAATATTTTTTGTTCTGCTTGCTGGACAAGTGCTGATAAAAAATTCTAGCTTAATAGTCCCCAAAGAATACACATTTTCTATAGAAAAGTCGATTAAAGGCCAATTTAAAGGTTCTAGTTTGCTATCTCTCAGTCCCAGGCTATGAAAGCAGTTGTAGAACATGACATCAGTCGAGCTACCATAATCTAAGAGAATTCTTGCTACCCTGGCGTGATGTACCCGATAGGTAATGACTAGGGGGTCATCATAAGGGTACATACCAGTTACAATAAGAAATTGAAATTGATTGGGTTAATTTAATGTCTTATTAGGTTCAATAAAAAGTTAATTATTTTAGTTCACTTTATATCCTCTCTCTCTCTCTCTCTCTCTCTCTCTTTATATATATATATATATATATATTAAGAAATAAAAACTTTCTTTCCATGAATATTAGACCCACCACAAAATTAAATCATGGCTAAGACCTAGTGTAAAAATAAACAATGACATTTTAACAAAATATCCCCTAAAATCTAAGAACCGTCAATGAATCAACAACAAAGATAGACTTTCACAGACTTATGATTTGCAATAAGACCGAGATAATTAAAAAATAAAATGACCCAATTACCAGAAGTGAAATAAAAAGTCGTGAAATCTCATCGACGAGAGTCGATGATGGTTAGGTTCGACCGGTACTGTTTGTCTTCGACCGTTGCCTGATATTTTTTTTATAGAGTGTCACCTGCTAGTTGCTCACATGTGTTGAGAGAGGTGTGATTGAAATATATATGCGAATAGTGGGATAGATCTCGTGATCAGAAAGAGGAAGAGGCTATAAATTGAATGATGAGAGAGATGAAAAGATTGAGATCCCATAAAAGTTGAAAGGTTGCAGGAAATAAAGATGTGGGGGAAAACTAAAGGGTCTTATTTAGGCATTGATGTAAATGAATAGAAAAGATGAAAGGATATATAAAATTGTAGGCAATTTAATTTGTTAATTAATAGCTTTAATTAAAAATATATACGTGGCGCTTTGAAAATTCGACAAATGTCTACATTGATTCTGCTGTTAATTTTAATTATATACCATAACTAGCATTTAGGCCACGCAATGCATGGCCAACATTTAATAAACTTTTATTGTGCTGTCAGATAATATATTTTTCGTAGTTAAATGAGAATGAATATAGTCATTTTGAAATAGTGAAATAATGTATGACATATTTTAATATGTGTTGTGGTACAATAAATTTGATTAATGAGTTTAGAATGTAAAATTCATTAAAAATAACAAAATTACATATCCAATATTTGAACAAATTATATGTTAACGGATGACAAACATTGTATTGAAAACAAAAACTTCCTGAAAATCTTAAATATCAGAAGTAGGTTATGAGATAATTAATTCTCTTTATTCAAAAAACAAAATAAACTAACACAACAACAACTACCGTAAAAGGTAAAGATTACTCAAAATCAAAGTTTCAAACACCAAAATCCTTGATAAAAATCAAAACATAGAGTCCAAATCTCTAATTTAAAAAACCTTTAAACCTAATCCTAAATTTTAGACAGGTCATAAAATATGCAAAATGTAGTATTAATATAATCACAAAAACTTATCTAATAATAATAATTACCAAGATAATGTGACACCCCGGCTAATTAAATACCGGGTAGCTACTCCTTTATTAAATTAATACAAAATGTCAAGTTGGTCCAGTTAATAGCATCACTATCGAAAACATTTTAATCATTACTAACCACCTAGTATTTAAAAAGTAAGATGTCAAATTTTAAATTAAACCTGATTAACATGCTATAAAAGAATTATGAAAGAATATCGTAACCATTTACCATAAAGAAGCAATAGAATAACCAACAAATAAAATAAGTCTGGAGGAAATACTCCTCACAACAATCCCACAACTGAAATAAATAGAACAGTGTATCCTCAATTAATTACATGCCAAAATCTGAATAACTGAAATATGAAATGTCTCTAAATAGAAATGGGCGACATGCCCTACAAATGATGAAACCGAATATGGAGTCAAGACTAGAAAAGGAGGCATCTACTATCAAGCCCTGTAACTTCCACAACAGCTACAGCTCGTCACCTGAATGGAAATCCTATGCATGGTGTACTCATGGCTGGGCACCTAAAAAGATTTTTACAAAAAAATAGATTTGAAAGCAAATGGGTCAGAGCCCGAAAGTGGAGAGTATTTTAAAAACAACAAGTGTTTTAATAACATTAAAACAATGAATGCAAAATACATGTTAGGACGTTCTCTCACATGAAATACTCGCCTCTCAACTAATTGTGCACTCCTAACGTACCGTACCCATACACGTGATATCCATATCTAACTAAAACGACATAAGTTCTAACCTTTCTACTCGATTCATAAATATAAATTCCCAACGTCATCACTTAAATAGATAGCTTTACTCAAACTCGGATTCGCAATTATTAGCATTACAATTCACAGCAAGTTATCCCTTTTTAGCTTTATCGAGGCGTTACTATAATTATTCTCGTAATGAAACGTAACAATTCCTTTTCATTTAACCGTATATTATTCACATCATAAATATACAATACAAGCACCCCGAGGCTAAGCTGCGGTGCACACATACTCTGCTATCCATCCCGGTACATCACGTACATAAGGATCACGCATTCTGAATCTCTCAGTAATCGTTCTCAGATAACAAAAAATCACAATCAATGGAGGCGAACACAGTCACATCACATGGGTCACGCACATACCTACGCTCCCATGATCAGCAGACTTATTAACTTCCCAATAAGTCCTTCTCTGACCTATGTTCTCGAGGTACCAATCTATATCCCCCCCGTAGGCACACAAAGATTAGATGGTCCTAAACGAACGCAAACCTCCCGTGATAGCAAGTATGGTAGGTATGTCATACACATAAGTCATATACTAAGCATTCACACATCTTAGATATCTCAATATTAATAAAGGTATATTCTACATCCTTATACCATTATTCCAATTTTATACATTTTTAAGTCTTCCGATAATATATAATGTAGACTGTCGACACATCTCACGTCATAATTTCTTGTACTTAAAACCTATCTCAAAGGGATTACTAAGTCTCCTATTATTCCCACATATAACATCATTATTCTTAAGATCCTTACTTCTGCCCCAAACCTCATTTCATCAAATTATTCGAATTTACTCTTTTAACCCTAATATTATCTCACTCATCGAATTTTATTAGATTTCATAATAATTCCTCAAATTGAATTCTAACTCAGGTCCAAATTTTATAACCATACCTACTGGTCTTCCTTAAGTCTAAGGATATTCATAAAATCTCCATTAATAATTTTCTAAGGGTTAACATCATTAAAACTTAACTAGGGAAATTAGTTCTCATTCTGGGAAGGTCGATCGATCGACCTTGAACATCGATCGATCGATGGTGGTCGATCGATCGACTGATGAATGTCGATCGATCGATTGCACCAGATAAGTTACGGACTGCTTCGTTTTGCAGTCCTCAAATCGTCCCAAAAATCCATTACAATACATGAAACTTCATTCTAACGTTACAATATCATCAAATAATCATCCTACAACATTGTTAACGTTCTAAAACTAATTAATCATCACCCAAAGGCCTTATTTAGATCAAAATATCATCAAGAACCCTAGTTTTCTATTTCTTTCAAAATCAACAATAATCCTCTTCTTAAATCCGTTTTTGAATTATCAAGGGCTATAGTATGAATTCATAATTCATCCAGAATATGTCTACATGCAAATCCTAACATGGTTTATAGTTTTAATCCTCAAATTTCATGGGTTTTTATAAATCTCCCAATACAATGCGATTATATAAATTTCTAAGCATGGAAGAAACATTCGCTTGAAATTAACGTAATTAAACCACTTGCCTCGAATTGTTCTCTGAATTTGATGTTGGATGTTGCTCTCTTTTCCTCTACAATTTCTCCCAAGGTTGAAGGTTGAAGATGATGGTTATGGTTCTTCTCTTTTGGGAAGCTCTCCTAACTTCTCCTATAACTCCCGTAGCCCTCTAATTAGTTAAGTGCTGGTAATGGGTTAGTGGGTTCCTAAATACCCTATTTTTAATTTCCAAAATTCGTTGGTTATAAATCCCAAAATTTCAAAATTACCAAAATACCCTTTTAAGTTGCCGGTATGACCCAAAAATTCCCCGGGACCCAAACTAAATCCCCGGCTAGTGTTTTCTGACTATTTCGACCCTTCCGGACTCGTTGGCGCACTCAAAATTACCATACGGTTGATAAAAATAAAATTCACCTTTTAATTTAAATAATTACATTCCCGACGCGACTGTCACGCGCGTCCCAACAAAATTTCTCAAATTGCCGTATTTCAGTATCGTGACAATTTTAATATTTTCAATATTCATATACTACCATATATGCACATTATGATCAAATACCAACTCACATCTCGTTAGTATTTTATCCGGATTAATTCTCAATTAATTCACATTTAATTTAATTAATCCCGTAAATAAATATCAATAAAAGTACGGGGTATTACAGATAAATGTAGGACAACTCTTACAACAATATTCTTTCTCAATACATAACAACAATACTTTTTTGAAACATAAGTCATACAGACTATAAATCTTAAAAAAAAGGAATTTTCGCAATACAGACTATAAACCAAGTTTTGAGAATTTTTGCAACCATGTTTCCATTTCATGTATGACTCACCATGAGACGTATGAATAATACATAGATTTCCATTAAACCGAGAGTTCGAAAACTGGATTGAACAAAATTTTTGAAAAAAAAATTATGCCGAACATAAGTCAAGATGAATATAAAAATACAAAAGATGCTAATTGGGAAAAAATAAAAGGTAGTAGATTACATACTTCTAAACATATTGAAATGAGAGCATGACTTTTGAGAGATATTTCATGGTATATATAGAACCATTTGATGAGATGAAATGGGTACTGAATCGATTGAAAATATAAAGTCATAATTATTTTGTTTTTGGCCTTTAGGATGGGGAGAGGAAGATGTAGAGTAATGGAAGGAGAGTGGAGCAAGAAATATGAATGGTTTTTGAAATTGAGATGAGAGAGAAGCGTTTTTTTTTTAAAGGTATTATATAGGACGTCTATTTCAATTGAGGTTTCATTAAATAAACTGTCACATGTCATCTTCTAATGATTTCGAAATTCTATTTTTTATATATTCATAGATTAAATTACACGACTTCTGAATTAATTTACATAATAATATCCCCTTTTATGTGATTTTCTAAAAAGACGAAATAAAAAATCATGCATGTTTTATGTTGGTTTATTCAAAATCTGTTCCAAATACTCTGCCCCTCAACTCCAAAAGTTGCATTCTATCAGGTATTAGATTTTCGTACTCTCTCTCTCTCTCTCTCTCTCTCTCTCTCTCTCTCTCTCTATATATATATATATATATATATATATATATATATACACACACACACACACACACGGACGCCTAGGTCTGGATCTGAAAATTAAATCTTATATCGTTTGTTCCTTTTAGCAAAAAAATCTTTTGTATGCTTATCGATCAATGGTTTCAACTAAGTGTAAATCTCCTATGATATATGATTCTTTAATAATGGTCCATGAATAAAAGTCCCTACATTCGATCTTCTGGATTTGATTGCAACCTTTTATTCTACTTTTATGCTTGAGAATTTTGAACACGTGTTTTAACTTGACAGACTAAAAGAAAAATTACAACATTTTTATGGGTTTAATAATTTGTTCAATAATTATGTTGAAGGATAAATTTTGTTTACTTGGAACTTATTGGGAATTGGCTATAACTGTGTTTGAGATAGGGAATTGATATTTTTACGTTAAAATATTGGTGAATGTTTGATGTTGTCGTATCGTATACTTGGTGATTATTTTGATGGTAATGGTGTCATATGGAATTGGGTTTAGTTGGAAAATAATTAATTAAATTTCAGGGGCATAAGAAAAATAGTGCTTCGAACATTTTTTAATACACGTTTAGTTTAAGCGTTTTTATTTTGTTCCAATAAGTCCCTCACCACATAAAAATACTCAAAAAAAGGAGCTCCGGTGAGGGTTGCTGGGGCAGCCGGGGGGGTGGGGCGCGGACCTTTAAAAGTAAGAGAATATTGGATAAATGGGTGTTCGAGGGAATTTTTGGAACAAAATAAAAGGTTTGGACTAAATGTGTAATAAAAATGTTTGAGGGATTTTTTGGTAATTGATCCTTAATTTTAGGTCTTGGGTTTGGTTGTATCCTATAGACAGAGCCACACAGGTATTCCGAGGTTAACCAAAGATTCTGATCAATTTGCATTATATGATTCACAATCACAGTGAATCCACGATTGGAATGACACACACACGCATGTGAATCCACGATTGGAATGGCACACACACACATGTGAATCCACGATTGGAATGATAGTTGTGATAGGAGGCCAGGGGATTTAAGAAAACAACATTTGAATAATTTGAACAGTTGAATTTTTAATCTTATTCTCATTTAATCCACGATTGGAATGACAGTTGGGATAGGAGGTCACATTGATTAATTTGCACCGGCCAATAAAACCCAATGCATGATTGATTATATCATGCTTGATCATGCTAATATGATAGAAGTGGAAACAAGAATCAGATATGATATAATCAATCACAAGGATCTTGTTTCCACTTCTATCATAGTATCATAGTAGCAATACAAAATCAAAATATAATTCATATGAAGTTATATCGTAAAACAATCAAACTTTTACAGAATATTCTTCTCCATCTTGGATGGATGCAAAATTATTTACAAAAGAAGAACAGAGATAAACCAAAGACATAACTCAATACACAAGTATGTGTATGGATACGTATATATAATTCAAACGTGGTTCAAAATTTTTAAAGGCGATCCATGAAATTGTAAATATATGCATTTTAAATGTACTAATAGAAAAATGTTCGTTTCTCTCAATTTTCTCAACAAACAAACAGTGAATGGTTGAATAACGATCCATCTGTTCTCTCGACAACATGTTCGTTTGTTCTCTTTTTTCACTTTATGCTTTAGTTTTGTTGCTCTTAACAATCAGTATGGATTTGTGTTGAAAGTTAGAAAAAATACTATCAGGTTGATCAGTGAATACCCATTCACCCCCATTCAGGTTGATAGCAATCTGCATTTCATTGCTTTAATGAATATAATGGTTGTAGAATCTAATTTGATGTGGGTAGCTAGTCTGTCTATTTAATTTAAATTTTATTCCTAAGTCAATTTCAAAACAAGATGAAGTATTGATAATCTGCAAAATTCAAAATTTTGTAGAAATTGGTAATGGATACGAGATTTATTCTGATGTGGAAGGGGAATTGGGGGATTATCCTATTGTATAGATTTGTTTTTTGTGTTGATTCAATAGTTGTTTAGTCCAGACATTTTTTTGTAAATTTTAAATTTCTGGAATTATAGTTTGGTTGTGCTCTATCTCAATAAACTCATAGCGTAGTTGTTGAGTTTACAGGATTTGCATATGCGATAGTTGTTCTTGTCACCTCGTTTTTGTCTAGGATCCATGAGGGGTTTGCGAGTATATTGCAACAGTTTTGATCATGAACATGGTAACCATACCAATATATGCATACATAGTACAGAATACGTCATACTTATAGCAAGATGCTATGTTATAGCGCATGTAGTTATCGTTGTAGGTCTAAATAATTAGAGGGAAAGTTCTTTAATGGAACTATATGATTGATTTCAAACTACTGTTATGCATGTTGTGCATTTAGGCTGATAAAATAGAACTATAGACCAAAAATTTCAAAGAAGTGTACTTGGGTAAAAAATTTCAATATTATTTTTTCTCTAATATCTAATGTTTCTATTTGGGAGTATTTCTGGTCACTTTTTAATTTCTCGCATTTTAGTAGGGAAATTTTTTAGCCCACATAGCCCACTGAAGTTGGATTACCCTCTCATTTATATGTTGTGGAGCCCATTTCATTTGAATTTTTGTGCCTTTACTGAAGTCCCATCTTAATATATCCATATGTGAAGTTTAGGGTTTAGGAATTGACAGAAATATGAGACTTTACATGTTAATTCAGCATTTTGATGGTTTTCGGAAAATACAAAACTTTTACAAAGTGAGCACTCATACCAATCAAACGATAAAATGATAAAACGATAAATAGTTCACTATGAAATTATTTCTTCATTAGTTTTATTTTGAATGTGAAATATTTCGGTGAATTATTATTATGAATTATATGTTTGTGGTACAATTCAATATGATAGCTTTATTTATGCATATGATGCTTTGGACTCGAAATTAGATATGATGAATTATATGATAGCGTTGGCAATGGATCTATACTATTAGTCTGTTGTGAGTTTTTAGATTTAAATGAGTTTGATTTAATACTTTTTTGTTGTGGTTTGTCTTGCTACATTGTGATTGAAATGAGACCTTTTTAGGGTTTTAGTGCATTTTATTTTATTTTTATTTTTATTATTTTCTTTTCTTTTATTATGTCATTGTATTTCTTTTTGTTTAGTATTTAGAGGTAAGGAGTAGTAAAACAATTAAGGGGTTTTTTGTAATTAGGACATTAGCTTAGAGCCTTAGCTACTCCTCCCCTTTAAATACCCCTTGCATTCTTCATTTGAGGACACTCTCCATTTTGAAATATAAGAAATCTCTTGATTCTCCCTCTAAAAGTTAGGGTTTTGTTTATTTTCTTGGCCATTGACGTGTAGTTTACATCAAATTGGTATCAGAGCGAGGTGTCGCTCCAACATTGGTGTAGTGGTGTATCGGTGTGTTTTTATCAAAATTGTACACTACTTTCGATGGCTCCAAGAAAATAAAAATAATAAAAAGAAATTCAAGAGGTAAGAGAGGGCGTTTAAGAGTTGATGCAAGAGATGAGGCAACAACATCAATAAATAACCCAAAAGTTTGATCTCCTTATCCAACTCATCTCCTCTAAAATTCAAAACCCTAATCCTAGCCCCTACCCTACCCTCCAAACTTTCTACCCCAGCCACCTACTGCCGGCCCCCTCTAAAGCCCCTGCCCCACCCCCCTATCAGGCCCCGCCCATATCCCACCCCTTTTCCACCACTCCGCTGCCCTAACCCATGCCCCTACCCTTGCCAACCATGTTTCTCCAACCCTCGACCCAAAAAAACTCCACCCGCTGCCCAAAAAATCCCAGCTGACCTCCCAGGCTTCCCCTTTGCTGTCGCCACTCTAAACCCTAGCCTACCCGAACCCAAAATCCGACCGTCCTATAGGCCAAAACCAACCCTAAGTGGCCACTCCCCCAAACCCCGAAACCCCCCGAAACCCTAGGAATTTGCCCTATTTTTGCTCAAAAACCATTTAGGTTGTTCCATCACAACCCAAACCCATCTAGATGCTCCAAAACATTGGTTTTTGACCCAGAAAGAAGTTTCTAGGGCTGGTTCGGGTGAAGAAGAGAAGAAAAAGAAGAAGAAAATTTGTGGGATATGCTTAACTCAACAAAGCCTTTTCCTAATTATTTGGGGTCGGCTACATGAATCCTATTTTTCCATTCCATTCTATCCAGTGCAATATCTTCGGTTAAACCACATGACATCATGTCCTTTTTTATAATATCCCACCAAGTCAATTTAGGCCTACCCCTACCCCTACCCCTACCCCATGTGTTACCATCAATACTAATTAAATCACTCTTCCTTACAGGAGCATCCATTGGTCTACGCTTGACGTGTCCAAACCATCTAAGTCGATTTTCTCTCAATTTATCTTCTATAGGAGCTACTTTTACCGTTTCACGAATTTGTGCATTTTTAATTTTATCCTTTCGAGTTTTACCACAAATCCATCTTAGCATTCGCATCCCCGCCACACGCATTTTCTGCACATTTTGTTTCTTGGCTGCCCAACACTCTGTCCCATATAACATGGCGGGTCTAATGTCCGTCCTATAAAATTTTCCTTTTAACTTCAAAGGTGCTTATCACACAAAACACCAGTAGCACTTCTCCACTTAACCCACCCTGCTCTAATCCTATGAGTAACATCATCACTAAGATCTCCATCTTTTTGGATAATCGATCCTAAATAACGAACATGATCATTTCTAGGTATCTCTTGATTGACCCTCCAATTTCACCACATCTCCATTTGTCCTCCTATTACTACTAAAATTGCACCCCACATATTCCGTTTTAGTTCTGCTTATTTTAAATCCTCTTGTTTCTAAAGTTTTTCACCACAATTCCAACCTAGCGTTAATCCCCGTCTTAGCCTCATCTACTAAAACAATATCATCTGCAAATAGCATACACTATGGCACCCCATCTTGTATTTGTCCAGTTAACTCATCCATAACAAGAGAAGAGATAAGGACTTAATGCTGATCCTTGGTGTAGACCTACTGTAATTGAAAATTAACTACTTTCTCCGGCTGATGTTCTTACTGTAGTTATCGCACCATCATACATATCCTTGATCACATCAATATATCTGCGAGTCACTTCTCTTTTATGTAGAACCCACCATATTATATCTCTGGGTATCCTATCATACGCCTTCTCCAAATCTATAAAAAATCATATGAATATCCTTCTTTTTCTCCCTATACCTCTCCATTAATCTCCTCAATAAATAGATTGCTTACATTGTTGACCTCCCAGGCATAAACCCAAATTGATTCTCAGATACTGTTGTTTTCAATCTCAATCTATATTCAATCACCCTCTCCCAAAGTTTCATTGTATGACTCATTAACTTAATACCGCGATAATTTGAACAACTTTGTATGTCCCCTTTATTTTTATAAATAGGAACTAAAATACTTTTTCTCCATTCATCGGGCATCCTATTAGTCATTAAAATTCTATAAATTTTGGCCCCTACAATTATTTTTTGGCACAATTTTTGGAATTTCCTCATGAGTCCCCAATTTTTTGAACGCTTGAGGACGAGTTTGGTCTTAAGAGGCGAGAGTGATGGAAATGGGCCTTTTTTAGAGTTTTAGTGCATTTTATTTTATTTTTGTTATTTTCTTTTATTTTATTTTGTCATTGTATTTCTTTTTTGTTTAGTATTTAGAGGTAAGGAGTAGTAAAGGCAATTAAGGGCATTTTTGTAATTAGGACATTAGCTTAGAGCCTAAGCTACTCTTCCCCTTTAAATACCACTTCTATTCCTCATTTGAGGACACTCTCCATTTTGAAATACAAGAAATCTCTTGATTCTCTCTCTAGAAGTTAGAGTTTAGTTTATTTTCTTGGCCATTGACGTGTAGTTTATGTCACATTGTGTTATGGTTAATTCTCAAGTTGCAAGTTCGTGTGTGTTTAATATATTAATTTCTCGTGACTTTCTTTATGTACAATGAAGGCATCCGCTTTTCATCACCGCTTGTTGTTGGCGTTGATTACCTCATCTTCTCGCCATTGCCTTTAGTTCGTGAGGTAACCTACACCCCACTCTCTGTTAACTATTTCACTCGTAATGTGTACTAAAAATTTGTCGCATACAAGGTATAGTTTTGGTAATTTGCTGAAAATGATACATTAATGATGAAGTAGGATAATAAGAAAAACACCGTTTATGAAAACTCACTTATCTCTCTCTTACATCTATTTTCTTGTTGTTTTCTCCTATCTTTGGCTTCGTCTTATTTTTTTCTATTTTGTTGCAACAAGAAAACTCACCTAGTATAGTTCACAATCTAAATGCATACGTACACAAACAGATAGGATAAAGCTAACCTTTTCTTACGCAACCCTGGTTGCTCTATACTTTCTATAGGATGGAGAGATATTGGATGACCAAAGACTTATTGCCCAAAGACTTATTGTCCAAAGAATATAGAACAAGGGTTTAACATTTTTTGAATTTTGCGGAAGCTAGTTCGAAGGATCTAAATTGAATTCGAGGTCCCTGCATTAAGTGTCAGAAAATTTATAAATTGATTCTAGAAGATGTAAAAATCCATCTCAATAAATGCGGTATTTCCCAAAACTATACAATCTGGAATTGGCGCGGGGAAGATGATATTAGTGAACTGACACCAAATGACAATACAAACGAGCCTATAAATGAAGAGTATGATTCCTAAACCTTAAATGATGTCTCAGATATAATAGAGATGGTTCAAGCGGTAAAGGAAGACGTCATAGGTTACTCTGAAGGATTCCAAAAGTTGCTTCAAGATGCAAAGAAACCTTTGCACAAAAGTTTTACAAAGTATACCAAGTTATCGGCAATAGTGAAGCTTTTCAATATCAAAGCCAAGAGTGGATGGAGTGATAAAAGATTTTCAGATGTGTTAGCATTATTCTCTGAAATGCTCCGGATGATAATGAACTGTCTGTGTCAACCATTAAGACTAAGCCCAGCTTGTCTATATTTGGAATGGAGTATAAGAAAATACATGCATGCCCCAATGATTGCATATTCTATAGAAATGAGTATGAAAATTCAATTGCATGTCCTACATGTGGGATGTTCAGATACAAGGTAAAGACAAATATGTCTGCATAAATAAATAATGAACAAAAAAATGGTGCAACCGCAAAAAAGTTGTGGTACTTTCCACCTATTCCAAGATTTAGAAGGTGGTTTCAATCTGCCGCACAACAAAGGATTTGACATGGCATGCAAATAAAGAGAAGTCGACGGTCTGTTGTGTCACCCAACAGACTCGCCAACATGGAAACTAGTCGATCACAAGTGGCCTGAGTTTGCAGTAGAACCAAGAAACCTATGACTAGAACTTTCGGCCGATGGAATGAATACATATAGTAACATTAGCAGTAGGTACAACTATTTGCCTATCACGTTGACCACATATAATCTAGAGTTGGGATTATACATGAAGAGAAAGTTTATGATGCTCACAATGTTGATATCGGGTCCAAATAATGACATTGATGTTTATTTAGCACCTTTGATTGAGGATTTGAAAACATTATAGGAGAAGGGAGTTATGACTTATGATGCCTACCAACAAGAATCATTCACGTTAAAGGTCGTGTTATTGTGGACAACTAATGATTTTCCTCTATATGGCTATCTATTTGGTTCTATTGTCAAAGGATATTTTTCTCGTCCAATATGCAATGAAAATACATATTCTGATAGGTTGAAACATTGCAACAAGCGCATTTATATAGGGCATAGAAGATATATTTCATAGAATCATCCATTTCAAAACCAAAAGAAGGCTTTTAATGGTGAGCAAGAGTTTGGCTCTCATCCTGAACCTTTAAATGGTGAGCATATATTATTTAAATTTGGGGGGATGAAGGTTATACGGGGAAAGAAAAGGAAGAGTTTGACAAAGTCAACATCAAAGAAATGGAAGACTCTGATCAGCATTAAAGACGAGGAAGAAAGAAAGTGAACACAATGTTGATTTTACAAGATGTTGGAAGAAAAAGTCAATTTGGTCGAGCTTGATTATTTAGAACACTTGCCTGTTCGACACAACTTGAATTTCATGGACATTCAAAAAAATGTTTATGATAGCATCATTGGGACCCTACTTCACATTCCAGGGAAAACAAATGGAGTTAACTATCGAAAATATCTTGTAGGTATGGGCTTAATGAATGAATTGGCACTGCAAGCTAAAGAAAAAGGGACTTACCTACCACTAGCATGTTATACTTTAACTAGGACAGAGAAGAGAATGACGTGTGAAACTTTGCATGAGCTTAAGGGACCGGATGGATACTCATTGAAATTTTGAAATCGTGTGTCAATGGAAGATTTAAAACGATATGGGATCAAGATTGTCATGTCTTAGTGAAACTGATGTACATTGTCATTTTCTTTCATTTTTAGTGTTTAATTAGTTTCCACATATGTTTGGAGCTAATTAGTCAATTTTAGTTATTAGTTTCCCTTTTTAGTCTTTTTGGATCTTAGCTTGGTTGACAAGCTAATCTCTCCTATAAATAGGCCCTTGGCCTTCATTTGTAATCAGACTTGGATATTGATAAAAGAATATATATATAGAGAAACTCTTTTTAGTTTAGTTTTATTTCGTAACGCTTTCGCATTCTTGATTCACATCAATTGGTATCACAGCTGCATTTGTTCTTGGTGTTGAGTTGCGTTTGTTCTTGGTGTTCGTCGTGGTGCGTGAAGTGGGTATCGAGTTAAGATTTCAACTCGGGCAACCTTTCAATTAGGTGGATGGATAATTGTCCAAATGGGAATCGGGTGGATAGAAACCCTAAATTTCATCACCGCTAAAAGGAGGGATACCAACCCTTTTAGCCTCCTCCACCCCCACCCTTCACCATCACCTTCCTCCACCTCCATCTCCTACCGCCACACAACCGTCACACCCTGCCTAATTCTGGCGTCGGCCGCCACCAAAATTAAGCCGGGCGTGAGTAAATAAAATACCATTCTTAGCATGAGACAGATATGAGACAATAAAATAATCCACCAGATAAATGATAATCAATCCCACAAGATAAGCCATTTAACTAAGCGATAAAAGATTCATCTCCATGCTGAACTCAAAATAAATCCAATCTCTATTATATGGAACGGAATATTCTCCAACTGATTCCAATGAAATAACTGTATAAAACCCATACAACTTTGGAACCGAATGGCCCAATCACAACCATAAACGGTGTCTCAAAAAAAATACGAAGGAATGGAAAACTAAACTAAATTAAGACACATAAGGTAGAGTAACTCCAACTGCACCACTAAGAAAATCTCCAAATAATTCTATGCAGCTTCTCCAAATACTATTTCCGGAAAAGTTAGTCAACGCACGAGGTCAGCGCCACGAGCATGAATACACACTACTCCCCCTCAAATAGGATCCTTAAATCCGGACAGTAGCATTACACGCAATAAATATCACAATAGAATATTTTAAATTAAACGAGATAATTAAGCGCGATAATTATAAATCACTAACTACCCACATAAATCCCCATTTATAAAGGCACACCAATATGATTTTAAATTCCCAAATCCCACGAAGTTAATCTTCTATTAATTAACCCGAACCGCCAAAATTTATCAATTATTTATGTTGTTACTTCAATAATTATTAGGTATGGCGGTCCTCTCGCCGCGAGTGGTAATTCACTAAAATTCATTATAGCGGTCCTCCCGCCACGGGTGATAATTCGCCAAAAATGTCACACTTCCCCTTGTCAATAACCAGCCGAATCCGTTTAAACTGTCGATCCCACGCAATATGACAAAGTTCCAACTCACGACACGACATAAATCGCCCAAGTTGACCCGTTTAAACTGTCGGTTACTGACACATTATGTCGCTACCAATTTTAATACCCGTTTTTATCTTAGGCATTAATTCTCAATTTCTCATTTTCATAATATAAATTACCCCACCCTTATTATCGATGTGAGATCCTTAAAATACCCCTTAGTCCCATACCTAAGGGTCCCCAAGTTATCAATACGTCCTACTATAACACCCCGCGCGCTCGGGGAGAGCGAATGGAGCGCTACTAGGATAAAACTAACTAAATCCACAAATAACAAGGTATAGAGCATCTAAAGAAAATCCCACAATAATATAAAAGAATCCACTAATCTCAATACTCCAAATTACATACAACAAAGTCTCTCGAAATAATACAACTATCTATCTCGAAATAAAACTCCAATGCTCTATACAAAAATAAATACAATTCTATCTCGAAATAAAACTCCAATACTCTATACAAAAATAAATACAATTCTTCTTATGTACTCTCGAATATTCTTTCCAAAATTATCTACGCTAAAATCAATCTCCATAGCGCCCCAAAATCCGCGCTAACCTGCCACTAAAAGAAAATATGGGGAAGTACACAATACGACAGGAAAAATGCTCAACAAATATATTAGCGGTGACAACACGAGTACGAATATTCAAATCAAAAGCGAATCTCAATAGCATTTTTATCAGTATAATTTCTCAACAACACATTAACCGGGTCACCAGGCCTCACCACCATACGGCGCCTATGCATTCTTAAGCATATCCGGAAAAAGGAATATTGTCGGATGTCCAGCCTCCGTGCCATATTAAAATCTCATGACAACATTCCCAACACAATAATAATACCACATGAATCAAAATTAGATTCCAACAATAATTTCCAGATTTCAAATGAATTTAGCAATTCAAATATGAGTTCAATAATCACATGAAATCAAAGGGAATAACACTCGCGAGATTTAGGAGCATATTGTGTAAAACCCCATGCCTTAAACCACCAAAAGAATACCAACATAAATCTGCTAAGAAAAGTCAGATTACACCATCAAAATCATCTCTCAAATATCATCAAATCATCTCCAAGAGTCAACACCAAAACAGCCCAAGAACACCTCCAAAAACTAGGGTTGAATGCATAAATATAAAGGGGCTTTGTGTATATAAAAAGAGAGGAAATAAAAATATGTTTGTTGCATATTTTTGTTCCAAAAGTCTGTTCTAAAATGGTCACCCACGACCCCTTTAAATAAGGCAAAAAAGATAAGAAGTTAAATCCAACTCAAACTCTTAAAACTGCTTGCAGCGCACGAAAACAGTTGGGGTCGATCGATCGATCGCCCAGAAAAACTGACAGTTCCGTTAAAAAATTATAAGGGACAAATATTTAAAAATTCATTAAAAATCCGTTTTAACTCCGATTTCGAAACCGTTTGAAATTCTTGCCATTAAAAATAAAATCCAACATTTTTGATCAAGAAAAATAATTTTATCAAAAACTTTATTTTTCCTCTATTTTTTGAAAATACACCAAAAATTAAGCGGTTTGTTACACCTGCTTTATGTATAGGATGAATTTTTAACAGAAACCTCAACCTAGTCTCATGCCTAGGCTAGCGTAACGACGGTAAAATACCAAAATCAGCCCACCCCCCGACATCACAAAGCCCTAATAATCTACCCTACCCTTACTAGTCCCATATCTAGAAGGCATCCTAAAAAGTATTGGGAGAGCAAACGTATCCAACAATCCGTCGTCATCATGGCAATATAATAATACCAACAATTCACACAAACAAGCAATATAATCATCGAGCCAAACTACGCATGATAGTCCAATTAAATCTTATTTTAATTATCACCACGTCATAAACACCCAGTTAATGCCATTCAATTATTTTAAATACAATACATCGAGATTTCACCATTTAGAACATCAAAATTCCAATTTCATTATCTCACATAAACTACGTGAGTTATACGCCCCCAAATCCAATATTTCAAAAACTAGGGTTTTCTACATGCCACCTATACCAATAAAACCCCAAATCCACTCATAAATCCTACGTACCCAAGGGTTATGAATATTAGTCATATTAAAGGATTTTATAAAAACAGCCCCAAGTTTTATGTGTCCACTTTCTCTAATTAGATTGCTAATTGATTTTAAGAAAACATTGAATTAAGGTTTAGGCAACACTTAAAACGCATAATACTAAAGGAAAAGAATAGAGTATTCATGCCTGTGATTATCTTGAATCAAAATCTGAATAGAAGGTTGAACTACTCTTGAGAAAACACCCATAGACTCTTCAAAACTTGTGAAAAGTAGGGGCTAGGCGTTTAAGATTAGAGCAATATGTTTTGGAAAAGCTTTTTGGAGAAAGTTTGAGAGGAAAGTGATTTTCAAAGTCCCAGCCCCGTTTCTGTTTAGTATATAAAGGGTTTAAGAGTTAAAACAAGATTAGGAGTCTCCCATCCAATCACCGCCTCTATCGTTCGAACGAGCACGCCTGTCGTTCGAACGAGACCCAAAATTCCCAAAATCAAATCTTTTAAAATCCGACTTAATTATCTAATAAAAATATTTTAGCTGAATCAAATACGTAGCTGCCAGTTAAAAGTTTAAATAAAACCTTATAACCTTTTTATAAAAGACCCGAGTTAATTCTCGATTGAAAATTTATTCGTAAAACCAAGTTAAAATCTTAACGGTTATTAAATTCAAAATTTTATTTTCCTCCAAATCAATTAAAGTCAATTAATTAACACACGGGGTGTTACAACCACCACCATCATCTCTTCCCCCACTCAAAACCCTCGCCGCCCCCGCCCCCTACTGCCCCGCCCAAAGAACCCTAACCCTAGTTGTCCAAACCCCACCCCACTGCCCTCCTCTGCCGACAAGCCCTAACCCTTCCCCAGTTTACCCCTAATCTGCCCCACCCTTATTTTTACTCTATTTTCCCCTTTTCCCCACTCATTAATGCCCAACTGCAATCAAACTCAACAAAAAAATGAGCTTTCCTACTCCAATCCGACCCCCCACTCTTTATTTGACCTCAAATCCGGTCAAAATTGCTCTTGTGGTTTATTTGTGACACAACTCCAGACCTCCATGAAAAATGCGTCTCATTTGGGATCCATTTCCGACTATTTGCCATTTTGGGTCCGGCTTTTCGGAATGTTGCCGTCTTCAGTCCGTTGTTTTTCCATCGTACTCGCAAATGTGCGGTTACCGGAATTACTGTCCGGTCAGATTCAAGGGTCCACCACACCAAGTAGCAACCATGTACTTGTGGTGTCGAGAAGGCGGATATGGTCGTCGATTTTTGGTTGCTCGGATTTCGTAGACGGACATCGTCGGGATTTGGGTTTATCAAGCCCATTATTGATAAGGGTCATACACATGAGACTAATTCCAGTGGGCAGCCCGCTTTTGGTTGATTTTGATTGGGGTCCAAAGCTTCTCTTGGTTCATACGCTCGAGGACGAGCTTATTCGAAGACGGGGAGAATGATGTATATTGGTGACACGTGGTGTTCCCGGGAGAAGACTATCTTTTTTCCTATTTTTAGTTTAAGATATTATTGTCATTTTCTTTCATTTTTAGTGTTTAATTAGTTTCCACATATGTTTGGGGCTAATTAGTCAATTTTAGTTATTAGTTGCCCTTTTTAGTCTTTTTGGATCTTAGCTTGGTTGGCAAGCTAATCTCTCCTATAAATAGGCCCTTGGCCTTCATTTGTAATCAGACTTGGATATTGATAAAATAATATAGAGAGAAAGAAACTCTTTTTAGTTTAGTTTTATTTGGTGTGTAGTGTAATAGTAACGCTTCCGCATTCTTGATTCACATCATAAACAACTTCTTATTATTGCAATACGAGGTGTGTTGCCAAAGCATGTGCGATATGTTATTATTAGAATATGCTTTTTTTTCAATGCTCTTTGTGCCAAGGTTGTGGATGTGCAAAACCTATAAGAAATCCATAGAGATCTTATGGTTACATTGTGTTTATTGGAAAATATTTTCCACCTCCACTTTTTGACATAATGGTACATTTAATGGTGCATCTTGTCAGAGAAGTTGAACTCTATGGTCCAGTATTCTTTAGATGGATGTGCTCACCCAAAAGGTTAGTGTGTTTTAATAATATTTTTTTCCATGGGTAAAGTTTGAGCAAGTATGTATTATGATTATATAGCTTTATCACTATATATATCTCAGGTATATGAGAGTGTTGAAGGGGTATGTGAGAAATAAGAATCGACCAGAAGGTTGTAGTGCACAATTTTATGTCGTAGTAGAGGCAATATAGTTTTGTTATGAGTTCTTATCTTATCTGGACTAGATGTAGTCGGAGTTCCTTATGCGAGAAATGATGACAAACCTTTTGGAGGAGCCAATGTTGTTGAAGTCATTTCTCATTGGATCAAGCACATCTTTATGTGTTGCGTAACACAAATGATGTTAAACCTTACATAGATTAAAAACATTTTAGTTTCTTCTTAGTTTGAATCTATTGTCCCCTATTATATTATCTTTTAGGATTAATGGCATGTATATATACTTTGATAGGGGGCATGAGGCGTACTTGAAAAAAGTGCACCTTTGTAGAGGGGTTACGTACAAGGGTATGATTATAATGATCTATTTATGTTAATATTTTCCTTAATAAGAATGACTAAACTTTAAAAAATAACAGGTTGAAACAGAGAAACAAGTCCCAAATAACGTCTTAGATACATTAAAATGGTTAGTTATTGGTCCTCGTCCAGATGTTATAAAATACCAGGGACATATCATTGACGGTTTTCGTTATCAAGCGAAGGAATGTGATGACGTGCCAGTTAGTCAGAATAATGGAGTGAGCATAGTGGCAAAAGATGTTGCAGGTTGTTAGCGCAAAGAATAAAAACCGGTTATTACAAATATGGTTTCTATAGCGTGAGTAAAGAGATATGGATGCTTAATTATATATATTTAAGATTCCGATATTCAGATGTAATTGGGTTGACATAAAAAATAGCATTAAGGTGGAAGAACTTGGTTTCACATCGGTTGATCTCGGTCGAATTTTCCATAAGTCTGACTCTTTCATCTTGGCATCTCAAGCGAAGCAAGTCTTTTATGTACCTAACCAGTTGGATCCTAAATGGTCAATTGTTCTATCAACTCCTCAATGAAACTATTACGATGAAGACAATGATGATGGGCTCAACGGAGATGAAATTTGCACCAACATACTCCCAAACGTTGAATCATTTGATGAATCTTCAAAAACATATTCACATGAATATTGTGATGGGACTTGGATTGGTCATAACTCAAAATCTTAACTGCGTATTTTTATTTTTGGGTTTTAAAGAGAAATAATTCATTATATTCACAACAATTTTACGTATTTCTCCTAAAGTAATGTTGGACATGGATTTTTATTGAGATTATTTCTTTATATGAGCATTTTATGTGCTTGATTTTTTTTAGTTATTTAGTGAACAGTGACTGAATTTATTTATTTATGCATTTTAGCGAACACTGCATGAACCGATTTGATTTCTGTAAGTTTTCGTTCCACTCAATTTTTGTTCCACACTCTTCGAATGCTCTTGTACAATATGTTACTATACATTTCTTCTTTGGTACAGTTACGCAGAGAGAGAATAACAGAAATTATAAGGGCATTGTAATAAGGTCAGTATTCATTGGTGCAGTTCTTTAGTACATTTATTCTTTGATTCCAATATCTCATTATGCCTATCTATTGATAATGTTGTCTGTGTTGTGTGAATGGTTGTTTCTCTCTCAATATTTTAAATAAATTAGAAACAATTTCATTCCATTGGAAGATAGACTAGTTTGGTAAGAAGTTGTGGTGAAGGACAAAATATACACCACCAAATTGTTTGGGGAGCATTTTATTTGTTTTCTCAACATTTTCTTTAATTTTATCTACTAACAGATTTTAGTCTCATAGTCGCATCAAGATGCATAGGACCTAATGGCTTAGCTATAGGATTTACAGTATTAGGCTCGATAACGAGTTCAACTTATTTGACTTATTAATTTTCAAGTGTTTCCTCTAATCGTTAAAAAGTTTCGGTTCATCTTTAATGCCTTACCCTCACAATTGCAGCTAGTTTATCCATAATCTAGCATAGATAAAAGCAAGTATTTGTTTTTAAAAAACAGGGCTTTATGTGTTTGCAAGCAGACTGGAACGTGTTTTCTCTACGTTTGCAAGCAGGGTGGCACGTGCTATAGATAGCCATCTAGTATATAAAATGATTATCCTCTGTGTTCTCAAGCAGGGTGGCATGTGTTTCCTACTTCTTTAAATCATATTCATTTTCATTAAATGCGAGGTATGTTCCCCATATTGCCAAAAATAGAAAAACATGGTGTCCTTGGGGCATGACAGTTGTCACTCACCTGAACTTTTGCTTATTAAATGTAAGAAATAAATGGAAGATTGACTTGCGTCTGAATGCTGAATTTGAATTCAATCAACATTATGTTAAAATAACTTACCTTTGGAGGCTAAATTTTTATCGCAATCAACGTATAAAAGTGTCTTACTGATAGCCTATGAAAATACTAGTTTGTTATGAGTTCTGAGGTGCTAAAACTTTGTTGGATCAATATTATATGTTGTTTTTGGAAGTATATGACTCTTTCAATAAGTTCAATTGCATTGTTTCTTTTTTAGTTTAGTCCGTTTTTTTTAGCTATGTGAAGAATCTCATGAATGTTACGGTTTGTGGTAAGAAAATAACATTCTAGATACCAGATATTATTATTGATAGCCACGTTTTTTTGGTTCGTTTCTTGCTTTGATATGCGTTCTGGAGTCACTTTCTTTTTTCTTATCAGTTGACTCGCACGTATCTCGAGTTTTGGCGATTGGGTTTCTAGATCTGCTACAACAAATGATTAATTTTGGGTTAATGTGTTTTACATATAGAGTAATTTTCACAAGGGTTTCTCATTTGATAGTGTTTTCTTTGTGCATACACGTCTTTTTTTAGTGTGTGTGTGTGTCTGTGTGTGTGTTTTGTCTAATGAATTGTGATGATTCCATATGTGCTCTCTGACCTGCCGGTACTCATTGTCTTGTAATACGCAAATTAACTTGGTACTGGTTTAACTTTTAACAGAATGCTTGATCATTTTGGTTATACAAATCTAAATATCATCAATGGGAGTTTAGTTTTCATAAATTACCCAAACCTATTTGTCCTTTTTCCCTTCGTAAAGAACTTTGTTTTTGCTATATCTGAATCTTACCCAGTTTGCCAAACTTATTTTAGTAACTCTTTTTAAATGAGTTTAGTTTAGTTCACTAACATAGCCTACATCCCAACATTATTTTGAGAACATCATTTACATCTTATAAGCTCTGTTTATCATTTAAATATGTTTATATTTTAGATATGAATTGCATGCTTAAATGTGTTTTATGTGTCTAATTTGGTGTTAACATTCTGTTTTCCTGTTTGTAGATTCCCTGAAGGTCATGCTTGTATGTGGTTCTGATCTGCTAGAATCTTTTGGATCCTGGAGCTTGGATTCCTGATCAGGTAAGTTAATGCACATCTATAGTAAGTTCAAATGTAATACGTAGCTACAAAATCATTAGACTTAGGGATGGAAATTAGTCTAGTCAATAGTACATCAAATACTGAGAGGAAACACGTTTTACTTCTCTCCCATTATTGACATTCTCAAACGAAATCTGAAACTTTTTTTATTATCCATGTCACATTTCTTTCACATTCCATTTAATGGATTAATTCTAGAGATTTACACAAAAATATAAACTTGAACTGCGAAAAACACATCTCTTCACGTCTCACTTACCGGAATGTTCACAAATATGAACCCAACTGAACATAGTAAGAGAGTATAATTTGCAACGATAAAGATTAAAATGTGATATCGAGAGAAAATTAGAAAATATATACGAACTGCCTAATCAATCATCTTACATTTAGTAATTATATAAGTTAAATGTTTTTCTCTCGGGGGAAGATATGAAGTCAATGATTAGTCTTTTCTTTTCCCTTTTCTACGGGTAACAATTATTCAACTTACAAATATGCCCGTGTTAAAAGTATTATAAAGTGGATGTCAAGGATAAAATTGGAACAAAAAACTATGATGGAGATTCAGTTGACAAAGTTTAAGCTCGCTTTTTATAATAGGAGATCTAATACGGAAAGCCAACCCATGGGTTGGAAATTTTATTAGTTTCCCATCACAACCACATCAATGTGTTTCCAATTAAAATTGGAAGTAATAAGTTGTCCGTATATTAGGAATTGCCTAGCACACAAATATCTTAGATAAAACCACCCCCACTCCTCGTTGCAAATTCCTTTTCCGGTGGCCGACTACTTCCCACTAAACCTTTGTAACATCCAGAAGTTCACGTACTTTTGAAATGGGTCCTCTTAGTTAAGCCCACTAAATCTTAATAAAATCCCCACTCTATCTAAAAATGCATAAATGGGTTTGTGCCCATTTAACAGCCCCGCCAACGGGTTATATAGAAAAAACTAATTAAATGTTTACCCCCTAAGTTTGCCTACAAAACCATTACACACTAAACCTTACCTTCGCTGGAGTAATAGTTCAGTCATCAGGATTCTTCAAACACAATTTGTCTCCGAGCTTTTGCACACAGATCCATGGTTGTTTGTTATTCAATCCTTGATTTTGATATGCGTTGGTTGTTACTTGAGAGGTGGTTAAAAAGATTATGGGTCCTGCTCATTTTCTGTGGCATGTACTGTGTTTGATTTTGTATTTTTATATTTATTTGATGAGCACAGGACCACACAGGTTTATGAGTTTCTATTCTGGTTTTACAGTTAACGATCAAGAAATATATGGGCTAAACATGTTTCTAATTTCCAGTACTTTTATTTTTTCTTGGTTTTACAGAGAAATAATTGTTCACAATTATCAGCTAGATTGTAACATTATCTGTTAGGTTGTAACAGAAACCAAGATGAAGTAAAAATTTGTTGTGTTGGTAATATAATCAAAGTAGATAAAAAAAATTGTTGTGTTGATAATATGGTTAAAGTAGAAATCTTATCAGGGGCTTACAAATGGGCTAATTTGGTCTTTTTACACACACCATCCTCTAAATTAAAATAAATTAACCATGGGGTTCTGTTGAAAGAAAACAATGGTGAGAATAAAAAATTACCGATATTGTTTATATCAAATCAACAGATTACTGTTGTTTACTTTTGATATTGTATTATAGAGGAGACAATATTTGAGATCAAATGTTTATGTGCGTCCATGTGCATGTGAGACGGAAAAAGAGGGAGTCGTTTTTTATTCTTTTTGTGCAAATCAACAGATTACTGTTGTTTACTTTTGATATTGTATTATACAGGAGACAATATTTGAGATCAAATGTTTATGTGCGTGCATGTGCATGTGAGACAGAGAAAGAGGGAGTCGTTTTTTATTCTTTTTGTGCATATTAATCGTCTCATCTTTTGAAGAGTACTTTAGTGGTCCTCTGTGAATTAATTACCACACATTATTATTCAAGATTTGTGAAGTACATCTTTAATTGAGATTATGAATTGTGACTACTCCGGTAATCTGTTCGTCACATAATGGCATAAATTATGTGTGGGTGGGTGTTTTGTTGGGCTAACTGTCCTGTACCATGGTTGTGCATAAATGTAGAAGTCTGAAATTGTTATACATATATTATATAGTAGTGGTAGACAATGAAGAGAATAGAAAGAAAGGATAATAGTTGTTTCAGTCACATGTCTGCATAACATTTAACATTCTTGTAACTCTATTTTTAGCTGAACCTTTTTGTAAAATTACATTCTTGCCTCTAAAAATTTATGTAAATTATGTTTCAATCCTAAACTTCATATAAATAACATTTTTTACTCCAAACATTGTGTAGAATGTAAAAATTTCAAAGTTTCAAGTGACATTTCATACGTTGGCATATCATATACCATCTCATTTTTCCCTTTTTGGAGTTTGGGGGAGGTGAGAATGGAATGGCTACGAGACTCGACATTCCATCCAACAATGAGATGTTTGTGGCATCCTCAAGGTATAATGGTGAAGTCTTATTATGTTATGTACATGTTTTGTACAGATTACATGTGGTCAACAGATTACATGTACCATTTTTTTGGAACTTCACATCTAATCTTCTTGATTACATGTTTTTTACATTCTTTACAGATTGCTTTATTCCTTGTAATTTTATCTGCCATCCAAGAATGCGAGGTCTGTGGTGTCCTTGAGTTTGTTCTTATGTTTGAGACGACCTAATGACACTTGTAACCTTACATTGAAGATATTACTTCATATTAATTTTGGGGATGCATAAGTTTGCTGAACATATTAATTTTGGGGTTGCATAAGTTTATGTTTCGATTTTGTTGTATATAGTATATTAGTTTACATATTGGGGTTGCGTATGGTTATATATTCATTTTTTTGTATAGATTTGAGGCTGCCAATTACTGAATAGAGCTTTAGGTTGCATATATTTTAAGTTTGCTGTAGATATCTTATGAGTTTATATATTAGGGTTGAACATGGTTATATATTGAGTCTATATATATAGTTTACTGTAGAGATTTTGGGCTTGCAATGTTCCATTACAACTCAGTTTACAACATTAGTTAGTTGTAGATATCATGTTAGTTCATCGCGTTCCAGACAATCAGTATTTTAAATATCTCACCAAACTATAATTTTCACCACGCAATGCTTATCCATATCAGGAGGAGAATGATGGTGGTTCTAGAAAAAAATGGGAAGAATGATGGTGTTTTCCAGACAGCGGGAATGATGGTAGTAAGAGCGAATTGCATGGTTCAAAGGTAATGAAGATGCAAATATATTTTATTAGCATGGAAGTAGGTCACCGGATTACGGCAGGGGGCTGCCTTGCTGGGTAGTAGGTGGAGGTGGTTTTAGGTGAGGTAAGTAGTTTAATGGTGGTGTGAGTTATGGAGGTAGAAGATAGAAGAAAATGGGTGTTTTATTTTAATGGAAGAGAGAGAGAGAGAGAAGGTGGGAGGTTGAAGATGATGAGATGAGAGGAGAGAGAAAGGATAAATCTGATTTGTTGTGTTTGGATGTGAATTGTGAGAAGTTATAGGGTATGCATGGTGTATGGGAAAATGGTGTAGGTGAGAGTGTGTGTAGGTACTATATTATGTATAAAGAAATAGAAAAAAACATATATATTTATATTTAAAACACACGCAATAAAAATATAACAACTCAAACATACACATAAAATATAAAAAGACTCGCAATAAAATAAAATAAAAAAAAAAAAAAAAAATAAAAAAAATATAAAACAAAGAACACTAAAAATAAAGACGATATTAAAAATACGCACACCTAAATATATAAAGATGTGGACATAACAACACGTATTATATAATATTTATATAAAATACTAAAATACTCAAAGTAAAAATAAAGACCCTAAATTAAAATAATAAAATAAAATAAAAAGGAATAAAAATGACACAACTTGTATTGAGCAATTATAGGACAAGCCAAGGAGGTCTGAGCTTGGTTATGGGACATGTTTAGGCTTTATTAATGCACATTTGCCTTGAATTGAAGCGTTTGAAACCACAAATGACATTTGATCTACAAGAAAGACGTATACGCGCATAATTATTGAAGACTATCACTGCCGAAATGTTAAAAATTATATGAACATGGGTTATCATCTACATGCACACCATGTGTTTGATAACATATTTTCTTCCTGTAGTGTACAAAATGCAAAATAGTTTAATATTGTGATTTGGACTAGAACTCTGGAATTGATTTTATTAGTAAGAGAAACATTTATGGTCCACATATTATGCTATGTATTGGTTGGTATAGGTGGAGACGTTACTTTAGGTTCACACGGGTTATTTGATAAACTCTCAACATTTTGTCCCCGGGTTATTTGATTTATACGTTGAATGGAAATCCTCGAGTAGTAACAATATACAAGGCTTCAACAAAAAGTTAATTTGAGGTCCTATGATATGTCGATAAGGTACACCAGCTGCCACCTTTCCTAAAAAAATAAAATGTTTCGTGTTTAGTTATCTCCATTCTGCAATAGTAATAATTCTTAGGTATTTTTTTGGCTTCGAGTAGGATGGCGGAAGTACAATTACGTTGAAATTCTAGAACCAATTTTACATTGTCTTCTCTTTTTATACACGATCCTTTAAAAAATGATTTGTTTGTTATCAAATATTTTATTGATATGTTACCAATGATTTAAAATGTAATGAATTTTCCAAAGACATAGGTTGCGTTTAATACTATTTTGATGCATGAAATAGGTCGGCATGTTTTGAACTAGCAATAACGGATAAAATATTTTGAACAAGATATATAAACAAAAAAAGCTCTTTGTTTTCTACAATGTATTTTATTTTTTCTCTCATGTTCTTTTCGTATCCCTCTCAATATCCTTTGGTTTTTGTACTGGACACATCGGTAGTCATCTCTAAATTATCAATCACTTTAAATATGCATCTCTGAAAATCCAAAAAGTAAAAAACTTCCCTTCTCTCTTTTTCTTTTGATATTCAACAATATTTTATCCATGTATTATTTGAATAATGCCTCAAAGATGGTGTTAACACTACACCAAAAACAGGAATCTGACACGGTTTAAAACTATGCTAGATCAAATCTGGTACGGTTTTGAACTGTGCCAGAATCAGGTGTTCCAAAATGGTAATTTTTTTTCTGACACGGCTCAAAAGTGTGCCAGATTTGGTCAAACAGGAACACTTCTGGCATACTTTTAAACCGTGCAAGAATTTGATATTTCTGGCACACTTTTGGCACAGTTTTTAACTGTGCAAGATTCAGCCAATCAGGAACACTTCTGACACACTTTTAAATCGTGTCAGAATTTGATATTTCTGGCACACTTTTGACACAGTTTTTAATTGTGCCAGATTCAGAACAGTTTTAAAAAAATTTGGCACAGTTTAAAACCGTGCCAAAATATGATACACTTTTGCCACGGTTTTGAACTGTGCCAAAATTTTTATTAAAAAAAAAAAAATATTTGAAAGCACAAAATTCACAAATTAATAATATTCCGCGTTGTTAATAATAATGTACATACAAACTTCAAAATATTACAAGTCTTTAATAGTTCACAGGCCAAAAAAAAATTGGGCAGAGTTTCCTCTATTTTCTGGACATTCCAAAACCTGTTAATACAAAATCTGCCTAACATAAAGCCCGCACGGCAACAAAATATAACAATTAACTTACAAAAGCCCGCACGGCAATAAAAGTCAACAACAAAACAACAAAAGACCGCCTGACCATGACACAAAAAAATGGAATCATGAATAAACCCCTTGTTGTAAACCATTGAGTTCTCTGTGTGTTCCACGTGAATAAATCTCAACGATAAACAGTTATCCTGCAAAAAAATAGGATACAGAAAAGATACGATATTAGTAACCCAATAATTTACAAAAAAAAAAAAATTACTCGAACTAAAAAATTACATATATGAGTGGAGATTATCGTTATTTTTGCAAATTATCGTCATACTCTCAAACAGGGAGACCCGGGACTACGCGGTCAGTAACTACAAGTTACATTGGTCCCGTGCGAGGTGTTCGTGCCTCCTACGGGGTCGTTTGGATTTTCACCCTTTAACGGCATGTTTTCAAGTCTAAGTGTGATTTTTGTAAATTATCGTCATACTCTCAAACCGGGAGACCCGGGACTACGCGGTCAGTTCCTACAAGTTACATTGGTCCCGTGCGAGGTGTTCGTGCCTCCTACGGGGTCGTTTGAGGGCTGATTTGGGTTTTCACCCTTTAACGGGTTGTTTTTACGTCTAAGTGTGATTTTTACAAATTATCGTCATACTCTAAAATCGGGAGACCCGGGACTACGCGGTCAGTTCCAACAAGTTACATTGGTCCCATGTGAGGTGTTCGTGCCTCCTACGGGGTCGTTTGGTGGTTGGTTTGGGTTTTCACCCTTTAACGCCTTGTTTTTACGTCTAAGTGTGATTTTTGCAAATTATCGTCATACTCTCAAACCGGGAGACCAGGGACTACGCAGTCAGTTCCTACAAGTTACATTGGTCCCGTGCGAGGTGTTCGTGCCTTCTACGGGGTCGTTTGGGGGCTGGTTTTGATTTTCACCTTTTAACGGCTTGTTTTTAAGTATAAGTGTGATTTTTGCAAATTATCGTCATACTCTCAAACTGGCAAACCCGGGACTACGCGGTCAGTTTCTACAAGTTATATTGGTCCCGTACGAGGTGTTCGTGCCTCCTACGGGGTCGTTTGGGTTTTCACCCTTTAACGGCTTGTTTTTAAGTCTAAGTGTGATTTTTGCAAATTATCGTCATACTCTTAAACCGGGAGACCCGAGACTACGCGATCAGTTTCTACAAGTTACATTGGTCCCGTGCGAGGTGTTCGTGCCTCCTACGGGATCGTTTGGGGGCTGATTTGGGTTTTCACCCTTTAACGGCTTGTTTTTAAGTCTAAGTGTGATTTTTCCAAATTATCGTCATACTCTCAAACCGGCAGACCCGGGACTACGCGGTCAGTTCCTACAAGTTACATTGGTCCGTGCGAGGTGTTCGTGCCTCCTACGGGGTTGTTTGAGGGTTGGTTTGGGTTTTCACCCTTTAACGGCTTGTTTTTAAGTAAAAGTGTGATTTTTGCAAATTATCGTCATACTCTCAAATCGGGAGACCCGGGACTACGCGGTCAGTACCTACAAGTTACATTAGTCCTGTGCGAGGTGTTCGTGCTTCCTACGGGGTCGTTTGAGGGATGGTTTGGGTTTTCACCCTTTAACGACTTGTTTTTAAGTTAAGTTTGAATTTTGCAAATTATCGTCATACTCTCAAATCGGGAGATCCGGGACTACGCGGTCAGTTCCTACAAGTTACATTTGTCCCTTGCGATGTGTTCGTGCCTCCTACGGGGTCGTATGGGGGATGGTTTGGGTTTTCACCCTTTAACGCCTTGGTTTTAAATCTAAGTGTGATTTTTGCAAATTATCGTCATACTCTCAAACCGGGAGACCCGGCACTACGCAGTCAGTTCCTACAAGTTACATTGGTCCCGTGCGAGGTGTTCGTGCCTCCTACGGGGTCGTTTGGGGGCTGGTTTGGGTTTTTACCCTTTAACGGCTTGTTTTTAAGTCAAAGTGTGACTTTTGCAAATTATCGTCATACTCTCTAACCGGGAGACCCGGGACTACGCGGTCAGTTCCTACAAGTTACATTGGTCCCGTGCGAGGTGTTCGTGCCTCCTACCGGGTCGTTCGGGGGATTGTTTGGGTTTTGACCCTTTAACGGTTTGTTTTTATGTCTAAGTGTGACTTTTGCAAATTATCGTCATACTCTCAAACCGGGAGACCAGGGACTACGCGGTCAGTTCCTACAAGTTACATTGTTCTCGTGCGAGGTGTTCGTGCCTCCTACGGGGTCGTTTGGGGAATGGTTTGGGTTTTGACCCTTTAACCGCTTGTTTTTACGTTTAAGTGTGAATTTTGCGAATTATCTTCATACTCTCAAACCGGGAGACCCGAGACTACGCGGTCAGTTCCTACATGTTACATTGGTTCCGTACGAGGTGTTCGTGCCTCCTACGGGTCGTTTGAGGGCTGGTTTTGGTTTTCACCCTTTAACGGTTTGTTTTTTAAGTCTAAGTGTGAATTTTGCAAATTATCGTCATACTCTCAAACCGGCAAACCCGGGACTACGCGGTCAGTTTCTACAAGTTACATTGGTCCCGTTCGAGGTGTTCGTGCCTCCTACGGGGTCGTTTGGGGGCTGGTTTGGGTTTTCACATTTTAACGGCTTGTTTTTAAGTCTAGGTGTGATTTTTACAAATTATCGTCATACTCTCAAACCGGCAAACCCGGGACTGCGCGGTCAGTTCCTACAAGTTACATTGGTCCCGTGCGAAGTGTTCTTGCCTCCTACGGGGTCGTTTGGGGGATGGTTTGGGTTTTCACCCTTTAACGGCTTGTTTTTAAGTCCAAGTGTGATTTTTGCAAATTATCGTCATACTCTCAAACCGGCAAACCCGGGACTACGCGGTCAGTTCCAACAAGTTACGTTGGTCCCGTGCGAGGTGTTCGTGCCTTCTACGGGGTCGTTTGGGGGATGGTTTGGGTTTTCACCCTTTAACGGCTTGTTTTTACGTCTAAGTGTGATTTTTGCAAATTATCGTCATACTCTTAAATCGGGAGACCCGGGATTACGCGGTCAGTTCCTACAAGTTACATTGGTCCCATGCGAGGTGTTCGTGCCTCCTATGGGGTCGTTTGGGGGCTGGTTTGGGTTTTCACCTATTAACGGCTTGTTTTTAAGTCTAAGTGTGATTTTTACAAATTATCGTCATACTCTCAAACCGAGAGATCCGGGACTACGCGGTCAGTTTCTACAAGTTACATTGGTCTCGTGCGAGGTGTTCGTGCCTCCTACGGGGTCGTTTGAGGGCTGATTTGAGTTTTCACCCTTTAACGACTTGTTTTTAAGTCAAAGTGTGATTTTTGTAAATTATCGTCACGCTCTCAAATCGGGAGACCCGAGACTACGCGGTCAGTTCCTACAACTTACATTGTTCCCGTGCGAGGTGTTCGTGCCTCCTACGGGATCGTTTGGGGGTTGGTTTGGATTTTCACCCTTTCACGCCTTGTTTTTAAGTTTAAGTGTTGATTTTTGCAAATTATCGTCATATTCTCAAATCGGGAGCCCCGAAACTACGCAGTCAGTTCCTACAAGTTACATTGATCCCGTGCGAGGTGTTCGTGCCTTTTACGGGGTCGTTTGAGGGTTGGTTTGGATTTTCACCTTTTAACGGCTTGTTTTCAAGCCTAATCTACATTATTTGAAATTATCGTCATTATCTGAAATCGGGAGACCCGGAACTACGTGGTCAGTTCCTACAAGTTGCATTGGTCCCGTGCGAGGTGTTCGTGCCTCCTACGGGGTCGTTTGAGGGATGGTTTGGGTTTTCACCCTTTAATGGCTTGTTTTTAAGTCTAAGTGTGATTTTTGCAAATTATCGTCATACTCTCAAACCGGGAGACCCGGGACTACGCAGTCAGTTCCTACAAGTTACATTGGTCCCGTGCGATGTATTCGTGCCTCTTACGGGGCCGTTAGGGGGCTGGTTTGGGTTTTCACCCTCAAACGGGTTGTTTTCAAGCATAATCTACATATTTTGAAATTATCGTCATATTCTCAAACTGGGAGGCCCGTGACTACGCAGTCATCTTGTACAAATTATAATGGTCCCGTGCAAGGTGTTAGTGCCTCTTGCGGGGTCGTATGGGGGCTAGTTTGGGTTTTCACCCTTCAACGACTTGTTTCTAAGCCTAATATATATATTTTCGAATTATTGTCATATTCTCAAATCGAGAGGCCCGTTACTACGCTGTCAATTCCTACGAGTTACATTGCTCCCGTACAAGGTGTTAGTGCCTCTTACGGGGCCCGTGACTACGCGGTTAGGCCTTTGACGATTTCAATAGTAATGGTTTATCCAAGTTTGCATTACAATTATTAGCATTTTCATTTGTCTAAAAGGAATTTTTTTTATTTATTAAACATGTATGTTTTTTAATATTTCTAGCTCATTTAATCAGACAACTATAACCACAACCACAAGATGAATCAATTGAACATGAAAATAAAAAAAAATTACAAACCTGTAGAACCGGTGTGTCGATTTCAACAAAGCCTATATATCCCATCGTCTTGCGTATCTCCAATGCAATCTACATAAGGAAAACATAGGTCAACCAACAGCCCTGTGGCATATGTATTAAAAGAAACCATAACCTTGCAAAAGAGAAACAAAGTTGCAAGCAGTAGCATATTACAGAGGTGACTGATATGGGAAACATAAAATAAACCATATAACCAAGTTACTAAAATTAAAGTCATCGCTGTCACTTACAAAAGTAAGGACGACACATATATACAACCACCATTTGAGGGACTTAGAAAAAAAATCCAATAAATCAATGTATAAATTTAAAAAAAAATACTTATTAACAAACACTAAAAACTACACTTCGGTCAGTACCTCAGTTTTTATTTATTATACCGTCACTTATACAAGAAAGTTTTTTTGCCTCTTCTAGGCCGATTTTATTTCAGATCATAAAAGTGGATTTTTATCGACCTTTTTCGGATTGTACCCATTTATCTACATCTAATAGTTGATGTAGATACAAATTTTTGCTTCAATTAATGAATAAATGTTTTCTACCGAAGTGTCCTCGACAAAATATGTATCTGTCAGATTTAGGTATTCAACTCCTGGGGCATCTCTTTCACTCTTAATCTACTACGTTCGAAAGACATAGTTCAATTCCTACTATAACAAAATCTTCAGGAACAGGACAGTTAGAAACAAGCTTACTAATGCACTCATCATTTAAATATTTAACACTATGGATACTTATTATCTTTAAATTGGGGAAACTAGTGGACACTACTGTGCGAATGTTGGCTGCACAGTTAACGTGTTTAAGCTATAGTATCATCAATATGTCGCATACGTGTTTCCTCAAGATAAAAAGCACAGTAAATAATGCAGACCATAGTATTGTTTCTAAATAGATGTCTGTATATAGCTGTTTGTATACAAATATATATAGCAGCTAATATAAAAACTAATATTTTGGTCAATTCAATTTCAGACCATATACTTTTCAAACTAATCAATTTATATAGCAACTATAGTAGTTTGAATAGCATCTATAACAACTAATATGGCAAGTACTGCTATAGCACATCAGTTTGTGCAGCAGCTAATTAATGAATATGGAAAGTACTGCTATAACACATCAGTTTGTACTGTTATAGACAAAATGCAAGTTATAGTGCCAACGGAATACAATTAACGAAATTATCAATTAATGAATGTGATCAACTAGTAACCTGAGTGAACAATCATTATGAATTAATGAACGTGATCAACTAGTAACGAAATTATCAATTAATGAATATGATCAAGTAGTAACGAAATTATCAATTAATGAATGTTATCAATGTGTATGTATGTATGTATGAGCATGATCACTGTGAGAGCACTTGAGCTTTACTTCTCTTTTTGCTCCACTTCGTTTGGCTCTCACTCAGGTCACTAGTTGATCACATCTATGTGTATGTATGTATGCATGACGTACCGTGTTTTTTTTCATACGAGATCAAGAGCTTTACTTTTAACTAACGAGGCAACGGAATGCAATGCGTTCAGTTGATCGAAATGGCAAAGTCCCTTCACACCTTACATGAACACCATCAAAGCTCACAATCACGTCCCCCTGAAAAAGTATGAAATTTACAAGTATGATTTGACCTTACAGAATATGCATATCTATATATATAACTGAATTCATATTCTATTGTGCGATGACATTAGGACCCTTGGAGTACTTAACTACCTTTGGAGGAAGACGATTTATCTGATCATATAGAATTTCAATTGAAATAACAAGTGACATAAGAATCTTATCTTCACGAAAAAGTATTTAAAAAAATTGGTAAGGAGTGGATAAAAACATTTACTCTATAAAATAAGTAATATAAGAATTATGGGTGAGTAGCATACCTGAGATGAAATTCAAGGATCCATAATTGAACTAATGGCGATGAGAAAAAAGGAAAGAGGAATCACATACTACGAGAGTGTTATTGACCCTAGTTCTGAACCTCTTTTCGCAACATATCGAAACAGACACGAGCTCCGCCACATGGGTTCGGTCCTTCTGAATTGGGTTCCTACACCATAAACAGGTTGTACTTGTGTAATAAATATGAAATTATAAAAAAACATACCACAACTACATCGTTCCCAATAATTCATATCAACTCATATATATTTACGCTTAGATGGTCAAGAGTTAGGTAGACTAGTCATCATTTCAGGAAGCATAACTAATCCCTCTTAGTACTCATTCTAATAGGAAAAATAACTTGTTATATACACACAAAAAAGGGGGGGGGGGAGGGGGAGGAATTCACTTACTTATTCTATCATTAATTACTAGTGAGGTGGCATATTTAGGTTGTCTATAAGTAATGATGAAGATCATAGCACTATGACATTCATCTACAAAAAGGTGAGTACATATTGTGCAGCAAGTCAGTTTGTTCTAAATTGGTACTCCTAAAATATCACCCTTAGCTATATCATATTGCTCCTCCAATACCTCATAAGTTACTGAAGCTAAACTATACTCTGTTGTTTAGACATAGTTCCCTAGAGCTATTTAACTGGTGTTTGTTCTATTCAACCTATCAACACTAAATTCTAAAGCTATATTTCAAATGAAAGCTCCGTGAAACTTATTTTGTTGTTTGTAATAATAAACATATGAATAGTATGGCCATAAAAATAAAAACATCTCTGGACGAATATCGTTTATTTAAAAATTTTAGATTGTTAAAGCTGAATTCATGCCACAAATTTAAACATTTTGTGATCTTTACCTACACCACAAATGTGTATTTTGGTTCTCTAGATGTAAAAGAAAGTGTACATAGTAGTCAATAGCCACCAAAGGAGCAGGAAGAAATATTCTTGAAAATTTTGAATTATATGTTATATAGTTTAATCCTTCAATTCAATGGCCTCTTTGTAACATTTTACTTAAGAACTCAACTCAAAATAACCTTAATAATACTGAGGGTTATAGTGCATGAATGTATTTACTTCAATTGCCACCAAATCACAGAAACCATGCTAGGTCTGGGCACTTTTGAGTAATTATAATTGATGCTCAAATTTTCTTTTAAATCCTTGTAATACATCAAGTGTCAAACAAAACAAAACCAAATTATATTAGGATAGCAAAACGTATAACATAGAGTCTAGCCTAAATGAAAAAGGGAAGTGAAAAATAAACACAAACGAACTCTTATATAAAGATGTACTAAATGCAAATAATAAAAAGCCCCTAATGTATTTACTGAATTCAAGCTTTATATACATTAAGATGTACCAAATGCAAATAATAACATAAAGCTTTATGTTTTGAAATTCTAGATAAAATCCATCCAAGACTTCGAATAAAAAGAAATCAAGCTAATAAATATAAGCTTCAGTTTGAAATTAAAAAAAAATATTACCGGTGTCTTCAACTTTGATGTCGTAGATTAGTAATCCCCTGGTCATTTATAAATTCTTCTATGAGGATATGGGCCGAAATTCAATGCGCATCAACTGTGCAAGCATACATGCCGACAAACACGTCTGATAGTAGGCACCTAACTTCGGTTCTTTCTATTCTCACAACCAACAATAGAAAGATTATGTCTGTTAGGAAAAAAAAAACAATTTAGTCCAAGCTAATAGTTATAATGTCAAACAAAATAATAAAGATTTTGGGGTTGGGCTAAACAACCATTGAAGTTTTGAAAATGATCTCAAAAAATAAAACTCAAGTATAAAAAACAGAATAGCAAATATAAATGGTTATATTACAAATGTATAAGCACAGTCCAAATCTACATCCAACTTTGTTAGAAATTTCACTCTTAAAAAAACAGCATGGATAAATTATATTATAAACTTAATACCAAACCAAATTGCATTGTTAGAAAGAGCACTGTTCAATTCATCACAAACTAAAGTTTTCTAACTAATGAATTCATTACAAACCAAAAATAACTAATTGTTAACTGCTGAATTCATTACTAGAAAAAAAATATAAACACAAAATCACAAATAAACTTAGCTCACCCGTGAACCCAGAGCCATATCGGACAACAACCCATGAGCTTAAATCCGGCCACCCATCTACCTTACGCAGGCGACCATGACGAAAATCAGACCCATTACACCTCCACCCATTTACCTACAACTGTCGCCGGAGATCTATTCAGACTCCATATTCGGCCACAAATTTACCCCTGCCTTCTAACCCCATAACCAACAACCAATCGTGACCCAACACCTGCCCATTTAAACCCTTAAATCCCGACCTCCAGCCAAATCCACCGGACTTCCCTACCCGGTTCCCATTTATTCACCCAAAACCATATGCCCCTACCGTCGGATTTCCCTACCCGATTTCATATACAGATTTCTGTAACTGAGTGCCTGCGTGAGAGAGGGAGAGATGAAGGTTACCTGAGTGCTTGCGTGAGAGAGAGGGAGATATAAGGTTTGGGTTTGAGAGGGAGGATCAAAAGTGAGGGAGTCAAATTTTTTTTTAGTGTATTTTATATTTTAGTAAGTGTACTCAATTTTGGCACACATAAAAACAGTGCCAAATTTTGGCACTGTTTTAAAGTGTGCCAAATTTTCATTAAACCGTGCCAGAATTTGGCACTGTTTTAAACTGTGCCAAAATTTTAACATCAAGGTGTGCCAAATTGCTGTTTTTGGTGTGGTGTAAAAAAATATCTAATTGATCTAAATTTTTGATTTGTATTTTTTCTTATTACATATGTTCCGCACATTGCGTCTCGCCCGCGCATCGCGGGGGTTTACAACTAGTATTTAACAATAATGAAGTACGTTCGAGTATATTCATTCCTCACTCTACGCACATGTGATTCTAGTTAAAAGAGTAGGATTGGGTTATTCACCCTCCACGTGTATTCCCTACTGCTCAATAATAATGAAATTCTACACTTGTAACCTTACTTTGAAGAATTTTTTTTTCCTGATTTTGCTACTTTGTTAATAAGTAGCTGAACATATTCAATTTGGGGCTGCACAACATACATCACTAATGCACAATGCATTGTTCCAGTACAACTCAATTTACTACATTAGTTAGAGATATCATGTTATTTCACCACGTTTCAGACAATCAGCTTCTAGTTACTTAAAATTATAGCTGCTTATACTTTGTACAATGTATTTTTAACGATAATGGACAGATAAATTTTCAGCTATAATTTTCACCACATAATGCCTATCCTTGTTAGGAGGAAATGAATGATGGCATGGTAGTTGGGAGAAAAAAGTGGGAATAATGATGGCGTGGTTACCAGAAAGAGAGCCAGGAGAGTGATAATGGTGAATGTGCTCTTGTTAAAACATCCACCCACCTGTTAACAACCATGAAGACTAATCAGATAAGGATACCAATAGAGAAAGAGATGTTTGGAGATGATATTATGAAATGCTTTGGTTTTAAGAGATATTTACTCTATTTGTGTGCAATGGAGGCATTGGATGTAATGTGTATTAAGGGTCCGTTTGGTTCGTGGTGAAATATTTTTTATCGTATTAAAAAACAATTTACCTAGGTAAAATATGTGTTTGGTTGGGCATTTAACACGGTAAAATAAAATGAATATGGTGAAAAGTGAGGTGAAACTTTAATCATTTTAAACTATGGGTAAAGTGAATAATTTAACAGGTGAAAACAATTGAATTTATTTATTACCAGACTAACCTTTCTTATTTTCACTTACAAATATCACACATTCATTTCTCCCTCTCAATTAACATGATCATTAAATATTCATTTAAAAAAAATATTTTTTTTTGAATTTCATTTTTTATTTTTAAAAATTAAAAAAAAATTATTTAAAAAAAAAAAAAATTTAAATAATTGAAAAAAAAAAAAAAATTAAAATTGAATAACTATTCCTACGCCCTCTATGTCTTTTCCCACACCCTTTACAATATTAAATACTAAAAGATCAAAAGACCCTCTATGCATATATGATTTGAACAAATATAATATTTGCCCAAAAATCTTACTTTAAAAAAAACGTAATATTATGAAAAAAATAAAAACATAATATTTTGAAAATAAAAATCCTAATATTCTAGAAAATTAAAATTTTAATATTCTGTAAATATAAAAATTATAAAAGTTATTTTTTCATTTAAAAACATTATGTTATTTATAAAAAAAATATTATTTTTATTTAAAAGGACGTTGATAAAAAACTATTTCGTTATTTATTTAAAAAAATGGACATTCTTTTTATCATTTCTAGTTAAAAACTGTTTCTTTTATTTATTTAAAAAATTTGTTTCGTTATTAACCTTTTCAGTTAAAACCTTTTTCTTTTATTATTTTAAAAATAATCTTTTTACTATAGAAAAAAATGGTCCACGTCAGCGGTATGTATATGCAGTTCGACCACTTATACATACCGTTGGTGCGGGCCAACATATTAGAAAAAATGTTCCGCGCCAGCGGTATGTATAGGGGGTCTGACCGCTTATACATACCGTTGCCGCGGACAATATTTTTTCAAAATAGTAAAAAAAATATTTTTAATATAGTACAAAAAAATCAGTTTTTAACCAAAAATAAAATTTGTAAATAAAAAAAAACACTTTTTTAAGAAAACAGTTTCTTAAGAAAAACAAATTTTACGTTTTATATACAGTTTTTTAATAAAACAAATAGATAAGATTTTACGTTTTATAAATAGTTTTTTTTATTATTATTTATAAAATTAACAGTTTTTTATTGAAAATATAATTTTTTGTTTTTATCAAATGTATTTATTTTAGTTGGAGGTGAAAAAATTGGACATTTAGATTTTATAAATTTAAGGGCACAATTTTCATTTATTATTCAAAAGGTGTGGGGAAACATATGGGGTGTGTGGAAATAGCTATTCCCATAAAAAAAATAAAAAAAATGAATATTTGTTTGGTGCATGATAATGTGTTTGGAATTTTTTACTAATTGGGACGGTTTCATAGTTGAGAACTATTTTTTTTAAATTCTTTTAATTGGAACACTTTTTCTTAGTTAGGGCTCTTTTTTGTAATTGGGGTTGTTTTTTTTTTTTTTTAAATTAGGGTTATTTTTTTTCAATGTTGAAACTTTTTTTTTAATTGGGACTGTTTTTTCATTCTTGAGAACTATTTTTTTTTTTATTGTGGACTATTGTTTTTATAGTTGGCTTTTTTTTAATTGTGATTGTTTTTTATAAATGACAGTTTTTTCTCATTGTTGGAAACTTTTTTTTTTAAATTGGGATTGTTTTTTTTTAATTTTAATTAGGACTGTTTTTTTACTTATTTGTCTTGCATAGCCAAATATGACTAGTTGTGTGTGTGTGTGTGGGGGGGGGGATTGTGTGAAATTTGAGTTTGAGGTAAATGCATATTTTTTAATTGCCATTGACACTTATGTGATGAAAATCAAAATAGTTATGTGCATTTGAAATATAAGGGTAATATGGTCATTTTATTTTTTCACCATATTCATCTTGACTATCCAAACAACAAAGGGTGAAAAAGTTAGTGAAAACTCGACCATCCAAACGGAGATGGTGAAAACAAAATCACCAAGCTAATAATTCACTTTTTACTTTTAACACGGTGAAAAGTATTTCACCACGAATCAAACGGACCCTAAGGCGTAAATGAGGTGAGAGCTGCTATAAATTATTTGTTGTTATATTTGTTACTCGTGCCATGATAATAATTCTTTTTTCTCCTTGTTTAGGATTTTGTATGTGAAGTTTGAAAGATCTCTAAGAATCGTCCAATTCTTCAATTTCTAATCATTCAACTGTGCATCATATCAGAGCAAAAGATGGATGATAAATAAAAGATTAGAAAACACGATAAGAAATCAAGTGTGCTTTGTTCCTTTCATTTGAAGTAAGTAATTTGAGTTTGAATTAAAAAAAACACATTTTAGTTTGAATTTCAACGGTGCATCATATGCGGGTTAATATGGTGACGACATTTGTATATGCTAAAGTTTATTGTGTTTAAGGTTTCATTGGGTCTTAATCGTCATTGATCTCTCTACCATGCATTGTTATTGGTTGGATTCTAAAAATATGACCAATTCGAGTGAACAAATTAAGTTATATATTAATATGTGAGTAATTTTTTTTTAAATACTCATTTTTTATTTTTTGCCGCTATCGAGTAAAGTTTGAAATTAATTTTAAAACAATTATCTTGAAGTGGTCTCAACTCACAACTCATTGATGTAAGGAGACTGCCGATGCAACAGTGGAGTACCCTTACGGTAATTGAATAGTGATCAATATAAATTGTATTTTGTTTTCACTGTTATTGACCACTAATGTTTTTGATGTACACCTTAACATAATGCCCACATCAAGAAGGAGATGTTGAATGCGAATACTTTGTGATGAGGTTTATGAGATAATTAATTGAATATCCTTCTTATTCTCTGGCGACAAAGGTAACTTTTTCTAGTTTGTTTATTTCTTTACTAAATTGCGCATGTCTTCAAAAGTTACATGCCTCACTTTTTTTTAATAAAAAAGTGGAACATGACCCCACACATATTATTAAGAATAAAATAGAAAAAAAAATCCTCTTTAGTGACAATTGATCCCAATAAGTCAACAAGAAAAAAAAAATGAAAACTTGGGGATTTATAAATATCCCTATTACAAAAAATTGAAAGTTAAAGCTTGAGAAAAAGAAAGCTAGAGACAAATGCTACACAAGACTTCTACTACACCCCATACTTAACATATCCATGCCTAATAGAGAGGAGCGGCCATCTATCTGTTTTTAAGAAACCTCTAATATGTTTTGGGAAAGCCCATGAGTCGATGGACCATAGACCCATTCTTTGAGAACATCTATAGTTTTCCAAACAATTAGCTACACCATTACTTTCCCTATAGTATAGATGTGCGGAAATTTAACCTCCCAATTTCGAGTAAGCTACTGGATTTTTCTAATCCAAACCAAAATCGGCCAAGGGCAGTAACACTCCTTATAGATAATATTAAATCAGATTCAACAATTAGAGGGTAGTTGTACATATCTCTATAACGGAATAAACCTTTGTATATGCTCATAGATTCTGCCTCAATATTAGTAAACGTCTGGAAGTAGTAGCTACACCCCCATAAGAAGTCACCAAATAAGCAACCCCCCTCCATCGTTCTCATAAGGGTTACCCTTAGAACAACCATCCACATTGAGCTTTAGCCACCCTTTTGGGGGGTAAGTCTGGGGCTGGTTTTCGGTCGATTTGGTCGGTAAATGGACCATACCAACTTTAAAATTATCAAACTAAAATTACCAGTTTTACCAGTCGGTATACCAACCCATAAATCGAAACCAGACCGCGCGGCACATCGTTAAAATCGATTTTTCAAAAAATAGTATAATTTCGATAAATTTCTCTTTGCGGTAATTTTGATAGTACTCGGTACATAATAGTTATTTTGGTAGTGCTCGGTAATTTTGGTTGTCAAAAATCGACATGCCTATTTTGGGATGTTTTAATCACATCCAAAAAAATAGCCCAAATTCAAAAACATGTAGTTAAGCAGCACAACAACATAACAATATTCATAATATAATAATATACAATGAAACTAAGAAATTAAGAAAAGGCATCAATAAATGAAGAACAAGCATCAATTAAGAAGAGTAACAGTAATATACTTTGATTTATACACGAACAGAAAAAAATCTACCTTGTGAGTCATGAAAAGAATAGAAAAAAAATCAAATACCTGATTTATACACGAACAGAAAAAAATCCTATATGAAAACCCTAACTAAAATGTACTATAACACTCTATAAATTTATATGGTATTTATACGGATTAATTTCTATAAATCAGTATGATTTATACGGAGCTCAAACCCACACGAACACGAACATAAAAAAATTAGTATAAATTTATACATGAGCAGATAATGATTTCTACATAAACCAGAAGAAATGTGCCACACGTGGTTTGTCTCCGTAGAAGATCAAAGAAAGAACAAAGATCAGAAGAACAAATACTTGATTTGTCTTCGCATGTAGTTGATCAGATGGATCATCATGAGCAGGTGGTTCCATGGTGTTGAGAGCGTCGTGTGAGAGAGGGGAGAGCAGGGTTGAATGCGTCGTTAGAGAGAGAGATAGAGAGAGTTGGATAAAATGTTAAAAATAGGGTTTTTGTTTTTGGGGTCGGTTGTTTTAGAGGCTTAGAAATAAACAGTTGACTCTAGTAAAGTGTGTAGAGTTATAGTAAATAAATGGTCCGGGTTGCAATATATATATATATATATATCATAGGAAAAAAATAATTTTGTAAATCGGTACAATCGGTAAAGCGATTTTTAAAATATTAAAACTAAAACCAACCATAAAAAATCGATAATTTTGGTTTCGAGATTTTCGGTTTTGGTAAATAAAAAACATAAACCATTACCACTAATTTTTCGGTACAAAACGGTATGGTACGAATTTTTACCGTACCGCGAACACCCCTAGGTAAGGCCAAGCACTAATGATGGGCCATTTTGTGGAAGGAGAGATATTATATGAATAATATGGGAAGAGATGTGATTTGGGGGTGTAGCTATAGGATTTGAGAGCTTACTCACAGCGTTTAATCGAGTCCAGAGTGTCAATATGTTTATAATCTTTTTCTTGTGTTTGTAGGATTTTGAATGAATGACATGATGACATGTCATAAGTTGATATAAAACAATAATAAGGCTACCAAGTTTGAAGAGTTAATCTCTTGAATAAAAGAAACATTTAAAATTCTCTAAATAATTATATTTCTAAACATAGTTACTTATAAAAAAAACTACATTTTATTAGGGATTAAGAAGCAGTTATTAAACTATGTTGAAAAAGAATTACTGAAATGCGTTTGAAAAAATTACAAAATTAAACATTAGATAAGTATCTTTTCTTCATTAAACTTTATAAACTTAAAAAAAACGTTTCCAACCCATATATGTACTTATAGAGACAATATAACATTTTATTGCTTAATAACATATTGAAAATACAGGTAATTAAAACACCAATAATCAAAACACGTAACATAGATTAGCACTTTAATAAATTATAACTCTATAATATGTTGGTTGTTGTAAATCTATTGCCCAACTATGCTAATATATTTAAATGCTAAGAGATTGAAAAGATAAGCAAATAGGTTCGGTTATATGATCAATCTTAGAATCTGTAAATTAGGTCACAAATAAGCCAAGTTCAATTTAATCCAATTTTATCTTCATTAATTGGTGAAACTAAGCATGCAAGATATTCACTCTAAATCGAACAAACAAACAAACAATAACACGAGATATGAGGAAAAAAACCTTTCCAACATTATTACGACTAAGGTATTATAGACGACACAAACAGACTTTTAGACTTAGACTCCGTTAAGTATTGCAGTTATGTTTCCTTCCTCGTCAATAACAGAAGGTGATACAGATCCAGAAACGCCCCACAACAAGCTCCACTTTCCTCAGTGTCCACCGATCAGCATAAAAAAACTCTTTTCCTATCTTCAACACTGAAGAATTAACTCTATAGGGATTTTAATAAGAGATGTGTTCATCTGGGTTTGATAAAGTGATCACAAAATATGCAAGGGGTTTGGATTTGAAAAACCAAAGTGTTTGATCACAAAATAGGTGAAAAAATCTTTTAACAAAGTACAGTTTCATACCTCTTAAATAAGGAGGAAAATCTTCAAAAGATAGACTTGAAAAGATTATATTTGAAACCAAGTAAAAAATAATTTTTTTTCGACTTGTTCGAACGAATTATACCTCGTTCGAATGACCAATACAAACTCATTCAAACGTCATCGAACGAGATATCAAATGACATTTTAGAGCAGTGAGGAAAAATATCTCGTTTGAAGTATCGTTCGAATGACTGATATCCAACGAGTTGAAGAAACTCGTTCGAACGACCCTCAATATCTCGTTCGAACCAGTTGCCTTAAAAATGATTTTTTCGTTAATTTTTTTTTAAAAAATATTTATGTTTCAAACACTTTAAAAATACCCCTGAACATAATGTTTATACAAAATCAACCTCATATACCTTCTCCGTATGTTATAGTAATGTAATCAACTCTTCGATCTTCGATTGTCACGTTCGGTCACTAACTTGTCTTCAGTTGAATCCTTGAGAATGTACATGATGGTGTAGTGGGGTAATAGAATATGCCAACCTATAAACATAATGAGAAAATCATAAATTCTGCTCTTCAAATCTCCTCCTTTGGCCATTCCAGTATAAAATACAAAACTCCCAAACTCGAAAAGGAAAAGATACTTGTAACTTTATCTCTACTGGAGAACTTCATCATGTAGTCCATGATATCTTCAGCGAAAAAAGATCTAATCACATGAAACAAAGAAAATATAGTGACTCATGGAGTTTAAACAAACATGAATCCCCCTTAATATGCTCTTCCCCTTTTTGTCCGCAATAGACAGAGGGTTAGAAGCTAAACCTAATAAGTTAGCATCACGAATATACAAAATTTGAAATATCATCAAAAGTATAGAAAATTAAGCATATGTGATGAAATTTCAACAAACAACCAAACTATTTTTGGAATTTTTAAATTTTTTAATAAAAAGTATACATATAAATACAAACAAACACACCATGGATTAACACGAAAACATCTGAATCATGGAAATGGAATGGAGATGTGTGAACTTAATGCATGGGAATGTCAATATAGGTATACATAGCGATGGTTCACCAAGTCAAAGAGATACTCCTAAAAAAAATCTCAATTTAACCTTTGGGGTGTATAAAATGTTGAACAAAGTGAAATTGAATCAACACATACAAAATGCCTCAAATTTCAATGCTTTTCAATGAATTTTATGGTGCAAACCCATTGATCTTCAACTTATAACACCCTCAAAATCTAACATTTTAAGTATAAACTCTCAATTTTTTTGAAGGAATCATATTGTTCATTTTTAATGAAGCATCAATGAAACAAAATTGGCCTCAAAACTTCTGTTTTATGTGCCGAATACATGTTTTAGTCTTTTTCCAATGGTGGCTTTTAACTCAAAGAAGTCTGTTTCTTTCGTAGCTCCTTTCCATTGCTTAAACATATTTCAATCAATTTTTCGGGAAAAAATCTGGGTAATGGTTTTTAGATGCAGATAAAGTTACTAATACATTTGGATCATTATTAAACACGATTGATATGAGAACATCTTATTAAACATATGAAAAATAGGTGCAATGTTCAAAAGTTCATGTAAAGAGTGTGCAATCAAGGTGATATAATGAGTCTAGAATGACGATAGTAATCAACAATGAGCAACGTAGTGCTAAACATGCATTATTAAGCACAAAATAATATAACCAAGTCTCATGACACCATGATTAAGCCACGTGAATGGATGTAATGAAATGTTGATTCGAATATCTTAAATTTGCATCCATATATGGTGTAAAACAAAATACAAAAAGGCTTAATAGAATTATTTGAAATTTTTATCAAAATAAAATCTTTTTGAATTATTATGAAATGTTTCTAAAAGAAAAGAAAATCTTTTTGTATTTTTCAATTTATAAAGATAAGAATACAATCTAGTTGCAGGGACAAATGATAGCAATATGAAAATCACCCTAAACTAGAAATAATACCCAAACTCAATCGATGGAACAAATACTAAAGACTTCCTAAGATCCCTAAATATAAGTGCATCTAAAGGTTTCGTGAAAATGTTGGCCAATTGTTGTTCACTACTCAAGAAGCTCAAGAAAATGATATTCTCCTCAACTAGACGACGAATAAAGTGCTCACTAATCCTAATGTGCTCCGCACCAGAATGTTGGATGGGATTACGAGAAATGTGGATTGCATTCTTATTATTGCAAGAAATAGTCATTGTGCAATGATTAATCCCATAATCCTCCAACGTTGTCTTCATCCATAAGGGTTGTGTGCAACAATTCCCGATGGCTACGTACTCGGCCTCTTCCTTGACAAAAAAATTGAGTTTTGTTTCTTTCTCAACTATGAGACGAGAGCATTCCCAAAGTAAAAGCATCCACACGATGTGCTTTTACAACCATCAACATCCCCAACCTAATCGGCATCAAAATAAGTCGACATATGATCATCGGTATTAAAAGAATACCAAATATCATAAGAAAGAGTGCCACTCACATATTTGATGATAAGTTTAAGTGCAGGCAATTGTGACTCTTTTGGGAACACTTGGTATAGTGCACAAACTCCAACACTAAAGCCGACATATGGATGGTTAGCGGTCAAGTAGAGGTGTCACACCCCAAACCCAATATCCATACTAATAATTTGTTATTACAATAATTGGATCATATTCTTGAGCCCATTGGAAATTTAATTCATTTATCAATATTTTTCTGCATAATGAACATAATATTGTTCTTGTGCCATAACGAAGTCAACATCAGAGTCATAATTAGAGATTATACAATACTATGATTAACTATGATAAAATTTCACAACCATCAACTCAATTCACACTAACGCAATATATATATAATGTGTGAGTATATTAAAATCTTCAGTGTGACAATGATAAAATCCCCATATTTAAACCCCAGCTCTTTCCAACAGTGCAACTCTCAAAGTTACCGGTCATATGGTATCCTAGCTGGCATCATACAAACCTGAAATTGTTAAAATATAAACCGTAAGCATTAAGCTTAGTGAGGTACTCCTTCCCTATAATGAAATAACAATTCTATATCGAATATGTGGATATAAAATCCGAACAATCCTGCCCATTAGAAATAACAAATCCTGGATCATAAGATCCAAATAATTCTGCCCATTGGCAATAACAAATCCTGGAACATGAGTTCCAACAAATCCTTGTCATAAGACAAATCAAATCATTGGATCTTTGTCCAATTCCAATCCTGGATCATAAGACCCAAACAAATCCTGGATATTTGAATATCCAAACAAATCCTGAATACCGAAGTATTCAAACCAATCCTGGATCATAAGACCCAAACAAATCCTGCTCTTAGAGCTATATTCATATATCTGCATATATGAGACAATCATAAGTACACTCACCTTGACAGTTTAACTGGCTTTTCTCTTGCCTTTATCCGGTACTTTTTCAATCAGATCTTCTTCCCTTCCTATCATTCTTACAATATTAGTATCATCATAAGAATATTAATAGTCCAAATAATAACTTCAACATAACTCAATTCATAAGCATCATATGATTCAATTCAAATCATTCATTATAAATGAAGTCCCATCTAGACTCAGATCTGATATATAATATATTCAAATTACAGCCCAAACCTACTTTAATTATTCTTGGTAATCCAATCCTTATCATATTAGGTTTCCAACACAAAAGAAGACACATCATTCCAAGTTTCCTAGGGCAAGATATGTCCATTTATTTACTACATAGCAAATCTACCCTATAGGCTCCTCTATCATTCAGTCATGTTCCAAGAATTTTCATAAATTTTATACATCATAACTTTCTATGATATTTCACCCAATTTCAGAAAACATATTGAATAATACAAGGTTAAAATTTCATAATTTTCAGAATTCATTTTCTATGTCAAGCAAAACATCAAACATATGGTATGCATATTTACTCTTTTGGGGCAGATTTCACATCCGAACTTCAAACCATCATCCAAGATTCATATCTTGGTATTTTTACTTGATTTTCGTATATGATGTACATATATGAGTCTATTTTAAGCTCCAATTGGAATCAATCAATTTCAGTAAGTATACAAAAAGATATGATAGTTTGAATACACAAGGTTTCTAAACAAAGCAATTTCAAGGGTTTACACATTCAAGTTTGCTTAAACATGCATCTATCCATGAGTACACATCAAGACATGGAATTTCAGTAAACAAATGATTATTTCTATCATTTAAATCAGCAATACAAAAAAATCAAACAAGATTTATGGATGGAATTACCTTAGGGGCTTTTATGTAATTTTCTAGTATGTTTCTTCAATTTCTCCTCACACTTTCTTCCTAAACTTCAAAACTCTCTTTACTTAGGTTAAAACTCTTCCATGGCTGAAATATGATGTAGTAAGAGCTTAATTCAAGGGTTATAAGTCGGCATAAGGTTACCCCCCTTGGTCCAATCAAAATATAACATGTGGCATTATATAAAACAAAATATCATTTAAGGCTAAATGACTACTTTACTCTCTGTTCATAAAAAGACAATATCTTCCTACTCGGATGTCCGTTCGATGAACCATTTATTGTGTTACAAACCTAACTCATATATATAAACATGTCTATTTTTCATCTGAAGTCAATTGTTATTTCATAAAGGTCAAAACTAGTCTTAAACATGAACATTCCTACCGAAAACTTCAAAATTTCACATTTGTAACTAATTCAATATTTCATGCTTTATGAAGCTAGGATTAGACTAAATATAATGACTTAACATTATATATACTAATAACATATTATCCATATCACATAAGCTAATCATGATTTAAACATAAGTTATCATAATTATATTCGGGTTGTCACAATTCTCCCCCTGTTAGGAAATTTCGTCCCCGAAATTGACATACCTTGGTTGTCCGAATTAAACAAATACGGATAATTCATCTTCATGCTATCCTCACTTTCCCATGTATATTCTTCCATGGAATGCCTTCTCCACATAACCTTCACAAGTGGGATCACTTTTGATCTCAATATTTATTCTTTCCTATCGACGATTGCAAGTGGTTCTTCCATATAGCTCAAATATTCTTTCAACGCAATAGGTTGTTCCACCAATACATGTGAAGTATCCGCTACATACTTTCTCTACATAGAAACATGGAAAACATCATGTAATCGAGCTAACTCCTGTGGTAACGCTAGCTTATAGGCAACCATCCCGACTTTCTCAAGAATTTCATAAGGTCCAGTCTAGCGTGGACTTAATTTACCTTTCTTTCCAAACCTCATAACTCCTTTCCATGGAGATATCCGAAGAAACACGTAATCCCCCTTCTGAAATTCTAAATCTTTCCGTCACTTATCTGCATAACTTTTCTATCTGCTTTGAGCCATTCTCATTCTATCTTGAATAATCTTCACTTTTTCAGTGGTAACTTCAATCAACTCTGGACCCTCTATCTTCCTTTCACCAACTTCACCCAACATACGGGTGTACGACACCGTCTACCATACAACGCTTCATATGGTTCCATACCAATAGTAGATTGAAAACTATTGTTATATGCAAATTCTATCAAAGGCAAATATTCATCCCAATTTCCTTTAAAATCAAGCACACAAGCTCTAAGCATATCTTCCAAAATCTGTATTATCCTTTCAGACTGCCCATCTGTCTGAGGATGAAAAGCTGTACTAAACTTCAAGTTAGTACCCATAGCACACTGCAAGCTATCCCAAAATCTGGATGTAAAAGTAGGGTCCCTATCTGAAACAATAGATACCGGTACTCCATGCAATTGAACAATCTCATTAACATACAATCTAGCATACCTATCAACTGTATACGTAGTCTTGACTGCTAGAAAATGAGCGGACTAGGTCAATCTGTCCACCACTACCCAAATCAAATCTGACCCCTTCTGAGATCGAGGAAGTCCAACTACAAAATCCATCATTACGTGATCCCATTTCCATTCTGGTATTGGCAATGGCTGAAGCAGACCAGTAGGTTTCTGATGCTCCACTTTCACTTGCTGACATATAAGGCACCTAGCAACAAAAGCACCTATTTCCTTCTTTATATTATTCCATCAATAATGCTCCTTTAAATCTCTATACATTTTAGTGCTACCGGGATGCATAGTATAAATGGAATTATGAGCCTCATCTAAAATTTCCTCTTTCAATCCACCCACATTAGGCACACATAACCGTTGCTTATACAATAAAGTGCCGTCATTCACAATATAAAACTCTTCAGACTTACCATCTCGGACATCTTGTCATTTCTTCTTAAGAAAAGGATCTTGACTTTGCAAATCACGAATACGGGTAGCTAACAAAGGCCTCACGTTTACATGAGCAAAGAACCTGTCCCCATTTGCTAGCTTCAATTCTACTCCCATCAATCTCAACTCCTTGATGTAGGAAACTCTAGCACACCGAATACAAGATAACCAGCCCAAAGCCTTTCTACTCAGAGCATCTGTAACTACATATACCTTCCCTGGGTGGTAGTGAATTATGCAATCATTATCTTTAATTAACTCCATCCATCGTCTCTGCCTCAAATTCAACTCCTTATGAGTAAATAAATACTTAAGGCTTTGATGGTCAGTAAAAATTTCACATACCTCACCATATAGATAATGACGCCATAATTTCAAAGCAAAGATAATAGCAACAAGTTTCAAATCATGTGTAGGATAATTACGTTCATGTGTACGCAACTGCCTAGAAGCATAAGCAATAACTTTACCATGCTGCATAAAAACACAACCCAACCCCTAGTGTGAAGCGTCGGTATAAATAACAAAACCATCTCCACCATGCGGAATAATAAGAACATGTGAAGTTACTAACCTCTTTTTTAATTCATCAAAACTATTTTCGCAATCAGAATTCCATTCAAACTTAATATCCTTCCGGGTTAGTTTAGTGATTAGGCACATATTCTTCATATTTATCCCCTTAATTTTGGTATTTTTATGATCCCGTGCAGTGTAAATAGATTGGATTTGTCTCGTATTTATGATACAAACCTCTTTTGGCAAGTATTCCGTATTTTGTGTATTTCTCATGTGCTTTATAGGTATTTTATGCAAGTTAGTACGAAGGAGAACTCAAAACAGTGAAAGAAAGCAAGAAATGTGAAGTTCAAGGGCATTTTCGTAATTTTGCAGCCTTAGTCCGGAGGTGGGTCCAATTGGAAAGTTGAATATATTCCAATTACAAGAACACTGGAAAAAACGACACCTCAATCCGAGCTACGGTGAAGAAGTTACGAGGTTTTGAAGTTGCAAGATAATGAAGAGTCATTTTCAGAAATGAAGAGTCATTTTCAGAACTGAAGAGTCAAAACTCTTGAAATTTCTTGTTTAATTCATTTTTATTAGTTGTAAAATGTGGGGAGGTAAGGGAAGAGTCAAATTTAGGTATTATAAAAGGGCAAACCCTATTAGGAAGTGGGAGGAGTTGTTTTTATCAAGTTGTAGGAGGCTAGTAGTTAATTTTTAGAGGATTCTTGTAACCAAGAACCCTAGTTTTGAAGTTTGGATACTATTCAAGATTCAAGGTTCTATTCAAAATTCATCATTCATCCATTGCAAGTAATTTTAATTTATTGTCTTTACTGCTTTCCTAGTTAGTTTAATTAATTGTTGCTTTCTAGTTTTCCAATCCCAATTCAAGTCATGTTCTCAATTTTCTAGATTTAGTTATGAATTCCTGCACTTTCACTTTTAAGTTTTCTTTTATTTTAATCATGTTAAGCTAAGTTTTTAAGGGTGGGGATGCATGAACCCAACCCGATGTGGTATGCATAGATATAAAATTTATCCTCTAAATTAAATAAGTGATTAGATCGTGTTGTATAGTTTCACAACCATTGTAGACCTTTTGACCTCGTTCGCCCTAGGTAACCGGGGTTCTTAAGGATACAGAACGCGTGAACTATTGCGACACTGCTTTACACATTCTTTGATTATGTATGATGCGGGATTGAACCTCATATATGTAATGCTTTGGAGTACTAAAGACTGGGTCTGATCAATTATCTAATTTATGACTAATTTTGTACTGGCATACACACTAGGGTTTGGGGGAGTGTATTCTTAACCCATTTCTTCATTCATATTAATTCCTTCTTAGTTAGTTAATTTCGCATGCATAGGCTAATTTAATTGAATCTAGTTAATTCATAGATAAAATCAATAAAAATCAATCATCTTTTTCATTTCTTTTATTTTAACATCAACTTTAGGATTAAACTACCTTACCTTTGTCGTCACGGTCACACGTCCTAATTCCCTGTGGATTCGATACCCATACTCGCCACTATACTCCTTAAGAAGTGTAGTTACAAGTTTAGTTTTTTTTTGTATTGAGGTTGGAAGCCGATAACAACGACTAGCGTATTACACGGACGCTCGGTTTACACCTCGATCATTTAGTCATTGGCAAGGCAATCGAAGAAAATCCCTTACTAAACCTTCTATAATACCCAGCTAAACCCAAAAAACTCCTCACCTCAGTCACATTATTGGGCCTCTCCCATTTTACAATAGCCTCTACCTTTTTAGGATCAACACATATACCATCTCCAGAAATAACATGGCCTAAAAATACAACTTGTGATAGCCAAAATTCACACTTGCTAAACTTAGCATACAACTTCTTATCTTTCAACAGATTCAAAATAGTTATGAGATGCTTTTCATGTTCAACCATATCACGTGAATAAATCAGAATATCATTAATAAAAACTATCACAATGAATCAACAAAAGGATGCAGTACCCGATTCATAAGATCCATAAATACAGCTGGAGCATTAGTCACCCCAAAAGGCATCACCAGAAATTCAGAATGACCATACCGAGTACGAAAAGCAGTTTTAGAAATATCACTCTCCTTGGCCCTCAATTGATGATAACCCGATCGTAAGTCTATTTTTGAAAATACTTTAGCACCCTGTAACTGATCAAACAAATCGTCTATACGGGGTAAAGGGTATTTATTCTTAATTGTAGCTTTATTCAGTTGCCTATAATCAATACACAAACGCATGGTACCATCTTTCTTCTTCACAAATAAAACTGGTGCACCCCATGGAGATACACTATGTCGTATAAACCCCCTATCAAGTAAATCCTGAAACTGAATCTTAAGTTCTTTCAATTCAACAGGTGCCATTCTATATGGTACCATAGAAATAGGGGTCATCCCCGGTGCCAATTCAATACTAAATTCAACTTCTCTCTATGGGGGTAACCCCGACAACTCACTAGGAAACACTTCTGGAAAATCCCATATAATAGGAACATCGACTAATTGTAAAGTCCACTTCCTAGTGTCAAGAACATATGCAATAAAATCCTCACAACCCTTACTCAATAATTTCCTCGTCTGAATAGAAGAAATGATACGACTGGGAACAATTTTCCTTTCCCCCATAAATTTAAATTCAGGCTCACCAGGCATATTAAAAACAACTTCCTTACAGAAATAATCCATAGATTCATGATATTTAGATAACCAATCCATTCCCAGAATTATATCAAAATCAGAAATATCCAATGGAAGTAGATATATAACTGTATCTCTAGACCCCACAGTCAAAACACAATCACGAAAAGCATATTCAACTACAACTATATACCCCATAGGCATATAAATACCTAACCCCACATCTAAACGAGTACATGGTCTATTCAGGTATACAACAAAAGCATAGGACACAAAAGAATGTGTGGAACCAGGATCAATCAAAACATAAGCACTTCTATCTGTAACAGAAAGTGTACCTATCACCACATCTGGAGTAATCTGAGCTTCTTTCATTATAAAAACTCGTCCACCTATCCTGGAACTACTAGCTTGTCCTCTGCCCATACTTTTCACTGCACTGCCTGGAGCTAACATTTTGCTTGCTACTTCACTATGTGCTGCTGGAGTCTCTGCCAACTGCGGACAATTCTTCTTAATATGCCCCACTTGATGACAATGGTATCATTCCAATCCCTTAAGCTTAGAACACTCATATTTATAATGCCCTTCCTCTTTACAAAAGAAACATGTAACAACTCTCGTCGGTGCCCCACCCTTTCCTGACCTCCCTACTAGACTAGAAGATTCTCCCCCTAGTATCTCTGCCAAATCTCCCCAGACCTCTACCACTATTGTGACACCCCGCCTAATTAAATACCGGGCGATCACTCCTTTATTAAATTAAATCAAGGTATACAGTTGGTTCATTCTCAGCATCACTGTCGATAAAAATAATTTTTCCAATTTAACACCCTAAATAATTAAGCTAAGTGTCAAAACCATTTTCATACATAACTTTCCAAATTTTATTTTAAGAAAAAGGTTTATTTAATTATTAACAACATTCCAACAATTAAGAATCACACCACATTAAATTCTACAACATAAACCAATTAATAGAATACATTCGTCAATCGAATGTCAACATGCGAAATATAAAGTAACACAATTCAAACTGAATAAATCCCATAACGACAATACGAGAAATAACTGGAAATACAAATGTCCAATAACAACGGAATAATGGAAAGAGCTACACATGCTCAACTAAATGAAAGTACTAAGAGTGGATCCGAATGAACGAAGTCGTCTAATCAAGAGACCTGCAACTCCCACCTAAGCTGCAGCGCGTTCCTTCCAAGAGATCCTAAGCAAGACGCCCCTGTGACTGGGCACCTGTAATACATACATATATATACAAGAGAGAGAGAGAGAGAGAGAGAGAGAGAGAGAGAGAGAAAGAAACGGGTCAGAGCCCGATAGTGTGTTTGATTTAAAATACGTTTAGCAAGTATTTAAATTGATACACGCCAATTCAACAACATATTAGAGCGACACTCTCTTGAGAAATTCTCACCTCTTTTCTAATGTGCACGCCTATCGTACTAACCTTCCCAACGGTTTATCCTATCATTTTATCACACTAACCTTCCCAAAAATTTAGCTTATCTAAAATTACTCATAAGATTTTAAAACCAAACAATATCATTGTTTAAAAAGATACTTCCAATTAGTAGCACAACTCTCATTTTTAGCTTCATTAATTTATAAAGTTTCCCAGTGTCACATTATACTTTTCAAGCAAGTATTTCCGATTTATAATCCAGAATTATTTCTCACTTACTATATCACAGCAACATTTTAAATTTCCCAAATTCAGATATATATATTAAGCACCCGTATAATATATATATTCTAACAGCACCAACATGCAAATTATGGTGTAGGCATACTCTGCTATCCGATCCCCGTATCGCTCACACTAAGGGATATACAAGTTCGGAATCACTCTCGAACTGTATCAACATATATACACAAAACAAGATTGAGGCGAAGTATAGATTCCAAGTCTCTAAGAGGTCAGTACATACCCCACGCCTCTTAGGACCGTCTGAACTATCGATTCGATAGCCTGTACCAAGGATATCTATCTTCTAGGGTAAAGTCAATATCCCCCATAATGGTCCCATCGAGATAAGACTGTCCTAGCGCGGTAACCTCAGGGATAGCAAGTAGCGCGGGTACGTTTTCCACATGTATATAATATATGTACACACAATCATATAATTATACCACTTTTATCGTATTAATATAGGTTCCTCTCGTCACCCATAATTACAACATTTATCCTTAATTTCACATTATTAGTATCATGTATAAGGTTTCATCTCTAACCTTAACTCGAAGGGTTTTCTCACTTATTACGTGACACTCGTGGACTCTATCCTTCCAAGTAAAAATTTTCAGTAAGTATACCTCTATTTACTATCGTAGCTATTCGCCGTAATTTCTCACTTGAAATACGTAGCTTCATCGTTCATTATACAATTACCCCAAAAGTAAACTTCTCGTCTTATAATAAAGTTCCCAACGCTTATTCATAGGTCCTACTGGTCTTTCCTATCTCCCAAAACATTTTATTAAGAATACCCAAGAATTGTTTCACGATAAATTTAATTTAACTAATTAAACAAGGGAAATAGGAGTCTGCCAAGAGGGGTCGATCGATCGAGATCTGGGGCTCGATCGATCGATCAAGCAGGTCTGCGAAAATTCTGCAGAAATGCAGTTACGGGTTCTACCAAATTTCTTCATCCAAAACCATGTTTTTCCATTCCAATCGTCCCAAAAATCCTACTACTATCATTATAACAATATACCAGATGTTTTCAACGTAAAGCATGTGTATATCTCACATTAAACATGGATAATTAACCCAAAATTCATCTTATTATCAAGAACCCTAGAGTTTTTCTTAATCAAGGTTCTAATCTATTTTTACCAGAATTTCCTTCTAATATATCATCAAAATTTCATGGGTTATATTCCTCTACATGGCAAGGATTCCAAAATTTCATTATAATCAATACTACATGCATTTTCCTAACAAAAATTGGGTTTTCTTCCATAGTTTTCATCTCTAATCAATCCTAAACTAATATGAAGATTGCACTAACGAAAATACGCAAGTTAAATAATTGCCTGGGATTTTCAGAAGTCCGGTTTGCAGATGAATCCGGTGTGGTTGCGTTCCCCTTCTCGCGATCTACGCGTTGGTGGTGTCGGCGGTGCAAACCGGTGACTTTTTGGCCTTGAATTGCCTTGGAGCTCTCTCCTCTCTTCTCTAATGGCCGTCACTTGTTTTCTGAATATTCTAACCCTAAAAGACTAACCTATATGGCTGATATAGGTTGATGAATTTCGTGGGTTTAATTACCCAAAATGGTGAAATGACTAAATTGCCCTCCCGCGGTACCAATTAGGCCTAAAAACTCCCCGAGACCCAAACTAAACCCCCGGGTACACTTTTCTGACTATCTCGACCCTTCCGGACGCGTTGGCACACTCAAAACGATCATACGAACAACTTATAAAATATTCACTTTTTATTTAACAAAATTAGTCCTGACGTGACACCGGCACGTCCCGACTTAAATTTCCGAAATAGTCATTTAATTCACTCATGACATTCAATATAACCAATATAATATATTACTTTGCTCATTAGTAATATTCAACAAGTTTCCCATAATTACTAACTCTCGTCACGTTAATAATTATAACATAATTAATTTCTGGATTTTTTTATTAAATAAAACATTCACGTTAAATTTTATAAATCCCCAAATTAATATAGCATAAAAATACAGGGTATTACATACTTCCCCCCTAATAACGAAATTTCGTCCTGAAATTCAGAAAATAAGGCATACCTGGTAAGAACAACTCTGGATATCTCTCGCGCATATCTGCCTCACGCTCCCAAGTGGATTCCTCCACATTATGATGCTCCCACTGGACTCGCACAAGTGGAACTATCTTCGACCTCAATATCCTCTCACTATAGTCTAGAATAGCCACTGGTCTCTCCTCGTAAGAGCTATCGGCTGTAAGTCGATCTCATCTATCGCAATGTGAGTATGGGCCATATCATCCCGAAGGTATCTTCTCAACGACGAGATGTGGAATACATCGTGGATGCGATGTAAATGTTCTGGCAGCCCCAACCTGTATGCAACCGGCCCAATCCTCTCGATGATGGGAAATGGTCCCACGTACCTCGGAGCCAACTTCCCCTTCTTTCCGAACCTCATCACTCCCTTCATAGGGGATACGCGTAATAACACTTGGTCCCCCACACTAAACTCCCGAAAGAATCGTTTTGCATCGGCGTAGCTCTTTTGCCTGTCCTGGGCTACCCGAATGCGACTCCTGATCATCTCAATCCTCGCGGAGGTCTCCTGAATCACCTCTGGTCCTAACAACTTGTTATCCCCCACCTCGAGCCAACAAGTTGGAGAACGACAAGGCCTGCCATACAAAGCCTCAAATGGAGCCATGCCAATCGTGAACTGATACGAGTTATTATAAGCAAACTCTACCAGTGGAAGGTGTGGCTCCCAACCTCCTCCAAAATCGAGAACACACATGCGTAGCATATCCTCTAACATCTGATTAGTACGCTCTGTCTGTCCATCTGTCTGTGGGTGGTAAGCTGAACTCAACCTCAACTCAGTACCCATAGACTCCTGAAAGCTTTCCCAAAAACGTGACACGAAAATCTTGTCCCTATCTGACACAATATTCAGGGGCACCCCGTGTAATCTGACAATCTCAGCGATGAACAACTGAGCATACTGACCCGATGTATAATCTGTCCGCACCGGCAAAAAATGGGCTACCTTGGTCAAACGGTCTACAATCACCCAAATAGAGTCATGGCCCCGCTGTGAGGTAGGCACCCCTGTAATAAAATCCATGGAAATGCTCTCCCACTTCCACGCGGGTACTTCCAATGGCTGAAGTAACCCTGACGGTTTCTGGTGGTCCACCTTCACCAGTTGGCAGGTAGAATATTTGGACACGAACTCGGCGATGTCCTTCTTCATCCCACTCCACCAGTATTGTCGCCTCATATCCTGGTACATCTTATCTCCTCCAGGATGTACCGCAAATCGGGACCCGTGAGAATGAGTCATCACTGCATGACGTAATTCTGCTCCTTCTGGAACCACAAATCTCCCATTAAACATCAAACCCCCATCAGAACTAACAGAATAAGATTCAACACCCTCGGCTAAAAGTCGTACAATCTGCTCCTGGCAAAACGGGTCTGTGGTCTGTGCCTGTATCACCCTCGTAACAATCTCGGGTGTGACTGACATCATGGATATGAAAGAACATGCTACTGCGTCCTGGTGACCCAACTCCTTCCACTTTGCTTTCCAGACATCCGCTACCTCGTCTACCGGTCTACGACTCAACGCATCAGCAACTACGTTGGCCTTTCCCGGATGATACTGTATATCGAACTGGTAGTCCTTCACAAACTCTAGCCATCTGCGCTGACGCATGTTCAGCTCTCGCTGAGTGAACAGCTACTGTAATGACTTGTGGTCTGGGAACAAATGGAATTTCTCACCCAATAAGTAGTGCCTCCATATCCTCAATGCAAAGACGACCACTGCTAACTCCAGGTCGTGGGTGGGGTAATTCTTCTCATGCGGCTTAAGCTTGCGGGAGGCAAAAGCTATAGCCTTCTCTTCCTGCTGAAGTACTCCCCCAAGTCCCCGTAAGGACGCATCGGTGTAAACCAGGTACTCTACACCCGGCTTAGGTAATGCAAGGACTGGCGCTGAAGTAAGCTTGCCTTTCAGCTCATCGAAATCCAACTGACAAGCGTCATCCCAAACATATGGTACCCCCTTGCGAGTCAGATTCGTCAATGGGTTCGCTATTTTGGAGAATCCCCGAATGAATCTCCTGTAGTATCCGGCTAATACCAAGAAACTACGCACTTCCATTGGTGTCGTGGGCTGTCCCCACTCCTTCACCGCTGACACTTTGCTCGGGTCAACTGCTATCCCCTGCTCAGAAACAACATGGCCCTAAGAACTGTACTTCTCGCAACCAGAATCCACACTTATCGTACTTAGCATACAGCTGATGCTCTCGTAGAGTCTGAAGAACATACCTCAAGTGCTCGGCATGCTCCTCCTCGGAGTGTGAATATATCAAGATGTCATCTATGAAGACGATGACAAACTGATCCAAGTACTCTCTGAATACTCGGTTCATCAAGTCCATGAAAACGGCTGGGGCATTTGTGAGTCCGAACGGCATCTCCCTGAACTCATAGGACCCATATCTCGAAAAGAAGGCAGTCTTTGAAACATCCTGCTCTCTAATACGTAACTGATGGTACCCCGACCTCAGATCTATCTTCGAAAAGAAAGTTGCTCCCCTCAACTGGTCGAACAGATCATCGATTCGAGGCAACGGATACTTATTCCATATCGTTACCTTGTTCAGCTCCCGGTAGTCCACACACAATCTCAGTGAACCATCTCTCTTCTTTACAAACAAGACTGGAGCGCCCCAAGGCGAGGTACTCCTGCGAATGAAGCCCTGACCTAACAGCTGCTCTATCTGATCTCGTAGTTCTCGCATCTCTGCCGGAGCCATACGGTACGGTGCGCGTGCTATAGGTCTCGTATCTGTCAATAAATCTATAACAAAGTCTATCTCTCGACTGGGGGGTAGGCCTAGTATTTCCTGAAACACATCAGAATACTCCCTGACAACTGGGATCGAATCTAAGGGAATTACAACCTCCTTAAAGGTATCCTCCTCTATGTAATACAAATGAGCGATCGAACCTCCCTCTGGGCGAGGCATCGCCACTACAAACATCTCTTGCCCCGGAATGGCAAAAATAATGCTCCCACCGAAGCAATCAATCATGGCTCTATAAGCTGTGAGCCAATCCATACCAATAATCACATCATGCTCGTGCATGTCTAAAACTAACATGTCTGCAGGTAATACCAAGCTACCAATCTCTACCCCCACTCCCCGGCATATAAAGAAAATAAGTGACCCACTCCCCAGTGGTGAGTCCACACACGTCACTGTGCTCTCTGCTGTGGCTAACAACCCTAAGTCCTTCACAAAATGCGTAGCTATAAAGCAATGTGTTGCCCCCGTATCAAACAAAACCCGACCCATAGTACCATGGATAGGAAACATACCCTCAATCGCGGGTGGTGCCTGTGGAGCTGCTGCCTGGTGGACGTTATAGACACGTCCATAGTGCAATTGCCCCTGCTGCACTGGAGCTGCTGGAATGGCTGGTAAGGCTGGCACCTGGGCTGGAGCTGAGAGGGAAGGTGGAAATAGTGGCCTCTGTGGCTCATTACGGGTTCCCTGCTGCTGTGGGGCCCTATCGCCCTCTGGTCAATCCTGACGCCTATGGCCGTGCTTACCACACCCAAAACATCGGTCTCTGAAATTACCTCCCCTCTGTCCCTGCTGACCACGACCCTGCTGGCCGTTACCTCCCCGCCACTGGCCCTGTTGGCCCTGATTAGCACGCTGCTGGACCTGCTGGCCTTGCTGCTGTCCCTGCGATCGGTGTTGGCCCTGCTGATTAGGTTGGCCCTGCTGGCCCTACCTGAAACCCATGAATCCCTGCCTAGAATCACCTGAACGGAATCGCTTAGCAGGGTCCCCCTGATGGGAACTCTACTCGTGCTGACGAGTCAGTCCTTGAGATGGTGCCCCACCGGCACTAATACCCCCGGCCTTGCCCTGCTGGCTGGACTCTCCTGCTCTCTTGCTTCCCTGAAGATGGAAGTGGTGATCCTGGCAATGTAGAAATGCGGCATTGAGTACATCAGTGAACGTACTCAGGGATAGGTTCCCAATAAGGTGTTGACGGATCTTCCAAGCTAACCCGTCGACAAACAGCATAATCTTCTTGCTCTCAGTAGGTGCCTCATCTGGCACAATGGTGAGAAGTCTCGTGAATTCCTCCTCATACTCAGCTACAGTAAGGTTCTCCTGCTTCAGATTTAGTAATTTCCGCCTCATCTCAGTCTGCACTGCGGGTGGAAAATATTTGCGGTCAAACCGCTCCCAGAACAACTGAATAGGGATCGTGTCCCTCTCCTCCAAAGTAGTAGTGGACTCCCACCACTGTAAGGCGGCTCCCACCAGCTTAAAGGAAGCCAATAACTGCTTTTGCACATCAGTGCACTCATACATACGGAGATGCCGCTGGATGTCCTTCTTCCATTGGCTAACTGTAACAATATCGGAGCTACCAGAAAACTCAGGGGGATGCGCTTTCTGAAAAGCATCCCAAACCCTCTCCCATGCAGATGGAAGCTGAGCTGGTACTGGCGCCACTGCCTGAACCTGGGGTGGAGCCTGCTGAGTCACCGCTATCGCGGCATTCACCGCCTGAGCAACAATGGCGGCTACTTCGTTTGCATTCATTGTGCCTGGTGCCGGAGCTGCTGGCTGCTCGGCTTGGGCACGCCTATCTTTCGGAGCACGTCTCGGAGGCATCTGAAACGTGAACAAGTTTATTAGTCTACAATTATTATCAAATCTCAAATAGCTGAAGATTCAAACGTAAAAGCAAGAATACAACAATCCTAAAAATAGGGCTCTATAACAATAACGTCAAGCTGAAAGCGAAATAAGCCGTACAGATCCTATGGACACTAGAACCTCATGCTCTGATACCACCTGTGACACCCCGCCTAATTAAATACCGGGTGATCACTCCTTTATTAAATTAAATCAAGGTATACAGTTGGTTCATTCTCAGCATCACTGTCGATAAAAATAATTTTTCCAATTTAACACCCTAAATAATTAAGCTAAGTGTCAAAACCATTTTCATACATAACTTTCCAAATTTTATTTTAAGAAAAAGGTTTATTTAATTATTAACAACATTCCAACAATTAAGAATCACACCACATTAAATTCTACAACATAAACCAATTAATAGAATACATTCGTCAATCGAATGTCAACATGCGAAATATAAAGTAACACAATTCAAACTGAATAAATCCCATAACGACAATACGAGAAATAACTGCAAATACAAATGTCCAATAACAACGGAATAATGGAAAGATATACACATGCTCAACTAAATGAAAGTACTAAGAGTGGATTCGAATGAACGAAGTCGTCTAATCAAGAGACCTGGAACTCCCACCTAAGCTGCAGCGCGTTCCTTCCAAGAGATCCTAAGCAAGACGCCCCTGTGACTGGGCACATGTAATACATACATATATATACAAGAGAGAGAGAGAAAAAAAAAATGGGTCAGAGCCCGAAAGTGTGTTTGATTTAAAATACGTTTAGCAAGTATTTAAATTGATACACGCCAATGCAACAACATATTAGGACGACACTCTCTTGAGAAATTCTCACCTCTCTTCTAATGTGCACGCCTATCGTACCAACCTTCCCAACAGTTTATTGTAATACCCCGTATTTTCTATGATATTTATTTGTGGGGATTAATTGAATTAAATGTTTATTAATTGAAAATTAATCCGGATAAAAATATTAACGAGATGTGAGTTAGTATTTTAGTATGATGTGTATACTTGGCATTACATGATTATTGGTAATATTGAAATTGTCACGTAATTGATATACGACAATTTGAGAATTTTGCTTGACGCGTGTGACCACCACGTCATGGTATTTTGTTATTAAATTAAAGAGTGAATTTTAGTTCCATTAACCGTATGGTCATTTTGAGTGCGCCAACGCGTCCGGAAGGGTCGAGATAGTCAGAAAACACTAGCCAGAAGTTTAGTTTGGGTCCCGGGGTATTTGTGGGCCATACCGGCATCAAAAAGGGTATTTTGGTAAATTGCATTTTTGGGAATTAAAAGTGACGAAAATAGAGATTACAATCTGACTATTTCCTCAACCCACTTAACCCACTAAACACACTATATGCCAATATGGTCTACGGGAGAAGTTGATATACCATTCTAACTTACCAAAAACCATAACACACCTCCATACCTCCATTGTCTTCAACCTTGGGAAGAGCTTGAGAGAGAGAGAGAAGGAAAGAATTCTGCAGATAGAGAGAGAGAGGACAGACGTAACTTCAAGATTCATCACCAAATTCAGAGTTAAATTAAGGCAAGTGATTTAAACTCTTTTGATTCAAGATATGTTCCCATGTTTAGGAATTTTCGAAATTGATTTTTGGAGATAAATTAGACCCATGAATTGAAAGTTAAAGGCCATGATTTATGTAAGAATTGCATGTAGTATATTCTGGACGAATTTATATGTTTTAAACAGAACCTTGATGATCTAAAAGTGGAATTAGAAGAAGTTTGTTGATGTTCTTGAATGGAAGAATTCTGGAAATTATTTTGATGTAGTTTTGATCTAAACTAAGCTTTTAAATGATGAATTATGGGACTTAGAATGTTAATACTGTTGTAGGATGTTAGTATAATGTTAGAGTAACCTTATCTTGGAGTTTCATGCTTGAAAATGGAGTTTTGGGTCGAAACTGTAACTGCAAAATGAAGCAGTCCGTAACCATACCTGTACAATCGATCGATCGACATTCATCAGTCGATCGATCGACCACCATCGATCGATCGAAGGTAAAGGTCGATCGATCGACCTTCCCAGAATGAGTAAATTTTTCTTTAAGTGAATTTTAATGGTGTTAACCCTTGATTAATATTATTGGAGACTTTGTGAATACCCTTAACCTTAAGGAAGACCAGTAGACATGAATTATGTGATTGGACTTTAATTAGAATTTAATTTGAGGAATTATTCTAATTTAATGAAATTCGTTATGTGAGATAATATTTGGGTAACTAGTGCAATTTGATTAAATTGATGGAATAAGGTTTGGGACAGAAGTAAAGACCTTAGGTATAAAGATGTTATATGTGGGAATAATGGGGACTTAATAGTCTATTTGAGATAGGTTTTAAGTTTAAGAAATTACGACGTGAGACGTGTCGACTTTTTAATTTATATTATCGGGATACTTGACATATATGAACTTGGAATGATGGTATAAAGATGTCGTGAATACCTTTATTAATATTGAGATATCTAAGATGTGTGAATGCTTAGTATATAATCTTATGTGTATGACATACCTACCATACTTGCTATCACGGGAGGTTTACGTTCACTTAGGGCCTTCTTATCCTTGTGTGCCCGGATTTAGATTGGTTACCTCGATGAACACAGATCATTGAAGGACTTATTGTGATATTAATAAGTCTGCTGATCGTGGGAGCGTAGGTATGTGCGTGACCCATGTGATGGTGACTGTGTTCGCCTCCACTATTTGTGATGTTGTTATCTGAACAATTCCTGAGAGATTCGGAATGTGTGATCCTTATGTACGTGATGTACTGGGATGGATAGCAGAGTATGTGTGTACCGCAGCTTAGCCTTGGGTGCTTGTATTGTATAATTAAGATGTGAAAATATACGGTTATATGAGAAGGAATTTACTATGTTAAATTATGAGTATAATTATGGTAATGTTTTGAAAAAAAAAAAAAAAAGGACTTTTATCCATAAATGGTTGTGTTAATAATTGTGAATCCGGGAATTAAAGTAGAACTCTCTATTTAATTGTTAAGGTTGGGAATTTAAAACGTGAACCAAGTAGTAGTGTTAGAAACTCTTTAGATAGTTAGGAGTTAACTTATGAATGGGTACAGGAACGTTAGGAGTGCACAGTTAGACGAGAGGTGAGTATATCATGTGAGAGCACGTCCTAACATGTACTTTGCATATTCTGTTTCAAATGTTTTTAAAGCACTTGCAGGTTTTTAAAATATCTACACATTCGGGCTCTGACCCGTTTGCTTTCAAATCTATCTTTTTGTAAAACCATTTTAGGTGCCCAGCCACAAGGTCACCATGCATAGGATCCTCATTCTGATGACGAGCTGTAGCTGCTTGTGGAAGCTACAGGGAATTGCTTTTAGACGCTTATATCATTTGGATTCCTTATTCAGTATTCCTCAGTTGTAGGGCATGTTGCCCAAATTCTATTAGATACATTTTTCCATTTCAGTTTTTCAGACTTTGGCATGTATTCATTCAGTATTCAGTATTTCAGTATTTACTTCAGTTGTGGGATTGTGTTATGAGGAGTTTTTCCTCCAGATTTATTTATATCATGTGACGGTTATTCTATTTACTTCATTATGGTGAATGTTGTTTTTATTCTTCTTTACACTTGTTGCATGTTAATCAGACTTTAATTAAAATTTGGCAACTTACTTTTTAAATACTAGGTGGTTAGTAATAATAAAAGGTTTTCGACAGTGATGCTATTAACTGAGCCAACTTGGCGTTTTGATTTAATTTAATAAAGGAGTAGCTACCCGGTATTTAATTAGTCGGGGTGTCACAGGTGGTATCAGAGCATCAGGTTCTAGTGTCCTTTAGGATCTGTACGGCTTATTATGTTTCCGCTGAGCTTTCTTTGATATAGAGCCCTAATACTAGGAATGCTGTATTAATCTCTACATTGGGAATTCGTACTTCCGCGATTTGTTTATTTGAATGATGAACTCATCCAAATTTACTTAAATTTTCAGATGGACCGTCCTGAAGAACTAGCTAAAACGGTTAAGGGAGTCAACGGACAAGATCGACTCACACCTCAGGTATCTCCAGAGAGAATATCAACCGCTGAGTTAGCAGGTATCATGGCACAAGCAGTTACCACTGCAGTTCTACAATACCAAGAACGCAGCATGCAACTTAAAAGAGGCAAAAGACCTAAAGAGGTTAGCCAGATGAATGTGAATAAAGCTAAAAAATGTGCGAAGACCCCGAAATTTCGACAACAAACTACCCAAGACCGAGTCAGTTCTAATCAACAACGTGGTAAGATGAAGCAATTTCGAAAGGGGAATAAGGTCCCAAGTCAGCAAGGCCGACACCGTCAACAGCAGGGTCAGAAGGGGAGTAACTTCAAAGGCCGATGTTTTATATGTGGCAAACATGGCCATAAACGCCAGGATTGTCCAGATAGGGGCAGGAACCCACAACAACAGGGTGTCCGGCAGGAGTTGCAGAGGCCTATGTTTCCCGCCGCCCTCCCAGCACCAGCTCAAGTACTAGCCCTAACAACTTTTCCTGTAGCTCCAGTGCAGCAGGGGCAGTTACCGTACAGACATATCTATAATATCAACCAGACAACCACCCCACAGGCACCACCCGCGATTTGGGGTATGTTTTCTAGCCACGAGACTTTTGGGTTGAACTTTGCTTGTTACTGGGATAACTCAATTGTTTTATAATTACATATTATGCGAAGACCTTAGGGTTATTAACCACATTATTGAGCACTGTAACGTAGATAGACTCACCCCTGGGGAAATGGTTCATTTTTATGCCAGGGAGTGGGAGTAGAGATTGGTAAATTGATATTACCTGCAAATATGTTAGTATTAGAGATGACCGAGTATGATGCCATTATTGGTATGGATTGGCTTGTTGCGTACCGAGCCATGATTGACTGTTTCAGTAGGAGTATTATCTTTGCTATTCCCGAGAGGGGATGTTTTTGGTGGCAATGCCTCGTCCCGAGGGAGGATCGCCCACTCAGTTGTACTACATAGAGGAGGATACCTCTGAGGTAGTTGTGATTCCTTTAGATTCGATCCCGATTGTCATAGAGTTTGCCGAGGTATTTAAGGATATACCTGGATTACCCCCCAGTCATGAGATAGACTTTGTTATAGACTTATTTCCAGGTACGAGACCATAGCACGCGCACCATACCGTATGGCTCCGACAGAGATGCGAGAGCTACGAGATCAGATTAAGCAGTTGTTGGGTCAGGGGTTTATACGGAGGAGTACTTCACCGTGGGGTGCCCCTGTGTTGTTCGTGAAGAAGAGAGATGGTTCACTGATATTGTGTGTGGACTACCGGGAGTTAAACAAGGTCACGATACGGAACAAGTATCTGTTGCCTCGAATCGATGACCTATTCGACCAGTTGAGATGAGCTTCTTGCTTCTCAAAGATTGATTTGCGATCTGGTTACCATCAGTTGCGTATCAGGGAGGAGGACGTCTCGAAGACTGCGTTTTTATCGAGATATGGTTCTTACGAGTTTCGGGTTATGCCATTTGGTTTGACCAACGCACCAGCAACGTTTATGGACTTGATGAATAGGGTGTTCAGGGACTTCTTAGATCAATTTGTCATTGTCTTCATCGATGATATTCTGGTCTACTCCCAGACAGAGGAGGAGCACGCTGAACATTTGAAACAAATTTTTGCAGACGTTGCGTTAGAATGAGCTGTATGCAAAATATGAGAAGTGCGGGTTTTAGCTGAAGGAGGTCCAGTTTTTGGGACATATTATTTCCGACTGGGGAATATCTGTTGATCCGGGGAAGGTATCCGCGGTGAGGGAGTGGGGACAGCCCACGACACCGACTGAGATCCGTAGTTTTTTGGGCTTAGCAGGATACTACAGGAGGTTTATTCGGGGTTTCTCCACAATAGCAGGTCCCATGACACATCTAACTCATAAAGGTGTTCCGTTCATTTGGAGTGATGCCTGTCAGTTGGCATTCGATGAGTTGAAGGACAAGTTAACCTCAGCACCTGTGTTAGCATTACCGAGATCGGGAGTTGAGTATCTCGTTTACACCGATGCGTCCTTACAAGGACTTGGAGGTGTACTGCAGCAGGAAAGTCAGGCCATAGCTTATGCTTCCCGTAAGCTTAAGCCTCACGAGAAGAATTACCCTACCCATGATTTGGAGTTAGCGGCAGTGGTATTTGCCCTTCCTATTTGGAGACATTACCTGTTGGGGGAGAAGTTTCGATTATTCACGGATCACAAGTCCCTACAGTACCTATTCACGCAGAAGGAGTTGAATACGCGGCAATGGAGGTGGCTTGAATTCGTGAAAGATTATCAGTTCGATATTCAATATCACCCGGGGAAGGCTAACGTGGTGGCATACGCGTTGAGCCGTAGACCGAAAGAGGAGGTGCCGATGTGTGGAAGGCCAAGTGGAAGGAATTGGGACGCCATGATGCAGTGGCCCGATCATTCATGTCTGTAATGACTGTTACACCACAGATTGTCATGAAGGTAGTGAGGGCACAGGCAAATGACTCGTTCTTTCAGGAGCAGATAGTTCGATTATTAGCTGAGGAAGCCGAATCCTATACCGTTAGCTCAGACGGGGGATTACGCTTTAATGGGAGATTGGTGGTTCCGGAAGGGGAGGAATTGCGGCATGAGGTGATGGCAGAGTCGCACGGCTCACGATTCACGGTACATCCCGGAGGGGACAAAATGTACCAAGACATGAGACGTCAGTATTGGTGGAGCGGGATGAAGAGAGTTATTGCCGAGTTTGTGTCAAAATACGCCACTTGTCAGCTCATAAAAGTGGATCATCAGAGACCGACAGGACTGCTACAGCCGTTATAGGTCCCGATGTGGATGTGGGAGAGCATCTCTATGAACTTTATCACGGGGTTGCCTACGTCACAGAGAGGTCACGACTCCATTTGGGTAATTATGGACAGGTTGTAAAAAGTCGCTCATTTTCTACCCGTAAGGACAGACTACACTGCGGGACAGTATGCCCAGCTCTTTATTGCAGAGATAGTGAGACTTCACGGTGTGCCCTTAAATATCGTGTCTGACCGAGACAAGATATTTATTTCACGGTTTTGGGAGAGTTTTCAGCAGGCCATGGGCACGGAGTTGCGGTTGAGTACGGCGTACCACCCGCAGACCGACGGGCAGACCGAGTGCACAAATCAGATGTTGGAGGACATGCTACTTATGTGCACCATTGACTTTGAGGGAGGATGGGAGCAGTATCCTCCACTGGTGGAGTTTGCTTACAACAACTCCTATCAGTTCACCATTGGCATGGCTCCATTTGAGGCGTTGTACGGTAGACCTTGTCATTCCCCAGCATGTTGGTTGGAGGTGGGGGACAACAAACTACTTGGGCCGAAAGTGATTCAGGATACTTCGACAAGGATAGAATTGATTCGGAGTCGCATTCGGGTGGCTCAGGACAGGCAGAAGAGCTATGTTGATGCGAAGAGATTCTTCAGAGAGTTCCAAGTGGGGGACCAGGTTTTGCTCAGAGTATCTCCTATGAAGGGGATTATGCGTTTCGGGAAGAAAGGGAAGTTGGCACCGAGATATGTGGGACCATTTCCTATTATTGAGAGGATTGGACCGGTTGCGTATAGGCTTGGATTACTGGAGCATTTACATCGGATTCACGATGTGTTTCACATTTTCCTCGCTTAGGAAATACCTTAGAGATAATTTGGCTCATTCTCTCATTGCTGTGGAGGACATTGTTCTCCAGCCAGATAGCTCCTACGAGGAGGGACCGATTGCTATTTTGGACCGAAGTGAGCGGAAACTGCGGTCAAAGATAGTCCCGTTAGTGCGTGTTCAGTGGCGACATCATAATGTCGAGGAGTCAACATGGGAGCACGAGGATGACATGCGCGAACTATATCCAGAGTTATTCTTACCAGGTACTTACTAGTTCCGAATTTCGGGACGAAATTCAGTTATTAGGGGGGAAGTATGTAATACCCCGTATTTTCTATGATATTTATTTGTGGGGATTAATTGAATTAAATGTTTATTAATTGAAAATTAATCCGGATAAAAATATTAACGAGATGTGAGTTAGTATTTTAGTATAATGTGTATACTTGGCATTACATGATTATTGGTAATATTGAAATTGTCACGTAATTGATATACGACAATTTGGGAATTTTGCTTGACGCGTGTGACCACCACGTCATGGTATTTTGTTATTAAATTAAAGAGTGAATTTTAGTTCCATTAACCGTATGGTCGTTTTGAGTGCGCCAACGCGTCCGGAAGGGTCGAGATAGTCGGAAAACACTAGCCAGAAGTTTAGTTTGGGTCCCGGGGTATTTGTGGGCCATACCGGCATCAAAAAGGGTATTTTCACTACAACAATTCTCACATTTACCTGCGAATTTTTTCGTAGCAAAATATTCATATTTTGTTGCTAATAGTTTTTTGCAACGAAAATTATTTCGTAGTAAGTTCGTGGCCAAAGGCCTGTTGCTAAATGTATTTGGCCACGAAATTGGTTTTCGTTGCCAATTGTTTAAGTCATTTGCCACGAAATTATTTTCGTGGATAATTACCATATTTAGGCTACAATTTGTTTCGTAGCAAATAGTCTAACATTTCGTTGCAAAATACCTTAATTTCGTTGCCAATTCTTCAAGGAAACTAGTGTTTATAAACTTTCAACTACGAAATTTACAATTTTTTTGTAGCTAATTGTTCAACATCTCGTTGCTAAATGTTTACATTTCGTTGCCAATTCTACACTTAAATTAATCATTAGAAGCTTTTAGCTACAAAAATTGTACCTTCCCTCAAGATCTATTAGCTACGAAATTTTATTGTTGAAGAATGATTCTTAATCATTAATTTTTCAATAATAACTAAACCGCACTTTTATTTATCAATTGCATATTTAACTACTAAAAGATTTATTTTGATAACGGAATGTTTTCAAATATATATTTTTTTATTTTGAATTTGATAAATTAATGTATACCACGAAATTTAAACAAATTACCATAAAAAAAACACATTCATTAAAATCCACAAAATAACTAAATTATCATAAATAAAATCCACATTAAGTCACATACACATATGTTGTCAATCCAACTAAACACTAGTTACATGACGTAGAAGTCCCACATTTCATCCCCGATAAATATCCATGGTGCAAAAAAATAACTTATACTAAAGGACTTAGAAGTCTCCGATTCCATTTGCAAATGTCAAAAGTTCATGGCGCCTCAAAAATAGCTTCTTGTCATATCAAATCTGCAACTAAGAGAATACAATATCATTAGCTAAAATAAAGTGGGAATTGATTCGTTTTTATCATGAAAAAGTTATAACGATGAGCGAAAGGATGTCTAGATTACCATCGTTCGGAAGATGAGGAACGTGATGCGATCAATGACTTAATCAACTTATCGGACTCCGCTTGTCGAACTACAATAACTCTAGAATTGCACGTTGATTCTCCATATCGGCCTTTTGTGCCACTGACTCTTCTCGTTGAATCGTTGCCTCTACCTCACGAGCTTGTAAACGCTCCATCAAATCTTCTTGAACTTTCATAGACTTCTCAAGTGCCTCTTCCAATTCGGCATTCCTCAATCGTAATATATTAATTCTTGAATCCTTTCTTTTGGGACCATACCCAAGACCATTAATATATCCTGGTCTTGTGCCAAGAACTTTATCTGCTATATCGTCTGAGCTCATCATGGTACCATCCTCAGATATTGATTCAGATTCAAGGCGTTTCATCTCATTCTGCAAACAAAATAGAAGAAAAGGGATTATAAATTTGGCCAAACTGTTAAGATGTCAAGAATTTTTAAGCTAATTAAAGACAATAATTTTAAAATAGTAAAGCATAATGCAGTATGTGTAATTTTTAAACTACCAAAGGAATTACAAACCAGTAGTGTTTGTTGGTTTGTAATTCATCAACAACGGGATAAATTCTAAATAAAATTAATAAGACTTACATAGAGTGTTTCAGCTTCGGTAGATGTCCACTTTTCATCTTTACAATGCGTTTCTTTATAAAACTTGATCCTATTCGGCTCTTGACCGTCCACCTCTTTACTCCGCTATTAAACAACAAATAATTAATAATTATACTTGTAAAATAAAATTCTCAATTGATAAACCAAAACAAGTTGATATATTACCAATTCATGACGAACCACCACAAATGCTTTTGACCCTTGATTATGCTTTACAATTTGTTTAGACTTGTTATTCTGATTTACAATACATTGTCTCTGCAGTAATTTTTCAAACATCATAAGTATGCATATTTTAATAAAAAAAAAATATTTACAAGTTACAACATCAACGATAATTCAAACCTGATATCTTGGACTTCCATAAAGATCGCATAGACTAAGCCAATTATCCTTGGTCATATTAGTAGGGACATTTTCTCGAGCCTCCTCTGCTGATCCATATTTTTTATACACTTCACGAAGCTTGCTCCGTTGACTCCTACTTCTCCCTTTCATTAGCTCTTCCAAACACTCCTTTGCATGATCATCCAAATCAATGTCGAATTTCTCCTGAAATTTTATACTCAATCAATAACTGATGAAACGAAACGATGTAATAGTATAACAATGTAATAGTGTAACAAAACATACATATATTAACATGAGAAAAGATTCAAGGGTTCATCCTTCATCCAAGGATCGATCTTCACATGAGAAAAGTCCAGCATTTAGCAAGTTTCTAGATTCAATAAGCAGAGAAGATAGAAAGCAATCAACGGGAACAAACAGCTGCTGCTCCCTCAAAGCCAGTTTCTAGATTCAATATGCAGAGAAGATAGCTACCGCTACTGTTTAAATTAAAATTTTGAAAATGCAGGAGATCCAGCCTGGTCATTTTAGTTCAGCAGCTTTGTATAATTCAAATATTTTGCCTCAATTTTGCGTCAATGAACTAAAAACGGAAGAAAATGTATGCACAAGTGGTACAGCAATGGAAGAAAACGGATTGCAAACGATATGCACAAGTGGTACAGCAAGTGGAAGAAAATGTATGAAAATTTAAATCAATTTTGTGTCAATGAACTTTTGGATGGAGATCAAGCTAGAGGGATTAATGGGCGCTCTGCCTCAGACAGCTGTTCTCTGTACACCAACAGCATTTTGAAGGTATGCTCTATAGTATGGAGTAATTCAATTAAAGTAACAATGCAAAGGGAAAACAGCATTATAAGGCTGCCTGATCCAATTGTCGCTGCTGTACAGCTGCCTTATCCGGTGAGCTTTCCCCTCTCACCACTTCCAAAACACAGTAGCAACATCACCAATCAACCACCATACTCATTTTGAAACTCATTTTGAAATGTTGTATCAGCTACGAAGTTTGGTGGATGGGACATTAGAATCAAGGAATCGACAGTTCACGTATTCCGAGGTTATAAATATTACTAATAACTTTCAAAAAGTGCTTGGAAGGGGAGAATTTGGAGCAGTATATAGTGGTTTCTTGAAAGATGGAACTCAGGTTGCTGTAAAGATGCTTTCTCTGTCAACAACTGAAGGGTCTAAGCAATTTTGAGCTGAGGCAAGTTTCCAGTATATTAATGGAAAAATTTACATATATTTTGATGGTCGTGACACAGTAATGGAAATTTTTTACATATATTTTTGTTTGATGGGATGTCAATTGGAAATACAGGCTATGTTGTTGACTAAAGTTCATCATAGAAACTTGACTTCTCTCATCAGATATTGTAATGAAGGTCAGCAAATAGGGCTAATATATGAGTACATGGCTAATGGAAACGTACAAGAGCATTTATCAGAGTCAAATAGCAGTAGATGCAGCACAAGGTTAGCAAGCTAATACACATGAAAATCTTGTTAAACCTTAGTTTCTTATTTTGTTCTTTATAAATGTAAACTAACAGAGATATTAAGACTTCCAACATAAATGTAAACTAACAGAGATATTAAGACTTCCAGCAGGGGGAAAATTGAATGTGTAGCATTGGAATATTTACACAATGGTTGTAAGCCAGCCATAATCCATAGAGATATTAAGACTTCCAACATATTGTTGAATGAAAAAATGCAAGCAAAAGTAGCTGACTTTGGGTTGTCTAGATTCATGCCCTTAGAAGGAGAAACTCAAGGCTCAACTACAGTTGTTGGCACACTAGGGTACCTTGACCCTGAGTAAGTTCACTTGTTCTATATGTGCAATATTTTCAACTTTGTGATATGTTAATAATAGTTGGTGGTACTCTGGCTTATGGAAGAAGGACAACAGGGGTAAAATTCTTGTCATTAGTGGACATAATTGTGCATAATTACCTTCTATAGTCCATACATTTAAAGGTTTACTACATGTAAGAGTTTTGAGTTGTGATTAGAAGCCTCTATTCATCTAAAATTTTACTTGTTAGGCATCTTCACAATTTTAAAAAGGATTGTGAGGTCTCTAAATATTTTTCCTGGCAGACAGGGGCATCTTTTTATCCTTTCAATTATAGCTATTTCTGGATACTACATAGTTTTTCTCGTGCATTCATGTAGGTATTATGTGTCCACCAGGCTGAATGAGAAAAGTGATGTTTATAGCTTTGGAATTGTACTCTTGGAGCTAATTACAGGCCAACGCGCAATAGTAAAAGGCCATCAAAACATTGACATCATTGAATGGGTTAAGCCTATGCTTGATAGAGGGAAAATAAGAGACATCACTGATTCAAGATTACAAGGAGATTTCGACATAAATTCTATTTGGAAAGCTGTGGAAACTGCAATGGCATGCGTACCACCCAACTCCATCCAAAGGCCAGACATGAGTCATGTAGTGATGGAGTTAAAGGAGTGTTTGGAGATAGAGATTGCCAGGGGGAGGAATTTAAAGACCAAGGAAGACTATGGGACTACTTCTGGCAGTTCAATAGTTATTGATTTTGAAATCACGTTGAGACTAGTGAGATGCTATATTTACACATGATATTTGAAAATACAAAACATCAAATTTGCATTATTGATGTGAATTGGAGCCATTCTCTCTCTCTCTCTCTCCCTCCCCCCCCCCCCCCGTGGCATATTCACTGTGATTGTTATACTCAGCAAACACAACATACACTTTGTAAGCCACCAGCCAGATTCATAGGTTGTATCATCAACTCCTATATGGGTTGGAGGCTTATCAAAGTCATCTGGACTAAAATGACCAGGAGATCCACCCTCATATGTCATGGCACTGTCATGTCATGTCATTTGTCACATCGTGAAACCCGAATGCATTCGGTGTCATTTCGAGTTGCTTGATGATAACTTTACTTGATAGTGTGGCACTACAAAGTCATCTGGAGGTCAGATTTTGGCAACAATTCAGTACATACTCCGTCACCAATTCAGTACATACTCGAACGTAACTGCTGAAACTATAACACTAGGCATCATGTCACCAAGTCCTATCTCAAATGAACTAATGCATCACTCCTAATGAAAATCACTCCAGCATGCAGAAATAATTCAAAATCGCAAAATTAAAGTAACAATGCCATTTTCAATACGAAATTACTTACATTGAGTCTGTCAAATGCTCTTGTCTTATCATCTTCAGTGAGGTCTTTCCATTTGGTTGGGACTGGAATTAGGTTACGAATGATAATCCCGAGTTCATTTGATAATTTAGCAGATTGGTCTTTGTCAAGTGGCCTATTTTTCTCCTTCGATATCTCAATACGCATCTTTTTCCCAGTAGCTTTGATAATCTTCTGAAGCCCCTTACCACGTGTAGGTCCACGAACTTTTTTCGTTATGGTAGAATCTGTATTCGAACCTTTAAAAGCAAATAAACAATATTAGCAACAAATGAAAAATAGTAAGAAACATTTGAAAATTAGTTTTTGTACCTGCATGGCTTGTGGAGGTTTCGGGACTAGTCTGTTGTGTTGATGACAAGATATTTGCAGATTCTACATCCATTATGTGTTCAGTCGGGGGTACAATGGGAGCCATGGGTGCCGTGGGTACTGTGGGTCCTATGGGAGTCGTGGGTGCCGTGGAAGTCGGGGGCGCCGTGAGATTCGGGGGAGCATCCTTCATGCTATTTGACCGAAGACGTCTTCCTGGCGCCATACTGAAAAAGAACATCAAAACACACAAATATAGTTGATCCAAATATGCTATAAATACAAGTAAATTCATTGACCAACATTCAAATATAGTTGATCCAAATATGCTATAAATAGAAGTAAATTTATTGAAATACACAATTTCACAAAATTTTCAAATATACCCCGCCATACCAATTCATTGACCAACATTCAAATATGCAATTAAAAGTAAATTCATTATAGTTATACACCAAATATGCTTTATTTGACATGGGTAGCACATTGTCCATTCATTATAGTTGATCCAATATAAAGAGGAACAACAATCACATGCATGGTCATTCATAGCAAATCAACAAAAATTACAATGGTAAAATAGAGGCAATCTATATCACTATCATCATCCTCAACCATCAGTACACTCCATTACATAGTTTCCATTAACAAAGTCAATCTATATCACTATCATCATCCTCAACCACTACGAGTTCTTTCGCATTTTCACAATATTCATCAAGTGTTTCGTCTTCATCATCGACGTCATCAAGGGAAACAATGTCTTCTTCCGATAGTACTCCTTTATCTACATCTACAATTCCAGCAACAATAGTGTCCGCCTCTACATCGTTTCTCTGCAACTGGCCAATATCAACTTCTATAATCTCAAAAGCCCCTGATGAAGCATTTTCCTGGTACACAAAATCGTTTGTTTCTGATACATCTGTGTCCATTTCTTCCACCCCAAGATCATACAAGTGTCTATGCTGGAATTCCTGAACAACTTGCCAATTTTTTCCCAATTTTGTGTCATTGAGATAAAACACCTGTTTTGCTTGAATGGCTAGAACATAAGGATCACTCTTGTACCACCTACCATTAACATTGATGCTTGTAAAGTGATCATCGATTTGTATTTCTGATTTTTTCTTTTTATCAGCTTCAAACCAGTCACACTCAAAAAGGAGGACTTGATTTCCTTTGATATACTCTAACTCAATAATATCGTTCAATACACCATAAAAGTTAATATCTTCGTCATTATGATCTCCTTTAACAACTAAACCGCTGTTTTGACTTCTCCTGCGATTGTCACGGTCTTTAGTGTGAAATCTAACTCCGTTCACTATGCAACTTTTATACTTGATTGCCCGTATGTCAGGACCACATGCTAATGCATATAGTTGCTCCGTACATTCTGGAGACTTCTGGCCGTACAACTTTTTCATCTATTAAATACAATTTGAATGATATAAGTTAGACCAATTATATTACTTAAAAAATAATTAAATTTATACATCAATATTATGTTATGATAACTTTGCTTAAACTTACGCGTTCTTCAAACCAGCTAAGGAAATTCCTTCGACTTCTCTCTTCTAAATTCAAAGGGCTTTGTTTCTTCAGCTCCTCCATATGCTCACTAACAATGATAATAATTATAACATTAAGCTTCGTAGAAGTTGCAAAATTAATACTTATCAAGATTACTTCCTAGTTATTAACTTACTCTATATATGGAGCAACTTTCTCACAATTATTCAACGTATACCACCGCATCATTTCCATCTCAGTCACTGTGAGAAAGTCATAAGTACATGCCCCAAAAGGGCGTACCTTTTGAGAGAATACATCCAATCCCTCCTCTTGCTCCTCCCCATCATAATTTCTTTCCGAGCGGTTGAGTTTAGTTTCAATCCCGTCAAAGTACATTGAGCAAAATGTCAAACATTCATTAACGATGTAGGCTTCCGCTATAGAACCTTCCGGGCGAGCTTTATTACGCACGTAACCCTTTAATGTGCCCAAGTACCTATTATCATTTACAAAGAAATAAATTACCTCATGTTAAATCTATAAACTATACGTAAAAAATAAGTATTTTAATTTAAACCCCCACTTTTTATGTCAAGTTTGACTTAAAAATTGGGGGCTATGTCGAAATAACCCTATAAAAAATGACAGCGAGTATATTGACATACCTTTCAATAGGATACATCCACCTATATTGCACCAGTCCTCCAAGCATAGCCTCTCGCGGCAAATGAATAGCTAAGTGGACCATTATATCAAAAAAAGCTGGTGGATAAATCAATTCTAGTTTGCACAAAATCACAACAATGTCTTTCTCTAACCTTTTCAGTTCTTCTACATCTAGTGTTTTACAACACAAATCTTTGAAAAAATTCCCCAACTCAACAATTGCACTGTAAACTTCCTTGCGCAAATATCCACGAACCCCAACGGGCAATAATCGTTGTAATAGAACATGACAATCATGACTTTTCAACTCCGATACCTTACCATCACCAACGTTCACACACCGTGAGATATTCGAAGCATATGCATCTGGAAACTTCACTGATTTCAAGAACTCACAAAAACCTTGTTTCTCTAACTTACTAAGTGTATAACATGCAGGCGGCATTACATATGTATCCCCATTCCGCTTCAAATGTAATTCCTTCCTTATCTTCATATCCTCCAAATCTTGCCTCGCCTTATATGTGTCTTTTGTTTTCCCCTCAGTATTTAATAAAGTTCCCAACACACTTTCACAAATATTTTTTTCAATATGCATGACATCAAGGTTGTGTCGAAGTTTTAATGTTTTCCAATATGGTAATTCAAAAAAAATGCTTTTTCTTGTCCAGTTTAGCTCTTCAGGTGTACGTTTCCTCTTTTTATTACCCAAATGTTTCCCCGGTATATAATCATTGACATGATTCAATTGTCGCAACAAATCATCCCCATTTAAGTCCATGGGTTGTAACCGGAGCTCTTGCTTACCGTCAAATTTTCTACTCTTCCTCCATATATGGTTGGGATCTAGATATCGGCGATGGTCCATATAACATATCTTACTTCTTATTCTTTTCGAAGAAGTATTTTTGTTACACGTAGGACAAGCCATATAACCCTTAGTGCTCCAACCAGACAAATTACCATATGCCGGAAAGTCATTTATAGTCCACAAAATTGTCGCATGCATCTGAAAATTCGTTTTGGTGGATGCATCATATGTTTCTACACCAACTTCCCATAACTCATTCAACTCATCGATTAATGGTCGTAAATACACATCCATATCTTTACCTGGTGCCATAGGTCCTAGAATAAGTAACGACATCATAAAAAATGACTCTTTCATACATAACCAAGGCGGCAAGTTATATGGCATAAGTATTACTGGCCACATGCTATATGAGTTGTGCATATTACCAAAGGGGTTAAAACCATCACTTGCTAGGCCAAGCCTTACATTACGAGGGTCTTGAGAAAACCACTCGTGCTCCGCATCAAAATCCTTCCATGCACTAGAATCTGCTGGATGTCTCAATACATTATCTTTGACACGTTTTTCTTTATGCCACTTCATATCATCAGCCGTTTTTCTCGACATAAACAAACTTTGGAGTCTTGGCTTTAGTGGAAAGTAACGAAGTATTTTGTGAGGAATACGTTTACCCCTATCATTATTAACCTTCCATCTAGACTCTCCACATATGGTACACTCATGTTTATTTTCAAGCTCCTTCCAAAACAAACAACAGTCATTTTTGCATGCATGAATCGATATGTATCCTAATCCCAAGCCACGCAACATGCTTCTTGCCTCATAATCTGACTTTGGAAGTGTCTCACCGTCGGGGAAAGCTTCCTTCAGTAATTCAAGCAACATCTTGAGTGATTTATTACTCCAGTGATTAATCACTTTCAAGTGGAGCAACTTCACGAGAAAAGACAGTGTAGAGAATTTTGTGCAACCAGGATATAATTCACGCTCTGCATCTTTCAATAATTTGTTAAAATTTGTCTCATCCCTGACACCAACTTGTCTAGGAGTATTACCAGATTCAAACGCTCCAGCTGGACCAGCATCAAAGAAAAACCCTTTCTGTATGCCTTCCAACACTTCTTGCATCTCATCCCCTTTTTCATTTTCATTATCCATCAAACCATCGACATCAGCATTATCATCATTGTCATCATCATGAAATATATCATTAGAAGATTCCCCATGATATGTCCATTGGGTGTAGGTGGTACAAATACCTTTTAAGAAAAGATGATCTTCTACTTCATCAATATTTCTGAGATCGATGTTAAGACAATTGCAACATGGGCACCTAATGAAACCGTCAGGTCCCATATGATCCTTCGCAAATCGAATAAATGATCTAACACCCAAGACATACTTTTCACAAAATCTATTTGTTTCGTGCATCCAACTCTTATCCATCTAGTTTACATGAAAAATCAAACCCTTTAAATGTTAGTTTAGTGTTTAATATAATATTTTTGTTGTCTAAGATTCAAGAGCACAAGACATAATATGTTTATTCATAATCACTAATCAATATCCATCAAACAATAGGATATTGGTAGCCTTCAAGTCAAAACACAACATTTTTAATTAGGTTCCCACTACATAGACCTAAGTCCCCTAATCAATAAAAAAGCAACACGCAACATTAACAATTAAACAAGGGTTTTCGTCAATCTTACTAAATTTTTCCAACATATATATACTACCTATTGGGACAGCACGCTACATATGTGGTGCGTAGCAAGTTAAGAAGTAGAAAAAAGTTAGTTAAAATAAATGGGATCTAGTAATATACTAAACAAAGTTGTAGTAAATACCTTGAAATTATAATCCACAATTCGAAGGTACAAGCCATTGGAACAAATAAATTATACATTATTGTTATAAAATAGGTCCTAACAATGGTTTAGTACACTAATTTATATAATTGAGTAAACAAAGAATGTTTATCAAATAGAGCTTGGACAATAGGCATGGAAATTAGGGAAATTCTTGTTTTGCAAAAAGTGTTAAATGTACTACAAATGTTTCTTAAAAATAACATGTATCATAATTTGGGGAGCCAAAACAACTTGTGGTAGCATAATAATGGCATATAACTACAAATGTAAGTAATAAAAATCATTTTGACTCTACTATATTAATATTTGACATTAATTTTTTCTAAAAAGTCAAAATTCGTGTCTATATCTAAAACGATAAAAGTACATAGTTATGCACCAATAAATTTAACATAAACAACATATTATCAAGATCTTACTATAAAGAGGATAGAAATATGAATGGGGTGGGGCTTATTCAAAAAAATTCAACACACAACCAAAATAAAAATGATTTTATCTCGCCTTTATTAACCCAAGAAACACAAAATGCACACGATATATCCCCTTTTCTACATTCTTAGAGAAGGCAAACCCGATTTATCGACATTCATCAAATTAGCTAAAGAATCTGAAACTATATTATCTTCTCTATAACAATGCAAAAATTGAACATCCATATCTTCACGTAAAAGAATAATTTCCTTAATAATCTTCTTTAATTTCTATTGAAATTTATCATTATCACCAATTAACTTTTTTATAATAGCCATCGAAAAGATTAATATACACAAAACATTAATATCTGCATAAATTTCAATACCCTGTACAGAAAACACAAAACACAAAATATATACCTGATTCGGTTTGTCAAAACATTAGCAAAACAAAGAAACGAAATCGTGCTTAAAAACAAAAAAGATTAATATACTCGTAAATAAGGGTTTCTTTGTGCTTAGTTTGGCGAGCGGTTTGAGAAAGCAACATTCAAGGGTTTGACACTCACCCAATGTAAGTAATAGGATATTGGGCCAGCACGCAACATTCAAGGGTTTGTTTGTGCTTAGGCGATGAACACACACACACACACACACACACACACAGAGAAAATGTACCTGAAACAAGGGTTTGTGAAATCGTGGGTTTGATGTCTGTCAAATTTTGTTCCGCTTTTGGAGCGATTTGTGAAAGCACAAATCGAAATCGCGCGAGGGTCACGAACTCTTTTTTGTTAAAGAGTAATACGTCGAGCGGTTTGAGAAAGCAAAAGGCAATTTGTTAAAAAAAATTACCTTTTGCCACAAAACAAGGTGTTGTCCACTAACTTAGATATTAGGCCACGAACTCTTTTTTGTTGAAAAAAATATATATTAACTACTACGAATAATTTCGTTGCCAATGATATTAATTTCGTTGCTAAATAATTTTCCCCTACACTCATGCGCGGGAAGAGTTTGGCGCCACCCTTTTGGGGATCTATTGTCACGAAATTTGAACTTTTGTGGCTAAAGATGATGTTTTTCGCCACGAAATTAATTTCGTAGTAGATATTAATATTTAGCCACGAATTTTTTTTTTGTAGGTAAGAAAATCGCAGCTAAATGTAAGTTTTGTTGTAGTGTTTGGTAAATTGCATTTTTGGGAATTAAAAAGTGACGAAAATAGAGATTACAATCTGACTATTTCCTCAACCCACTTAACCCACTAACCACACTATATGCCAATATGGGCTACGGGAGAAGTTGATATACCATTCTAACTTACCAAAAACCATAACACACCTCCATACCTCCATTGTCTTCAACCTTGGGAAGAGCTTGAGAGAGAGAGAGAAGGAAAGAATTCTGCAGAAAGAGAGAGAGAGGACAGACGTAACTTCAAGATTCATCACCAAATTCAGAGTTAAATTAAGGCAAGTGATTTAAACTCTTTTGATTCAAGATATGTTCCCATGTTTAGGAATTTTCGAAATTGATTTTTGGAGATAAATTAGACCCATGAATTGAAAGTTAAAGGCCATGATTTATGTAGGAATTGCATGTAGTATATTCTGGACGAATTTATATGTTTTAAACAGAACCTTGATGATCTAAAAGTGGAATTAGAAGAAGTTTGATGATGTTCTTGAATGGAAGAATTCTGGAAATTATTTTGATGTAGTTTTGATCTAAACTAAGCTTTTAAATGATGAATTATGGGACTTAGAATGTTAATACTGTTGTAGGATGTTAGTATAATGTTAGAGTAACCTTATCTTGGAGTTTCATGCTTAAAAATGGAGTTTTGGGTCGAAACTGTAACTGCAAAACGAAGCAGTCCGTAACCATACACGACAATCGATCGATCGACATTCATCAGTCGATCGATCGACCACCATCGATCGATCGAAGGTAAAGGTCGATCGATCGACCTTCCTAGAATGAGTAAATTTTTCTTTAAGTAATTTTAATGGTGTTAACCCTTGATTAATATTATTGGAGACTTTGTGAATACCCTTAACCTTAAGGAAGACCAGTAGACATGAATTATGAGATTGGACTTTAATTGGAATTTAATTTGAGGAATTATTCTAATTTAATGAAATTCGTTATGTGAGATAATATTTGGGTAACTAGTGCAATTTGATTAAATTGATGGAATAAGGTTTGGGGCAGAAGTAAAGACCTTAGGTATAAAGATGTTATATGTGGGAATAATGGGGACTTAATAGTCTATTTGAGATAGGTTTTAAGTTTAAGAAATTACGACGTGAGACGTGTCGACTATTTAATTTATATTATCGGGATACTTGACATATATGAACTTGGAATGATGGTATAAAGATGTCGTGAATACCTTTATTAATATTGAGATATCTAAGATGTGTGAATGCTTAGTATATAATCTTATGTGTATGACATACCTACCATACTTGCTATCACGGGAGGTTTATGTTCGCTTAGGGCCTTCTTATCCTTGTGTGCCCGGATTTAGATTGGTTACCTCGATGAACACAGATCATTGAAGGACTTATTGTGATATTAATAAGTCTGCTGATCGTGGGAGCGTAGGTATGTGCGTGACCCATGTGATGGTGACTGTGTTCGCCTCCACTATTTGTGATGTTGTTATCTGAACAATTCCTGAGAGATTTGGAATGTGTGATCCTTATGTGCGTGATGTACCGGGATGGATAGTAGAGTATGTGTGTACCACAGCTTAGCCTTGGGTGCTTGTATTGTATAATTAAGATGTGAAAATATACGGTTATATGAGAAGGAATTTAATATGTTAAATTATGAGTATAATTATGGTAATGTTTTGAAAAAAAAAAAAGAAAAAAAAAGGGACTTTTATCCATAAATGGTTGTGTTAATAATTGTGAATCCGGGAATTAAAGTAGAACTCTCTATTTAATTGTTAAGGTTGGGAATTTAAAACGTGAACCAAGTAGTAGTGTTAGAAACTCTTTAGATAGTTAGGAGTTAACTTATGAATGGGTACAGGAACGTTAGGAGTGCACAGTTAGACGAGAGGTGAGTATATCATGTGAGAGCACGTCCTAACATGTACTTTGCATATTCTATTTTAAATGTTTTTAAAGAACTTGCAGGTTTTTAAAATATCTACACATTCGGGCTCTGACCCGTTTGCTTTCAAATCTATCTTTTTGTAAAACCATTTTAGGTGCCCAGCCACAAGGTCACCATGCATAGGATCCTCATTCTGATGACGAGCTGTAGCTGCTTGTGGAAACTACAGGGAATTGCTTTTAGACGCTTATATCATTTGGATTCCTTATTCAGTATTCCTCAGTTGTAGGGCATGTTGCCCAAATTCTATTAGATACATTTTTCCATTTCAGTTTTTCAGACTTTGGCATGTATTCATTCAGTATTCAGTATTTCAGTATTTACTTCAGTTGTGGGATTGTGTTATGAGGAGTTTTTCCTCCAGATTTATTTATATCATGTGACGGTTATTCTATTTACTTCATTATGGTGAATGGTGTTTTTATTCTTCTTTACACTTGTTGCATGTTAATCAGACTTTAATTAAAATTTGGCAACTTACTTTTTAAATACTAGGTGGTTAGTAATAATAAAAGGTTTTCGACAGTGATGCTATTAACTGAGCCAACTTGGCGTTTTGATTTAATTTAATAAAGGAGTAGCTACCCGGTATTTAATTAGTCGGGGTGTCACATTTATCCTATCATTTTATCACACTAACCTTCCCAACAATTTAGCTTATCTAAAATTACTCATAAGATTTTAAAACCAAACAATATCATTGTTTAAAAAGATACTTCCAATTAGTAGCACAACTCTCGTTTTTAGCTTCATTAATTTATAAAGTTTCCCAGTGTCACATTATACTTTTCAAGCAAGTATTTCCGATTTATAATCCAGAATTATTTCTCACTTACTATATCACAACAACATTTTAAATTTCCCAAATTCAGATATATATATTAAGCACCCGTATAATATATATATTCTAACCGCACCAACATACAAACTATGGTGTAGGCATACTCTGCTATCCGATCCCCGTATCGCTCACACTAAGGGATATACAAGTTCGGAATCACTCTTGAACTGTATCAACATATATACACAAAACAAGATTGAGGCGAAGTATAGATTCCAAGTCTCTAAGAGGTCAGTACATACCCCACGCCTCTTAGGAACGTCTGAACTATCGATTCGATAGCCTGTACCAAGGATATCTATCTTCTAGGGTACAAGTCAATATCCCCCATAAAGGTCCCATCGAGATAAGACTGTCCCAGCGCGGTAACCTCAGGGATAGCAAGTAGCGCGGGTACGTTTTCCACATGTATATAATATATGTACACACAATCATATAATTATACCACTTTTATCGTATTAATATAGGTTCCTCTCGTCACCCATAATTACAATATTTATCCTTAATTTCACATTATTAGTATCACGTATAAGTTTTCATCTCTAACCTTAACTCCAAGGGTTTTCTCACTTATTACGTGACACTCGTGGACTCTATCCTTCCAAGTAAAAATTTTCAGTAAGTATACCTCTATTTACTATCGTAGCTATTCACCGTAATTTCTCACTTGAAATACGTAGCTTCATCGTTCATTATACAATTACCCCAAAAGTAAACTTCTCGTCTTATAATAAAGTTCCCAACGCTTATTCATAGGTCCTACTGGTATTTCCTATCTCCCAAAACATTTTATTAAGAATACCCAAGAATTGTTTCACGATAAATTTAATTTAACTAATTAAATAAGGGAAATAGGAGTCTGCCAGGAGGGGTCGATCGATTGAGATCTGGGGCTCGATCGATCGAACCTTCGATCGATCGAAGCTCTAGGCTCGATCGATCGATCAAGCAGGTCTGCGAAAATTCTGCAGAAATGCAGTTACGGGTTCTACCAAATTTCTTCATCCAAAACTACGTTTTTCCATTCCAATCGTCCCAAAAATCCTACTACTATCATTATAACAATATACCAGATGTTTTCAACGTAAAGCATGTGTATATCTCACATTAAACATGGATAATTAACCCAAAATTCATCTAATCATCAAGAACCCTAGAGTTTTTCTTAATCAAGGTTCTAATCTGTTTTTACCAGAATTTCCTTCTAATATATCATCAAAATTTCATGGGTTATATTCCTCTACATGGCAAGGATTCCAGAATTTCATTATAATCAATACTACATGCATTTTCCTAACACAAATTGGGTTTTCTTCCATAGTTTTCATCTCTAATCAATCCTAAACTAATATGAAGATTGCACTAACGAAAATACGCAAGTTAAATACTTGCCTGGGATTTTCAGAAGTCCGGTTTGCAGATGAATCCGGTGTGGTTGCGTTCCCTTTCTCGCGATCTACGCGTTGGTGGTGTCGGCGGTGCAAACCGGTGACTTTTTGGCCTTGAATTGCCTTGGAGCTCTCTCCTCTCTTCTCTAATGGCCGTCACTTGTTTTCTGAATATTCTAACCCTAAAAGACTAACCTATATGGCTGATATAGGTTGCTGAATTTCGTGGGTTTAATTACCCAAAAAGGTGAAATGACTAAATTGCCCTCCCGGGGTACCAATTAGGCCTAAAACATCCCTGAGACCCAAACTAAACCCCCGGGTACACTTTTTTGACTATCTCGACCCTTACGGACGCGTTGGCACACTCAAAACGATCATACGAATAACTTATAAAATATTCACTTTTTATTTAACAAAATTAGTCCTGACGTGACACCGGCACGTCCCGACTTAAATTTCCGAAATAGTCATTTAATTCACTCATGACATTCAATATAACCAATGTAATATATTACTTTGCTCATTAGTAATATTCAACAAGTTTTCCATAATTACTAACTCTCGTCACGTTAATAATTATAACATAATTAATTTCCGGATTTTTTTATTAAATAAAACATTCACGTTAAATTTTATAAATACCCAAATTAATATAGCATAAAAATACGGGGTATTACAACTACTCCACCACCTATCTGAAATTTATGAGGTTTTATCTTAACACTTCCACCCTCACCTCCCTTAGACTGAAATGCGTCAAATCTACTTTTCTTAAAACTCTCTCTACTTGCCACCCCTTGGTTTATTTGCCTTTCTGATATCATGGCTTTGTTTACGAGAGAAGCATAATCTTCTAACTCATAAGTGGCCACTCTATTCTGAATAGGCCAAATCAATCCATCTTGAAACTTACTACATTTATCTTCTTCATTCTCCACATATTTATTAGCAAAGTAAATTTAGCCTCATACTCCCTCACAGACATTTTCCCTTGGGTCAAATTTATAAATTTCCTTAGCTTCTCCCTCCTATAAACTTTAGGGAAATACTTAACATACAAAACTTGAATAAATTCAGCCCAAGTAATAACATTAGTACCTTCCATCCTGGGCACCAAATGGTTACTGGATTCCCACCAATATTTGGCCTCTCCTTTCAACTTAAACATAGCTAGATTCAATTTCTGGTTATCTGGAACCTTCATAACTGCAAAGATAGTTTCTAGATCTCTGACTCACATATCATCTTCTGTAGGTTCAACTGACCCTGAATATTCTGGAGGATTCAACTTTAAAAACTTCTCATGCATGGAATCTTTCATTTCCTTCCTTGTCTCTTTCTCAATCCTGGCCACAGTCTTTGATTCTAAATATCTAGCCTGTTGTTCTGCCATTTGCACCATATTTCTTTCATGTTTATCTGCCATTCACATCATTGCCTGTTCCATTATCTGAATCTCTCTAGGTTGTTCATTCTCTCTGGCCCTTCTAGCAGCACTATGCTCTTATTCAGTATTATCTGTACGAGAAGCTACTCCCTCTTCTCTATGTTGTCCATTACCAGGTTCCATCTGGAATTATCTGTAATACAACAAAGTTCTAACAACCAACATAAACAGTTTATAATACTAAACTATTGGTTAGTACACAAATAATTCACAAATATCAAATCAACTCAATAACTGCCATCTAATCGTCACACACGTCCAGAATTAATAACCACGCTCTGATACCACTAATTGTCACACCCCAAACCCAATATCCATACTAATCATTTGTTATTACAATAATTGGATCATATTCTTGAGTCCATTGGAAATTTGATTCATTTATCAATATTTTTCTGCATAATGAACATAATATTGTTCTTGTGCCATAACGAAGTCAACATCAGAGTCATAATTAGAGATTATACAATACTATGATTAAATATGATAAAATTTCATAACCATCAACTCAATCCATACTAACGCAATATTTACAATGTGTGAGTATATTAAAATCTTCAGTGTGACAATGATAAAATCCCCATATTTAAACCCCTTCTCTTTCCAACGGTGCAACTCTCAAAGTTATCGGTCATATGGTATCCTAGCTGGCAGCATACAAACCTGAAATTGTTAAAATATAAACCGTAAGCATTAAGCTTAGTGAGGTACTCCTTCCCTACAATGAAATAACAATTCTATATCGAATATGTGGATATAAAATCCGAACAATCCTGCCCACTGGAAATAACAAATCCTGGATCATAAGATCCAAATAATTCTTCCCATTGGCAATAACAAATCCTGGAACATGAGTTCCAACAAATCATTGTCATAAGATAAATCAAATCAGGGATATTTGTCCAATTCCAATCCTGGATCATAAGACCCAAACAAATCCTGGATATTTGAATATCCAAACAAATCCTGAATACCGAAGTATTCAAACCAATCCTGGATCATAAGACCCAAACAAATCCTGCTCTTAGAGCTATATTCATATATTTGCATATATGAGACAATCATAAGTACACTCACCTTGACAGTTTAACTGGATTTTCTCTTGCCTTTATCCGGTACTTGTTTAATCAGATCTTCTTCCATTCCTATCATTCTTACAATATTAGTATCATCATAAGAATATTAATAGTCCAAAGAATAACTTCAACATAACTCAATTCATAACCATCATATGATTCTATTCAAATCATTCATTATAAATAAAGTCCCATCTAGACTTAAGTTGTGATATCTAATATATTCAAATTACAGCCCAAAACTACTTTAATTATTCTTGGTAATCCAATCCTTATCATATTAGGTTTTCAACACAAAAGACGACACATCATTCCAAGTTTCCTAGGGCAAGATATGCCTATTTCTTTACTACATAGCAAATATGCCCTATAGGCTCCTCTATCATTCAGTCATCTTTCAATAATTTTCATAATTTTTATACATAATAACTTTACATGATATTTAACCCAATTTCAAAAAACATATTGAATAATACAAGTTTAAAATTTCATAATTTTCAGAGTTCATTTGCTATGTCAAGCAAAACATCAAACATATGGTATGCATATTTACTCTTTTGGGGCAGATTTCACATCCGAACTTCAAACCATCACCCAAGATTCATTTCTTGGTATTTTTACTTTATTTTAGGATTTGATGTACATATATGAGTCTATTTTAAGCTACAATTTGAATCAATCAATTTCAGTACGTATACAAAAAGATATGATAGTTTGAATACACAAGGTTTCTAAACAAAGCAAATTTCAAGGGTTTACACATTCAGGTTTGCTTAAACATGCATCTATCCATGAGTACACATCAAGACATGGAATTTCAGTAAACAAATGATTATTTCTATCATTTAAATCATAAATACAAAAAAATCAAACAAGATTTATGGATGGAATTACCTTAGGGGCTTTTATGTAATTTTCTATGAATTTTTCTTCAATTTCTCCTCACACTTTCTTCCTAAACTTCAAAACTCTCTTTACTTAGGTTAAAACTCTTCCATGGCTGAAATATGATAAAGTAAGAGCTTAATTGAAAAGTTATAAGTCCGCATATGGTCACCCCTTGGTCCAATCAAAATATAACATGTGGCATTATATAAAATAAAATATCATTTAAGGCTAAATGACTACTTTACTCCCTGTTCATAAAAAGACAATATCTTCCTACTCGGATGTCCGCTCGATGAACCATTTATTGTGTTAAAAACATAACTCATATATATAAACATGCCTATTTTTCATCTGAAGTCAATTGTTATGTCATAAAGGTCAAAACTAGTCTTAAACATGAACATTCCTACCGAAAACTTCAAAATTTCACATTTGTAACTAATTCAATATTTCATGCTTTATGACGCTAGGATTAGACTAAATATAATGACTTAACATTATATATACTAATAACATATTATCCATATCACATAAGCTAATCATGATTTAAACATAATTTATTGTAAGGACACAAATTTCCAATTGAGTCCATATATATAGTTTTGGCTCAATTCCGGACAAAAACATTTTTTCATAGGATTTTATTTAATTGTAATATTCAAGACCTATGAAGTATATGTTGAAGACGTAGCGGCAAAGAATTTAAAGCTTCATCAAAATGCCGGTTTATGTGCCTCGTTTCTACGTTATCAACTAAGGTTCCATGCTCCCAAGGTATGAATGTAATTATATTTATATAGGAACTTGGAACTTTGTTTATTTGGGTGATTAGGTTTAATACAACCTTGTTTATTTCAGAAATTATTTCAAAAGTACTTTATATTAATATCTATATATAAATGTTTCTGGGCCAAAATAGAATTTAACAAAATTTCTGAAACTCGTTCGAAGTTTCGTTCGAACGAGATTTTTCGTTCGAACCAAACTTCGTTCGAACGAGACTGCCTTTCTAACCAAACTGGTCAGTCGTTAGATAAGTCGTTCGAACGACTTTCTCGTTCTAACGAGATATCTAACGAGGTTCTAACGAGCCCAGGCTGGTCGCTCGTTAGAAGCCTCGTTCGAACGACAGTCAAAGTCGTTCGAACGAGAACGCCAGGGCGGGAACAGTTTTGAGCAGTTTTTTTCCAGTTTTCTCCCACTTTCCCCACTTGGTTTTTAACCAACTTTTACATACTTTATTATGTGCGGGAAACACATTTTCCAAGATAACTTTTCCTAACTTTTCCTAACTTTTCCATTTCATATCCATCTCTTAGAGAGAGTTTGAGAGCTAATCTTTTTAGGGAAAATGTTCATGTTTGGAGTGTCAATTTCTAGAGAAAAATTCATACACACTCTAGTTTACACCCAATAGTTGTTTATCCAAGTTCCATATATACATATCTTTACTTGGAGTTTTTTGGCACCGGTTTTTCTCTACCGAATTCAAGAGACGTTTCGGGTTTGCTTCTACACCCCATCACAAAGAAGACCTTTGTTGAGATTCTACCCGTTTGGAGAAAGGCTCCATGTTCGGGTGACGGTGACCGTTTAAAGTCCTATCGGTGTATTCTGAGACCACGGTGGAGCTCCGTTGGTTATCCGCTAATTGGAGGTTGGTACAAGAAGGAGCATCACGGCTTGAGAGGGTTCGAGTTTAGGAAGTAAGTCTTTTGTCTTGTATTTTGTAATACCATTTTTAGTGGATTTGAGGCTAGGGCCGTCCCGAGGTTTTTTCCCGTTAGTGGGGTTTTCCTCGTATATCGCAGTGTAGTGTGACATTGTTTAAGTTTATCTTGCACAAAATTTAGAACGCATGCTTAGGATAATTTCAAGATAAAATTTGGTTTAATTATCACACTCATTTAATTTGGGACTTAAATTGAATATTGGGTAAAATTTGGTTTATTCAAGTCACTTGCATTAATATGGTTTCGCCTAACTTTGAATAATTGTTAATGATGACTTAGGCAAATTCTAGGACTTGAATTATTGTTTTAATTTGTTTCTTAAGATATTAAAACCCGGCCTTGTTTTGTTTTGTGGAACCATCACTTGTATTTAACGCTTCCGCATTTGTTTAAAAAAAGGAAATTACTATTTTAATTTGAGATTATTATTTCAAACCCGGGGATCCAACTCCGCGTCTACAAATTGGTATCAGAGCCAAAAACGATAAATTATTTCGTTAAAGATCCTTAATTTTTGGCTAAAATGGATTTTTCCCCATTTTCAAAATTTCCTATTTTTGATGGTTCTAACTACGCGTATTGGAAAGCGCGAATGAGATCGGCACTAAAATCTATCGACGAGAGAGTTTGGATGTCTGTTATTAACGGGTATTCCCCACCAACTCATCTTATTGAAAATGAACGTGTTTTAAAACCCGTCGATAGATGGACTGAAAATGAGTTTAAACTTGCCAACTTTAATTCCCGTGGTTTAAATGCCTTATTTAGCGCTGTCGCACCGGATGAATTCCGACGTATTATGACGTGTGAAACCGCTAAAGAAGCTTGGGATATTTTACAAATAACTCATGAAGGAACTAGTGTCGTTAAAGCTTCTAAACTTCAAAACCTCACCACTCAATTTGAAACTATCAAAATGGATGAAAAAGAAACTTTTGATAAATTTTATGCTAGACTTTCAGATATTGTTAATTCATCCTTTAACTTGGGAGAGAAAATACCTGACGACCGTGTAGTAAAGAAAATTTTAAGGTCCCTACCCGATAGATTTATTCCAAAGGTGACCGTTTTAAATTCTTTACCCACTTTAGCCTCTACGAAACTAGAAGAGCTTGTAGGTGATTTACAAACCTATGAACTGGATATGTTTCCCTCTAAAAATGAAAAGAAAATCGAAAAGGGCGTTGCTTTAAAAGCCCGCAAAGAGGTTAAACAAGTAGTAGAGAGCGATAGTGATAGTGACTCGGAAGATATGGCTTTGTTTGCTCGTAAATTTAGAAAATTTCTTAAATTTAACAAAGATAAAGTTAAAAATGATTTTAAGAAATTTGAATCTTCTAAACATGATAAAAACGAGAAGATTTCTAAAGCCGATAAGATCCCTAAACCTAGTAATGAAAATATTGATAGGGACGAGTCTAATAAATGTTTTGGTTGTGAAGGTTATGGCCATAGGGCTTTTGAGTGCCCCACTAAACTAAGGAAAGAGGGTAAACGACCCATTTCATATAATGCGACCCTTAGTGATAGTGATAAGGAAGAGAAGCCCGAATCCCCCACTAAGAAAAATTTTGTGGCTTTTATGGCACATGTGAGTGATAATGAGAACTCATCGGATAATGAAATTATAGCACATGCCACTTCCAAGGTCATTGTACATGATTCTCTTATTTTTGATGATAGTAAGAGTGAAAAAGAAGAAGAGAGTGAAAATGAAGATGAGGTTGATATGAGTGAACTTCAAAATGCTTTTCATGAATTATATAAAGAATCTATTAAATTGAAAAGAGCTAATTTGAAGTTAGAAGCGAGTTTAAGAGAGAGTGTCAAGGTCATTGATGAAAGTGCCTTAATAGAAGACCTTAGGACACATGTGAGGACTCTTCAAGAGAAGCTTGAATATGTAGAAGGCGAGAGAGATAGCCTTAGGGGTTTAATGGAATCCTTGAAAAAGGAGCTTCTTGCTTTTGAAGAGCGTAATTCTTTACTAGAATCTAACATTGTTGAATTGGAAAATAAATTAAAAGATTCTAGTAATGTCAAATTTGATTTGGAATGTCGTTCGGAAAAACTTGATAAAATGTTAGGAACAATCCAAATTAAAAATGACACTTTTGGTTTAGGCTTCAATTCTTGTAATGATTTTAACCCTAAAGTCAAAACCAATGTTTTAGGAGAATCTTCTAGGAATGCATTTAATGATCACTCCTTAGATAAATCTTTTCGACATGCTCTTACTTGTACCCATTGTGGTCGACAAGGTCATCTTAGGAAATTTTGTTTAGATCTTAAACGAATTCCTAGAAAATCCCATAGTAAAGTAACCACGATAGCTAATGTTTCTACACCCCAAGATAGTAATTCTTCATTAATTTGGGTTAGGAAATCCGACTTGGTTGCCTTACAAAATATGGATTTTGATTCTCATTTACTTACACATGACTCCTCCCTTGCTAAATCTAAAGGATAATTGTGTTAGTGTTTGCATACTTTAGCGTTTGTACTTCATGCTATATTCATATGCTAAAAGTATGCTTGTTTAGTCATTTTCTAGTCATTGCCTTACTTCATATCACATGCTAGAAATTATGACTTGTTTATCTTTTTGTATTATCTTTTGTGTTTGATTTAACTGCAAAATATAAAAAGATTTTTGTTTATCATTTGTGTTTTATTTATTTCATTTATGCTTAATGAAAACTACAAATGATTTTTGTTTAGTCTTTTGAGTATATATCTTTATTTTTGATTAAAAATGTTAAAAACTCAAAAAGATTTTGTTTTGTGTGTATTTTAGTTTGACACACTTCATGTGGCATATACTTGTGTTTGAATCCCATCATTTACGCTCCCACGTGGCTAGAACTTTTGGTTTAGATTTTCAATCCTTAAAATGTTCTTTACCATTTTTATGGAGTAGTTGGATGTTGTATTGTTCAAATGGATTCTATTTCTATATGCCTCTTTTCACACATGCACGAGCTTTTTTGAAATCTCAATGTCACATGTTATATTTGAGCTTTTTGAGGTGTTCTCCTACCAATCTAGTCATCTACATATCTATGACCTAGGAGGACTAGTGCATGTCAAAATCCGTTGCATGTGAGATTTGTGCGAAAAATGAAAAACATGATAAATAAATATATGCACGGGGAAGGGCTCCGAAAGGATAAATTAAATCCTTTGCGATTGTAAGCCACCGTTGATTGGATCTAAAAGAAATACGTGATCCAAAGGCCTAAAAACAGAATATTTGGCATTCAAAGAAAGCAATTGCCAAGGCCTATGTTTGTTTGATATATTCATTCAAAAACAAAAGAATATATATGCTTATTGAGGGAGAATTGGATGGTATATCAACGGTTTGCACAATGTCCGTTGAGTTTAATCCTTGGGTTGAGTCAAGATTGGGCGGGTTATGTTTTGAGTCTAGTGAGCTTGACGGCCCTTTAGGATTTTTGTTTGGTTTTTGTCCCGGAATAGCCAAAGGGGGAGATTTGTAAGGACACAAATTTCCAATTGAGTCCATATATATAGTTTTGGCTCAATTCCAGACAAAAACATTTTTTCATAGGATTTTATTTAATTGTAATATTCAAGACCTATGAAGTATATGTTGAAGACGTAGCGGCAAAGAATTTAAAGCTTCATCAAAATGCCGGTTTATGTGCCTCGTTTCTACGTTATCAACTAAGGTTCCATGCTCCCAAGGTATGAATGTAATTATATTTATATAGGAACTTGGAACTTTGTTTATTTGGGTGATTAGGTTTAATACAACCTTGTTTATTTCAGAAATTATTTCAAAAGGACTTTATATTAATATCTATATATAAATGTTTCTGGGCCAAAATAGAATTTAACAAAATTTCTGAAACTCGTTCGAAGTTTCGTTCGAACGAGATTTTTCGTTCGAACCAAACTTCGTTCGAACGAGACTGCCTTTCTAACCAAACTGGTCAGTCGTTAGATAAGTCGTTCGAACGACTTTCTCGTTCTAACGAGATATCTAACGAGGTTCTAACGAGCCCAGGCTGGTCGCTCGTTAGAAGCCTCGTTCGAACGACAGTCAAAGTCGTTCGAACGAGAACGCCAGGGCGGGAACAGTTTTGAGCAGTTTTTTTCCAGTTTTCTCCCACTTTCCCCACTTGGTTTTTAACCAACTTTTACATACTTTATTATGTGCGGGAAACACATTTTCCAAGATAACTTTTCCTAACTTTTCCTAACTTTTCCATTTCATATCCATCTCTTAGAGAGAGTTTGAGAGCTAATCTTTTTAGGGAAAATGTTCATGTTTGGAGTGTCAATTTCTAAAGAAAAATTCATACACACTCTAGTTTACACCCAATAGTTGTTTATCCAAGTTCCATATATACATATCTTTACTTGGAGTTTTTTGGCACCGGTTTTTCTCTACCTAATTCAAGAGACGTTTCGGGTTTGCTTCTACACCCCATCACAAAGAAGACCTTTGTTGAGATTCTACCCGTTTGGAGAAAGGCTCCATGTTCGGGTGACGGTGACCGTTTAAAGTCCTATCGGTGTATTCCGAGACCACGGTGGAGCTCCGTTGGTTATCCGCTAATTGGAGGTTGGTACAAGAAGGAGCATCACGGCTTGAGAGGGTTCGAGTTTAGGAAGTAAGTCTTTTGTCTTGTATTTTGTAATACCATTTTTAGTGGATTTGAGGCTAGGGCCGTCCCGAGGTTTTTTCCCGTTAGTGGGTTTTTCCTCGTATATCGCGGTGTAGTGTGACATTGTTTAATTTTATCTTGCACAAAATTTAGAACGCATGCTTAGGATAATTTCAAGATAAAATTTGGTTTAATTATCACACTCATTTAATTTGGGACTTAAATTGAATATTGGGTAAAATTTGGTTTATTCAAGTCACTTGCATTAATATGGTTTCGCCTAACTTTGAATAATTGTTAATGATGACTTAGGCAAATTCTAGGACTTGAATTATTGTTTTAATTTGTTTCTTAAGATATTAAAACCCGGCCTTGTTTTGTTTTGTGGAACCATCACTTGTATTTAACGCTTCCGCATTTGTTTAAAAAAAGGAAATTACTATTTTAATTTGAGATTATTATTTCAAACCCGGGGATCCAACTCCGCGTCTACATTTATCATAATTATATTCGGGTTGTCAGAAGAGGAGACTACCTATCATACTTCTATAGAGTGTTTGCCATATGTCCTTACCAAAAGTGTCTTTGGTAAGCTTTGTTAAGGAACTCATGGGAGTGCAAGAGTGCTTAGAAGAGTCCAAACCAAAATTTTTGACTAGATCCCCGGCACATTTAGATTGATATATAAATATCCCATTTTCGAGTGACGAACTAGAAGACTTAGGAAGAAAGTAAATTAAGCAAACATAATCATCTCAAGTTCGCTCTTAATTTCATCCTCAAAAGTGTAAGCATGTTGGGAACACGTAAATCCAAAGACTATATCGTCCACATAGATTGGGGCAACCAAGATAGCACAACCTTATCTTTTAATGAATAACATAATATCAACTCCCCCTCTCTTAAAGCCACAAGCTAAGATATAAGAAGTTAGCCTTTCGTACTAAGCACGAGGTGCTTGCTTCAAACCATACAGGGACTTCTTTAGACAAAAGTCGTGTTCCAAGTGCTTTGGGTCTTCAAATCCCTTTGGTTATTCTACATTAACCTCCTCCTGAAGAATGCCATTGATAAAGGAACTCTTGATCCATTTGGTATAGTTTAAACTGTAAATGACATGTTATGGCGAGTTGTAAGCGGACGAACTCAAGCCTAACAATATGACTGAATATCCCGCCAAAGTCCACATCTTCAATTTGTGTGTAACCTTGAGTGACCAGCTTAACTTTAATGCAAATGATAGCACCATTCTCATATATCTTGTTTTTATACACCCACTTGCTACCAATATTGTCAATTTTATAAAATATCGTAAGTGCACGGGCTATTATAGAATAGCGAGTGTAAGTACGGGTCGAACCCACAGAGATTTATCAATTTTTTTCTTTAAAAGTAATTATGACTGTCCAACTAGACTAAATTGGGTTGGAGATGAGATGTAAAACTAAGCAGCACAAACAAGAAATAGGAGTACGAGAGATATAATCAAGGTAGCGTGAAAACTAGGACGTTGGATCCATTTATCACGTTAAACTAACACCGTGCAATAATTTAAATTCGTCATTCATGATTTTATAACTCAAATTAAACAGACTCTCGTCGTATTTAATTCTGAAAAATAACGCGTTAGAAGTCCAAAATAAAATTTAACGTCTTTAAATTTAGACACCTAAAATCCATATTCCCTTAAAAAGTTCACTTTTAAATTTCAAAATATAGTCTTTAAGCAGGGCTATCAATCAATTTAATAAAAGTATAACCCATCAAAAAGTACTCATACTTAAAATATAAAAATGATTTTTTTCAAACAATGCCGAAGGTTTAAAACGTACTCTCGTGTCATTTTAAATGAATACCGAATTTTTAAAACGTTTAGCACATATCGGGAAATAAAGACGAAATTAAATCACACACAATATTAATCACACATGATAAATTTCACCTAGTCCTAGTGAGGAAATTACGCTAGCATAATTGTAAGTAGAATAAAATTTCAAGAATGAATACTCAATTTCATTAAATAAACAAACTTACAATTGGTGTGTCATAAATATTCTTGATAAATATTCCACTCACAAAATAATTATTGGCGCTCAATAAGGAACCAAAAACTATACCTAAAGCTCTCTCTACAACTCTCCGTCCAAAATAAAGAACCCAAGGGTTCTATTTATAGGCTTAAGGTTAGGGTATTTGGATGAGATGGGACTCTTCCTGATTGGTTGTATTTGAGCTGATAATTATCTCATGGAGTCTTGGAAAAAGTTGGAGATAATTATCCTCAAATTCGTCACTATTCACGTCACTATTTAAAGCTCCAACTTTAATCGCACTTTTGACCTCCAAAACTTCAAAATCTCATTTTTATCCGACTTCAAAATTGTGAGTCTTATCAAGACCTTTTCGAAAAACTATGGCACGACCTCAACGGATACTCAAGCGATTTTATAAAAAATATTTAGCCCAGCTGTGTCAACCATGTCGTGTCGCGTCGCATCTTGACAATTTTTGCATATCGACTCCTTTGTAGTACAAATTTCTGGGGTACCTATAAAAATACAAAAAAATAAAATAATTAATTCAAATTTAGGTCCATAAATATTTAAAATTTATAAAATTACCCTTCTTTGCAATTTAGCCCCGAAATTCATTAATTGCTCGTTTTAATTCAGAATTCAACCAAATTTTAGAGATAACTTTATTTTGCCTATATAAATATTTAAAAATTATTTTTAGGCCCATAAAGTTTGATAATTATGATTTCACCCTCCAGAGTTATTAAAATTATATTTTTAACTCGAATTTTATTCAAACTTGCATTTTTCTTTTCTTTTACGAAAATGCTCTAAAACTCATTATTTATGATACAATGGGTCTAACAAGGTCTAGATTTGGACATAATTTATACAAAATAATGCACCTATCAAATACCCCCAAACCTAAACTTTGCTAGTCCTCGAGCAAAAATCAAAACTTTAAAATCTAACTCACTTTCGTAGGAATCACGGTTGCACTTAGCATGTGAAACAAGCCATTAAACCCCTAGGTTACCCTAGTGGACGAGTTTTATCTTGTGAGGGTTTGCAGTGAATATACCCACAAAATTCAAAAGTTTGACTCAATACAAATGACTCAAAAGTAATATAACCAAGTTTGAATGTAAACTTCATAAATATAGTAGAACTTCACTTTTCAATCTCAACTTATCATGTGCGTGTGCATAGCCAATATAACCGTCCATTTCAAAAGATTTGATCGTTACTTTTCTTATCCGAAAGTTTGTTTTGATTTTAAAATCTCACCAAATGCACTCTCAATCGAACACTAGAAAATGGATTATTTTCTCTCGGTATATGTGAATAAAAGAGTAAATTTAAATGAACAATTTTCACATATACATGATCAAAAATGGAATTTTTTATAATGGATGAATATAATCTCATGAATAGAAAATCGATTACTTTTTGAAAATATTCAATCACACCATAGATCCTATTCATATTCTCTCCACACTTTAACTAACTTCACTTAAGATCGATTAGGACTTTCTTTGGTTGTACTGTAGGATCGGATTTGGCTAGAGAGAATGGTTTTTTGGAGTTCAAAATTTCTGAGAATATAGAGGTTTTTCGGTATTTTGACTTTAAGGCACTATTTCTTCTAACCTCCATATTTTTTTTTCTCTTTCGTTCTTCTTCTTTTTTTTTTCTTTTCTTTTCACAAATTATTTTTGCAACCTCCTTTTCTTTTTTTAGCCTTTTTCCTACCGTAATTTTACCCTAGTATTATAAAAAAATGGGTATGGCTTCTTTTAATGGGATTTAAACTCCCAGTTGGAGTTGGGCAGGACAATGACGTTTCAATAAAATGTTTATTTTCTTTTTGGCTCAAATGGGCTTGCAATAGAATAATGTAAAAAGTTTGGAGTTTGGGCCTAATTTTGGGGCTTTCAAACGATGGCCTAATCTCATTTCTCAAGTTTCATTAAGTTAATTTGCATCTCAAGAGGACTTACTAACACTTCTAGTGCTTGAGATTCATATTTTGACTTTTTGTTTTCAATAATCAAACAAAATAAGGAATTTGAGATCATCAACGAATTTATCACTGAAGGAAAGTTTGAGTTATTTTAACTCGGACTGATTTAAATATCTCAAAAATAATGAATGGCACAATATCTCACCGGGTTAAAATCTCCACATATATTCATTAAGCATATTAACTTTCACCTCAAGATCCATTTTCGATCATATTGTATGGCTAATGTGTAAAAGATTTCATAAGTTGAGAGATCCATGAATTAATTCTATATTAAGAAATCGTTTTAAAACACAATTATATTGATTTTTTTTCAAAATTACCATCCTTACCCCTAAACCTAGATTTTACATTATCCTCAATGTATGCTCAAACTAGAAATATGGAGAAAGAAAATAAAGTTCATAAGTAAAAGGACGATATTACCCATGAATTTCCACTCGTGTTACCAACTTCTAACCAATCTTACATTCCTTTCATCATAAATCAAAAGTCTAAACAATTGAGAGTCAAACCAATCGACAAAGTATACACATGAGTGCACATAATGAATGTTGTGAGTGAAATTATCGAAATGCGCAATCACATTATAACAGAGATGGTCAGTCTCGCAGAGACTATCATAATGAATTCCGAATGGCACGCTAAGCCTAGGTTTCCCTCAAACTCGAGAATGAATAAATCTGGCTCTAAATCAGTCGATACTTTACTCATTTTCTTAATCTCATCCAAATATTCAAACGACACAGGTGGACGTGGTGGAAAAGGATAATACGGTATGACAAACATGCATCACCCAGTGGAAACGATCGAATGATTTTCTCAATCTTGTCATTAGTAGATAAAATCTCATGCGTTCAGCATACTCTCAAAAGGCTCGAGTTTTCGCTCACAAAGAAGGAATTTATCCATGCTATCATCCCAGTCTCTCTCATCTAAATGACAAAAAGAGTCCAATAAAGATTGGACGTCAACAGTAAGATTATCATCAATCGGACCAAATTCTTTTTCAAATTCTTCAAGACTCATATCTAGAGACAGATCAGGTGGCCTATCATGTAGATCGTGTGTGTCACTCTCCCGTGGGGTAGTGACATCGTTCACTTTTTGAACGTACTTGACTTCATTCTCTCCCTCATCGGACGATGACCTCTCTAAATTAAAAACATTCAAATCCATAGTAATGTTCCTAAACGATAGGTTCAGTTGCCCACTACGACATCGAATGGCAGCGCCGGAGGTGGCCAAAAAGGGTCGACCGAGGATGATTGGGATTTGTGTGGATGAATTTAGTACATGTTGTGTGTCTAAGACCACAAAGTCTACCGGAAAGATAAACTCACCCATTTTAATCAATACATCTTCTACAACACATCTAGGCACCTTAATGGATCGGTAGGCTAAGGACAAGGTCATCTTAGTGGGCTTTAACTCCCCCAAACCTAGTTTTGCGTATACGGTGTACGTCAGAAGGTTCACGCTTGTTCCTAAGTCTAAGAGGGATTTCTCGAAGTGATTCTTGCCTATCTCAATAGAGATCGTAGGTGTCCCGTGATCCTTATACTTGACAGGCATTCTATAGGAAATGATCGAGCTTGCTTGCTCGGAGAGAAAAGCTTTCTTGGGCAAGTTGGTGTCTCTTGAAGGTACAAAGGTCCTTCAAAAATTTGGCATGGGATGGGACCTGTTGTATAGCGTCAAGCAATGGGATATTTATTTGTACTTGCTTGAATACTTCCAACATCTTATAAACTTGTGCCTTTTTCTTTTGGGGCACCAAACGCTGAGGAAATGGAGCTTTTGGAACATAGGTCTCTATAGATGGCTCGGAAGATAAGGGTGGGGAGGAAGTTGGATCCACATGTGGATCTTCCTTCTCCTTAAGTTTCTCGTATTCACTCTCGATGGGTGGTGAGATATTCTTTTCGATCTCCTTACCAACTGAAGCGTGATGATCTCTTTGACATCCTCTTGGGTTTGTGATGAACCGACATTATCTTGCACAAAATATTGACCTTTAGGTAAGTTACCTTTAGGATTGGGCTCAAGTTGACTCTAAAATGTTCCTTTGTTTCTCTCACTCAACGCGTTCTCTAATTGATTCACTTGAACCTCGAGTTTGGCTATGGAGTGAGTGTTTGAATGCAAGCTCTGTTGGGTGGATTGGAGGACATTTTGAGTTGTTTGCTGGAATTAGAGGGTACTTTGGGCAAGAAAATTCATCGTATCCTCTAAAGCTTGGATCTTTTGGGAAGAAGGATACGAGGGTTCATGGGCATTCTTTTGAAAACCCAGAGGTGGATTACCAGAAGATTGAGCTCCACTTTCTTGGTATTGACCCTTGGACCATGAAAAATTGGGGTGGTCTCGCCACCCCGGATTGTACGCATTGGAATATGGGTTATACTTTGGCCTATGTTGGTAGAGGGCATTGGCTTACTCGGTACGTGCCTTGTGGGTCGGAAGGGCGGGATAATTTTCGACTAAGTGGTCGAATTCATCGTAAAGTACACACATAGGGGAACCTACATGTTGAACGACCGCAGGTGCGGTTTTATTGCCATCTTTGCTCATCTCTAAAGCTTATAAACGTCGGGCCAATGTGGTCACTTTGTCATTTAAATCATAACTTTGTTCAACTTGGTGAGCGAAACCCCCATTGGAGGTGGTGGATCTAGATTCTCTATTCGGTGCCCATCGCTGGGAATTTTTGGCTATGGCTTCTAGAAATACCCACGCATCGACCTCACTCTTCTTTGTAAAATCACCATTACATAGTGACTCGAGCATAGTTTGGGTGTTAAAATCGAACCCTTCATATAAAATTTGGACTTGGCGCCCCATCTCAATCCCATGGTGCGGACATTGCAGTAGCAAGTCTTTGAATCGCTCCAAATACATCCACAATGCTTCTCCCTCCTTTTGGCTAAATGTGTTGATGGCGTGACGTATCGACGACATCTTTTGGTTAGGAAAGAATGGTTGTAGGAAGGTGACACTCATTTGGTTCCAAGTGGTGATGAATTCGGGTTTTAACGAGTTAAACTAACTCTTAGCTTTGTCTTTCAATGAGAATGGGAATAATTTAAGCTTAATAAGCTCATCGGAGAGTTGTTGGTACTTAATGGTCCCACATATCTCCTCGAATTCACTCACGTGAAGGTAGGGATCCTCTTTTTTAGTACCCCGAAACACGGGCAATAATTGGATTTTTCCCGAATGGAATTGGAAATTGTTTGCATTGTGATCGGGGAGAAGTATGCATGAAGGCTGACTAGACCTAGTTGGATAAAGGTAATCTTTAAGGGAACGTGGTGCTAACTCGTCTCCCATCTCGGTGAATATCGAAAATCTACCTACGTAAGTATCAGGAATGCTAGACTCCACACTCGACAAACGACCGGTATGATTTCGAACCCAACTTCACATACATTCAGCTCACTCGATTTTTAAATTTTATTTTTTTATTATTTTTTTTATGTGATGAAAATAAATATTTGACTCAAACCACGTAATTCCTAGCTAACACACAGCAAATTGAATTACCTAATTTAAGTGAGGGAGGCTTCAATTTAAAATCTAGTTTTCTCAAGACTAATCGACGACATCAAGGGACTCCGAATTAATCTCCCTAATTAGACAACTCCTACTCTTTGACAAAGGAGAATTTAATAGACGACCAACTACGGTTATCACCTCAAAACCCGTTTTTCCTCTAGGTAGGTGGTCGGTACGAAGACACATTAAAAACCACCAATCCGAGACAGGGTGAAACGAAATTGACTTGACAAGTTCGCATTGGAGTAACTTTTAACTCTAGCCTTATTAAGAGGTTTCCTATGAGCTATGTGATATCCTAAGGCCAATGTCTACTTGATTTTAAATTAAATGTGATGGCTCGGGATATGTAAATGCTTGGATAATTAGTGATTTTCGGGCCAAGGAGAGGTGATGAAATCCCCACCTTATCTTGCACACGGGTTTTGCCCTTAAGTAAATTTATGCAACGTGATCAATTAAATGCGAAATTAAATCACGTAGGAGCACACACACACAAAAAATATACCTCCGGCGTGGACTTTTTACGGTCACTTGTTTACGCCGGACGAAAGTTTAAGTTGACGTCGATCGGAGGGAAACGCCGCTTACGTTTCAGTTGTCCCCGTGAGTTCCTTGTGCTCGTGGTTAGATTACACAATTTTTTTCTTCGCGTTCGCGCATCATTGAACACTTTTCTGAATTTTTCTTCACTTTTATTTTTTTTGAATATACTCTTGAAAAAAATTAAAACAAACTACACCAAACGTAAAGTGCGTCACATACACAAAAAAAAAATTAACGAAAAGAGAGGGACAAAAAAACGACACATGCACTAGTGGTGTATTTAACAAGAAAAGAAAAAAAAAATAAAGCACACTTATGAAACAATTTTTTTTAATACTTGATAAAAAAATAGAATTACTACTCGGAAAAAAAGGAATTTTCAGATTTTTTTTAATTTAATTTTTTTTCTAATTTTTTTAGGGTCTACCTATTGAAAAAAACGAATCTGAAATTTCCAGAAAAAATATTTTTTTTCAAGTTTTTTCAATTTTTTTAATGTATTTTAGGATAAACTTAATGCTAAAAGTGCTATTTATTAAAAAAAAAACATAAATCAGATTTTTTTTAAGCCAAAAAAATAAAAATATTAGTGCTGATTTTTTTTTAAAAAAAGAAATTTCTACTTTTTTTGATGAATTTTTACTAACAAAAATGCGAAAAGTAAAAAAAACTAGTCCGAAAGTCACAACTTAAAAAAAAAAATCGAACAAATCCACGGCAACGGCGCCAAAAACTTTCTGTCAATTTTATAAAATACCGAAAGTGCACGGGCTATTATAGAATAACGAGTGTAAGTACGGGTCGAATCCACAGAGATTTATCAATTTTTTTCTTTAAAAGTAATTGTGACTGTCCAACTAGACTAATTTGGATTGGAGATGAGATGTAATATTAAACTAAGCAACACAAACAAGAAATAGGAGTACGAGAGATATAATCAAGGTAGCATGAAAACTAGGACGTTGGAACCATTTATCACGTTAAATTAACACTGTGTAATAATTTGAATTCGTCATTCCCGATTTTATAACTCAAATTAAATCGACTCTCGTCGTATTTAATTATGAAAAATAACACATTAGAAGTCCAAAATAAAATTTAACGTCTCTAAATTTAAACGCCTAAAATTCCTATTCCCTTAAAAAGTTCACTTTTAAATTTCAAAATATAGTCTTTAAGCATGGGCTATCAATCAATTTAATAAAAGTATAACCCATCAAAAAGTACTCATACTTAAAATATAAAAATAATTTTTTTTCAAACAATGCCGAGGGTTTAAAATGCACTCTCGTGTCGTTTTAAATGAATACCGAACTTTTAAAACATTTAGCACATATCGAAAAATAAAGACGAACTTAAATCACACACAATATTAATCACACATGATAATTTCACCTACTCCTAGTGAGGAAATTACGCTAGCATAATTGTAAATAGAATAAAATTGCAAGAATGAATACTCAATTTCATTAAATAAACAAACTTACAATTGGTGTGTCACAAATAATTTTGACAAAAATTCCACTCACAAAATAATTATTGGCGCTCAATAAGGAACCAAAAACTATACCTAAAGCTCTCTCTATAATTCTCTCTACAACTCTCCGTCCAAAATAAAGAACCCAAGGGTTCTATTTATAGGCTTAGGGTATTTGAATGAGATGGGCTCTCCCCGATTGGTTGTATTTGAGCTGATAATTATCTTATGGAGTCTTGAAAAAAGTTGGAGATAATTATCTCCAAATTCGTCACTATTCACGTCGCTAACTTTAATCACACTTTTGACATCCAAAATTTCAAAATCTCATTTTTATCCGAACTTCAAAGTTGTGAGTCTTGTTAAGACCTTTCCAAAAAGCTATGGCATAGTCTCAACGGACACTCGAGTGATTTTATAAAATATATTTAGTCCAGCTGTGTCAACCGTGTCGTGTCGTGTCGCGTCGCATCTTGACAATTTTTGCACATCGACTACTTTGTAGTACAAATTTATGAAGTGCCTATAAAAATACAAAAAAATAAAAATAATTAATTCAAAATTAGGGCCACAAATATTTAAAATTTATAAAATTACCCCTCTTTGCATTTTACCCCCGAAATTCATTAGTTGCTCGTTTTAATTTAGAATTCAACTAAATTTTAGAGCGAACTTTATTTTTCCTAGATAAACATTTAAAAATTATTTTTAGTCCCATAAAATTTGATAATTATGATTTCACCCCCCAGAGTTATTAAAATTGCATTTTTAACTCGAATTTTATTCAAACTTGCATTTTTCTTTTCTTTTACGAAAACGACTCTAAAAAATCATTATTTATGATACAGTGGGTCTAACAAGGTCTAGATTTGGGCATAATTCATACAAAATAGTGCACGTATCAACCAATCATATTTTTCTCACGAGGTTGGGGGACTAATTCCTAAAATCGTTCTTTTGAAATTGGAGAAACTTTTCTTGCATATAATTTGTCCAATGCTCATCCTTGAGTGCTTCCTTCACATTCTTAGGCATTATTATGGAAGTGTAACAAAATTAGCTAACGTCATTGTCTAGTTGATTGCGAGTTTTGACACCTAGTTGTAATACCCCGTAATTTTAATGACTTTTAAAATGGGTTATATTTTAAATTAATGGATTAATTGGATTTTATGATAAATTAAATCATTTGGGTTTTATCCGAATTGTGGATATTAAAATGTATGATTCTGAATATTACTTAAAGATATTTAGGTAATATATGAGAGTGATGCTATTGATATAGCTGTGTGATACTAATTTAGTAACTTGGATTTTTAGTCGAACGCGGTATATGACGTGTCGGGACTAAATTGTGAGATTAAAAAGGAAATTTATTTTCTATCGACCTTATAGTCATTTTGACTGCGTCGTTGCGTCCGAAAGGGTTGAAATAGTCAGAAAAGTCTATTTGGATGTTGGATTTGGGTCTCGGGTCATTTGGAAATGAAAAGACAACCCAAAAGGGTATTTTGGTCATTTTTACAAGGGGGATGAATAGTGATTTCGGGTTTTGTCCTATTATAAGTATTGGTAGATTAAGTGTACGTGGGATATATATCTCCTCTTCACAAAATAGAGAAGTCATCTTCCTAGAGAAAATGAAAGGTTGCTTGGGAAGAGAAGAGTTTACTTGGGAAGGAGAAGAACTAAGAACCAAAGGTCACCACCACCAACCACCACCGGAGGTTGATCAGAGAAGGGAGAACCACCTGAGATATACTACACCAAAGGATCAAATCTTCATTATAGGCAAGTGTTTGATATTTGCAATTTAAGTTCGTATATTGTCCATGTTAGGATAGTTATAAAAAGAGATGATTTTCATGCTTGGAAGATGAAAGGATATAGTTGTTAATGGATTTTCTGGAAACTGAAATGATATAGGAATTAAACTCATGTTGTTGGATGATAATAATCCAAGAAATAGTCATGAATCTGTTGGAGAAATTATGAAAACCATTGTTGTGTTCTTGAAGCTATTAGTTTTCTAATTTTCTAGAAATAAGGAGAGAAATATGCTTTTTAATCCAATCTCTTGATGATTCTAGGATGTTTAAAGTATTATAAATCGTTCACATATGTTGGTATATCATGTAGTATGGATTATAAATCATTTGGGATGTTCATATGAAGGTTAGAATGAATAAAAGTGGCTAAACCCGTAGTTGCAGAAATGCAGAAAAACCAGGATGTGACCTGAGTGATCGATCGATCGACCCCCTGTCTTCGATCGATCGACCTCCCCAGAATTCCTATAGTTATTTCTTTTAAATGTTGATTCTTATTCCCAAACCTTTTGTGGATCTTTGGTGATTATTATTTGGATATTATGGGACTTAGAAAAGATCAGTAGACCCTTGATAAGACTTGGATTAATTTGATTGGGATTTAATTGATAAAGAATAATGATAATTAATTTAAAGGAATTTCGATTGCTAGATTCAATTGTTGGATTCTTATTGGTATGCATGAGGATTAAATATAGGACTAGTAGGGGTGATTGAATATAATACCTGGGTATCCTTAAGTTTACAAGAGGATTTAATCCTAAGTGAAAGAAGAGTTGTTCATAAGAGAATTGAAACTATCGGTTTTAACCCTAATTAAAGGGAGAGTTTAATTCGTAGTAATTTGGGAGATATGATGATATGGACCAATAGGATTTTAGTGACTTCTTACTGAATATATGTTGAGGAAAAACCTATTTGAACCTTGGAAAATGAGTGAGACTCGGGGATAATTAAATTAAAGATGAAAAGTCATATTATTTTATACGTAGGATTTAAAGAGATAAAATACTATGTATTGGAATTATCTTAGGGTAATGTGAGTACCTTGTTGATATTATATTATAGGTATGATAATGCCTATTTGATTGATTAATGCTTATGTGTATGACATACCTAGCTTACTTGCTATCGACGGGAGGTTTGCGCGTGAGGGCAGTCATATCCTGGTGAATCCATGGGATCTTTGATTTGTCGCTCGAGAACATAGGTCTATGAAAGACTTATCGGGGAGTTGATAAGTCCGCTGACTATGGGTACGTAGGTATGTGCGTGACCCATGGATACGAGAACTATGTTCGCCTCCAACTTGTATGTTGTTGATTGTGGTTCGTGGAATCCTTACCGAACCTTTAGTCCCCTATTAGACGACCAGCGATGATGGGACATGATAGCAGAGTAATGCATTGCACCGCAGCTGTGACTCGGGGTGATGTATTATATATGTATATATAATGAATTAAATGAATGAATAGTTTTATTGTGGTTAAGTCATCTACTGTGTGATAATTGTAAATAATGGCAAATTGAGATAAAGAACTGAAGTAAGTTAATGAATGTTTATTCTTAAAGAATTGAAAAGCTTGTTTCATGTTAATGAGAAATAATTCATAAATGAAAGATGTATAAGAAGAATTATATAACGTATGGTATGGGACATACGGGGTTATGATATGGGAATGGAATTATATGATGGAAATTAGTATTGAGGAACCATTAACTAGGAGGTTAATAGGAAACGTTAAGTGTGCACTCTAGTTGAGAGGTGAGAATGGCAAGTGAGAGTTGGGTCTAACATGTACATAATAAAAGATTTATTGCACTTGTTAAATACTTTCTGTTTTAAAAATCATTTTCACAATCGGGCTCTGACCCGTTTCCTTGCATATTTTCTTTGCTATTGTATCTTCTATATCAGGTGTCCAGCAGCAGGGATGCCAACCTTAGTTGATTTTGACGAGATATGGAGCTATGGAGTATTGCTTAGACGCTTATCTTCATTTGATTCACAGTATTCTCTTAGTAGGGCATGTCGCCCAAAGGATTCAGTTATCTTTTACTATCGGGGTCAAATACTATTGTATTCGTGTCTTTTAAATACATTCAATATTGTTGGGATTACTGTATTGGATTATTATGTGGGAATATTTATTCCAATTGCATTTAAATTCTTTTGTTTTATCTACTCAGTTATCAGTGTTGTAGAATAAAATGTGTAGTGTTATTCTTAAACTAGAAATGGATTTTGTTGAATTAAAATTTTGAAAGTTTTTAACACCAGCTTAATTGAGTATTGGGTGAGTTGTAAATGTTTTCGACAGTGATGCTAAGAATGAGCCAACTGTATATTCTGTTTTAATTTGGTATGGGGCTGGCCACCCGGTATTTAATTAGGCGAGGTGTTACACTAGTGTATGATCACCAAGTATGTCGGTAGGATCATGACTCTTTTAAACCCAAGAGGATGTATCCTCTTTTTCAAGAGCTGGAATCACTGTGGTGGTGTTAGGAACAATAGGATCGTCACGGGGGTGGGGTGCATTGTTCTCACATGCAAGATAATGATCAATAAACGTAGCTAGTGCATCATCTCTAATTGTGACGTTTATCGATTCCATGGCCTTAGTGATTTTAAGGTTATACACCCTACAGGCTCTACGAGTCGATAAATATACTAAAAGTATTCCCTTCCCACTTTTAGAGTCAAATTTACCTAAATTATCTCTATCTCTAAAGATATCGAAAGGAGTCGCAAAAACTCAAAAATACGATAGATTGGGTTTCTTACCTGTCCACAAGTCGTATGGAGTTTGGAGTGTGTGGACGAAGATAAGTTCTAATCACCGTGTGGCAGGTGGTGTTAACCACATCTGCCCAAAATCGTCTAGGTATGTTCCTTCCAAGGATCATGAATCGTGCTATCTCTTGGATAGTCCTATTTTTCCTCTCAATAATTACATTTTGTTGAGATGCGACTGCCGCTAAACAGTCGTGTTTGATGCCTGTACCGTCACAATATGCACTAATATTGACATCAATAAACTTTGTGCCATTGTCACTTCACAATATATTGATGGAAATATTTGGTTGATTTTGAAGTAAACAACACTTGGTTGTAAGGAGCTCACGAGCATCAGACTTTTTCCTAATAAATCCAATAATGGAATATCTAGAAAAGTCATCGACCATCACCAAAATGTACTTCTTACCACCAATGCTCTCGGTACGCATTAGCCCCATAAGATCCAGGTGTATCAATTCTAAGACACGTGAGGTTATAAGAGTATGCAACTTCCTATAGGGACTCTTGATTTTTTTCCTTATTGTCAAGGCCCACATACCGAGGATGTTGGTTTTCCAAGTGATGGTAAGCCATGAACTAGGTCTTTCTTAACTAACCTTGCAAGATCTCTAAAATTTACATCACGTAGTCGTTGATGCCAAAGGTCCATGTTTGAGACCTTAACAATATTGCACACTAAATAGGACTTGCGAATAATATCGTAATAATTATCGGTTGCCCTCACACCTTGTATCCAATGTTAAATTTTGACTGGCCAAACTTTACTGCAAAGGTAGAATTGAAAAAATTGATTATGCTTATTGAGTTAGCCTTGTCTATCTTAGGAAAGATGAAAATATCCACGTAACCTTGTCCTAATATACTAGACCTACTCCCATCCCCAAAGGTGACTTTTCCTTCCTTGCCATACACAAGGTTGGTAAGATGATACTTATTATAAGTCATGTGCCTTGAGCACCCACTATCAAAATACCATTGCGAAGTATCTTGAACCTTAAGAGTAATATGAACAACAAGGGCTTTTTCGTCACTTTTAGGTTTCCAAGTTGTGGTAACCTTTTGCTTACCCTTATCATTGTTGGCACTAGTTATTGTGTTGGGAGTCTTCTCATAAGGCGTAGACATCCTTTGAGATTCTTCTATTAAACTTTTAAAAGTACTGACTACAAACTCAAGTCTTTCTCTAATACTAGCTCAGTCGCTATAGCAGTGTATGGGATCATGTGTGTGAGAGAATCTTCCTAACTTGTAACAAAACTCCCAAAAGTGACCTCTTCATTTACAATGGGTACAAACATAGATTTTTTTGGTTCGACCTTGGTTAAAACGCCTAGTACGAGTTCTCCTTGGTGGGTTAGATGGAGGCTCATAAGGACCTAAAACAAACTTTGAAACTGGTTCGGGTGCGATATTGAAAGTGGATGCACCATGGTAACACACATCTCTTTAAAACCTAAAGCGGAACCTAGGAACATATTTCCAATTTTCTTGCATGTATACCCAAAGGTGACTTTGACATCCCGAGAATGTTCGAGATCTTTCTCGAGTAAGGAAATTTGGGCTTTAAGTTTCTCATGAATCTCCAATGATACTTGAAGATCTCTTTTAAGATTAGCCATTTTGTTAATCAAGTAGTTCTTTTCCCCGCCCACGAAAATTAGTATCTCACTCAAAGAGATTCTAACCGAAGCCTCACTTTCTCTCGAAACATTCAACTCCTCCTCTAAAGATAACACCCCAAGAGACATATTTTTATTTTTCTTTTTAGTTTTTAATGACTCAGTGTAATGTTAGGAGTATGCGAATTGAAGACTGCATTGTCGCTCACTCAAATTCTCATCCTCACCTTCAAACTCTCCAGAATGATTCAACTGATTGTCGAGGTTTTCATGTTTAGAAACATACTCATCGGCATGAGATGTACTTGAAGTGATAACGTGACTAGCCATGAGCGCGATGAAGTTACATCCATGCCGTGATTCATCTCCTGAATTCATCGACTCAACATCACTATTTCTTAGTATGTCATTAAAGCTAGCTTTGCAATTTCCCTATCTTTGAAGACTAGTGGGACATTCATGAGCTTTGTGACCTCTCCCCTCACACTCATAACACCTTTTCGATTCATCTTTCTTTGGATTTTCACCTCTATCTTTATTTTGACCATTCTCATAAAAATTCTTAGCCATTTTGTAATTTTTATTTTTCTCAAATTTTTTATTTTTCAATTTGGATGAACTTTGATTGTTGAACTTGAGAAATGTTATAAATTTTTTAGCAAATAGGACAAGATCATCTTGATTAATTTCACAATCGGAGTCGTAAACCTCCCTTTTTCTATTTAGCTTTTATAGTTGTTCATTTTTTTAGGTTCTGGGGAACATGTCTAATTCGTAAGCCTGGGGATCACCTGCGACTTCTTCTAGCCAAATTGTGTTAAGAGTTTCCAAAGAGTTATGGACGGTAACTTTTGCACTAAAATGAGACAAGAGCGACCTCAAAAGTTTCTTAATAACTCTCACTTCCATAATTTGCTCACCGAAATTAAAACAGGAATTCACAATATCAAATATTCGAGCATTAAATTCGTAAAATATTTTATTTTCAAGCATGCATATAGTTTCAAATTATGTGGTGAGGTTTTTAATATTATAAACTTTAGCATCATTGGTACCCACACCTTTGTGTAGGTGGATATCCCAAGCTTCTTTGGGCATGGTACACAACATGATGCGACGAAATTCATCATGTGTGACAACACCAGAAATAGTTTGTAAACCACAAGAGTTAAAATTAATCAGTCTAAATTCATCTTCAGTCCAATTTATGACAGTCTGGAGACTAAAGATATTTTCCTTAGTCACAGTAGGAGGAGTCCACCCCCAACAGCAAGCCAAACGCTCTCATTGATCGATTTTCGAGACGATATAATCTGAGCTTTCCAATAAGCATAATTTATGCTATCACACAAATGTGGTCTATTATATGAATTCTCCATATAACCTCCATGATTCATCTAAATAACTTGTGGAAAGAAGATCTGATACCCAATTGAAAAGACGAGAAAGAGGTCAAGTTATATGGTTAAAGGTAGAATCTGTAAATTAGATCACAAAAAAGACAAGTTCAATTTAATCTAGTTTTATATCGATTAATTAGGTGAAACTAAGCTTACAAGATATTAAACCTAAATCGAAGAAACAAACAAAAAATAACACGAGGTATGAGAAAAAACTCTTTGGAGAAAAATCCTTTTTGGCACTATTACAACAAGGTATTACAGATGGCAGATAGAGACTTACAGACTTAGACTCCATTAAGTATCACAGTTATGTCTCCTTCCTCACTGATAACAAAAAGTGATGCATATCCAGCAAATCCGCACAATAAGATCCACTTGCCTTGGGTGTCCACCGATCACCCTCAGGAACTCCTTTCCTATCTTCAGTAGTGAAGAATAAAATCCACAGGTATTCGAACAAGAGATGTGTTCTTACGGGTTTGATAAAATGATCAAAAAATATACAAGGGGTTTAGATTTCGAAAATCAAAGTGTTTGATCACAAAATAGGTAAAAAATGGCTTTCAACAAAATGTAGGTTTGTACCTCTTAAATAAGGAGAAAAATCTCTAAGATTAGACATGAAAAAATTGAATTTGAAACCAAGTAAAAAATAATTTTTTGCCGGCACCTTCGAATGAAGTGTACCTCATTTGAATCACCAATACAAACTCATTCGAACGTCATCGAATGGGAGATCAAACGATATACTAAAGCGAGGAGGAGAAAGAGATTATTTAAAGTTTCGTTCGAACGGATGATATCCAACGAGTTGAAGAAACTTATTTGAACGACCCTCAATATCTCGTTCTAACGAGATGCCTTAAAAATGATTTTTTAATTAACTTTTGACAAATATTTATGTTTCAAACACTTGAAAATTACCTGTGAACATAATGTTTACACAAAATTAACCTCATATACCTTCCCCATATATTGTAATGGCGAAATTAACTCTTTGATCTTCGATTGTCGTGGTCGGTCACTAAAGTGTCTTCAATTAAAGCCTTGAAATTGTACATAATGATTCAGTGAGGTAACATAATATGGCAATTATATAATTAATGAGCAAATCATAAATTCTGCTCTTATAGAGATGCCTCCGGTAGATTCTTAGCTTATTATATAAGTTCAAGTAATTTTAGTTAACTCAGTTTTTGGGATCATATTAAATGTTATTAAATATATAATATGCAATATAAATTACCATCAAACTAATTATTTAATTTACTTTAATGCAACATACTTTTAGAAATAAGTTTAAATCCCTAAAAATGAAAATATCACATGGTAAAAAAATAACATTTCTTATGTGTCGCTCGTGCTTAGTAAGACGAAGATTTCGTGTCATATGACTTTTATTCAGGTTGTGTTCGTGTTGGGTAAAATAATATAATATGTGGCGCGTTTTAATTTAGTTTTAATGTATCACATTTTTTTTGGGTTTTGGTCGTGTTATGTTAAAAAAATATTTCATATTGAGTCATGTCGCATTTTAATTAGGTTGTATTCTTGTTTGGTAAAAATATAAGATTTTGTGTCATGTCGTCTTTCTTTATAGGGGATCTTACATATAAGTCCCTTTGAATAGATTTTTCATCAATAAGTCTCATTGACTTGTCAACCATCAAATATGTGACATTCCTTTTTTTGATAATCTTATGTGATAAATTTACCATTTTAAAATCAATCATCCATAACTATTAGGTGAAGTTACTTAAGTGGTTGAACATTTTTTTTTCTATTTTTAAATCTTCAAATGACCATAAATTTTGATTTATAAATTCATTTTTCACAAAATTATTATTTTTGAAATCTACTCTCCGAGATCTATCAAACAAGATCATGAACACTATGAAATTCTGATGAAAAAAAATTATGCAGACAACATATATTTACTGTCTGCAATAGGAAAAGAAACTGTTTTATATCTGAGACATTTTTACAGACAATAAATATTTACAGTACTAATATTACTCGCCGTCTGCATAAAATCAAAGGAAACACATCATTTTTTTTACTATCTTCTATTGAATGTGGATCTTATATTATAGGGCTCAATTAGTAGATTTCAAAAATAATAATTTCATCAATTTTGGATTTGTATATTGAAAATTATAGTTTTTTAAAGTTTCAAAGGAAAATAAGTAACTACCAATTTAAATTTGAAGGGAATATAGGGGCAGGGGTATATTAGTAAGAAAAAAATCATAAATTAAAAAATAAGACTTAATTAATTGTTGACTAGTCCATAGGACTTAAATAAAAAAATTCTCTTCAAATAAAACTCACCTATAATAAACCCTTCTTTATATGGGTCATGTTAGTGTTTGGTGAAAATAATAAGATTTCATGTTACGCCATGTGGTGTTATGTTTTATTAGATTGTGTTCTTGTTTGGCAAAAAAATATGTTCTAAAAAATAATGTTGCATGTTGTGTCTCTTTCATGTTGGATAATAAATAAATAAAAGTTGTGTTGCATCGTGTCGCTTTATTTGTAAATTTTAATGTAAATAATAACCTCATCTGTTATGTTTTGGACTTTCTATATGGGCCCCATATTTAGAGTACTCCTTGGGCCCCTAACTCTCAGAGTTGGCCCTACAAACCATCATTGTAATATATTTGAACAATTGTTATATATGATATTTTTATTATATTTTTACATTTATTTCCTTAAAAATCTTGATGAAATGAGATATAACGTCATAGTTGCTTTTGGGACCGCATTTTCCTTTAGAGGGGTCCATTTGAATTTTTTTATTTTGACATAAATTTTTTGGAGCATTTTTTTGTAAATATAAATGGCGCGCACAACAAGATGGGTGACAAAACAAAATGAAGTTTACTTATTTTTTAGGATCCAATTTTCTATCAAACTCAGCAAAAGAGGGATGGGATATTGGAGATCGATTTAGCATTTCTAATATTAGATTTTGGTCCCCATTTGTAAATTTTAGTTGTTCTGCACATTTATTTGGATGGAATTTTAAGATAGGTTTAGGTTGTCCATGGAGTTCTATATATATAAGTTGATGGTATACATATGTATATATTAAGACATTAATATTGATGAGTTTAGTTTGTTAAAGCATTGGATGCTTTATTTCATTTATAATTTTGTTGGTTGGTTATAATTTTTGGTGGTTGAAATTGTTTGTTGAGTTGATTTTCATTTGTTAAGGATTAGTGTTTGTTTCCTAGGGTTGTTTGAACACATCAACTTTTGTTTATTTAGATATTGAAAATATTTATGTCCGTTTTAATTTAAAAAATGACCTACTAAATAAAGTTAAAAACTCGATATAAATAAGTTATTTATGTTATTTTTTGTAGTTTTTATATCAATTTACAATATGTTTATGTCAGTTTTACCATATAATTGACATAAGTACCACGAAATTTAGCAATAGAAATAACGTTATTTTGTGTAAAAACTGATATAAATAAAAAACATTTATGCCAGTTTCAAAATATTTGTCACCCCCTTTTATGTCGGTTTTTGTCCAAAATTAAACCTACATAAATATACTTTCATGTTAATTTTTAAGTGACATAAATAGACTTTTTTTTCTTATAGTGGAGGCTCCGACAAAATGTGTCAGTCTGGCACAAAACTCTATTTTTTGTACTAGATTGTGCACATATTTCTTGATACTCATTCAAACTAAATATGTGATCATATCTTTCCTACTTTTTACTCTATGTCACTTCATGTAAGTCTACACCATATCTATTTCTACCCCAAGCTTCTCTTGCAAGCTTTTGCGTATAAGTAAGTATTTTGGACTTCATTTTGGGAAGTAAGTGTGAAGTGTGATTTCTTTGTGGACAAAATATTTTTGCTAAATTTTTCTTGCCACAAGAGTTGTTGTAGGAGACAAAAATCTCTAAAAGATAAAAAATTCTTTTTATATTGAATCTTGTATTTTTCCAAGTTTTAAATCTGTTTTGTCTCTTCAATATATTCTTGAGATATTTTAAGTTTGAATACTTTTGAATTCTAAAAATATTTTGAATTAAACTTGTTTGCTTTAAAATTTTTTATACCCCTCTTTATAATTTGTTCTTGTGTTATTTTTAGATTTTATTTATCTAAAAAATATATTTGATTAGTAAATCCATTATTTTTAAATTCACTTTCACCTTAGATTCACCACACACCTAGAAAGTGCTATTACAATCATTGAAAAATTATCATCTTTGTTCCAAGACTTGGACCACAAAAGTTTGCTTCAAACTCTAAATGAATAATTTGTTGCAAAGGACTTGGTGACATTAATTGCAAACCAAAATTGGTCGTGGTTGTGTAGTGTTCTCCAGCAGTTGGTACTTTCTGCGGGGAATATGGAGGGAGAGAGTGTTGACTCAGTTATGGCGTTGAGAGGGTGTAAGTCTTTATATTCTAGTTGTAAAACTCTACCCTAGAACATTTGTCATTCTATCGACCCGAGATTTTTTTGTCATTGTGGGTTTTTCCTCATATGCCTTGGTGTTGTGATATGTTATTTCTCATTTCTCATTTATATTAAGTCACCTCTATATTGAAGATAAAATTTGGGGCAATATTTTTGTTAAATTGTTTATCACATAGACCCGAGGCCTTGATTTTGTGCCTTAACTTGAACTTGGAAAGAAAACCCCGTCATAGATTGACAAGAGATTTTAATTGAGTACCATCCGTTCATCTCGATATCTAGCACACGCACTCTCATATTCATAACATTATTCCCGAGTCATAAGTTTATAATTATATATCGCTAGTATAAATAATTAAATAGGACAACTATGTCAAGTACCAAAATATACGATCATCGTACAAATCAAAGTTTGGTACTACAATCTCAAAGTACCCCAATATAAACAAGTCATATAAATCATATAAACTAGAATCTCAGTGAGTATACCCAACCCACACTAAATATCATGGGCTAGGCTCAAGCTGCAAATGAAGTAAGAAGGCTTATCCATATTTCCTGTGCGGATCACTTATTGGTACTAGGTATAGTTATACGGTGTCTTAACCCTACAACCTCACATCATCAATAAAAAGGAAATCACTATGCCTTCACACCAATTGTATGGCCCCATACCCAAGGTTGTATGAGAGGATCCTCCTTTTAGTTCCATTAAAGAAACATGAACTTTAAACACGTAGGATCGGGGTGAAATAAGACCTAGGCAGAGCTCGTCACATCACCGAAAAATACCACGTGCGGTCAACGTCGTATGCGCCACATCAAATCCCTCACAACGCATACAACCCTATGTAACCGGGTCAACAAAAAAAATAAAACCCCACTCAACTGGGTTACACATAATGTCTCTTATTATTATTAGTTATTATTCACATTAACTAAAATCGGTTATAAACAAAACTAGCACAAATTCACAAAGTTATTTGTAAGGAGAAATTTCCAATATATTCAATTTATTTGTAGTTGACTTTATTCCAGATTAAACATATGAGTCAGTGTTTGTCTTCGTATTATCGATGTCGTAAGCCTACGACATGTTTGATGAAGACATAATGACCAAGCTTCAAAATGGATATACATCATGCCGTGTTTCGTGCTAAGTTTATTTTCACATTTCCCTTGGATCTCATAAGGTATAAATGAATTTTGAATATGGTCATTGGATATAATTTTGGGTGTTTGTTTTTCAAACAAAATCGTTTGGGACTAATTTTAAAATTATTTTTGGAGAAAATATTTTTTGTTGCTTAGTTCGTTAGAATGAGCTATAGACCTCGTTAGAATGAAATGACGTTTTCTTTAGAATGAATATGAGACTTCATTAGAATGAAGTATAGGTATTCAATAGAACGGACATCCAACAGGGACGTTCTGTCAAGAAGTTAAGAACACATTACAAGCTTGTGGGAATCTCATTGGAACGAATTTGCTTATACATTCGAACAAACTTGGTGTCATTAGAACGAAGTAAGCATTTCATTAGAACGAACCCTAAGATCTCGTTCGAACGAAGTCGCCGCCTCAAAAATTGTGTTTTACTATTTATAGATGTATTGGAATCAGTTTTTTCAAGAACTTTTGGTGAATATCAATTTCCTAGCTGTTTACTAAAGTTCCAAAACCCTAGTTTCACCCTTTATGTTTAAAGATCCAAATTTCAATATTCATATGATTTTGAGATATTTTTGTTGGGCACCAAAGTTTGTTTTCTCTTCATCTCGAGAGAAGAAGTTTCGTGCCGTGGAATCCATACTCATGGTTTGCTTTGTTGCAGTGAAGAAGAGGTGTTTAAAATTCCGTAGACGGTTGCTGAGCATCATCAGTGGATGCTGAGGTGTGTGTAGATTCGTGCATTATGGAAGCTTGAGTGGGTAGAATCCTACATTACACTATGGAGGAGAGGTTGGAGATAGAATAGCGTCAAGGCTTGTGAGGGAGGCGGGTCATTGAGTAAGTCTACTGTCTAGTCTTTGTAAAACCTTATCATAGTGATCGGCTTGGCTGGATCGTCCGAGGTTTTTTCCTTTGTGATTTTTCTCGTACATTGGCGTATTGTGGATGATTTATTTATTTTATTTTATTTGGTGATAACATGTTTTAGTTTAAAAATATAAAGTGGGTAAATCAATTTTTCGCAAAAAATGGTTTAAAATTGGTGCATAAGTTTTCATTGGCTTATTTTGTTTAAAGTTTTATTCTTTATAATTGAAAAATATAAAAATAGACTTTTTATTGTTGACCATCCTTGCTTAAGAACTCGTAGGACATTTTTAAAGTGGTATTAGAGAGGTTTACACTAACTTATTGAGTGCTCTTTGTTTTTTGTGAGCTAGAACACTTAGTTATTGTGTTTTGATCTTGTGTTGTTTAGGGTGGTCTGTTTGTCTCCCTCTCTCTCGTGTTAGATTTGTTTGTTTTTATCTTAATGGATCCTCATAGTTATAAGTTTTTCGATGTGTTTAGTGATGAAGATTTTGATATTAGAGAGGAGTTTAATGAACTTCATAACCGTGCTAAAAAATTAACTCATTTGAATTTGAAGTTTGCAAAAGAGAATTAAAATTCTTAAAAAAGAAAATTTTCGTTTTAATATTGCAATGGAATTTTTGCAAACTGTTCAAACTCAAAGAGATTTCATTCGTGAGAATCTTGTGGACATGAAATATGATTTTAAAACTTTAGAAATATCTAATAAAGAAAGTTAGGATAGAGTTCTTTTTTTAGAGAAAGAATTAGAGTACTCTAAATTTTCATGATTGATGTACATGCCATTGAGGATAAGATAAATTGATTAAAAATTTGAGGGCATGTGAGAAGACTCTTACGGACAAGTTTTCTTACATTCAGGGTGAGTGAGCCAACCTTCTAAGAATAACTAAAAATTTAAAAAAGGAATCCCTAACGTTTGAAGAATCTAATTCTTTGCTTGAGTCTAGAATTTTGAAGTTAAAAGATGATAGTGTTAGTAGTGATGGTACTGGATTCCACGATTCTAATGTTTTTGTTGCTAAAGACAATACCATTTTTTGTTTTAAAGGGTCAATCACAACCCAGGGTGTTAGAAAGGGTCAACCAAAGGTCCCATTTCGTGTCGCGCCTACACATGAACACACCGCGGTAGGAAAAGTTACCTTAGGAGTTTTTGCTATGATTATAGAAAAGACCCTAAGAAGTTCAAGTCTAGTGTCTTATTGGTTCCCGAAAGGTGACACATTAGGTATATATAGATATTTGGGTTAAGAAATCCATTTTGAAGGCACTAAATTTTAGACTAGTTAATTTTCACATGCTTGCACATGACTCTTCACATGCTACATCTTATGAGTGATTTCTTGCATGTTTGCATACACTAGCTTTTGTGTTTTATGATATATATGTTTGCTAAATGTATGTTGTTTGAGTATTTTGTATATTTAGTCATATTGAAAAATACAAAAAGATTTGTTTGTCTTATGAGTTAATTTGTTTTCAAATCATTTTTTTTCATTTGAATTTTTTTTATAAAAACTCAAAAGATTTTTTTGATTTTTATGTATTATAGTTTTACACATTTTGTGTGGCATATTGGTGTGTTTAAATTTAATTCATTATGTGCTTTCCATGTGATGAGGACTATTCTTAATCATGCTTGCATGGAGTTTTTTGGACTTTGATTTGCTTTATGGATTCAACTTTGTATATGCCATCATACACACATGTACGAGCTTATTAACCTTAACTTCAAATTGTTGTATTTGAGCCATGTGAGATGTTTTCCGATCAATCTTGTCTATTACATATTTTGTGACTATGGAGGATTTGTGTATGTAAGAACCGATGCCCATGATATTGTTTGATTTTTATTGAAAATATATGAGGGTGCACGTTAAAAAGTTACGAAATGATCAAATATCCTTTGCAGGAAAGCCACCGCTGGAAATATCCTAATAGAAAAAATTTAAAGGTAATAAAAATAGAAAAAATGTCAAGGGCAACATGTTTAGGTTGTTTTATTTTTAAAAGTGATAGCTTCAAAAGAATTGAGTGAAAAGAAAATATGTTATGTGTTTATCTTTTGAGGGTGTATAGTTGAAGATCAATGGGTTTGCACAATGAATCCTAGTTATGCTTATTTTCTCATGATGCTATTGATTTATAGAATCATCAATATTAAAGGCTTGTGTGCATTGTGCTTGTTTGTTCATAAAGTTCACTTTATCTGGTAACTTGAGGCTGAATCTCAGTTTGGATAAAGTTTTACGGCCAAATAGAACTCCTTGATCGTATTTGAGTTTTTGGGTCCTCATTCATTTATATATAGTCACACCCATTTATTCCATCCCACATGTTTAAACACATCGATACTATGTTAGTCTGTAAAGCTTATGTGTTTTGTGTGAGTTTTTATGGTTGTTATACCTATATATTTGTGTCGGGTTATTATTAGTAAAAAAATTGCATATTTTTGTATGTTGTATCATTTTGTTTTGAGTCTTTGAATTTGCATTTAATCCATGTGTGACAACCCGCTCTAAATAATAACGGGTGGCCAACCCAATACTACATAAATCAGGTATCTCGGATGGTACAGTCTCAACATCAACATACAACACTAAACTATAAGGCTAACTACCCATAATCATTAAAAGCGAATTGTCAAAAATTTTAAACTTTTTATTTAACAACAACTACAAAACCAATAATGCACATAACCAACAATATACATCTAACTATGATGAGTGAAATGTGCAAAATCCAATAAAATAAAGGAGTACAATTCAATGTACAAATAAAATCTCAACAATGAAATACCCGAATATGCTGTCGGGTAACAGACAATACAAAAATCTGGGAAATGAAATATGAAAGTGTTAATCGACAACACTTGAATACTAACTCAATACCACTAAATCCTAATCTAGATATACAAAGATAGGAATCGACTAAAGTAAAATGCCGCAACAGTCCGCTACTGCCACAGCTCCACAAATACCCTGGATGGATAACATCAAAGGCGTCCTTGCAGAGGAACACCTGAAGTAATACAATATATATACATGGAGGAAGAAAATATAAACGGGTCAGAACCCGAGTTTGAAAAACATTTTAAAGAAAGTGTATTAAAATGCATAATAATTATAAATGCATTATTACATGATTTAGCTGGAATCGAACTCTCCATAATAATTCAACTCACCTCTCATCTAAAGCGCGCACTAAGTGTATGCACGTGATCTCCAAATGGATGTTCGATTCTAATTTAGGTAAGAGGATTCTAACTTAAACCCAAAAGAAGTATTTAAGTGAAATCATCTAACCTATCTCCTAATACATTTGTTTCCATAATTTATAAGTTATATACATTAACTTTAATGTAATAGTTATAATTATCTTTATAATGTTCATTTGTTGAACATATAAAGTTACATGATCCAATCATGTCCACACCATCACAATACATCAGCAATCTCATTTACTAGAATTTTATATTCTAGAGATGCCCTTATAAGGCATGAAACCATATATATAATTATTATATGAGTTATTAACATCAAGAGTTAAGGACTAAACTCCTCCCGATTCTCAATACGGTGCTGCGTTTCGTGCGTGGGACGTCTCGTCGAACCGAAATCCAAACAAGGAACCCCCCCGTTACACTACTCTTGACCGTATCGATCCTCGGGGCTCATTATGCCCTCAATGCAAGATGCATGTAACCTAAATGATTATTATCCAATTTTAATTAATTAGTATTCTCAATTCTCAACAGTACACGGCGTTTCATGCGTGGGACGTCTCGCCGAAGCGAAATCCAAACAAGGAACCCCCCGTTACACTACTCCTGGCACTGTCGATCGTCAGGAAAGGTGATATATATATATAGATCATTATGAGCATTAAGGACTAAATTTATCCCCAAGTTCCAACATTACACTGCGGTTCGTGCGTGGGACATCTCGCCGAGGCGAAATCCAAACAAGGAACCCCCCCGATACACTAATCCTGGCAATGTAGGTCGTTGAGGTCCATTATGCCCTTGATACCCAAGTACAAACACAAGCAATAATAACCATCCAACCGAGTTATAACTCGAAGGACGCAGGATCACATGCTATCATCTTCCAGTTGCCCATATACGTAACAAACTGGGGCCACCTGGTGGGGTTCAACGACACCCACCTCGTGATCTACTCACGCACACAACGTCCGGGAAGCGATCATAGCTCCTAACCAGCAAGTGAGAGCGACACATACCCACGACCTCTCACCCCCAAAATAAATAAATTTATAGATATATATATATATATATATATATATGTCATTTGCTGACCACCATGGACGACTATGACCTGGGGAATATCCACATCCTGCTTTTCTAGTCAGAATGCTCACCCTCTACGCACGATACTTCCCAATGATAGCACGGAGGGGATATGCTTAACATGTATATACACCATCATATAAGGTATACCTACATCCCACATAATAAAGATATACCATTATATAAGGTATACCTGCAACAACATATTTATTTTCATTATACGCCCTTAGAGGAAATAGATTAATATCATTCTTTAGTATATCTCTCTCATGATACACCAATCGTCAACACTCACACATTTTCCCAAATTAGTATATGCTATACTAATTCTTGCTTGAAGCTCTCATATCGCTTCTAATTATGAATTGTCTCTCAATTCTTTTAAGTTAAGGATAATCTTTATCCTAATACACCTCAATTTACATTTATAATTGTTCATCCATAATATGGTTCAATTCATTTTATGAACCTTTGAAATTATCCCATTTGGGGTTTGGATCCTAAGATTCGGTATTTCTAAATTATTCACATTCTTTCATAGGAATTGAATTTATTATCTCCAAGTAGAATCTCTTAATCAAGGTGGGATTCCCCACTTAGAATAAACCATAATATTTAATCGGTATTTCCTCAATCTTTAATTTATGTGACTCTCATAATTTAGTATAATGGAAACCCTCTAAAAGTATCCAAAATATACTCCACATGTCTCATATAGAGGATCAAAATCGATAACCTCGAACAAAGCGGGATGAAATTCTCCCTAAAAAACATCTCCAAAAATTCCCCTGTTTTCGAATCGATTCGGCCCATCCGAATCGATTCGTCTCCCAAAAGCGAATTGATTCGGCCCATTCGAATCGATTCGGTCCAAAGGACCTGGGAGTCTGCTACATACCGAATCGATTCTCAAAGGGGCAAATCGATTCGTCCCTAAATACGTGGGCAATCTGAACCAGACCGAATCGATTCGGTAGGGGCGAATCGATTCGGCAAGTGCAGCAAGCTACGAAATGGGTTGTTTTCTTCTTAACCCAAAATACCCAAAAATAATTTTAATCATCTTCCAACCATTTTCATCCAACCCAATCACATATATAACAATAATATTCATTCTAGAATACATATAAACTAATTTCTAACCTTAAATCCATTTTATACACTACAAATCTAAGGTTTTTCCCAAAAGTTAGGTTTTAACAATTTTAAACCTAAAACCCAAAATTCAATCCACAAATCATGCAATAATTGGTACACAATAATTATTTAGCAAGTTTAATCACTTGCCTCGGGTTCGTAGGGCCTGAATCCGCCTTGAGATCGCGTATTTACCCGAAAATCCTCTTTCTCCCTCTTTTTCTCCTTCCTTTTCTTCTTCTTCTTTCTTTCTCTCTTTCTTTATTTCTTTTATTTCTCTTTCTCTCTTTGGAGAATTAAATATCCCGTAGGCTTAATAAGCCTAAATCCCAAAATACACATCTTTAAATGATAATACACACTTTAAATGACTCGGTGACTTTAATTCGAGTCAAACGATCCTAATTTATTTCGGAACCCAAATAGACCCCAAGTACAGTCATTTCGACTTTCTCGACCCTTCCGGACGCTATGGTACCCTCAGAATCAACGTTCGACACTCTTTCTAACAACCTCAAATTTTGACCTCAGTTGCCAATTCGATTTTTCTCTGAATAAACTAATATTTATTTCTCCCAAAATAAATTAATTATTGTCTCCAAGACCTCGGGTTATTACAAACTTCCCCACTTACAAAAATTTCGTCCTCGAAATTTAGCTAAGCCTAATTCTCCAAAACTCAACTAGTTCTAATACCCATACTCACTAATCCTATCTCCAAACTTCTAACCTCCCATGACGAATTTAATTAATTATTTTTATTATTAAGTTATATATGAGTTAAATAGAACCAATTTCCACAACAAGGGCGCCCGTTCACCCTTTATATTTGAGCTTTGTGCTCACAACAATCATAATGAGGCTTTATTTGCCTCCAAAATTCCACAATTCCACAATTCCACAATTCCAATAATATAAATTATACTAAAATTTTAATAGAGAAAAATTTGAATGGTCCAAAGAAATAACTCCTCTCAATTCCTGACAATCGCCACTTTCGTGCGGGGGACGTCTCGCAAAGGCGAAATCCAAACAAGGAACCCTCCCAATACACTACTATGTGGCGACATCGGGGATTGAGAGTTTGTTAAATTCGGACTAGAGTTTGAAAATATTTTAGTGGAAAATTTATTTTGAAAGGGCCCGAAAGCCGATAAAAGTTTTATTTTGAAAATAGTTTATTTTGAAAACGTTTATATATTATAATATAATATAAAAATGCCTTATGTCCAACACAAGGTCTTTTGAATCATCATATACATAACATATAGCTCACAAATATTATCATACTCATGAGCTAAAATTTTACCTGCGTCCCAACAAACCACAATCTCAACTTTCATACATAAACAACATCTTACACCATTTCAATATATATGGCCTTTTTATAAGGCTCATCCATATCTGGAATACAACGATCATAATAGTCTATCATGACTATATAAAAAAAGTAGCTTTATCATTACTACTTATCACCATTACCATACTTACATTTACCACAAGGTTTAAAGCTCTTTTTGAGCACCTTGCAAAATTATCTATTCTTACAAAAGATAATAACATAGGAGCCTAACTTGCTCAAAATTCCTCTAGGGTCATTACATACCATACATACTAGGGATATAGTACTACCCAATCACAATTATCTCCCACACGATATTACAAAAACTTCATATAGTAATAATCCTATTAATAAAGGAAAATTAACGTACAACCTCCATCTCTAGTCCGATTGCCCTTCCTCATCAATGGGCTCCCAAACATAGTCCCCTGGTCTAAAGCGACCTCGAATCTGCTGTAGGGGTTGCACTTCCAAAATTTCATCAAACTGTGGACTTTTACCTCTTTGAGGACAATCTCTCTTTTTATGACCTATTTCTTTACAAAAGAAACACTTACCCACAAATCCTTTCTGCCCACTCGCATTACTGGCACTCTCTTTGCCAAACTTACTTGATGAACTCGAATCTCCAAAGTCTTTACTCTCTTGCGAACGAAAACGATATTCTTGACACTTTAATAGTGTCGCGTTTACTACCTCGACAAAAGTCGTTAACTTAGGACTCTCTAAAAAATGTTTTTGGATTTTCCAATCTAAACCTCGAACAAACTTTAATATATGCTTCTCTTACGTATTTACCTCATTAGGTACTAATCTCTCCCATAGAGAAAAAACTTCTTCATATTCTGACACCGTCCTATTTCCTTGAAAAATCCCCATATCCTGAGTAGGGGAAGAAAAATGCCTTAGATCAAAAAGCTCCCAAAATGTTGCTATAGGTAAAGTATCTCTCTGTTCAGATGTGGTAACAGACTCCCACCAATGGAGATCTGCACCCGATAACTTAAAGGTGGCTAAAAATTGCTTCTGCACCTCACTACACTCAACCATACGAAGATGCCTCTGCATACTATTCTTCCATTGACTTGCAGCCATTACATCAACTCCCCCTGCAAACTCGGGAGGATGCCCTTACTAAAATCTTCCTTCACTCTCTCCCATAAAGACAATCCTAAATGGGGTGGGGCTGATTGAGCGGCAGATTGCCGAGCCATCGTAGAAACGGCAGCAGTGACAGCTTGTGCCACAATATTGGCAACATCATCCTTAGTCATGTTATTTTGAGACATTTGGGGTTGCCCTTTGTTTGCCCTTACTGAACGACCTCCTTTCGGTGGCATCTGAAACAAGAACAATTGTATCAGAATGCCTTTCAAATATTTTCGAATCACAGAAAGATATGGACGTATGAATGTAATCGTCCTAATAATAAGGCTCTACATCAAAAACGCTTACGGAAGATCGTAGTAACGCACACAGATCCTAAAGACTCTAGAACCTGATGCTCTGATACCATCTGTGACAACCTGCTCTAAATAATAACGGGTGGCCAGCCCTATACTACATAAATCAGGTATCTCGGATGGTACAGCCTCAATATCAACACACAACACTAAAATATAAGGCTAACTACCCATAATCATTAAAAGCGAATTGTCAAAAATTTTAAACTTTTTATTTAACAACAACAACAAAACCAATAATGCACATAACCAACAATATACATCTAACTATGATGAGTGAAATGTACAAACTCCAATAAAATAAAGGAGTACAATACAATGTACAAATAAAATCTCAACAATGAAATACCCGAATATGCTGTCGGGTAACAGACAATACAAAAATCTGAGAAATGAAATATGAAAGTGTTAATCTACAACACTTGAATACTAACTCAATACCACTAAATCCTAATCTAGATATACAAAGATAGGAATTGACTAAAGCAAAGTGCCACAACAGTCCGCTACTGCCACAGCTCCACAAATACCCTGGATGGATAACATCAAAGGCGTCCTTGCGGAGGAACACCTGAAGTAATACAATATATATACATGGAGGAAGAAAATATAAACGGGTCAGAACCCGAGTTTGAAAAACATTTTAAAGCAAGTGTATTAAAATGATAATAATTATAAATGCATTATTACATGATTTAGCTGGAATCGAACTCTCCATAATAATTCAACTCACCTCTCATCTAAAGCACGCACTAAGCGTATGCACGTGATCTCCAAATGGATGTCCGATTCTAATTTAGGTAAGAGGATTCTAACTTAAACCCAAAAGAAGTATTTAAGTGAAATCATCTAACCTATCTCCTAATACATTTGTTTCCATAATTTATAAGTTATATACATTAACTTTAATGTAATAGTTATAATTATCTTTATAATGTTCATTTGTTGAACATATAAAGTTACATGATCCAATCATGTCCACACCATCACAATACATTAACAATCTCATTTACTAGAATTTTATATTCTAGAGATGCCCTTATAAGGCATGAAACCATATATATAATTATTATATGAGTTATTAGCATCAAGAGTTAAGGACTAAACTCCTCCCGATTCTCAATACGGTCCTGCTTTTCGTGCGTGGGACATCTCGCCAAAGCGAAATCCAAACAAGGGACCCCCCGTTACACTACTCCTGACCGTATCGATCCTCGGGGCCCATTATGTCCTCAATGCAAGATGCATGTAACCCAAATGATTATTATCCAATTTTAATTAATTAGTATTCCCAATTCTCAACAGTACACGACGTTTCATGCGTGGGACGTCTCGCCGAAGCGAAATCCAAACAAGGAACCCCTCCATTACACTACTCCTGCACCGTCAATCGTCGGGATAAGTGATATATATATATATATATATATATATATATATATATATATATATATATATAATAATGAGCATTAATGACTAAACTTATCCCCAAGTTCCAACATTACATTGAGGTTCGTGCGTGGGATGTCTCGCCGAGGCGAAATCCAAACAAGGAACCCCCCCGATACACTAATCCTGGAAATGTAGGTCGTTGAGTTCCATTATGCCCTTGATACCCAAGTACAAACACAAGCAAGAATAACCATCCAACCGAGCTATAACTCGAAGGACGCAGGCTCACATGCTATCATCTTCCAGTTGCCCATATACGTAACAAACTGGGGCCACGTGGTGGGGTTCAACGACACCCACTTCTTGATCTACTCACGCACACAACGTCCGGGAAGCGGTCATAGATCCTAATCGGAAAGTGAGAGCGACACATACCCACGACCTCTCACCCCCAAAATAAATAAATGTATATATATATGTCATTTGCTGACTACCATGGACGACTATGACCTGGGGAATATCCACATCCTGCTTTTCTAGTCAGAATGCTCACCCTCTACGCACGATACTTCCAAATGATAGCACGGAGGGGATATGCTTAACATGTATATACACCATCATATAAGGTATACCTACATCCCACATAATAAAGATATACCATTATATAAGGTAAACCTGCAACAACATATTTATTTTCATTATACGCCCTTAGGCAAAATAGATTAATATCATTGTTTAGTATATCTCTCTCATGATACACCAGTCGTCAACACTCACACATTTTCCCCACTTAGTATATGCTATACTAATTCTTGCTTGAAGCTCTCATATCGCTTCTAATTATGAATTGTCTCTCAATTCTTTTAAGTTAAGGATAATCTTTATCCTAATACACCTCAATTTACATTTATAATTGTTCATCCATAATATGGTTCAATTCATTTTATGAACCTTTGAAATTATCCCATTTGGGGTTTGGATCCTAAGATCCGGTATTTCTAAATTATTCGCATTCTTTCATATGAATTAAATTTATTATCTCCAAGTAGAATCTTCAAATCAAGGTGGGCTTCCCCACTTAGAATAAACCATAATATTTTATCGGCATTTCCTCAATTTTTAATTTATGTGACTCTCATAATTTAGTATAATGGAAACCCTCTAAAAGTATCCAAAATATACTCCACATGTCTCATATAGAGGATCCAAATCAATAACCTCGAACAAAGCGGGATGAAATTTTCCCTAAAAAACATCTCCAAAAATTCCACTGTTTCCGAATCGATTCGGCCCCCAAAAGCGAATCGATTCGGCCCATCCGAATCGATTCGGTCCAAAGGACCTGGGAGTCTGCTACATACCGAATCGATTCGCAAAGGGGCAAATCGATTCGGCCCTAAAGACCTGGGCAATCTGCAACAGACCGAATCGATTCGGTAGGGGCGAATCGATTTGGCAAGTGCAGCAAGCTACGAAATGGGTTGTTTTCTTCTTGACCCAAAATACCCAAAAATAATTTTAATCATCTTCCAACCATTTTCATCCAACCCAATCACATATATAACATTAATATTCATTCTAGAATACATATAAACTAATTTCTAACCTTAAATCCATTTTATACACTACAAATCTAAGGTTTTTCCCAAAAGTTAGGTTTTAACAATTTTAAACCTAAAACCCAAAATTCAATCCACAAATCATGCAATAATTGGTACACAATAATTATTTAGCAAGTTTAATCACTTGCCTCGGGTTCGTAGGTTCTGAATCCGCCTTGAGATTGCGTATTTGCACGGAAATCCTCTTTCTCCCTATTTTTCTCCTTCCTTTTCTTCTTCTTTCTTTCTCTCTTTCTTTCTTTCTTCTATTTCTCTTTCTCTCTTTGGAGAATTAAATATCCCGTAGGCTTAATAAGCCTAAATCGTTAAATACACATCTTTAAATGATAATACACACTTTAAATGACTCGGTGACTTTAATTCGAGTCAAACGATCCTAATTTATTTCGGAACCCAAATAGACCCCAAGTACAGTCATTTCAACTTTCTCGACCCTTCCGGACGCTATGATACCCTCAGAATCGACGTTCGACACTCTTTCTAACAAACTCAAATTTTGACCTCAATTGCCAATTCGATTTTTCTCTGAATAAACTAATATTTATTTCTCCCAAAATAAATTAATTATTATCTCCAAGACCTCAGGTTATTACACTATGTTTGCCATATGCTTTATCTTTGGATTATATTTGGCGTACTATATGATCATAGTGGTATCTCCCATTAGGTTCATTGAAATTTCATATTTCATTTGGTAATTTCAAGTTAGTATCATACTTTATTGATTATTCATATTGATTTCTGGGGGAGAAATAGTTTTATGCTTACTTTATCTAAACCCGAACAAAAAGGGGAGAAATGGTATATATCCCTTCATGATTAGGATATCTTTATCTTAGGGGGAGACATCTTACCTAGGTTGATATTGTTTTAGACATTATTAAAAGTTTATTCTTATGTACCTATTATATTCTCTTTGAATTTGAAGGTGTGTTTAAGTGTACAAGTTTACAACATGCAACAAAATTTTCAAACGAGCTACTCATTTTTTGTGCCTGTCGAGCGTCTGTACTTTTTTCTTTTGGGGATTGAGTCTTTTTAGAGAGATTGATGACCCACAGGTTTTTATTTTAGTTTTGTCTTGAAATAGCCAAAGGGGGAGATTTGTAAGGATAAATTCCAATCGAGTAAATTTTTTCGTAATTGGCTTTATTCTAGACAAAACATTTGAGTAATAGGTTAGGATTTGTATTATCGATCTCGTAAGCCCATGAAATGTTTGATGAAGATGTAGCAACCAAGCTTCAAAATGGATATACATCATGCCGTGTTTTTTGTGTCAAGTTTCTCATCATGTTTATTGAGGATCATGTAAGGCTTAGATGGATTTTTAATATGATCCTTGGATATTGTTTTAAGTGCTTGTTTTTTAAACAAAATCGTTTGGAACTAATTTTAAAATTATTTTTGGAGAAAATATTTTTTGTTTCTTAGTTCGTTAAAACGAGTTTTAGACCTCGTTAGAATGAAATGTCATTTTTGTTGGAACGAGTATGGGACTTCATTGGAATGAACTATAGTCCTTTGTTGGAACGGACAAACAACTGGTACATTATGTCAAGAAGTTAAGGACCCATTAGAAGCTCGTGGGAACGAATTTGCTTGTTTATTCGAACGAACTTTGGCGTTGTTAGAAAGAAATAAGCATTTTTGAATGAATCAGCTACCTCGAAAATTGTGTTTTACTATTTATAGGCGTGTTAGACTCAGTTTTTTCAAGAACTTTTGGCAAAAATCAATTTCCTACATGTTTACGAATGTTTCAAAACCCTAGTTTCACCATTTATATTTAAAAATCCAAGTTTTAATATTCATATGCTTTTGAGATATTTCTGTTGGGCACCAAAGTTTGTTTTATCTTCATCTTGAGAAAATAAATTTCGTGCGGTGGACTCCATACTTATGGTTTTCTATGTTGCGATGAAGAAGCGATGTTTCATGTTATAATTCCATAGGCGGTTACTAAGCCTCATAGGTGGATACTGAAGCATGCATGGATTTGTGCGTTGTGGTAGATTGCGCGGGTGGACTCCTATGTTGCACTGTAGAGGAGAGGTTGAAGATAGAAGAGCGTTAAGGATTTCGAGGGAGATGAATCGTTGAGTAAGTCTATTGCCTAGTCTTTATAGAACCTTATCATAGTGATCTGTTTGGATGGGATGTCCGGGGTTTTTCCCTTTGTGATTTTCCTCATACATCGGTTTGTTGTGGGCAATTTATTTATTTTATCTTCTTATTATCTAAGTGCATGTTTTAGGTTGAAAAGATAAAATTGGGTAAATAAGTTTTTTGCAAAAAAATATTTATAATTGGTGCACAAGTTTTTGTTAGGTTATTTTGATTAAAGTTTTATTATTTATAATTGAAAAATATAAAAATAGACCTTTTTTTATCGACCATCCATTCCTAAGCACTCATAAGGTGTTTTCACTCTTTAAATATAGGCATCATCTCACACCTAACTTTTACAAGGATTGTCTTTACAATATAACTATCCTACTCAGTGGGTTATAAGGCATTCTAAATTCACGGGTGATTTATTCAATCACTAAATATTTATCATTCTCATAATATATCCCAATACTCATTCCTATACTCAAGGTCCCCAAAAAAATTATACAGGAATCCCATCTCTTATTGAGTTCCTAAAGGTATCTTATGTTCTAAATTAAATAATCTCAAATTAATTAAGAAGAAATCTCCAAAATTCACAAAATATCGATTGAACCCAAAACGCAACAAGGGATTGAAACAACCTCATAATATCCTCCTAGGATATTCCATAAATTCTTAACAAATATTGCTCCAGGATAACCCGACGAACCAAACTTCCTTCCAAAATTGTGCACATGACGATAATCCCAGCCGTGCACACGGATTCCATTCATACGGGCCAATGTACCATGTGCACAGATGTCGAAAATCAAAATTTTAAAAGTTACGGGTTTCTTCAACCCCAAAATACAAACCTAAAAACCCTTTCTCCATAGATGACCTAGCCTACCATACTAACACCTTAAGAGTACGATATAATGAATATTAAACACAATTATATCAACATCTTACCTATAACTATAAGTTTTAGGTAATTAAAACAAGGAATTAGTGCAAATTTTATATTATAAAACTAAGAAACCGAGGTTCATAAATCTACCCAATACGACTCTGATTTGTATCAATTTTCGAAGTTAAATAGGGGGCTTTTCTATGATCCATTAACATGATTCAAAATATGCAATTTATACTGGATTTGAAGATCAAATCATAGGATTTCTCTATAAACTATCTTATTTTATTAATAAGAGAATAAGGGTTTAATCTCACGATTAAATAATTTTGAAAATTGGTTTTGGATGATTAAAATCAGATTAAAAACATATTAGTTCAGAATTCAATGAACTACTACTATCATAACATAATCTCAATTAGATTCGTAAATGATATAAACTTGCCTTAGACCAAATGTATGAATCTAAGCCTTAATTCCCCAAATTTCTCTTAACCCATGAGTGACTCTTCTCTCATTAGCCTTAAGGTTTCTTCCAAATGTCTAACATGTGAATTTAGGTTTGTCTAATAATTTAATAACTAAACGTCCCACGGAATTAGGCGTAGTCCCAATATAATCCTCAACCTAATGAGCCCAAATATAACTCCAAGTGTTTCGAAACTTTACCCAAACCATATATAAATCCAATAGATGTAAATCCTACCATTTTAAGTAAAAATGGACAATCTATATGTCCCAAATGTCAACCCGAAATAGAACATATCTAAGAAATTAATTTTTCCAAAAAGTTAATTTATTAAGTTGTTACGAGTAAATTAAGTTAAAACTTAATTATTAATCTATTATGTGTGACTACTTTACGATTAATGGGACCAATACTGAGGGAATAATCTAAACAAGGAAACCCTCAACTCCTAATCCCTTACCATTCCATAGTCACCCATAATAATAAGTCATTTACAATATTTAATTACTGAATTAATATATATTATGCTAACATCCTAAGAGTGTTAAATTCATGTAACACATATACAACTACATACACACATCATCTTTCCACAGATAACAAGTATGATAATAATAATAACTAAAATACCACATATCACATACAAATAACAATGCATCACAAATAATTAATCAATTTCACAATTGATTAATTACTTCGAAAACATAGGGTATTACAATTTATGCCTATTCTAGGCTGACCAACCTAATCTAGGTTGTACCATCATTTTTCGGTGGTTTTAATGTCAAATGTAGGTGATCAATTTATTTTTAAGTTGTACTATCCCTTCGTACATGGGCTTATGACTATTCTAGGCCAATGTTCCCAACTTAGATTGTACCACCATTTTGGGGTGGGTTTAATTTTGAACAAATGTGAGAAACTTATTTTTAAGTCATGTCACCTATTCTCACCCAGTCTGGGATGTACCACCATTTTCAGTTAGGTGTAGTGATTAGGATACATATTAGAGACACAATCGTAAAGAAAAGATTTTTATTAACATAAATAACTTTATTGAAACATTTGTAAAAAGTAACCTATCTACTTAATGATAAAATTTCCTAAAGTTCATGGAAATCCATGACTTGGGTACTACTGTTCCGCCTAACTCTTCCAATTGGTAGGAACCGCCTCCTCTTTTTGACACCACTATGTATAGGACTTGACAATTCGGTGCCAAATTTACATTACATGGCTTCTTCGCTACTAATGGGATCTTTCTGAGAACTCGATCACAGACCTAAAACTCCCTAACCTTAACCCTTATCTCATGTTATTTTATGAGCTCTAGTTAATATGCTATAAGGTGTATGAGAGTTTTGTCTCTTCCTTCTTCTTTTACATCAGTCTCACGAGCTAATCAGTCACCATTGTAATCGTCCTTACATATCTTTGTCCCCATAATTGGGAGGCCTATTTCTAGTGAAATGAACGATTCCATGTTGTATGCTAAGGAATACATGGTTTCTAATGTTGACCTCCTATATGTTGTTCTACAATCCCAGCGGACAGACAAAAGTGATCGAGGGTGAAAAGTAGCGCGTGTTAAACGCTAATCGTTGTTTTTAGTTCACCTCCTCAATACAAAAACCTAAATTACGACTACACTCAACTGGTGAGTATAACGGTAAGTCGGGTATCGAAAATATCCATTGAGACGAGTTGCTAGAATTTAATTGATTTAACACTCCGAAATAAAAGTGTAAAAGATAAATTACAACTAAAAGTAAAAGATGCGAAAAAGGGAAATGGTTAATCTAGGCGAGTGTATTGAAACTAGATTAAGAATGCGGTAAAAACTATAGGTTGCGTCGAATATCCCTCACCCGAGTTAATTTGTATAAAATGGATACATGGGTTGACGAGTTATTACCAATGCGTCTCGTTTCGACAGTTAATTGAATCAAGGGTTGTCACGCCCCTAAATCCGCATAAAAGCCTAATAAGATTTTGGCGTCAACAAATACCCCGAAAATTGCGCACGAACGGTTGTAAGCACGGGACATACATGATATGCCCTGTCAAATCTCCTAGGTGCAATAACTAGGACAACGCACCCGAAATAGACCCGTAAATGCCATCACAAAATACAAGCAATGCGTCAACTCAAGTGAGTTCCATTCAAACACAACCTAATTTAAATTAGCTAGAAAGCATGGTAAAAATGCGATAAATGAAAGCGGTAAATAAATGCGATAAAGTTACACTAGAAAGCATGGGAAGAAGCACGTAAACCTAATTACCAAAGCATGAATTAAGTAAAAACAACTATATTAATGGAGAGGGTGAATGAATAGTCAACTTACAAACCCAAAAGGGTGTCAATCCAAGAAGAAGTGAAGAAGAACTCTCCAAAATCACCCAAAACCTAAGCTATTCTAACCTAAAATCTATTCTATTTCTTAATACCTGATATTACAACAAAATTTGGTTTATATAGTAAGTGGAATAAAAGAAAAGAAGAAAGAAAAGAAAACAAAAATATCTCATAAAAATAGGGGATCGATCGATTGACCCAAACCGTCGATCGATCGATGCTGAAAATCATAGCCCACTGACTCAGCTCGATGGAAAAATGTGAAGGATCGATCGATCGACCCCTTTGATCTATCGATCGATCAAGCAGGTATGAGCCCCATGCATTGCTGTTTTGGCTTATTTGCATTTTCCGTCCGCTGAAACTCCCGTAAGTTTTCCATTCTCAATCGGAATCGCGCACCGTTCACGGCCACGTGAAGCTTACGAGGAGGGATACAACTTCCGTGAAGATGATGGGCCAGGTTCCCAAAATGTGAATTGACTAAATTGCCCTTGAACATGCGATCATGTACGAAAATCAAGCGAAATGGGTCCGAACTTCACACTTAGCATCCAAATACCTATAAAATCTCAATTAACCCCTGAAAAACATGTTAACGTAGAAATCCGAGGTTGTCTGGTTAACGAGCATAAATATAGGGAATAAGATACTCGAGGGGGCTAAAATGCGAAGGTTCGAGGGATGAAATACGCAATATTTGCATCATATCACACCCCCTAACTTACACATTGCTAGTCCCTAGCAATGAAATAGGATGCAACAAGAACTACAAGCAAACCAAAAGCAGGAGAGTACAAAAGTATGGTATAAAAGCATAAGGCCACTTTTACGGGGGATTCGATTGCATTTAGCATATGCAATAAGCCGTTAAACCCCTAGGTCACCTTAGTGGACGAGTGTAGTCTCGTGAGGGTTTTCAGGGATGATACCCACAAACATCACATGGTTTCCTCAAAATATGCCCAAACCAACATGCGACAAGCCCAACAATAGCGAACAAGATTTCATACGCATTATTAGCAAAGTGAATGAATTCAAACAAAAGTCCAAATCATAACATTATAGAATGCACCTCATAGAATTGAAACCTTAAAATGTGGGAGGGGGAGCGAGCACATGCGAAGTATGATTTGGCAAAAACTTATATAAATCGGATAAACATTAAAGCAGGCATATATTCAATCCCCACGGGCATTACACTCATCAAGTGAATTCACTCGAAACAGGGAGCTAACACACGGAACATGCGGGCATAAAGAGTAAATGTAAATGGAAACTAGGCTGCACACATGTCACAAATGAAGAATGTTATATATGAAATTAAAAATTGTAATCTCAATGAAAGGACACCACATATTAAAGGAGGCGAAATGCATTTTCACAGATTATCAAAACTATTATGACTTTTGAATTACATCTAGCTAAGATCACATAGGACTTTAATAGGTTGTAATGTATGTTAGGCTAGGGTACAAAACGAAGGATATGTATGTACGAATTCAAAGTGTTCGGAATGAAAACTCGGGATAATGGGAAAATGCGGGAAATATCAAAATTGGAAAACAAGATCCAAAACGACATTAGATATATCATCGGGGAGAGTAATCAAAGCTTATTGAACACTATACACAACATTTATAACTTTCTCTTTATTTTCTTTTCTTCTTTTTCTCACATTTCTTTTGTTTTCTTTTGCTTTTTTTCTTTCTCTTTTTCTTCACTTTTTTCACTTCTTCTTTTCTTTTCTTTACTTATCATACTCTCAAATGCCAAAATTGCAACCGCAACACAATAACATCATTCAATCCCAAGAAACATTCCAAACAAAGGTATAGAAAGTGTATGTATGGGCTAAAACTCCAATTCGGAGTTGGTTATGGGAATTGGGTTATGAAACGAAAGGCTATATTTAGGATCAAAGGGGTTAACGAGGGTAAACATATAAGGGTGAGGTCAAGGTCAATATGGGTGATATAACAAAGATGGCCTATGATCATTTCACAAAGTTTTTGCAATTCTCGAGTTAAAACAATATATGAAAATCATGATTAAGTAACACATTTCAAGTATGAACTCAATTAATGAACGATCAAATGAAAGAATAATGAGATTACCAACAAATTCAACGTTTTCGAAGAGGAAAGAATTGTGTATACACACACAAACGATGAAAGGTACAAAGCTTACTCGGTGTAAGTATATACAATGCAACAAAAGATTACCGAGTTATAAAAATCTTAAACCAAATCAATAAAACAATAAAAGTGCATGTGCTCATGGGATTAAAGTTTAATTCATGAAGTTATTAAAAATATCAATAATTGAGACAAAAGTCTAATAACTTCTAAAATCGAGAACATGCATCATTGGGTTGTCTATTGGATCGGGCAATTATTGGAATTTATCATTGAAAACAAGGGCAAAAAGCCCAGAAAAGGAGAAAAAAGAAAGAAAATCTTTTTGAAAATTTTAATTTTTCTAAGAAAAGCATACTAAGTAACTAACATGTGAGCAAAAACATGGGCTAAATAAAGAAATGGATAGAATATCCCACATCCCTAACTTAAAACCTGACATTGTCCTCAATGTGAATTAAGAACCAAGTTAAAGAGAGGAAAATAACGATATTACCCAAAATTGGAGCGATCCCCATAAGAACAAGTCCAAAGAATCTACAAAACAAGTTAGTACCAAGCATAAAGAAAGCAAATAATAAGTAGTTAACTAATTACACTTGACTAAATTAAAAAGGAAGTAAAATAAAAAAAAAGAAAGAATAAAAAGCTAACTATATACAAACTACTATTTAGGCTTCACACTAACCGTACACTAGAAGTCTAAATAGCTGAGGGTCCACCGCGAAAATAATTTGACTTTGGAGGATAATCGGTGTACCCTCACTCTCAAGCATGCCCTCCAAAAATGATGAATTCCATTTGAACAACGGAAGGCATGTGTAAGGCGTAAGAAATGAACCATCGCCAATTAAAAGTTTTAGAGGGACTATGGGGGAATTGGATTGAACGGGTGACAAAAATATCTGGGGACCGAGAAAAGCCCAATATCCTCCCAATGATTTTGAAATTGGAATGGGAGGTGGCGCACACAAAGGCACGAATGCGATCATGGAAGGCAACTCGAGAAAGTACTCCTCATCGGCGAAAAGGTTTAAAACATTAAAGTTTGAAACCGAATCATCTGGTACTTGTGACGGTGTGATAATAGAAAATGAAAATGGGGACGAAAGAAATTCAAACTCATGAGATGAATCATCATCGCAAGAAGATTGCGTTTCGAAGGAAATAGTATCATTTTCAATGAAATGTTCTTCTTTGGGGGCCAAAGAAGAAATCATTTCATTGTAAATAGATATTAACCCATTTTCATCCTCACTTTTAATATCTATTACGCAATGGGTAAAGTCTAGAATGGTTTGTTCCAAAGTAGTCACAAAAACCTCATTTGGTTCAAAACATTCTTTGACTTCAAAAGTCTCGGAAGCAAAATCGTCGTCGAACTCAAATAATAAATCCAAATCATGTTCCTAACAACGATTTTCTTCCCGATAACGATTTTCAAGTTTCTCATTCTCATACATACGCAAGCCCTCACTGAATGTCATAGGTCGAGGTGCAGATGCATGAAAATTGGAACTTTGCAATTCGTTGGAAGTTTCTCATTATAGGAATTTTCTCATTATAGGAATTTTGCAAAATTGGAAGTTTCTCATTATAGGAATTTTGAAAACTATTGCAATTCGTTTCAATTATAAGGAGGTAAAGGCCTAAAATCATTATCATCATCATTAAAATTCCAATAACCCAAGTTTTGACTTTCGTTATACTCGCCCAAAGTCATATTTGAAATTGAAATTCTTTGGGATTCTAAGTATTTACCGAAAGTCATAGGATTACGGGCATTTTGAAAATTATAACAATGATTACCTAAAGAATTGGAATAAGAGATGCTTACCCCAAAAATGGACCAAGTGGAAAATTTCACAAAGATAAGTGCGCGGGGGAAATTCGAGTGTTTCGAAGTGCTCAAATGTGGAAGTCCTGCAAAAAGATTAGCAAATAATACCAATAGAAAGAAAATACTATGAAATAGTAAATCAAAGAAAGTCTAAAATAAACTCATCCCCGACGATGATGCCATTTTGATTGTCGTGTGAAATGTGTGTTCGTGTAAGGACACAATCGCCGTTTTTGTTTCACTGCGATAATACAAACAAACCTAAATTACGGCTACACTTGCGAGGCTAGCACATCGATAAGTCGGGTATCGAATATCCACATGGACGAGATGCTAGAATTTATAGGATTTAGTACTCCTAAATAAAAGTGTAAAAGATGATTACAAACTAAAAAGGAAAAGATGCATAAAAGGGAAATGATTAACTAGGCGAGGGAAAATAAATCTAGATTAAGAAAGCGGTAAAAACTATAGGTTGCGTCGAATATCCCTCACCCGGGTTAACTTGTATAAAATGGATACATGGGTCGACGAGTTATTATCAATGCGTCTCGTTTCGACAGTTAATTGAATCAAGGGTTGTCACGCCCCTAAATCTGCATAAAAGCCTAGTAAGATTTTGGCGTCAACAAATACCCCGAAAATTGCACACGAAAGGTCGTAAGCAGGGGACATACATGATATGCCCCGTCAAATCTCCTAGGTGCGATAACTAGGACAACGCACCCGAAATAGACCCGTAATTGCCATCACCAAAGACAAGCAACATGTCAACTCGAGTGAGTTCCATTCAAGCACAACCTAATTTAAATTAACTAGAAAGAATGGTAAAAACATGGTAAATGAAAGCGGTAAATAAACGTGATAAAGTTACACTAGAAATCACGGGAAGAAAGCACGTAAACCTAATTATCAAAGCATGAATTAAGTAAAAATAACTATATTAATGGAGAGGGTGAATGAATAGTCAACTTACAAACCCAAAAGGGTGTCATTCCAAGAAGAAATGAAGAAGAACTCTCCACAATCACCCAAACCCTAAGCTATTCTAACCTAAAATCTATTCTAATTCTTAATATCTGATATTACAATGAAATTTGGTTTATATAGTAAGTGGAATAAAAGAAAAGAAGAAGGAAAAGAAAAGCAAGATATCTCATAAAAATAAGGGATCGATCGATCGACCCAAACCGTCGATCGATCGATGCTGAAAATCATAGACCATTGTCTCAGCTCGATGGAAAAATGTGAAGGATCGATCGATCCATCCCTTTGATCGATTGATCGATCAAGCAGGTATAAGCCCCCTGCATTGCTATTTTGGCTTGTTTACATTTCCCGTCTGCTGAAACTCCCGTAACTTCTTCGTTCTCAATCGAAATTGCGCATCGTTCATGGACATGAAAAGCTTGCGAGGAGGGCTACAACTTCTGTGAAGATGGTGGGCCAGGTGCCCAAAATGTGAATTGACTAAATTTCCCGTGAACGTGCGATCGTGTACAGAAATCGAGCGAAATGCGTCCGAACTTCACACTTAGCATCCAAATACCTATAAAAGCTCAATTAACCCCTGCAAAACATGTTAATGTAGAAATCTGAGGTTGTTTGGTTAACAAGCATAAATATAGGGAATAAGATACCCGAGGGTTCGAGGGATGAAATACGCAATATTTGCGTCGTATAAGAAAGCTCATCCACCTATCCTCCTTTTTGATTATCTAATCGTCTTTTGACCCTAGTGAGCAAAGTTTTATTGGTGATATCATTTTGGTCGTTGCATTGTGGGAAGGACTTTAAGGAATAGTGGATCTTGATCCCATATTTTTCACAGAAGTCTTTGAAGGTGTCATTATCAGATCGAGTCCCATTATCGATCACCAAAGCTCAAGGAATTTCAAATATGGTGATAATATTTCTCTAAACAAATTGCCTGGAATTGACCTCTTTAACACGAGCCAACGATTTTTCCTTCACCCACTTGATGAATTAGTCCGTAGTAGTTACCTAGTACTTCCTATTTCTCGGGGTTATAGGCTAAGGTCCCAAAATATCCATTCCCCATTGAGCCATGGTCTTGTGAGATGATGAAGATCATTGCCCAGTTACTTGATGATGTGAGAAAACTCTTAGCACTTAGTGCATTGGTGGATGAACTGAATGAGGTCCTTATCTATGAAAGGCCACCAATAGCATTGGAAGATTTCCTTATATGCGAGTGATATTTCACCTGCATGAGCACCACAACTTCCTTTGTGAATTTTAAAGTGGATCCCTTTGACTTCATCTGGATTAACACAGTTGAGAAGAGGGCCTATGAACCATCGTCCGTGAAGTTTTCCTTCAGAGTTAAGTAAAAAACATGGCAATTGGATATTCAATTTTTGGGTCTCATTGCTGTTCGGTGGAAAATCCTCACTTTTCAAGTATCCTATGATTGGATACATTTAAGATGGAGCTAGCTGGATCAACATGATCTCTGGGGATTTTTTTGGCTTGTCAATGATCAGTTGGTTAACATATTGTACTCCAATTATTCCTTTTCGATCAATATCCATGGTTGATGCTAAAGTGGGTAAGTAATAAACATCACTGTTGTCATTCCTTATAAACCACTCTATTGAGGATGATAAAATAACCTTCAATAGTCCTCTTTCCTTATTGTTGTAAGTGAGCATTCTAGGGTCCCTAGCCTCATACTCCCTATTGAGTTAAATTCTAATTAGACTAGAATTGTTACTATGTCTTTGGCTCCCACGTTGATTTTACTTTGGAAACCAAGAATCATAGCTTCATATTCTACCTCGTTGTTGAATCCCTTAAATCTAAGGAGAACTTCTTGCTCGATGAGGCAACCTTGATGAGTGAGGAAGAGGATACTAATGTCAATTTCATGGTCACTATATACACCATTTACAAAGAGTTTCCATCCTTGTAGGTTCTACTATAATTCTTCATTTTTCGACGGTGTAGTGGAGAACTCACTAATGATATCGACAAGAACTTCCTCTTTAATAGTTGTTCACGGTTTGTAATTGATATAAAATTTTTTCATCTCTAGTGACCATTTCATCATTTTGTTAGAAAACTCTACTTTTTTTAGTACCTCTTTGAGTGGGTAGGATGTCAGGACAACTATTGCATGGGCATCAAAATAATGTCATAGCTTTCGTGTAGATGTCACTAGTACTAGAACCATCTTCATGATAAAAATATATCTCTTTTTTAACTCAAGGCGATTATGGTTGACATAGTAAACCAGCAATTGATCCCCGTCCTGTAGTCGTACATACGTTTGTTGGTTTAATGTTGAGAAACAACTATATATAAGTGGATATTCTCACCACTAATAAGGGTTGATAGTAAAGGAGGAGATCCCAAGTACTATTGAATTCCTTTAAGTTCTCGGTCGCCCTCCTCCATCCAAATTTTTGTACTTTCCTTCTTCGGAACTTGGAGGAAAGATCAATATAAATTAGATTATCGAGATATAAATCATTAAAAAAAAGGACCAAATACCAAAAAGTCCCTCAAACATTTTTTAATACACATTTAGTCCAAGCATTTTATTTTTCATTAAAAAGTTTCGTATTTTCTTATCTTTAAAGGTTCGCGCCAGTGGCATGGTAAAGCCTTTTTGGCATGGTGAAGGACTTTAAAGGTTCACTGTAGCGGCATGGTAAAGCCTTTTTGGCATGGTGAAGAACTTTTTTGTGCAAAATAAAAAGGCTTGGACTAAAAGTGTATTAAAAAAAGCTCGAGGGACTATTTGCTATATGCCCCTAAAAAAAACTAATATCCCCGTCTGGATGTGTATATCCCTGGTGTCGACTTTTGGACATTATGAAGAGCCTTGATCTGATTTGGATTATCCCTTATCACCATTTGTGTTACCAAGTAGCACAGGAACTTGCCAGAATTGACTCCAAAGACACACTTGGAGGCATTCCACTTCATCTTGTAATCTATAAAGATCTTAAAGGTCTTATTCAGATCTTTGATATGATCGATGCCTTTCATTCTCTTAACAAGCATATCATCTATATACACGTCCACGGTTATACCAATATGGTTCTTAAATGTTTTGGTGACTAAACTATAGTAAGCTGCCTGAAATTGTTTTATCCTGAAGAGATTGAGTTTATTATAGTAATGCCCCAAATTCTTGAAGAATCGGTTCTTTTACAAGTTGGGATGAATGGAGGTATATGATGAAGCTCATTTGTTGGTTTTCATCTGTTGAATCTACAATTTAGTTGATCCAAAGGAGTGAAAATTTTATTTTGGACATGACTTGTTGATAATAGTGAAATCAGTGCAAACTCTCCATTTCTTGCTCATTTTTTTCTAACCACAACGGTATTGAAAATAAAGTTTGGGAATAAAACTTCTTTGATAAATCCGACACGAAGTAGGTTCCCATGTTCATTGTCCATGACTTGCAATTTCTTTAATGTTGACTTCACCATCTTATTCTTGACTTGCCAATATGATGGATCTATGTGCATTTGATGACAAGGAACATCTAGTTTAATTCTCAAAAGATCATAAGGTTTTCAAACAAACTTGACTGGGTTTGTTCAAAATTGAGTGATATGCTTTGCCTTATCCTTTGACAACTCAAAATTATTAGAAAACGTTTATCTATCTAGGATGATTCTAGCGGATAGGTAATGAGTTCCTCTATAACCCGATCAACGGGGGCTAGTCTAGTCTCCTCAACCTCCAACTGAAGTCCTTTTGGTTTCTATTTGGTATGGTCGTCCTCCAAATCATCATAGTTATGAATTTTCTTGGACTGAGTTTTCTTGGATTTGATGATGGTGAAAAAATTACTTTGAGCTGTTATTTGATCTCCACTAACTTCCACAACTCCCTAATTGCCTAAAAATATGAGCTTTTGAAGAAATGAGGATGACACGACTCTCTTAATGTGGAGCGAACGAGATGAAAACTTTGTAAATAAATTTGTCGCTGGGTGTTTACCACCTACGCAAAAACCACAACTTGGTATAATATGGAGAGTAGTGGAAAATAGGGATTGAATTCGCATGGAACTGTTCTAGAATATAACTAATTTATTACTTGAAAAATAAAAGTGCAAAAAATGATCTTTTGGTTATAAAATATTTTAAACTACAATTAACAGTGGGAAAATATTTAAACTAAATTAAATGGCAAGAATTAATTAAGGTTACATCCCCACCATGAATAAACAAAATGTATAATAAAATTTGGTTTGAAAATGAAATTAACCGAGCATATCCAATTGATTATAAACATTTCACATGAAGAGACCAAAACCAAAAATGAGAAATAAAACTTTCAATCAAATATGGTCACAAATGGATTAATGTTGCAATACCACTTTAAACACTATCGTTACGTGAAAAAGGATAATATTCCAATATCAATACATAAGATTCCAATGAAAAGTCATTCAAAACAAACCTTATATTTCAAGCACAAATACCCATTGACGGTGGAAATATGATCCTAACTCATAAACTAACTAGAAAGCATGGTAAGATAATTAAAGAAACTAATTAAAGAGAGAAAAAAGTAGAGAAATTAAAATAAACGAATTATATTGATTATAAACTAAGTTACAAATATATAAAATTTAAATTTAAGAAACAATTAAAGGAAGAAGACAATAAATAGTAAATGCAACTTACAAAACTATCAAATTTTAAGAGAGAGAAATAAGAGAAGCTCCTAAAAAACCTGAAATGAACTAAAAATGAAGTCTCTAACTTAAAAGAATGTTTAAATATCAATACCAAAGCAAAAACCCCTAAACACAAAGATTTTCATTTGTGAACAATACCGAAATCGATCCCGTTTTTAGCATAATCGATTCGGGATGAGACACTTGGAAAACTGAAATGACTATAACTTCTTTGTTTGGAATCCGATTGATGCTCGGTCAGAAGAAATGTGAAGATAATTAAATTATATAAATTTTGATATTTTTAAACCATCAAAATTTTAAAGTATTAAATTACAAAATTATCCTTTGAAGTTGTAGAACGTGCCGAAACTCTCTCGAAATGACCATAACTTCTTCAGTTGGGATTAAAATAATACACTATCAGTGACCACGTGAAGATAATTTGATGACATACATGTTTATTATTTTATTCCTTCCGAAATATAGAGTTTTAAATGAGAAAATTTCTTTTGAAGTTGCATCTTGTGATGAAGCTTCCCTAAAACGTAGCCAATTTGTGCTGCTAAGCATTCCAATACCTACAAAGTTCAAATATATCTTGAAAAGCATATAATAATCAAGAACAAAGGTTATACAATATAAAAGATTAAATGTAGGAATAAAGTGACACAATTATGCTAGAACGCGCAAGAATAAAGGGTACTAAATGCAATATTCAAGGCTAATCGCACCCCTAACATACAAATTACTAGTCCATAGAAATGAAACAAAAATAAAATAAAAAAACAAAGAGATAAAAAAAATATATGTACAAAGGATAGAACTCCACTTTTGCAAGTGAAAAGTTGCATTTAGTGAATTCAACAGGACGTTAAACCCCTAAGTTACCATAGGGGATGAGCGTTGTCTCATGATGGTTTTCAGGAAAAAAACCCCACAAAAATCTAGTTTCCTAACAGGTATGCCCAAATAACCAATAATACAAGCTCAACAACAAAGAAAAGGATTTCAACAAGTTATTAACAAAGCAAATGATAATGTACCCAATAGTTTGTAATCGTTAACATTATTAGAATAACTTCATCATAATTGAAACCTTAAATATAGGAGGAAGAGCGAGCACAATAAAATATTATGATTTGGAAAAAAAATTTATAATCCAGGTTGACATTAAAGCAAGCATGGCATCAAACCTCTTCGATAATTAAACTCAATAAATAAAACACTCCGAATGGGGAGTAACACACAAGAGACATGTTGTAATAATGAGTAAATGTAAAAGGAAGCAAGGTCGTGCACATGTCATAATGAATAATGTTATATATAAAATGAAAACTTATAATCTTAATAAAAGGATACGATTCATTAAATGAGCTGAAATACACTTTAACATATTATCGCAATCATTATGACCTTTAAATCATATTCACCCTCGGATCAAATATGAATTTTAAGGGTTTTAAAGTAGGCTACGTGAGGTGTATGAAAAGAAGAGAATATTTACTGATTCAAAGTGTTTGGGGATGACACTAGGGATAATGGAACATGTGAGCAATTATAAAACTGGAATATACAAGGAATGGAAATAAACAAAGAGAGTGACAAGATTATTGCTCACTATTTAGATCATGGAATTATTAATTTTTTTTCTTTTACTATCTTTTATTTTCTTTTCATCTTTGCCACCCTCACATGCTTAACTGCAATCACATAACAATAACACCATAAAGTCCCAAATAGGTATATGTAAGTAGGTTAAGGGATTTTGGTCTATGAAACGAATGGCTATATTTAGGCTCAAAGGGTACTGAATAGGGGAAATATATAAGGTAAGAGCAAGGCCAATATGCCTGTAATAAAAAAAGGCCTATGATCCTTTCCTAAAGTTTATGTGATTCTCGAGTCAAAACAACGTCGATAATCATGCTCAATTAACACATTTTAAAATGAACTCAATTAATGAACGATTAAAGAAAGAATATTGAGATTACTAAAGACTTTAAAGTTTTCAAGAAGGTTAGAGTAATGTATAAATACTCACAATTAAAGAAAAGTGCAACGTTCACTTAGTGTAAGTATATAAAAATCTACAAAAGATTACTGAGTTATAAAATCCTTAAACCGAATGATTTAAACAAGAAAAGTACATGTGCTCAGGGGTTTAAAGTTTAATTCATGAAGTTTTTCATAATATTAATGTTTTGAGGAGTAAAGTATAATAATTTCTAAAATCGATAACATGAATCATTGAATTACCTATTGGATCGAGCATTTATTTCAATGATCATCGAAAACAAGGGAAAATTCTCCAACAAAGGGAAAAAGAAAGAAAATATTTTTCAAAATTTTTCAAATTTTTACGACTAAAGCATGCTTGGGAAGAATATACATATCCAACTAATGAAACTAACTTACAATGAGAATCATATCCCACATCCCCTAACTTAAGTGTTTCATTGTCCTTAATGCGAACCAAAAACTAAAGTTACAGAGAGGAAAAGAAATATACCACCCAAAATGGAGAGATCCCCAGATAGTTCAAACCCATCGATCCAACAAAACAAACTAGAACCAAGAATAACAAAAAAAAACAAAAAATGAACTAATTGCACTATAAAAAAAAGAAGCTATTATGCCCAACTGCATTTTAACTTCTAATTTAGATATGCACTAGAAGTTAAAATTTTTGAGGTTCCACCCAAAAAAAATTTGACTGTGAGGATTTAATGGAGTAACTTCATTTGATTTTATGCTTTCGAGAAAATAAAAATTCCATTAGCACACCCAAAGACATGTTTTAGGTTGGGTGGGGTGGTGGTGGTGGTGGTGTGTGTGTGTGTGTTGGTGGGGGGGGGGGGGGGGGGAGGAACCATCACCCATTAAAAAAAATTAGCGCATTATGGGAGGTTTGGATTCAACAAAGGACAAGTACACACAAGTCCCTAAAAATCTGAATTTCCTCCCGAAGTTAATTTAAGTGGAATGGGAGGTGGGGAATAAAAAAGGTAAAGTCCCATCGTGGAAAGCATTTCGAAAAATCATTCCTACAAAATAATCGGGTTAAAGTCCTCGAGAATTTCATCTAATTCTTACGGTACATGTAATTGATCGATTATAATCCACTTTCCTTCTCCATTACATGTTGGTCCAAGAGATAAAGAGAAATATAATTGTTGGCTTTGAATAATGCATCAAAATCTTGCTCCAAACAATTGTTTTCATCCCAATAATAGTTATCATTTTTATTTTTATTTTTTGTACTTTGCAAGAATGCACCAAATAAATTCAACGATTTTGCAACTTCACTAAAAAGAAAAATTTGAGATCTATTATCATTACTTTCAAAATTATTCGTAAAACTCGTACTATTGTGGAGAACTATTATCACAGTTGTTTTAAACTTTGTTATTGTAACAATTTGTGGCTTTTTGTGAAGAGAATAATTTTTGGACATCCCAGGATCTTTTTTTGATTTTGTAAATACTCACCAAAAGTCATAGATTTATTAACTCCCTCCTTTTGGAAGTATTCCCCAAATGTCATAGGTTATGGGGAATTTTGAAAATTATTCTTAGGACAAAATTATGAACCGTTACAATCACCAAAAACATTATAGTAAGTATGCTTATCCAAAATGCCTCTTCGCCAGAAATTCCATCAAGTGGTGCGCGATCGATAAATTCAACGTTTATTAGTGCACAAATGTTCAAGTCTACAAAACAAATTAAAACATAAACAACAATACAAATATATATATAAAGTATTAAATCAATAAAATTCTAAAATACACCTTTCCCTCACAACAACTCCCTTTTTTGATGAGGCGTAAATTTTATAAATGAATTTTCGTTGGGTGTTTAATGCTTATAAACAAACAAAACTTGGTACCCTATGAAGTGTAGCATCAAGTAGGAATCGAATTAACATTGATTTTTTTTAGAATATAACTGATTTATTGCTTCACAAATAAAAGTGCAAAAGATTATCTTTTAGTTTTAAAACATTTTATACTACAATTAACACTACGTAAATATGTAAACTAAATTAAATGAGAAGAATGAATTAGGATTGCATACACACCATGGATAACAAAACATGAAATGAAATTTGTTCGAAAAATAATTAACTTAGCATATTCAATTGATTACAAACATCTAACATAAAGAAACCAAACCCAAGAATGAGAGATAAAACTTTTAAATACGATCACAGATGGATTAACTTTGCAAAGGATGTTAAATGCATAATATTTCAATATAAATATACAAGGTTCAATTAAACGCCATTCAAACAAAACCCTAGAGTTCAAGCACAAATACGCATTAATGGTGGAAATATGATCCCCACCCACAAACTAGCTACAAAGCATGGTAAAACAATTAAAGCAACTAATTAAAGAGAGAAATGAAAAAAAATAATTATATTAAATCATAAATAAGTTACAAAGCTATGAAATCAAACCTAAGGCGATAATTACATTAAGAAGACAATAAATAGTAAATGAAACTTACAAAACTGCTAAACCCGAGGAGAGAGAAAGGAGAGAAGCTCCCCCCAAAAGACCAAAAACATCCTCAAATGAACTAAAAATGAAGTCCCCAACTTAAAAGAATGTTTACATAAGTACTGAAGAAAAAACACCCTAAAAACAGAGATTTGCATTTGTGAACAGTACCCGAACCAATTTGATTTTAGCAGAATCAATTTGGGATGTGATACTTGAAAAATTAAAATGGCCATAACTTCTCCGTTCGGAATGGGATTGATGCATGGTCAAATTCCAAGTGAAAACAATTAAATTATATACATTTAGGTCCTTTGAAACCCTCAAATTTGTGCAATATGAAATTACCAAATTTCCCTTGAAATTGCATCTTGTGACGAAACTTTCTCAAAATGCAACCAACTGCACTGCTAAACATTCCAATACTTATAAAAGCTCAAATATACCTTGAAAAGATATAATGATCAATAATAATGGTTTTCCAATATAAGAGATTAAATTTAGGATCAATGGACACAATCATGATATAATGCACAAGAATAAAGGGTACTAAATGAAATATTCAAGATAAATTAGATATAGCCTCTACCGAGAATGACGCTATAAGGTGACTCTGAATGAATAAATGTGAAACTCTATCTCACGATTGACAAGGATTAGTTTGACCAGTAACTTGATCATTTCGAATGAGGTTTTCGTATATCCATTAAATTCAATCAATGGACACACCTTGGTGTCCAAGTCCTAGACGATACATTCAAGTTTGATAAACAAATTTAGGTACATGATCTTTGAATATCTCCCATAGTCGATTATTATCCCTTTTTTGCCAAAGTTTATTTCCCACAAGGAGAAGACCAAAACATCCTTTTGAGGTAAATTCACACCAACCAGTTCCATGTTGGTGAACATTATAACTCTGCCAAAATATACATCCTTCCATTCTTTCTTGGATAGAACATACTTAGATACTTCCATATGGAAGGCTTTTTTGGCACAAGCTAAAATCTTTACCCTTTATTTAACCTTTTTTCCTACTTTGAGGGATCAGTATAGCCGTGTTTGGCTAAAATTATCCCTAAGTGTGGAAGGTCGTCATTTTTGTCCATCTTATGTATTGTATTAACTCGCATTGAGGAGTTTGTTTTAGTTGCATTAGCACACTCCTTTAAATTATTGGCTTGAACAAGATCTTCAAGGGGGTTTCTAAACATCTTGTAGTACTTTGTGAAATGACCATAATCTTAATGACATAGACTTGAGGTTGGTGTATCTATCGTTTGGGTCACTGGCTATATTGAGTGGCCTCTTAAGGAATGAGTTTTCCTATATCTTTCGTATTAACTTGTATATTGGTTCCTTGAAGAGGGTATTAACTACTTGGTAGGTACTTGTAACAACCCTCGCTTTTAGGAGGCTAATTTATATTAATTTACCGCATAAGGTAATTATATAAAATGTTGGAACTGGAGTAAATATTAATTTAATGAGTTAGAAGTTAATATTTACTAGATTGATGTATATTTACTGTATGTGACAGTAAATATCATCATGTTGCCTGTTTTATAGTGTCATGTAATTGAAATGACATTATGGTTAAAATGAAATTGGAACTGGAAATAAATTATAAAATTGTCGGATGCCAGTTTAGAGGGTGTAGTTGGTCTCGGAAGGTGCGAGACAGTCAAAATAAGTTCCATATTGAATTTTTGGGTTTCGAGCACTTTTACCTGGTTTAAACTTAAACGCGTACTGGGAGTCATTTTAATGTGGTATTAGCCACTTAAGTTGGAGACTTTAAACTTAAGCCCCGATTTTTAGTCTCCTAAACCCCTTATTTCCCTATTTCATATCCAAAACAAAAGAGAGAGAAAGAGAGGAAGAGAAAAGTGGAGAAAGAAGAAGAGAAGAGAAGAGAAGAGAGAGATTGGAGCTTGGATTACTTCTACCCAAAAGAAATATGAAATTACAACCCTAAGGCAAGTTTTCTACTTGCTAATATGTGATTTAAGATGAATAATTTGTGTGATATTTATGTATTTGCATTTGGGTATCAAAAATGGAGATTATGGTATTTAAACCTAGATTTTGGTTTTGATGATGATATTGTGGGATTTAATGGTTATAAACCATGTAGGATAATCTTTGGGTAGATAAATGATGTTGGTTGTGGGTAAAAATGGAAGAGATTGGAGTTTGGGTAAATCTAGGGTTTATAACCCTCGAAGCCATTCTTGGCAAATTCTCCAGGCCGAATCGATTCGCCCCCTGGGCGAATCAATTCACTAAGGGGCAGTTCCCAGGTCTGCTTAGACCGAATCAATTTGGGTCCAAGCAGAATCGATTCAAAAGTTACAGAATCCCATGTCTTATGTCCGAACCGATTCACTAGGGCGAATCGATTCGTCCCTAGGGCGAATCGATTCGGAATCATGCTGTTTTTGAGTTATTTTTTTTAACTCAATTTTTCTCCTTTTCTTTAAGCTTAGGACCTAGGAACCTTCTTGAATGAATTAAACTTAGAGTCCTAGAGTTCTAGATTAGTTGGGGAACTACCCTAAATTAGTAATGGTTCATATGGGGACTTTTTCGGGGTTATGCCTATTGATGATATGGCATTCTTTTCTTCTAGACAATTACTATAAAACTAAGAGTTATAGTATTATGTTTTGGAGACTTTAGAAGCTCATTTGAGCTATATTAGTCTTGATGGTTTATAATAACACCATAAAAGTGTGTTGGGAGAATAAATTGAAAGTTTATTCTTTCCTTTGAGGTATGATAGTATTGGGGTTTTAAAGTAATACCCCAAAATGTTTGGAGATAATTAAGAGTTTATTTACTCCTTTGAGGTTGTAGTAACGATATAATGTATCGTATGGCTCCGGATAATAAGGTGAATTATTTACAATAATGTAAATAAGTATGGTTTCAAATAAAACGAAACATACATGTATAAATGGAAATGAAATGGATATGGTAATGATGATGGCAAATGATAATTTACTAAATCGTGAATATGGTAAATGATAATTTACTTGATTTTTGAAAATGGTAAATAAAATGGTTGGAACACACCCTCTCTAAATGACATCATATGGGAAGTTCGCGCGTGAGGTGAAGCCCCCTGGCTAATGAATGCAGGGTGGATATAGTCCTAGGCCATGTGAACATTTGTGTTGTATGTTTTCTGCGATGGGTAGGTAATTCCGGGTGTGGTTATGACTACCCCGCAGGCACATGGCCGCTTACCGACGTTTTGCATTATAGGTGCCTAGGTTGTCTTAATGAGAGGCCCTGGAAGATGATGGTCATTTAGGGGCACGCACAGTGGGGAAACCCGGATGGGCGGTCTTAGAATCGTTATATGTATATAAATATAACTATTCATAATCAAGTGGGACTTGATGGATTATATATGCCATAAAGAGCATAATGAAGTGCCACAAAGAGCACATATAAATGCCACAAAGAGCATTTGAAAATGACTATTTTCCTGATAAGGAAAGGATTTTTACAAAATGAAAAAATGAGATAAAAATTCCATAAAGTGCATAAAATTGTGATTATATATATATATTTCCTGTTACGGAAAAGATATATGAGATAAATTGGTGTATACGATGAAATTTTAGTTTAATGTTGATCCTTTTATTTTTCTTGCTTAGCTTATGTTTTAAATTGTGTAGGTAGATTCTTATTTCTCTTTCTTCATGATTCATCATTCATAACTGTCATACTCTTTATTCATATGGTAATCATATAGAATCGGGCCCCGACCCGTTCATATTTCTTGTTATGCTTGTATCTTGTATCCGCTCAAGTACTCCGCCGCAAGGATGCCTGATCTGACTTTCTATTCCAGTGTCTTTGACGATCCGTGATGCTTCGCTGGTATTACATGACATATCGCAATAGACATTGTCATCCTTGCACTCTAGTTAAGATCAGAGCTTTTTACTCGGGCGAGAAGCCCAAGATTTTGTAATTGATTAATGTAATGTATTATGTAAATTATTGAACTTGTTTAACATTGTTGTATGAGTCTGTGGCCGACAGCATATTCGGTCCCTTATTGTACATTTGAGGGTATATAATATAATTTCATCTGGATTTCCACTTTCTTTTTAGTTGGGTTCTTTAAATTCTTTTCTTTAACTTTAAAACCAAAAATTTTGGCAACGCATTTTTCTGAAATAAGGAGTGGTTATGCCGTATACTTCTTATTTTGTTGTGATGCTGAGAATGATGCCATCCATGATTCCGTTATTTTGGAGTATCGGGCTGGCCACCCCCTATTTCGGATGGCGGGTTGTTACAGTAATCTCATTACGCCGCACCTCGGATCGTCCTTTGGAGGTGTCAATTTTTGCTCCCTTTTTTTCCAAGGTTGAATAATTTCCTCCTTTGGATGTTATACTCATATTACTCTTCTTAGGATGCTTAGGATTATGTTCGGTTAGAGCATTTTCATTAAGTAGTTCGTCCTCAGCCTTAGCGTACTTCTCAATATGGCCCCTAAGGTGTTCCATGGTAGATGTTTCCTTCTTGCTTAGTGACTGGTAAACATCATTCTATCTGTCAAGTTCGAGCTTGAAGGATGAGATAACTAATTTTTCATTAACATTATTACTCTCATAGAAGAGTTTTTAGTGTTGTTGAGCGCAATTCCTAATGGATTCCCTCCTTTTCCCTCTTAAGGGTGATAAATGAATCGACCCCTATTACTATTTTGTTGATGGTAATGAAGTGGTTCATGAAATACTTAATGAACTCCTTGAATGAGGAAATTGATCTAGGGCATAATTTCAAACCACTTGAGAAAGATTTCCCCCAAAGTTGAGGGGAAACCACGATACATGAGGGAATCATGATGACTCCTTAAAGACATCGATTGCCTGTAGTGTCTCATGTGATGAGCATGGCTTGCCTTTCCATAATAGGTTGTGATATTTGGGGTAAAAAACTTCTTCAGTGGTTCTAATGTATCTATCTCCATGATGAAAGGAGAAGCTTATCCTTCCCCCAATTCCCTCCTAGAAGATACGTTCGAGTTTGTCCCAATTTGGGATTTATTCATCCCTCTAACTTCTCATTGATAAAATCCCCAAGGTCATCGCTATTGAACTTCTTCGATGGTGGCTCAAGTTTGTCCAAATTATTACTATTGAAAATCACACTTGACCTTTTAACCATGTTAAAAATCACCTGTGTATAATTCGAATCATGTTCTTGTGAAAATTAATTTGAGTATAAAAGAGACTACGTACAAACACAAGATGTGTTGAGGAAATTTAAAAAAACAAACTAAGTCAGGTTTCAATTATGAAATTCTTAATTAGGGTTTATGTGACAAAACTATCAAGATATACCAACATTAGAAATTATTATCAGCTACTGTTGTGAATACTAAGGCCGTTAAAGAAATTAACAGTAAAAGCCACAACATTAAAATTTAATGTGGTAAAACCATAAAACCTACGGGGAAACCTTCGTGACAGCCTTTACGATTCAACAAAAAAAATTACTACCCTTAGATATTTGGATATTTGGAATTAATCACTAAGTCTATATAGTTGGAAATTTTAGTCATAATGTCAAATCGGGATACTATTACTACACAATCGGTTCCTACGAGTTACATTGGTCCTGTACGAGGTGTTCATGCCTTTTACGGGGTCGTTTGGGCCTGTTTTGTATTTTCGCCCTTTAGCGGCATGTTTTATGCCCAAATATAGATATTTGCAAATTTTGTCATATTCTCAAACCGAGTGTCCCATGACTATGCAATCGTTTCCTACGAGTTATACTGGTCCCGTGCCAGGTGTCTGTGCCTCTTACGGGGCCGTTTGGGGGCCATTTTGGGTTTTCGCCCTCTAGCGACATGTTTTTAAGCTTATGTCTAGATATTTATAAATTTTAGTTATATTTTCAAACTGGGAGTTTCCTGACCTCGCGATCGGTTCCTACGAGTTACATTATCCCATGCGAGGTGTTCGTGTCCCTCGCGGGGCCATTTGGGGGCTATTTTTCATCCTATAGCGGCATATTTTTAAGATAGTCTAGATATTTACAAAGTTTAGTCATATTCATCAATTGAGAGTCCCGTGAATGCGTGGTCAGTTCCTACGAGTTACATTGGTTCTGTGCGAGGCGTCCGTACCTTTTATGGGGATGTTTGGGGTTATTTTGGATTTTCTCCCTCCAGCGGCACGTTTTAAGCCTATGTCTTGATATTTGTAAATTTTTGTCACATTCTTAAACTAGGAGTCCTGTAACCACGTAGTCGGTTCCTACGAGTTACATTGGTCCCGTGCGAGGTGTTAGAACCTCTCACAAGCCATTTTGAGTTTTCACCTTCTAGCGACATGTTTTCAAGGTTGTCTATATATCTGTAAATTTTCATCATATTCTAAAGTCTAGAGTCCAGTGACTAGTGATCGGTTCCTACGAGTTACATTGGTCTCGTGAGAGGGGTTCGTGCCTCTCACAGGGCCATTTGGGGGCTATTTTAGGTATTTGCCCTCCAGTGGCATCTTTTAAGCATAACTCTAGATATTTGTAAATTTTCATCATATTTTACACTTTGAGTTTCGTGACTATGTGGTCAGTTTCTGCGAGTTACATTGGTCCCGTGAGAGGTGTTAGTGCCTCTAACGGGGCTGTTTGGAGGCTTTTTTGAATTTTTGCCCTCTAGTGACATGTTTTTAATCTTAAATTCAGATATTTAAAAATTTTCATCATATGATAAATTTGGGAGTCCCGTGACTACATGATCAGTTCTTATGAGTTACATTGGTCCCGTGCGAGGTGTCTGTGCCTCTAACGGGGCCCTTTAGTGGGATGTTTTGGGTTTTTTCTCTCTGACGGTATGTTTCTAAGTTTGATTCTAGATATTTATTAATTTTAGTCATATTCTCAAATCGAGAGTCTCATGATTACGCGGTCAGTTCCTACGAGTTACATTAGACCCTTGCGAGGTGTTCATACGGAGTCGTTTGGTGGTTGTCTTAGATTTTCTCCATCTAGCGGCATATTTTTAATCCTAAGTCTTGATATTTGAAAATTTTATTCATATTCTCAAACCAGGAGTCCATGTGACTACACAGTTGGTTCTTATGAGTTACTTTAGTTCAGCGCGACGTGTTCATGCCACTTTCGGAGCCATTTGGGGATTGTTTTGTTTTCTTGCTCTCTAGCAACATGTTTTTAATCGTAAGTCTAAATATTTGTAAATTTTAGTCATATTGTCAAACTGGGAGTCCTGTGACTATGAAGTCAGTTCTTATAAGTTACACCAGTCCCGTACGAGGTGTTTGTGCCGTTTACGGGGCCGTTTGGGGGTTATTTTGTATTTTCGCCCTCTAGGAGCATGTTTTTACACCCAAAATAGATATTTGTATTGTAAAAGAAAATATATGTACGAGAATTGAGAGAGAGAGAGATTATTTTATTTCTCAATAGTATTGGGTGTAGTATAGAAGCATATGAGGACCCTCCTATTTATAGGAAATAGTACAGTATCCTAAAAGACAAGAATGTGAGTGGACATCCACCCAAAAGCCAAAAGTCACATAATTTAACACTCCCCATTGTATGTACACCATATCCACCATTCAATGATTATTACCTCATTAAAACCTTAGTAAGGAAAAACCCAATGGGAAAAAGACCAAAGTGAAGGAAAAAGAGTACAACTTTTTATGATCATTGAATCGGTGTTGGACGCGCTTAGTGTTGCCTCGTTAAAACCTTTAACTGGAAAACCCAATGGGAGAAAACTTAGTTAAAGGAAAAAGGTTACAATGAGCATATGTCCAAAACATCATGTTCTTAGATTCTCCTCCTGATAAAATGCTCCCCCTGATTATGATATTTCCTTGATGATTGAGTCGATGGGTATCAGTCTCATATATAACCTTCTGAAATGTTACTTTAACATGGTGAATAGATTTGATCCTCCATTATTTAAATTTCATGTTTCTTCATAAGATCAACTTCCATAAAATTTGGGTGAAGAGGGACGAACATGCCAATTTATCTGATATATTTAATTCATTAGCATAACTCTTCTAGAGTTTGTGTGTTGCATAAATATTTTTGAGTTCATGGATGTAGAAGAATAGAAATGTGTTAGTCATATCGCCCTTGTTGTAGCATCTTTGATTTTAAGATCCACAAGTACCATTGCCTTCATAAGTAGTAGCAGGATCATATGTCATTTGAGGCAAGTCATAAGTGCTTTGATTATTATTTGAGAGGATCCCAGAGATAACCTAGATCTATATAAATAACTTGACATAGATGGTTAGATATAAAAATATCATATGATATGATTGATATTAGTCCCATGTTATGGAAGTCAATAGTAATTATTTCTTGCCAAGATATTGACTACATTTATAATATCCAGGATCATCATCCATTATGTTATATATATCAATATACTAATAACGTACAAGTATGGTATGTCCAGACCAAATACTATAATAATGCACATATGGTACTTCAGGACCAATTTTATATTTTTCATCCTCTTTAGGATGATATGGATAATTTAATATCCAAATACCGGAGACCGTGGGTATACTAAAATTATATGCTTAATATATGCTAAAGCATTGCAGGACTTTTTAATCCATTTAACTGATGGATATGAGTTTAACATAAATCGTACTCAGTCTGTAGGCCGAGACAATAATTAGTTATCCAAAGGTCATTCATTTTTCAATGTCTTATTTGGGTATTTTGCATTTTAGTTGAGCTCTTCAGGAGCACATCCATTTAAGGATTTAATTTCAATTGAGATCTTCAGGAGCACATCCATTAAGGATATTTTATAATGGCACATTTGCATATATGATTGTTTTCATACCCTTACCCAGACAAATATTTAGTAATATGATTGTACTTATATCCATTTGGATTTCCTATTATACAATGAACGTCTTAGTGCATTTGAGTACGTACTCCTTATCATTGCTTTTGGCAAAGAAAATTCTTTTAGGATTTTCATACGTATTTTTTGTCTAAGTCCCATATATATAAGCAGTTATAATATTCATGGGCCTCATATAATATGTTATAAAAACTGCTAAGCTAGTCAGATATCCGAAAAGTATTAATGGACAATCCGGGATGGTATGTTTGTATATAATTAATTTTATATCTTCAGGAAACCTTGTGCCATAAATCATGCACTTTTGGTAAGTTTTAACACTTCACATTCTTATAAACACCCATTTGTAACCTTCAGGGTAAACATATTTTGGGGTTTATACTATAGGTCCAAATACACCAAGTATATTAAGAGACTCGAATAATGACACTATGGCATTTTCACATTTTGGTCAATATATTATTTATCGACATTCATTCATAGTACGTGGATTTGTAGTATCATTGTCGTTTGATTTTATGTAGCTACAACATGTATAATTATATCATCGATGATCATCTTTGGGGATTCAACTTTTCTCTTGTATATGTTTAAAACATACAAATCTCATTTAATATTAGGTACATTTGCCAACTTCAGGGGCTTTATAGTCATTTCAAGGACTTATGTCTTTTCATAGACAATAACCTCTTCTGGAATTTTAGAGAAAGAGGATCTTTTATTCATAACCTCTTTTGAAGCGTTATGTATAACCTCTTCTGGAGCATTATTTGGGCATGATTTTATATAAGCCCCACTTCTGTGGAGTCACGTAGTTAGGACCTATAGGTTTTCCATGCTTCTGGCGTGAAATAAATTTATTTGCTGCCAAATTATTTTTATCCTTCTGGGACAATGATTTTGGCAAGCATATTTGCAACTAGTCCACGCGACATTTGATGTTGAAATATAATTTTTTTTCTTAATTTTCACATTGAACGATACAAGGGATTATATGAGACAAAGAGAAAGTATTCCACGATAATTCTCGTAGTTTTTCAGGAATGAGCCATTCTTTAAGAATAATTTGTACTTCTGGTACGTTCTATCCCCCCCTAACGGCGAGAATCGTGTTGCATCAAAATAAAATTACACATATACTATAAACACTGTATTTATCAATGGTTCAATAAAGGGTGAATCATAAGCACCATATATAGCCTTATGATATATATCATTTGCATTCATAACTCCTTATGAAAAACAATTAAGGTAACCAACATGGTCATTATATATTTAGAAATAATTAAACCACGGAGCTGCAGGCTCATGACAAAGTGCAATTTCACAATGTTAAATACTGTATAGTATAACCCCTTGAATAGTATAATAATCAACATCACATAGGCTCTTCTGGAGCCTTAGGTTCAACTATGTTTAAAATCTTTACTATATCACCCTCCAAGTCTGAAAAAAACTTTAGGTTTTTCAGAATAGCATGAGTTGTTCATTATCTATTAGACAAATGTCATCATATGATGAATGCTCACAATTGCCAAAAATTGATTCTGAAGTGTGTAAATTGAGTTCAAGTATAGAGATGCTTAAGAATGCAATAAGATATTTTATGATCAATATTTTATTGACCAAAATTTAAGAAGTGAAATATTTAAAAAAATCGTATCAAATATTTATCAGATATTCAAAGAATGAGATGGATAACAAAACCTTTTTCAATTAAAGTTTAAAACTTCTGGTTGATAACTGATGAATCAAAAGTTCATAATCTCATGATATGTGAGAGACTTAAGGCTCGAAAATAAGAAAATTTAGGTTTCTAATATATAATCAGTGCCACTAAAATAATTATGACAAATATTTTGTTTGAAAAATAATGAGAACTTCAAATTCTCTATTTTATATCACATGTATATGAATCTTCGGGTTCATATAAATTATAGAATTAAAACCTAGGACTTCAGTCCCTATTTTAAAATAAGTCACAAAGTCCACGATGTGAATTATGTATAAAACTTCAAGTTTTATCATTTGTATGTGAGAACTTTTGGTTCTACACAAATAGTTGAACTTCAAGTTCAATATTACTAAAATAAAAGTACATTAAATTATCTACCCTTTTATATGAAAACTTCAGGTTGATTAGGGGGTAAAAATGTTAAACAATCCTTCAAACAAGTGACAAATAATTTTTATTAACACCGACCAATAATAATTCAACCTTTTTGAAAAAAAATGAGGGGCCTAATTTGTCATATTCTCTATATATTCCCAAGGCTCGAATGTATATTAAATAAATGTGAAAAGGAGTTAAAACTAAATACATTAAAAGTAAGTTAACACTCAAATAAGAGAAAGGTCAAGAGACAAAAATTTAATGGTGAAACCATTAATGTGATAGTTAAAAGGACACTTAAATTTCTAGTCACAATATCACAAAATAAGTGGGGGACGCCTGGTCTATACCTTGGTATTAGACAATCAAACTTCAGGTTTGATTGTGATATATTTCTTTTGACACGCCCCAAAATGTGAATGGAGAAGATTCAATTTCCATATTCGAATAATTATTTGGGAACTTCAGTGTGACACCCTGCCTAATAAAATACCGGGCGATCACTCCTGTACCAAATTAAAACATGAGTCTCATATGGTTCATTCTTAGCATCACTGTCGAAAACCAATTTAATTACTAATAACCTATTAGGCTGGCGTCAAAATTTTATTTTTAACTAATCTTTTTAATCACACCAACAAAGTAAAACCATCACAGAGTTTATATAAATGAAACTGAAATGAAATAAAATAACCGAACAGTAGGTTTAACATATTTCAACCAAATCGAAAGCCTCACTATAAGGCGGTAAAAGAATAAATCAATACAATTAGGATTTTGGCCCGAGTGATACTACAATGCTTCCTATCTAGATCGCAAGAATAAAAGCATCTAAAAGAAACCTGCATGCATCCACAGCTGCAGCAGCCAACGACTGACTCGAAGGAATCATAATCCAGGCGTCCCTGTCTCTGGACACCTATATATGTATCGAAAGAGAGGAAAAATAGATAAATGGGTCAGAGCCCGAGTTGTGAAAATATTTTGCAAGTGCATAAATGCTTTATTTTTAAAATATGGTTTCTCTCATATTTAAATTGGTATCGCACTCCCAAGAAATACCCTTCACCCCTCTTCTAGTAGTGCACACCTATCGCATATAGTTAAGATAGCCTATTTAAGCTACCCTGTCTAACTAATATATTCCCATCCTCTAAGAATCCTCCTACCCGTGTACTAAGGACTAAACTTCTCCCCATTCCCAACATTGCCCTACGTTCGTGCGTGGGGTGTCTCGCGAAGCGAAATCCAAACAAGTAACCCCCCCGATACACTACTACCTGGCAATGTTGATCGTCGGGATTCATTAAGCCCTTGGCACATAATGCATAGATAAACTCATATATATATATATATATATATATATATATATGTATATGTATATATTCCTCACTTTAATATACAAATCATAATTTAAGTCCGGATATAATCTCCCGGAATGAGAATAACCTTTATTCATTCTTTTCATTTTATTCACGATTACCTTATATAATATCGCATCTTCATATACAAGCAATATACTATACACAACAAGTATAATAACCATCCCACCGAGCTATAAATCGAGGATGCAGTCTCATAGTGCCTATCCGAATCCGGATTTACTCACTATACCTCGGTACCAAGCCAGAATCTCTCATGGTCATGGTAAAAATATACACAATGGTGGAGGCGGTCATATTCCCTCTGCAAGTGGAGTACACACACATCGCACTCGAACGCGAGATGAGATGACCCGGGGATATACTCTCCCTGATCCTCAAGCCAGGGGATTCACCCACATTGCGCAACCTCCCCGGATTGCACTGGGGAAATATATAATCTGGCTGTTCCAAACCTACGCCATAGGAAAGGCCGTGGAACCAACCTCTAAGATATAAACATACTAATCACATACATATATATTTATTCATAACATCACATACATATACTTTAACAACTTCCGTATATATATTTATAATATCGCTTCCCAATATAAATATGGCTATAATTGCCAAACTTTCCTAGCGATAACCATTAATCCCGAATGTTCCCATTCGAAATAGTATATAAGTATTCACAAACTTAAAATACTAAATCGATAAGTATTTTCTCACTTGAAATACGACTCGCAGCTTAATCACGTTTAAGGATTTATATATATTCCCAAATATATCAATTTGTAATAATCAAATCAGTATAATCTCAACTTATTTTAGTGTTATAGGTATCGCGTTACCTAACATCATAGCCATCAACCGATCCTGAATAGTCAATCATGCAACTCTAGCCTCTATTCTCCATTTCCATCCTATTCGCGTCCTAGGATTTATTCCAAACATATAGGCGGTATATAAACATTTTTCTACTCGCATAATGTATATAATCACCCGCCAAAATAGTACCCCGAGTGTTCCTCATTTTGAAAACCCCTAATTTAGTAAGCCCTGGACTTTATTCAATTAACCCAAGGCATACATCTCACTCCGATAATAATTTAGAGGTCTCCACTCTATTTTTGGGAACCCCAAACATCCATCTCCACAATTTATTTACCTCAAAACCCCTCATTAAGTGCCATACCATTTTTCACTTTCCTAGTCCAAATAAATTCCCTTAATTGGCTAGGTATGAATTTCCCTAGTTGGTATCTATTTCCTTAAATAAACAATATAGGATTAATTAATTTGGGAATTTATCCCATATACACAACATAAGCCGAAATTGCCAAAATATCTGTAGGATTGATCGATCGACCCTTGGCCGTCGATCAATCGATCGAACAGGGCAACTTCTTCTCTGAAGTCCCTGTTTCGGCCATTAACACACAACTAAGTTTATATTTTCTACCACACCATTAACCAACCTCAATCAACTATATATACTCCAAGAAAGTAGGTTCTAATCATCCTAGAACCAAGAATCAACAACAAATTTCAATTAATTTCTAAGTTCCTTAAATCGATTATTGTTCGGGGTTTACTCGTTAATCTTCCCAAAAACCTGTTTTGATTCACGAAAACACAACCCAAAAATATTTATGGTTTATTATTACCAATTACGATATGAGATTTATGCATGAAAGGATAAAGCAAGTAAACACTTGCCTCGTGGATAAAATTCGACGACCTCGAGCCAAATCCGGTGGAGGTTGGCCGAAATCTCCTTTCCTTTCCTCTTTTCTCTCATTCCTTTCTGCTTCTCTTTCTTTCTTCCTTTCTTTCACTCTCCCTTGCCTTAAATAGGGAGAAATAGGGGTTTGTCCCTTATAAACCCAAAAATGACTCGTTTACTCAATTATGGGTCCCTACAAGTCCAAAAATTCTCGAAACCCAATTACTACCCCCGGATACTCTATGTTGATTATCTCGGCCATTCTGAAACCAATCACACACTCAAAATATCCATCCGAGGTACTTCATCGCAATTCACTAATTAAACCCAACACAACTTAATACGGGGTTTCCAATTAAAATATTATCCTTTGTCGCTTTACCCAACTGCGACATATAATTAAAATACTCCGACTCATTTGCTTAATCCCAAAAGTAAATATAGCACTCATTGAAAATCATTTAACCCTCATAAACTCCAAAAAATATTTCTCGGAGAAATTTCTCAAATCTCCAAATTATACCCATTTATGTAAATTAATTATCCCCAAAAGTGCGGGGTATTACATTCAGGTCCCAAGTATAAATAATAAGGACAATTAAATATTTAGGGACGTTAAAGGCCTGCCCAATTATATTCAAATGTCAAGTTTTATAAGCGGTAAAATTATTTAAAACTTTAGGTCCAAAACATAAATAATCATTATGGAACATTTAATATATTTACCCTTATTATATACATAATCAAAACTTCATGTTTGATTACAAAATTATTGGATCTTTGGGTCCAAATTATAAAGAATTATGATTGGAATTTTAGTATCCATTGTCCTATTAAAAAAATAATGAAAGCTTCCTATTTGATTGTATGATATATTTCATTGTCATGTCCCAAAAATTTGAACAATAATTGAGAACTTTTGGAAACTTCTGGTCTCAAATGAAAAAAAATTACATGGGATCTTTTGGTCCCAAATGAAAAAATTTACATGGGAGCTTCTGGTCCCAACTGAAAAAATTGACATGGAAACTTCATGTGCCTAATTAAAATAACTATTTGGGAACTTCATATCCCATAATTTATATGACCACTGGAAACTTAAAGTCCCTAGCAATAGTAATTGGGAATTTGGGAGCTCAACTTTCAAATATTATTGGAAACTTCAGGTTCCGAATTTGAATGATAATTAGGAACTTCGGGTCCTAATAAAAAAATTAGAAAACTTCGGGTTGCATAATTTAAATAGTTAGGGAGCTTCATGTCCCAAACTTGTTCATTTTATAAAAAAATTGGACATGACATAGTAAGTTTTCACAGTTAAATATTTAAAATATGAATATGTAAAAACAATTTATAGTCTAATAATGACTAAGAACTTCATGTTCTTGCAATCCAATTTTTTGTTTTTTTCTTTCACAAAGGGTTCAAATACTATGTAAAAAAAACTTACTTCTTAAACAGTAAACATGTAATTTTTATAACAAACTTACAAATATAGGACTAACCTGATGATGGTGATACCAAGAATGCCATAGGGACATGATAGGCAGACCAAGAGATTCAACGCAGTATCTAGTCCCTATAACTGGCACTTTCCCATTGATGTCCCTAGTGAAGGGCTTTCTGAACATCTATGCTGCCAAAGTACTCTTCTGTGTGTTTAGAGCAACATGGGTCATAACCTCTTGGGATTATTCTTACCCTACTAAAATCATTACTTACTTCCTTAGTGAGGGAAACACCACACCCACTAGTATAGGCCATTGAATATGTAATCTTCAGAAGACATTTTGGGGCATAAATACGTCTACATGGACGAGATGCTCATGATATGTAAAAATATGAGATATATTTTATTCAGACACTCATGCTGATAACGTGTTGTAAAATAAAATATATGTAGAGAATTGAGAGAGAAAGAGATTATTTTATTTCTCAATAGTATTGGGTGTAGAACATAATCATATGAGGATCCTCCTATTTATAGAAAATAGTGAGGTATACCAAAAGACAAGAATGTGAGTGGACATCCACCCAAAAGCCAAAAGTTACATAATTTAACAATTTGCATATTTTCATCATATTCTAAAATCCAAGAGTCCCGTGACTACGTGATCAGTTGCTATGAGTTACATTGGTCCCATCTGAGGTGTTCGTGCCTCATACGTGTATAATTTGGGGATTGTGTTAGGTTTTCACCCTCTAGGAGCATATTTTTAAGCCTAGGTCGAGATATTTTTAAATTTTCATCATACTCTCAAATTGGGAGTCCCATGACTACGTGGTCAGTTCTTAAAAGTTACATTGGTCCCGTGCGAGGTGTTCGTGCCTCATCCGGGGTCGTTTGGGGGCTATTTCGGGCTCTCACCCTCAATCGATATGTTTTAATCCTAAGTATAGATATTTGCAAATTTTATTCATATTTTCAAACTAGGAGTCCTATGACTATGCGATCCGTTCCTACGAGTTACATTGGTCCCGTGCGAGGTGTTTGGGCCTCTAACCAGACCATTTGGAGTCCAATTTGGGTTTTCGTCCTCTAACGAAATGTTTTTAATCCTAACTCTAAATATATGTAAATTTGCAGCATATTATCAAACTGAGAGTCCCGTCACTATGAGATCGATTCCTACGAGTTACATTGGTCCCATTTGAGGTGTTTGTGTCTCTTACGGGGCCGTTTGGGGCCTTTTTTTGGATTTTCGCTCTCTAGCGGCATGTTTTTATGCCTAAGTTTAGATATTTAAAATTTTTCATCATATTCTCAAACTGGATTCCTGTGACTTTGCGATCAGGTCCTAAGAGTTACATTAATCTCGTGCGAGGTATTTGTGCCTCTTTCGGGGGCGTTTGGGGGCTGTTTTGGTTTCTCACCCTCTAGCGGCTTGTTTTTATGACTATCTCTAGATATTTTCAAATTTTAATCATATTCTCAAACTGTTTGTCCCGTGACTACGCGGTTAGTTCCTTTGAGTTACATTGGTCCCATGCGAGGTGTTCGTGCCTCTTATAGGACGATTTGGGCATGTTTTAGGTTTTTGCTCTCTAGCATCATGTGTTATGGATAAGTCTAGATATTTGCAAATTTAAATTATATTATCAAATTGGTAATTCCATGACTATGCGTTTAGTTACTACGAGTTACACTTGTTCAGTGTGAGGTGCCTGTTTCGGGGCCGTTTAGGGGTTTTCTTGTGTTTCATCCTAGAGCTGCATGTTTTTAAGGCCAAGTCTAGATATTTTCAAATTTTATTCATAGTCCCAAATCGAGAGTCCCATGACTACGCGGTCAGTTCCTGCGAGTTGCATTGGTTCCGTGGGATGTGTTCGTGCTTCTTACTGAGCTGTTTGGGGGTTGTTTTGGTTTTTCCCTCTAGAGGCATGCTTTAAACCTAAGTCTAGATCTTTTCAAATTTTTGTCATAATCTCAACATTCATAATACAAACAAAAAATTCATAAATCAAACTAAAGCGCAAATTTAATGCCAATATCATAGTAGGATACAATTTGGATAAAAATAAGATTGTCATTGCCCAATATAATAATGGGATACATATAGGATTGTCATGGGTGAAATAATGTATTAATACTCAATCTTACTCTAAATAAACTAAAAGATCCTTCAAATTAAGGTTGTCATCAAGAGCATACTTTAACTCTTTAGGATCCTTTAATGCATCTACTTGAGCAGTATATATCAATTGCCATTTTTTATGCACTTTGAGTATAATACCTTCTTTACATTTGGAAAGGTACAAATAAAAGGCTCGTCGACTATGCGATCTTTACTCTTTATTTTTGATAAATCCACCATGATAAGTTTTAAGTTAGATAATGTATATGGATTAGGAAATCAGCTTGAATAAACTAATCTTAAACTATAACAAATAAAGAGACATAATTTGTAATTACACTAATCTAGAGCAAGTATGAGGGAGAGACGAGAGAAAGTGATGGAAACCAGATTTACGTGGATCGGCCCAAAGTGGTGCCTATGTTCACGATGTGGTGTTGATTATATTGATTACAATGAAAAAATCCATGGATGAATAGTGGTTATAAGTTCTCGTTATTCACTCATGAATTTGGAAGCATAATAGTAAGGAAAAGTATATCTTTATCCCTTATAATATAGGATTATGTCCTCCTTATAGGCTGTTAGAGGAGAGACAGTGTAGTGGGATAGGTGTCGTGCCTTTATGGGTTAGTCAGTTACACCTTTACATTTAAGTGGGGAGGATAGTCAGGAATTTATTATGCGCACATGATGGAAGAATATTTGCATATCTCCCACTTATGCACGTGAAGTGAGGGTCACTAACATCATCCTTATCATGTGATAGATGCTGCCTCTGATGGTGTTAAGTAATGGTGTGGACTGCTATGAGGTAACTAGGCTCTATTGACAAATTGTAATGATCAGACCGACCAGAATTACACAGAACGACCATAATAATGGTTGAGCAAGCCTCCTTTAGGCAATGGATGAGTCAAGTTGTCACGCTCTAAATTGTTCTTGGGTTGCACCTTATAGATGGTAGAATGAAAGACCCTAAGACTTTGCTCGCGATTGCGTAATTCAATGTATTTATAAGGTATTAAGCCTTTGGAGTGTGTGTTGAGAAGATTAAAAGAGTGAAGTGTTGACTAATGAGAGTTGTCGACTTCCGTAATTTTGGTTATCTTGAATTTTTATCGTCACACACCGAGCTAAAAGACTTGTAAAATTTTCCTCTTGGGGTTTAAGTCTCCACGTGTTAGACGTTGGGGTTTAGCGCCTGACGTAATCATTTTGTGCATCTGGGGCAATGTGCATGTCAGTCTGATTGCCTTTATCTGCTTTTCTAGGCATGACATCATGTGTCATGAGTGGGGGTAATTATTGCAACTAAAAGAGTATAAAGTCTCCTAAATCAAACCGTCTCAATTTTTTACATCATTGGACACTTGCTTTAGCTTTCTAAAGAGAGAAAAACCACTTCGTCTTCAAACCCCTTTCCTTTTTCGACAATCTTTTCTCAAGCGACTGCCCTTTTTACCTGATCTCTTCTCGAGAAATCCTTTTTAGCGAGTTTCTCCAGCTCCCCGTGTCTTTAGTCAAATATTTTATATCATTTTTGATAATATTTAACTCTATTAAGGCTCCAAGTATGACTTTTCAATTCTAGGATTCTGATTCAAGTTTTTCTTCCATTTCTTCCGTTTTGGATGCATTTTTTAATTATTGTCTATTGTGGCTGGTTGATTTGAATAGTGCTTGGGATTTTATTTGACTTAGGTGGCCATTGAGTTAGTTGGACTATGGTTTCTCTATTTGAGGGCTTTTTTAGGCGTTGTAAGGTTTTGCCCAAGCTTTTGGTTTCTGACATTGAATATCCCCCAAGCCTTGGTATAGATAAAATTATATTTTTCCTTTATGAGTTATGAACCTTATGTTTGGAGGTGGATAAAATATTTAACTGATTTATAATACTCTTATAACAACCTACTTCTAATGACCATTAAGGCCCTGTAATTTAGCAAATTCCAAGCATAACCCTACAAGTTTCCTAAATTATCAAAATGTCCCGATAGTTAGAATTAGTACATTTCATACATTCCTATACCTATTTAACCCGAAATTTCATCAAAGTTTAACCTAAGGACATATGTTTTATAGTATTTTCATAAACCAATCCTGTAAGTTTGCATAATTACACAAAATCCCCTAAACTTTAATGAAATAAACTATAAACCTTGAAACTTATATGAAAACTAAGCAAAGACTCAATCTTAAACTCAAACTTGTTTAGAATTTAACCCCTGATGACATTGGACCAGCTGGATAACAAGCATATGTGGTACCATGTGGGTTACATGAGGTATGCTTTCTACATCCAATGAACCCATGCTAGAACTTGTGTAAACTAGCCCAAAACTCACCTCCAATATAACCAATAAACTCCCCTGACTGAACCCCATAAATACCCTTTACCACCACAATTTAAATCCACATAAGTTGAGAGCAACTTCAAAGTAAAGTTTGAGAGTTTTTACATTGCTGTGATTTTATGTATGAATGTTTGATTCTTGAATGTGTTTATGTTTTTGCATATCTTTAGAGTATAAATACATTTTTACATGGGCTAGTTCACGTGTATACACTACGTATAAGCTAAAAAACCAAAAAACACCATTAAAGCTTGAGCTTCTATGGTGGATACTGCTTCCCTGACTTTGAACCAGTTTCAAAGTGGGGTAAGTTGAGTTTAGGTTATCAAGAACCTATATGTATATTTAATTGAACTAATAACAACTTATGATACCTATATTTAGAATTTGAAGTTTTCGGCCCAGAAAAATTCAGATATCTATTTCTCAGTTTCTTGTCCACCGAAATACTTCACACCAAGTTTAATCTTTTCCATTTTAACCAAGAACAATATGTTTATAATTCCAGAATTTATATCATAACTTTCAAACATTTCTATTTGGTCAAAATTTTACCAATTTTTCTAAAAATCAATAGCTCGATTTAGCCCACCAAAATTCTTAAAACTAATATGGCGGATTCGTCTTCAAAAAATGAACAAATTTCTTACAGAAATCAACTTGAAAGTAATTCTAGAACACTTGTCGAAATCAAGGTCAAAGTCTAAAATCCCTAAAGTCAAATTGGCGAGAGGTTTAAGATGATTAAATCTCAAGCGCGCGAGTGCAAGTCAAACCAGGCATGTCCCAAATTTGACTGAGCCTGTGAGGGTGCATCTGCAATTAACAATTTTTAATTTTTTCACAATATATCTATTTTTTTAATTCTGAATAATTTGGTATATTACAACACCCTGTTTGGATTCCAGGAAAGTGTTTTCTAAAGAAAATCACTTTTAAGTTTAAATTTTAACTTCATATTCGCACTTAACCCCTGCCTACCTTTTCAAGTATTTTAAATCTTCCCCAAACTTTTTCTATAGTTATTTGAGTATAATTAGACCTACTTTGTCTCTTGGCCCTGAATTTAAATCCTAATGAATAAGGGGTAAATAATTAATTACAACACTTTTAAAAATTATGCTATAAATTCTTTTAAAGTATTTTACACTGAAATTCCTTTTTAAATTGTATCTTGTTACATTACATAAACTTTTTTTTAGACCCGTATAACATACTTACACTTGTTATGGTTTCAGACTACCCAGTCTACAAGCAATTTAGCCACACACCAATCGGAACTCGTAATACTCAATGTAGGTGATGTAAATGAGTGCGCGATACTAATTAAACCGAATTCGCAAATTTCCAAGTTGAACTTATTTAATCAATGTTAATTTTTAATCCAATTTAATTTAGCCCCAAAACATGCAACTAAGTGTGGATAAATCAAACCAACATAAATAATTGCTGACATACAGATTTCAGGAAAAAAAACCCTTTCGGGTAAAACCTTTTATTTCACACATAATACTCACAATGATTACAGTGAAATATGCAACGGATTAACAGTAGTAAACCCATATAGGCCGCAACCTCAATCAACAATGGGATTTCACAGCAACTCCATACGAACCGCAGTTTAGTCAGCTCAGGAACACCCACGAATACTCCCTTTGACACGCAGTCACATTAGCCCAGCATCTCCCTCAAGTGGCACCTAGACAAGCAGTAGAGATCTTCTTCACAAGAGAAACTTCATAAAAATTTGTTCTTGGGTTCCAAAATAATTCATTTGAAGATTGGAATGTTTTTTGAATTAAAAACAAAGATAAAAATATCAAAAGTGATAACACAAACTTTCCTGCAAAATAAATTTTTGTAGAATAAAATTCTCAGGTCTTCTGAAGAAAAACTGAATTGATCAAACCAATTTATAGAAAAATTAAGTCGGCATCTCACTCAAATGACAACGTCGTTCGAACGAGATCGCGTGAAAGCCATTGTCGCTTGAATGATGTGGCACAGTCGCTCGAACGACCAAAGCATAAAATTAATTTTTTATTCCAGTTCGTCTCAACACTTAGAAAAATATTTTTGACGAAAAGCTCCGCTCCAACACTTAGAAAAATTTTCAAAAAAAATTATCCCAACACTCTCAGTGAACCATTAAGGTATAAAAATAATACCTTACCAAAATTAATCTCGTGGAGGCTTGAATGTTAAAGAACTTTGACATTCAGATCCATGTTGATGCATGAAATAACTTGAATAAGTCTTCGACGGTTGTAGAGGTATACGACATACTCAAATGCAAGCTCGATAATAAAATAATGTCCTTAAAAGTGATTTAAATTTCAATATTAAACCATTTTGAGATTCTGCCTTTCAATCACTAATTGTTATATCAATTTGATATAGTTTGGAACTCCAAGTTTAAAAATGAACTTCTTTGAGCAGTTCAAACTTACATCGTAATATTGATTCCCTTCGCATTTACTATTCCAAAACCCTTAAACCCCATCACCATGGCCTAACTCTGTATGTTATTGTTAATTTCATATAACCCAATGATTTATTATTCTTATCACTATAAAACCTTAGTATCATACCGTATCATCCAGGGATTAGAATCGGTATACCCACAATAAATCTAATTGGCCTGTAGGACTCTGATGTCGAGTTCCTAGTTGTGTACTGCTACATATGTATGAGTGCCACTCTAGCTAAGTGTGCCGAGCTATATTTTACTATATCCCGATTACTAGGATTGTCTGTTCAAGTGTATTTTTTTTCCTTGAGTGATATTATAACGGTATATCTACACTGTTGAAGTCCTATAATCTGTAATTTGTGGGTTATCATGTTATACTTGTGACACCCCGCCTAATTAAATACCGGGCGATCACTCCTTTATTAAATTAAAATCAAGGTGAACAGTTGGTTCATTCTTAGCATCAATGTCGTAAAAATAAACTTTTCCAAATTAACACCCTACTTAATTAAGCTAAGTGTCAAAACCATTTTTCAACATTTCTGACCAATTTTATTTTTTATTTTTAAGAAAAACTTATTTATTTAATTATTATCCACATTTTCAATAAGTAATAATCATACAACAATTATCCTGGAACATAATCCAATTACTTTAAACATTCAACATCCAAAATCCCAACATTTAAAACTAAATGTAAAACATACATGCTGAATAAATCCCAAAGTAACAGTACTAGAAATAACTGAAATACAAATGTCCCAACAGAACAGATAAATAGTGGAAAGGGCGACACATGCCCCAATAACTGAGAATCATAGGAGTGGAATCAAGTAGATGAAATCGTCTAAGCAAGTGGCCTGCAACTCCCACCTAAGCTGCAGCACGTTCCTTCCAAGGGATCCTAAGCAAGACGCCCCTGTGGCTGGGCACCTGTAGTACATACATATATATACAAGAGAGAGAGAGAGAGAGAGAGAGAGAGAGAGAGAGAGAGAGAGAGAGAGAGAGAGAGAGAGAAAATGGGTCAGAGCCCGATAGTGTATATGATTTAAAAATTGTTTAGCAAGTATTTAAATTGATACAGGCCAATGCAACAACATATTAGTGCGACACTCTCTTGAGAAATTCTCACCTCTCTTCTAATGTTCACACCTATCGCACTAACCTTCTCAGTGGTCTAACTCATCATATATCACGCTATCTTTCCCCATTGACTTAACTTATCTTAGGTTATTCGCAGGATTCAAAATTTAACGATTCAATTGTTTGAAAATAATATTTCAATTAGTAACCAAAGTTCTCAATTTTAGCTTTATTAATCAATAAAGTTTTTCCAGTATCATATTATACTTTCTCAAAACAAGTATTTACAATTTGAGTCATCAACCATGTCCTACATATCAAATCACAGTAGGCAGTTCCAGATTTCAGAATTTCATATATATATTAACCAATCGTAAAATATATATATATATATATTATAATAACAGCACCCCAAATAAAACTATGGTGCGGGTATACTCTACTATCCAATCCCCGTATCACTCGTACTAAGGGAATACAAATTCGGAATCACTCTCAAACTGTATTAACACATACTCAAACAATATTGAGGCGAAGCATAGATTCCAAGTCTCTAAGAGGATGGCATATGTCTGCGTCTCTTAGGACCGTCCGAACTATCACTGCGATAGCCTGTACCAAGGATATCTACACACAAACAATATGAGGCGAAGCATAGATTCCAAGTCTCTAAGAGGAAAGCACATACCCGCATCTCTTAGGACCGTCCGAACTATCATTCCGATAGCCTGTACCAAGGATATCTATCTTCTAGGGTACGAGTCAATATCCCCCATAAGGCAACACAGGATAAAATCGTCCCAGCGCGGCAACCTCAGGGATAGCAAGTAGCGTGGGCATCATTTTCACACATAGATAGTATATGCCTACACAATCATATAACTATACTAATATTACCATATCAATAATGGGTATATTCTCAATTCCCATAATTACGACATTTGTGTTTATTTCTCATTATTTAGTAATCACGTATAACTATTCACATCTTACTTTAATTTGAGGAACTTTTCCACTTACTACATAACGCTCAGGGATTTTACCATCTCAAGTATAAAATTCAGTAGGTATACACATTTGTCCCAAAGTAACTCTCTTACGTGTCTCTCTCTTTAAATCATAAATTCACCGACCCTTATGTAATTATCCAAAATACAATCTTTTGCCCGACATCAAGGGTCCCAAAATCTATTCACATGTCCTAGTGGTCTTCCCTATCTCCCAAAACATTTTATTAAGGATGCCCAAGAATTATCTCACAATAAATTGAATTTAACTCATTTAAAAAGGAAATAGGAGTCTGCCAGGAGGGGTCGATCGATCGAGGTCTGGGGATCGATCGATCGAACCTTCGATCGATCGAAGCTCTGGGCTCGATCGATCGATCAAGCAAGTATTGCGATTTCTGCAGAATTGCAGTTACGGGGTCTAACACATTTCTTCATCCAAATTCATATTTTTCAATCCCAAACGTCTCAAAAATTGTACTACCAACATTATATCATCCTACTAGGTATTTCCAACGTGAAGCATGAGGAATTCTATCATTATACATGAATTAACCAACTAAAAATTATTATAATTATCAAGAACCCTAGAATTCTCTTAAACATGGTTCTAACAAGTATTTCCATAAATTTCCTTCTTGTAAACATCATAATTTCGTGGGTAATTCCTCTACATGGCAAGGGTTTCCAGAATTATCAATTTATTCATCACTACATGCAATTTCCTAACTCATATCTTAGGTTTCTTCCATAAAAACTCATTCTAATTACTCCTACACTAATATGAAAGATGCACCAACGAAATAAGCAAGATAAACACTTGCCTGGTATTTTTGGTGTTCTGATTTGCAGATGTTTTGGTGTTGTTGCGTAGCCCGTTGCGTGATCTACGCGTTGGTGGTGGTGGTGGTGCAAACGGATGACTTTTGGGCCTTGGATTGCCTTGGAAGCTCTCTTCTTCCCTCTCCTATGGCCGTCACTTGACTTTGGTTGTTCTAACCCTAGAAGACAACCTTAGGCTCGTAGGTTTAATTACCCAAAATTGTGAAATGTCCAAAATGCCCTCCCGGGGTACTAATTTGGCCTAAAAACGCCCCGAGACCCAAACCAAACCCCCGGGTATACTTTTCTGACTATCTCGACCCTTCCGGACGCGTTGGCGCATCAAAACGACCATACGAATGACTTATAAAATATTGACTTTTATTTTTCACTATTTAGTCCTGACGCGACACGGGCGCGTCCCGATCCAAATTTTCAAAATTGTCATTTTATTCACTCGTGACATTCAATATAACCAATATTACATATTACTTTGCTCATTAGTAATATTCAACAAGTTTACCATAATTACTAACTCTAGTCACGTTAATAATTATAGCATACTTAATTTCTGGATTTTTATTAAATAATTAACTCACATTAAATTTAATAAATCCCCAAATTAATATAGCATAAAAATACGGGTTATTACATACTTTCCCCCTAATAACGGAATTTCGTCCCGAAATTCGGAAAACAAGGCATACCTGGTAAGAACAAATCTGGATATCTCTCGCGCATATCGGCCTCGCGCTCCCAAGTGGATTCCTCCATATTATGATGCTCCCACTGGACTCGCACAAGTGGAACTATCTTCGACCTCAATATCCTTTCACTATAGTCTAGGATAGCCACCGGTCTCTCCTCGTAAGAGCTGTCAGGCTGTAAGTCTATCTTATATATCGTAATGTGAGTATGGGCCATATCATCCCGAAGATACCGTCTCAACGACGAGATGTGGAATACATCGTGAATGCGATGTAAATGCTCTGGTAGTCCCAATCTGTATGCTATCGGCCCAATCCTCTCGATGATGGGAAATGGTCCCACGTACCTCGGGGCCAATTTCCCCTTCTTCCCGAACCTCATCACTCCTTTCATAGGAGATACACGCAGTAATACTTTGTCCCCCACATTAAACTCCCGGAAGAACCATTTCGCATCGGCGTAGCTCTTCTGCCTGTCCTGGGCTACTCGAATGCGACTCATAATCATCTCAATCCTCACGGAGGTTTCCTGAATCACCTCTGGTCCCAACAACTTGTCATCCCACACCTCGAGCCAACAAGTTGGAGAACGATAAGGTCTGCCATACAAAGCCTCAAATGGAGCCATACCAATCGTAAACTGATAAGAGTTATTATAAGAAAACTCTACCAGTGGAAGATGTGGCTCCCAACCTCCTCCAAAATCAAGAACACACATGCGTAACATATCCTCTAACATCTGATTAGTACGCTCTGTCTGTCCATCTGTCTGTGGGTGATAAGTTAAACTCAACATCAACTCAGTACCCATAGCCTCCTGAAAACTTTCCCAGAAATGCGACACGGAAATCTTATCTCTATCTGACACAATATTCAGGGGTACCCCATGTAATCTGACAACCTCAGCAATGAACAACTGAGCATACTGACCCGTGGTATAGTCTGTCCGTACCGGCAAAAAATGAGCCACCTTGGTCAAACTCTCTACAATTACCCAGATAGAATCGTGGCCTCGCTGTGATGTAGGCAACCCTGTAATAAAATCCATGGAAATACTCTCCCACTTCCACGTGGGTACTTCCAATGGCTGGAGCAATCCTGACGGTTTCTGATGGTCCACCTTTACCAGCTGGTAGGTAGAACATTTGGACACAAACTCAGCAATGTCCTTCTTTATCCCACTCCACCAGTATTGCCTCCTCATATCCTGGTACATCTTATCTCCTCCAGGATGTACTGCAAATCGGGACCCGTGAGACTGGGTCATCACTGCATGATGTAATTCTGCTCCTTCTGGAACCACCAATCTCCCATTAAACCTCAAACCCCCGTCAGAACTAACGGAGTAGGACTCAGCACCCTCGGTTAAAAGTCGTACAATCTGCTCCTGTCAAAAGGGTCTGTGGTCTGGGCCTGTATTACCCTCATAACAATCTCGGGTGTGACTGTCATAACAGATATGAAGGAATGGGCTACTGCGTCCTGGTGACCCAACTCCTTCCACTTCGATTTCTAGACATCCGCTACCTCATTTACCGGTCTATGGCTCAACGTATCAGCAACTACGTTGGCTTTCCCCGGATGATACTGTATGTCAAACTGATAGTCCTTCACAAACTCTAACCATCCGCGCTGTCGCATATTCAGCTCTCGCTGAGTGAATAGGTACTGCAGTGACTTATGGTCTGTGAATAAACGGAACTTCTCCCCCAATAAGTAGTGCCTCCATATCCTCAATGCAAAAACGACCGCTGCTAACTCCAGGTCGTGGGTGGGGTAATTCTTCTCATGCGACTTAAGCTTGCGGGAGGAAAAAGCTATAGCCTTCTCCTCGTGCTGAAGTACTCCCCCAAGTCCCCTTAAAGAGGCATCGGTGTAAACCAGGTACTCCGCACCCGGCTTCGGTAAAGCAAGGACTGGCGCTGAAGTAAGCTTATCTTTCAGCTCGTCGAAAGCCAACTGACAAGCGTCATCCCAAACATATGGTACTCCCTTGCGAGTCAAATTCATCAATGGACCCGCTATTTTGGAGAATTCCCGAATGAATATCGTGTAGTAACCGGCTAACCCCAAGAAACTACGCACTTCCGTCGGTGTCGTGGGCTGTCCCCATTCCCTCACCGCTGACACTTTACTCGGGTCAACTGCAATCCCCTGCTCGGAAACAACATGGCCCAAGAACTGTACTTCTCGCAACCAGAATCCACACTTCTCGTACTTAGCATACAACTGATGCTCTCGTAGAGTCTGAAGAACCTGCCTCAAATGCTCGGCGTGCTCCTCCTCGGAGTGTGAATATATCAAAATGTCATCTATAAAGACGATGACAAACTGATTCAAGAACTCTCTGAATACTCGGTTCATTAAGTCCATGAATACGACTGGAGCATTTGTGAGACCAAATGGCATCACTCTGAACTCGTAAAACCCATATCTCGTCAAGAAGGCAGTCTTTGAAACATCCTCCTCTCTAATACGTAGCTGATGGTACCCTGACCTCAGATCTATATTCGAAAAGAAAGTTGCTCCCCTCAGTTGGTCAAACAGATCATCGATTCGAGGCAACGGATATTTATTCCGTATCGTGACCTTGTTCAACTCCCGGTAGTCCACACACAACCTCAGCGAACCATCTCTCTTCTTCACAAACAGAACCGGAGCGCCCCAAGGTGAGGTACTCCTGCGAATGAAGCCCTGACCTAACAGCTGCTCTATCTGATCTCGTAACTCTCGCATCTCCGTCGGAGCCATACGGTATGGAGCGCGTGCTATAGGTCTGGTATCTGGCAATAAATCTATAACAAAGTCTATCTCTCGACTGGGGGGTAGGCCTGGTATTTCCTGAAACACATCGAAATACTCATGAACAACTAGAATCGAGTCTAACGGAATCATAACCTCCTTAGAGGTATCCTCCTCTATATAATACAAATGAGCGGTCGAGCCTCCCTCTGAGCGAGGCATCGCCACTACAAACATCTCTTGCCCCGGAATGGCAAAAACAATGCTCCCACCGAAGCAATCAATCATGGCTCTATAAGCTGCGAGCCAATCCATACCGATAATAACATCATGCTCATGCATATCTAAGACTAACATGTCTGTAGGTAATACCAAACTACCAATATCCACCCCCACTCCTCGGCATATAAAGAAGATAAGCGACCCACTCCCCAGTGGGGAGTCTACACACGTCACTGTGCTCTCTGCTGTGGCTAACAACCCTAAGGCCTTCGCAAAATGCGTAGCTATAAAATAATGCGTCGCCCCAGTATCAAACAAAACCCGACCCATAGTACCATGGATAGGAAACATACCCTCAATCGCTGGTGGTGCCTGTGGAGCTGCTGCCTGGTGGACGTTATAGACACGTCCGTACTATAACTGCCCCTGCTGTACTGGAGCTGCTGGAACGGCTGGTAGGGCTGGCACCTGGGCTGGAGCTGGGAGGGCAGCCGGAAAAAGTGGTCTCTGTGGCTCATTACGGGCACCCTGCTGCTGTGGGGCCCTATCTCCCTCCGGACAATCCTGGCGACAATGGCCGTGTCTACCACACCCAAAACATCGGCCTTTGAAGTTGCCTCCCCTCTGACCCTGTTGACCACGGCCCTGCTGGCCGTTACCTCCCCGCCACTGGCCCTGATGAACACGCTGTTGGCCCTGCTGTTGACCGTGCTGTCGGTGTTGGCCTTGCTGGCCCTGATGATTAGGCTGGCCCTGCTGACCCTGCCTGGAATCACCTGAACGGAATCACTTAGCAGGGTCCCCCTGATGGGAACTCTGCTCGTGCTGACGAGTCTGTCCATGAGATGGTGCCCCATTAGCACTATTTCCCCCGGTCCTGCCCTGCTGGCTGGACTTTCTTGCTCTCTTGCTTCCCTGCAGATGGAAGTGGTGATCCTGGCAATGTAGTAACGCAGCATTGAGTACATCAGTAAAAGTACTCAGAGATAGATTCCCAATAATATGCCGACGGATCTTCCAAGCTAACCCGTCCACAAAAAACATAATCTTCTTGCCCTCAGTGGGTGGCTCATCTGGCACGATGGTGAGAAGTCTCGTGAATTCCTCCTCATACTCAGCTACAGTAGAATTCTCCTGCTTCAAATTTAGTAATTTCCGCCTCATCTCAGTCTTCACGACGGGTGGAAAATACTTGCGATCAAACTGCTCCCAGAACAACTGAATAGGGATCGTGTCCCTCTCCTCCAATGTGGTAGTGGACTCCCACCACTGCAAAGCGCTCCCCACCAGCTTAAAGGAAGCCAACAGCTATTTTTGCACGTCGGTGCACTCATACATACGAAGATGCCGCTGGATGTCTTTCTTCCATTGGCTGACTGTGACGATATCTGAGCTACCAGAGAACTCAGGGGGATGCGCCTTCTGAAAAGCATCCCTAACCCTCTCCCATGCAGATGGAAGATGTGCTGGTACTGGCACCACTGCCTGAATCTATGGTGGAGCCGCTGAACCATCGCTAGCGCGGCATTCACCGCCTGAGCAACAATGGAGGCTACTTCATTAGCATTCCTAGTGCCTTATGCCGGAGCTGCTGGCTGCTCAGCCTGGGCACGCCTATCCTTCGGTGCACGCCTCGGAGGCATCGGAAACGTGAAGAAGTTTATTAGTCTACAGTCATTAACAAATCTCAAATAGCTGAAGACGTAAACTTGAAAGAAAGAATACAACCATCTTATAATAGGGCTCTATAGCAAAAACGTTAAGCTGAAAGAGAAATAAGCCGTACATATCCTATGGACACTAGAACCTGATGCTCTGATACCACCTGTGACACCCCGCCTAATTAAATACCGGGCGATCACTCCTTTATTAAATTAAAATCAAGGTGAACAGCTGGTTCATTCTTAGCATCACTGTCGTAAAAATAAACTTTTCCAAATTAACACCCTACTTAATTAAGCTAAGTGTCAAAACCATTTTTCAACATTTACGACCAATTTTATTTTTTATTTTTAAGAAAAACTTATTTATTTAATTATTATCCACATTTTCAATAAGTAATAATCATACAACAATTATCCTGGAACATAATCCAATTACTTTAAACATTCAACATCCAAAATCCCAACATTTAAAACTAAATGTAAAACATACATGTTGAATAAATCCCAAAGTAACAGTACTAGAAATAACTGAAATACAAATGTCCCAACAGAACAGATAAATAGTGGAAAGGGCGACACATGCCCCAATAACTGAGAATCATAGGAGTGGAATCAAGTAAATGAAATCGTCTAAGCAAGTGGCCTACAACTCCCACCTAAGCTGCAGCGCGTTCCTTCCAAGGGATCCTAAGCAAGACGCCCCTGTGGCTGGGCACCTATAGTACATACATATATATATAAGAGAGGGAGAGAGAGAGAAAACGGATCAGAGCCCGATAGTGTATATGATTTAAAAATTGTTTAGCAATTATTTAAATTGATACAGACCAATGCAACAACATATTAGTGCGACACTCTCTTGAGAAATTCTCACCTCTCTTCTAATGTGCACACCTATCGCACTAACCTTACCAGTGGTCTAACTCATCATATATCACGCTATCTTTCCCCATTGACTTAACTTATCTTAGGTTATTCGCAGGATTCAAAATTTAACGATTCAAATGTTTGAAAAGAATATTTCAATTAGTAACCAAAGTTCTCAATTTTAGCTTTATTAATCAATAAAGTTTTTCCAGTATCATATTATACTTTCTCAAAACAAGTATTTACAATTTGAGTCATCAACCATGTCCTACATATCAAATCACAGTAGGCAGTTCCAGATTTCAGAATTTCATATATATATTAACCACTCGTAAAATATATATATATATATATATATATATATTATAATAACAACACCCCAAATAAAACTATGGTGCGGGCATACTCTACTATCCAATCCCCGTATCACTCGTACTAAGGGAATACAAATTCGGAATCACTCTCGAACTGTATTAACACATACTCAAACAATATTGAGGCGAAGCATAGATTCCAAGTCTTTAAGAGGATGGCATATGTCTGCGTCTCTTAGGACCGTCCGAACTATCACTGCGATAGCCTGTACCAAGGATATCTACACACAAACAATATGAGGCGAAACATAGATTCCAAGTCTCTAAGAGTAAAGCACATACCCGCATCTCTTAGGACCGTCCGAACTATCATTCCGATAGCCTGTACCAAGGATATCTATCTTCTAGGGTACGAGTCAATATCCCCCATAAGGCAACACAGGATAAGATCGTCCCAGCGCGGCAACCTCAGGGATAGCAAGTAGCGTGGGCATGATTTTCACACATAGATAGTATATGCGTACACAATCATATAACTATACTAATATTACCATATCAATAATGGGTATATTCTCAATTCCCATAATTACGACATTTGTATTTATTTCTCATTATTTAGTTATCACGTATAACTATTCACATCTTACTTTAATTTGAGGAACTTTTCCACTTACTACATAACGCTCAGGGATTTTATCCTCTCAAGTATAAAATTCAGTAGGTATACACATTTGTCCCAAAGTAACTCTCTTATGTGTCTCTCTCTTTAAATCATAAATTCACCGACCCTTATGTAATTATCCAAAATACAATCTTTTGCCCGACATCAAGGGTCCCAAAATCTGTTCACATGTCCTACTGGTCTTCCCTATCTCCCAAAACATTTTATTAAGGATGCCCAAGAATTATCTCAAAGTAAATTGAATTTAACTCATTTAAAAAGGAAATAGGAGTCTGCCAGGAGGGGTCGATCGATCGAAGCTCTGGGCTCGATCGATCGATCAAGCAGGTATTGCGATTTCTGCAGAATTGCAGTTACGGGTTCTAGCACATTTCTTCATCCAAATTCATATTTTTCAATCCCAAATGTCTCAAAAATTATACTACCAACATTATATCATCCTACTAGGTATTTCCAACGTGAAGCATGAGGAATTCTATCATTATACATGAATTAACCAACCAAAAATTATTATAATTATCAAGAATCCTAGAATTCTCTTAAACATGGTTCTAACGAGTATTTCCATAAATTTCCTTCTTGTAAACATCATAATTTCGTGGGTAATTCCTCTACATGGCAAGGGTTTCCAGAATTATCAATTTATTCATCACTACATGCAATTTCCTAACTCATATCTTAGGTTTCTTCCATAAAAACTCATTATAATTACTCCTACACTAATATTAAAGATGCACCAACGAAATAAGCAAGATAAACACTTGCCTGGGATTTTTGGTGTTCTGATTTGCAGATGTTTTTGGTGTGGTTGCGTAGCCCGTTGCGCGATCTACGCGTTGGTGGTGGCGGTGGTGCAAACAGATGACTTTTGGGCCTTGGATTGCCTTGGAAGCTCTCTTCTTCCCTCTCCTATGGCCCTCACTTGCCTTTTGTTGTTCTAACCCTAGAAGACAACCTTAGGCATCTGATATAACCCTAAGAATTTCGTGGGTTTAATTACCCAAAATTGCGAAATGTCCAAAACACCCTCCCAGGGTACTAATTTGGCCTAAAAACGCCCCGAGACCCAAACCAAACCCCCGGGTATACTTTTCTGACTATCTCGACCCTTCCGGACGTGTTGGCGCACTCAAAATGACCATACGAACAACTTATAAAATATTCACTTTTATTTTTCACTATTTAGTCCCGACGCGACACGGGCGCGTCCCGACCCAAATTTCCAAAATTGTCATTTTATTCACTCGTGACATTCAATATAACCAATATTACATATTACTTTGCTCATTAGTAATATTCAACAAGTTTCCCATAATTACTAACTCTCGTCACGTTAATAATTATAACATACTTAATTTCCGAATTTTTATTAAATAATTAACTCACATTAAATTTAATAAATCCCCAAATTAATATAGCATAAAAATACGGGGTATTAGAATACTCTGAAGCAACATTGCCATAACTTGATACTCAGTTATCCATTTATCTTCACCATATTATTTATTTACATATCAGTAGGCATCAGTATAACGCTGATAGTCTTATGATATTCAATTTGTTTTAACAGGTATAAATTCTAGAGTATTCTTCTAATGCTCTCCAACTCTTATCATCCTCAATATCTTGTATAAAAATAAAAATTATCTACTTGACATATTTGCTAAATTTTTTTCATTCCAGATGAATAACGAACCTGAAGAAGATCAGTTACCGCCCCCGTCTTTGAACTTTTATTTGCTTTTAGCTCAAAAAATATTCGGAGTTATGTATGTATGGTCAGTGATAGACAAAGATGGTAATCCCGATTGGAATATCTACATCGCAACCTATCATCTTCTATGAACTCCGAGTCTTTCTTCGAGGTTTTAAGTTTATGTATGGTAAAATAATTAATAATGTATTTCTTTTATTATCAGACTCCGATATGTAGTAATATTCCAGGCATCTCCCTAATAAAATACTTTTCATTTCCATTGCATTAAAACAATAGTTGTATTTAAATTTATTCTTATTTATCATCACAAGCATAAATATTCGCGGATGCGACAACATGGTACAGAGCGTAATCGAGTTTTATGCCTATACGGGACAGGTACCGAAATCTTCATCTACACCGTAAATCGATTATTATTTTGAATATTTTCCTTATTTTTTTACTCGTACTGTTTTGCAGCCATATACATTTGGGATGATATTTATCTCGACATTCAAGATTCAATGCACGCACTCTTCGAGAGATCCATCAAAGAGGTGGGATATGCCAAATTATGCCAGAACGTCGGAAGCATCGATCGGGATTAGGCAATCATTTCCCCAGATATTAAGCATAATTTTCACATTAGTCATTTAATGGGAGAAACTCAGGCTACTCGGTAAGCAAAAATGTTTTTTGAAGGCCCAAAATTTCTACAGCAAGCAATTCACCTCGTGTGGGATGTTGTGCTACCTAACGAATTTACTGCAACTCCTCTTGATTCCCCCATAAATTATGGACCACTCTCTTTTGTTACTACAATCTTACTCCTACTGATACCACCATATCACCAGACTCCTCCGATGATGACTCCAACCCTTCAGCTAATCACGAGGATCTCGCATATGAGTAAGTAGTTCCTTGAATGGCTTGAGTTGATTACCAGAGGATGATGTAGTTAAATAAAATTTCAAGTGTGAAAGTAGAGAATTCTACTACCTTAGCATAACCTAGTAGTTCTTCTAATCTTTTATGTGTTGTGAAATAGGAATGGTAACTATGTACGCTTCCTTTCGCTTGTTTTCCTATTATGTTAACTATATACTGAAGAATCTAATATGATATAATATGACAAGTTGTTCCTATAACCTTGCTTGTAATTCATTTATTATGATATTATTTATATAAGATGGTTACCACACTAGAAGCTACTAGTGGAACACAAGAATAACATTCCATTCCTCAAATGTCAAATCCAACTACCATAAATGAAGGAATCTTACATTGCCTTCAAGATTTAATTACCCTAGCTCAGTGACAACAAACCATACCTGCACTTCCTTTGAATAATGAAGTTCCCGATGAGACTTAAAGGATGAATGCCCTTAAAGAATTTCTAAGATAGAAATCCCCCGCAATTCCTGGAAAGCGCAGTGCGGTGGAAGCCAAAAAATGGATTCCCCAAACACTCAAGGTACTTAACGGAGTCAAAATTATCCCTAAACTTATGGTAAAGTTAGCTTCATACATCTTCGAAGGAAAAGTAGACTCTTGGTTGCAATCCATTACATGATCCTATAATGTGACAGAACTAACCTGGGGACAATTTGAAGAAATCTTTTATGACAATTAATTTTCAAAAATCATGAGATCAAATGATCGTGGATTTCTTGAACCTATAATAGCAACAAATGATCATGTCCCAATATGAAGCCAAATTTATCGAACTATCTCGATATGTCGAAGAATATATTAACACCGAGCCCAAAAAGTGCAAGCATTTCGAATGACGTTTACGTCAAACCATAAAGTCTTTTTACCCCTTTGCAGATCCGAGAATATAACCATATTATTGAAATATCCTTGCTTATAGAGAAAAATCCCACAGTTATTACCCCAACCTGTACTCCCAATGCTTCCTGAAATCCTTACGTTGTTAGGAATCAACCAAATCAGCGAAATCACCTTTATGATAAACCCCAGGATGGCAAAAACTTTAGCCAAATTTAACACAATACCAGCAGACCTTTCATACGTTGCCATCAATGCAACCAAGTAAGACAGATGAGACCCCAATGCCCAAATCTCCAAATGCATCCTCCATCTACTAACTTTTCAAAACCTCCTTTCAAACATCCCACCAATACCTTAAATCTCCCAACGCAATCAAATTCTCATGAAAATAAGCAGGAACCAGTTACTAAGAATCGAAATCAGAATTCCTCCCTTATCCAAATGAAAAATCCCAATTACCACAATGTGATCAAATGTGATTCCCTTTTATAATATTTCAGCACATGCATTATTTAATTCAGGATCCACACATTCTTTCATTAAATAGTCATGCCTAACAAGATTACGATTGTCTTATAGATCGTTAGGGTATTCTTTTACTATAGGAATGTCAACAAGAAAAATGGCTGTTAATAATAGAATTTCTAAACATCATACCCTACAATTTGGAACCATGACATTAACTCTAAACGTAATCCTCCTTGACTTAACAAAATTCGACGTATCATAGGAATTGATGTTTTATCCCTAAATCATGCCCATATTAACTATCATACGAAAATAATAACATTTAAACCACTTCACCAAACCTCATTTTGTTTTCAAGGAAGAAGACCCCACCAACATTTACTTTTTCAGATAAGTGATAAAAGTACCTCTTCCCTTTCCAACATTTTGATCCAATACAAAGATGTGTTTCCTGAAGACTTACCTAGATTACTTCCTCATCAAGAGATAGAGATTTTCATATTCCTATTATGAAATAACTCCTCTATTTCGATACCCCCTTACCGTATGGGTCCTTTAGAATCAAGAGAACTTCAAACCTAATTGGACAACTTACTCAGTAAAGGATTTATTTGCCCCGGTACATCCCCATGACCAGCCTCAGTATTATTTTTATGAAAGAAAGATGAATCTTTTCGGTTATGCATTGATTACTGAAAATAGAGCCAAGTGACCATTAAAAATATTCGTGAAATATATATTTTCAACACTATTCTCATAATATTGGCTTTTATATTTTTTTAAACGCAAAGAAACTGCCAGGGAGATCAAAGAAGCCAGAATCAAAAATATCGTGGAGGAGTTGTTGCTCGTGTAGGTATATTTTCTGACCGTTAGTCTTAGGATCTTGTGTTGCATGTTTGGGTGATTGTAACTCTTGCATATTTGTTTATACTGGAATTTTTTTGGTTTGTGGCATAGAGGTCATCGTAGATGTTTTCCCTAATTTGGGATTTTACCACGTAAAAAAAAATCATGCGTGTTATTCTTTTCTATGTCTGATTTAGAATTAAAATTGTTACATGATTTAATAACTTGATTTAGAATAATTAATCATATGAGATATATTGTATTGTAATGTAATAAATCAGATTGTTATTTTGACATTAAAATGAATCAGATTTAATTGATTTTAATTTTTGCACGTATTAAAATCTGGTTAGTTGAAAACTAAAGTTTTTCTTGATTCAATTAAATATATGTTATTATAAAACTTGCATGAAATCAGAGTATGTTCATTTGCGTGTATGGAGATTGTTTCATGGGCCTTCATTATTTTTCACGTACTACCGGTATCTGGTGTGTAGATAAGGGAGACATTAATAATGTATAAAATTCTTTACATGGGTTCTAGGAAATTATGCGACTTAGTGATGAAGATATTTATTTGACTATGGGATATGCTTACGAGAGTAGTGGTAGTTATAATGGGAGATGTTCATTTAAGATTTAGTAGTGATAGCAGTTTACTTTTAAAAGATTTTTTTTACCTTCCATTAAAAGGAGTTTGATTTCAGTCTCTTGCTTAGACTTTTATTCAGTATGTTTTAATCAACGCGTGATTATTAAGAAAAATAAATCTTTTATTCGTTCTTCTACGTTAGTTGATAATCTTTATATTGTAAATTCTATCCCTCCCATAAAACAAATTAATATTTTTCATAATTCAATTAGACCAAATGTAAAGAGAAAGGAACCCTCCTTAGTGAACCATACGTATCTTTGACACCTATGCTAGGTTATATTAATCTATAAAGGATTCGTAGGCTAGTCGTAAGTGGGAAATTTGGCTCAATGGAAGTGGTGGCATTTTTAGTTTGTGAATCATATTTAGAAGGTAAAATGACCAAGAGGCTTTTCTCGTCCAAGGGCTATAGAGCCAAAGAACTATTGGAGTTAGTTCATTCTGATCCATCCAGGCTAATGAGAATTCGAGCAAGAGGGGGATTTGAGTATTTTATGTCTTTGATCGATGACTACTCAAGGTTCGTGTATGTTTAACTAATGCACCATAAGTCCAAAGAGTGATAAATTAAAAGTTTATAGGGAAGAAGTGGAGAAGCAATAAAGTAAAAGTATCAAGACACTACGATTTGATCGTGGTGGTGAGTCCTCTTTGGGGAGTTTGGGTAGTATCTAGAAGATCAAGGGACCACATCCCAATTGTCTACATCTAGTATTCCTCAGAAAAAATTGTGTAGCACAAAGGTGGAATACGACTCTTCTGGATACGATTAGGTACCTGATGATTTACACAAATCTCCCAGATTTTGTTAGGGACATGATTTAGAAATAACCACTTATTTACTGAAGTTGGCACCTTCAAAGGCAGTTTCTACTACTCCCAATGAATTTTGGATTGGGCGCAAGCCCGATATGAAACATATTCGAATCTAGGGTAGTCCAACGCATATGTTAAAGAGAGATCCTAGTAAGTTGGAATCAAGACCAGAAGTGTATTTTTTGTACAATATCCTAAGGAAAATAAGGGTTACTAATTATATGCTCCTAAGGATCAGAAGGTTATTATTAGAAACAATGCACAATTCTTGGTAGAGGATTATATAATGGATTACAATCTAAGAAGTAAAGTTATTGTTGAAGAGTTGAGAGGGAACCAATAAGATTCTTTGACACCACTATGTAGGAAGAAATAACATAACATATTGATATTAGTGCACCAATATAGGGACTACCTCGTCATAGTAAGACGGTTATATGTCAACCTGAATGGTTTATATTCTTAAAAGTGTCTTATGACAAGGTCTGTGATGAACTCGAAGATGATCCTTGTAACTATAATGAGACTATCCACGACAACGATGTAGAACTTTGGCTTAAAGCTATGAATGCTGAGATGGAATCTATTTATTCTAATCAAGTCTAAAATCTTATAGATTGACCCTAAGAGATAAAACCCATAGGGTGCAAGTGAGTCTTTAAGAGGAAGGGATGGATGGATTGGAAGGTTAAAACCTTATAGGCATGGCTTTTTGCGAAAGGATTTACTTAGAAAGAGTGAATCGATTATGAGAAACCCTATTACTGGTAGCTATACTGAGGTCCATTCGGATTTTTTTTATCCATTACTGCTCATTTTGATTATGAAATTTGATAAATGGACATCAGGACTGAATTTATTGATGGGAATCTTAAAGACGTATCTGTATGGTGCAACTAGATGGTTTTACACTCAAGGCTAAGAGCATAAATTGTGTAAGCTTAAAAAGTCCATTTATAGATTTAATCATGAATTTAGAACTTGGAACATTTGTTTTGATCAATTTTCGAATGAGTCATTGTGTACAAGAAGTGCAATAGAAATGTAGTGGTGTTTTTATCACTATATGTGGATGACATTCTTCTCATTGGAAATGATGACAAAGTGTTGTTTTTTTATTAGAGTGTGGTTGTCCAGCCAATTCGATATGAAGGACTCGGGAGAAGATAGTCACGTCCTTGGGATCAAGCTTATGAAAGATTACAAGAATAGGATGTCGGGCTTATCACAAGTAACTTATATCAATTCCATTATTTTTATGTTTAGCATGAAAGATTACAACAAAGGCTTCATCTATTTTAGATATGGAATATTTCTATCTCAGGATCAATTTCCTAAGACACATGATGAAATAGAGAAAATGAAAGTAATCCTTTATGCTTAGGAAGTTAAGAGCCTTTTTTATACTATTCTATGCATTACACCCGATATCTTCTTTGATGTTGGCATGGTTAATAGATATTGATCTAACCCTAGTCATGAACACTGAACAAAAGTAGATCATATACTCAAGTACCTAAAAAGAATAAGAGGTTATATGCTAGTTTACCAGGCAGAGAGTCTATTACCTATTAGGTACATTGACTCGGATTTTCAGTTTGATAGAGATTCCAAAAAGTCTACCTCAGGATATGTTACCCTAGGATGTGGAGCCATCAGTTGGAGGAGTATCAAGAAATCATGCATTATTTATTCTACCATGGAAGCTGAATATTTGGTAGTCTCTAAGGCAGCCAAGGAAGCAATATGGTTTAAAAACTTCCTAGTTGATTTAAGAGTGGTACCTTTAATTCAATATGATGTTACACTTTATTGTGATAATAAAGGTACGAATGATAAATTAAAGGAACCTAGGAATCATAAGAGAGACGAACACATCGAGCATAAGTATCAACTCATTCGAGAATTTTTATAGCGGGGTGATGCCACAGTTACTAAGATTGCATCAGAGGATAACCTGGCATACATTTTAACGAAGTGCTTACTATCCAAGACTTTTGATAGTCACGTAGAGGGGATGGATGTGAGATGCATTAAAACATGACTTTGAGTCTAAGTGGGATATTATCAGAGTAGTAGGCTAAAACCATGATTTATGTAATAGTTTTATTATTAAAATAAAATTAGTTTTTCCTATTTCAATGAGAATCATGTCTGGACATAATATTTGCATTATTTTATATATTGTTGGTCTCTTTTATTCTACTTAGTAGGTGTTTTGGTGTGTAGAGTAGTACTTACTCATATAGGATCAGATCACCAATTCTCGTGAAGTATAAGTTTTATCGTTCACAGTCCTAGATGGAACTGGACACACCATCAATTGGGATGTAGGACAATATTTTTGTAGGTCTATCTTGATTAGAGGAAATAGTATTATGCTAGTACACTTTGTGCATATTGAACGAGAACACTTTGAGGTCATTGTCTTTATATTGATTTCATAAGACAATATACACCTAATGATTATTAGGTTTACTTAACGCTCTTAATCCGTATATGATTAATAGACACATGCTCTAGTTATTTATTGCTCAGATAGACTGGGTTATGGTGAAAGTCTTTCATGGATGGAATCCCCGTCTCGATATAGAGACTAGTGATACGCCCTTGAGATGATTATAAGTTTTGTATGTGTTGAACCCTACAGTTGGATTACGTTAATCCAACACTACAAATAAGTTAAGTCGGACCTCTCAAGGACTTAACAAAATTAATCAGATAAATTATCAGTAATTATTTTATTAATGTGTATCTGTAACCTTAACGCAAGGAGAATTAAGTAATTAATAATAAGGAGCTCAACATATACTTTTATGTTAAGGATTGGAGTTGCAATTATAATTATGTAGCGGTATTAATTATAATTTATAGACTGGGATTATAATCCAGGTTGGATTAGGTTTGCTCAGGCCATTAGGAGCCACATCTTTATCTCTCCTTAGTGTCCCTATCTCAACCTATATATATTCACCTAAGGCTCCCTTTTTGTTTAGCAAGCCATCAATCTTGAGACTCAACAACCCTAATTTAGATTTTTAAGAAAGAGAGGCAGAGGATAAAAATATAGAAGATAAGGTGGCCACGAAGGAAGAGCCCACACTTTGCTCATGATTGTCCATATCGGGAATATGGCGGAAGATTGTGAGGTGCATCGAGAATGCATTGAATATCAATCATCATATATAGTTCTTGTTGAAATGAGATAAAATCAGAGAGATCTCGAAGGTAAACCCTAATTTCGCCTTGTCGGTTTTTACGTATGTGAATATTTTTTTGGAGTTTGATTTATATTTGTAATAAACACACCCTAGGGCAGCTGCTTCAATAGTATATATGTATGAAATTGTGTATATATATGTGTGTGATTGTGTGAAAGTATATATGTGTGTGCGCGCGCGCACGTCGAAGCATATGAGGGATTTCATATATACATATGAATTCATGTGTTATACGTGTGCGCGTATGTGTATATATATTTTTATTTGTGAGTATGTGTCCATATATGTGTATGACATATGTCTTTGAGTATATTTGTATTCCTAATCTTCCAATTCCATCCCTAAAAGCATACATATCTCATCAAGGGTTTAATTAATTAAAAAGTTACAAATTCTAACTAGCATGCAACTCTCACGATGCACGAATGTAATATAAAAAATCGTCTCCTTTTAAAAATAACATTATAATAATATAATTCTTGTTTTATAAGAGGTCATACCAATACGAAAAAATAATTCTATTAAGTAAATAAAAAATGACCATAAGAAAATTTCATCTCTCAGTGAAATAATTATTGTGATAAAATATGAATAAAACATAATGATCGAAACCAATGCCTCAACTCTTCATTAAATACATAGAGGTATTTATTCATGCTTGGATTGCAAAAATAAATTGTTAATAATTACAACATAACTTACCTAATAATCAATTACACATAACTATCTCTAGAATTATTTTCTTCTGAGGTAGTTCAGTAAATTATACACACATATCTACTACCAATCAAATATTAGGTTTAGACAAAAATGAAAAAAAAACAATTATTTGGGAGGATGAGAAAATTATACGACAAAGCTGAAATATTCGAATCTCTATTATTAGGAGTAATTTGAATCAAATTCTCTTCCATAGCAATTAACTTCTTCCATACCTTGGTCTTCCTTTCAAACCCCACAAACACCAAACCACAAAGATTAATAGGAAAGCATAAAGATATATGGAATATTGATGTCTAAAGGCGTACAATTTTAGAAACAATAAACCCTAAAATTGAAATGGTAATTTTTACCTTTTTTTCCCAAGAGAGGAAGAGTTATGAGAGTGCGCTATCGCAATCTTAATGAAATACTTTATATAATTAAATGTCCACAAAACACAATTCCAAAATTTATCTTTTTACCCTTAGACATACATCTAGGTGATAAAAATAGATAAAGTAAATCATGTAATCAACAAAGGCAAAGTTTGAGAAACAATCCCGTACGGGCAAAACCATTTTATTTCAACAATTTAGAAATATTACAAGATGGTCGACTTACAAACTACTTAATATGATCCACAAGTATAACGCGCTAGTATTTGCAAATATCTAAAGAATACCACTTGTCTCCAAGTAGTCCACAAGTGACATATTCACTCTCGATATCCACCGATCAACCTTTGTCTTCAGCATTGATCCTCTCGATTATCACAAGGTCAGTAGTAGAGATACGATATCTTCGCAAGAGTAGTGTATATAAGGATACAAAACTATCTAAATTTTAGAAGGATTCACACATATCTATTTGGGGATGAGATTTATGAATCAAAAGTCTTTTCTAAACATAAAAGTGTGAAAAATTTTACAACAGGTATGCAAAAGTCGTTTTGGCAAAAGTCATTTTGGCAAAAGTCTTAACAAAAATAAATACAAAACATGTATTTATAAGGAAAACACAAATTTTGAGGCGCCGATTCGTTCGAATGAAAAAAGGCTCGTTCGAATGAGAATAACAACTCCTTAGAACGAAAACCAAGTTCGTTCGAATGAAACACTATCTCATTCGAACCAGCATCAAACGACATTCAAACGAAGTGAAATAGTATGCCCTCGTTAGATGATCATTAGATAAAATGATTGAACAACCCTTCTAATGAGTTTGATATTTCGTTCGAACGAGAATGACTTCTCATTTGAACGAGGCAGGCAAACTTTAAAAAATAATTTTAAAATAAAATACCTCAATTTTTAAAACAAAAAATTCTTGTTTCATATATAATAAAAATAAAACATCCCAAAATAAATTTAACGAATAAATTTAACTTCCTAAAAGCTTTATACCTTCATAAAGTGGAGAACCATGGAACTTGGAGATAATGAAGATCCAGTTCTTCATGACGGCACGTGTAGGTTTGTAACGGAATACACCAAATATGACAAAGTGCAAATAAAATAAATGAACAACCTAAGATAAAATATTTACCTCTATAAATCTCCCCCTTAAGCTATTCCGGTAAAAAATGTAAACGAAACCAAAATTACAAAAATTACTCCTCCATGAAAAAAAATCCTAATACCCTTCCCAAACCCTAGAAATGGAACGACATATAAAACATTTTCTTCAATCTCCTCTTGATCTTTCCTTGGTCAACTTTGTCTTCATGCGGTGTAATATGTTCTTCAATTGGATACTTACACACAAGAAATAAATAAAAATACCCGTGATGTATAGAGTTTGAAATAGAAATAAAAACAAAACTCATAATGCATTTTCCCCCATAAATCAAGCCCAACATAGAATTAAGTCATCATCAAATTAAATCTCCCCCTTAATATTTTGTCTCCCTTTCTGTCCGAAATAGACAAAGGAGTAGAATCTAAACATGAAGAATAGAGCATCACACAGAAGAAGTAAAATATCATCACATCGATATGTAAACAACGCACGTGTAATGATAATCTCAAAGGCAAATCTCAACTTACTATTTTTGAAAATTTTCTAAAGTATAAATGATAAAAATACAACACGACAACTCAAGCACAAATAATCCAAACTTTGATCAAGTATGTGACAACCATGGACTATAGGTAAACTGCAAAGAGTCAAAACACGATACCATATATAATATATGCAAAATATTCTAAAGAAAATTCGACACACATATATAGGTATAAACGACTACAAAACTTGACACAAAATACATAAGCTTTACACACTAGCATAGTAGCGATGTGTCTAAACATGTGGTATGGAATTAATAGTCGTAAACTAGATACAAATGAATTATGATCCAAACACTAAAATATTTTCAAGAAGTTCTAATTGATCGCAAAACTTATCAAACTAAGATTTAGCCGCAAGTGACAAGATAAAGTGAACTTCAATGAACAAACAAGCACAATGCACACACGCCTAGAATATTTATGATTCTACAGATCAATAGCGTCATGATAAAAATGAGCATAACTAGGATTCATTTTTTAAACCCGTTGATCTTCAACTAAACACCCTCAAAGGATAAGCATATATCATATTTTCTTTTCTTTTCTCAATTCTTTTGAAGTGATTTCTTTTGAATGATCAATCATCAATATAAGCTATGTTGTCCCCTTTTTGAAATTTTTCTATGTTTATTGGCTTTAATCTTTAATTGTGCTCTTGCTAACGATGGATTTCTCGCAATGGATATTTGATCCTTTTGAAGCCCTTTCTTGTTCACTTTCATATTTTAAACTAATCAAATAAAACTCACGGGCAACGGTTCTTACATGCACAAATCCTCCAAAGTCACAAAAGATGTAGACGATAAAATTAATGGGAGAACATCTCACAAAGATAAAATATACATGTGATGTTAACGTTCAAAAATCTCATGCATGTGTTTGAGGAGGCATATACAAAGTCGAATCCATAATCCAAGTCAAGTTCTAAACAACTCCCTGAAAAATATGGTTAAGATCAATCTAAATATCTATAATCATAACCAAATGTCCTACCCATATGGAAAGTACATAGTGAATTTGATTCAAACACACCCATATCCCATACCAATTGAGTAAAAATAAAATACACAAAACCAAAAATCTTTTTGAGTTTTTCTAAAAATTTTCAAAAGAAAAATACCGACTTTTTTAATTTTTGAAAACACACTCTAACTCAAAAGATAAACAAAATCTTTTTGTATTTTTTTCAATATGACTAAATAAAAGAAAAATATATAATACAAAAGATATGCATGTCACAACACTAGCAAATTTATATCATGAAGCACATCTAGGGTATGGAAAATAAAATTATGCAAGCAATCATCCATAAGATATAACATGTGAAGAGTAATGTGCAAGCATGTGAGAATAAAGCAGTCAAATATTTAGCGCCTCTAAAATATATTTCCTAACCCAAACAGATGTATACTTAATGGGTCACATTTTGGGAACCAAAGGAACACTAGATTTCAAATTCCTAGGACCTCTTTTAAGATCATAACAAAAGGCCCTCAGGTGACCTTTCCTACCACAATGCGAACATGTGTAAACACAAGGAATGTTACCTTCGGGTTAAGATTTTATAACTTCCTTGGATGTGGTTGAGCCTCTAAAACAAAAAAGGTTTTGGATTTGGCGACAGAAGCATTAGAATCATGGGGGTTAGTACCATCACTGCCAACACTACTATAGTCTTTTAAATCATCTTTTAACTCCAAAATTTTAGACTGAAGCAAAAAATTAGACACTTCAAGTTTTTGGAATTCCTTCTTTAAATTTTAATCATTCCTAGAAGGTTATCTTGCTCCCCCTCAATATAAGCGAATTTACTCCTAAGAGTCTTCTCATATGCCCTCAAATAATTAATCAGTTTATTATTTTCCTCATTGGCACTTGAACTAGCCCGATAAATTTTGTAAGTCTTCTAATTTTTTATATAAAATACGAAATCTATCATCACTCTCTTTCTTGGACAATTCTAAATTTTTAAAATTACGGTTCATGTCCACAAGATTCTCACGAAAGAAATTTCTTTGAGTTGGAACAGTTTGCAAAAGTTCCATAGCATTTTTAAAATGAATATTTTCTTCTTCAACAATTTTAATTATGTTAGCAAACTTCAAATTCAAATGAGATAAATTTTCACTATGGCTATCCATTGAGAGGAAAAAAAACAAACCAACACAAGAGAGATGAATAAACAACTACCGTAAGCAGCACTAAACAAGGATCTACACTATAAATTAGTGCAACCCGCTCTGATACCAATTTGAGAGTGCGTTATCGCGATCTTAATGGAATAATTTATATAATTAAATTTCCACCCAAAAAAATTCCAAATTTTATCTTTTACCCTTAGACATACATCTAGGTGATAAAACAGATAAAGTAAATCATGTAATCATCAAACGCAAAATTTGAGGAAAAATCCCTTACGGCCAAAACCTTTTTATTTTAGCACTTTAGAAATAATACAAGTCAGGAGACTTACAAACTAGTTAATACCATCCACAAGTATAATGCGCTAGTCTTCACATATCTCTAAAGAAAACCACTTGTCTCTAAGCTGTCTGATTAGGCATAAATTCTTCGTATTTATCCCCTTTATTTAGAGTCTTTAATCACCTTGTGCGGTGTACTTTGAGTTAATTTATCTCATACACTTGCTACTAATATCTTCTATCTAGTACATCCCGTATCTTGTATTTCCCTTATATTTTACAGGATTTTGGTGCAAGTGAAGAAAAGAGAAACTCAAAATCAAGAAATAAAGAAAAAAAGAAAATTAAAGGGCAAAAGAGTAATTCTACATCAGAAATTTGGACTCGGAATCTAAATAGAATGTGACAACCCACTCACCAAAATAAGGGGTGGCCAGCCCAATACTCCAATATAACGGAATCATGGATGGAATCATTCTCAGCATCATAATAAAAATATAGAGTATCCAGGATAACCACCCAATATTTCAGAAAACGGGTTGCCAAAAATTTGATTTGAAAGTAATTAAATGAAAACGAACAACCCAATTCCTGAAAGATAAGGGAAACCCCAAGACATAAATAAATAATATAACAAGAATACCATAAAAAGACCGAATATGTAACCGGTCACCAAACTGATACACCAAAATACACAAGTACGATAGGTTACTTAAAACATTTCATTAGACATTTACAAAAGCTTGGGCCTCTCGCCCGAATAACAGACTTGATCTTAACTAGAATGAAAATGAAAGCGTCTATACCAAATGTATCCCGTAATACCCGCAATGCATCACGGCTCGTCGAAAACATCAGAATAGGAATTCAAATTAGGCATCCTTGCGGCGGAGTACCTGAGCAGAGACAAGATGAATATGCAACAGGAAAATGTAATCGGTCAGGGCCCGGTTCTATATGATTACCAGATGAATAAAGAGTATGACAGTTATGTAATATAAATCGTGAAGAAAGAGAGATAAGAAGCTACCTATACAATTTAAAACATAAGCTAAGCATTAAACTAAAGACTTCACCAAAGATGCCAATAATTTCATATATCTTTTCCTTAGCAGGAAATATATTTATAAACACAATCTTTTGCTCTTTAAGGCAATTATATTTCAATTTTACCCTTTGTAAAAAATCCTTTCCTTATCAGGAAAATAATCATTTTCAAATGCTCTTTGTGGCATTTATATGTGCTCTATGTGGCACTCCATCATGCTCTATATGGCATATCAAAATACATCAAGTCCCACTTGATTATGATCTGTTATATTTATATACATATAACGTACTCTAAGACCGCCCGTCCGGCTTTCCCCACTGAGCGCGCCCCTAAATAACCATCATCTTCCAGGGCCTATCATAAGACAACCTGGGATCCTATCGCAAACGTCGGGAAGCGGCCATGAGCCTGCGTGGTAGCCAAGACCACACCCGGAATCTCCCTACCCCCGCAGAAATAATATACAACCATAAGCGCTCCCATGGCCTAGGACTATATCCACCCTGCATTCATTAGCCAGGGGGCTTCACCTATCGTGCGGACTTCCCTTAAGATGGTATTTAGAGAGGTGTGTAACATCCATTTTATTTATTATTTCAAAATCAAGTAAATCATTATTTACCGGTTCCATGATTAAGTAAATTACCATTTACTACTATCAATACCATTACCATTTATATGTTTCATTTTATTCGAAACCATTACTGTTTTTACTTCTAGTACTAGATAGAGCTTATAATCTGGAGCCATGCGATAACTTATATCGACACTACAACCTCAAAGGAGTAAATAAACTCTTCATTATCTCCAAGCATTCTAGGAGGTTATTTTTGAACCCCAAGGTTATCATCTTTCGAAGGAATGACATGACTTTCAATTTATTCTCCAAACTCACCTTTATGGCGTTATTATGAACCACCAAGGTTAACATAGTTCAATCGAACTTTTAAAATCTCCCAACATTCTTTTGGGGTGGTAATATAAACCATCAAAACTAGTATAGCTTAATTAAGCTCCTAAGGTCTCCCGAACATATCACTACATCTCCTAGTTTTATAATAATTAACTAGAAGAAAAGAATGCCTTATCATTAATAGGCCTAACCCCGGAAAAATCCCCACATAACCCATTCCTAATGTAGGGTAGACATCTAAATCATCTCACACTCTAGGACTCTAAGTTTACTTCATTCAAGAAGGTTCCTAGTCCCTATAAAAAAAAAGGATTAAAATTGAGTTATAAAAATTAACTCAAAACAGCAGGAAAACGAATCGATTCGCCCAAGGGCCGAATCGATTCGCCCAAAAAGCGAATCGGTTTGCACAACTAAACCAACCTTATGCATTTGACCGAATCGATTCGGCCTTAACCCCGAATCGATTCGGGTTATGCAGACCTGCCAATCTCCCCTTAACGAATCGATTCGCCCAAAGGGCCGAATCGATTCGGACCTGCAAATCTGCCAAAAATGGCTACGAAGGGTTATGAACCCTAATTTCTCCAAACCCCAAATCTCTTCCATCATACACACAACCAACAATATTTATCTACCCAAAGTGTATCCTACACGATTTAAAACCATTTTAGTCCACAATTTCATCATCAAAACTAAGATTAGGGCTTAAATTCCATAAATTCCATTTTTGATCTCCAAATGAATTTACATAAATATCATACAAATTATTCAACTTAAATCATATATTAGCAAGTAGAAAACTTGCCTTGATGTAGGAAATATCAGATTTCTTTGAGTAGGAGCATCAATCCATCTTCAATCTTCATTTTCTCTTCTTTCTCCATTCTTTCTCTTCCTCTCTCTTTCTCTCCTAGTCTCTCTATGCTCAAGACATAAAATGGGAAAAAAATAAGGGATTTTAGAAGACTAAAATCGTGGCTTAGGTTAAAACTCCCAACTTAAATGGTTAACACCACATTAAAATGACTCCCAAATACGCATATAAGCTAAAACCAGGTAAAAGTGCCCGAAACACAAAAATACAATATGACACTTATTTTGACTGTCTCGCACCTTCCGAGACTAACTACACCCTCTAAATTGGCATCCGAAATTTTATAAATTATTTCGAGTTCCAAAATCATTTAAACTAAAAGGCCATTTAAAATACATGACACTACAGACATGCAACCTGATGTTATTTACTTTCACATACAGTAAATATGCATCAATCTAGTAAATATTAACTTCCAATTCATTAAATTAATATTTACTCCAGTCCCCACATTTTATATAATTACCTTATGCGGTACAATCAGTATAAAATGAGCCTCCCAGAATCGAGGGTTGTTACATAGAAGTCAAAGACCTTTAGTTCAGAAGCACGTAGGAAGAAATGGCACCCAAATCTGAGTCCCGGTTCTTTCAGAGGAGACCGATTCTACTCACTGGAAAAACCAAACCGAATCGATGGATACAAAGAGAAATCGGTTCTAAAAATAGTCAAAAGCAAACCAAACCAATGTCCAAGAAGTAGAATCGGTTCAATTAACTCGAATCAGCGAACTGATTCACCGAGAAAAGAACGAAGGTTCCGAAACGGTTCGGCGAGACGAAATTTTTGTTACAAGACATTAGACGAAATTTGTGTGTAAATAGAGTTGTGCAAGGTGCAAACACTTACAAAAACGTGAGAGCTATATTCAATTTTGTTACAAGACATTAGATAGTTAGTTTTTACATAGTTTTAAGTGGTTCTTGAAGGTAAGAACCCCAGAATTAATCTTCTTCAACAATTGTTCATCTTTTACATTGATTTCAAGGTTTTTTCATCAAACCAAGTATATTTTCATTATTGCTTTGAATTTCTCTCTTCTTTTTGGTTTGTAATTCATTATTTACTTGCTATAAGCCTTTTTTCACATGTTTGATTACACTTTTCACTTAAGAATGATTTCATGGAATGTCGATATCATGTTTAGTCATAGTTACACCATGTCAAGCTAGATTTTTAAAGGGTTGGGGTACATGAACCCAACCTAGGTAACACATATGGATTTAAAAGTGAATAAAAAGTAATTCATTATTCAAAGGTTTGAACTTTATCAAGATAAAAGTTATAGGTCTTTTAATTTCGTTTGCCCTAGGTAACCGAAATGTTTAAGGGTGTTATTTGCTTTTTGATAATTTCTCATCCTCATCAAATACAATTTTTTATTTGATTTTCTGCGGAGTAAAGTCCTCATATGTTGAATGCTTTGAAAGTATTTGATGTCTCTTGGAATGGAGAATTATATTTTTGGAGCTTTTATGTTCTATGCAATTACTGACAGTTTGGGGAGAGTGTACCCTAACTCCGTTTTCTCTTGTATATTTAAAGTTTAATTTAGTTCTTCTTGCATACATAGTTTAGTTGCTAATTTAATTCAAATTGCATTAGTCGATAGGTAAAGTCACAATTCATCATCTTTTTCTTCTTTCTCTGAGTCATTAGTAGGGTTAATCAATCTTCCTATTCCTCATCATGAGCATTCGTCCTATTCCCTGAGTTCGACACTCGATTTACCGAATTTATACTTGATCAACTGGCTTACACTTGAGTCAATAGAAGCACGCACTAGAAACACTTTTAATGTCGAATCATGTTTTTGGCGCCGTTGTCGGGGACTAGGTAGGCTTGTAGGTTGGGTAGATTTAATTCAAAAATATGACTCTAATTCTGAAACCCCCCAAAAAATCATAAAACCAAAAATTCATCAAAATAAAAAGCAAAAAAATTTAGCATCTCTCAAGTCCTTTCATGCAAAATCCTCAACAAACTAATCAATACACTCCTACCTGCATTCATCAAAATCTTATAGTACAATATGACCCCGATAGTCCACACACTCTTAACGCTTCGCAATTTTGGGTTCCACCTCCTACACCACCTAATTCCATCAAGAGTCACACTTCTAGCGCATTGAGTGAGGATATCGAGTCAATTAGAGAGAGGGAGCGATGTCGGACCACGCTAGTTATGGTACGAGTGAGGGTGAAATACTGTATCGTCCCATGAGAGACCTCGTATACCCGGAGAGAACCGTCACTTCGGGATGCATTTTACTCCCGTATAATGCAGGACAATTTCACTTTCGTAATGGGATGATCCAGATTCTTCCCACCTTTCATGGTATGGATTCAGAAAACCTTACCTCTATATCCGTGAGTTTGAAGAGGCATGTGATATGTTTAGAGATCAAGCTTGCACTCAAGATGTCGTTCACCTCAAGCTTTTTCCTTTCTCTTTAAAGGATAAAGCCAAGACCTGGCTATGGTCTTTATCACCAAACTCAATTGGATCATAAAGAGATATGCAAGCCAAATTTCTTTTGAAATTATTCCCCCAACATAGGACGAATTCCATTAAATCTCAAATTAAAACCTTTTGACAACAAAAAAATGAGCCATTTGATCGATGTTGAGAGCATTTCAACGAGTTAGTCAATACATGCCCACACTATGGTTTTGAGAAGTATCATCTTATATCTTTGTTCCACCATGGGCTAAGTATAGCTTCCAAACAACTCGTTGAGACTATGTGTGATGGAGAATTTTTTGGGTTAGAAGTTAACGATGTAGAATCCATCTTAAGTATGTCATCGAGAATACTCAAGCATGGGTGGGACACATCCTACCCTAACACCCAAACCCGGGTTCGACAAACGTCCACATCTCCTTCCACATCCGGTCTTTATCAATTGGATAAGGAAGCCGAGTGGAAACTTTGAGTCAACTAACTTGAGAAAATATTGGAAGACATAGTCGAATCACGGGCAAGAGAAACAACCAAATCCACCCGAGCAATAAAAGAGAAGGTATGAGCAATTTGTGAGGCAAGCCATTCAACGAAGGAATGACCGACAATACCCACCTACAAAGTCATGATTCATGGGCAAGTGGAAGTGGTAGGAGGATTTAAGAGAAATCTCAATGCCCCTCATGAGAATTCTTACAACCCTTCATGGAGGAACCATCATGGTTTTATCTTTGGGAAACAAAACGCCTCGTTGAATCCTAATTAACACGTTGCCCCTCCCCCACCACCGCCTTCGCATTTTCAAGCACCACCTCCTGGACCATACATCACCCCACCAAGGAGAAATCTTGAGGATACTTTGAATCAATTTATACAATCTTAAAATGCAACCAATGCTCATAATACCCGCATGTTTACTGAAATGAATGCGAACATTTCAAAGTTTCAATCATCCTTAAGTATCCAAGAGAAGGGTAAGTTTTCGACCCAAGGCCAAAGACCTCCCCAAGGTCAACCTGGTGTTAGGTCTACATCCAACGACCATCAAGAGCAATGTCAAGACGTCACCACTCTACGTAGTTGGAGAGTTGTTGATTTATTACTTCCCCTCCACGATGAACCTAAAGATAAGGAGGTTTCGCCCAACACAAAAGAGGCCAAAGATGCCCCCTTAAATGAGAGTGACAACGAGGACAACACTAGTAGGCCCGAAGTCATAGTGAAACCATCCATTGCTATGCCTTTCCCTCAACGGTTTATTCCACCTCAAAAAGGGGCCTCCCATGAAGATGTGCTAGAGATATTTAAGCAAGTAAAGATGAATTTACCTTTTCTCGATGCCATAAAGCAAATTCTCGCCTATGTTAAAGTCCTTAAGGATTTATTGACGGTGAAACAGAGACTAAAGGTGAAAAAGAATGTTTTCCTAGTACAAAATGTGAGCTCTGATCTACTTAATGACCTCTAACTAGACCTGTCAACGGGTCAATTTGGGTCATGTATGGGTTACGGGTTACGAGTTGCGGGTCAAAACAACCCTAACCCATACATGACCCGTTAAGGGTAACGGGTCTAATGACAATACCCAAACATGAACTGTTAATATTAATGGGTACATGACCCGAACTGTTACCACTCGCTAATATTGAAGAATCAATTTGGGTTTAAACGATTTGGGTGACCCTCAAGTAGTGATAATGACGAGACGTAAACTGACTTCAAGAGGGAGGGGGAGGAGTTGAAAGTGATATTATACGAGAGAACGTGAGATGAGGACACGAGAGAGGTTAATTATGTTTCGATATTCGAGGAACTACCTTTGAGGGAGTCGTACACGGTTCCCTCTGACGAAAAATTTCCCACCCTCGAATTAAAGAAAATACCCTAAAACGTAAAATATGCTTATTTGGGAGAGGGTGATACATTTCCCGTTGTTGTCTCCTCGAGCCTAGATAAAGAGAAAGAGGGTAGATTACTAGAGATTTTGAGGAAGCACCGCCATGATTTTGGTTGGAACATCGCGGATTTGGAAGGTATAAGTCCCTTCTTTGTACCCATAAAATCCACCTCGAGGAGGACATAAAACCCTCGAGGGAGATGCAACGGTGATTGAACCCCACAATGACATATGTAGTGAGAGCGAAGATTATTAAGCTATTGGACGTGGGCATCATTTACCCAATTTTGAATAACAAATGAGTGAGTCCAATCCAAGTTGTCCCGAAAAATTTGGGCATGACTATGGTTGAAAATGCCAAGGGTGTGATAATTCCCCAACGTACCACCACTGAGTGGCGCATTTGCATTGATTATCAAAAACTCAATGCCGACACTAGGAAATATCATTTCTCCTTACCATTTATTGACCAAATGCTAGAGTGAGTAGCAGTACACCCATACTATTACTTTCTCGATGGTTATTTCCTATATAACCCAATTGAGGTAGATGTGCTTGATCAAGAGAAGACGACTTTCACATGTCCTTTTGACACGTTTGCCTACAAACGTATGCCATTTGGATTGTGTAATGCACCTATGACCTTTCAAAGGTGCATCCTTAGTCTCTTTAGCGATATGGTCGAAAGTGGCCTTGAGATTTTCATGGATGACTTTAGTGTCTTCGGCCCCTTTTACGACCTTTGCCTTGCGAATCTTGAAAAAGTGCTAGCCCATTGTGTTGAAAAGAACTTGGTAATAAATGGGAGTGATGCGAGGGAAACCGAGTGTTCGTGTAGGGACACTATCATTGATTTCGGCTCCCGCTCAACATGCAAAAGAACCTAAACTACAGCTACACTTGACAAGCAAGTACAGTGGTAAGTCGGGTATCGAAAATCCACAGGGAGTGATTGAATTTTAGATGTTAATTGTTTTAATTACTTCAGGAATAAAAGTGTAAAATAAATAAAAGAAAAGGTGAAAGGGTGGTTATCGTGAATAAAGAAAAGAATAAGTTATGCTAAAATAAAGTAAAGCGAGGATCGGGATCGCATTCCACCAAACGGATCGAAACAACTACTAATTAGAATTAAGGCTCGAAAGCAATTTAATCGAGCATTTTCAACTAAGCATAAACATCACGCAAGAAGGAATTTAATCCAAAGTTGCGAGATAAAACATTTAACTGAAAAATGATCACACGCGGATTAAATTCGGATAATCGCTATAAACACTAACGTTGCATGACAAAGAAAGTTAAACGCATAATAATCCGACTTTAATACGCGAGGTTTCAATTAAATGCAATTTTACACGAAACCCTAAATTTTGAGGTCCGAACCCGAAAATGGCGGAAATGCAATCCCGACCCTATTTATCTAGGGACGCATGGTAAATTAACTAAATTAAACTAATTAAACTAGAAAAGCAATAAATAAACACAATAAACCTAATTAGAAAGCATGTAAATCTATCTAGAAAGCAAGGAAAGAATGGAAAACAACTAGATTGATGGAGAGGGAAGATGAATAGTTAATCTTACAACCAATTAGTGTGTCAATCCAAGAGAGGAAGAAGAAGAACCAATCAAAACCCCAAACCCTAACTAAAAACTAAGATAAAATCGTTTATATGGCTGCCCCTTTATTACAAAATCAAAATTTGGCTTATATAGTAAGTTGGATTAAAAGAAAAGAAGAAAGAAAAAAAAGAAAATATCTGCAGAAAAACAGGGGATCGATCGATCGACCCCTTTGGTCGATCGATCGATCAAGGGAAAATATCGACAATCCTGAAAGGTCGATCGATCGACCCTTTTGGTCGATCGATCGATCAAGCAGGGCAGATTGCAGCAGCCCCTGCTTCTTTTCTTCTTCTTCTCCTTCTCCTCTTTTGCTTCCTTGGTTTTCCTCCGCTGAAATCGCCGTAACTTCTTCGTTATGTATCGGAATCGCGCACCGTTCATGGCCACGCGAAGCTAGCGAGGAGGGCTACAACTTCCGTGAAATGTCGGGCCAGGTAACCAAGCTGTGAAAAGACTAAAATGCCCCCGAACGTGCGATAGTGTACGGAAATCGAGCGGAATGCATCCGAACTTCATACTAAGCATCCAAATACCTACAAAAGCTCAATTAACCCCTGCAAAACATGTTAACATAGAAATCCGAGGTTGTCTGGTTAACGAGCATAAATATAGGGATTAAGATACCCGAGGGGGCTAATAACGCGTAGATTAACGAGTGAAATACGCAATATTTACGGCGTATCATACCCCCTAACTTACACATTGCTAGTCCCTAGCAATGAAATAGGAAACATCAAGAACTACAAGAAAACCAAAAGCAAAGTACAAAAGTATGGTATAAAAGAAATAAAAAGATAAGGCCACTTTCGCGGGCGAACGATTGCATTTAGCATATGCAATAAGCCGTTAAACCCCTAGGTTACCCTAGTGGACGAGTGTCGTCTCGTGAGGGTTTTCAGGGATGAAACCCACAAACATCATAAAGTTTCCTCAAAATATGCCCAATCAAGTAAGACAAACTCATCAGTGCGAACAAGATTTCAACATGTTATTAGCATAGCAAACGAATTCGCATGAGAAGTCCGTAGTCATTAACATTATCGAATGCACCTCAATGAATTGAAACTCTAACATGTGGGAGGGAAGTGAGCATATGCAAGGTATGATTTGGCGAAAAACTTAAATAATTCGGATACTAAATATCAAAGCATGCATACAATCAATCCTCACGGGTATTACGCTCAACAAATGAATTCACTATGAAAAGGGAGGTAATACACGGGACATGCGGGCATAAAGAGTAAATGTAAATGGAAACTAGGCCGCGCACATGTCACGAATGAGGAACGCTATATAGGAAATAAAAATTGCAATCTCAGTGAAAGGATACCGCACATATAAAAGAGGCGAAATGCATTTTCACAGATTATCAAAACTATTTAAACTTTTGAATTACATCTACTTAAGATCACATAGGACTTGTAATAGGGTTGTAATGTATGGCTAGGTTAAGGTACGAAATGAAAGGGATGTATTTACGGATTCAAAGTGTTTGGGATGAAACTCAGAATAATGTAAAAAGTGGGCAATATCAAAAGTTGGACAAAGATGTCCAAACGAGCTTAGATATAACAATTGAGAGAGTAATCAAAGCTTATTGAAACACTACATACAATATTTACAACTTTCTCTTTCTTTTTCTTTTCTTCCTTTTTCTCACTTTTCTCTTTTGTTTTCTTTGCTTTTTGCTTTCTCTTTTTCTTCACTTTTTTTCACTGGCTTTTCTTTACTTTTCAAACTCTCATATGCTTAAATTGCAACCACACAACAATAACATCATTCAATCCCAAGTAACAATCCAAACAAGGGTATGTAAGGTAATATATATGGTATAAAACTCCAATTTGGAGTTGGATATGGGATTTTTGGGTAATGAAACGAAAGGCTAGTATATAGGCTCAAAGGGGTTGACTAGGGAACATGTAAAAGGTGAGGTCGAGGTCATATGGGTGATATATCAAAGAGGGCCTATGATCATTTCACAAAGTATACGTAATTCGCGAGTCAAAACAACATAAGAAAATCATGCTCAAGTAACACATTTCAATGATGAACTCAATTAATGAACGGTCAATGAAAGAATAAAGAGATTACCAACGACTGTAACGTTTTCAATGAGAAAAGAATAGTGTATACACTCACAAATGAAGATAAGTCTCTAATCTCACTCGGTGTAAGTATATACAATGCAGCGAAAGCATACCGAGTTATAAAAATCTTAAGCCAATTCAATATAACAAGAATGGTGCATATGTTCACGGATAAAGTTTAATTCATGAAGTTATTCATAATATTAATGATTTAGGGACTAGAATCTAATAACTTCTAAAATCGAGAACATGCATAGTTGAATTGTCTATTTGATCGGGCAATTATTAAAGTTTATCACTGGAAACAAGGCAAAATGCCCAACAAAGGAGAAAAAAAAAAGAAAATATTTTTGAAAATTTTCAAATTTTTCACAAAAAGGCATACTTAGTAACTAAATGTGAGCAAATCCATGGACTACACATGAAATGGATAGAATATCCAACACCCCCTAACTTAAATGTTGCATTGTCCTCAATGCGCATTAAGAACACAACACAAAGAGAGGAAAAGAACGATATTACCCAAAATTGGAGTGATCTCCATAAGCACAAGTCCAAAGGAATCTACAAAACAAGTTAGTACCGAGCATAGCAAAAACAAATAACAAAAAATTAACTAATTACACTAGACTAAATTAAAAAGGAAAGAAAAAAAGGAAAGAAAGAAAATTAAAAAGCTAACTATTTACAACCTACTATTTAGGCTTCACACTAACTATACACTAGAAGTCTAAATAGTTGAGGGTCCACCCAAAAAGGGATTTGACTTTGAAAGATCAACGGTGGACCCTCCAAAGAGAACATGCCTCCCGGAAAATAAGAATTCCGTTTGAACAACGGAAGGCATGTGGGTGGTGAAAAAAGTGAACCATCGCCAATTTGAAATTTTTGAGGGACGATGGGGGATTTGGATAATAAGGGGGAAAGGTACACTAGAGATCCAAGAAAAATCGATTCATCTCCCAAAGGTTTTTCAAGTGGAATGGGAGATAGTTCACACACGGGGATAGGATCCATCGAAAACAAGTCCGGTAAAGAGTCCTCATCGGCAAAAAGTGTAGAAGTTTTAATTTCTACCGACTCATAGGAATCAACCGGTAATTCTAATGGTTCAATGACGGAAAACGTATATGGTGATGAAACAAATTCAATCTCAATCGACTCATCATCAGAAGGAGATTGAATTTCGGAGGAGAAAGATTCACATTCGATGAGAAATTCTCTGAAAAAGTGAGGTGAAACACAAGTTTCCACCTCCTCGTTGTTTTGTGCAAAAGAATTCATCTCATCGCAAAGTGAACCAAGTCTCATTCCAGCATCATTTAAGCTTTCCAAACCTTGGGAGTAAAGAAGAAAAGTTTCTTGCAAAGTAGGCTTCCTCGGCTCAAGAGCTTCGGACTCCTCATTTGGTTGAAACTCGTCTTCGAAAGTAATGAAATGAGAATCGTCATTGGATTCGAATAATGAATCCAACTCAAGCTCCCAATAACGATTTTCATTTCGATAAATGTTTTCAAGTCTTTCATTTTCAAGAAAATCTTGAAAATGGAAAACTTGAAAACTATCCCCAAAGTAAGAATCATTAGAATGACCGCTATAACTATAATAGTAGGACATGATTACCTCGTTGTTTGTAGATGGAGAATCCGAGCAAGAAAGTGAGCAACCGCGAATCAAAGTTTCTTAGCGCTCAAGTATGCAAATCCTGCAAAAAAGGTTAAAACAAAGAATACAAATACAAAAGGAAAAATACTACGAAATAATAAAACAATTACTATCTAAAACACACTCCCCGGCAACGGCGCCAATTTTGATGCGAGGGAAACCGAGTGTTCGTGTAGGGACACTATTGTTGATTTCGGCTCCCGCTCAACATGCAAAAGAACCTAAACTACAGCTACACTTGACAAGCAAGTACAGTGGTAAGTCGGGTATCGAAAATCCACAGGGAGTGATTGAATTTTAGATGTTAATTGTTTTAATTACTTCAGGAATAAAAGTGTAAAATAAATAAAAGAAAAGGTGAAAGGGTGGTTATCGTGAATAAAGAAAAGAATAAGTTATGCTAAAATAAAGTAAAGCGAGGATCGGGATCGCATTCCACCAAACGGATCGAAACAACTACTAATTAGAATTAAGGCTCGAAAGCAATTTAATCGAGCATTTTCAACTAAGCATAAACATCACGCAAGAAGGAATTTAATCCAAAGTTGCGAGATAAAACATTTAACTGAAAAATGATCACACGCGGATTAAATTCGGATAATCGCTATAAACACTAACGTTGCATGACAAAGAAAGTTAAACGCATAATAATCCGACTTTAATACGCGAGGTTTCAATTAAATGCAATTTTACACGAAACCCTAAATTTTGAGGTCCGAACCCGAAAATGGCGGAAATGCAATCCCGACCCTATTTATCTAGGGACGCATGGTAAATTAACTAAATTAAACTAATTAAACTAGAAAAGCAATAAATAAACACAATAAACCTAATTAGAAAGCATGTAAATCTATCTAGAAAGCAAGGAAAGAATGGAAAACAACTAGATTGATGGAGAGGGAAGATGAATAGTTAATCTTACAACCAATTAGTGTGTCAATCCAAGAGAGGAAGAAGAAGAACCAATCAAAACCCCAAACCCTAACTAAAAACTAAGATAAAATCGTTTATATGGCTGCCCCTTTATTACAAAACCAAAATTTGGCTTATATAGTAAGTTGGATTAAAAGAAAAGAAGAAAGAAAAGAAAGAAAATATCTGCAGAAAAACAGGGGATCGATCGATCGACCCCTTTGGTCGATCGATCGATCAAGGGAAAATATCGACAATCCTGAAAGGTCGATCGATCGACCCTTTTGGTCGATTGATCGATCAAGCAGGGCAGATTGCAGCAGCCCCTGCTTCTTTTCTTCTTCTTCTCCTTCTCCTCTTTTGCTTCCTTGGTTTTCCTCCGCTGAAATCGCCGTAACTTCTTCGTTATGTATCGGAATCGCGCACCGTTCGTGGCCACGCGAAGCTAGCGAGGAGGGATACAACTTCCGTGAAATGTCAGGCCAGGTACCCAAGCTGTGAAAAGACTAAAATGCCCCCGAACGTGCGATAGTGTACGGAAATCGAGCGGAATGCATCCGAACTTCATACTAAGCATCCAAATACCTAAAAAAGCTCAATTAACCCCTGCAAAACATGTTAACATAGAAATCCGAGGTTGTCTGGTTAACGAGCATAAATATAGGGATTAAGATACCCGAGGGGGCTAATAACGTGTAGGTTAACGGGTGAAATACGCAATATTTACGGCGTATCAGGGAGAAATGAAATTTTATGGTTACCGACGAAATAGTTCTTGTCCACATAGTATAGTCCAAAGGAATTAAGGTTGATAGGGTGGAAATAGATATCATAGCCAAGCTTCACCCATCTAAATCACTAAAGGATGTGCACTCTTTATTAGTCCACATAATTTTTTATCGGAGGTTTATTATGGAATTTAGTGTCATCGCTAGGCCCTTGAGTAACCTACTCATGAAAGGTGCCCCTTTTGAGTGGAATGAATCATGCCAAAGTGCTTTTGATAAATTAAAATGTGTGCTTATTTCCTCTCCCATTATGCAAGATCCGGATTGGTCCCTTCCATTCAAGCTCATGTGTGATGCGAGTGATTATGCTATAGGGGCTATTTTGGGTCAAAGAAAAGATAAGAAGGCTCATGTCATCTACTGCGCTAGTCGAACATTAACCAGACCGCAACTCAATTACTCCACCACGGAGAAAGAATTGCTAGCCATCATTTTTGCATTAGATAAATTCCGCTCTTACCTCGTTGGTTCACCAATTACATGCTTTACCGACCACGCAGCTCTTAAGTATATCCTGTCCAAAAAGGATGCTAAATCACGCCTCATAAGGTGGATCCTACTCCTACAAGAGTTCAATCTCTCCATAAAAGACAAGAGAGGAGTAGAAAACATCGTCGCTGACCATTTGTCCTGGCTTTCGTCCAACGTACCAAGTGATCCCATACCCATAGATGAATACTTTTCGAATGAACAGTTATTCACCACTTCTTCACTCACCTAGTTTACAGACAAAGTGAATTACATTGTCACAGGAGTCGTTCCTTCCGATTGGAGACCGCAATAGAGAAATAAGTTTCACACTTCGTCATGCATGTTCTTCTATGACGATCCCTATTGGTTCAAGTATTGCGTGGACTAAATCATCCTAAGATGTTTGTAAGATGACGAGATTCCTAGCGTCATTCATTTTTATCATACGAAAGCATGTGCAGGCCATTTTTTGTTGAATAAGACTTCCGCTAAGATTCTTCAAAGCGAGCTATATTGGCCCACAGTTTTTCAGGATGTTAATGCTTATTACAAATCTTGTGATAGATGTCAAAGGATGGGAGCCACCACTCGATGTGACATGATGCCATTAACCCCTATAATTGTCATTGAGATATTCGATTGTTGGGGTATTGACTTCATGGGACATTTTCCTCCTTCCTTTGGTTTCTTATACATCTTAGTCGCAGTATACTATGTGTCAAAATGGGTTGTGGCCATAGCTACTAAGACTAATGACAATAAGGTGGTGATTAAGTTCTCGCGAGAACACATACTTTCTCGCTTTATATCTTCAAAGGCAATCATTAGTGATAATGACAAACACTTTTGCAATCGGCCATTTAAAAAACTTATGAGAAAGTATGGGGTCGTCCACAAGGTTGGGACGACCTATCACCCCTAAATTAATAGGCAAACCGAGTTAGCCAATCATTAAATCAAGTATATTCTCAAAAATACCGTCGATCCTAATCAGAAAGATTGGTATCTCCAATTGAACGATACATTATGGGCTTATATAACCGTATATAAGACCCCCTCGGAATGTCCCTATTTTGCTTTGTGTATGGCAATCCTTTCCATCTCCCTGTGGATCTAGAACACAAAGCATATTGGGCAATCAAGAGGGTTGAACTACAATATGGACAAATTCGGTGAAGCACACAAGCTTCAATTGAATGAGTTGGAAGAGATGAACAATGATGCATATAAGAATGCAAAAATATTTTAAGAAAGAATGAAACTCGCACATGATATAATTATCCAATTCAAGGAGTTTCATTAGGGTTAAAAAGTGCTTCTTTACAACTCCTGTCTACATTTGTTTATTAACAAATTACATTCACGGTGAACCGGCCCATTCGTTATGAGAAAAGTATTCCCCCATGGAGCCACTGAGTTAGAAAATCCAAAAGGGGGGAACACATTCAAAGTTAATGGACAACACCTAAAGACATATTTAGAGGCATGTGTTGAAGAAGCCGACTCAAATTCATTACCAGACCCCCTTTATGGAGTTGAGTGAGCTTAATAGGAGAGGGCGTTGCACATTAGATGTGTATGGGGTGAGTCTTGTTTACATTAGTTAGTCAAGTAGGTTAGGGTCATTAGAATTCCTTAGGAGGCAAGTTCTTAGAGAGATGAATGTCGAGGAAAAAATGAGAGAGTGTAGAGCATTTCGAGGGGAGTTTCAGGAATTTTCGGATCAAATTATGCGTGGGAATGTTTTGGGAAATTTCTGAAAAGTGAGTTTCGAAGAAATTACAAACTTGGTTTTTTTAGGATGAAAAAGTTTAGGAGCTTGACAGTTTTTCGGATCGGTTCACCCTTCTCTTCACTAAGGTCGAACCGATTCGCTGATCAGGTCGATTAAAACAAAAAATAGGGCAAACCGGTTCGTACCAGACCCCGAACCGGTTCGATTTTTTTGCAGATTTTCCATTTTCCCATTGGTTCATCCCCTTTTCCCTCCAAATTTGTTCCCTCCACATTCTTCCCACCAACTCCGTTTTCCCTCCATTATCCACTCCCTTTCCTACATTATTTATCCTCCTTCCCTCCATTCCATTTACCTCCCCCTCCTCACCTATAAATACATCCCATCTCCCCCATTCCGCCTTACCCCTCTAGTCACTTCTTCCAATCTCAGATTTTTCCAGCAATTGTAATTCCCCTCCAATGGCCAATGTTGAGCGCCCCGTCAAATACAATTCATCCAAAATCCTCATCGATGGAAATCACGATTTTTCCTCTCACTAAGAGAGAATTTGGTGCGATACCTTCTTTTTCACTTCCCGCCCTGTGAGCATTGGGAGGCAAGTTCGATGGGGCGAACTTCCTCAAGCGGTAAAAAATCTCTTCCGCCCAAGGGGATGGTTCCGCTTCTTTGAGGAGCCCGGTCCGGTGGTATGGGAAGATGAGGTGTGCAATTTTTATTGCACTCTCGTCTACATGAAATACTTCACACCCAAAGCTTATGTCGATGAGAATTAAATCCTTTTCTCGCTTGAGATGTTAGTCCAAAAGATTCGGGTTATGGGGGTTCCAATCCCCAATCGATATGATTATCCCACCATGGCCTTATAGATCTCGAAAAGTGCTTGCATCAACCGCATTGCCCCCGATCACTCGTGTGATAGAGACACCTTTATCGTAGGGAATTTAGATGAAAGGTCCCGCATCGCCTTCCTTATTATTTGAGGTAATATCCTCCAAACTTTAAATGACTTGGTGATGCGACCTCGGCAAGCCAACTTTTTGTACCACCTCCTCGATCTGGGCACCACTATTCACCTTGCCCGCACCATTTATGCTAACATTCTCCATGCCTCCATGGATCGTAAGGGTAATGCTTCCCTCCCATATCCCTGTCTCATCATTTCCATCCTTAGAGATTCCGACATTGAATCTCCTCGAGCGCTACCCCACCTTCCAAAACCCATTGGGCGAGAATCACGAACGCGGAGTGAGCGATGAATGAATGTTCTACATGCCCTCCCGGCAGAGGAGGATGCTGCTATAGAGGGGAAGGATGAAGGTGAAGACGTGAACTATGAGCCCAAAGGGGAATTCAATGAGCCCTATTTCAACACAACGGTGATTTACTAACACATAGACTCTTTGGAAACCCGTTTTGGTAACTTTGACCACAATTATGAGTGCGACAGTAGGGTGATGATTCGGCTCCAAGAAGAAATGTATCGATTGCATGTGGGGGCCAACGTGTCTCTTTTGACATACTTTTATGACCCATATGATCCTAGCGAACCCGACACATCTCATCCACCCCCACAATAGGCCCCGCATTTGGTGTTGGTTGTTTTGTGTTTTACCTATGTAGTTATTTGTTCTTTTGGGTATTCGTTGTGTATCTTGTTACAAGGAACTATGGACTCTCTCTCTATTGCTTGTATTTGGTTGTTCTAAATACAAAAAAAATTACAGTTTGGCAATTGTTTATTTCTACGCACTCTCCTTTTCGTTGGATTTTAGTCCTTTTTGCATCAGGACATTGCAAAAGTCTATAAAAATTAGAATTTAAAATCTTTAAAAATGTCACGAAATTTTGTTTAAAGTCTTAAATTGTAAAAATTCCAAATGCACTAAGCCGAAATTGACCAAAGATGGAAATTGAGCGAAAATTGACGGCATAACTAATAAATGTGGAGATTAATTAACCCAGTGATATTTCGCGCCTATCGATTTTTGTGAGTTTTTAAATCAATCCAAGTTATAATTAAATCAAAGTTCAATTCAGCGTTTAAAGTAAGTCGTTGAAGATCTCAATTCATTTGTTTTGATCGGTTACGAGAAACGAGTGAGATGTCATCTTGAACACGCACTAAAATATCTCTAAACTAAATATATTCCTGAAACGCATATAGTAAAATAATTAGTAATTCAGACAATGAAGTGCGCCCTCGTTTGTTTAACCCAAAAATATTAGCCATAAAAAGTTGTGAAAGCTTACCCCTTTTGTAAACCCAACTTGAGCCTAATAAAATTTTCAATTCGTTTGATTAACCCAAAAACCCATGAAGCCTGGAATTGTGAAAATTGAAAATTCAAAAATAAAGGCCAAATGGTGCAATAAGAAGGGGCAAGAAATTAAAACAAAAAAAAAGAAAAAGAAAAATGCTCAACAAAAATAACAAGAAAAGAAAATTGTGAAAAATAGAAAAAAATGAAAAAAAGAAGAGAAAAATGAACAAAAGCCAGAAAAGCACTAATGGACATTGTAAGAAAAATTTTCAATTTTGAATTTCCAAGCCATTCCCATCTTTATACCCAATACACCTTATAACCCGAAAAAGACCTAACTGAGTCCGAATTGTAAAATTAATTACTGCGTGGAGAGATAAGATACAAAAGGATAATAAGAGAGATTAATTGGGTTGAAAAGAGGTGATGTTTCCCGTTTTCCAATGACCGTATTCCGATGATGAGATCTTTTCACCATAAAATTCTTTCCTTCCAATTGTGTGTGTGAACTTATGTCCCTTATATTTACTCTTATGAATCACGCATACCGATAGGAATAGCCACATTCTGAGCAATTTTTTTGGGAGAGTATCCCTAGAGGATTGAATCAAAATGAATTTTAAAAAAGTAACATAATGATCAATTGGTGGAAATTAGTGGTTCGATTTTCGGCTTCGTGCACACACACACTACAAATTGAGACTATTGAATATGAATTTACAGTGACTATTTTTGGGGAGTTTAAATTGAAAGATTTTTAGGTATTTTGATTTTTCTTGAGTCGTAAACGAATTTTGTGGGTATATTCACTACAAACCCTCACGAGACACCACTCATCCTACTAGGTTAGCCTAGCAGTTTAACGGCTTGTTGCATATACTAAATGCAATCACTTGCCTAGGAAAGAGGTATTATATCCCAGTAAAATGTTTGCTAAGAGTTTTGACCTTTCTTTGATTCTTTTCCATTGCTCAGGAAGATCAAAGTTCTAAGTTAGGGGGTTTGATTTAGCATAAATTCTTCGTATCTATCCTCTTTATTTTGAGTCTTTTATCACCTCGTGCAGTGTAATTTGAGTTGATTTATCTAATATCCTTGCTACTGAGATCTTCTATCTACTATATTACGTTTCATGTATTTCTTTTATACTTTACATGAATTTGGTGCAAGTGAAGAAAAGAGAAAACTAAAAATCATGAAAGAAAGAAAAGAAGATAAGTCAAGGGCAAAATTATAATTCCACATTTAGAATTTGGACACAAAACCTAAAGAGAAGTCAAAGACCTTCAGTTCACAAGAACGTAGGAAGAAACAACACCCGAATTTGAGTCCTGGTTGAAAAGATATGAAGATTTGAAGTTGAGAAAAAATCAAGAAGAAAGGAAGAAAGATTCAGAAAAGAAAACCGTATCTATCAGAGGAGAACCAGTTCTGATCACTAGAAAAACCAAACCGAACCAATGGATACAAAGAGGAACCAGTTCTACAAACTATCAAAACCAAATCGAACCGATATACAAGAAGTTGAATTGATTCAACCAACTGGAAACAACGAACCGATTTGGTCGGTAAAGAAGGAAGATTTCGAATCTGTTCGGCGAGACGAAATTCTGAATTTTTATTTCTTAAAAATAGAGTTGTGCAAGGTGCAAACACTTAAAAAAATGTGAGAGTTATATTCAATTTTGTTACCAGACATTAGATAGTTAGTTTTCACATAGTTTTGAAAGGTTCTTGAAGGCAAGAATCCTAGAATTAATCTTTTTAAACAATTATTCATCTATTACATTGATTTCAAGGGTTTTTCATCAATCGAAGTGAAGATTCATTACGGATTTCAATTTCTCTCTTATTTTTAGTTTGTAATTTATTATTTCCTTGCTATAAGTCTTTTTCCACATGTTTGATTATACTTTTCACATAAGAATGATTTCATGCAATGTAGATATCATATTTAGTCCTAGTTACACCATGTCAGACTAGATTTCTAAAGGGTTCGGGTACATGAACCCAACCTAGGTAACACATATGGATTTAAAAGTGAATAAAAAGTAATTCATCATTCAAAGATTTGAACTTTATCAAGATAAAACTTGTAGGTCTTTTAATTCCGTTTGCCCTAGGTAACCGGAATGTTTAAGGGTGCAATTGGCTTTTTGATAATTTCTCATCCTCATCAAATACCATTTTTTATTTGATATTGTATGGAGTAAAGTTCTTATATGTTGAATGCTTAGAGAATATTTGATGTCTATTGGAATGGAGAATTAGATTTTTGAAGCTTTTATGTTCTATGCAATTACCGACGGTTTGGGGGAGTGTACCCTAACTTCATTTTCTCTCATAGACTTAAAGTTTAATTTAGTTCTTCTTGAAAATGTATTTTAGTTACTAATTTAATTCAAATTGCATTAGTCGAAAGGTAAAGCCATAATTCATCATCTTTTTCTTCTTTCTCTAAGTCATTAGTAGGGTTAATCGGTTTTCCTATTCGTCGTCAGGAGCATTCGTCCTTTTCCCTGAATTCGACACTCGGTTTACCGGATTTATACTTTGATCGATCTGCTTACACTTGAGTCAGTAAAGGCACGCACTAGAAATAGTTTTAAACTCGGGTCACTGTCCACAAGTGACTGGTTCGCTCTCGGTATCCACTTATCAGCCTTTGTCTTCCGTAATGATCCCCTTGAATATCGCAAGATCAACATTAGAGATGATCACTCCATAAGAGTAGTGTATGCAAGGATACAAAACTATGTAGGATTTATAAGGATTTACACAAATCTATTTGGTGATGAGTTTTGTGAATCAAAAGTGTTTTCTAAACATAAAAGTGTGAAAACTTTTGCAACAGGTATGTGAAAGTCATTCTAGCAAAAGTCCTAACAAAAACAAACACAAAACATGTATTTATCAGGAAAACACAAATTTTAAGGCGACAATTTGTTCGAACGAAAACAAGGCTCATTCGAATGAGAATATTAACTCGTTAGAACGAAAACCTAGTTTATTCCAATGAAACGATATCTCCTTTGAACCAGCTTCAAACGAAATTCAAATGAAGTGAAACACTACACCCTAGTCAGATGCTCGTTAGTTAAAATGATCGAACGACCATTCTAACAAGTTTGACATGTCGTTCGAACGAAAATGACTTCTTGTTTGAATGAGGTAGGCAAACTTTGAAAAATATTTTTAAAATAAAATACCTAGATTTTTAGGGAAAAAAATCCTATTTCAAATTTAATAAAAATAAAAATCCCAAAATAAATTTAATGAATAAATTTAAATTCCTAAAAGCTTAAAACCTTCATAAAGTGGAGAACCATGGAACTTAAAGATGTTGGAGATTCAATTCTTCATGATGGCACGTGTCGGTTTGTAATGGGATACCCCAATTATGCCAAAGTGCAAATAAAAAAAATAAATAACCTAAACTAAAATATTCGCCCTTACAAGTTGAGAAAAACAGTGATGATCGAAGGTTAAAAATGGCTTCTATAAAATCGGATCCCAGCTCGTCTCTAACCGTTTGTATATATGATTGTTACATAAATAATCTTTTGAGTTTTATTTCTTCAATGATTGAACATAGATGATAAGATTACAAATTGGAAGTGTGTTTATTATCTTTGGGTCATTTTATCAAACATGTACCGTGCATAATTTGAATTAGTTATTTGCCCACATAGGGCTTAATATGTGTAGGATTTGTGAATGGTTTGCATCCATGAGATAAATTAGTGAATTAGTGTGACTTTTTGAGTAGATGGGTTTTCTAGTGAGAGAAATAATATTCATTTTTATGGAAGATAAAAATGTAGAAAATAATCATTTGTGTAGTTTTTTTTTAATAAAACACAAATTATATATTTTTATGGAATAAAAATGTAATAAATGTCATTTTGGCATATTTTAGTGAAAAATAAATAACAAACATTTTTATGGAATAAAAATGTTGAAAAATCATACTTTTGTTGAAAAATAAAGAATAAGTAAATATTTCAAGGTTTTGGAATATTGAAAGATGATATCTTTTGTGAAAATGGGCATTTTTGAAATAATGGTGTTAAAATTTTTATGGAATAAAATGTTTGGAAATAAACCTTTATTAAATGAAAATTATGTTTAAACCATGTAGTAGGATTTTTGGGTTTAAAATTCACCTTCTCTTGCATATAAACTAGTGGTATTTTGACATAGAGTGTATAAACAAGTTCAGAGAAGATTTTGTTGGGTGTAAACAAGAGATAATAAAATTTGGAATTTTAGTTTTCAAAGTATGAATAATTGGGACTAAAGGGCATAAAGGGTATAAATTTAAAAGACTTCGTGTAAATGAAAGAAATGGAATTTTCTTATAATAAATAGTCTTAAGCACAAATGTATTTCTTGAATAAGGAAGTAAAGAAATATGAATGTTGGTAAAAAAAAGAAGTATTACTTGTAACTTAGCAATAATGTGAAATATTAACACTTATGAGATTATAAAAGGATTAACGGTGTAAAGGTATTTCCCATCAAGATAAATGTACTCCAAGTGTGAAAAGGTGTTAAAGAGGTTAAAACACTTAAGGAGTTGGTGCCTATAACTTAATAATGTTTTAGGTAAAATTAACACTTACGAAAAAGGAGTAAAAGTGTGATTTGGAAATAAATGGGTAAAATGGTAATTTTACTTAAAGTGGAACATTTTTATGAAAATAAAAATGTCGGAAAGGGTGTTACACAAAGTGGTCCTAAATGAATATGATTTTTTAGAGTAGAAATCAAGGTTAAAGTGTAAAGGACATGAAATAGTAAACTTTCAAGTGTAACACAATATGGGGCAGTAAAGTCCCGAGCTTTGGCTTCGGCCGAGTAAAAAGGAAAGTGGATTATTGTGAACATTGGAATAATGTTGAACATATTGAAAAGATAATGAAATATTCAGATGATGCCGAAGAAATAATTAAGTAGGTCATGACATCCCTAGTGGTGAAAGACCCCAAAGTAACTGCAATAGCATATAGTGGCAGGGACGGGTGGTGAGAGGCCACAAAGTCCGTGGTTGTTGTCTAAATCTCAAAGATAATGAGGTAATGAGAACATGATAAGAGATGGGTTATAAGATAAAAACAACCTATGTAAGGACACAAGTCTCCGATTGAGTCTTAATGTAGTGTTGGCTTAATTCTGGACAAAAACATTTGAGTAATAGGATAGTGTTCAAGTGTCTCCATCCAAGCCTTTGACGTGTTAGTTGAAGATGTAGCGGCCAAGATTATAAAGCTTCATCATATGTTGAGTTTAGTGTGCCTCGTTTCACGTCATCAACATCATATTCCATAGTCTCCAAAAGGTATGCATGCATATTTATATATATATAGGAAGACTTGAAATAATTGTACAAAGGGTGTAATTTTATTAAACTGATGTGTATTATCAGAAGATTTATATAGAACTTTAAAATAATGTTTCTAGGGTTAAAATTGAATTTTGACCATTCTGGAACTTCGTTCGATATTGTCGTTCGAACGAGAATATCGTTTGGACGAGTTTGCCAACAAATTTTTCCCATTGTCCTATTGAACTTCTTTAGAAGGGTCGTTCGAATGAGCTTTGATCGAACGGAGATCTCGTTCGAACGAGATTTTCGGCGGGAAATTTTTTGGGCAATTTTTTGGCAATTTTCTTCACGACTCCACTCTTTTGTTCCCACTAATTTTTCTTGAATTACTAAGGTGCGGGAACCAACTTTTTGGAACTAACTTTTTCACATTCTAAGAGACTTTAGATAGGCAGAAATGGTGGAATCTCGCGGATCTAAGGTTGCATTACATGCGAGTAACGACTTATGTGTCAAATTATGCGCCGCCAGTAGTATTGGCCGGACATGGAATAGTTGTAGGACTGCATGGGGTTCCCTTGATTATAGTTTCTGCCTGAAATAAGATTTTCATTTCCCACTTGTGGCAAGTTTCCAAGAAGCGATGGGGATTAAATGGTGGTTAAGCACTTCTTATCATCCTCCACAGACGGCCAGACCGAAAGGGTAAACCGCATGATGGAGGATATGCTCTTTATGTGGGTGCTTGACTTTAAGAGTAGTTGGGAACAGTGCCTTCCACTAGTTGAATTCATTTATTATAATTTGCATCGATTCACTATCGGGATGGCGCCTTAATAAGCTTTGTATGGTAGGCCGCGTAGATCTCCCGTTTGTTGGTTAGGGGTGCGAGATGATAAGTCTTTTGGACCTGGAATGATCCGAGACACTTCTTTGGAAATTGAGCTCATTCGGAATCGCATTCGTAGATGCGGGGAGAAGGCATGTGGAGTTGAGGTCGGTGGACCAAGTGTTGGTGCCATTATCACCTTTGAGGGGCATTAAGCGTTTTTGGGTAGAAGGAAAACTTGCACCACGTTATGATGGACCTTTCCCAAATGTTAAGGTGGGTCCTTGCTCTACTAAAATATTTGCAGCAAGTTCAGGACGTGATCCATATCTCCTTTGTAAAGTAGTACAAGAGATGTGATGGTGCCTTGAGGCACATTTCCTTGGAGGATTTTGGGATGCAACTTGCCGTTCCTTATGAGGAGTAGTCGGTTGCTAGATTAGAGCGTGGAGACCGGCGGTTGAGATCGCAGGTAGTACCATTAGTTATGTTGCAAGATAGTCAGTACAGTGTCGAGAAATCGACATGGGATCGCGAGGATGATTTGCGGGAAAAGTATCCGCATTTCTTTTTGCGAGGGATACCTGAATTTTGGGGGCAAAATTCCCTCTTAAGGGGGGAGTATGTAACAACCCTCACGTTTGATAGCATATTTTATATTTATTTACTAGGTGTAGTAATTAATTATAAAATGATGGATGTGAGTAAATATTAATTGAATATGAAAAAGGTTAATATTTACTAAAATGTTGTATGATTACCTGATGAGTAGGTAAAAATATCCATGTGGTGATTTATGGTGTCATAAGATATAAAATGATTTTTTGGTTTAATGAGAAACCGAAACTTAAAATGAGTTATAAAATTTCCAAATGATAATTTGGAGGGTGTAGTTAGTCCCGGTAGGTGCGAGACAGTCAGAATAAGTGCCATATTGCATTTTGGCATTTTGGGCACTTTTGACTGGTTACAGCTTAAGTGCAGTGCGATTTATCATATCGCGTATTAGACTTTTAAGTGGGCTCTTTAGACTTAAGCCCCATTTCATTTTTCCCCAACCCCATTTCTACTCTTTGTTTTCTTTCCACAATTGAGCCCTAGAGAGTGTAGAGAGAGGAAGAGAACTTTCGAGAAAAAGAGAGATTTGAGCTTGGATTGTGCTTGCATCTCCACCAAATCTGCATTTTCATGATCAAGGCAAGTAATTTAGTTGCTATAATATGATTTAAGTGTATTAATTAGCATGATTAGTTGTGAATTTGTTGTGTTTAATCATTTTTAGGGTTTTGTTTGATTAATTGGGTATTAACCCTTGGAGATGAATTTGGATGATAATTTTTGTATATAATGGTAGTTAGAGGCCTTTATTATGTATTTGTGGTGATAGATGATCTTGGTTTGGGTTGGTTTTAGGTTTAAGGAAAATTTGGAGTTTAAGACTCCATAGCCATTCTTGGCATTTTCGCAGGGGCGAATCGATTCGGCCCCTGGGGCAAATCGATTGGCATAGATGCACTCTCCCAGGTCTATGTACCCGAATCGATTTGGGTTAAGGCCGAATCGATTCGGCTGTATGCAGAATGTTGGTTTTGTCTTCCGAACCGATTCGCTTTAAGGGCGAATCGATTCGGCAGGGCGAATCGATTCGGCCCTTGGGGCGAATCGATTCGGTTCCTGCAGTTTTGAGTCATTTTCCTTTTTAAATTTTGATCTTTTCCTCAGGCTTAGGATCTAGGAACCTTCTTGAAAGAAGTAAACTTAGAGTCCTAGAGTATTAGTTGAGTTTGGACATTACCCTAGACTAGAAATGGGTTCATCTGGGGTTTATTCCGGGAAGGTTTAAAGTAATGTTAAGGCATTACTTCTTTTATTAAAATTTTTAGAAGTTAGGAAGTTAAATGCCCTAACTTGGAGACTTAGGGGCTTATCAAAGTTATATGAACTTTGGGGATTTATAGGATCATAATGATCATTCGGAGATTTAGTTGGGACTTGAAATTAAGGAATATTAATGATAATATTCGATGGGAAGTTGGTTCGCATAAAATGAACTCAAATGATTAAAGATGATAGGTTCCACTAAAATGAACCCAAGCTATGTCATTGATGATTGGTTCAAATAAAATGAACCCGGTTGCATAATTATGATAGGTTCGAATAAAAAGAACCAAACACATGGATATTTGAAATGGAAATTTGGTAATGGTAATTGAAAATGAAAATGAGATTTAAAATGGTAAATGTTAATTTACTGATTACACACCTCTCTAAATGACATCATAAGGGAAGTTCGCGCGCTTGGTGATGCCCCCTGGCTAGTGAATGCAGGGTGGATATAGTCCTAGGCCATATGCGGGGTTTTTATATGTTTTCTGCGCTGGTTAGGGGATTCCGGGTGTGGTCCTGACTTTCCTGCAGGCATATGGCCCCTTCCCGATGTTGCATTATGATCCTAGGTTGTCTTGTATAGATAGGCCCTGGAAGATGATGGTCATTTAGGGGGCGCCCAGTGGGGAAACTCGAAGGGACGTTCTTAGAATCGTTATATGTATGTGAATATAACTTTTCTGCATCAAGTGGGACTTGATGGGTATATTCCATAAAGAGCACGGGTAATGAGATTAATGAGATATGTGCCATAAAGAGCACTTGATATTAATGGTATTCCTATTAAGGAATGGAAAGATAATTAACCATAAAAGTTAATAAGTGAAAAGAAATAATATTTTCTTGATTTAACCAAATAAATGGTTTTTAGTTCCTATTAAGGAATGTAAGAAGGATATGGTAATTGGGTTAATGAGCAAAGGTTTTAAATTTAAGTTATTACTTTTCTTTCTTTTATGTAAATGGCATTTCACGTCATCATTTTGTTAAATTGTGATGTAAATTTATCATCCTTGTCATTCATGCCTAACTGTTCATTTCTATCATGCTTTTTATTCTTCTGGTGATCATATAGAACCCGACCCTGACCGGTTTACTTTCCTTGTTGTGTATATGATTGTATCCGCTCAGGTGCTCCCCCGCAAGGACGCCCGTTTTGACGTTCCCATTCGTTTGCTTTCGACGAGCTGTAAGATTTTGCGGGTTATTACAGGACATCGTATTAGACGTTTTCTCCTTGTTATTCTAGATATGGTCGGGTCTTTTCCCTCGGGCGTGTGGCCCAAACATTTGTATTTGATTAATGAATGTATTACTTAAGATATTAAATTGTTGTACGGTGTTCTATGTAGCTGTGGACCAACAGCTTATTCGGTCCATTTGTGTACATACGTTTTAGTTGTAATATATATATATATATATATATATATATATATATATATATATATATATATATATATATATATATATATATATATATATATATATATATATATATATATTTGTGGAATTCCACTTGCTTATCAGAATGGGTTGTTTAAATTAAATTTTCTTAACTGCATTTTTAAAATCTTACACTTTTTGGCAACCCGTTTTCTGATTTATTGGGTGGTTTTCTCGTATACTCAGTTTATTTCTGTAGATGCTGAGAATGATATCCATCCATGATTCCTGTTATATTTGGGTATCGGGCTGGCCACCCCTTATCTCGGATCGCGGGTTGTCACACCGTACTTAGTGGATTTGAGGATAGGGTCGTCCGAGGTTTTTTCCAATTGTGGGTTTTTCCTCGTACATCGCGGCACAGTGGTTGTTTACTTATTTTATCTTTTGCAATATCACATTAGATGCATGCTAAGGTAAAAAGATAAAATTGGTATAGTTAATTTGGTGCAAATTCAATTTGGGTAAAAATTAATTTAATTCAAGTCATTACTTTAATTTGATAAATTTGGTTTGGCCTAATTTGCAAAATTGAATTAATTAATTGTTAGGCAAAATTCTAGGACTTGGATTGAATTAAGTTGTTTAAGTGAAAATTAATTTGTTGTTTAATTTAATGTCACTTCTTGTTGAGTTTATTTTAATTTGAAAGAAATTAAAATTTGGTTGTGACAACCCGCTCCAAATAATAACGGGTGGCCAGCCCTATACTACATAAATCAGGCATCCTAGATGGTACAGTCTCAACATCAACAACTAAACACAGTAATATAAGGCTAACTACCCGAAATCATAAAGTGCGAATCGCCAAAAATTTTAAAACTTTTATTTGACAACAACAACAAAACCAATAATGCATAAAACCAACAATACACATCTATCTAATATGTGGAAAGTGCATGCTCCAAATAATAAAAGAGTACAATACATTGTACAACATAAATCCCAACAATGAAATACCCGAATATGCTGTCGGGCAACATACAAATACAATAATCAGATAATTGAAAAGATGAAAGTGTTAATCTATAACACTTGAATACTAACTCAATACAACTAAATCCTAATCTAGATGTACAATAGATAGGTATCGAGTAAAGCAAAGTGCCGCAACAGTCCGCTACTGCCACAGCTCCACGAATCCTGAATGGAGGAATAATAACGGCGTCCTTGCGGGGGAACACCTGAAGTAACACAACATATATATATATATACAAGGGGAAGGGGGATAGAAACGGGTCAGAACCCGAGTGTGAAAACATTTATAGCAAGTGTATTAAAATGCATAATAATTATAAATGCATTATTACATGATTTAGCTGGAATCGAACACTCCATAAATTTCCACTCACCTCTCATCTAAAGCGCGCACTAAGCGTATGCACGTGCCTCCAAAAGGATGTTCGATTCTAATTAGGTAAGAGGATTCTAACTTAAACCCAAATAAAGTATTTAAGTGAAACCATCTAACCTATCACCCGATTCTACATATAAATCATTCCTAATAATTATAATATTTAACTTTAATGTAAACATTACGCTTATCTTTATAATGTTCTTTTGTTGAACATATAAAGTTACCTCATCCAATTATGCTACATCATCACAATAGATAAATAATAACATGTACTAGATTTTATTCTAGAGATGCCCAAATAAGGCAAGGAACCATATATATACTAATAATAATAGATGAGTAATTAGCATCAAGAACTAAGGACTAAACTCCTCCCAATTCTCAACACGGTACTGCGTTTCGTGCGTGGGACGTCTCGCCGAAGCGAAATCCAAACAAGGAACCCCCCCGTTACACTACTCCTGACCGTATCGATCCTCGGGGCTCATTATGCCCTCAATGCAAGATGCGTGTAACCCAAATGATTAGTACCCAATTTTAATTAATTAATATTCCCAATTCTCAACAGTACACGGCGTTTCATGCGTGGGACGTCTCGCCGAAGAGAAATCCAAACAAGGAACCCCCCCGTTACACTACTCCTGGCACTGTCGATTGTCGGGATAGGTGATATATGTATATAATATAGTATAGTGATTAGCATAAAGGACTAAACTTATCCCCAAGTTCCAACATTACACTGCGGTTCGTGCGTGGGACGTCTCGTTGAAGCGAAATCCAAACAAGGAACCCCCCCGATACACTAATCCTGGCAATGTAGGTCATTAAGGTCGGTTATGCCCTTGACACCCAAATACAAACACAATCAATATAATAACCATCCAACCGAGCTATAACTCGAAGGACGCAGGCTCACATGCTATCATCATCCAGCAACCCATAAGCGTAGCAAACTGGGGTCACCTGTTGGGGTTCAACGACACCCACCTCGTGATCTACTCACGCACACACGTCCGGGAAGCGGTCATAGTTCCTAACCGGCAAGTGAGAGCGTCACATACCCCGACCTCTCACCCCCAAAATAAATAAATATATATATATATGTCATTTTCTGACCACAAGGGACGACTATGACCTGGGGAATATCCACACCCTGCATATTTGTCAGGATGCTCACCCTCAACGCACGAAACTTCCCAATGATAGCAAGGAGGGGGTATGCTTAACATGTATATACACCATATATAAGGTATACACATCCCACATAATAAAGATACACCATTTTATATAAGGTATACCTGCAACATCATATACATTTTATTATACGCTCTTAGGCGTAAATTGATTAACATCATTTGTTTAGTGTAACCCTCTCTTTGGAAGCACTAACTGACCATACTCACACATTTACCCCACTTAGTATATGCTATACTAATTGTCGCTTGAAGCTCTCATATCGCTTCTACTATGAATTGTCTTTCAATTCAATTTACGTTAAGGATATTCTATATCCTAATGAACCTCAATTATTATTTCTCATATTATGAGATATCTCCCAAATCAATCATCAATAAGGATATTTCGATATCTATATGCACATCAAACAGCATTCATAATTCTCCATTCATTATAGGGTTCAATTTATTTTATGAACCATAGAAGTTATCCCTTTGGGAATTGGATTCCAAAGTCCATTGTCTCTAAATTTGTTACCATTCTTATATGCGAATGTAATTATTATCTCCATAGAGGTTTTCCAAATAAAAGTGGGCTTCCCCACAAAATATACCCAATTCTATAATCGGTATTCCTCAAATTAAGTCTATATGACTCCAATAATTTCTTATAAGGGAAACTCTCTAAAAGTTTCCAAAAACATAATCCAAATATCTCCTAAAGAGATCCTCAATCGACAACCTCGAACAAAACGGGAAGAAATTCTCCCTAGAAAAACTTCCTCTCAAAAGCCCTGTTTCCGAATCGATTCGGGCCTAATCCGAATCGATTCGGCCCAACGAATCGATTTGGCCAGGAAGGCGAATCGATTCGGGTCATCAGACCTGGGACTCTGCCTCAGTCCGAATCGATTCGACTAGGGGTCCGAATCGATTCGGCCACTCAGACCTGGGCATCTGCAGATTTCCGAATCGATTCGGCTAGGGGTCCGAATCGATTCGGTCCTGCTAAACCTTGAAAATGGCTGCTTTTGTTACCAACTACAGTCCTCCGCTCTACCAACTGAGTTAAGGTCGGGGCTATTGAGTGAATCCCCACTACAGCCATTTCGACTTTCTCGACCCTTCCGGAAACAATGGCACCCTCAGAAATTCCATTCGAGACACTTTCTAACAACTCCAAATTCTGACCTCAATTGCCAATTTTATTATTTCTCCAATAAAATATTATTTATCTCTCCTGAAATAAATAAATCATCGTCTCCAAGACCTCGGGTTGTTACATTGGTCTATGTAATTGTTTAGTGTAACACCCCGCCTAATTAAATACCGGGTGGCCAGTCCCATACCAAATTAAAACAGAATATACAGTTGGCTCATTCTTAGCATCACCGTCGAAAACATTTACAACTCACCCAAAACTCAATTAAGCTGGTGTTAAAAACTTTCCAAATTTTAATTTAACAAAATCCATTTCCAGTTTAAGAATAACTCAACACATTTTATTCTACAACACAGATAACACAATAAATAACTCAAAAGAATTTAAATGCAACTAGAATAAACATTCCCAAATAATATAAATCCTTTACAATAATCCCAACAATGTTAAATGTATTAAAAAGACACAAATACAATAGTATTTAACTCCGACAGAAAATGATAACTGAAATCCTTTGGGCGACATGCCCTATGTAAGAATACTGTGAATCAAAAAGATGACAAGCGTCTAAGCAAAACTTCCATAGCTCCATAGCTCGTCACAATCAACTATGGTTGGCATCCCTGTTGCTGGACACCTGATATAAAGATACAATAGAAGAGAAAATATGCAAAAGAGTCAAATAGGGGTTTCGGTTTTGATGGGTATGGCCATAGGGCAAAAGAGTGCCCCATTAAACTAAGGAGAGAGGGTAAGCAACCAATTTCTTTTAACGCAACGCTTAGTGATAGTGATATGGAAGAGGGACCCGATTCCCTCACTAAGCCCAACTTTGTGGCTTTTATGGTAAGTCATGTGAATGAAAGTGAGCACTCCTTTATTGATGAAATTTTAACACATGACACATCCAAGGCCTTTGTTTGTGAATCCCAAAGAGATGATGGTAGTGAGAGTGGAGAAGAAAGAGAGAGTGAAAGTGAAAATGAGGTTGATGTGAGTGAACTTCAAATTGCATTTCAACAGTTATATGAAGAATCTACTAAATTGAAAAGAAAAAATTTAAAGTTAGAAGCTAGTTTAACAGAGCGTGTCATGGTCATTAATGAGAGTGCATTAGTGGAAGACCTCTGGACTCATGAGAGAGCTCTTCGTGAGAAGCTTGAATATGTAGAAGGCGAGAGAGATAGCCTTAAAGGTTTAATGGAATCCTTGAAAAAGGAGCTTCTCTCGTTTGAAGAGCATAGTGTTTTATTAGAGTCTCACATTTTAGATTTAGAAAATAAATTAAAAGACTCTAGTAAAGTCAAATTTGATTTGGAGTGTCATTTGGAGAAATTAGATAAAATATTAGGAGCAGTTAAAATAAAAAAGGACACTTGTGGTTTAGGGTTCGATACTTGTAAAGAGTCAACTCTTAAAGCCAAAACCAATTGAGAATCCACTAGGAACAATGTTATACATCATTCCTTAGGTAAGTCTTTTCGTCGAGTTTTTAGGTGCTCACATTGTGGTCGAAAAGGTCATCTTAACAAATTTTGTTTTGATCTTAAACGAGGTCCTAGAAAATCCCAACGTAAGGCAACCGAGGTAGCCAAGATTCCTACACCCCGTGATCATCATTCTTCATTAGTTTGGGTTAGGAGATCCGACTTGGTAGCTTTACAAAATAGGAGTTTTGATTCTCATTTACTTTCACATGCTTCCTCCCTTGCTAAATCTAAAGGTTGAATGTGTTAGTTGTGTGCATACTTTAGCTTTTGTACTTTATGCTAAATTATCATGCTATTTGTATGCTTCTTTGTCATTTTCTAGTAATTGCTTTATCACATATCACATGCTAGAATTATGATGTTTGTATATCTTTTGTATTATAGTTCTTTCATTTTAGTTTGCATTAAATGAAAAAAATACAAAAAGATTTTGTTTATCATTTTTTTGTAATTTAGGCTTAATGAAAAGTACAAATGAGTTTTGTTTGTATTTTGAGTAAATATTTTTGGTAGTTTGGTTAAAAATGTGAAAAACTCAAAAGGATTTTTATTTTGTTTGTATTTTAGTTTGACACACTCTAAGTGGCATATACTTGTGTTTGAATCCCTTATTTTTCGCTCCCATATGGCTAGAACTTTTGGTTTAGATTATCCATCCTTAAAATGTTCTTTACCATGCTTACATGGAGTAGCTGGATTTTGTGTTGATATAATGGATTCTATTTTTTATATGCCTCAATTCACACATATATGAGCTCACTTGAAATTACAACTTCACATGTATATTTGATCCTTGTGAGGTGTTCTCATACCAATCTTGTCATCTACATGTTATGTGACCTAGGAGGACTAGTGGAGGTTAAAACCCGTTGCATGCGAGAACTGAGCGATAAAAGATTATATATATAAATGTGCACGAGGAAGGGCTCCAAAAGGAAATATCATCCTTTGCGAGTAAGCCACCGTTTGCTTGGTCCTAAAAGAAATACGTGGTCCAAAGGCCTAAAAGAATAATGGAATTAAAAGAAAATATTTGCCACGGCCTATTTTGTTTAGTTGATTTATTCATTCAAAAGATTAAAATAATATGCTTAAATCGAGGGAGTTTGGATGGTATATCAACAGTTAGGACAATGTCCATTTTTCCTAGTCGTACTTTCAATGTCATGACTCTATTGGTTTGTAGAATCATAAAAATTCTAGGCTTGCATGCATTGTGTATTTTTGTTCATTGAATTCAATCTATATTGAAACATGAGGTTATATTCAAATGTGATAAATTTTGCAATCAAATGAGAACTCCGTGAACATGTTTTAAGTGATGGGTCTCAATTTTAATTGTTAATAGTTCACACCCCTACACTTCCGTTTCCATATGACACATTTTCGCCATACGAATGCTAAAATATTATTGTATTTTGTGTCATGTGCGGTGTTTATACCTATATATATGTGCGTGTGCGTTAGTGAGATTCTTTATGTCTACATATATATGGTATTTATTTTGCCTCGCTTTCTAGTCCATGTATGCTTCTAATTCATAATTCGTATCTATCGTGTTGCATATTGTTGATATCACATGCTTAGTATCTCATGTATCACATTGATATCATTTTCTTGAATTTTAGTTGATATCCGTTATTATTTGTATGGATTAGTTATGATTTTTTTGCCCATATGCTTTCATACTCTTATCTCTCTAAGCTTTTTCGTGTTTAAATTAGTTTTATCCTTTGTATGTTCCTGAACAAAAAGGGGGAGAATGATAGCGGATAAATGGTATCTAATCCTATTGTAATCGTATATTAGTTTGGGAGATTTAACTTAGGGGGAGTCGCGACCTTCTTAGGTAGATCACAGTTGAGAAAGGGGATAATTAATTTAGGGGGAGTATTTATTTTATATGCAATTTTATATGCATTTAATATGTTAATATTCCCTATGCATTTGATAGTTTGCTTAAGTGTGCAGTAATTCTTCTAAATGGAAACTTTCATTGGCAAAGAAATTGATCCTTGGGTTTTTGAGTCAAGCTATGCAATTTTTATTTTGGGTGGGATATTTTTTTTAAGTCTAGTAGAGCTTGACGACCCTTTAGGAGTTTTATTTGGTTTTTGTCCCGAAATAGCCAAAGGGGGAGATTTATAAGGACACAAGTCTCCGATTGAATCTTAATGTAGTGTTGGCTCAATTCAGGACAAAAATATTTGAGACATAGTATAGTGTTCAAGTGTATCCATCCAAGCCTATGACGTGTTAGTTGAAGACGTAGCGGCCAAGATTATAAAGCTTCATCATATGTCGGGTTTAGTGTGCCTTGTTTCACGTCATCAACATCATATTCCATAGTCTCCAAAAGGTATGAATTCATATATATATATATATATATATATATATATATATATATATATATATATATATATATATATAGAGAGAGAGAGAGAGAGAGAGAGAGAGAGAGAGAGAGAGAGAGAGAGAGAGAGAGGAAGACTTGGAATAATTGTATAGAGGGTGTAATTTTATTTTAAATTGAAGTGTATTATCAGAAGATTTCTTTAGAACTTTAAAATAAAATCTCTAGGCTTAAAATCGAATTTTGACCATTTTAGAACTTCGTTCGAACGAGTTTATCGTTCAAACGAGAATGTCGTTCGAACGAGTTTTCCAACGAATTTTTTCCATTGGCCTCTGGAACTTCGTTAGAAGGGTCGTTGGAACGAGACTTCGTTCGAACGAAAATCTTGTTCGAACGAGATTTCAGGCGGGAAATTTTTTGGCAGTTTTCTCCACTACTCTACTCTTTTGTTCCCACTAATCTTTCTTGAATTACTAAGGTGCGGGAACCAAATTTTTGGAACTAAATTTTTCACATTCTAAGAGACTTTAGAGAGAGCAAATCTTCCAAGAAAAACTTCCTGTTTTGTGTTTGATTTTCGGGATTAATTTCACCAAAAACACATATACACCAAATATTTTGTTTATTCCAAGATCCTTAATATATATCCTTGCTTGGAGTGTTTAGCACCGAGTTTTTCTCTACACCTCAAATAAGAGAAGTTTGGGTTTACTTTGACATCTCACAAAGAAGAAGATTGTTTGCTCTGACATACCCACTTGGAGAAAGGCTCCTTGTTGGGGTGGCGGTTACCAGAAAAAGTCCGATCGGTGGATTCCAAGACCGTGGTGAACCTACGTGATTATTCTCTAGGTAGAGGTGCATACAAGAAGGAGCTTCGGGGCTTGGACGGAGTCAATTTGAGTGTTGTAAGTCTTTTTTGTCTTGTAGTTGTAAAATCGTACTTAGTGGATTTGAGGCTAGGGCCGTCCGAGGTTTTTTTCCCATTGTGGGTTTTTCCTCGTATATCGCGGCGTAGTGGTTGTTTACTTATTTTATCTTTTACAATATCACATTAGATTCATTCTAAGGCAAGAAGATAAAATTGGTATTGTTAATTTGGTGCAAATTAATTTGGGTAAAAATTAATTTAATTCAAGTTAATACTTTAATTTGATAAAATTTGGTTTGGCCTAATTTGCAAAATTGAATTAATTAATTGTTAGGAAAAATTATAGGACTTGGATTGAATTAAGTTGTTAAAGTGAAAATTAATTTGTTGTTTAATTTAATGTCACTTCTTGTTTAGTTCATTTTAATTTGAAGGAAATTAAAATTTGGTCTACGTAATTGTTTAGTTGAACCATCTCTCTTCCGTATCTAAAAGGAAATTACTTTTTATAAAATCTAAAAATTAGGGGTCTACATTTCCAACAACCTAACTTGTGTGGGTGGTTTAAAGTTACGATTAACGAATGTGGACAAGTAAATTGGGAATAATGACAATTGTCGATATAGGAAGTGAAGTGGTTAAGAAAAGTGACTTAATGGGTAATCAAGCTGCCTAACAAGGTTTAAACTCATAATAGCACAAATGTGCATGTTATACAAGGCTTTCAATGTAAATGAACATTCCTTAATGCGATATTCACGTGTTGAAAGAAAGTCTTAAGTAAAGATTAAGAAACTCTGGTGTGAGTTAATGTACATTGATTAATAAATGTTTGAAAGTGAATGAAAGGTTTTTCTAACAATTGTAAATTGTGTAAGTGCGTAAGTTGATGAGAAGAATATGCTAGTTTTAAGCATTATTTACAAAATGATTATTTTGTAAAGATAAGAAAAATAAACGATATCAAATAACGTTTTCGAAATAAAAAAATTTAATACATTTGGACATAAATTTTCCAATAGTATATATATATATATATATATATATATATATATATATATATATATATATATATATATATATATATATATATATATTTATTTATTTATATTTATTTTCACATGCATGTGACAGTAGTGTGTGAGTATTTTCTTTCTGCCATTCGTTTGTATATTGCATTTGTATAGTTTCCACGGAGCATTCTGCTCACATCCGTCCTTTTGTCACGACATGTTATATGCTACTCCGTACTTTGAGAGTGTTATACAAGTAAGTAACTATTTACATTTACGATTAGTGTCTCTATTTACTTAGCCTTAGGGGCACTTCCATTGGGTCCTAACACATAGTTGATGAAAATTGGAATCGTATGATAACAAGATTAACATTAAATAATAATAAAACTGGACTAGAAATATTATTTAGGTTGTTTCACTGCACTTAACAATTGACGTATGAACCGGATCCAGTTGATCCCTTATTAACCCTTAAATTCGGGTCTGGGCATTACACTACTACTATGTCCTACTCATAGGTTTTACTTAGACTTCTTTCTACCAAGAGACCCTTGCATTAGGTTGGCTAAGGGAAAATCATCCTTCCTTACATAAGAAATTTCTTCCCTGGCAACTGGCAATAAAATGCCTGAAAGTCCTCACCGACACCCAAGTAGCTAACTGGAAATAAAATGCGTTAATGTTTATAAACATATGCCAGTTTTCCAACGTCACCTGCTCCTTATTCGGACTTGTTCTCTCTATTTCATCATGGTCTCTCGATAATTCTTGAGATGGAGGTTCCGTAGATTCTTCTTTCATGTCTTGCGCTGCTCTTGTATCATGACTAGGACATTTTCTCGCTATTGGGGGGTAGTTGTATTGCTTATATCCAACAAACATTAACATGATAAAGTTATTGAATTAACATTCAATAAATTTAAAATAAAATATAAAATGAAAATCATATATTTAATATTAATTTTGAGATTTTAATACCTCTAGCGTGCCCTAAATGGCCATCTTCAGCTCCTTGGGCACGCTCATCCAATTCTCATTCATATGTAAATTTTTTGATGCCATTAACTCCGATGACCTCATTATAAAATATGTTTTCTTTTTAAGGATAAATCTGGTGCCACTGAAAGAAGTGAGAGTTTCTACGAACCCTCGTCCCCCTACTTTGACTCGAGGAATGATGGCCAATTGCACTAGATGTAGAAAAATTCTATAAAAAGTAAGAGTTAGTAGCATATAATATATCACATAAATAAATGGGAATTCTCATGCATGATATAAGAATCTAAATAACATAAACTAGATTTATGTGAGTACCCTTGAAGTTTTTCTTCAAAATATAACCAATCCTACTAATTCAGGATACCTAGGTTGCTTCAGTTAGTTTATAATTTAATGGTACAAATATACAAATTGGGGAATGTGATATTGAGAAAATTGGTATTAATCAAGGTACTCACAAATCTAGTTTTACTTTCATGTATGTACTCTTGAAGTTTTTCTTCAATATATAACTGGTCCGACTCATTCGGGGTTCCTAGCTTCATAACAAGACTATCTCATAAGCTTGTTAAGCTTGAAATACCAAATGAGTTTGATGGGTTATGTAATGAATAAAAACTTTAAAGATACTCCCAAAAAATTAAAACTAGATTTGCGAGTACCCTTGAGCAATACCAACTTTCTCAACAAAACAATCACATTCCCCAATTGGTATATTTGTACCATTAAAGTATCAACCAACTCAAGCAAGAAAATATCAACTTCACAAAATTTGGGAATAAAATCATACATGAATATAAATTGATGTATCAAGTTAGTTTAGTCTCGTGTGACATAATCACGCCTCTTTTTAGTCAATTTTATTCTTAAATTATATGTTCACCCCCACTGCCATATTTTCTAGATTAAGCACTAGATTTTTGAAATTTCTGCCCAATTCTCACCCTATGAGTCACACGACTGCACGTATTGGTTCTATAATTTAGGGTAGTCCCGTGTGATGTGATTGTGCTTTTTTCGAGCAATTTTTTTTATTAAATTATGTGTTCATCCCCTAATGGTCTAGTTTCAAGCTTGAGCCTTATGTTTATGAAATTTGTACCCAAAGATGTACTCTGTGAATATAATAACCCACATTCGATTTAATAAACTATAGTTAAAAATTTGAATCCACTTTAGATTTAGCAAACCAAATAGTACAAATTACAAATTGGAATGCTCATCGTCCTTCCCAAATAAAATTATCAAAATAGATTCAGATTACTTTTAACAATCTGAATAATTCTACTCATATAAAGAGTCTAGAAATTGCTTTTAGTCGGTAAGAGCTATCATGTTATCCTTAGAATTGGTTAAATTCTTTTGCGAATGTAAGACGACTAACCATGGTTCATTGTCAATTTACTCCGAGTAAAACACTTTCTTGATCTTGTCAAATGCACAAAAAATAACGCATTATTCATATTTTTGTAACAACCCGCGTAATTTTGGGCTATTTTAATTAATTTCAGGAAAATGGAGGAAAATAAAGTTTTTGATAAAATTATTTTTATTGCTCAAATATGTTGGTTATTATTTTTAAAGGCGAGAATTTCAAACGGTTTTGAAACGGATTTAAAACGGATTTTAAAATGATTTTTAAATGTTTTTAACTCTTGGAGTTGTTTTGACTTCCAACTCTTCATTTCTTTGCCTTATTTAAAGGAGTCTTTTGGATTCCAACTCTTCATTTCTTTGCATTATAAAAGGAAGTCATGGGCAACCCTTTTAACGTACTTTTGGCACAAATTTTGGCAGTAAATATATTTTATATTCCTCTTCTTTTTATATACACATTGGCCCTTGAGATTTGTGAGTTCCAACCTTAGATTTGAGGTGTTCTTGGGGCTATTTTGTTGGAGATTCTTGGAGAAGATTTTGTAGATCTTTTGAGCTGATCTTGAGGATGTGATCGTTGGTTTCTCATCATGGTTTGAGGCATGGGGTTTTACACAATATGCTACTTAAATCTCACGAGTGTCATTCTCTTTGAATTCTTGTTTAATTGAACTCATATTTGAATTGATAAATTCATTGAAATCTGGGAAAATAATTGTTGAAATTATTTTGATTCATGTGGTATCATTATATTGTTGATGAGCACGTTATCATGAGATTTTAATATGGCACGGATGTTGGGCACCCGCCAAAATTCCTGTTTCCCGGGCTATGGCTTGATAAAGCATATACGGATGTGGTGAGGCCTGGTGACCTGGTTAAAGTGTTGTTGAGAAATTATATTAATAAATGCTTTGAGATTTGCATTTTGATTTGAATATTCGTACTCGTGTTGTTACGCTTTCTTCATCGTTAATATAATTATTGAGCATCTTTCTTGTCGTATTGTGTACTTCCCCATATTTTCTTTTAGTGGCAGGTTAGCACGGATTTTGGGGCGCTATGGAGATTGATTTTAGCGAGGATTTTTTGGAAAAGATTTGTATTATTTTGATGTATAGAGCTTTAGAGATTGGTATTTTATTTTCGAGTTAGTTGTTGTATGTAATTCGAGAGATTTGGTATTTAATTTGAAGAAATTGAGATTTGTAGTTTCTCTTTTGTTGTTGTGGGACTTAGATGCTCTATACCTTGTTATTGTGGATTTGGATTTATTTTATCGCATTAGCGCTCCGTTCGCTCTCCCCGGACGGGCGGGGTGTTACAACTTTCTCTTCATTTGGGACAAGTATACCATTATCATATTGGTAGCATAATCGACTTTATAAGTATTCTTATACTCAACTCTTAACCACTGACAGTAAAACACAACCTTTTTAAAATATACATAGTCTAATTCAAAAGTATTTTGAATTACACCTTAGTAAGTCATCTATTATTCGACGAGATTTTTATCTTTGGCACTATCCTTGAAATACATTAGAGCCTTATAAGAAATTCCATTGTATTTTAACATAGTATTTTTCTCAGGCAACCTCGACAAGAATAGATGATTATTCAACCTATACTTATTAAACTCCTACTTCATGATATTAGATCCATTAGTGAGAAAAGAAAGGCTTAACGTGGCATCACCCATCTTTAACAACTGGAATTATGGATTACACAGTTAATTAGATACTTTTAAATATTGCAATCATATATCATTCAGTAATGGACTTTAGATGTAATAATTACCTATTGTGATTCCCAAAGTCAAAATTCACCATTTAAATGTGAAACCGCCACTCACTTTTTCTTATACCTCGACTCATTATAATTTCTAATTTGAATTGATAGAATCATCAAGAATGTGATCAATTATATTCGATAACAACATGAAGTAAAATTATAATAACAACGTACTCTTTCCATTCGTCGACATCTTCATGGGTTTCAAACATATTACGAGACAAATTCTCGTATTGTAAACTTATCATTTTAACTCGTTTTCCATGACTTGACCCCCCCTCATTGTCCAACTCATACCCATCATCTACAAATTGATCACAATTTGACTTATAGCTTTCGATGTTAGGGTCAATCATATATTCTTTAGTGAACACGGAAGCCTCTATAGTAATGTATTACTCTGTAATAATGTACCTCATATTCTCAAAACACTCTTTGAAAACTTTCATTAATCTATATAATAAAATAATTAAAACTCAATAACCCATATATTAAATTAATTACACTTTTATTAACTTATATTAACAAATATAACTTTGAAACCGGTACATCCATTAATATCTTACTAGGCTGCAAAGAAGGCCTTTATAGCATAAGTGTACAAAAAGTGAATATATAATAAAACAAGAATGATCAAAAGCCCTATAAAAATAGACTACCTTATCCCATTCCAAAACATATATGATCATAGTTTAAGTTGTCCCATAAAGCTTCTTGTTCAAGACTACAAGATCGAACCTTTTTATCTTCATCCAAAAAGCTACATCATTACGTGGCCAATGATATTTTCACTTTAGGATAAAGGTAAGGAACTAAGAATGGCTTAGTTTCACCACCCTTGTTTTGATATAAAAAAAATAAATTTTCTTCAATTGGAAAATGTGTTAAAACTTGTGTATGGGTCAGTTTGGATGATTTGATTTATTACATTATCCAATATACGTTTCTTAGAGAAAAACTATAATGATAAAAGTTACATTGGTATGTGTGTATTTTAAGAATGAGTGTTTTTGGTTGAGAACAAAGATACTTAAGATTATTTTGCAAAAATATTTTCAAACTCTGGGATGGAAAATATTCGTTCAGAATTTATAAAAAAAAAGTCATGACTTGCCTTGTCGCTGTTTCTTCACAACGATGGTTTCCTCGTCACAGTCAAAGTCTATCGTTGGTGCCTTTGTCTAAGTCCAAATTCTTTAAAACTTCCCGTGACCTGTCTTCACCATGGGTTTGCTCTAGTGAAGCATTGCATAGCTGTAATGACACTACAATAACAACACTAGATCTAGCATAAAAAAATTGTCCAAAAAATTGAGTTGGGGATGCAACCTATTTTTTGTGGATGAGAATGAGTTATAAGGTCTGATATCTTGTGTTTAAAAACTTTAAAACCTTTATTTAATGAATGTTCTTCCTGCTCACAAAATATGGTTAAGACTTTTTAAAGAAATTTTTTCATTTTTTTATCAAGCTAAAGAAATTCGATTTTCTTAAGAGCGAAAACCTTCTTTGTATTTTTAAAATATCCATTATTATCATTCTAGTTTCAATATTTTAAGTTTGATTACTTCTTCTTGAGAAACATTAAATATTTTTTAAATCTTAAAAATACTTTGTGAGATTATTTTGATTAGCCAAGCACTGTTTGAAACTCCCCTCAACATTTAAGACCCTCGAATCCTAGGAGTTCCCTTTGAACAAAAAAGTTTTTTTTTCAATTTTAAAGAAGATATGAAGAATTGGTTCAAGTGTGGCATTATTAATGGAAGTTGAGACCTGCAACATAGCGAGTGGTCAGAGCACGATCCGTTCTTTTTCATCCAGCTAGAAAGTTGCAAAAGTGTTTTCTGGTGCATTATTAAGTCGAGGAGAGGTTCAATTTTGTAAGTCATTTCTCCCTTTTGTAAAACATTACATATATAGTGGAAGGTTTTGACTTGTTCACATATTTTTCCCTTAAGGATTTTTCCCTCATATAAATCCTCATCTCAAGTGAATGACGCCCTATTCCGCATTTTATTTATCTTATATACTTCTTGAACATATGTTGTTAAGTTAAATCAACTTGTAATTCAATTTTTTTCACATAGATATTTGGATTAACTTTTTCCATAATTGGATTAAAGAAAATATTACCTTCATTTTGGTAACAATTTTTTAATTTGGGCAGTCCCTATCTACACATACATTGCTTCAATTGGTACCGAAGCTATATCTCATTTTGTTAAGTTTAATCACTTAGTGGTAGATATTATGTGTGTAGAAATGACTTTTGACTTTGAGATTTTGAGGATTTTCTTAATAGCACATCCAATATTTCGTCTCCCGCACTTTATTCTCAATCCAACTGTACTTGTTGTCCTTCACCCAAATATGAATATGAATATGAACATAGTGAGGATGATAGTGATGTTTTTGAGTTCTTGACTCTTGATGATATATGTGAAAAATTATATGAGGAGTCTTTGAATCTTTTTCAACTTAAAGCATCTCTGGTTGATCAACTTCAAGTTAACTGTGCTCAAATATGTGAGAAGATTAAATAATTAAAGAAATCGCCTCCAATTGTTGATTTTTGTTCAATAAATGTTTTAAAATAAGAAAATGGAGCTCTTTGGAAAAAGGTCAAAACTCTCGTAAGAGAAACTTTGGAGTTTTATATTTAACTTGCACTTTTAAAAGATGAAAATGAATTTTTAGGCCTTTTGAAAGCTCAAAGTCCTATCCTCTTTGAAAAACTAAACAGTGTTGGTGTTTCTTTTTCGGATCTTTTAGACTTTTGTATGAGTTAAAAGATAAGAATATTATTTCAAAACAAGATGATGGAAATTTAATCAATTTTAAAGAAGAAATAAAATATTTTTCTATATATATTGAAAAATTAAAAGTGTATCTTCTTTTGGGTGAAGTGTCCAAAATCATTTTAAAAAGAAAGTTAAAAGTATTAAAAAAGATTTGAACTTGGTCAAAAAGGTGAAAGCAAACCTAGATACAAGTTCACAAAAACTTGGGAAGATTATTTTGGTGCCAAAGCCAAAATGTTATGATAAAAGAGGGTTAGGTTTTGATAAGTTTAATGTTTCAGCTTTCACTACAAAATAATTTTTTAAAGTCATCTTTTCAAAATGAAAAAATAAACATTGAAAAACTTCCTTTGAAAACTCATGAAAAAAGGGAAATCTTGTAAATAATTTTGAATAGAAATCTAAACTTGTCCATCCCATGTTAGATAAAAAAATCTTGCGCCTCACCATAAAAAACCTAAAAAAACTTTGTTTGTTCTTATTGTCATAAGAAAGGTCACAAGGAAGATTTTTTTGTTACGAGTTGATGAAATGTCAGCATTTTTAAAAGGTTGTTCCCAAAACTAAAATCTAAATGACTAAACCAAAACCATTTAAATGTGATCATTATCACAAAGTTGATCATTTGAGGAATTTTAATTTTTTTTCTTAAGTCAAACTTACCTTTGAACCATGATAAGAATTTTCTAGGGAACAACAAAGGTAAAAAAGTTTGTGATTCTAAAATGTTTTTATCTAAACCCTTTGAAAGAAAAATATGGGATAAGATAAATTAAAATGTTTTTTTTTAGAAAAAGTACCTTAGAAAGTGATGAAAAAAAAATAAGAAAAGCATGGCTATAGACCCATTTAACCTAAGACTCCTCGTGTGAGTCATGTAGGGTTTAGGAAGAACATTAAGGATGTAATTAAAGTTGAAATTAAAAATATTATGAAATTGATTTTTCCACCTCTAAATGCAAGAGGTTGTTTCTTTTTTTTTATCATAACCTTAGTTTCATTTCATCTTCTTATACTGTATGCTAGGCTATGTACTTTTGTTTCATATGTGAGTTTATATTTCATAGTTATCGTTATCGATAACTCATATGTGATTTTTTTGTCTTTTTGCACTACATCCAAACTACCCACTTGTCAAGGTCTAAAACCGTGACAAGTCAAACTTGTTAAGGTCTAAGACTGGGACAAGTTTGGGGGTTACAAAGGCCTTTGTCACGGACTTGTCACTGTCAAAGTCCGTGATAAGTTTGTTAGATTTGTCACGGACTTTGACCATGACAAGTCCATGACAAATGAAAACTTCTCACGGTCAAAGTCCCTGAAAAGTTCGTGACAAATAAAAAATTGTCACAGACTTTGACCGTGACAAGTCCGTGACAATTTTCATTTGTCACGGACTTGTCATGGCTAAAGTCCGTGACATATCTGGGCATTTTTAAAAAAATCTATTGGGATGTATGGTCACTGCCACTACCCAGTAGTATATATGTTTCTGTTATAGCAAATTTTATCCTTTCCAAACAACATATATATCAAGCAACATTCAATATTCAATAACCAATACAAATAAATGCAAATATCCATAATCAAAACCAAACCAACATGTAAATACCCACAACCAAATAAAAAAATACAAATAATATCCAATATCCATATAAAATAGATACAAATAATGTCATGGAGTAGGTTCCATAGTAGGCCGGAGGAGGAAGGAAGGCCACAAAACATTTGAATTGAGACACCCATCAATTCCCTGAACGCTGAATTGTTCTTCCAACCACATAGGTGCATTCTCCCTTCCGATCACAATATGCGTGATGCGGACCTTTGCCTCAAAGTCTTGCATGGCATGCCTGTGAACCAACATACCCGGGTGGATTTTCGGGTCCCTCAACCCCCTCGCTGTCGTTGCACCACCAAATATGTCTATTAAAAACACACTTGGCCAACCGATTGTTGACATAGGCCGTTCGACTGGGGTCAAGATGGGAAATGGATCATATAAGGGTGACGAGTCCATGTGTATCGACGATGGAGTAGTGGGATTCCCGTCCACCACCTTCCCCTTCCCCTTCCCCTTATTGGAGGTGCCCTTATTTGAGGTGGACCCCCATTAATGCTTCATGAAGGCGTACGTATCTAGGACTGCCGCTTTTAGCCTTTTTAGCTTATCGCCATGGATGTCCACCTTATGAGCCCACCCGATGTTGCTCGTCTCTATCTCGATGATCCTCGACTTCCCCACCCGAGAGCTCACCCCTAGTCCTCTCCATATGATCCTCCCCGAGCACTTGGCTGAGTGCATCCATAGACAAAGATGCTTTGTCATCTCCTTTACTATGATGCCCTAATGAAGAAATTTTCTGGGAAAACTATTGTTATTAGTATAAACATATATATGAGAAAATGATCAAATCGAAATGAATTAGAAATTTGTACGAGTTAACGACATTATAAATCTAAAAATATTGTTTCAATATCGGGTCATGTCATGGACTTTGAATTAATACTTAAATTGATTAAAATCTAAATTATCATATTCATTAACCAAATTTTTTTTGATTCAAATCTGATAATAACAAAGCACTAAAAGAATATAAGTTAACGAAATTATAAATCTATATTTTGTTTCAATATCGAGTCATGTCATGGACTTTGAATTAATACTTAATTTGGTTAAAATCCAAATTAACATATTCACTAACCAAAAAACTAATTTTGATTCAAATACGGTAATAACAAACCACTATAAGAAAACAAGTTAATGATATTATAAATATAAATATTATTTCTATATCGGGTCATGTCATGGACTTTGAATTAATGCTTAATTGATTAAAATCCAAATTAACATATTCACTAACCAAAAAACCAAAAATCTGATAATAAGAAAGCACTAGAAGAATACACCCGCTGGCTATTACAAGCAGTAAACTGATCAAAGAAAAATGAATTAAAAGCATCAAACTTTCGTTCGATAATAATAAAGAACTTAGAATGATACACCCAGTGGTCATTTTGAATAATTGGAATACTTGTTACAAATATAAAAATAGTTTCAAATTCTGGTTATCATAAAAAATGGATTGATATTTGGTAGGAGCCACTAAGTCATCCACACTACTTTTTAGTGGCTTTGGCGCATGTAGGACGATTGAGCACGAATCGTTGTTGATATGCTCTGAGTAAAACAGTTGCCTGACTTTTTTAAAAGCACAAACAAATGGCTCATAACTCACGTGTTCGTTGTTCTTCAGCTTGGACAAGTCAACCATGATCAAATTGGTGCCATGATCAAATTTACAAGCATTTTATCCCTAACTCTTATCCAATCACAGTAAAACACAACCTCTTTGAAGCTTATATAGTTCAATTGAAATATATTTCGAATTACACCATAGTAAGTTATATAAGCTTCACCGAGGTTTTTATCTTTCGCGCTCGCTCGAAAATAAGTAAGAGCTTTGTATGAAATGCCTGAGTTCTGTACATTTTTATTTTCCTCGTATACCCTTTCACCGAATACATAACCGTTCAATCGATAATTTTTGTACTCTTGTTCCATGAACAAGGGTCTGGTGGCAAGACGAGTAAGCCTTGATGTTGCATCAGTTGTCTTTAAGAGCTGAGAATATAAATAAATTAATTAGGTTAGTTGTAAAGATTTCTTGTAATGTGACATTTAATAAGAGAAATTTTCATTATAATTACCTCGTATGATAACCACAACCTAAATTCGCTGTCTGATTGTGCCATTATTTTCCGTCTTTTATTATTCCTACACGCATTATATTTTCTTCATTGATCGTGATGAAGGTATTACAGAATTTTCCATGTATAAAAAATTAAAATAATGTAAAAGTTAAAATAATATAAAATTACTTTTTCAATCAAGTGTGTCAAATAGATAACGAGCTACTTGTTCATGTTGTAAATTCGTTAATTTCACTCGTTTTCCCATCACATGACCACCCTCATCGATGAACTCATCACTGTCATCCACGTTTCTCGGGTCAGGCATATATTATCGAGTGTAAATTGATGACTCCATGGTGATGTATTCCTCTACAATTGATTTTTTAATGTATCGTGCATTCTTGATGTAATCTTTGAAAAATTTCATCAATCTTTCAAACGGATACATCCACCGATATCTAACTGGGCCGCAAAGAAGTGCCTCGTTGCATTGGTGTACCAACAAGTGAACACTTATGTCAAAGAATGATGGGGGAAAGTACTTCTCCAACACACAAATCGCTTCGTTCATCGCCAATTTTGCGACCACTATGTGATCTCGATTGACTACCTTCTCACATAAAATTGAGAAGTAGATACTATTTTGCATAATAGTCCTCCGCAAATCCTTGTGCTTGGAGAAATAGTGCTTAAACAATAGAGGAACAAATTACATGAGCATGTGCCAATCGTGGGGACTTACACTTGTGTAAATCACAAGTAGCATAATTCATAATCCTTTACACGTTGGACGGAAAATTAGATGGAACCTTCAAATTATATATTGTGTCTAAAAGTACCTTCATTTCCTCACTCGTCAAAGTAAATGCACCTGGGGGAATTATTATCCTCCCCTTACTATATTCTTTCAACCATAGTTGTGGCTTAAGTTTCAACAAATTAACGTCTTTTTGTGCATTTTCTCCATCCTTTGAATGACTCCTCCCAAGGCATTTGCCCACAATATGTTCAGTGATGTTCTTATCTACGTGCATCACATCCAATACATGGTGCACTGTATTTTTCTTCCAATAAGGCAAGTCAAATAAAATTGACCCTCCTAATCCATGCCTTTCTTGTCTCAGTTTCATTCCCGGTTGGGGTCTTCTTATGCTTGATATTCTTAAATTTAGTATTCTTACCTGGCATATTAGGGCCACGATCAGAAGATTTACTTTGAATTTTTGAACCTGAATGTTTTTTCAGAGGTAGCCTATATTCAACCCCACCCGGTAAAAAATTGGAACCTTTCTCAAATCTAAAACTATGATCGGTGGGTAAAAACCTATTATAGCAATGGTATACATTTTTTGAGCTAGCGGTGAGATGCAGAGATTCAGTATCATCTCAACAAATAGGACACCCCAAATAACCATGTACTACACAACCGAATAATTTCCTATAAGCTAGAAAATCATGAATTGCCACATAAACATAGCTTTTAGCGTAAACTCTTATTTTTTAAAAGATTCAAATTCTTGCACACCCTCTTCCCACAACTTATTTAATTCTTCTACCAAAGGAGACAGGTAGACATCGATGTCCTCACTTGGTGCCTTTGGCCCAGGTATCAATAAAGACAACATCAAAACTTCAGGTCTCATATACTGTAAAGGAGGGATGTTGAGTGGGTCTAGGATTACTGGCCATACACTCTGTTTAGTGCTTAGATTTCCAAATGGATTGAAACCATGTTGATATTGCCAAACGAATGTTACGCTGTTCTCGAGAAAAATCAAAATACTCAAAAATCATCCTCTTCCAAGCTGTAGAATCAATAGTATGACTCCTGAGATTATCCTCTACTTCTGCTCTAGCATGCCAAGTCATTGCATCCGTTAGCCATGGTACTATGAAAAAACTCTTTAATCTAGGCCTAATGGGGAAATATATTAACACTTTTTGAGGCACTTCTGAGCACATGCCTTCCTTGCAAGTAGATTGGACATATCTAGGTTCATTGCATACCGGACACCGATCGAGATTTTTTTACTACTTTTGGTATAGTATGCAGTCATACATACAAGAATCAATTGATTTATACTTCATTCCCAAACCTTTCAAAATGTTCTTCTTAGTAGGATAACTATTTGTAAGCGTATTCTGCTAGAGTAGCAAGCCCTTTACCAAATTCAAAATTCATGTCACACTATTACAAGACAAACCATATTTGGTCTTCAAACTATGTAAACCAACCATATGATGTAAAGTTCTTTGATCTTTTTCACAGCTAGAGGACAACGGCTGGTTCGCCATAAATTTTAAACTTTGGTAGTCATCGTCAAGGTTTATCCCAATATTTTCATGAGCACCTGAACCTTGTACATCATCAGTGACCTCATTCTCTTCGACTTCATGAACTCCATATGCGTCATCAACTAAATTCTCTAGCATATTATGATCTACATTGTCCTCCTCCCCTTGTACATCTATCCTACTTGTTGAAGGTTGTTGTGAAGGTTGTTCGGAGATAAAAGGAACTTTCGATTCCCTATGAAAAATCCAAAATCAATAACTATCTTGCATACTCTATCTTAACAAATGTAGTTCAACTATTTTCCACTCAAACACTTTACCATTCCTACACTTAGCATACGAACAGAGAAACTCTTCATCATTATGACATCTCTTTACGTATTTCACAAATTCATTATCACCTCTGTGAAATAAATCCCCTAGTCTATTTGTCTCTCCTATCCACTCTTTGTATATAGAATATCCCATCACAACTACTACAAACAATCACCTATTATGGGTAAGAAGCGTATATTCATGGATTAGTATAAACAAAAGTGGGAACATTTAATTCCAATTAAATAATTTACTACAAGATTAACAATTCATCTTTTGGTTTTTTATTATAAAAACAATATAATTCCCATTTCCTCCATCTCCTCTAAAGGGTGAGTGGCCCTATCCCATTCAAGATCGCATATTTCTGTAATATACTTAACAACTCATGCACATTATTCCAACTTGAGGAAAATTTGGCAGCATATCCCCATAGTTCTCCAAGTACGTGACATAGATTCGCAAGTGTAAGTGTTATTTCAATTTATCAATTGAAATAACACTTAATAGCGCATCATCCAGTTGTAGCCAAATAACATTGAGATACATCAACAGAACTTCCCCCCAAAGTAACAAGTTTAATCTAGTAAGAATATTATTATACAGAAACTATGTAGTCTCAAACTGTCCAAACGGGACAATTCGAGAGATCGCATTACAGGGGTATTGGCTCTCGAATGGGTCCAAGGGCTATTGAATGCGTATGCATAAGAACTATAAGTCTAGTATCTATGCTCACTATATGTAATTTAAAGTAGTTATAAATGTTAAAGAACCGTTATGTCATGCATTCACATGAAAATACATGCATACATGCACCACCCAAAACAAATGTTATATAACAAGTTGACATAATGTAAATATACACATGCATGCCTTGATTATAGTAACTAGAACCAAAATAGATAGTCAATGGCTATCTATTGTGGTTCCCGTTATTACCTTTTACCCTCGTTACTTGTTATATAACACTTGCTTTGCGGGATACATGCATGCATGTATTATAATGTGAATGCATGATTGATTATTTATATTTGTATTAATCACAACCCTAAATCTTATAAATGCCTAGTGCCAAGCAACTCAATGGACATCTAAGTGTTCAAATCCACTAGTCAACAACAATTCAAGGATCCCAAACATCAATGCAAATAATAACACGATATATTAGAAATTCTTAGGGCTGACTAACCAACTCAGTGGCCATCTAAATGTTCAAATCCACTGGTCAAAAACAATTTAAGAATCCCAAATAATTCAACAATCTCTATGTGTATATATATAAAGAGAGAGAGAGAGAGAGAGCTGTACCAAAATGTGTGTGGAGAGAGTGAGAGATGGTCGTTGCTACTGCAATTACAGAGAGAAACCAAATTTCAATTACATTAGTGACCCAAAAACACACACGCAATTTCAATTTCATTAAAAAAAATCAATACCCCCCCCCCCCTACACACACACATAGTGACCCCAAAACACACACACAATTACATTACCAATTTTAATTTAAAAAAAAATAATACCACACACAAAGTGACCCTAAAACACACACATACAATTACATTACAACTTTCAATTTTATAAAAAACAAAATCAATATCACACACACACACACAATGATCCCCCCCACTCACCCACTTACACTGAATGACACACACACACACACACAGAGAGAGAGACTTGCATACACACATACTGATGCACACACGCACAAACTCTCTCTCACACACAAAGGAAATAAAGAGAGAGAGAGAGAGAGATACCTATTGAGATGAGAGAGAGAGAGATGATCGCAGCTGGGACTTTTTCTTTAGAAAGAGAGAGAGAGAGAGAGAGAGAAAGAGAAATAAAAGAGGAAAACAAAATGAGAGCAAGAAAAACTTAAGCGACTAGGTCTTCTTCTTTTTAAAGTTGTCACAAACGTGCCACGATCTTTGATCGTGACAACTTAACAAGGTTCTCACGGTCAGAGACCGTGACACGATCGTGACAACTGTCTTGTCTCGGTCTTTGATTGTGACAAGTCCGTGATAATTGTTTGTCACGAACTTGTCAGGGTTAAAGACCATGAAAAAATGCCTATTTTTTGTCATGATCTTTGACCATGACAAGGGTGGTCGGGTCAAGGGTGGCATTTTAGCCTTTTTGGTGTAGTGTAGTGTTGATTTGATATTGATTTATTTCTTGAATAAATTAAAAGACTGTCTTTTAGAATACTTTAGTTTGGATTACCCATGTTTTAGATTGTTGATTACAGGGGAAACCCGCAGCGCAATACACCAGTCGTTATGCTCAGCTCCCACTGCTATGCAACAACCTAAACTATTGATTACACTCTTTATGGGAATATAGCGTCCATTCCAGGTATCGAATACACAAACACTAGTCGTTAGAATTCTATTAATTTAATACCGAGGGAATAAAAGTATAAAATCTAATTTGTTAACAAAAGAAAAGATAATACTAGGCATGTTTATAGACTACGATTACAAAAACGAATAAAAATAATAGAGTGCAACTAATATCCCTCACCTCGAGTTAATTGGTATAAATGGTTACATGAGACGACAAGTTTAACAAGATTGAATCTCATTTCATCAATTAATCAAATTCAGAGTTGTCACCCCTAAATCGTCACAAAAGCCTACTATGATTTTGGCATCAACAAAAACCCAAAAATTATACACGCAAGGTCGTAAATACGGAGCATACATGATATACCTCATTAAATCTCCTAGGCATAAAATCAAGAACATCCCAATCAAATTAAACTCATGAACTCCATCACCATAGCAAAGTAACCCACTAACCCAAGGTGAGTTCAATAAATCGCAACCTAAAAAAGCATGTTAAATGACATTAATTAAATGAAAGCAAGTAAACCTAGTTAAGGAAGTAAGAAAACTAAATAAGACCATAAGAAATAAACAATGGAAGCTTGGATAAAGGAAGAAGATGATGAATAGTGACTTACAAACCCTAGAAGAGAGAGAAATAAAATCCAAAATCACATCCAAACCCTAACCTTCTCTAACCTAACTACTAAAAAGATGATAAAAATAAGATAATGAAAGATATTATTCAAATACCCAAAACCCACTTATGTAGTAAGTGGTAAAAGAAATAAAGATAAAAGAAAAGAAAATGATTTGTCCTAAGTGGTTTTTGTGCTGACCTTCCTCCGCGAGAAATGTTGTAACTACTTCGTTATTGATCAAAATCGTGCACCGTCAGAGACCACACGAAGATGACTCAGAGGGATTCAACATCTGTGAAGACATTGGTCCAGAAACCCAAATTATGAAATTACTAAAATACCCCTGTACGTGCGATTATCGACGAAACTTCCTCGGATTGCTACCTAACTTCACACTAAGTACCATAATACCTACAAAAGATCAATTATACCTCACAAAATATATAAACATATAAAATAGAGGTTGTTTGGTTAACAAGCATAAATATAGAAATTAAGGTACCTGAGGGGGCAGAAATGCATAAGTAAATAGGGTGAATATATACAATATTCGAGCCGAATCACACTCGCTAACTTACACATTGCTAGTCCCTAGCAATGAAATACAAAGCAAGAAGAACTATAAGTAAACCAAAAGAAATTATATATGTACAAAGGAGATAAATGGCACTTTTACGTGTGAATGATTGCATTTAGCATATGCAATAATCCGCCCCTAGGTTACCCTAGTGGACTAATGTTGTCTCGTGAGAGTTTTTAGGGATAAAACCCACAAATATCAAATTTTGTCAAAACATGCCCAACCAACCAATATGCCAAGGGCAACAAAAACTAGATATTTCAACATATTATTAACAAAACAAAAGAGAATTTTGCCCAATAATCCAAAAATATCAACATTAAAAGAATAACTACATGGAATTGAAACCTCAAATGTGAGTGGTGTACATGTATATGAAAAAAACTTCAATTCGATAAAAACGCCTATAGACCGGATAAAAATTAGAGCGTGCTTCCATTCAATCCTCTCTGAATATTACAGTTAACAAATAAAAGCACTCGGAATAGGGTGTAACACATGGGACATACTAACATAAAGAGTAAATGTAAGTGAAAACTATGTCGCGCACATGTCATCAATGAAGAACGATATATATATATATATATATATATATAATAAAAACTTTGCAAACTAAATGAAAGGATATCATCATTAAAGAGGTGAAATGCATTTTCACAGATTATTGCAATTATTATGACATTTGAATTACATTCACCTTAGGATCACATAGGACTTTTATGGGTTATAATGTAGCTTTGGGGTTAATGTTATGAAAGGAATGGAATATTTATGGATTCAAAGGTGTTTGGGGATAAAACACTTGGAATAATGGAAAATTGTGGGCAATATCAAAATTAATTTCCATAATAAGCATTGAATATAACATTGGAAAGTGACAAAGGTTATTGAACACTATATACAACAAATGAAATACTTTCTCTTTCTTTTGTTTTCTTCTTTTCTTTTGCTTTTGTTTTTTTGCTCTTTATTTCTTTTTCACTTTTTTTTCTTTACCTTTTCACTCTCACGTGCTTAATTGAATCCACACAACACGAACATCATTCAATCCTAAGTAACATTCCAAAAAAAGGTATGAAAGGTTTATAACTCCAATGTGGAGTTGGTTATGGGATTTTGGGTTATGAAATGAAGGGCTAAATTTAGGCTTAAAGGGGTTGACGAGGGAAAACATAAGGAGAGGTAAAGGTTAATATGGGTAATATGACAAAGAGGGATTATAATCCTTTCCTAAAATTTATGCAATTCTCGAGTTAAAACAACTTTGAAAATCATGCTCAAGTAACACATTTCATAATGAACTTAATTAATGAACGATTAATGAAAGAATTGTGAGATTACCAGCAAATTAACATTTTCAAGAAGGAAAAAGTAATGCATAAATACTCGCAAATGAAGAAAAGCACAAAGCTCGCTCGATTTTAGTGTACACAAAGCAACAAAAAGATACCAAGTTATAATTGACCTACCGAATCATTTATAAAATATGCTCAAGTGCTCATGAGTTTTCAAAGTTTAATTCATGCATTTATTCTCAATATTAAACAAATTGAGGACTAATGTTTAATAACATGAAAGAAATAAAAAGTGAATCATTGAATTAGCAATTGGATAGGAAAATTATTGAATTTATCATAAAAAATTGGGGCAAAAGTCCCAAGAAAGAGAAAAGAAATAACGAAAACAAATTTTGAAATTTATTTTTTATTTTATTTTAAATTAAAAAATAATAATTAATAAATGTGAACATGGCTCACGATGATGAAAAAGAAATTGAGACGAATAATCACACAACCCCAACTTGAAATGCACATTGTCCTCAACGAAATTAAAGACACTATGACAAAGAGAGGAATTGAAATAAATCACCTTAATATAGAGCGATCCCCGAGGTTGTCAACATGAGCCCTATACAAACCAAAGAAAAATAAAAATATTTACCGCAAGAATTAAGTTAAAAGAAATCATGTCATAAGTCATAACAATATAGAGGGGTTGAAGTGCAAATACTAAATAAATTGATGGTGAACATTTAGTTTTATAAAAATGGGGGTCACACACATCAAAATCCAATAGATAACCAACATTTACATTATTATTTCAAATACCATAATTTTACAAAACAAATTAATACAATAGAAAGAAAGAAAGAAATAAAATAAAATAAATAAATTCCTATTATAAAAGGAAAAACAGCTCAGAAACCGGGACCATCGGAGGATCCTGACGCATAACATCACCCCCACACCATAGGCTTGTTTGATGTCCGCACCCTTTTCACCACCACGAATGTCGCATGAATAATATGCTCAAAGTCCTCAGTGATGCGACTATTCTTGGCAAGAAAAATGCGCCCAATTGTGGAGACGCAAGATGACTCGCCTTTCACAACGAAATCTCTGAACACCTAGGGAGGGCACACGCTTGGGTCGAATCCTAATTTTAAAGGATAAACAATAATTAGGCAAGCCAATTTTTTTCAAAGCGCAGTTAAAGTTAGTCGATGAGCAAGTTGAAATGGTGCATGCAAGTGTGTGAAACTGGGTGAAAATATACCACATTGCGACAAAATGTGTCGACGTGAGACAACAAGTAAAAAATATGCAAGTGTATACTAAACATCTCGAAAACAATTGGTTTGGGCATTTGAGCAAACACTTGGTGTGCACAATGTAGTGTAAGGGTGTGTGTGTGTCATTTGAACCAACGCAAGCCCCATTCATGAACAAACACAATAATCCAACAACAATTTGTGTTCATGAATGGTTATAAGTCAATAATCAAGAATAAATCAGGTTGGAATAACAAGTGGGACATACCCAACTATAAACTCACAAATTGTCAAAACAATGCATAAGACCTTATAAATATGACAATTATCAACCAACAATACCAATGAGATAAGGAAATAGAAAGAATTTATACCTTGATGTGTAAAAATTGGTTGAAGTCGAATTCAGGTTGGGGAGGGAAAATAGGGCACGAAAAAGTATGGAGGGAAGTAGAGGCGGGGTTTGTGAGAAAAGAATAGGCAAAAAAAATAAGAAACTAGCAATCGAGGAAAAAATAAGAAACCAGATGCCCCCGATTGACCGTGGGTCATGTCCCAATTGACCACGCTTTTTAAATTTGTCTAAGACACGAGGAAGTGCATGAGGAAGCCTTGGAACCGGTTGACCGTGGTCCGGGGACCGGTTGACCGCAATTTTCGATTTTGCCTAGGGTCTGGGACAGAGACACAAACCTGCTACTGGCAAAGACCTCTTTTGCAAACACCACATGCTACCTCTTTTTTTTAGCCATTACCTGCTATGTTTTTTCTTTAAACCAAGACCTATTTGTTTTGAGTACATCCCTGCTCATTTTTTAACACATACCTACTCAAAGACGTACTAATTTTTTTTTGCAACCACATGGTTGTAATGGAAAAAAGTGTGAATAAAATAAAGTTAAAATTAAACTAACTAAAAAGCATATAGAAAAACTGAATAATATATATATAAATTACTATAAAACATTATATACACTAAAAAAATAAAGTAAGGATGAAATTTACAAAGGGCGGCAGGCGCACATACACACACATACTTAAAAAAAATGAACTTATATGCACAAAAGTGTGGATGAGTGTGTTCAAAATAAAGAAAAAATTAATTAATTACACTAAAATCTATATGGAAATAAATAAAAAAGAATTAACTATGTACAACCTAAATTTTAAGTACTAAATTAACTATACAAAAGGAGTTGAAAAGGGTCTGTCCTAACAATGATTTGACTTCGAGGGATAATTGGTGCTCCCTCGATTTCATGCATACCTTCCAGAAAATAGGGATTCCCTTTAAACAACAGAAGGTATGTGTAAGGCGGAAGAAATTAACCATCATTAATTAAAATTGGGGGGGGGGGGGGGGGGGGGGATGATGCAGGATTTAGATTAAACGGGGGATGAATACATGTGGGATACAAAAAAATATAATTTCCTCCCAAATATTTTGCAATTGGTATGGGAGGTGTCACAAATGGAGGCAGAATTGCCTTCATGGAAAGTAACTCGAGTAAGTAATCCTCATCGGTGTAAGGGTTAAATGTTGTAAAGTTTTGAACCGATTCATTAAACACTTGTATCGGTCTGACAATATGGAATAAAGATGGGGAGGAAATAAATTCAAACTCAAGAGATTAGTCATCATCTCTTGAAGATTGAGTTTCGAATGAAATAAGATCATTTTCAATGAAATATTCTTCTTTGGGGACCAAAGAAGAAATATTTTCATCAAAATGTATACTACATCCATTTTATCCTCATTTTCATTCTCTATTATACCATGGACCAAGTAAAGAATGGTTTATTCCAAAGTAGGCAAAAATTCTTTATTTGGTCCAAAACATTCCTCAACTTCAAAAGTCTTGAAAGAAAAATCATCGTTAGATTCGAATAATGCATCCAACTCTTTCTCCCAACAACGATTTTCTTTCTGACTACGGTTTTCAAAATTTTCATTTTCAAGAATGTGCAAACCTTCACTCAAAGTCATTAGTGGAGGCGCGAATTCTTGAAAATTAGAAGATTGGAAACTATCCCCGAAATTGCTATCAAAATCATTAACATAAGAATTTTGAAAGCTATTGCAATTCATTTCAAAATTCTTATCATAAGGATTTTGAGGCCGAAAATTGAAGTAATCATTCTCAAAGTTCCCGTAATCAATAACTTGACTTTCGTAATACACACCCAAAGACCTTTTCAATGTTTCAATTTTTTGACTTTGCCATTATTCACCAAAAGTCATACGTTTAGGGGAATTTTGAGAATTATCACTACGATTATCGAAAAAATTAGAATAAGACATGCTTACCCCAAAAATAGCTCAAGATAGAAAATCCCACAAAGTGATGTGCATCCGAAAAATTCACGCGCTTATTGGAGATCAAATGTAGAATTCCTACAAAAATAATTAACAAAGAATATAAATAGAAAGAAAATACTACAAAATACTAAATTGATTAAATTCTAAAGAAAACAAGTCCCTGGAAACGACGCCATTTTGATCACAGGGTAAAAGCGAAGCGCAAGTGTATAAAGATATACATCGATCGTTGTTCTCAGCTCCCACCACTATGCAAAAAACTAAACTATTGACTACACTCTTTACGGGAGTATAGCGGCTAGTCTGTGTATCTAATCCAAAAAGACTACTTGTTAGAATTCTATTGATTTAATACTAAGGGAATAAAAGTGTAAAAGACAAGTTGTTAACAAAAGAAAAGATAATACTAGGCATGTATTTAAACTACGATTACAAAAAGGAATAAAAATAATAGATTGCGACTAATATCCCCCACCCTGAGTTAGTTGGTATAAATGGTTACATGGGACGACAAGTTTAACAAGATTGAATCTCATATCAACAATTAATTAAATCTTGGGGTTTCACCCCCTACATCGTCATAAAAGCCTACTATGAATTTTGGCGTCAACAAATACCCCAAAAATTACACATGCAAGGTCGTAATACGGAGAATACATGATATACCCCGTTAAATATCCTAGGCATATGTAAGGACTCGACTCGAATTTATGGATTACCCGTGAGTAAACCTGATCCGAATTGGGAGTTAGGTGTGAAGTGCAATGAAGCAGCCTAGATAATGTTGCTTGTACAGTTTTATTTTAAACTAGCGTTTCATTTATTTACATGCGAGTCTAGTTTAAAAAAAAACTATGTGTGGGACCCATGGGAGGCACCCCGAGTTCAAGTAAACAGAGCTACTAACATAAGATAAATAAAGTACACTTACCTGTATAACGCCCTCAAAATACGAACCCGCACCCAACCTGCTATAACAAAGCGGGGGTGTGAGCCTATGCCCACTGGAAATATACAAGCAACATAAAAACGAATGGCAGAAATAAATACTCACACGCTATAATCACATGCATGAGAAAATATATACGTATCTACATACATATAGATATACCTTTGAAAATACATATTCAAATGCATTGACTGTCATACTTCCAAAACTTAGTACATTTAGATTAATTTACCTTAATCTTGAAAAGGTTACCTGTACTCATACTTAGCATTTGTCCCTATGTTTAACACACTCGGTTACACACATGAAACTAATACACTTGATTTATTCGAAACCATCCTTTTACCAGAATTAACCCCTTTCATTTATTTAAATACATTTTAGTAATTTCATTGAAAATCACCATTTCAACACACGCATTCACCGTGTTAGAAAATACTCATTTACTCTTTAAAAATCCTTTTGACACATTCTCGTGTTAAATATGGTTTAACCATTTAGGCTCCTTAAGCACCCATTTATATACTCCATTTAACCTTTTTAATTTCTTTATGGACATTAATAGATTTACGTATTTACTTGTCCATTTCACCGTTATCGAAACATTTATTTCATTCATTCAAGTTAAGTTGTATTAACACATTTTACCGTCCAACCCATTTATTGATATGTTCCATATTTTCCTTATCTTTTCTCGAAATATTTCAAAACCGCATACTTAAATGGACTCCACACTGTTGTCTATGCGCACCATATGCCCTGACTAGTGATTTAGGGATTTTCACCCAAGGGCTCCGGGCCCTTCTTGCTTATTGTCGATTGCATCCGAGTCCTTATTAATGTGTTTAACATTTACACATGTCCACATTATTCCACATTTTTACTTTTACCCAATCGAAGCCAAAACCCAGACTTATCCGTCCGTTTTTTCGTTGACACTTGGAAAATTTTGTTTCTTTTCTTCTTTAAGTCCCTTATCCACACACACGTAATTTATACAAAAGTCATTCACACTTTAGGACTTAGTTCATTTTCACCCGCATTAGTGTAAACACTTTCTTCAACATTTTTATTCCATAAAAATGTCCCACTTCAAGTAAGTTACCAAATTACCCTTTGTTTACGAAACTTGTAATTTAGTCCTTTAACAAGTGTTATTTATCAACATGCTTATTAACTTTTCAACATAATATTTAAAACACTTTAGCCATTTTAACACTCATTTAACACCACACCTTCACCTAACCTTTACACTTGACACTTTAATACCTTTAACACATAACACAACACCTTTTACACAAAACTACCTTTTCTTTATATGCAATTAACAATCCAAAATTCACTTAATTGATTCCTTTAAACTCAACGACATCCATTTAGTCATAGGTCTCCATTTGGCAAGAAACTTAAATAAATATTTTAACAACATTACCATCATTCTGTAACAACCCTCGCTTTTGAGGTTCTATTTTATATTTAATTTGCTAGATATAGTGATTAGATATAAAGATGTTGATATGTGGAGTAGGTATTAATTTAAGAAAGAAAAGTTAATATCTACTATGATGTTGCATATTTACCGTATGTAGAGGTGAATTTTGCTATGTGATGTTTTGTAATGGCGAATGATTTAAAAATGACATTTGGCTTAAAATGTAACCGGAACCTAAAATGAATTATAAAATCTCCAAATGATAATTTGGAGGGTGTAGTTAGTTCCGGGAAGTTCGAGATAGTCAAATTGTGTGCCATATTGTATTTTGAGGTTTTGGGCACTTTTGACTGGTTGTAGTTTGGTTGACTAGTCGCGTATTTTACCGCGTATTAATCACTTAAGCTGGAAATTTGGACCTAAGCCACGATTTATGTCTTGAACTAAGTCACTATTCCCCTAATTAAATTGGTAAACCTAGAGAAAGAAAGAGAAGAAGAAACCTTGGGAGAAAGTGAGAGATTGAGGCTTTGGTGATTGTTCTTGCATACAACTTCATCAAAATCTGAACTTGCAAACTTGAGGCAAGTTTTCTACTTGCTATTTTATGATTTAAGTAGAGTAATTTGCATTGATAGTTGTGGTTATTCATGGTTTAAGAAACTTAGGGCTTTTAAATATTTTATGGGCTTAGAATGTTGGAGATTGATTTGAATGGTTATTTGTGGTGAAATTATGGTTGTTGGATGTATTTATGCCCAATTAGTAGCAATAAATGATAAGGGTTTGGGTTGGTTGAGTTTGGAAGAGATTAGGAGTCCAAGACTCCATAGCCAAAATTGGCAAAATTTGCAGGACTGAATCGATTCGGCCTGGCCGAATCGATTCGCATGGAGGCAGTGTCCAGGTCTGGGTGAACCGAATCGATTCGGTTATTCTCGAATCGATTCGGCTGTTATGCAGAATGTTGGTTTTCCTGACCGAATCGATTCGGCTAGTCCGAATCGATTCGAAAGGCCTGCATTTTTCCTTTGTTTTTTCTTTTGAATTTTGACCCCCTTTCTATAGGATTATGACCTATGACCCTTCTTGAATGACGTAAACATAGGATCCTAGAGTTTTAGTTGAGTTTTGGTCATTACCCTATAGTTGAATGGGTACTTGAAGTGACGTTTAGGCATCACTTCTCATTTTGGGAGATGGATTGGAAAATAAAATTCTAAGCCCATATGTGGAGATTTTAGAGGCCTTTTTGAGGTATATAAAACCTTGAAGTCCATAAGATTTTGGGAGATTGTTTGGAGAATACTTCGGGCTTTAAATATACGATGAAATTGAATAAGAAATATTCAAAGATGATGGTTTCAAATAAATGAAACATATGTGATTAACGGTAATGAAAATGAAATTTAAATTGGTAATTGTTAAATTACTTAAACACACCTCTCTAAATGCTATCATAAGGGAAGCTCGTGCATGAGGTGATGTCCCCTGACTATTGAATGCAGGTTGACTATAGTCCTCGGCCATATGCGGGGTTTGTATATGTTTTTCTGCGCTAGTGAGGTAATTCCGGGTGTGGTTATGACTCACTCGCAGGCATATGGCCACTTCCCGACGTGCGTTAGGTGCCCAGGTTGTCTTGTATAGATAGGCCCTGGAAGATGATAGTCATTTAGGGGCGCGCCCAATGGTGAAACTAGGAGGGACGGTCTTAGAAACGTTATATGTATAAGAATATAACCTTTCTAACTCAAGTGGGACTTCAGGTATGTAAATTGCCATAAGATATGGGATGGTAATTGTATTCCTGCTAAGGAATGGAAAACGGAAAGATATGATGGAAACTATATTCCTATTAAGGAATGGAAAATGATAAGATATGAGAAGAAATGAGATTAAATTTAATTTTATTTCTCTTGCTTAATCTAATAACTGTTAGAAACCTATATAATGGAGTCATCACATTTTATGATTAGGTTGTTAGATTTTCATTCACATTATTTATGATTCATTGTCCATATCTATCATGTTTCTTACTCTTCTGGGAATCATATATAAATCGGGTCCTGACCCGTTCATTTTTCATGTTGTGCATGTGTTGTATCCGCTCAGGTGCTCCTCCGCAAGGGCGCCCGTTATGAGTTTCCCACTCTTATACTTTTGACGAGCTGTATGACCTTGCGGATTATTACAGGATGTTTGTTAGACGCCTTCGTTTTTGGAATCTAGTTATGATCGGGTCTTTCATTCGGGCTAGTGGCCCATCTTTTGTACTTGTTAATGAATGTAGTATGTAAAATATTGAATTGTGGAAACACTTTGAATGTAACTGTGGATCGACAGATTATTCGGTTCTTTCATTGTATGTTGTTTTGATATTTATCTATATGTTTATTTGAAATTGCACTTTCATCAGATTTGGGCTGTTTAATTTATTTCTTAAATCTTTATTAAACTAAAAATTTTGACAACCTGCTTTCTGATTTATGGAGTGGTTTTCCCGTATACCTATTTTATTGTTATGATGCTGAGGATGATATCCATCCATGATTCCGTTATGTCGAGGTATCGGGCTGGCCACCCCTTATTTCGAAATGCGGGTTGTCACACATTCCACATTTTTATTTAATAAAAATGTCCATTATTTCTTTTGCTAAAAATTCACCAAATAATATCTTCTTACATTTTTATTCCATAAAAAATGTTTATTGTTTCTTCTTACTAGAAACACACTAAATGATATCATCACATATTTTTATTTCATAAAAATATATATTTTCAGATTTAATAGAAAGTACACAACAATAATATTTCCTAGAATTTTTATTCCATAAAAATGGCTATTTTTAGATTTAATAGAAAATATACAACAATAATATTTTCTAGCATTTTAATTCCATAAAAATGACTATTTTCAAATTTAATAGAAAATACATAACAATAATATTTTCTAACATTTTAATTCCATAAAATGACTATTTTCAAATTACTAATAACACATCATTTTTTCTCATAATCATACTCTTAATTATACACACTAATAACGCTACAACATTTACCAAATAGATTCTAAGTCTAATAAGAGTAGATTATCCCACCTAAATAACTCCAAATATGGTGGTGGTGATGAAGATGGGTGACCTCTAAAGGGAATCACAAAAGCTCCACCAAACAGCCTCCATGGAAGCTCCATTAAATTCCACTAAGAACCCTTTACAAACCTCTAGAAATATATTTATATTCTTCTAAAAATATACCACCTTATTTTGTAGCTTTATAAGAACAAAGGGAGAACACTGAATAATTTAATGGTGTGGTTATAGGTGCTATATTTGTAGAAAATGGAGACAGACCAATGGAAGAGAAATTGTGAACTCTAGAGGGAGAGTTTAATTCTTCTACAGAGATGAAGTGGGTTATGGCCACACACGGTTCTCTCTCCTCTTATAATCCAACATATGAGATATTGACCAAATAAGGAAACCTTATCTCCAAAATCCTTACCATATAGGGTAGTGATTCATCCTCCCATCGACAACTCATAAAACCTACGGTTGTGGTGACTCCCAGCTTGTCCCTCTTTCTCTCACGCTAACTTAATAGTTTAAAACCTTTATAATCCATGTGTAAAAAAGGAGATATATCTGTTGTAAATGACGTAAGCAGACATAGGGTTTTAGGTCCACCAATTGCAACACGACAGCGCATGTTGGGGAACCAAAAATGTCGAACATCGCTCGAACGACATGTGTGGTCGTTAGAGTGACCTGCTCCCTTATTTCCTTTAATAAGCCCACACAGTTATTTTATTTTTCCTTGTTTTACCCGTAGACTTCCTTACCTCTCACAGGGCTACTAACTCAACATAATTAAAAGGGGTGGGAGATGTATAGCCAAAACTCTTTTAGTTATTACCTTAAATATATATATTCCTTTTAATCTATATCCATTTTCACTAATTCAGAGGCAATAAGGGTTAATGGGAGATTGGGGTTTGGACCTTAATCTTCTTTCTTTGTTTACACACTTTGTCCCAACGATTTACAACTCAATTAAAAGCATCTATATTTATTAATTACTTAATATCCAATAATTCTATAATCAATACAATAATTTAGAAATCTAATATTTATTTATACGATCTAATGTGGTACCCACAAACCTAAACTTATAATTTGTTCCTCTTCGTATAAACTCCATATATAATTAAATAATTTTATCGAGGCAAGGGTATTGCATCGTAAAATAAAGAACAATCCAATCGAATTAAGCTCATAAATTACATCACCAAAGCAAAGCAACCCATTAACCCAAGGTGAGTTCAATTAATCATAACCTAAGAAATCATGTTAAATGACATTAATTAAATGAAAACAAGTAAACCTAGTTAAGAAAATAAGAAATCTAAATAAGACCACATTAAATAAACAATGGAATCTTGGATAGAGGAAGAAGATGATGAATAGTGACTTACAACCCCATTTAGGTGAACCCCTAGGAGAGAAAGAGGAAAAATTCAAAATCACCTCCAAACCCTAACCACCTCTAACCTAACTACTAAAAAGATGATAAAAATAAGATAATGAAAGATATTATTAAAATACCAAAAACCCACTTATGTATTAAGTGGTGAAAGAAATAAAGATAAATGAAAAGAAAATGATTTGTCCTAAGTGGATTTGGTGTTGTCCTTCCTCCGCAAGAAATCCCGTAACTTCTTCATTTTTAATCGGAATCGTGCACCGTCAGTGGACACATGAAGACAACTCAGAGAGATTCAACTTCCGTGAAGACATTGGGCTAGAAACCCAAATTGTGAATTTAATAAAATGCCCCTATACGTGCGATTGTTGACGCAACTTCCTCGGGATGCTACCAAACTTCACACTAAGCACCAAAACACTACAAAAGCTCAATTATACCTCAAAAAATATATAAATATACAAAATAGAGGTTGTCTAGTTAACGAGGATAAATATAGGAATTGAGGTACCCACTTTTATGAAATATTCGAGCCAAATCAATTGTCACGTCTAGTTCATCTTTTATTTGATCCATATATGTTATATTATTATGCATATTAAAAGTATTTTCACTTTACCTTGGATATATATACTCTTTGGACTTGTTTATAATCCTTGGATTTTACCTAGTCTTGTAATTAGGTTTTACATCCTCTTTTAGCCTTAACCTTGTTTTTCTCTGGATGGATTATCTTAGGATTTAATTTGTTATTTTGTTTGTAATTTAATCTTATTAGGACATGTTTAGGATTACGTGATTCATGTATATCTTTTGATCACATGTCATCATCATTTGTGGTTGTACATATTTCCAACAAAAAATTCCAAATGATTTTTCTGTATAATTAAGTTTGAAAAGACCTAAGGGTCACACTAGAAAGAACCAAGGGGTACTTGCTAATGTGTATTAGGTTATTTAAAAAAAAATCTCCAACTCTTTTAAATTTTTAATACAAAATATATTATAAATTTTAAGTGAGGAAACACTCACGCACACTAGTAAGTAAAAGGTGATGATGCTAGATGTAAAGAATAATTCCCTTTAAGAATGAGATGAGGAAAAGTAAAGTGTGACATAAGATTTGTCCTCGAGGAACCCACTATAGTGGTAGACCCCGTGTCCCTAGTCCCAGGACAACACACGCACCCAAGTCCACTATTATCGATTACAAGTTACAGATTACAGTCCTCCAAATCCTCAATGAATTAAACAAGGCAAATACAAACCCGTACAATCCAGCCTAGTCTAAAATAACCCAACTTGACTGAAAATCAGTCAACCCAATAACACCCCGGTAATAGAGACTATCACTCACTCACAACACACGCAACACTAAATCAATGTTTAGATAAAGAATTCAGTAACCCAATGTAAATGAAATAGTTAGTCCAATACAAAACCAGTACACCCAGGCACTGACTAAACAACTACACACTCAAACCCGAGATCCCGTATAGATGTGCAAAACAGATATAATAATAAATATTGTTTTAAATCAAAACAACAAAATAATATTTTTAAATAAAATAAACCAAACAACCAAGGTTTAAATCTATTTTAATTGTCAAGACAAATTGCCAATCAGTGACTAAGTGAAAGGTAAGACAATATTGAATTAATCAATACTAAAAAGAATGCTTAAATATTAAGTCCCAAGACACAAGTAAGGTCTTCCTTAATATTTAATATTCAAGTAAAGATTAATCCTAAAACCAAATTTAGTTGGCGCAAATGACCACAAATAAAATAGGAAATAAACTTCCAACAATTGTTTCGCGCAACTAAAATAAAAATTAACTTAACACCAAATAGAATATGAATCAATTTAAACCGGTGTTATGTTAAAATATTAAGTCCAAGTAAAATGAGCAAAAGATAAATATGTGTAGCACTTAGCTCATACAAATTAGGACTTAAATAAATAAAAGAAAGTTACAGGTATTAAATTCCAATTTGAGTATAAACCAATACTATGACAAGGATTGGATCAAAAACTCATACACACACAAACACTACCCAAGTATAAAAGAATACAACAAAAAGTATTCAACTTAGACAATAAAAAGTGTACGAGTCAAATGGTCCAATCCAAGTCAATTGAGTACGAGATAAAGAGTGTAGCACTCAACTCACTAAAATGGTATGGGTTTTTACTAAAATAAAATTTAAATAAATAACGATATGATATAAAGACTATACACACTAATTAAACCCAACTAAATAAAGTGAAACACACAAAAGTTCAACTTAGAGGGTGTAACTAGTTAGAGTAAAAAATCAAATATCTTTATTCCCAAAATAAATCAAATCAGAATATAATAATAAATAAAAATGTGTGACACAAAAAATAAGTCTTGATAACAAAGTGTACACACAAACTGAAATGGGTGTAAATAAACTCTCCAAACCAAACACCCAAAGAATCCTACTAAAATTCAGTCCCAACAAATTTTAGTTCAAATAAATTTAACCAAATAAAATTTGCCCAAAAATAAGATCACAGTCCAAATAAACAAAGTGTACACACACTAAATGAGTTGGGTATAAAATAAGCTCCAACAACAAATACCGAACACTTGAAAATAAATTCAGACTGACCAAAGATAGTCCAAATAAAATTTGGATCCAAAAGTATCTGTCAAAAATTTTTTTTTTTAGACAATATACAAGTAGCCAAGTCTTTAACAAAGAGTATACTTTTAATACCAAGAAAAGGTTCACCTAAAATGAGTTTGTTTTAAGCAAGCCAAACAAACTCCAAACAGTTAAAAAGAACAGCAACTTAACTTCAAAACAATGTGTTATGTTTTGACAAAAAAAAAAAAATCTTCTTATGGGTCTAAACAAATAACAAACGAAATCTCAAACACCACAACAACTCAGCAAAAGTTAATCTAAACATTCACAACAAAGTCTATAAAGCTGAATATGTATATACATATATGTATAATATATATAAATAAATATATATATATATATATATATATATATATATATATGTATAGAGTTAGGCTACACTACATCATGGTTTATACATTACGCCTAATTCTAGACTCTAAATTTTTTTTTTCAAATTTTATATTTTTTTTCTTGAAATTAACCTTCAATAAACCTGTATGCGAAAACTTAGGTCAAAATACAATTTGTAGCTATTTTTAAAAAATCCACAAAAAATCACAAAAATACAATTTGTGCTAGCAGTTTTTTGTGATTTTTTAAAAATAGCTACAAATTGTATTTTGACCTAAGTTTTTGCATATGGGTTGATTGGAGGTTAATTTCAAGGGAAAAATATAGAATTTAAAAAAAAAAATTCTAGGCCCTAAAATTAGGTGTGATGTATAGTGTATGATGTAGGTGAGTCTTCCTCTATATGTATAAATATATATGTATGTAAATATAATTAAATGTTACCTCAAGAAAATGAGATCCCCTCACAACTGTCGGAGAACACGTCGGACAGAAAAACGCGGACCACCGGACAGCCTTCAAAACTGGAAGGAGATCGCCGGAAAACAGGACCACCGGAAAATATTTACTGGAGAAAAACGCCGGAGATCCAAGCTCAAATCAAAACCGATCCAAAGCCGCACACCACCAGAAAACCGGAGTAGAAAAAAAATGCCGGGGAAACTGTTGCCGGAGAAGACCTTCACGCCGGAAAACCACCGGACAAAAAAAAAAGCCGGAATAGCCACAAAAAAAAACACAACCTCTGAAAAATAATTTCAAGAACTCCCAAATAATTTGTATCTTGATTAGTTATGTAAATGGGAATAAAAGGATGGTGTAAACCCTTTCAAAGATAAGCTCTCAAGATAAAGAGAAGAGAAGTGAAAGTGTTGGGCCAAAACAAACGACGGCTGCTTTGAGAGAGAGAGAGATCAAATGAAAAAAAAACTAATCTTCAAAAGACAACACACAGAGATTATAAAGCCCCAAAAAATACAAGGGCAAACCGAAAATTGCCAACAAAAGAAAACGACTCTTTTTTTTTTTTTAAAAAGAAACAAACGCTCATATTTTATTTTGGAAAATTGAAGGATTAATTTAAACAACAAAAAAAATTAATGTTTAAACTAATAACATTTGATAAAAAAAAATACAAAAAAAATATTAGACATAGATTATGAGTATACAAAAATGACTCACAAAAAGTACAAAAGAATTTGTATTTGGACAAAAATAAATTGTACACTCCACAAAAATTATTTTTATAAAAAATAATATATATATTAGATCAATATATGAAAATATGATTTAAGGTATAAAAATAAATTTTAATAAAAATAAAAAAGGCACGAGCATAAAAAATGATTGTCTCAAAATTGAGCCAACATACGAAGAATGAGATTTTCAAAGTTTTGCCTTTTAGATGATATATCCCATGACATATCTTCGTATATCAAAATGTCTTATTTAATTATTTTTCGTTAGCTTGGGAATATGACATGTGCTTCATGAGATTAATTTGATGTTCCTTTAAGTTTATAAACATTGAGAAAATTTCTACATTGAGAATATATTATCACATATTTTTTTATATTTTACACTACACTACGCGTGCCACCTTATGAGGAATGCCATAGATTTTAGATATTCTACAAAGCATTCAGAGCTTTAAAAGACATGTGAATGAGTTTCTAACTCCTATATGTGTATGTGAGGATTTCTTGTCAATGATTTGGAGAAATTTGAAAAACATTAGGCTATATATATATAAAAATATGAGTGAAGATGTGGTTAGGGCTACAACATTAATTGGAAAATGATACCTTTGAAAATTGAAAACAATATCCCATCTTAGTAATCAATGAGTGAAAGCCGACACATGAAAAATTATTTAAACATAGACATGTATAAAATATTTTCCTCTATCTAAAATTGGGTAACACCAAATATATGGGACAATGGGTTTTAACCAATTACTAATTTTAAGGGGTTGGGGGTGGTAGTTAAAAATGATTCTAAATAGGGTATTGGAGATTTCAATTGAGTTAAAGCTTTTCACTCTTTATTTTATGGTTCGTTATTTTAATTGAATTTGAGATTGGACCTTTATCTCAATGGGGTTTATTTTGTTTATTTTGTTTTGCACAATCAAGATATGATCTTATGTTTTTGGTTAAAACTCTCATCATGTTATTAGCCTTTTATGAATAATATTTTCTTGATTATGAACATTGGAAATAATAATCAAACTTTGGTAAGTGTGATAATAATTCTTATTTCTTTTACTTATAAAAAAAATGGCTCTTGGTGTTGTTCCCTTACTGCATAAATGTTGATTATATCATGTAAAACCCTTTATTTGAGATAAATTGCTAGATATTCAATTTGTGTTATTTTCTTTGCAACTTATTCTCTTTCCACACATAGTATATCTTGTAAGTTTCTTAAAAAGACTTATTTCAAAATGAGTAATTGGGGATATCACATTTTTTAGTGATAATTTTATTAGTACATACTTTCTCTTGTATAGTCTTACTTGGCAGATTTTATGTTGCTTATTTATGTTTATAGAGTATGTTGTGTTTCCATTGACTTTGATATTTGTTGATGGCAAAAATTATCCATTTACGTGGACCAATCAACATTGAACACGTGTCTTCCTACATGGCCAAAGACCTAGTCAACAAGAAGTAAATCTATCGTCCAACACAAGGAATGCCGACTAACACAGGGAATGCCGACCAACAAGATAATGAAACATCATCATACCTACACGTGGTTTATGCAACCAATCATTACCGTTATTATGTAAAGATGTAAATGCTCAATTATATAAAAGTATTCCATCCCTTGACAATCCAGCCCTTGGCCTCCGGGTCAATATAAATAAATTGTATCCCTTTCATCAAGGGCACGGTCGAACGGATTCTGGAATATTCTTATCTATAAGAGTACCTAGTTTTCTGTAACCACAAACATCAATAAAATAACGTGGGTGTAGGATCTTTCCCATTGCGAAACCACTTTAAAAATATCTCTCTTTATTTGCTATTATGTATTTTATTTGTGATTAAAAAATTAGATCAAGTCTAATTTTTTACATCAACAGATTGGCTCCGTATATGGGAATGTGTTTCTAATTACCATTCTTACTCTTACATACTCTTATTTAAAGAACAATGACTGAACCTCAGTCCAGTCTTAGAAATGAAGGCAATACGACTGTTCTGTCTGCTCCACCTATGGTGACAGACCTAACTGTAATCTTAACAAGTATATCCAGAGGACAAGAAGCCATGCAGGGCAAAGTGAGGCAATTGGCTCAATCATTGCAAGTTAGGTCTCCATCCTTCACCCGACAACCCTCGTCCAGAAGGGAAATGCCACCTCCACCTCTAGGATCCATTATATATACTTATTCCAGATCTTCATGAGATGCCTCTTATCATCCTGGAATAAGTTTATTGCTCAAGTCCACAAAACTCTATGATATCCATTATTTTTCTCCTACAAGATTAAGTGTCTTGGAAAGGCTAAGAAGAGCTTCGCCCTTTGATCGTTTATGACCCCGAGCAAATAGAAATTCTCCCAGGGCAATATCTAGGAACATTTAACACTCAAAGGACCAATATGATATCTCAATCAGATCAAGACCAAGTGTCTGATGATCTGAACATGCCGAGCAGACCTCTGAAAAGGAGAGTTCATCACAGACACATGGTCGTCATAGCTGAGCTGCTTCGCATAAATTAGAGGCATGTAATTTATCTTGGAAAGGATCAATCTCGAGATTAAAGGATCATTTGGGTAAAAAGTCGAAATCAAAGAATCTTTTATAACGAAGTTTTGTTACATGATCCCTGTTTGTTTAGGCAATTGTGGACTTCCCTACTCCATCAAAATTTAAATCTCCTATAGTCATTATTAAATATAATAGTAAGGCTGATCCAATTATCTATATTGAGCAATATCAAGCTGTCACTGATATTTATTCAATCCCTAATGAAATGAAGTGTAGAGTATTTTCAAGTACCATAAAATATGGTTGAATAACTTGCCCCGAGGATAAATTTCCACCTTCAATCATCTTGCTGAGCTATTCATTAGCAGCTTCTATTTTGGAGATAAGACGATGAAAAGAGTTGCCCATCTTCTAAGTGTAAGGTGGCAAATGGGGGAAACTACAAGGGAATACATCACACGTTTTAACATGAAAAGTTGGAAGTAATTAATTATGAAGAGAAAACAACCATCACTGCTCTTATAAGTGGATTTCTTGTCGAGAAACTATATTATAATCTGGCTAATGATCCTCCCTAATATATGGCTAAATTCGAAGAAAAAGTAGTAAAAGTAATGAATGCCGTGGAAGCTATGGCCGCAAAGCAGAGTCCAACCACGAAGACTGATACAAATACTGATAAGAAAGAGCAAAAGGAGCAAAGGCCGAAGAAAGAATAAAAGAACAAAAAGTATGGAAACTACATCCATTGAGTGTTAACATACACCATATCCTGGAAGAAATCAAGCAAAATGAGGATCTGCGATGGCCTGATAAATTAAAGGCGCCTTTTAATAAGAGGGATAGATCCAAATATTGTGAATTCCATAAGGATTATGGTTATACAATGAATAAGTGCACTTTTTTGCAAAACGAGATTGAATCCCTCACCCGCCAAGGACAACTCAATAAATTTACTGATTGGCGGGATGGAAGAGAACCTAGAAAAAGGTCAAATTCTCCATGCAAACCTAGAGATAACAAGAAGATAAATCTTAAAGATGATTATGATGAGGATCGAATAAACCCAAGTAACTAGCAGACGAGGAAGCTATGATCAGTTTTGGTTATTTTGAGTGTCATATGATTACAGGTGGCGATGCAGGAGAAGGTGATCAGACTACTGAAAGGAAAGCTTACATGAAATAATCCCATGCTTGCTCCTACATCCAGAAAATTAATTTGAATGAAGATGACCGGCCAAGGAAAGTCAAAAAAGACAAATTGGTGATTGGGTTTTCAAAAAATGATTTCTCTGGGGTACTTTATCCCCATGATGACCCATTATTTTCAAATTCAGAATCCATGATATCATCATTGCTAGAGTTTTGATTGATAATGGGAGTTTGGCTGATATTATGTTATATCCTTTCTTTCAGAGTTTGGACTTAAAGCTCAGCTAGTTGGAACCTTATTATAGGCCATTGATAGGGTTTTCTGGTGAAAAATTCTACCATGTAGGAACAATCAAGCTAGAAGTGTTGATCGACACTTCACCTGTAATTGGTACAGAGAAAATATGTTTCTTTGTGATGGATAAGAATATTTAATCTGCCTATAATGTGATCCTTGGCAAGGTAGGATTGAATAAGTTTGAAGCTGTACCATTAATAGTTTATCACTGCTTGAAGTTTCTAAATCACTTTAGGGTAGGTGCTGTGAAAGGCGACTAAAAAGTGGCTAGAGAGTGTTACTACTCATCAGTCGATCAAGAATATCTGATTGAATTGAAGAAGAAGACTACAACTATCTAGGTGGATACTACTAAGCCTAATGGTGAATCTGAGGTTGAAACCTTAGACCCACGAGATAAAATAGAGTTGGTTAAAGGATAGATTGTCGAAGCCACTGAAAGCATCATTTTGAACAACAAAAAATCAGAAAGGACTACGCAGGTTGGTTCAACACTGGATCCTGTTCTTCAAGATTATGTTCTTGAGGCAACGGAGACACGTATTTTCTTGGATCCATGAGGATATGCCTAGGATTGATCCCAATTTCCTCTGTCATGAGCTCAACGTCAGTAAGGATGCCAAGTCGATCAAGAAGATACGTTGGGTTTTTAGTCCTGAAAAGAATTAAGCTATCCAAGCGGAAGTCGAAAAATCTCGATTTATTGAAGATGTTAAGTATCCGGACTGGTTGGCTAATGTTGTAACAGTAAAAAAAAGAATGATAAATGGACGATGTGCGTAGATTTCATTAATTTAAATAAGGCATGCTTAAAAGACCATTTTTGCTTGCCTGGAATTGATCAACTAGTGGATGCTACATCAAGAAAACAACTGTTAAGCTTTATAGACGCCTATTTTGTTTATAAACAGATAAAAAAAGAAACCTAAAGACATGGAAAGTACAACCTTTATCACCCCCGAGGAACTTATTGCTATAATGTAATGCCTTTTGGTCTAAAAATGCATTTGCAATGTATCAAAGATTAGTGAACAAGGTCTTCGAAGAACATATAAGCAAAAACATGGAGGTTTATGTGGATGATATGTTGATAAAGAGCAAAAAAGCTTCAGATCACATTTCTGACCTCAACTAGACTTTTGATCAAATAGAAAAGCATCAGATGAAGCTTAACCCGACCAAGTGCGTGTTTGGAGTACAAGAAGGGATGATCCTCGACTTCATAGTTAATCAAAAGGAAATTGAAGCCAATATAGCAACGATAGAAGAATTGATTGAAATGAAATCACTGACTTGCAAGAAAGATGTATAAAGGCTCACTGGAAGAGTGAAAGCCTCAAACAGATTTGTGTCCTGAGCAAAAAATATGTTCTTGCCATTTTTTAAAGTGTTGAGAAAAACTTTTGAGTTGAATGCAGAATGTAATGAAGCGTTCCATGAGTTAAAAAGGTATCTGGGGTCACCACCATTGCTTTCTTGACCAGTATTAGGAGAGAAATTATATTTTTATTTAGCTATTTTTGAGTCAAAAGTGAGCTCGACATTGGTTAGACAGGACATTGGAATCCAAAAACCAGTCTACTATACTAGTAAAGCATTCAGAGGAGCTAAAATCAGGTACTCACGTCTGAAAAAATTAGCCCTAGCACTTATTGAGGCTTCAAGACGAATGAAACCTTATTTCCAAGCATACACCATAGTTGTGTATATGATCTACCTCTTCGGTAAGCTCTCTACAAAACCTAAGAAGGCAGGAAGATTGATGTACTCGGCAGTAGAATTTCAAGAGTATGACATAGTCTAAGAACTAAGATCATCATTGAAAGGCCAAGCTATGGCAAATTTCATTGCTGAATTTACTTATCTAGAGGTTCCCGACCAACAATGCTTGCCTGTCGAGCAGACTTCGAAAGAAGAGATCTCAACTCATAAGCAAGCTGAAGTAGCTGTCAACCAACCAAAATTATGCAGAATTCAGGAAATGACTCAGAAATATGCTGAGGAGAGTAAAAATATATTCCAGCATGGATCATTAATAACAGAAAGCTTCAATGACAATGTTTCAATATGGAATTTATACTGGATGGATTTTCATGTGCTACGAGCAGTGGAGCAGGTATAATACTTAATACTTTTGATAATATTAATATTGAGTATGCTCTCATGTTTCAATTAAAAGCATCAAACAATAAGGTAGAATATGTAGCATTGATAGTTTGGTTAAAATTGGCTAATTCATTAGGCATCGAGCAAGTAGTGGTGCATGTTGATTCACAGTTGATTGTTAACCAAGTGCTGAATTTATTTGGGGCCAAAGGATAATTGATGACCAGGTATCTTGCCAAGGCCATGGAAGTCATTGCTAAATTTCCAGCTGTCCGAATGAGTAGGATTTTAAGAATAGAGAATGATCGAGCTGATGCACTTGCTCGGCTAGCATCAATAATAATAATTGAGCTTCGAAGAATAATACCGATCGAGATACTGGACAATAGAAGTATTGATGAAGGCCTCATGGTTAATTTCCTTACTATAGATCTGGGACCTTCCTGGATGGATCTCATTAAACTTACATTGAAGATGGAACCCTACCACCTGTAGAACTGTGTTCATCCAATGAAGGTGGAATATTTGATCAAAGAAGTGCATGAAGGATCCTGTGGAGCTCATTTAGTTGGAAGATCATTACTCTAACATATCAACACACAGTGATATTACTGGACGATCATGAGGGCAGATTGTATAACCTTCGCGAGAAAGTGTGATAAGTGCTAAAAATTATCTAGCATTCATAGAACACCTAATGCTACTTTAACACCAATAACGTTACCTTGGCCATTTGCTATATGGGAAATTGACTTGGTCGGCCCATTACCAACCACTAAAGATAGGTTCAAATACTTAGTTGTTGTTGTGAATTACTTCACCAAATAGGTGAAAGTAGAGCCATCAATTGCTATGCCTTATGAGAAGGTGTACCAACTCATTTAACAGAATATCATCTATCGATATGGTTTACCATATGCGTTCATCATAGATCATGGCACCCAGTTTGACAATGAGGAGTTTGAAGTATACTGTGACCAATCTAAAATCTAGAAGCTCCACTCTGCACCAGGCCATCCTCAAAGTAATGGTCAAATAGTAGTGACTAACATAACTTTACGGAATGGACTGAAAAAGAGACTTGATGCTGCTAAGGGCAACTGGATTAATGAGCAATACTCTATTCTTTGGGCCTACAGAACAACGCCGAGAATAGAAACTGGAAAAACTCCATATATGCTCGCATTTGGGACGGAAGAAATGGTACCATCCGAGATTGGGTTACCTACTCACAGGGTACTGAATTTTAATTCACCAGTTAGTGACTTAATGAGGCTCTTAGATCTCGACATGTTGGAGGAGGTCAGAGAAGATGCAACTCTAAGAAATGATGCCTACCAACATTTCACTGCCCGCTTTTACAATAAGATGGTCAATCCAACTAACTTGAAAGAGGGATATTATGTCCTTAAGAATGTTATCCAGAGGAATAACAAGCTTCAAGCCAACTGGCATGGACCATAGCGTATCTCAGTAGTCATCCGACCAGAAATATATCGAATAATGACTTTGGAGGTTGAAGAATTCAAAAATCCTTGGAATGCCTAACATCTTTGAAAGTATTATCAGTAAATTAAAAGATGACCATTATTGTATATGTCTTGCTTTATTTCAGTATCAATAAAAATTTGATTTTTGTCTCTTTATTTTTCAATTTTTTTCAGAGTATGGTGATGATATAACCTCCTTTAAAACAAAGACAAATTACAAAGACAACTATTGATCTTTAGCTCTGGCCAAGACAAAATAGGATTATAATCCTCAGCACTTGGTCGATAATAAGAAAAATACACTATTGATCTTCAGCTCCGACAAAGTCAAAACATGATTACATTCCTCTAAATTTGGTCAGCAATAAGAAAAATAATAATCAACTAAGTCCATATAGGATTATAAATCCTCAACACTAGGCCAACAATAAAAATTTACTTCATGTATGACTTCGTAATAACAAAATCACGAATAAGAGGTTGATTACTTCATATATGATTTTGTATATACAAGTCAAGAACAAGAAGTGTAAAATTTTGTATAAAACTAAAAAAGTGACAAACAAGTTTTACTCGATTAAGTTAAACGGAGGAAGACACGTAAAAATTCCTAAATACTGGAATATAAATGTACATTCCTCACACACTTGGTCACCACTGATAACTAATGCTAAATTTTGATCAAGATATCTAAGTGCATTAGTAGAGTCAATGGCATAACAACTGGTAACTAATACGAAATTTGGATTGGTATATCTAAGTGTATTAGTGGAACCAACGACATTACAATCACTAATTAACTAAACAGTTAAAATAATCATATGTTGACAAAAATAAAAACATTTTATTCATATAAATTGTGTTACATTCAAATGAATTACAAAATAAAATATAGTCATTCAACTGGATGTTTTTCCTCAGCTTTGTAAGACGATTGCACTTTTTCCATACCTGTAGGAGGATCATCCAACGTGCAAGGAGAACTGATGAAGTTAAAATCCTGAAGCATCCTTTTGTTGCTGTTGATCGGCCTGTTGGTCAGATGAGGAGGTCAAACTAATTTAAGATCACCATGTAACTCATAATCGCCTAAGTTATTCGATATTAAACATTAATGAGTTGATTCAATAGGAATCTAGCTGGCATCCAACTTGAATGGAGGCTGTTGGAAGTCTAAGAAACTAGGATCATGCCAATACCAGAGTTTGTTATCTTAATCAACTTTCATCACAGTTAAGCAATTGGTCCAACCCCATTTATAACCTTCACGATTAAATTGAGCGAAGTGATCATTGATATAGCCCAAACCTTCATTATAGCCATCCATCCATACCTCTCTAGGTTGTTTATGAAATTATAAGGTTAATCTTTCAACTTGATGTTGAAGTCTCTTCAAAACCTCACCCTTGACCTTTAACTGAGAGGATTGGTCGGAAGGGACTTGTCTTTAGCTTTCAGTTGTGAGGACAAATCGATAACAGCTATACTTTTTGCCCTGAGATGAGCAGCTTGATTAACTAAAGCTTTATTGGTCTTAGTCTCTTCTACAGTTGATCAGATAGATCTTTTCCTAAAAGATGATGCAGGTTTAGATTTTGTTAATGCTTCAAGTTCTTTACTCAATTTGGCATTTTCCTCCTCCAAAAAAGAGGCACCTTCATTGGCACTAGCAGTAAAAGACAATTTTAAGGCCCCAAGTTCATCGCTCAACCTATTATTTTCATCTTCCAGAAGTTTAGGAATCTCTCTGGCCTCATCGACCTCATGGTTTAGTAAAAACTCATTTATTTAAAGCAGAGGCATATTTATCTAGCTTCTATTCAAATACCCATGCTTCACTTAATGTCTTGTACTTGTCTTCATAATTAGCATGAAGTAAAGATTTGGCCTCATTATGCTTTTCATGCAATTCTTCGATCATTTCAAAGTATGCAACATTATTGGCCATAACTCGATCAAGAAGAAGCTTCAGATAATTATATGCATCCTTGGCCTGATTAGAAACATCTGCACCGAGCAAGTCTGTTAATTCTGCATTATTCAAGTCTAAGTGACCAACTTTGAACATGTTGTTGCAACATTTGAGTAGATCGAAATCTCTAGAAGCAATTTGTTCCATCTTGGCCATAAATGGGAAACATAAAGTAATAACTGAAAAAGAATGAAAGTATAAGACATAGTAACAGCCGAGCAACAGTAAATGATATGTGAATTAAAGGAAAAATTCTTTCATTAATAAATAAGGAAAGGTCACTAGAGCAAAAATAAAAAGAAAAAAAAAGAAAGGTGCAAAATACAAAGACCAAATGCTGAGCAAGTATATATCTTCTTCTTATCATTTTCAACATTAGGATTTACACATTGGTCGACAGAAGGGGCAGCTGGATCAATAGGGGTTTTATCTTATTTGGGTGGAGGGATAGTTGAGTCAATAACATTCTTGTCTTGGTCGACATGAAGGGTTGCAGAATCAATAGCCAAAGAAGATTCCATTGAAACATTGTCATACTCAATATCTCCATCGAGGTTGGGGGTGAACTAGGGTCATGCTAGAGGAAGAGTTTGAAATCCTCAGCGGTACTAACTTCCTTTTGTGCCATCGACCGACCTTCTTTGAATATTTTTTTCGTGGCATACCCAACTTAAGCATAAGTGGTGGAAATAGCCTTATCTCAACCATTGTTGAAGAATCATACTTAGCCTTCTTCCTTTTGGTCTTTTCAGTAGAAAGCACTAGCAGACTTCAAGGTTCTAGTGGTTGGTTCGTCCTCCAAAAGGTAAGGAATTTTTCTTTTACCCATGCTAATAATAAGAGGAATTTCTGAGTCAAAGGATGAGGAAATGCCTACAGTAGGTTCACTATAACCAGATTCATTGGCAGAAGATATAAAGATTAGATCTCTCTCCAAGTCTATTATGTTGAAAGGAGCATAAATTATTGAACGAGAAACAAAATAAGTTACATATCTTCTATAATTCAGCATATAGGAAGCCTACCTGATGTTCTCCTCACCAATTTTCAATGAAGGCCCCACAAGAACTTGAGCTCTTCAAGATTGATATCACTCTCCTTAGGACTTTTTTTCTTCCTATCAACCGCAACCAAATAAAATAACTAAGGTTAATTGGCATATCAATAAATATTCCATCATCATGAATGTACAAAAAAATACATTACAACCTATGCCATGACCCTCCTGAGGACATCTGGGCCCGTCATACACCTCACCCCTTTGAAGTGGAAGATATTGCCAGTTTTTTGCAATAACCCCATGATTGAAGTAATCTTTGTTGGAGTTAGGAAAATTGATAACTAGGGCTCTGTTGACAAACCTAGTTTTCAAATAATATTTACTATCACTAGGGACCCACTTGAAACAGAACAGGAGTCCAGGGATGCCGATATGGTTCCCATGGATGTGGTTAAGCTTATAAATACCATTAACTATTCTCCATGTATTGGGGTCTATTCTTGCAGGTACAACATTTAAGTACTAACAAAACTCTAAACAAAAGCGATTTGGGGGGAAAGTGAAACCACACTCAACAATGAATAAAAGGGAGTCTAATGACCCTCAGCTAAAGAAACAACATCAACAAGAGGATTGGGCAATTCTGACCCCACCCAAGATGGAATATTCCGTTCTAGCCTAAACTCGTCTAAAGAGTCAGCAAGAACTATATAAACCATGTTTCAGAAAGAAGAAAAGAAGAAAAGGAAAAAAATTCTTACAGTAATTTAAGGATTCAGCAAGAACTGTAAGAAAAAAGGAAGAACAACGGCGCACAGGAACTCATAGATGGCTGCTATAGTTCAAAATTTTGGGGTAAAGTAAGACCGTGAAAGTTCTCCGCCTTTTTATAGGTTGCCTAACAAATAGCGAACGAAATGATTAAACGTACCAACGATTGACATTCCGATGGATTTGTAAATCAGAAGGTTAAAAACACCCATTTGCCCTTTGGTGGTTCGGTAAAATTCAAATTATTTGCAAAAATGCCACTTTCAAGCAGTGCCTTTAAATTTTACAAGTGTGGGAGGTCGGCTACCGACTAAGCATTTTGAAAATACCCCAAGATACTTTTGGAATAAAATGATCCATACTTTCATGCAAGCGCCAAGCATGGAACATTGGGGGCTTCTATTGATGAAAAAAATTATCCATATATGTGGACCAATCAGAAGTGAACACGTGTCTTCCTACATGGCCAAAGACCTAGTCAGCAAGAAGTAAATCTTCTGCAAGGAAGGTCGACCAACAGGATAATGAAACATCAACATACCAAGGGTCATGATACACGTGGTTATGCCGCCAATAGTTTAAGTTATTATGTAAAGATGTAAATGCTTAATTATATAAAAAGCATTCCATACCTTGACATTCTAACCTTTGGCCTCTGGGTCACTGTAAATACATTGTATCCCTTTCATCAAGGGCACGATCGAACGAATTCTGGGATATTCTTATCTACAAGAGTACCTAGTTTTCTGTAACCACAAACATCAATAAAATAACAGTGGATGTAGGCTTTTTCCCATAGCTGAACCACTTTAAAAATCTCTTTCTTTATTTGCTATTATGTATTTTATCTGTGATTAAAAAATTAGATCAAGTCTAGTTTTTTACATCAATAATATTAAAAGAAAAAATTCATATATGTTGATATCTTGGTTGTTGAATTGGGATAACTATGCTATAATATCCAAATGTGTTAGATATTCACTTGTGTTGATCTTATTTGATAATATGCTAGATTTGAATGTCATACCTCTATTATATACAATATCCTTGGTGGTTATCATTCATGTTAGTACCCATGCTTTACCATTAGATTTTATGAACATATTTATTGACATTTAGCTTGTCAAATATTTAGATATTTATAATTTGAGTTTACATTTCATGAGTTTTAGGATTGTCATGCGAATACGTCACTACCAAGTTCTTGTGCTTCCTATTCTTATAACTCATATGTACTTTACATTGTGTTTAGTGTATAGTGAGTGTTTCCCCATAAAATCTCGATGATGATTTCTATATACTTGGCTTGCTATGTAATTATTGATCTTAAGAACCTTTATATCTTAAATCATACAATTCGTATCTCATATTACTCCATGTGCTTATTATGCTCACTTAACATTTCTTTCATGTCATGAGACTTATGTTCCCTTATCTTTCCATATAACTATATTTCTTATGCTCATTTTCGTATATTTCTTGACCACTTCATCTGGCCTTGTAAAGGTAAAGTTTCATCGAGGGGGAGAAAATTTGATGAAGGAAGAAAATATTAAGGACAAAAGAAAAGCTATCAACGAGGAAGGAAGATGGACCATTTTGTTAAAGAATATGAATGCTAAATCTATATTAAGAAGATTTTTTATGTAATGAATATATTAGTGGTATTTTGGTGACATATATATTAAGCCATGCTTTTGACTGTGTCATCTTTTATCCCTTATATATATATTAATTAATATATAATCATATCCTAAATTAACTTTCATCTCGATTAAATAATGTGGTATATTAGTTTTAATCCTTAGATTATCTCTAGTAAATCACTTCTCTAAAGACTTGTTCATTTTATTATTAATTATGCCTGTTCTTGATTACGTTGTCCGTACCTTTTCCCATTCCATGATAAAAAGTGGGACAATGATTCTCCTTCCTATGAAAGGAATTTTGACAATAAGACTCCTTATTATGGGGAATATTTCCTTGGAAATTTTTTCTTTGGGGAGAGACTTCACTTAGGGGGAGAAAAAAATTCCCTAATGGAAAGATAGGATGATCAAGATAAGTACTATTATGATATTATGACTTAGTCTATATTGAATTGAAGTGGTAATAGATAACTTATATAACAAAATGTACATGTTACATCTTATTTAGGACTGTGCATAAAAACCGTAAACCCGAAGAACCGAACCAAACCGACCTCTATGGTTCGGGTTGGTTCGGTTTTTTTTAATTATGGGTTGGTTCTGGTTCCCCAAAAAAAACCCGTTATAGTCGGTTTGGTTCTCGGTTTAGTATGTAAACCAAACCGACTCGAACCGAAAAACCGAACCAAAAACCGATATTTAGAACCGAAGTTAAACCAGAACATTTTAGTCCTTTAACTTTTTTTTATCTCCAGCCACGACAATACATTTTAGAACCTACTAGGGTTCATTTGATTTTAATCATACTAAAGAAGCCGTCTCTCTCTCTCTCTCTAGTCTCTCGTATTCTCCGACAACATTTTCGTCTCTTTCTCTCTCTCTCTCTCTCTCTCTCTCTCTCGTCTTCTCCGGGTTCCGGCAACATAAGGCAACAACTATTCTACAACTCTTCAACAGATCTTCTCGTCTTCTTCGGTAACCTCTTCTCTTCTCATTTTTCCAAATTTTTATTGTAACAACTTACAGCTCTTCTACAGCTATTACAATCTGTTATAAAAGTAGTTGTTATAACTTACAGAATCTGTTAGAGAAATGGCGTGTGGGTATTTGGCCATTTTCACCCAACTAACATCTCAACTATTCAACAGTCATTTTTGTGGGTATTTGGCCATTTATTATTATTTTTGAAAATGGGACTTATGTGCTAGTGAGTGGGATAAAATCGATTTCTGTTGGGGTTTACTGAGGACAACATCTCAGTTGTCCACATTCTTTTTGGGTCTACTAATTTCGTTTGGGTTTACTGAAGAAAGTGTTGATCGATTTCGTTTGGATTTAGTCAGATGAAAATAAACAGGAACCGTGAACCGACCCAAACCAAATTGAGAACCATCGGTTCGGTTTGGTTCAGTTCTATACATATTTCGATTCGGTTCTGGTTCCAAAACCATAGAACCGAACCATTTCGGTTCTGGTTCTGGTTCTGGTTCTGGTTCTGTAATGGAACCGAACCAACCCGAACCATGCACACCCCTAATCTTATTGAGATATTAGATAAACTTGGTATATGATCCTTAGTAATTAGATGAGTTGTGCAAACATTGATTATATATTGTATTCGTCCTATTACTCTAGTTATCTTGTCAATATTTGTGCATTGGTATCTTGATCTCATTTCTAGAGTCTTGACGTGAAAAAAAGGTTACAATAGTTACAAATGGTTGTGTCGTTTCTATCCTTGCATGCCTTTGGTAGGGAGAGTAGTATCATTGATGATAGATTTGATCCATTTATTTATAATCTTTTATTTATATGTTTTGTCACGGAATAGATAACGGGTGAGATTGCAAGAGTACAAGTATGCGCAAATGCTCCATATGAATATATTGTCTTATCCCGTTCCAAAATGTATTTAAGTCAAAGTTTAAGTTGCTCCAAAAATCATGATGTTCAAGACTATAAGCTTGGAATTCTTCGTCTTCATCCAAAAAGTTACCTTATGCTATCATGAATGATATTAATGCTTTAAGATAAAGGCAAAGGACTTGGAATGACTTAGTTTCAAAACCCTTGTTTTGACATCAATAAATTAAATTTTCTTAAATTGGAAAAGGTGTTAAACTTGTATGTGAGTTGGTTTGGACAATTTGATCAAATACACTATGCAATATACTTTTCTTATAGAAAAAAATATGATCATAAATTCATTCTTATGTGTGTATTATAAGAAAAAGTGTTCTTGGTTTAGAACAAACATACTTAGAGTGTTTTGCCCAAATATTTTCAAACCATTATATGGAAAACACTAGTTCAAAATTTTTGAAAACGTCGCGACTTGCCTCGATGCAGTTTTTCCACGACGATGGTTTTCCTCGCTGCAACGAAAGTCTGTCGACGGTTATTGTATCCAAGCCAAAATTATCTCAAACTTCCTACAACATAATTTCATTGAAGATCACTCCAGCGATGCATTGCCTAATTGTAGTGACACTATAGGGACAACACCAGATCTGGCACAAAAAGTAAATCTGTCCAAAAGATTATATTGTGAAACATAAATATTCTCTTTATAGCCATATATTTGCTTGGGGAAGTAACATATTTATTGTGGTTGACAATGAGTTGGAGGGTTTGATATCTTGTCTCCATAAGCTTGAAAAAACCTATCTAATTTATTTTCTTCTTCCTCACAAAATTGGGTTATGAGTTCTTGAAGAATGGTTTTCATTATTTTATCAGTCTAAAGAAATATAATTTTCTTAATAGAAAATACCTTAATTGTATTTTTGAGATATCCATTATTATAATTGTAGCTTAAAGTTATTTAAAGTTTGATTACTTCTCTCAAGACTTGATCAAAAAATTTTGTAAAATTTATTCTTGAGAAAATATTTTCAATATCTCAAATACTTGTTAAAACATCCTTAACCTTTATGATCCTCACATCCTAGGAAGTAAGATATAAAAACAGTGACTTTTCACTTGTTCCTTTGGAATATAAAAAGTTTTCTTCAACTTTAAAGAAGATTTGATGAATTGGTGTAAGCTTGGCATTTTAAATGGAAGTTGACACATGCGACGTAGCGAGTGCTCATAGAGCAATTTGTGAATTGTCGAGATTATGCATTATTGATTCTAGGGAGGTTCAAGTTTTTAAGCCATTTATTCCTTTACTAAAACATTACCTATGTAGTGGAGAGTGTCGGTTTGGCCCAAGGTTTTTTTCGCAAAGGTTTTTCCCTCGCATAAATCATCTTCTAAAGTGCATGATTTACTATTCCACATTTTGATTTATGTTCTGTGCTTCATGAACATATAATTTTAAGTTAAATAAACTAGTAAATCACTATTTTTTCCAGATGTTAGAATAAGGTTTTGCTCGAATTTGAATTAAAATAGACTTCACCATAATTTTGGCAATAATTTTAATTTAGGTAGTGCCTCTCCATAGACACATTCCTTCATAATCCTAATGTCAAATAATGTTTGGTGGAAGTACTTCTCCAAAACACGAGTTACTTCAGCTAGATTTACTTTTGCAACCACGATGTCCTTTCTGTTGACTACTTTTGCACATAGTAGAGTGAAGCAAAGGCTAGTCATCATAATGAGTGTAATATCTCGTAATTTTAAAGGATTTTTAATTAATTAAATAGAGAATTAAGGTAAAGGTCATGTTCCTTCCTATTTTTGGATTTTTAGGACAATGCTTTTCAAGGTTATAAATCTAGTCCCCGTGGTACAATAGCATTTATAAATCTAGTCCCTGTGATACAATGCCTTTATTTTTTTGGTCAGCGCCAGCGGCACTATTTTTCACCATTTTCAATGGTATTTTTAGTACAGGGACTAAATTTATAAAATTATATGGGTTGTCCGATTTTTATACACTTTGAGCACTAGGATGACCTTTTCCCAAAATTCCCGTAATTAAATAATTAGTTAATTATGGATTTTTGGAGAATTAAAATAATTATTTGAAATGATAAATTAATTTATAATTATTTAAGTGAAAAATAAAGTTTTACTTGTGTTAGTTGAAGTTGAAATATAATTATAGAATTCATTTGATGAATTATTAAATTTATTTGACAAATTAATAAAATATTTGGTCTTAATTGTAAATAAATAAAAGTATGGGCCTTAATTATAATTATATAAAGTAAATGAAAGGTTCGGCACAAAAGAAATTATAGTTTAAGATAGACGGTACTTTACCAATAAGGTAACTATTTAGAGAAAGGTTCACGGTTAGGCTTATTCATGAAAGAAAGAGAAAGGAATTAGGGTGTAATTAAATAAATAAAAAATATAAACAAAAGTAAAATTAAAAATTAAAAATTAAAAAGGAGAGCATTTTTATAAAAAAAAAATTAAAAGCCGCGCTTGTTGTCTCATTACAAGATAATAAATTGTCTTCATTCTCTCAAAATTCTATAGAAATAAACCCTACTAGCCTCCCGTTATTAGTACATAAGTTGACCCTTAAACCTCAACCAAAATTTTCAAAAATTATATATTCCCAACCTTAGAAATATACTCTTTCATTCTCGATAAAAAATATAATTTTTAGGAAGAAATTTTGGAACAATTGGGCAAATTTTGAGGGGCTTTATGAGAGGCAATTATAGACACAATTCAACCAATTCAAAGAGGACTTTCTTTACACAATTTCAACATTTTTTAGGATTGTTTTTGTTAAATTAAGGCAAGATAATTCTACTCCCTCTTCTCTTGAGTTAAATAGTATTTTATACCTGAATAATTTTTATAAATGATAAATTTGGTTTAAAAATAACTAGGGTTTACTTTATGATGATCACATCTCTAAATGGCGATTTTTATAAATAAACAAAAGAATCAAATTCTGTAAATTGTAGACTTTAAATTTTAGTCTAATTTACTATGATATAATTTAAAGGTGGGAATTGTATATTTTTGTTAAGATTTTAAATTACAAAATAGTAGATTTCTCATAATTTGAAATCACATATTTTGATTATCCTTTTAGTATGTGATTTAGGTTCTCTTAGACAATGAAAGATATAACACTTAGATTTTGTTGTATGCTCAATCTTTATAAAACAAATATAAGATATTTAAAATTAAAAAAAATGATTTCTATCCAGATAAAAAGTGTAGGGGGGAAATTTAAATATTTAAGTGAAATTTATGTATTTCCCCTCTTCTCCATAATATACTAAAAGTTAAAGAATTAGAATACTCTGAGTATGACCATAAATTTTAACCTCTTGAAATGTGATGAGTATAATTAATTGATGAATACTAGTTATTGGGATTTGATTATTGGATATGAGTAACAAACTCATGATTAAGAATATATATTGCATGATTTATATAATTCTAAGTGATAAGACACAATTGGTATGCTGAATTGAATTCGGTGAATGAAATCTTTATTATTTCCTTTACGCATAAGGGGTGGGTTTATATAAATTGATGGATTACATAGATTATTTTGACTTTCCTAAGCTACACACTATGGGACTAATACTGTTTAGTATGATATGATGCATGACTCGATTTGCATTCATGGTTTGATATACTACACGCTTATATGAAAATGGTAGAAGGATGTGCCTTAGCGTAGTCATTAGCTATATCTCGTTTATCATATAATAGATGTTTCAAACATTATTTATCTCTCTCTTATATAGGAAACAATGGGGGTTTTAAAGATACAATTGTTAAAAAATATAAACTAAAGGTTTTGATACCGGTAATGGTGGGATATGACGATTAACTTAGTAACTGTAAAAGTTTTGTTTAAACTTAACAGATGTGGAATTATTATTTACACTCCTATTTAATAGTTTTACTACTTGATTGCGTAGATATTATCTTATTACAAGGGACTTCACCCTTCACACTACTTCAGGTTCTTTAGTTTACCGTCGTAGTATTTTTACTCGTGCACACCAGTCTTCTTTTACATTCACGATCAAATATTGAAGATTAGATGTTAGGAACCCTTTAAGATGTATTTTATTTACGTTGAGTGTTGCGATGTATCTAGGCGTTGTATTTTATTTTTTAAATTGGGAGATTTAGTATGTATTGGGTATTGGAAAACAATTTTCAATGTAATGGATTTACGTATATCAAAGTTAGAGGTTTTCTCATATTGCTCTTTATATCATTTTTACTTTAGTCTTTGCTTCTCGTTACATGCTAAGGATGACAATTGATTGTTTAGATGAACTATATAATTTTCATAAATAGATTTGACCAACATAATTATTAAAAATATACCGGGTGTCACAATTGGTTACAGAGCATGGTCTTAGGTTCCGAGGGTTATTGGTGTATATGTTAGTTTTGCCCATACCGTTATTTGATGCACTTTTTGAACTCTTAATCTCTTAAGACTTCAAGTTTAATACATATTTTCTTCTTATATTTTTGGATGGTGAACACAAGGATGATAGAAGATAGAAGAGCCCTAGTGGCTAATATAGCTAGGGGGTTGGTAGACAAGAGCGGGCGTTCAGTTTATTATGAGAACAAAAGATTTAGAAGCCATCATTTGAGAGGCCACAATAAAGGGAGTTACTATAGGAATCAGAGAACAAGAGACCAGCAAGTGAAACAATAAAAAGTTCCCAAATCAGCTTGGGATAAGGTGAGGCTAAGTTTCCATAATGGTAATCTTCCCATGTTCTCAGTGAGATTTGACCTAATGATGGCTCATCAAAGGAGGCTAGACTTGTAGATACACCTTATAATGGTGGAATTCATAGAGAAATATATTATAGCTACATTTAAGCTAATCAATAATGCTTTATAATGGTGTGAGAGAGTAACCACACATTAGGAGAGGGACCATTTGACTTATAAAGAATTGATGGTAAAATTTAATGATAAGTACTTCCCGTATGCTATGAAATTTGAGAATAGGATGGAGATACTCACTCTAGATAAAGTTTCACATAACGTTGCCAAATATGACCAAGAGTTTACAAATCTATATCCATTTGTCCCAAAAGAGGTGAAAATTGAGGAAAATAAGAATAATTATATATTATGAGGTTTGAATTGGTCAATTAGGAAGTATATATTAGGAAACTCGTCTTTCACCATTTATACTCAAGTAGTAAATACTGATGTGATGATTTGGTAGGATCAAGAGAACTATCACAAGAGTTTAGCAAAGAAGAAAGAAACGAATGTCCTTGACATGACCAAGAGGAAGGTTGATAATGCTAATATTTAATTTAAAGTTTAGAAGGACCCTCATGAGAAATGTTATGGCAAGAGGTATCGAGTAAAGTATGATCATAGGAAGGGAAATAGAGGCCCACTGCAGAAGCCACATTTTAGGACCCCCTAAGTCTCTCCTTAGGTCCCTATCACTCCCCCATTTCACTACAAAACCTAGGTCGCACTCCGAGTACCGATCTAGAGGTCATTTGACGCTCTCAGTCCACATTTGAATCCAGTCAAATTTATTTTCAGTGCAAAAGATATTTGAATCTTCAAAGGACTCTAAATCCCATTTCCAACAGTCTACCATGTGCACGAATTGGTATAACGGTTCATGCGAACGAATAATTTTACACTGAAAATCAATCTAGAGGCCACCGGGCGCACTCGAGCCCATATTTGACTTCATTCAGCTTCACCGCTAGAGACAAATATATTTTAGTCTTCAAAGGTCACTGAAACCCCTTTCTAATGGTCCACCCCGTGCACTAAATGGCATAACCGTTTGGATGAATGATCAGTTTTCCCCCGAAAAATCAATTCGAAGGCCACCGGGTGCACTCAGGCTCTGTTTGACCAAGGTTAACTATTTAGCTCGAATGAGACTACATGAATATTTGAAGGGAACTGAATAACCTTTCCAATAGTCCACCCCGTGTGCAATGTTGACTTACGGTGCGGACGAACAATCCATTTTACTCTAAGAGGCTATCAGGCGCTTTAGGGCCCTGATTGACCAAGGTAAACTTTTTAAATCGAGAGAAGCTCTTTGTAATGTCGAAGTACATCACGTATCCTCTCCAACTGTAGCATGTTCATGATTTTGACTTACAGTACAGATGAGTGATCCATTTCACTTCGACAATCTCCCGTCCAAAGGATCGACGTGCGCTTCTGAAAAACATTTAACCCAAAGTAAACTTCTGGACTCAGGAGCGGTCCAAGGACTCTTGAAGGTATCTGAATTAACTTTCTAACGGTATTCCCCATGCACGATTTTTATCAATGAATTGCATTCTATGACCATTTTTTTGACAAAATCTGCACGAGACTGCCATTTGGCAGGTCCGTTTCCCTGCCTATTGGCAGTGTGTCAAGGGTTACCTGGCGATTGGAAGTACTAGGAACATGTCAATCGGAACCACCCCGAACGTATAAATAGAGGGCATTACCTCACTCCAAAAGCACACCTCAGATCCATCAACATCACTAATATCAGCAACATTTTTTCGTAATTAGCGAAGTTTCTCTATGTGAAATTCCATTCAAGATTACATTCCCATCCTTTTCATATCCAATTTGGCAAAATCTCAGTCTCTCTCGTTCGACATTCATCTCACATTCAAGGGAGTTCATCCAAGATCAAAGATCAAGCTTCAAAGAAGGTCCAAATCCTTCCGTCTCTCTTTAAATTCCTTATTTTTACATTAAATACATTAGGTTCTTAATGAATTTTTACTTTATTTCATACACATTAACATCTTACATTTTTATTAGTATATTGCACATACTTTATTTTCTATAAAAAAAACCAAAACAAACAAAAGAGGGTTACGCCCCATAAATTCCAAACGGGATTATCCATCACACTTTTCCAAAATTAAAACTCATTTTTCTACACACGTACATATGATAAAATCCCATTCGAATCTATGGGATAAAACCCACCCTTATGCATCATGCGAACTACATGGACTTTGATGCCTTTATAGGCTGCGTAGGCGTCTCAAATTAAGACCTTAGACTCGAGTCCAATTTTAAAATTTTCTAATTTTCTAATTTTTTAATTTTGCCAATTTTTCCAAATTCCCCATTTTCATATTTATCACATTTTATTATATTTGTTATCCTTATTAGCGTTTTATCCAACACCTATTATTGTTCCATCATAATGATCAATATCACGATAAACGCTTGAAATCATATTTTATGTAGAATATTTTGGGAACATTTCTATGGATGACCTCACTCTGTCTCTTCTATGGTATGAGTTAGGTTATTCTGATATCCATTATATATACATGCACACACAGTTCGCTGAGAAATAAAGGAAAATAATAACATAATTCCATGAGAGACTGAAAGGACAGGATGGGTTCCTAATACCTTCCCATTCCTTAACTTAGCCACCGAACCCTTCGAACTACTATTTTTGTAAGCATCAGTTTGTCTTTGATGCCGCTCTCTCGAGGTGACGACATGTTCTATTGCCTTTTTTGTGAAAAATAGGCCGGCGACTCCATCTCTTTACATTCACCCCACACCGACGACGAACGAAGTGTTCCTAGATCAAAAGAGGCCGTGAGACCTTTTCATCTACCCTTTTCTTTCCCCAACACCCATTCTTGGGAAGAAGGAGAGAGGAGAGAGATAGGGAGGACACACGTAAATCAAGATGGCCATAGTGGCGACTCCGTTGGGGACAATTTTCATAAGAGGTCTAGACTCTGTTTGCATGGGTGTTTTGTTTTCTTGTGTGCGTATGCACCTATCTGTATGTTCTCATTTTCTATTATATTATTTCTTGTACATATATACCTCATGCTTATATCACTACTCCCTCACACACTTGTAGATACTCTCCTTGTACACTTCACACTATGTGCACCTAGGATCCCTTATATCCAAAAGTTTCACACACCACTTAGAATATCCAGTGTCACTAACGTACACCTCCACTAATCACACTTGTATATATCCATGCTCACTTACACTTGTCACACACCACTTGCAGTTTATCCATGCTTAGGTTCACTACCACACACTCACTTATAGATATTCACACATCACTTACTCTCACATATCCATGCTTAGTATAATCTTAATTCTCTCTATTAGATTTACTCATTATACTTGTACATTCTCCCCTGCTTAGTATAATGCTCATCATGCTAAAAAAAACAGTCTCTCCATAATGTACTAATTAAGAATCATGCATTTTTCACACTACGTCACCAAAAGGCATGGCTATTGACTAAATTTTGTCCCGTAACTGGGGGGTCACCTTGTGATGGGCGTTGGTCCAGTAGGTCGCAATTAGCCTAAGAGATATGACTCTCACCTTCCATTGGCCAAGTACCTTTGATGTATATCGAACGGTTCCCCCTACATCATACGATGTGACCAAAGTCAAGACGAGAGGTATATCGTAGGGAACTCATTCACGTACGTTGAGTATATCGAATTTGCTCTCACACATATTGTCCCCATGAGGTATATAGTGAGGAAATTCACATACACTCAGTATATCAAATGGCTTGTCCACATGTACCGATTGCCCTCAAAATCAAGACATATACCCTGAAAGTCATGCCAAAGGGGGGAGCCCTTCTAATTAACCCAACAACTGCATACACTCATATAGGCATCAAACCTAGGGTACTCATAGTTAGTTTGTCGATTTCTACCTAAACTCTACCAATATGACGGGTCAGCATGATGCCCAAATTTTTGCATAATTTTTAAAAAATGAGACCCTGCCCAGGAGTCCGGTAACAAGTCCAACCATATTTTTACACATTATTCAAACCTAAATTTCCCAAGCTCAATTCCTATTCAACATTTCTTTTTGCATTTAGGTAAAATTAATACAAGTGAGAACATAATAAACCTAATAATAAATAATCATGTTGATTCCTATCTCTTTTTTTTCCCTTTTTCTTTACCAAAAGTGTCAAAAAGATATTTCCCTCTTTTGTCAAAAATACCAAAAACATTTTTCCTTCCTTTCACTAAAAATATTTTCCCTCCCTTTTACTAAAAAATAGTTTTTTCCTCTTTTTCAAAAAATATAAAAAATATTGTCCCTTTTTTCAAAAATAACAGTTTTCCCTCTTCTTTTTCAAAAATAAATTAGAGTTTTTCTCCTCTCATGTCGATCGCATACCCTTGGCCTAGCTCCCTATTAGCTTCGGTCTTCCATTAAACCACCCTGAGGCTCTGTCAGTTCCTTCACTTCCTTTGAGTTTGGAATGCATCTTCGTCCACTTTTCATGGAGATCACAGACCAAGCACTAATGTGCAACTGAATTTGTTAATGGTCTTAACCTAACTCACTTCCAAGATTGACAACCTTCGAACCGAGGTTCATTAGATGCAACGAAATTAGGCCCTTGTTCTCAAAAAACTCGAGGTCCTCTTCCCTCGTGCTATGGGTCTGCCCGCACCGAGCCTATTTGGGATCCCAATGAAAATCATCGCGCTCCGTGTGCTCCTCTTACTATTGGTCCACCGTCAGGCCATCTCCCTATGATGAATCTTACCCTACCAGGGGATAACCTACCCATGATCATTGATCCAAAGGAGGAAGATTTGAACAAGGTCAAGGAGTACCTTAAGATGTTGACCAAGAAGTTCGACCAAGTCAGAATCCCTGGCAACTACATGGACTACACTTACATGTCTCCCTATCCTAAAGTTAGGTTTCCAGAAAAGTTCAAGATACCCAACATTGAGAAATTCGAGGGTAGTGGATCCCCAACTGTCCATCTATGAAGTTATCATCGAGCCATGAATCTCTTAGGGGCCTCCGAGGAAATAATGGCCCAAATATTTCAACAAACTTCAAAAGACATTGCTCTCCGCTGGTTTTTATCTCTTGAGGAGTCCAAAATCTGTAGTTGGGATGATATTGCCCGTGAATTCATGTCACAGTACAAGTATAATAAAGAATTATAGGTTACTCGTCGTTATTTAGAGATGCTCAAATAGAAACTTGGAGAATCAGTCAATAACTTCATAACAAGGTGGAGAGAGAAAGCAACCACCATGACCAAGGGACCTTCTGAAGATGAGTAAGTCAGCATCGTGAAGAAGAATTTCTTACCCCATGTTCGAGCGATAATGGGAGGATAGTACTACCCTCATTTTCGAGCCCTTAGAGAAGAAGGAGTGGATATCGAGTTAGGTCTTGCTAAGATTGAAGTTAAAATGAATAAAGTGTCTGGACAGTTCACTCCCAAAAAGTGTGAAAAGCCTGACAATACTGCAGTTTTAACCATCAGCAACATATCTCAGCCCGCTACTTCATGGGCACCCGAAAACCATCCTAATCCAGTCAAGAAGGAATACATCGAGATTCACGCTCCCCTCTTCTAAGTTTATCACGCTCCCCTCTTCTAAGTTTATCATGCTCTTCTAAGTCGAAACCTTATCAAACCATTGGATCCTCTTCCATTACCAAACCCATTTACTAAAAATTTCAAACCAGATGCTCGTTGTGATTTTCATCAAACTTCCAGCTATACCACCGACCAGTGTTTTCACCTCCAAAATTTAATCCAAGGTCTGATCGACTGGGGTGCATCACCCCACCAGTCAATTCGAAACCAAACACTACCCATAATCCACTCCCAAATCATACAGATTCCATTTTCCTAGAAGAATACCTAGAATTTAATCCATCTACCCAGATCGTACCAAGTAAATCACCCATCATACCCATATACTCTCCTAGACCTCACCAAGTGTGCCCATATTTTCTCCTACACCCTACCAACTTTTTTAATTAGGCCCTATTACTCCTTGCCAGAGCATTCATTGCTGTTCGTACTCATTTTGGAGGTAAAGATACGAAATTATTAGAAGTGTTGAACCAACTCCTAGAGTTTGGGTTGAAATTTCCCTCCAAAGTGTTCTATTCTTGGAAGCTTGAAAATGAGCTCGAGAGTCAGATAATTGGGTGGCACTGACCGATAAAGTCAGTTTAGATAATGTCATCTAGATCATGGAGGACTTAGTTTGACTGATTGGTGATATTTATAATATGCCCGATCTACTTGATACATTGAAATTACAAGTGCGTATAATACCTTCACTTCTACATATCCCCGTCGAATGGGATGATATATATGAAGAGGTTGTTGAATTTGTATAATGTATTGACTTTTCATAAAAGATGATGTCGTTGCCATAGGATGGGGGGACGAGTTTGATAATTTAGATGAAGAGCAAAGCCCATAAAAACTAACATGATAGTCAGCATATACGGGATGATATCATTTGAGGAGCTATTAGGACAAATCAACAAGGTGGATGAATAACCCAATATCGATGACAAAATGGGGTTCCTACTTTTCTATTCTTCTATGAACCATATGACCAGGTCAGGGAGGCATTACCAAGTCCTAAACCTGCCACCATTAGTAAACGAGAAAAGAAAAGGTGCTGAGAATCTCCCTATGCTAGAAATTACCCTCGAGGAGAGAAAGATCCTCCTTCAGTTGAAGAAAACCCAATCTAACATTACCTTGTGGGGACTCTTTATGTCTTCCCAGCTGCACAGAACTGCCTTGATCATGCTACTTACTGGACCCATAGTTCCTATTTCATCCATGCCACAAGAAGTAGTGAATCTGGCTGGATCCCTGACCTCTACTAAAATGCTCTCCTTCTATGAAGAAGAAATCCTTAAGATTGGGCCAAATCACAACTATTCTCTCAATATCTCTATCGAAGTCATGGGAAAGACTATCCCACTCTCTCTTATCGATAATGGATCAACTCTTAATGTCTTCCCATTGAGGACCTTTAATTGTTTGGGACCGAAAGTGAGCTACCTTTATCCAACCTCTGCCATTGTACGTGGTTAAGATAATACCCGTCGAGAAGTGATATGATCTACATAACTTGCAATAGGGGTTGGCCCTATTAATATTGTTGTTGAATTCCAAGTAATAGACATCCTAGATTGTTTCAATCTTTTGCTTGGGCCACCTTGACTGCACAACATTAAGGGGTCTTCTTCCCTACATAAAAAATTGAAGTTCTTCAGCAATGAGTGGGTCATCACTATTTTGGGTGACGATGATAATGCCGAGAATTCAAGCACCAGTATTCCAGTACTTGAGATACAACACGGGGAGAATAATATGGTTATGCCAGGCTTTTGAGTTGAACCACTTTTGCTCCCAGCAGGGGATAATTTCAAAGATAGGGTTTGTCCGGAATATAACCCTCATGGAAACATCAATGTGATCTACATGTTCAAGAATATGCATTTCATGCCCGTATTGGCATTAGGATGCCGAAATAGGGGATACTTGAACCCATTATATTAAATACAGATTTTCCTCCTTGCGGTTTAGGCTATTAACCATTAAGAAAAGAGCTTCAAATGATCCCCCAGTCTCAAATGAAGAGAAGGATAGAAAGCACCAAGACCGTCTCAAGATATTCCTTGAACAAAAGATTTAATTAGAGAGGGTGAAGTTTTTCCTTTTGTGGCTTTCCTGAACCGTGGTATGATCATGTGGACAAGAAGATGAAACTAAGAATGGAGATTTTTTTCCAAAACAGCTACTCATGGGTCGAAAGTTTGCAACATCATGTGCAACCACTCATTGAAGAGAACATAGACAATACTAGGTATTCCAAGGAGAGTGACTTCGAGGATTCCTTCATCTTGCGGATAGTAGGGATGGCACTCTACATGATCCACTCAAGCACTACATCATCGGATCCATCCCATCAGATCAAAGCTACTAATGCACCCCTTCTCAACTGGCATGTTGTACCTGTTCCACCAACTGAAATTTAACCAACCCAGATGTTTATCCTATTTCTTCTTCTCTTATTATTCCTCCTTATAATGATGAAATAGAGACCTCCTTCGATGAGATTCTTAATGTTGTTTTTCCTATAAATGAAATAAATAAAGACTTTGAGTATCTTCATGTGCCTTACATTAATTGTCTTGATTCTAATAAAAGTCTTGATGGTGATTATTTTTCAAAAGAGCAATTCTTAACTGATCTTAATAAGGTTAATAACAAACAACAAAACCGCATTTAAGTTAATGAAGATGAAACTGTTGTCATTAATCTCGATTCTTGTAGCCCACGGCGCGAGATTATAATAGAGGCCACCTTTACCGAGCATGAACGCACGTAACTCAAAGAATTATTAATGGAATTTGTGGATGTATTCGTATCGTTCCATGATGATATGCCTAGTATTGATATCGAAATAACTCTGTACAAGATTCTAACTCTCCTAGAATGCAAACCGATCAAACAGAAACTGTGAAAGCTTCGTATCGAATGGTTGCTCAAAGTTAAGGAAGAAGTGATCACACAGTTGAACATGGGTTTCGTTCATGTGATCGAATATCCCACACGGCTAGCCAATATTTTACTTTTGCCTAAAATAGGAGGGAAGGTTCGCATGTGCATTGATTAACGAGACTTGAACAAGGCCTCTCCAAAGGATCATTACCTGCTACCCAATATCGACATGATTATGGACAACATGACCAGTCATGCTCTCAAGTCATTCATTGATGGGTTTGTCGAATATAATCACATAAAGATGCACCCGGATCATCAAGAGAAAACGGCATTCACCACGCCTTGGGGAACCTTTTTCTACATTGTCATGCCATTTGGTCTAAATTTTTTTAGGGCTACCTATCATAAGGCGGCCACATCCATTTTACATGATCTGATATAAAAAGAAGTTGAGGTTTATGTGGATGATATGATTATCAAGTCTAATATTAGAGAGGGTCATGTTCCCATTCTTCGAAAGTTCTTCGAGCGACTCTGACAATATCAGATGCGACTTAACCCACAGAATTGTATCTTTGGCTTTACCAAAGGAAAACTCTTGGGATCCATGGTTAGTGAGAAAGGGATAGAAGTATATCCTACCAAGATAAAAGCCATACTTGAAATTCCACCACCCCAAATAGAGAAGGAATTCCGGGGATTCCTTAGAAAATTGCAGTGTATCAGTCGGTTCATCAGCTAGTTCATCATCCAGTTGACTTCTATCTATGAACCCATCTTCAAACTCCGTTGAAAGGATTCAACCAAAGTCTGGAATGAATCTTGCCAAGAAACCTTAAACCAAATTAAGAAATATCTAACCCGACCTCCGGTACTCATATCGTCATAGCCTAGTCTTCCCCTACTCCTATACCTAACCATAATTGACACCGCAGTTGGGGCTTTGCTAGGCCAATACCTTGAAGAATCCCATAAAGAGAAAGACATCTACTATGCTAGTCGCAAGTTGTTCGGGTACGAAGTTAACTACACAGCCTTAGAAAAAGCATGTGCCGCCCTTGTTTGGGTCACCCAACAGTTACGACACTATATGCTCTCCTTTAAAATCAAACTTGTATCCTGAATGAATTCCATCAAATACCTACAAACAAAATCCTACCATGTGTAACACCTCGTGCAAAAACACAAGGCGCTACTACAATTAAAACTAAACTAAATTCACAACAATTAGTATAGAGAATCTATATTCCATAATTTAAATGTAACAAATCCATAAATTATTACACTTTCACAACAATTACAATAATGTTTTTCTCAAAATACCCAATTCTCCAACTAATTACACACCAATTTATACATAAAAAAATAAATCTTACAATCCATGCTCTAAAATAAACCTCCAAATAAGCCTTAGCGTCCCAATCCACGCTAACCTTCCACTAAAAGAAAATACGGGGAAGTACATAATATGATAGGAATAGAAGCTCAAAAATAAATAACACGTTGAATAAATTACAACAATACGAATCTGCATATATGAATCAAATGTAATACTCAAGCATTGTACCAATATTAATTTCTCGACAACACATCAATGGGTCAATAGGCTTCCTCCCCTAGGCATTCTCAAGCCATATATCGGATTTTGGACTATCAACGAGTGCCCATTCTCTGTGACATATTAAAATCTCATGACACGATGCCCAAATGAACAATTCAATATCTCAATGAATCAGCACAATAGATTCCAACAATTATTTTAGAATTTCTAAATGAATATCATAATTCAACATGAGTTCAATTAACACATGAATAAACGGAATACTCTCGAGAGAATTTAAGAGCATATTGTGTAATTCCCGCACCTTAAAATAATCACATGAAAGCTATAAATATTCTGCCTCAAAATTTCGATCATATCACTACGTTCCTCTCACAGAACAATCAAAACTCGTTCTTGAACAATCTTGAGAAAATTCAATTAATCTTTACAAATCTTGAGTATTACATTTGATTCGTATATGCGGATTCCTATTGTTATAATTTATTCAGTGTGCTATTTATTTTTGAGCATATATTCTTGTCATATTGTGTACTTCCATGTATTTTCTTTTAGTGGCAGGTTGGTGTTGATTGGGACGCTAAGACTTATTTGGAGGTTTATTTTAGAGCATGGATTGGAAGATTTATTTTTTTGATGTATAAATTGCTGTGTAATTAGTTGGAGAATTGGTTATTTTGAGAGAAATATTATTGTAATTATTGTGAAAGTGTAACAATTTATGGATTTGTTACATTTAAATTATGGAATATAGATTCTCTATACTTATTGTGGATGGTTTTAGTTTAGTTTTTATTGTAGTAGCGCCTCATGTTTTTGTACGGGGTGTTACAAATGGTATCCGAGCTTAGGTATATGACAATCCTCGGGTCTTTGGGTTTTGGGTCTAGCATGCATGAGAGACGTATTTTCTTTGGAGATAGAATATTTTTAGAAGACGTGTTAGGCATCAAGGTTGACATTTGTGATCTTGATATGAGAACGTGTAAAATTGAGTGAGGACTTTAGCATTACGATTTTTGGGAAATAAAATCGAGTAGCATTGTATTTTCGAGCGTTAGGTTACGCCAAATTTCGAGGTAAAAATTTCTTGTTAGTGGGGAAGTACGTAACAACCCAGATTTTTTAAATGGGAATTTTTAAATTTATTTTGAAAATCGGAGAAAAATAAAATTTTGAATTTAGTTATTTTTAATAATTAAATATATTGGTTTTTATATTCAGAATTCGGAAAGCTGGATTACATGAATCATAATATGAGTATAGATAAGTCATGGGCCGTTTAGAAGAGTCCTCAAAACATAAAACTCTCTAAGAGTCCTCGAAAGATAAAACTCTCTAGAAAAAAATATAAAAAAATATTCGACCGTCCGATCGAGCTGAATTTTTTTTAACTTCCTCTCGTCTGCAGCTAATGCATCCCCAAATTTTAGGCAATTCCAACGGTTCGATCGTACAAAATGTTTATTTTAGTGTTTGTATCAGATTTGAACTATTTTCTTAATTAAACACTTAATTCTTTGTATATCACAACAAATTCGTGGCTTGGCTTTTAAAAATCACTTTTTCATCAACTTTTCAACCAGAAGACCTCTCCAAAATTATTCCCTTTCCTCTACAAACCCTAGCCCTATTTTTTTCATCATACAACCATAGATTTGGAGGCCTATTTAGGGGTTATTTTGTGTTGGGGCTAGAGCGTGACTTGACTATTTTTCACGAGGGGAGCGCGATGGTGCAATCTGATTTTTGAAGTAAAATATATGTGATGATTTTAAGGTATGGGACTTACACAATATGCTCCTTAATTGTCTCGAGAGTATTCCATTCATTCATGTGTTAATTGAACTCATGTTGAATTTTGACATTCATTTGAAAATTCTGAAATAATTATTGGAATCTATTATATTGATTCATTGAGATATTGAATTGTTGATTTGGGCATCGTGTCATGAGATTTTAATATGGCACGGAGCATGGATACCCATCGATAGTCAAAAATCTAATATATGTCTTGAGAATGCCTAAGGGAGGTGAGGTGAGGCCTGGTGACCCATTGATGTGTTATTGAGAAATTAATATTGGTACAATGCTTGCGTATTATATTTGATGTGTATAGGCGGATTCATATTGTTGCGATTTATTCAGTGTGCTATTTATTTTTGAGCATCTATTCATATCATATTGTGTACTTCCCTGTATTTTCTTTTAGTGGAAGGTTAGCGTGGATTGGGACACTAAGGCTTATTTGAAGGTTTATTTTAGAGCATGGATTGGAAGATTTATTTTTTTGTTGTATAAATTGGTGTGTAATTAGTTAGAGAATTGGGTATTTTGAGAGAAACATTATTGTAATTGTTGTGAAATAGTAACAATTTATGGATTTGTTACATTTAAATTATGGAATGTAGATTCTCTATACCTATTATGGATGGTTTTAGTTTAGTTTTTATTGTAGTAGTGCCTCATGTTTTTGCACGGGGTGTTACAAATGGTATCTGAGGTTAGGTACACGATAATCCTCAGGTCTTCGGGTTTTGGGTCTAGCATGCGTGAGAGACGTGTTTTCTTTAATGATAGAATATTTTTAGAAGACGTGTCAAGCATCGAGGTTGAGATTTTTGATCTTGATATGGGAGCGTGTAGAATTGAGTTAGGACTTTAGCATTGTGATTTTTGGGAAATGAAATCGAGTAGCATTGTATTTTCGAGCGTTAGGATACGTCGAATTTTGAGGGAAAAATTTCTTATTAGTGGGGAAGTATGTAACAACCCAGATTTTTTAAATGGGAATTTTTAAATTAATTTTGGAAATCAGAGAAAAATAAAATTTTGAATTTAATTATATTTAATAATTAAATATATTGGTTTTTATATTCAGAATTCAGAAAGCTAGATTACATGACTTGTAATATGAGTATAGATAAGTCATGGGGCATTTAGAAGAGTCCTCAAAACATAAAACTCTCTAAGAGTCCTCGAAAGTTAAAACTCTCTAGCAAAAAAATATAAAAAATTATTCGACCGTCCGATCGAGTTGAATTTTTTTGCAACTTCCTCTCGTCTGCAGCTAATGCATCCCCAAATTTTAGGCAATTCCAACGGTTCGATCGTTTCGAATGTTTATTTTAGTGTTTGTATCTGATTTGAACTATTTTCTTAATTAAACTCTTAATTCTTTGTATATCACAACAAATTCATGGCTTGGCTTTTAAAAATCACTTTTTTTATCAACTTTTCAACCAGAAGACCTCTCCAAAATTATTCCCTTTCCTCTACAAACCCTAGCCCTATTTTTTTCATCATACAACCATAGATTTGGAGGCCTGTTTAGGGGTTATTTTGTGTTGGGGCTAGAGCGTGACTTGACTATTTTTCGCGAGGGGAGCGCGATGGTGCAATCTGATTTTTGAGGTAAAATATATGTGATGATTTTAAGGTATGGGACTTACACAATATGCTCCTTAATTCTCTCGAGAGTATTCCATTCATTCATGTGTTAATTGAACTCATGTTGAATTTTGACATTCATTTGAAAATTCTGAAATAATTATTGGAATCTATTATGTTGATTCATTGAGATATTGAATTGTTGATTTGGGCAGCGTGTCATGAGATTTTAATATGGCACGGAGCATGGATACCCACCGATAGTCCAAAATCTGATATATGGCTTGAGAATGCCTAGGGGAGGTGAGGTGAGGCCTGGTGACCCATTGATGTGTTATTGAGAAATTAATATTGGTACAATGCTTACGTATTATATTTGATTTTTATAGGAGGATTCGTATTGTTGCGATTTATTCAGTGTGCTATTTATTTTTGAGCATCTATTCCTGTCATATTGTGTACTTCTTCGTATTTTCTTTTAGTGGAAGGTTAGCGTGGATTGGGATGCTAAGGCTTATTTAGAGGTTTATTTTAGAGCATGGATTGGAAGATTTATTTTTTTGATTTATAAATTGGTGGTGTAATTAGTTAGAGAATTGGGTATTTTGAGAGAAGCATTATTGTAATTGTAAACACCCCATTCTAATACCCCCTAACTTCTCCTAAGGTCCCTAGCACCTCCCTTCATCATTTTAAACCTAAGTCACCCCCGGGTACTGACTTAAAGGCCATCGGGCGCTCCCAGGCTCCGTTTAACCAAAAGTCAATCTCTTCAGCTCGAATGAGACTAAGTGAATCTTCGAAAGGCACTGAAACCCCTTTCCAATAGTCCATCTCGTGCGCGATTCTGACTTACAGTGCGGACGAACGACCCATTTCCCCTCGAAACTTGATCATGAGGTCATTGGACGCTCCCAGACTCTGTTTGACCAAAGTCATCTCTTCAGCATGATCAAGACTAAATGAATCTTTAAAGGGCATTGAAACCCCTTTCCAACGGTCCACCCCGTGCGCGATTCTAACTTACGGTACAGACGAACGATCCGTTTTACTCTGAAAGGTCACCGAACTCTTTCAGGCCCCGATTGTCCAAAGTCAAATCCTCGAACTGAGTCAAACTCTTTGGAATGTCGAAGTACATATCCTAACCTTTCCAACGGTCCACCTCGTGCGTGATTTTGACTTACCATGCAGATGAACGATCCGTTTGCGTTCGATAATTCCCGGTCCAAAGGACCGACGAAAGCTTCCGAGTCATATTTGACCCAAAGTTAACTCCCGAACCTGGGAGCTATCCAATTAATTTTGAAGGTCTATGAAGTAGATTTCCAACGGTTTGCCCTCTGCGCGATTTAGATCAATGATTCGCGCTCTACGATCGATTTTCCAAAGGAACCTGAAAGAGACTGCCAAACGGTAAGTTCCAAACCCTGCCTATCGACAGTGTGCCTAAACACACCTGCCAATTGGCAGGACCAGAGCTATACCGATTAGAAATTCCATGGGCCTATAAAAATAAGGGCCTAACCTCATTCAAGGGGAGGAAGATCTGAAATCTATCACTCTCAGCATCCTCAGAAAACCCCTCTCGAAGTCAGCGTGATTTCCACATCCAAATCCATTTCCAACCTTCACCTTTCATCACCTTTTTCATCAAACTTGGTGAATTAAGTACCCTCCATTATCATCCAAGTGCAAGGTCTGCTCTCTAACATCCAAGATCAAGCTCAAGATCTTCAAGAAGGTCCAACTATCTCCACTCCTTCCTTAAATTCTCCTAAATTCCCATTAATATGTTTTATTACTTAGTACTTTTATTATCTCATCTCACATATCCTAATATACTTTTTATCTAATAATATTGCACATCTCTTATTTTCATATAAATAAAACCCAAAAACATGAAAAAGAGGGTTTGCTCATAAATTGCAAACGGGAATTCTCACACTTTTCTCACAACTAAAACACTTTTTTACACACACACATATAAGAGAAGTCCCTCATTGGATTTATGGGATAAATCCGACCCCTCATTTTTTCATACGAACTACGTGGACTTTAATGCCTCTATAGGCTACGTAGGCGTCTCTGGGTAAAACCCAAGACTCGAGTCCTTTTCCTACCTTTTTATTTTATTTTTCCTATATTGTTTAAAATTAACTCTCTTAGACTCTCTCTCTCTCTATATTTGTTCTTAGTGGCGTACTATCCCGCATGCGTTATTATCCCCTTATAATGATCAACGCTAGGATAACCACGTAAATCCTATTTTTCTAATATTACTTTTGAGAACATTCCTACGGATGACTCGCTTTATCTCTTCCATAATACAAGTCGATGATTCCTATCTCCACGACATATACACATGCACACATATCACGAGGAAATAAAGAAAAGTAACAATAACCCATGAGAGACCGTAAGGGCGGAATGGGTACCTAACACCTTCCCATTTCGTAACTTAGCCTCCGGACCCTTTTTGAATCATTTTTGGTTTCGTATGTATCAGTATTTCTTTCGATGCCGTCTTTCGGGACGACTCCCTTTTCTTTTATCTGTTTTGAGTAAAATAGACTGGTGACTCTATCTCTCTACATTTTTCACCTCATTATCGATGCTGACCGAAGAGCTCCCGAGAGGGATAAACGAGACCAAGATTCTCTCGAGATGAAGGGGACACCCTCACCCCCTCTTCTTCGTCTCTCTACCCACGAGGATCGGAAGGGATGTCCATAGTGGCGACTCTGCTAGGGACTTTATTTTGAGGGCTAGACTCTATTTACATGGGTGTTATATCTGTTTATATTTTCCTCTATTTTGCATGTTCTCCTTTACTATTCATCTATACCTCATGCTTATGCTTCTATTCACACGCTTCTAGAAAATTCTCTATGTACACTTCACACCACGTGCACCTAGGATCACATATATCCACATATTGCATGCATCACCCATCCATACTTGGTATACCATTGGTACTCATAATTTTCTCCCTGTTGGGCATGATCAAGAAATATACTCTCATAAGATACTAATAAGAGAATCATTCATGATTCAAACGATATCACTAAAGAACATTGTGATTGACCAAATTTTGTCCAGTAATTGGAGGGTCACTTGGTGATGGGCATTGGTTCGGCAGGGCAAAATTATCCTAAGCGATATGACTCCCACCTTCCATTGGCCAAGTACCTTCGACGTATATCGAATGGTTCCCCTGCATCGTACCGCTTGACCGAAGTCATAACGGGAGGTATATCGCCGGGAACTCATTCACGTATGTTGAGTATATCGAATTCTATCTCACGTGTACCGTCCCCACTAGGTATATAATGAGGCAATTCACGTACACTCAAGTATATCAAATAGCTTGTCCACATGTACCGATTTCCCTCAAAATCAAGACGTATATCTTGGAAGCCACGCCAAAGGGGGGAACCCTTTCCGATTCACCTAACCAAGTGCATACCCGCATATAGGTGTCAAGCCTAGGACACATATGTTAGATTTTCGGTTTCAACCCGAAACTCTGTCAAAATTTCGGGTCGGCCTACCACCCAAATTTTCGCGCACTTTTAAAATGGGACCCTGGCCGTTTTCCTGGTCACAAGTCCAGTCATAACTTGGCATATGCTACAAACCCAACTTTTCCAGGATCGGGTCCCGTCTGACATTTCATTTTGAATTCAAGAGAATTTAATACAAGTGAAAACATAATAATAATAATCATGCTGACATCTGTCTCCCAAATATTTCTCCATACTTTATAAAAAAATCCCAAAACATTTCTCTTTTCTTTATCAAAAATCCAAAAACATTTCTCTTTTCTTTATAAAAAATCCAATGATATTTCTCTTTTCTTTATCAAAAATCCAAAAATATTTTGTCTTTCAATCTAAAAAAAAATGTCAAAAAATATTTTCATCCTTTTTTTTATCAAAAATAAATCCCATTTTACACCTTCTTAGGTCGATCGCACACTCAGGTCGATCGCACACCCTTGGCCTAGCTCCTTATTGGTTTCGGTCTTAAGTCAAATCACCCCGAAGCTCCGTCTGTTCCCCTACTACTTCTTTCGAGTCCATTATCCATCCATTTTCCATAAATAACACAGATCAAGTACATGTTGTACAACCAGATTTGACGGAAGTTTTAGCTCAACTCGTGTCGAAGATTGACAACCTTCAGATTGAGGTTCGAGAGATGCAATGAAACCAGGTTCCTGTTCCTCAAGAGCCTAAGGCCCTATTTTTTCGTGATATGGGTCCACCCTAGCCTATCTGGATTCTTTAAGAGTATCAACACGCTTCGTATTCCCCTCCTGTTAATGGGATGCAGCCTGCCCAGCTTCCTATACCGAACCTTGCCCAGCCTGGGGCTAACTTGCCTATGATCGTTGACCCGAAAGAGGAGGAATTGAATAAGGTCAAAGAATATCTCAAGATGCTAACTAAGAATTTCAAACAAGTCCGAATCTCTGGAAATTACATGGACTACACCCACATGTCTTCTTATCCTAAGGTAAGGTTACCCGAGAAGTTCAAGATACCAAATATCGAGAAATTCGGAGGAACTGGACCCCCAATTGTTCGTCTTCCCAGTTATCACCATTCCATGACTCTCCTAGGGGCTTATGAAGAAGTGATGGCCCAATTGTTTCAACAAACTTTGAAAGATAATGCCCTCCGATGTTTTTTGTCTCTTGAGGAGTCCAGAATTCGTAGCTGGGAGGATGTGGCCCGTGAATTCATGTTGCAGTACAAATACAACGAAGAGCTTGAGGTCACCCGCCGTTACTTAGAACTACTCAAACAAAACTCTGGGGAATCATTCAGTAACTTTATAGCCCGATGGAGGGAAAAGGCAGCCACTATAACCAATCGACCATCCGAGAAAGAACAAGTCAACATAGTGAAGAATAACTTCTTACCCCATGTCTGAGTAACCATGGGAGGATAATACTATCACCACTTCCAAGCTCTCAGAGAATCTTAAGTAGAAATCTAGGAAGGTCTTACTAAAATAGAGGTTGAACCAAAGAAGGTGTTCGGGCAGTTCACCCCCAGACAATATGACAAACTTGCTAGTGTTGCAGTATCAACCATTAATAACATCTCTCAACCAACCACCTCATAGGCACTAGAAAATCGCCCAGTCCCATCCCGAAAGGAATACACCGAGCTCCATGCTCCCCTATCCAAAGTTTATCAAGCCCTATTAAGCCTAAACCTCATCAAACACTTGGACCCCCGTCCATTGCCAAATCGACTTCAAAGAAACTTCAAGGCAGATGCCGTACCACCGACCAATGCTTTTACCTTCGAAACATAATCCAAGGTCTAATTGACCTGGGTACCATTGCCCCACCAACCAATCCTAAGCCAAACACTACTCACAACCCACTCCCAAATCATACCAATGTTATCTTCCTATAAATGGACCCAAAATTTGATTCCTCAACTCAAATCACACCCATACACTCTCCCAAGCCTCGCTGATCAGGCACTGTCACTCCTCACCAGAGCATGCATCGTTGTCCGTACTCGTTCTAAAGAGGGAAATATGGAATTATCAGACGTGTTAAACCAACTCTTAGAGTTCGAGCTAAAATTTCCCTCACAGATGATCATTGATTACCAGAGGTTCAGCACGCTATTCTTGGAAGAATAGAAATGGGCCCAAAAATCAGAAAGTTGGGTGGTACTGATCGATGAAGTCAACCTATATCATGTTGTCTAGATCATGGAAGAATTATTCAGGCAAACCAATGATATTTCTAGTATGACCGAGTTACTTGATACTCTGAAGTTACAAGAGCACCTGGTCCCTTTACCCTTACATATCACCATATAATGGGAAGACCTGTATGAAGAAGCCATTGAAGTTGTGGAATGCACTGACTTTACATGGAAAGACAGAATTGTTGCCACCGGATGGGGGGAAGAATTTGAAGATTCGAATGAAGAACAAAGTTTTGAGAAAACTGGCCCGGTAGCCGACATGTGTGTAATGATATCATTTGAGGAGATCCTTGAAGAAATAAATAAAGTGGCAGAACAACCCAAGATTTATGAAGAAAAAGGGTTCATGCTCTTCCCTTCTTTAGTATATCACATGACCAGATCAGGGAGGAATTACCAGATCCCAGGCTCACTACTAACCAATTATAAGGGGAAAGGCATTAAAAACCTTTCTATGCCAGAAATGACCATCGAGGAGAGCAAGATCCTCGATCAACTGAAGAAAACTCAAGCTAACATCACTCTATGGTGGCTTTTCATATCTTCCCAACTGCACATAAATGATTTGATCAAGTTGCTCACTAGACCCATAATTCCTCCTTCTACTACACTAGAAGAAGTGGTAAATTTAGTCGGATCCTTGACCTCTACCCGAATGCTATCCTTTTTCGAAGAAGAAATCCCCAGAATTGGGCCAAACCATAATCATGCACTCAATATCTCTATCGAAGTTATGGGGAAGATCATACCACTCTCTCTTGTTGATAATGGATCTGCCCTGAATGTGTGCCCATTAAGAACCTTCAAATGCTTAGGCCTGAAAGAAAGTGACCTCGCTCCAAATTTCGCTACTATACGTGCCTACAAAAATACCCGTCAGGAAGTGATGGGATCCATAATACTTGTAATAGGGGATGACCCAATAAACCCTGTCGTTGAATTCCAAGTTATTGACATCCCAACTTGTTTCAACCTACTACTCGGACGACCTTGACTCCACAGTATCAAGGGTGTGTTTTCCTCACTCGATCAAAAATTGAAATTCTTCTTTGACGGACGAGTCATCACCATTTTGGGCATCGATGACAATGTTGAGGGTGCAAGCACCAGAAGCCCAATCCTTGATATACAACACTAGTCAAATGATATGCTCCTATCTTGATTCTGAGTTGAGCCACTTCTACTCCCGGCAAGGGACAATTTCAAAGAAAGGGTTTGTTCGGAATATGACCCTCATGGTAACGTTAATGTGATTCAGATGTTCAGAAACATGCATTTCATGCCTGGACTGGGGCTATGGCAAAGACAACAAGGGATACTTGAGCCCATTGAACTGAAGAAAGATTTTCCTCCTTGTGGCTTGGGGTATCAACCATCAGAACAAGAGCTCAAAATGATCCTATGGTCTCGACCAAAAAGAAGACTAGACTGTATCCAGACTATCCCAGGTGACTCCTTGAATGGACGATTCATTAAAGAGGGTGAAGACCTCCCCTTTAGTGGCATTCTGGAACCATGGTATGACCATACAAATAAGAAGATGAAGCCTAGAATGAAGATCTTTTTCCAAGACAACTACCCATGGGCCGAAAGTTCCCAACACCATGTACAACCTCTCATCATAGATACCGAAGAGACTAAGGAAAGTGACTCTGAAGGATCCTTCAACTTACCGACACTAGGGCTGACACTCTGCATGGTTCATTCAAACACTACATCACTGGATCCCTCCCACCTGATTAAAGATGATTATACAACTCTCCTCAATTGGCATGCTGTGCCAGTTATACTTGTTGAAATCCCACCTAATCCCAATGTTTACCCCATTTCTTCTTCTGTTGTCTATCCTTGCTCAAATGTAATAAAGACCTCCTTTGATGAGGTTCTCAATACTGTTTTTCCTATCAATGAAATAAATGAACATTTTGAGTATCTTGTTGTGCCTTACATTAATTGTTTAGATTCTAATCAAACTTTTGATGATGATGATTTTGTAAAAGAACAATTCTTAACTGATCTAAATAAGGTTAATAACAAACAACATAACTGCGTTCAAGTTAATGAAGAAGATACTTTTATTGTTAACCTCGGTTCTAGTAGCCAACTGCGCGAGATTAGGACATGGGCTACCCTTGATGAGCATGAGAGCACACAACTCGAAGAATTATTGAAGGAATTCGTGGATGTATTTGCAGGGTCCTATCATGATATGCCCGACATCGATCCCGAAATTGCTCAGCATGAGATCCCCACTCTTCCAGATTACAATCCAGTTAAACAAAAGATGAGAAAGCTTCCCACCGAATGGTCACTCAAAATTAAAGAAGATGTGGTCAAATAGCTAAACGTGGGCTTCATTCATGTGATCTAATACCCCCATGGCTAGCCAACATAATGCCTGTACTGAAATCAGGAGGGAAAGTTCGGATATGCGTAGACTACCTGGACTTGAACAAAGCCTCTCTAAAGGATGACTACCCGCTACCCAATATCGACATGATCGTGGACAACACAGCCAGTCATGCTCTCAAGTCATTCGTCGATGAGTTTTCTGGATACAACCAAATCAAAATGCACCCAGATCATTAAGAAAAAATCGCGTTCATCACCCCATGGGGAACCTTTTGCTACACTGTCATGCCATTTGGTCTCAAGAATGTTGGGGCTACCTACTAGAGGGCTGCCACAACCATCCTGCACGATCTGATTCATAAAGAAGTTGAGATCTATATGGATGATATGATTATCAAATCCAAAACTAGATAAGGTCATGTTCCCTCTCTTCGAAAGTTCTTTGAACGACTGGACAATATCAGAGAGACTCAATCCACAAAAATGTGTCTTTGGCATTACAAAGGGAAAACTCTTAGGATTCATGGTTAGTGGAAAAAGGATAGAAGCAGATTCTACCAAGCTAAAAGCCATACTTGAGATTCCACCTCCCCGAATGGAGAAAGAAGTCTGTAGTTTCCTTAGGAAATTACAATACATCAGCCGGTTCATCAACCATCTAACCTCTATTTGTGAACCAATTTTTAAACTCCTCCAAAAGGATTCAACTAAAGTTTGGAATGATGCCTGCCAAGAAGCTTTTGATCGAATAAAATAATACCTGACTCAACCTCCAATACTCATGCCACCACAACCTGGTCTCCCCTTGCTTCTATACCTAACCATAACTGACACTGCAGTTGGGGCTTTACTAGCCCAATACCTTGAGGATTCCCGCAAATAAAGAACCATCTATTATGCCAATCGTAAACTGGCCGAGTACAAAGTCAACTACACTACTTTGGAAAAAGCATGCGTCGCGCTTATTTGGGTTACCCAAAAGTTGAGACACTACGTGTTCGCCTTCCCCATAAAGCTTGTATCCCGAATGGACCCCATCAAGTACCTGCTTTAGAAAACCATCGTATCCAGCCGAATGGATCGATGGTTGATGCTCTTAGCCAAGTTTAATATCGTGTACGTCACAGAGAAAGCCATGAAAGGAAGAGCCATCTATGACTACCTCGCTGACTACCCCTTGGAAGAGGTCGATAACTGGATCTCCGAATTCCCAGATGAAAACATCCTCTACACTGCTCAAGATAACCTGCGATGGAAAATGTTCTTTGATGGCGCTGCCAACAAAAAGGGATATGGCATTGGGATACTTCTGATCGCCCCAGATGATTCCCACACTCCCATCGCCATCAAATTGAATTTCCCCTGCACTAATAACATGACTGAATACGAGGCGTGTCCAGTAGGCCTCAAAGTTGCTCTCCAAAAAGGTATACAATGCCTAGATGTCTATGGGTATTCTTCCCTCATCATTGGTCAAGTGCTCAAAAAATGGAAAGTCAAGGACGAGAAACTCCATCCCTTCCATGCCCACTTAGAAGAATTAGCCTCCTAATTCCAAGACATCACCTTCCACTACCTACCTCGAGCAAAGAATAACCTAGATGATGACCTTACTACCTTATCCTCCATGGTCGACATGATCAAAGTAATAAAAATGCCCCCCTTCCTAGTCCAAAATAAAAACAAACCAACCCACTGCTACCAAATTAAGATCATCACCAAAGAAGATCCCGAGATAGCCAATTACTAGTATCATGATATCTGACACCTCCTCAAGCGTGGTAAGTATCCCGAGGGTTACAACAAGAAAGACCAGGCAACCTTCCGAAGATTGGCAGCCTAGTACATCATCTTTCACAAATCACTGTTCAAGTGAAACTTCGATGGAACCCATCTACACTGCATCGCAGGGGCTGACATTGAAGAGATAATGCAGAAAATCCACAGTGGGGAATGCAGGCCCCACATGAAAGGTCAGATGCTCGCCAAGAAGATCATGCGATAAGGCTACTACTGGACCATAATGATCTAGGATTGCACCACTTATGTCCGGAGATGTCTCAACTTCCAACAATTCTCCAACCTTCAACACCTGCCTCCACATAAATTGTATAACATGACTTCTCCCTGGCCGTTCTCCACCTGGGGCATCGACATCATAGGGAAGGTTACACCCAAGGCCTCCAATGGGCATGAGTTCATATTGATTGCCATTAATTACGTCACCAAATGGGTCGAAGTCGAGTCATACGCAGTCCTAAATGCCAAGAAAGTGGACAAGTTCATCAAGAAAAACATCATATGCCGATATGGGGTCCCGTACGAGCTAGTGTCAGATAACATGTTGCATTTCGAGGCAGAAGTCACAGAAGTGGTCAATAAGTATGGGATTCAGAGACACAAATCTTCTCCTTACCGTCCTTAGAACAATGGTGAAGTCGAAGCCGCCAACAAAAACCTCAAAGCCATCATCATCAAGATGACTGAAAGTTATCGAGATTGGGCCGATCAAATCCCATACGCCCTCTGGGACTACCGAACCTCAATCTAAACCTCTAATGGGGCTACCCCTTACTCTCTAGTCTACGACATCGAAGAAGTCCTACCCGTGGAGCTAGAAATACCCTCGTTACATGTCATGCTTGAAAGCAAGGTCAGTGAGGAGGACTGGCATCAAAGCCATCTCGACGAGTTATCACTCTTGGACGAAAGGATATTAAAAGCATTGTATCACATACGAGGGTACCATCTCCGAATAGCGCGTTCATTTAATAAGAGATTCAAGGACCGCGGTATCCTAGAGGGGGAATTAGACCTCAAAGAAATATTAGAGCCCATCTGGGACCCCAGAGGGAAATTCAAGCCCAATTGGAGCGGCCCATACATTGTCAAGAAAATCTTGTCCAGCGGTGCCGTCATGCTCACCAACCTAGATGTAGACGAGATGACTCATCCAGTCAACCTGGACCATCTTAAAAACTTCTACCCCTAGTCTGAAATCTAGGCACGTTACGACTCTTCTCATCACCCTTCTATTCTAAAAAAATAAAATAAAAATCTTCATTTCCTTCTACCCAGAACTACATGGGCCTGATCCTCTGCAAAAATCATTCTCGAAAAAATTTAAATTTTCAAAAAAACCTTAGAGGTACGTAGGCAGCTCATACATCTTACATGAGCATGACCCTTTCTTTTTCACAAAAAACTATTCTTTCCTTATCTCCGAGAACAACAATTTATTCTAACATATACTTGAACAAAAGGATTATGTATGCCTTAGCGATCGGTATAGATAATTCAAAATACAAAATTAATCAAAAGGCCTAGCTAGATGATCAAAAACTTGTTTATTTCACTAATAAGAAATTACTGTACAATTACATAAAGGAACGGATAACTCCCTTCCCCGACCTTCTTAAAAAACCAAATAAATTCCCAAATTTATTACCCATTACAAAAATAAACTCTCCAAGAGCCCTACCCACAGCTACTAGAGGAGCCTGCTCCATCATCATCATCATCATCATCATCATCATCATCATCATCATCATCATCTATATCCTGGGGTACCCAAGCTTCCCCTGCCTGAATGGAATGCCGCAGATGCTCCATGGACCGATAAGCCCGAACCAGTCTCGAAAAAACTACCACACCTCCCTCAATGGTATCAGGTAAAATAAACCACATTTGTCGAGTATCCACTACCAACATCTTGATGACTACTATTCTCCACAACCACTTCATATAATACCCAAGGATGTGCCAAACTCTCCCAGCAGACTGAGAGGGATGGATCGACGGACGACGACTCTCCCATAAAGATCCAAGCCACGTGCGCAGACGCACTGTCAAATATTTTATCAAAAAGAAGTCCAGTGTTCGAGGTAGCACGATCTACTCCCAGCTAAATTGGCACAGAAGCCACCAAGGAAAATAAAAAAAGGTATGTTTGAGACCAACCAGTCGGACATACGAGTATTCTCCCAGGTCCAGAATAGGTAGCAACTGCCCCCATCAAGGCACTGACCAGTACAGATTTAGACCCCCATGCTCCACGAACCAGTTCTCCCAACTCTTAGTATCCAAACCCACACTGATGAAATGGAGAAAAAAGAAGCTGGGTACAACCGACAAAAGGTATTCCAAAGGATTCATCAGGCGGAATCTTTCAGACAACCACATGAACAACATCATAGGGCTACCCCTCAGAAAGTCAAAACGACCATCTCACTAGGCATCTAGGCCATTTTGAGTCTCCGCCAGTATCATCACCGTAGGATTACAATGATAGGACATCTATGAAGTAATAACTACAAGTTGTGGGTCCACCAGCAGATCCTCGGTCACCAGCAGCAATTTTGTAACCAAGTCCAGAACGACGGCTCCAGCATATCCAGCATCACCAACCTCCTGTAAATTCACGGACTGCAGCACCGCTGGAAGAGAGATCATTCCTCCAGCCACCAGTGATCTGGCCACCGAGGAAGAAACACCAAGAAACCCGACCAATAAATCCCTGGGCGAATGGGAAAACTGAGGTAGAGCAGCAGCAAAAATAGGGTTTATCCCCAGCATGGCAGAAAATTCCTCGTAAGTAGGATAAATCTCATCTAACCCGAAGCGGAATACATGATCCTCGAGGTACCAAAACTCGACAGCTGCCATTAGCATATTCCACTCAATGGTCCAATTACGCCATAAAGAAACTTGACGCATGTTGTAAGAATCATAGTTAATGTTAAAGGAGAACATCGCCTCCAAAGTCTCGAGGTAGTTGGCAAACTCAACACTACCAGGGAGAGCCATCTCACAGAATAAGAAAGATAGAATGTAAAGGTGTGAGGAAAACACTCCACCCTTACCCCCTTTTATACTTGAAAATAATCACAAAAGACATAACCCGTACAGAAATCGGAGGGAACCCTGCCCCACAAGGTAATAAAGACTGAAGAGGCTACCAATCAAAGCTTTGAATTGGTGGGACTGGACTGACTTGCCGATCGACAACCCCCTACTTTTGGAATATTACCTTTTCCTCTTTTGTCAAATTCAGAAAACTTAATAAAAATTAATTGATATTCTCAGACAGGATTTCAAATTACCTTTTTCATCTTTATATAATTCCTCGTAGTGAATAAAACTTCCTTTCAAAACTTCCAAAAATATTTCTTTTTACAGTCTCTGTAGCAAAGTAAAAAAAGCATATGCATGCATTCATTCATTCATCATTAAACAGAAGATAATAAAAAAATTCCATTGCATTGCATAGATATTTCTCTGTGTTACATCAATCTTATAGGAAATAAAGAAAAGAAAAAACAACGGGACTCAACCCGAACCCACATTCATTCTCTTTTTTCTCTCTCTATCACTTACCCTTACCCCTCTCTCTCCTAAGAGCTTCCACCCTTGCGACGCACTCTCTTTCCCATGCAACGAGACGACGCACCATCACTACCCAAACTAGAATCCTCCCCAGATGAGGCCGACGGCACCAAGCAAGAAGGAACAGGAACCGCATCCTAAATATGGGTAGTCGATGAAGATATCTAGTCCCTAATATCCCTCAACCAGGTGGTGGACACCCGGACGTGCTGCATGAAAAGGCAGAATCGGTATCAAGCAAAAAAGATCAAAAGAAACCAAAGGAGAAGAGAAAAAAAGATATATTTCAGGATGAAGGACCTCCACTGTCAAGACCAACACCTCTGGGTCCATCGCATGAGGATGATGTAACATAGGCACCATCCCTCCATCAACCCGCCGAATGTAGTATGAAGGGGTATGCAACCGCACAAAGGGAACTTCCGAAGTCACTGCTGCCATAGATGTCCATTGTGGGAGGACCCCACTGGTCGACTCAAACTCACAGAAGGGCAGGGAAATGCATCATATATGATGGGTGCCATCACCCATCTCGTCATAAAGTCCATATAATCATACAACACAGCCGTATCGGTGTACAGCATGTAGGATTCGCTAATCATTACTACGATCCTCGCATCGTTTGGCAGTAGACGCTCCCGCATCATAGACATAGGGGGCCTCGCAGGTGGCACCACCACATCCTCCTCAGCAATCTGTTTGACCACCATCTCCTCGAGATACCAAGAGTGGCCAAACTCATGTGCCAGCAAATGCCTCATCTGCGCATTCGCCCCAGTCAACCCCGTGTCTTGAACAGTCGTCCCCCAAGGGTAAAAAGTCACCTGAAAAATCACTAGCAAAATATAAGGAAATATGGGATCAGAGCATCCAAAGGTTTTACACTGAAGAGGAAAAAGAGTCTTACCCTATCACTAGTCAGTCCATTAAAGACCTGACGCATCGCCTCCAGAGAGAGAGACCTCCTCGATTATCGATTGGCCTTTTGCCATCGATACAACTAGTAAAAATCTCCCAATGTTCATCCCCCTTACCTTCTCGAGCCAGTCCAAAAGTCTGTGCCACTACCGAATGGAACCCTCCACACCATGCCGACCGACACCCCCTTAAATTTTTGTGCAGAAAATCCTAAAAAAATACTAGAAAACCCTAAAAAATCTTCAAAAAATTCCTAAAAATCCCGAAAAGGATTGATTACATTTTCACCAAGAAAATTTCACACTTCCTCTAGCGGAACACCTACTTCCCCAGCAGAACTCTCAAAAGCCAAGTGAATCTCTCCCCGGCAACATCCCAAGAGGAACTCTAAAATATCCAAAACTTCAGGATCATCTCTTATTCCCCAAAGGTCTCAAATATCCCCGAGAAATACGTCCAAACTCGGGACCAGCTAATCACTTCCCCAGCATCAAAGTGGTTGTTCCCCCTATAAAGTATCCAAAATACACGAGGATTTCCCCAGCAATCAGCTCCCCAGCTCTAATCAAAGTCACGAGGTAATTTTCCCGACAGAGTTCCTCGAGAACATCACACTTAAGCCCGCATAATTGGCTTCGACCCGCAAAATTGGTCATCTCAACTTAAGCCCTAAGAATTGCCTTCGGCCCGAATAATTGGTCCTCTAATACTTAAGCTCACAGAATTGGCTTCAACTCGTAGAATTAGTCATCTCACACTTAAGCCCGCAGAATTGTCTTTGACCCACATAATTGGTCATTTCAAACATAAGCCCATAGAATTGGCTTCGACCCGTAGAATTGGTCATCTCAACTTCAGCCCACAGAATTGGCTTCGACATGTAGAATTGGTCATCTCAACTTCAGCCCGTAGAATTGGCTTCGACCCGAAGAATTGGTCATCTCAATTTAAGCCCGCAGAATTAGGTTCGACCCGCAGAATTGGTCATCTCACACTTAAGCCTGCAGAATTGGCTTCGAGCCGTAGAATTGGTCATTTCAAACTTAAGCCCACAGAATTGGTTTCAACCTGTAAAATTGGTCATTTCAAACTTAAGCCCGCAGAATTGGCTTCGACCCATAGAATTGGTCATCTCAACTTAAGCCCATAGAATTGGCTTCGACCCGCAGAATTGGTCATCTCAACTTAAGCCCACATAATTGGTCATCTCAATTTAAGCCCGCAGAATTGGCTTCGACCTGTAGAATTGGTAATCTCATCTTTAAGTCCTCAGAATTGGCTTCGACCCACAGAATCAGTCACCCTCACCCCTAAGCCCTCAGAATTGACTTCGACCCATAGAATCGGTCACCCTCACCCCTAAGCCCTCAGAATTGGATTCGACCTACATAATCGGTCATCCTCATCCTTAGGTCCTCACAATCGACCTTGACCCTCTGGTCATCCTCATTCAAAGGCATCATGTGGTGTATATTCGACGACTATAGTTTATTCCAAACTCACCCGTCAAGGGGCTCTGTAGAAACCCCATTCTAATACCCCCTAACTTCTCCTAAGGTCCATAGAACCTCCCTTCATCATTTCAAACCTAAGTCACCCCCCGGGTATTGACCGAAAGGCCATCGGGTGCTCCTAGGCTCCGTTTGACCAAAAGTCAAACTCTTCACCTCGAATGAGACTGAATGGATATTCGAAAGGCAATGAAACCACTTTCTAATGGCCCATCCCGTGCACAATTTTGACTTACGGTGTGGACAAATGACCCATTTTCCCTCAAAACTTGGATCAGAAGGTCATTGGACCTCCCAGGATCCATTTGACCAAAGTCAACTCTTCATCTCGACTGAGACTGAATGAATCTTTGAAGGGCACTGAAACCCCTTTCCAACGGTTCGCCCCGTGCATGATTCTAACTTACGGTACGAAGGAATGATCAGTTTTACTCTGAAAGGTCACCGAACGCTACCAGGCCTCGATTAACCAAAGTCAAATCCCTGAACTGAGTCAAACTCTTTGGAATATCGAAGTACATCTCCTAACCTTTCTAACGGTCTACCCCATGCACGATTCTAACTTACCATGCAGACAAACGATCCATTTGAATCCGGGCCATAAGACTTTCGAAGGTCTCTGAAGTACCTTTTCAACGGTTCACCCCGTGCGCGATTCGGATTAACGGTTCGCGCTCTACGACCAATTTTCTGAAGGAACCTAAAAGAAACTGCCAAACGACATGTTCCAAATCCTCCCTATCGTTAGTGTGCCTAAACGTACTTATCAATTGCCAGGACCAGGGTTATGCCGATCGGTAATGCCCTGGGCTTATAAAAAGGAGGGATTAACCTCATTTCAAGGGGAGGAAGATCTGAAACCTATCACTTTTAGCAAGCTCTGAAAAACCCCTCTCGAAGTCAGCGTGATTTCCACATCCAAATCCCTTTCCAACCTTCACCTTTCATCACCTTTTTCATCAAACTTGGTGAATTAAGTACCCTCTATCATCATCCAAGTGCAAGGGCTGCTCTTTAACATCCAAGATCAAGCTCAAGATCTTCAAGAAGGTCCAACTTTCTCCAATCTCTCCTTAAATTATCCTAAATTCGCATTAATTTGTTTTATTACTTATAGCACTTTTATTCTCTCATCTCACATATCCTAATATACTTTTTATCTAGTATTATTGCACATCTCTTATTTTCATATAGATAAAACCCAAAAAATAAGAAAAAGAGGGTTTGCTCATAAATTCCAAATGAGAATTCTCACACTTTTTTCACAACTAAAATACCTTTTTACACACACACACATATAAGAGAAGTCCCCGATTGGATTTATGGGATAAATCCGATCCCTCATTTTTGCATACAAACTACGTGGACTTTGATGCCTCTATAGGCTACGTAGGCATCTCGGGGTAAAACCCGAGACTCGAGTCCTTTTCCTAATTTTTTATTTTATTTTTCCTATATTCTTTGAACTTAACTCTCTTAGACTCTCTCTCTCTATATATATTTGTTCTTAGCGTCGTATTATCCTGCAGGCGTTATCATCCCCTTATAATGATCACTGCTAGGATAATCGCATAAATCCTATTTTTCTAATATTACTTTTAAGAACATTCCTACGAATGGCTCACTTTATCTCTTCCATGATACAAGTCGATGATTCCTCTCTCCACTAAATATACACATGCACACATATCACAGGGAAATAAAGAAATATAGTAATAACCCAAGAGAGACCGTAAGGGCGGAATGGGTGCCTAACACCTTCCTATTTCGTAACTTAGCCTCCGGACCCTTTTCGAATCATTTTTGGTTTTGTATGTATCAGTATGTCTTTAGATGCCGTCTTTCGGATGATTCCATTTCCTTTTGTCTGTTTTGAGTAAAATAGACTGGAGACTATATATCTCTACATTTTTCACCTCATCATCGATGCCGACCGAAGATCTCCCGAGAGGGATGCGCGGGAGAAAGATTCTCTCGAGACGAAGGGGACAAACCCAACCCCCTCTTCTTCGTCTCTCCCTCCGCGAGGATCGGAATGGATGGACACAGTAATTATTGTGGAAGTTTAACAATTTATGGATTTGTTACATTTAAATTATGGAATATATATTCTCTATACTTATTGTGGATGGTTTTAGTTTAGTTTTTATCGTAATAGCACACCGCATCTTTTCATGAGTGCGTGGGGTGTTATACCATGTTCATCCGAATGCCTCAATAGTTTATGCTATTAGCTGAATTTGATATTGTGTATGTCACGTAGAAGGCCATGAAAGGAAGCGACATTTCTGACTAACTCGCTGACTACCCTATGGAAGAAGCTGATGTCTGGATTTCTGAGTTCCTGAATGAGAATATCCTTTGTACTTCCCATGAAGACCTCCGATGGAAAATGCTCTTTGATGACGCCACCAATAAGAAAGGGTATGGCACTGGGATACTCCTAATTTCTCCTGATGACTCTCACTCTCCAATTACCATCAAGCTGGATTTTCCCTGGACCAACAACATGACTAAATACTAGACGTGCACGGTAAGTCTCAAATTCTCTCGTAGGAAAGGAATTCAATACCTAGATGTCTATGGGGATTCAAACCTTATCATCAATCAAGTACTCAGAAGATGGAAAGTCAAGGATGAGAAACTCTTACCTTCTACACCCACCTAGAATAACTAGCCTCTCAGTTCCAAGATATCACCTTCCACTACTTGCCCCGAGGAAAGAACAACCTAGCCGACGCCCTTGCTACCCTGACCTCCATTATTGACATGCCTGAAGGAATAACCAAGGCCCATTTCCTAGTCCAAAAGTAATATAAACCAACCCACTTATACCATATTCATCTCATCATAAAAAAAGATCCTGATCTAGCCGACTGTTGGTACTATTATATTTGGTGCCTCCTTAAGGATGGTAAGTACCCTAAGGCTCTAAAAAGTAAGAATGAGCAACCCTTCGAAAAGTGGCTGCCAAATACATTATTTGAGATAAAGCATTGTTTAAAAGAAACTTCGATGGATCCCATTTGGACTGCATCATAGGGTCTGACACTGAAGAGATGATGCAAAAAATCCACAGTGGAGAGTGCGAACCCCATATAACTGGCCATATGCTTGCCAAGAAAATCATCCGACAGGGTTACTACTAGACTACCATGGTTAAAAGTTGCACCGCATATGTTCAAAGATGTCTCAAATGCTACCTGTTTTCCAACCCTTAACAGTTGCCTCTTCGAGAATTGTAAAACATGACTTCTCCCTGGCCCTTCTTTACATGCGATATTGATATCATAGGGAAGGATACACCTAAAGCCTCCAATGGCCATGAGTTCATCCCAGTTTCCATTGACTACTTCACCAAACTGGTCGAAGTCGAGTCATACATGGTGCTAAATGCTAAGAAAGTGGCTAAGTTCATGAAAAAAATCGTTTTCCTATATGAGGTTCCGCATGAGCTGGTATTGGACAATGGGTTACATTTCTAAGTAGAATTCGCAGAAGTGGTCGACGATTATGGGATTCAGAGACACAAATCTTCCCCCCATCAGCCTCAAACCAATGGAGCAGTTGAAGCCTCCAATAAAAACCTCAAATATATCATCAACAAGATGATTGAGAGTTGCCAAGATTGGGTTGACCGGATACTTTATGACTTGTAAGGCTACTGAACTTCAGTTCGAACCTCTACTGGGGCTACCTCTTACTCTCTAGTATATGGCATAAAAGCAGTCCTTCCTGTGGGTTAGAAATCCCTTCACTACGCATCATGCTTGAAATCAAAGTCAGCGAGGAAGGCTGGCATCAAAGCCATCTTGATGAACTATCACTCTTGAACAAAAGGAGGATAAAATCTCTATATTATATACAAGGGTACCATATCAAGATAGCACGATCATTTAATAAAAAAGTTAAGTAACGGGTTGTTCGAGAAGGGGACTTAGCCCTTAAGGAAATAGTAGAGCCCATCTGGGACCCCAGAAGGAAATTCAAGCCCAATTGGAGTGGACCTTACATTGTGAAGAAGATATTATCAGGCCCCGTCTCTATGTTCATTAAATTTGATAGGGAAGAGATGGCTCGTCCAGTCAACGTGGACCATCTCAAGAAATATTACCCCTAGTCCAAAATCTCAGCGCACTACGACTCTTCTCATCTCCCTTCTATTCTAGAAAGAAAATTTATTCGTTTCCCTCTACTCAGAACTACGTGGGGCCTGATCCTCTAAAAATATTTTCAATTTCAAATGAAACTCAGAAAATTTTCGAAACCCCCAGAGGTACGTAGACAGCTAATACGCTTCACATGAGCATGACCCCCTTCTTTTTCACAAAATGCTATTCTTTTCTTATCCCCAAGAATGATAGTTCATTATAACATATACATGAACAGAAGGATTATGTTTGCCCTAGTGATTGGTATAGATAATTCAAATGAAAAACTCATCAAGAGGCACAAAAATAGAATTGAAATTTTCTTTATTTCATTATTAAAAAATTCATTACAATTACATCATCATAGGGAGTCGAACGACTTCCATAGCCAACATACCCCTACTGTCCTAAAAAACAAAACAAAATAAAAACAAGCCAATGACTCCTAAACAGCCTTCCAAAAATTATTCCTAAATAACCTACATAACCAGAAACACAATACAAAAGCTTTAAAAATTCTACCCGTAGCTGCCGAAGGAACTAGCCCCATCATCACCCACATCTTGGGGTCCCCAAAAATCCCCTGACTAAATAGAGTGCCATTGATGCGCCATAAAATGATAAGTCAGATATGGAAAACTACCTTTGCCCATTCTCTATAGCCATCATCTTTGTAACTACTCTCCTCCATAACCATTTCATGTAGTCGCCAAAGATATGCAAGACTTTACGAACAGACTAGGATGGACGGGTCGATGGTTGGTGATTCTCTCACAAAAATCCCAGCCGCATACATATACGCTTTGTCAAGTCCTCCATCAGAAAGAAACTAGTGTCTGAGGTGGCACAATCTGTTCCCAACCAAATTGGTGTAAGAACCGTCAGGGAAAGTAGAAAGAGGTCTGCCTGAGACCAACCAACCTAACATACTAGTATTCCCCCAGTTCCAGAATGGATAGCAGCTCCCCCCACTAAGGCACTAACTAATGAAAACCTTGAGCCCTATGCTCCACAAATGAATTTTCCCAGCTCTTAATGTCCAGACATACACTGATAAAGTAGCACAAAAAGAATTTTGGCACAGTCAGCAAGGGATACTCAGGTGGGAATGCCATACGGAATCTCTCCGATAGCCACATAAATAACATTACCGGGCTACCCCTAAAAAATTTAAAACGGCCTTCCCGCTAGGCATCCAAATCATTCAAAGTCTCCGCTAGTATCATCACCGTAGGATTATGATGGTACAACTGATTAGGCATAAATTATTCCCAATTTATCCCTTAATTTAGCTACTTTTAGCACCTCGAACAACGTAATTGATTTGACTTTATCTCATGATATTGCTACTAACTTATCCTAACAAGTAAACCGGGTTTCTGGTATTTTGTATTACTTTTACAGGTATTTGATGTCAAGAAATGAAAGAAAGAAACCGAAAGAATCAAGAAAGACAAGATGGAAGTCAAAAGGGAAAAGTGTAATTTTTACCCGGAATTCGGATGAGGTACCTAAAGAGAAGGTGAAGATATCACATTCATGAACACATAGGAATAAACGGTTCCTCAATCGGAGTCCCAGAACAAATGATATGAGCAGTAAAAGTTGAGAAAAAAAGTCAAACAGGCAGACCGGTACGCCCCTAACCCGGACCGATCTGCACCTACCCCGGACCGATCCTCCCCTACCCCAGACTGGTTCGCTGTGCCATACTCCAAAAGACCCCAGATTTAAAGAAAATCGAAGAAGGATGAAAAATAAAAGAATCGGTCCGCCCCGAATTGGTCCGCCAGAAAATAAAAGGAATCGATCCGCATGGAAGGCAAACCGGTCCGCCTAAGGACCGGACCGATACGACTATCGAGATCTTGAAATCTTATCTTCTTCTAAGAAGAGTCCTAGTGCAGCTGAAACTCCTGAATTATTATAGGGTATAAAAACCCGTTTTATTATCATTATTTGCACGGAGAATTTTAGCTTATTTTCCTTTCTTTTCCAGAAACCCTAGTTTAGATACAATTTATAGTTTTAATTCCAATAGTGAAGATCAGTCAGAAATTATTTGATTACAAGTTTTCTTAATTGTTGCTATTACTGCCTGGGTGAGATTAGTGAGTTATTTCTTCTTTTCAATTCTGTTCTACATCAATTCACAAGTTTTCCTTAGATTAATCATGGTTTTCTGCACATCAAACACTGTTTTCATTACGTTCAACATGCTAGGCTAGATTTTCTAAGGTTGGGATACATGAACCCAACCTGATGTGTTAGTTGCATGTGTATAACATTAATCCTCTGAATTTAGTGATTGATTACGACCATATTGCATAGAAATACGACAATTGTAGATCTTTAGATCTCATTTGCCTCTGGGTAACGGGGATGCTTTAGAATGCAATTCGAGTGTCACTATCGCGATACCGATTTATTCGTCCTCAGATTAAGTATGATGCGGGCTTGAACCTCATATACGTAATTCTTGGGAGTACTAAATTTCGGGTCAAATTAATCAATTAAATTTATGATTAATATTATAACTGCAATACACTAGAGTTGGGGGATTGTATTCCCATCCTATTTTTCTCATCACATAGTTTAAAGTTTCAACACATTCTTCATTAATAATTTAGGTAATTTAGTCTAATTGTATCTTTTCATAATTTCATAATTGAACTTAGTTGTAGTCAATTCTCAAAACCAAATCATTTTTTCTTTCTTTTTAGAGTCAAAGTTAAGATTCCTTCATTTTTTCCCGTCGTTACAACTTCATTGTCTTAGTTCCCTGTGGATACGATCTCGACTTATCGGGTTTATTACTAACGCGGTAGGCTTGCACTTGAGCCTAGAGTGAACGCACATTAGAGACACTTTCTCAGGCGCGTCAAGTTTTTGGCGCCATTGCCGGGGAACTAGGTAGGCTTAGGATTAGATCGAGTCAATCTAAAGCTTTGACCAAAAATTTCAAAAAAAAAATCCAAAAACATAAAAAAATTCAAAAAAGCACAAAAAGATTCACCACCATCTATCATAAGCTTTTAATGCAAAATTCTGAACTCACTCCCACACCCCACAATACTCCAACCAGCATTCACGAAAATCCAGTAGTTGAGTATAACCCCGATAGCCCCCACACTCCTAATGCCCCACAGTTCTGGATTCCACCTCCCACACCGTCACACTCAATCTCCAATAACACTCTGTTTTCCTTCCTAGGACACACCTCCGAGCACACTTCGAGCACACCAAGTGAGATCACCGAGTCATTAAGTGAGAGAGAGATGTCACAACACAGTATTGCACCTATCGGTGAGGAAGAGGTCCCGTACCGCCTGCTCAGAGAATTTTTATATCCCGAGCACACTGTCACTCCCGGATGCATTATACTCCCGTATAATGCCGGGCAATTTCGCTTTAAAAATGGGATGATGCAGATGTTACCACATTACCATGCTATGGACTTTGAAAATCCATACATTCACATTAGGGAATTTGAGGATGTGTGCGATACTCTCAATGATCAAACTTGCACACAAGAGGTGATCTGCCTCAAACTCTTCCCCTTTTCGCTCAAAATAAAGCTAAGACCTGGCTATGGTCTTTACCTCCAAGCTAGATTCCATCTTGGAACGAGTTGCAATCGAGATTTCTCAAGAAATTCTTCCTACCACATCGAACAATCTCCATAAAGGCCTAAATTCAAGCGTTCATACAATCTGAAAATGAGCCATTTCATCGATGTTACGAGCGTTTCAATGAGTTAGTTACTTCATGCCCCCATCATGGATTTGATTCAGCGCAAATCATTTCTTTTCTCTATAATGGGCTTAACCTTAACTCCAAGCAACTCGTTGAAACCATGGGTAGTGATCCGTTTGTCGACTTAGATGCCAACGATGCTGAGCTTCACCTGAGGTATGTCGCCGAGACTACGCAATCCTGGGATACATCTGACCCTAATGCTCAAAATTAAAATCGTCAAGTGACCACCACTCCATCGGCGTCCGGCCTATTTCATGTAGAAAAGAGTTCTATAGCGGACATTCGAATCAATATACTTGAGAAAGAAGTGCGAGACCTATGTGGGATATGTGGAAGAGGACCAACTGGATCCATACCAAACGTTGAAAAGGTGTGTGAAATTTATGAGGAGGGTCATTCAACTGAGGAATTACCGATTATACCCGCCTACAAAGTAATGCTTCAAGAGCAATTCAGTGGTATAAGAGTATTTAAGGGTAATTTCGGTGCACTGCACGAGAATTATTACAACCCTTCATGGAAAAACCATCCAGGTTTTATCTATGGGAAACAACATGTTGTGGTGAACCCTACTTACCATGTTTCCCCTCCTCCACCACAACACTTTCAATAAGTTCCACACATGCTAGGACATGTGCAAGAACCACCACCTCCAGGAGCATATATCCCGCCACCGCGGAGAACTCTCGAGGATACCATGAATCAACTTATCATTAGCCAGACTGTAACCAATGCTAAATATGATCGTCTGATTAGCGATATAAATGCAAGTCTGTCAAAGATACAATCCTCGTTGAGTGTCCAAGAGAAGGGCAAGTTTCCTGCCTAGGGCCAAAGACCTCCCCAAGGACAAACTAGTGTTAGCTCCACTTCTACTGAACATCAGGGGCAATGTCAAGCTGTGAGCACTCTTCGTAGTGGGAGAGTCGTTGATTTATCACCTCCCCCAAACGCCACAACAAAAGACATGGAGATTTTGCCCAGCACGAAGGTTGCCGAAGATGTCCCCTTGAATGAGAGTGACAAAAAGGGCATTAGTGAGCCCGAGGTAGTAGTGAAACCACCCTCCGCGGCACCATTCCCTCAAAGGTTGATTCTTTCCCATAAAGGAAACCCACGTGATGATGTGCTAGAAGTGCTAAAGCAAGTAAAGCTGAACTTAAATTTCCTTGATGCCATTAAGCAAATCCCAGCTTATTCAAAAGTCATCAAAGACTTGTTGACGGTAAAGAGGAAGATGAAGGTAAAGAAGAATGTCTTTCTAGCCCAGAACGTGAGCTCCATTCTACTAAATGATCTCCCACCTAAATTCAAAGATCCTGGTGCACCCACCATTTCCTGCATCATTGGAGAAAATAAAATCGAAAAAGCCTTACTTGACTTGGGAGCAAGTGTGAATATCATCCCTTACTATATCTATAGGCAACTTGATTTGGGCGACCTCAAGCCCACAAAGGTCACTCTCCAATTAGCGGATCGAACTGTGAAGATCCCAAGAGGCATAGTCGAGGACGTGATCGTCAAAGTTGACACTTTCTACTTCCCGATAGACTTTGTCATTTGGGACACGGAGCCCTCCTTTAACTCGAGCAACCATGTTCCCATCATCCTTGGGCTCCCGTTCTTAGCTACGGCTAACGCAATCATCAATACTCGGAATGGGCGAATGCAACTCACCTTTGGGAACATGACCTTAGAGACCAACATCTTCCACATAGCCCAACATACGGGGGAAGAAGATGATCTTCACGCGGTGAGCCTCATTAATGAGATAGTAGAGGAGTACTTTGTGGAGAATTATTGCGGAGATGCCTTAGGGTCCTGTTTAGTGGTGAGCCATGAGAGTGAGGGGACGTACACCAACTTCAAGAGGGACGTTAGGGAGTTGAGAGAGTTACTCGATGAGAGAGCGTCGGACGAGGACGCGAGAGATGTTAATTGGGTTTCTAGATTTGAGGAGTTACCACTGAGGGATACACGCATGGTTCCCTCTAGTGACAAATTTCCAACCCTTGAATTAAAGAAACTCCCCTCCCATATTAAATATGCATACCTAGGAGAGGATGATACATTTCCTGTTGCTGTCTCCTCTAGCCTAGACAAAGAGCAGGAGGGAAAATTGTTGAAAATTCTGAGAAAGCACCAAAGTGATTTTGGTTGGTGCATTGCTGATTTGAAGGTGATAAGTCCTTTGATTTGCCCTAACAAAATCCATCTCAAAGAGGATGTCAAACCCTCAAGAGAAATGCAAAGAAGGCTAAATCCCAATATGAAAGAAGTAGTGAGAACCGAGATTATCAAGTTATTGGATGCTGGGATTATCTAACCAATCTCGGATAGCAAGTGGGTGAGCCCCATTCAAGTCGTCCCGAAGAAATTGGGCATGATAGTGATTGAGAATGCCATGGGAGAGCTAGTTCCCGAACGTACCACCACCGGGTCGCGCATTTGCATTGATTACCGAAAACTCAATGCGGGAACTAGGAAAGACCATTTCTCCTTACCATTCATTGATCAAATGCTTGAGAGAGTAGCGGGACACCCTTAATATTGCTTCCTTGATGGTTATTCCGGATATAACCAGATTGAGGTAGATGTACTTGACTAGGAGAAAACAACCTTCACTTGCACTTTTGGTACATTTGCCTACAAACGTATGCCATTCGGCTTGTGTAATGTGCCCTCAACCTTCCAAAGGTGCATGTTGAGATTATTTAGCGACATGGTCAAGAGAGGAATCGAAGTGCTCATGGACGATTTCAGTGTTTTTGGCGCCTCTTTCGATCGTTGTCTAGAAAAACTGGAAAAAGTACTTGCCTGGTGTGTCGAAAAGAACTTAGTGCTGAATTGGGAGAAATGCCATTTCATGGTCACCGAGGGAATAGTTCTTGGCCACATAGTATCATCCAAGGGAATAGAAGTTGATAGGGCAAAAATAGATGTCATAGATGATCTCCCCCCACTAAAATCGCTTAAGGACGTGCGCTATTTCTTGGGCCACGCGGGGTTTTATCAAAGGTTCATTAAGGACTTTAGCGCCATCGCTATACCCTTAAGCAAACTACTCATGAAGGACACCCAATTTAAGTGGACAGAAGCATGCCAAAGCTCCTTTGAAAAACTGAAAACCATGCTTGTGTCCGCTCCCATCATGCAAGTTTCGAATTGGTCTTTACCATTCGAACATATGTGTGATGCTAACAATTATGCGATAGGGGCTGTTTTGGTCCAAAGAAAAGATAAGCAGGCTCATGTCATCTACTACGCTAGCCGGACTCTTACTGGACCACAACTCAACTACTCTACCACGGAGAAAGAGTTTCTAGCGGTAGTCTTTGACCTTGATAAATTCCAGTCATATCTTATCGGTTCTCCCATTACTTGTTTCACCGAACACGCGACATTGAAATATTTACTTGAAAAGAAAGATGCCAAGCCGCGCCTCATAAGGTGGATCTTACTCCTTCAAGAGTTCAATCTCTCCATTAAAGATAAGAAAGGGGTAGAAAATGTCATTGACGAACACTTATCACGACTTTCATTCGACGTACCGAATGATCCCATACCCATAGACGAATACTTTTCGGATGAACAACTTTTTGTTACCTCTCCTTTTCCCTGGTTTGCGGATATAGTGAACTACCTTGTCATAAGAGCAGTCCCTCTCGACTGGACACCACAATATAAGAAGAGGTTTATTACTTGGTCGTGCATGTTTTTCTATGATGATCCCTTGCTTTTTATATATTATGCCGACCAAATCATCCGACGATGTGTACCGAATGACGAGATCCCCAAGGTCATCCAGTTTTGTCATTCGAAAGCTTATGGAGGCCACTTTTTGACGAAACAGACATCCGCTAAAATTCTGCAATGCGATCTCTATTGGCCCATAATATTCCGGGATGTAAACGATGCTTGCAAATCTTGCAATAGGTGCCAACGGATGGCAGCCATTACTCGACGAGACCTGATGCCTCTTACCCCCATACTCATCATTGAGATCTTCGACTGTTGGGGTATTGACTTCATGGGTACCTTCCCCCCGTCCTTTGGTTTCCTATACATCCTTATCGCGATAGATTACATTTCTAAATGGGTGGAAGATATAACTACCAAGATAAATGACAGCAAATTGGTGATAAAGTTCCTTCAAGAACACATACTTTCCCGCTTCGGTGCTCTAAAAGCGATAATCAGTGATAATGGCACGCACTTTTGCAATAGGCCATTAGAGAAGCTAATGAGAAAGTATGGTGTCATCCATAAGGTTGGAACGACTTATCACCCGCAAACGAATGGGCAGGCCGAACTAGCGAATCGGGAAATCAAGAATATTCTTGAAAAGACTGTCAATCATACCCGAAAAGATTGGTCACTTAGATTGAACGATTCTCTATAGGCCTATCGCACCGCATATAAAAATTAACTCGGAATGTCCCCTTTCCTCTTTGTGTATGGAAAACCTTTCCATCTCCCCGTGGAGTTAGAACACAAGGCGTATTGGGGAATCAAGGAATTAAACTATGCCTTGGATAAGGCCGGTGAAGCCCATAAGCTTCAATTGAATGAGTTAGAAGAACTACGCAATGATGCGTATGAGAATGCTAAAATTTCCAAAGAAAGGATGAAAATCGCTCACGATAACATCATTCGATGCAAAGAGTTTCTTCCCGGGCAAAAAGTTCTTATCTATAACTCTCGACTTCATCTCTTTTCGAGCAAGTTGTGGTCACGATGGTCTGGCCCGTTCATTGTGAAGAATGCTTTCCATCATGGAGCTGTTGAATTAGACGATTTAAAAGGGGGAAATACGTTCAAAGTGAATGGACAACGCCTAAAGCCATATCTAGAGGTGTGTGTGGAAGAAGTCGACACCGTCTGGTTATCGGACCCCATTTACGGGGTAGAGTGAGCTGTTACAGCGAGGTCGTTGCACCCCCGACGCGTATGGGGTGAGAGTCGTGTATGTAGAGAGAGTCATGTGTGTAGTGAGCGTTGATAGGATTAGGGTACATTCGATAAAGAGCATTCGCATGTTCGGGAATATTGAGTCAAGTCGCGTTGACCATTGGTATCGAGAGGTTTTAATCCAAAATTGATCGGGAGTATGTTGTGAAAGTGAAAATTTTAGCGTTCGAAACCAAGTTAGGGGGAAATCCAGCTCAGATACCTGGGCCGGATCGATTCCTTTATTCTAGGGTCGGACCGGTCTACCCCGGATCGATTGTTTTAATTTTGAGGCGGACCGTTCCGCTAGTCGGATTTGCCTAAAAATCAAAGGACCGGACCGGTCCCCAGGGGGATCGGTCCGCTTTCTGCAGGTCTATTTTTTCCCTTCCCAAGGTTCATCCCCCTTCTCCCCAATCCTCTTCATTCCCTCCAATTCGTCTCCCTAACTCCCAAGCCTACCTTTCCCTCCCAAATTCACCCCATTTTCCGTCCAAACCTTTTCCCTCCAAATCCAACCCCTACCCCCACCCTTTCACCTATAAATACACACCCAAACCCTCCCTTCCCCCCCACACCTTCAACCAAACTCCTCTCTTCTCCCTCCCTAATTTTCCAAGAAAAAATCTCTCTAGATATCATGGCCCAATGCACTGTCCCCACCAAGTACGACTCTACCAACATCCTCCCCTTCGGTCATGGCGAATTTCGTTCTCACCAAGAGGAACGTTGGTGCCATCGGTTTTTCAGCCCGAATCGTAAACTCCATATGGAGCGCGCTGTCCAATGGGACGGTTTGCCCAACTCCGTCATGGACCTATTCATGGCTAGGGGTGGTGCCGATTCCTCAATGAGCCCTATCCATCGGTTTGAACGGCCGAGGTCCGATCCTTTTATGGCACCCATGTTCGGACGGGCCAATTCGAGGCTTAAGCGTACATGGATGTTATCGTCATCCCATTTTCATTGGCCCGTCTCACAGCTAAGTTGGCCGAATATGATGTTCCGGACGTCCAAGAATTCACCTATCCACGGAACGTCCCCCCGGTCGCCAAAGACGTGATCATGGAACGCATTTCACCGGATGTGGCTTGGACGGGCAAACCGTCACCCTTGGATGCCTTAATGAGAAGGCACACCTCACTTTTCAGATTGTATGCGCCAACATATTGCAAACATCCAACGATTCCTCCATGCGGCCCCGGCAGGTCACTTTGACCTACCATCTATTTGACCCACACACTTCCATCCACTTGGCCCGCACCTTATACGCCGATATCATCAACGCGTCCTTGGATGAGAAAGGTGCTTCCCCACTGCCCTATGCCCATTTGATCACTTCTATTCTCAAAGACGCTGGCATTGCGGATCCGCTTGACCGAATTCGCATTCCCAATCCCTTTGGCCAAGGGAACCGTACTAAAAGCGCCAAATAGCTAGCTGTCCTACGGGCCCGACGGGGAAGTGATCGTGAAGAGGAGGCTGCCTCGAGCGAGAGCGACCAAGAAGAAGAAGAGGTCGTCGGTGCGGATGTCGAAATGGGGGATGTCGATCCTGTGAAGAGTCGACGGACGAAGAAGACGACCCGAATTTTGAGTGGGCCGACATCGACCTGACAAACCGTATGGCGACGCTTGAGACGCGCTTCGACACCTTTATGACCGATTACCGTTGTGATACGAGCTTGATGTTTCATTTCCAAGCGGACATATACCGACGACAAGGGGATCCCAATGAGCCATTGCCCTCCTATTTCTGTGATCCCTATGGCCCCGATGCGCCCGGTTCCTCCCAACCCCCTCCCCAGTGAAGCTTGATGTGGTTATGACAGTTTTTATTTGTTTTTCCTGTTCACATGTTTGTATTCCTTTCCTTGTAATCGTACCACAGTCTTGTTTGCTATTAAATCTGCATTTTTCTCCATTTGTTTATTTTATTTATCACACTTATTATTTTGCCTTGTTTAGATTTTAGTCCTTTTTTCTTGAGGACAATGCAAAAGTCTAAGTTAGGGAGGTCACAAGTGTGTATTTCTAAAACTTCACAAATTTTCAAAAATGTCCAAAAATCTCAAAAAAATTCATAAAATTTGAAAAACTCGAAAATATTTTTGTTCAAAATAAATAAAAATTGGAATTCAAATTTTTTAAAAATATCATTAAAAGTCGGTTCAAAGTCTCAAGTTGTAAAAATTCAACATACACAAAGCCGAAATTGACTAAAAATGGAAATTGAGTGAAAATTGATGACTTAACGAATAAGTGTGGAGATTAAACAACCCGGTGAGATTCGAGCCTATCACTTTCTGCGAGTTTTTAAATCAATTCGAGTTAATTGTTAACTCAAAGTTCTTTTCAGCGCCTAAAAAGTTGTCGAGGATCTCAACCCTTTCATTTTGATCGGTTATGAAAAATGTGTGTGATATTGCCTTGAAAAACGTGCCAAAAATTGATCTCTAAACCTAAATTCATCTCGAAACGCATATGGTAGCGCAATTGGTCTTTTGGACAATGAAATAGGCCCTCGTTTGTCACCCAAAAATATTGGCCAGAAAAAGATGCGAAAAATCACCCATTTTGCAACCCAAATTGAGCCAAATACATTTTCCCTTTCGTTTGACATCCCGAAAAACCCAAATATACCGGAATTGCGAAGAATGAAAAATTCAGAATTTAAGTCCGAAAAGTGCATAAAAAGGGGCAAGAAAAAAATAGATATGCTCAACAAAAATAGCAAGAAAAGAAAAGAAGTTGAAAACAGAAAAAAATACAGAAAAAGAAGAAAAAAAGAGCAATAGCCCGGAAAAAGCACAAATGGACATCCTAAATGACTTTTCCAATTCCGAATTTCCCAACCATTTCCATGTTACCCAATATACCTTAAACCCCGAAAAAGTCCTAACCGAGTCCAAATTGCGAAATTGATTACCGCGTGGAGAGCTAAGACACCAAAAGATAATATAAGAGATTGAATGTGTAAAAAAGAGGCAATGTTCCCGTTTTTAAAACCGTAATCCGTTGATGAGATCCTATCACTATGAAATTTCCATCTTTCTACTTGTATGGGTGACTTTGCGTCCATTACATTTACTCTTTATATCACGCATACCGAGAGAATAGCCACATTTCGAGTGATTCGTTTGAGAGAGCATTCTGTGAGAATTTGAAATCAAAACAAATTTTTGGATAAGTAACGTAATGATGAATCGGTGGAAATTGGCACTTATATTTCCGGCTTCGCACACACGCACTATGATTTGAAACTATTGAGTATGACTATTTTCTGAAAAAGTTTGAATTACACAATTTTTGCATATTTTGAATCTTCTTTGAGTCGAATTTTGTGGGTATATTCACTGCAAACCCTCACGAGACACAACTCGTCCTACTAGGGTGACCTAGGGATTCAAAGGCTTGTTGCATACGCTAAATGCTATCGCTTGCCCGCGAAAAAGGTATTCTGTCTTAATAAAATGTTTTTCAAGAGTTATGCCATGCTAGGATTCTTTTACATTGCTCGGGACGCGCAAAGTTCTAAGTTAGGGGGGTTTGATTAGGCATAAATTCTTCCCAATTTATCCCTCGAACAACGTAATCGATTTGACTTTATCTCATAATATTGCTACTGACTTATCCTAACAAGTACACTGAGTTTCTCGTATTTTGTATTGCTTTTACAGGTATTTGATATCAAGAAACAAAAGAAAGAAATCGGAAGAATCAAGAAAGACAAGCAGGAAAGTCAAAAGGTCAAAAGTGTAATTTTTACTAGGAATTCGGATGAGGTACCTAAAGAGAAGTTGAAGATATCACATTTATGAACACATAGGAAGAAACGGATCCTCAATCGGAGTCCCGAAACAAAAGATACGAGCAGTCAAAGTTGAGAAAAAAAGTCAAACAGGAAGACCGGTCCGCCCCTACCCTAGACCGGTCCGCTGTGCCATACTCCAGAAGACTCTGAATCGAAAGCAAACTGAATAAGGATGAAAAATAAAAGAACCGGTCCACCGCGGATCGGTCCTCTAGAAAATAAAAGGAACCGATCCGCATGGAAGGCAGACCGGTCCGCCTAAGGCTCGGATCGATCCGGCTATTTAGATCTTGAAATCTTATCTTCTCCTAAGAAGGTCCTAGTGCAGCTGAAACTCCTGAATTCTTGTAGGGTATAAAAACCCGTTTTATTACCATTATTTGCACGGAGAATTTTAGCTAATTTTCCATTCTTTTCCAGAAACCCTAGTTTAGATACAATTTACAGTTTTAATTCCAATAGTGAAGATCAGTCAGAAATTATTTGATTACAAGTTTTCTTAATTGTTGCTATTACAGCTTGGGTGAGATTAGTGAGTTATTTCTTATTTTCAATTCTGTTCTACATCAATTCACAAGTTTTCCTTAGATTAATCATGGTTTTCTGCACATCAAACACTGTTTTCATTACGTTCAGCATGCTAGGCTAGATTTTCTATGGCCGGGATACATGAACCCAACCTGACGTGTTAGTTGCATGTGTATAACATTAATCCTCGGAATTTAGTGATTGATTACGATCGTATTACATAGAAATACGACAATTGTAGATCTTTAGATCTTGTTTGCCTCTGGGTAACGGGGATGCTTTAGAATGCAATTCGAGTGTCATTATCGCGATACCGATTTACTCGTCCTCATATTAAGTATGATGCAGGCTTTAACCTCATATACGTAATGCTTGGGAGTACTAAATTTTGGGTCAAATTAATCAATTGAATTTACGATTAGTATTATAACTGCAATACACTAGGGTTGGGGGATTGTATTCCCGTCCTGTTTTTCTCATCACATAGTTTAAAGTTTCAACACATTCTTCATTAATAATTTAGTTAATTTAGTCTAATTGCATCTTTTCATAATTTCATAATTGAACTTAGTTGTAGTCAATTCTCGAAACCAAATCATTTTTTCTTTCTTTTTAGAGTCAAAGTTAAGATTCCTTCATCTTTTCCCGTCGTTACAACTTCATTGTTTTAGTTCCCCGTGGATACGATCCTGACTTACCGAATTTATTATTAATGCGACAGGCTTGCACTTGAGCCTAGAGTGAACGCACATTAGAGACAATTTGTGAGTCGCGTCAACAACATCCGAGAAACAATGGTTTCGAGTTATGGTTCCACCAGCAATTCTCCAGTCACTAATAACAATTTTAAAACCAGGCCCAAAATGACTGCTCCATCATAACCGGCATCACCGACACCCTGCAAATGCACAAAATGCAACATAGCAGGCAAAAATATAATTCCTCTTATAATTATTGACATGGCCGCTGAAGGAGATATATGAAGAAGTAACCCTAACATTTCCCTAGAGGATCGGGAAAACTCAGGCATAGCTGCTGAAACACTGATATTTATCCCCAATATGGAAAAAAAACTCTTCATAGGTTGGGCAGACCTCGTCCAACCCAAAGAAAAAGACATGGTCTTCAGGATACCAAAACTCTACTACTGCCATCAACATATTCCACTCTATGGGCCAATTACACCATAAAGAGACTTGACGCATGTTGAAAGCATCGTAGTCGACATTATAGGTACACATCGCCTCAAAGGTTTCGAGGTAATTAGCAAATTCAACACTCCCAGGGAAATCCATTTCGCAAAGTAAGAAAGAAGAGTACAAAACAGAAGGAATGTGGAGGTGTGAAGAAAATGTTCCACCCACACCCCTTATTTATTCTTGGAAAACACCAACCAAAGACAAAAAAACTGCACAAATTGGAGGAAAACTTACCCCAACATGTACCAAGAAATTAAAAAAGTGCACTAAAATCCTTGGAATGATTAGACTGGACTAACATGCTGATTGACAACCCCTAACTTTTGGAAATTTCCCTAATTCCTTTTTTATCAAAATAAAAAAACTCAATATAAATAATTTTTATTCTTAAAGAATTCTGAATTTCCTTATCCCTATGTTTTTACTTATCTTGCTTAAAAAAAATCTCTCTTTTTTAATTCCTTTTTAAGAACTCGGTAGAAGGAAAAAGAACATGTGCATTAAGTCACTAAGAACAAAAAGTAACAAAAACTTCATTTTTGTGAGGATATTATTCGTCACAATTAATTATGTCGTATACCACTACAAGTCGTTAAAGAATTGAGGAAGCGGACATCTACAAAAGATGGATCCGAATTTCAAGAAGACTTCAACACTCAAGCTCAACGAGGATAAATTTGTTAAAATTATGTTTAAGTTCAATTTACGTTTCATACTAAATGTGTTAGGATATTTTTTGAAATTTTTATAAATGGTTTTATAAAATTAGTATTTTTCAAAAATATTTTCTAAAAAACATTTTCTGATCCCATATCTAGATTTGGTTTTAAGGTTTCCAACTTTTTGCAAAGTCTAAAGTTTTTTTAGGATCAGTGAATCTCCTTCAAAAAAGATACAATATCGCTCAAACGATAGCTTGCCGTTCGAACTACAGGACTTTTAGGCTGACACGTCACCGGCTTAGTTCTGCTATATATTGGGTGTCAGACTTCTTATTTTTGGCGTGGAGAAACATTGTTTTTAACATAATGCATTTTTGAGTGTTTGTTTTCTTCTCCAACCATTTAAAGGGTTCAAAGATAGTGTTTGGAAATTCACAAATCCCAATTACCTTTGTGTGAGTTGTTTTGTGCAACCCAAGGCATGTTTTCTAGGATTTTATGCTACTACACTAGGTGCCTTGGATGGTATTGGGTTGACAATAGGTGTGACTTGCGGTAGGTACTGGGCTAATCGACTACATGTCATAAGGAGTTTTGCGGTGTTCCCGGGCTGACGACTACGAACTGACACCTGCGGGTATTTCGTATGCCAATTGTATTTTCATTATAATCTGTGTAAACTGTATTTTACAAATTATAGTGTAAAGAAAAAGGTTTTTACCCGAAAGGTTTTTTTTCCCAAAATTTGTGTTTGTCACCTTAATGCATGTTTAATTTATAGAATTGATTTGACATATATATGCATGTTTAGGGACTGAATAAAATTGGTATTTGGTTTGAGCAAATTTAGATATTCAATTAAAAGTTCAATTTGGAAATATGCGAATCCATTTGAATTAGTATCGCACACGTCATATTTTACAAATTGGTGTCACATCTTTTTTAAAAGCGACTGCATACCTTCTCAAATTGGTATTAGAGAAGGTTGCGCTAATTTATTGCGTAATTCCATTTTCCGCATAAATTTTGTGATATTGATTTTTTTTTGAAAAATCATTTTTTTAATAGTCGCAACTTTTCGATGGATCACTTATATTATCGAATGCCTATTTTTGACGGGTCCAATTATGCCTATTGGAAAGCCCGTATGAAATCGTATTTAATATCCATTGATAAATGTGTTTGGTTGCTTTGTGAAAGAGGGTGGACTCCTCCCACTATCACTACTAATAATATCACCTATTTGAAACCTATGTCGGATTGGACTGAAGAATATTATAAATTGTCTAATTTTAATTCCCGTGGTTTAACTGCTATTTCAGGAGTCGTCACCCCCAACGAGTTCTGCCATGTTATGATGTGCACCACATCTAAAGAGGCATGGGATGTCCTACACTTGACACACGAGGGTACGAAAGCGGTTAAATAATCAAAGTTATAAAATTTAGCCACCCAGTTTGAGACTATCACCATGTCTTAGTTAGAATGTTATTTTAATGAGTTTTATGCACGTTTGTGGACATTGTTAACTCAAGTTTTAATTTAGGTGAGCTAATTGATAACACACGTGTCGTTAAAAATATTTTTAAATCTCTCCCGAAAAGTTTTATTCCTAAATTCACTATTTTGAATTCATTGGGAAAGTTATATTCGCTTAAGTTTGAAGAGCTCGTAGTAGACCTACAAACTTATGAGATTGACATATTTCCCCAAACCATTAAGGCTAAGAATAAAGTCATTGCTTTAAAGACTCAAGTTAGTAAGAAAAAGAAATGGAGAGTTTGTGAGTCTGATTCTGAGGGAGAGTTTAGTATTCATGATGTGGCCTTTTTTGTGAATTTTTTAAAAATATTTCTCAAAATAAAGAAAAATAATTTTTTCAAAAAAAATTCTTTTGAGAAAAGTAAAAAGAAAAATAAGGCCAAAAAGGGTAGTGAAAAAGAGAAAGAGGGTGGTGATAAAGAGGAAGAGAGTGAGGAAGATTTAGACAATATGTCTTATTTTGAGTGTAAAGGCAAAGGACATAGAGCAGTTTAGTGTCCTACTAGGCTGAGGAGAAAAGGAAAGAAAGTAGCCATGCCTGCCACTCTTAGTGATAGTGAGGGAGATGAGAGAGATGAGTCTGATAAAGGTTTGGCACATGGGAAGTGTATAGCTTTTACGAGTCGTGTGAGCACACCCATTTTATCCCACGATGATTGTGTACGCGAGAGCGACGATGATGAGTCGAGTGTTTCTAGTGGGGATGAGAGCGAGTTTGAGAGTGGAGATGAAAGTGAGTTCCAAAAAGTTTTTAGGGATTTGTACACTGAGATATTGAAAATAAAGACGTATAATAGGGATTTAGGTCGTCGAGTTTTAGATTTGGAGAGATAGAGAAATAAGTTTTAAGGAGGGAAAAATGTGACGTAACCTACACGTTGTCTAGTCTTATGACACTTGTATTCCAACTCGAGAGTGATCTCGAACGTTCCCGGGTGGTCAAATTCCCTTTAGAGAGTGCATCTAAGAAGGTTTAAAAGATGGTTCTCAATCCCATTTTAGGTAGTGGTGAGAGTATAGGAATAATTCATGACGGTGCATCCACTTATTTTGTTGCACCCAAGCCGGTACCTACTTTAGTGAGAGATTCACATGACTCCCAACCTGACCCACCTAGGTTTCCCATACCTGTTAGGAGATCACATAGGAGACATTTTGAGAGAGGTGTACCTAGTACTGCTTATGTTTGCTCCTATTGCAAAAGGAGAGGACACCTTAGGGAATTTTGTTTTAAGTTGGGTAATGTGTCACACTTTGCTTCTACACATGTTCACACACATGCACCCACCCATGATACTTTTCTTGAACATAATGATAGAGACTTTTCACACATTCACGAGCATGTAAAGTTCTTGGTCAAGGCCTCACATGATTAAATGGAAGTTTTTCATAAGATGTTGCCATCACTGGAAAACTCCCTTGAACCTATTAGATGAGGTCTAGACTTTGTGCTAGCATAGGATGATTTACATGATGACATTTTGTGACTATTGCTAGTATGTATCATTTTGTAGTTTACATGTTTTTCTTATTTTTTTCTACTGTTTTAGCACTGTTTTGGATTTGTTCCCCCATTCTAGGAACTGTTTTAACAAAAAAAATTCACTGGACAAACTGCATGACATTCTGGGAAATTTGTAAAAAAAACATTTCTCCTTCAAACGAGATAATTTTTCATTTGAGCGACTTCTGATGTCGCGTGAAGAATATTCTCACGAGAACCCCTGTTAGTCGAGTGACATGGCTCTTCGTTCGAGCGACCCCTGGATTTTTTCCACTTGAAATCCTGTAATTTATATTGCTATATTATTTGGTACTGCTGGGTTAATTCTGAATAGTGTTTGAAAAATACAAAAAGATTTTCATTTGTTTGGATAAATTTTTTTAAAAGCTCAAAAAGAGTTTTGTATTTTTTATACACCGTATATGAATGAACACTTAGGATGACCGAGTCACAATTTCATTCTATATCCATGTGACTATTTGATAGTGTTTTAAGACAATATATTGTGTCATTCATGTGCTTTACAAAGATTGGAGTCTTTGAGATGATATATAGTGTTGCTACCTACATGTTTGACACATTTGTCCTTTATTGCACACATGCACGGATTTTTTTTACTTTTGTGCTTGTCTATCACATGGTGGTTGAGTGTTTCTCTCTCAATTCTATCTATAAAATGAACCAAATGCGATAAATATTTACAAGAAAAATGGTGCATGATATACACCATTTGTGAGTTTTGTGTGTTTAATTTTGAAAAACGAAAAAGGGTTGCGAAAGGTATCTCATTTTTTCCTTTGCGATAAAGCCATCGTTTATAATGGACCTAAAAAAGTGAGGAATATAAAATTATCCGGGGTCCAATGAGGTTTAAAAGAGCCCAATTTTTTTTAAAGGAAATAAGAAGAAATATATGCCAAAAATGGGCCAATAGGTTTTAGTTTCATCACCTCATAAGAAAAATGAAAAGCATTATCTTTTAATAGGGAGTTTGGATAGAATTTTCTGCAGTTCGCACGTCCTTGAAAGTCATGAAAAACATTACATAGGTTTGGACGTTATCGGTGTGGAAATCATTTATACTTTGATCTGTTGATATGATTTAGATGATGTCATTTAAATTCAATAATTTTACACCTAAGGACTGTCTTGATGTTCATTCGTTAGGAGTACACTTATGAATTGTGCACACATGTCATGATTGAGTCGATTTTCCTATCATATTTGTTCACACCTATTCATTCCATTTCCTTGATTTGGTTGTCTTAGTGAAAATTCATGGTGTTTTTTATTGTAACATCATTGTTTGCGTTTGTGTATAAAAAAATCTGAAAAATCAAAAATAATTTGTTTACCTTGGTTTACCGTGACACCCCAATTTGATTTATGTGATTTATCCATTTCCTTGTCTATTTCGGACAAATAAAAAGGGGGGAACGAATTATGATTTTATGGGGGAGTTTAAGTTTGGGGGAGAATTGATTATGCTCTCGTGTTTATGCTTTATATTATTTCAAACTCGATACATCATGAGGTATTTGCTTTGTCTCATGTGCGTAAGTACAATTGAAGACTTTTGGATTGCACACCCTAATGAGAAAAGCTTGAAGTTTTGAAAAGTTGACTGTTGAAGAAAAGTTTGAAGACTTGTCATTTTATCTTTCCACTTTTTTTTTAAGAGGGTAGATTTGTATAGGTCGTTTTAAGATGATAATTCAAATATTTTTATTTTTTACCAGCACAGACATAGGGGGAGATTTGTAAGGACATTATCCATCACAATTAATTATATCGTATACCGCTACAAGCCGTCAAAGAATTGAGGAAGCTAACATCTACAAAAGACGAATCCAAATTTTAAGAAGACTTAAACATTCAATCCCAACAAGGATAAATTTGGTAAAATTATGTTTAAGTTCCATTTACAGTTCATACTAAAAGTGTTGGGATATTTTTATGAAAAATGGTTTTTAAATTTTTTATAAATGGTTTCATATAATTAGTATTTTTCAAAAATATTTTCTGAAAAACATTTTCTGATCCCATATCTAGATTTGGTTTTAAGGTTTCCAACTTTTTGCAAAGTCTAAAGTTTTTTTTTCAAGATCAGTGACTGTCATTCAAACGACAGCATATCTCATTCAAATAAGATACAATATCGTTTAAACGATAGCATGTCGCTCAAACTACAGGACTTTTAGCCTGACATGTCACCACATTAATTCTGCAATATATTGGGTGTCAAACTTCTTGTTTTTCGCGTGGAGAAACACTATTTTTAGTATAATACGTTTTTGAGTGTTTGTTTTCTTCTCCAACGCGACTACCCACATTCGGGATGCGATTTCGATTCCTTCTTGCTTGGTGTCGTCTACCTCATTTGAGGAAGGGTCTAGCTCGAAAAGTGGAGGTACGTCGTCTCATCGCTGGGGGAAGAGAGTGCACTGCCAGGAAGGAGGATCCTAGAGAGAGAAGAGAGAGAAAGATAAATAGAGAGATAAAATGTGGGTGAAGGTAGGGGGAGAGAGAGAGAGAGAGAGAGAAATGTGGGTTCGGGATGAGTCCTATTGTATTTTTATTTCCACCTGCAAAACTGATGTAACATAGCAACATCTGTGCAAATAATATTATAAATATGTCGTGTGCGATACTGATTCAAATGGATTTGCAAATTTCCAAATCGAACTTATTTAATTGGATGTCTAAATTTTCTCAAACCAAATATCAATTTTAGTCATCCCTTATACATACATCTACCTGTCAAATCAAATCAATAAATTAAACCATGCGATGATTAAGCTGGCAAACACGGATTTCTGGAAAAAAAAAATCTGGTAAAAATGTTTTTATTTCCACTATAATTTGTAAAAGTCGATTTACACGGATTATAATGAAAAAACAATTGACATACGAAATACCCGCATGTGTTGATTCGTAATCGTCAGCCCAGGACCACAGCATCATTCCTTATGACGCGTAGTTGATCGACCCAGTACCTCGCGTAAGTGGCACCTATTGTCATCCTAGCACCTTCCAAGGCACCTAGTGTACTAGCATAAAATACCAGTAAATATGTCTCGGGTTCCACAAAACAAGTCACACAAAAGTAATTGGGATTTGTGAATTGTAAAACAAAAGCTTTGAACCCAATCCTGAATAAGGTCAAGCCAGGTGGTTAATACTCATATGTACTGCAAGAAAAACAATAGTAAAAGAGCAAATTAGTTTGTTTGAGGCAAAGAAAGAAATAAAGAAATTAAAATGCAAAGAGATAAATAGTATATCGTCGGCTCGAGAACCTCCTTTGTCAGTCCCAGTGCCTCTGTGTCCATCGCATCAGGATGGTGCAACATGCACACTGACCCTCCATCATCCCACCAGATATTATAAGAAGGAGGGGCCAACCGAACAAAGGTAACCGACATCACCTCATAGATGCTAGTTGGAATTAACCAGCTCGAAACGAACTCCAAATAATCATATTCTACCACCGTGTCAGTATATGACAAGTAAGGCTCGCCCATCATCGTCGCTACCCACACATCATCCGCCATATCTTACACTCGCCTCATGTACACTAGGGGGTCGCATGTGGCATAATCACCTTCTCCTCCACAACCTTCCAGAGTACTCTCTCCCCAAGGTACCAGGAGTAGTCGAACTCACGCGCCAGTAGACGTTGCATCTGCGCATCCCCCCAGTCAACCCTGTATGCTGGGTGGCCACCCCTCAAGGATATAAGGTCACCTACAAAATTCCTCGATAGAGAAATATCAATATCGAAAAAGATCATAAAGGAAACATGGTCTAAAAAAGAAAGAAATATTTACCTGCTCACTTGTCTGGCCGTTCAAGTCCTAACGCACCGCCTCCAAGGAGAGACTTTTTCGACTTCCGATTGGACCTCCACCACCTGTACATTCGATATAAGTCCCCAACAAAGTCATCCTTCAAAGATATCAATTGATTGTTGAATCCAATCACCTAATAGAACCACGTCTGCAAAGGACAAAAGGTCAACAATCAAGAAATCAAGAATAAAATGCATAAAGGAAAATGCAAATGCATAAAGAAAAATGCAAAAAATAAAGAATACCTCCAAAAGATACGTGGCACTAGTTAAGGTCTTCCAGCAACACCGACTGGACAACTCAAGAGATGAATAAAGGGTTTCCAAAATCAAGATCCCCAAATCATAAAGAGGAATGTTCGAAAACACCCTAAAAATGGCAAAAGGCACAAGTGGATGACGCGGCCACTCGTATCCACTAAGAAGTCACCCAACGCACGTAAAATAAATAAACGGGCTATTCACACCTACCGCCCAACTTAGCAACAACTCCCACAAAAGAGATAAATGAAGAGAGTCCTCAAAGACCACCCTCTACACGTCACCTAATGCCACCATCACTACCTCTAACGTCACCCGTAAGGTCGTGTCAACCTCTATCTTCACCCTATCACACTCTAGTCCCATCAGTTTCTGTACATATATGGGAGTCACTATCATCTCCCCAAATTTGAAATGTATAGTGTTAGTAATGTCCCACCACCTCTCCCCCATAGCATAAAGAGCAGCCGTAAAACGAGGTATCTCATCCAGCGTAGATGCCAGTTTTCCAAAACTAGTTAATGACACCACCTAATGCACCATGGATGGAATGCGCTCCCAAATGTCCTTAAGCCTTATCATCCCTCGAGCACGCAGAGTCGACATAGAAACATCAGACTGCCAAAAATGAAAAATTCTTCTCAAAAGTCAAGAAAAAAGGGGAAATATCACCAAGAATGAAGAAAAGAATGCCAACACTCATCAGCACTTACATAGACGCCAGGGTTCATCGAATTAGAAGAACGATAACACATCATCTCATGCAAGAGGATCCTCTTATCCTAGATCGAATGAGTCAAGGGAATTTTCACTGCCCAGTGCGAGGGGCACCCTCGCCCTCCATTCCAAGTTTGCTCGTTCCTCAAAATTGAGACATGCCATATGTGTGGCGCTGCTTGAAAAATCAACCATTTCTTGGTTTTGGGAATGCTAAAACGATTTATAAAAGGTAATTGCAGAATAAGGCAAGTCTGAAAGCTGTGAAAAATGAGGAGAATTCGTCCCATTTTTATAGGACGCTAAGGGGTATGCCGATGGGTAGCTCTCAGCAACATACCGATCGGCACTATCCCTCCACTTACTCAAGGTACCCCAAAATATTGTGCTAGTGCCATTTGGCAGCTCTCACACCATGCCGATTAGGGCCCTCTCTGAAATATCATACAAAAATTCCCAAAAAATGCCAAAAAATCCCTAGAAAATTCCTAAAATTACCAAATAAAATCTAAAACCTTTCTCACAAAGAAAATTATTTTTACCACACTCATTTCCCTAGAGGAACTCTTACCTCTCCAGTGAAATTTTCAACATCAAATGGATATCCCTCCTACAAAAATAAGGAAACATCCAATCCACGGATTAATTCCTCTTTCCCAGCGGAACCAAAAAATTCAAAATCAAATGCTTCCCCAACAGAACCACAAAAAATTTCCCCAGTGGAATCTCCAAAATTACCTAAGAAAACTACAACTGAAGGTCTCAGAATTGTCTTTGACCCTCAGAATTGGTCATCTCTACTTAAGCCCTCAGAATTGGTCATCCCTACTTAAGCCCTCAAAATTGCCTTTAACCCTCGGAATTGACCATATCTACTTGAGCCCATAGAATTAGGTTTGAACCGCAAAATTGATCACCTCTATTTAATCCCTCAGAATTGGATTTGACCCTCAGAATTTGTTAGCCCTACTTAAGCCCTCAGAATTATCTTTGACCCTCAGAATTCTCTTCGATCCTCAGAATTGTCTTCGATCCTCAGAATTGGTCATCCCTACTTAAGCTCTCAAAATTGGTTTTGACCCTTTGAATTGGTAATCTATACTTAATCCCTCATAACAGGTTTCAACCCTCATACTTGGTCATCCCTACTTAACCCCTCAAAATTGTCTTTGACCCTCAGAATTGGTCATCCCTACTTAAGCCCTCAGAATTGGCTTCGACACTCAGAATTTCTCATCCCTACTTAAGCCCTCAGAATTGGCTTCGACCCTCAGAATTGGTCATCCCTACTTAAGCCCTCCAAATTGGCTTCGACCCTCACAATTGGTTATCCCTAATTAATCCCTCAGAATTGGATTTAACCTTCAAAATTGGTCATCGCTACTTAAGCCCTCAGAATTGGCTTCAACCCTCAAAATTGGTCACCCCTACTTAAGTCCTTTGAATTGGCTTCGACCCTCAGAATTGATCATCCCTACTTAAGCCCTTAGAATTGCTTCGACCCGCATAATTGGTCATCTCTACTTAAGCCTTCAGAGTTGGCCGTCCCTGCTTAAGCCCTTAGAATTAGCTTTGACCCTTCGAATTGGTCATCCCTACTTAATCCCTCAGGATTGGGATCGACCCTTAGAATTTTCATACCTACTTAAGCCCTCAGAATTGGCTTTGACCCACAGAATCGATCTCTTAAGCCACAAATGTGGCTTCAGCCCGTAGAATTGGTCATCCCACCTCAACCCACAAAATTTGTCATCTCTCCTTATGGTTCTTAGAATTGACCTCGGCCCATCGATCACCCCCAATATTTCCTTAGGTCTTAAGAATCGACCTCGATCCTTTAAATTGGTCATCCTCATCCCTTAGGTATGCAGAATTGACCTCTTTCCAAACACATAATGTGGTTTCTATTTGACGACTTTCATTTGTTCTAAGATCACTCCTAGAGGGGCTCTATAGAAAATACATTCTTTAACCCCATAAGTCTCTCCTTAGGTCCCTAACACTCCCCCATATCATTATAAAAACTAGGTCGCACTCTGAGTATTGATCTAGAGGCCATCTGGAATTCCTAGGACCCGTTTGACTCTAGTCAACTTTATTGACCGAGCGAGATCTCTTTAAATCTTTGAAGGGATCTGAATCCACTTTTAATGGTCTACCCCGTGAATGAATCAGCATAATGATTAGGATGAACGAACCATTTTACTATAAAAAATCGATCGAGAGGCCATCGGGTGCTCCCAGATTGCTATTTTACCTCATTCAACTTCTCTGTTAGAGCGAAAGCTCTTTAAATATTTTAAGGTCAGTGAAACCCCTTTTTAATGGTCTATGTCATGCATGAAATGGCATAATCATTTGGACGAATGATCAGTTTTCCCCCAAAAATTGATCGGGAGGCCACCAGGCGCTCCTTGATTTCGTTTGACCAAGGTTAACTCTTTTGCTCAACTGAGACTAAATGAATCTATGAAGGTCTCTGAATCTCTTTCCAACGGTCAACCCCATGCGTGATTATGACTTACAGTGTGAATGAATGATCCATTTTACTCCAAGAGGTCATCGGTTGCTTTCGGGCCTCAGTCGACCAAGTTCAACTTTTTGAATTGAGCAAATCTCTATGGAATGTTGAAGTACATCACCTAAACTCTCCAACGGTCTTCCTCATGTGAATTCTGACTTATGGTACAAACGAACGATCCATTGCCATTTGATAATCTCCCGTCCAAAGGACAGACGTGCGCTTTCGAACCACATTTGACCGAATGTCAATTTTCAGACCCAGGAGATTTCTAAAGGAATATTTAAGGTCTTTGAATTACCTTTCTAATAGTATTCTCCGTGTGAAATTTGGATCAACAGATTACGTTCTATGACTATTTTTCAAAAAAATCGACATGAGACTACCAATTGGCAGGTACATTTCCCTCCCAATCGACAGTGTGCCAAGGGTCACCTTTTGATTAAAAGGACTAGGGATATGCCGATCGGCACCACCACTAACCCTATAAATAGAGTTCATAACCTCACTCTAAAATCACACCTCAGATCCATCAGCATCACTGATCTCATCAACATCCTTTCATAATCAGCGAAGTTTCTTAATTTGAAATTCCATTCAAGCTTACATTCCCATCCTTTTCATACCCAATTTGTCAAAATCTCATTCTCTCGCATCCAAAATTTATCTCAAATTCAAGGTAGTTCATCTAAGATCAAAGATCAAGCTTCAAAGAAGGTTCAAATCGGTCTCGTTCTCTTTCAATTCTTTGTTTTTGCATTAAATACATTAGGTTCATAATATAGTTTTACTTTACTTCATACACATTAATATCTTACATTTTTATTAGTATATTGCACATACTTTATTTTCTATAAAAAAACCCAAAACAAACAAAAGAGGGTTACGCCTATAAATTCTGAATGAGATTATCCATCACACTTTCCCAAAACTAAAACATAGTTTTCAACACACGCACATATAATAAAATCACGTTCAAATTTATAGGATAAACCCCACCCTTATGCCTCATGCGAACTATGTGGACTTTGATTCTACGAAGGATTCTCAGATTAAAACCCAAGACTCGAGTCCAATTTTTTAATTTTTTAATTTTTTTAATTTTTCAATTTTGCCAATTTTGCCCAATTCCGCATTTTCATATTTATCATATTTTATTATATTTGTGATCCTTATTAGCCTTTTATCCAACACTTATTATCGTTCCATCATAACGATCAATATCACAATAAACGATTAAAATCATATTGTATGTAGAATATTTTGGGAACATTCCTATGGATGCCCTCACTCTATCCCTTCTATGGTATGAATTGGGCAATTTTGATCTCCATTATATATACACGCAGACAGACTTCACGGAGAAATAAAGGAAAATAGAAACACAAGCCCATGAGAGACCAAAAGGGTGGGATGAGTTCCTAACACCTTCCCATTTCCTAACACAAGCCCATTTTGTCTTTCATGTCGCTCTCTCGAGGCGGTAACATGTTCTTTTGCCTATTTTTACAAAATAGGCTGGTGACACCGCCAATGGCCGAATTGTTCCTAGATCAAAAGAGGGCGCAAGACCTTTTTTCATCCACCTTTTTCTTTCCCAGAACCCCATTCTTGGGAAGAAGGAGAGAGGAGAAAGAGAGGGAGGAAACAAGTAAATCGGGATGGCCACACCCACAATTTACTTAAGTTCAAGGTCAAGGGTACTGATGGGGAGATAGTGTCAGATACGTGACGAGGATATTTTATAGGTTCTTGTTATGCATCTAAAAAGAAATGAAAGAGGGCTAAGAGATTTCTTATAAATCAAACTCATTATGAGGCGAGATATTTATAGTTGAGGAGGTAGCGGAGGGTGCTGTACCACTTGCAGTTGAAATGGGATCGCTTCTCTTAAAGATTAAACGTGACTACTTATATTTGTGTAATAAACTCATGAGTTTATCATTATATTTTATGGGTGTGTGTTGTTACTTATGACTAGACCTATTATAACTGCTATATTTTGTTTTGTATTATTACGGGTGAATGTGAACGATTTTTAATGTATTTTATGTGTTAATTGTTATATAATTACTATGAAAATTGTGTCCCCATTTAATAAGGCATTTACGTAGGCCATATAAAATACTTTAAGAGTTTATGGCCTTCAGAATTGTTTGGTGATAGATTATATTTTTGAAATTAAGCAAGAAAATGTTAGAAAAGTAAACTCATTTGGGGAGTAACTCACTTATGAATTTAGTTAAAAGAAATTAGATATTTAATTAGGGAAAGATGAACCTAATTATCTGTAACACCCCACCTAATTAAATACCGGGTGGCCAGTCCCATACCAAATTAAAACATAATATACAGTTGGCTCATTCTTAGCATCACTGTCGAAAACATTTACAACTCACCCAATACTCAATTAAGCTGGTGTTAAAAACTTTTCAAATTTTAATTTAACAAAATCCATTTCCAGTTTAAGAATAGTACAACAAATTTTATTCTACAACACTGATAACCAATTAGATAACACAAAATAATTTGAATGCAATTGGAATAAACATTCCCAAATAATATTAATCCATTACAGTAATCCCAACAATATCAAATGTATTAAAATGACACGAATTCCATAGTATTTGACCCCGATAGAAGAAGATAACTGAATCCTTTGGGCCACATGCCCTACTAAGAGAATACAGTGAATGAAATGATGATAGGCGTCTAAGCAAAACTCCATAAATCCATAGCCTTTCATAATTCGCTAAGGTTGGCGTCCCTGTTGCGGGACACCTGATATAGAAGATACAATAGAAAAGAAAATATGCAAGGAAACGGGTCAGAGCCCGATTGTGAAAATGATTTTTAAAATAGCAAGTATTTAACAAGTGCAATAAATCTCTTATTATGTACATATCAGACCCAACTCTCACTTGCCATTCTCACCTCTCAACTAGAGTGCACACTTAACGTTTCCTATTAACCTCCTAATTAATGGCTCCTCTTTTCTAGTCTCCATATTATAATTCCATTCCAATATCATAATCCCCGTATGTCCCATACCATACGTCACATTATTATTCATTTACATTTCTCATTTATATGATTAGTTTCTCATTAACATGAATCATTTCTCATTAATATGAGTTAAGCTTTTCAATTCTTTAAGAATAAACATTCATTAACTTAATTCCATTATCTTTCTCTATTCACCGTTATCTACAATTATCACACAGTAGATGATTTAACCGCAATAAATCCAATCATTCATTTAATCCATTATATATATATATATTCATATATAATACGGCACTCCGAATCACAGCTGCGGTGCAATGCATTACTCTGCTATCATGTCCCAATATCGCTGGTCACCGAAAAGGGGACAAAAGGTTCGGTAAGGATTTCTCGAACGACAAACAAAAACACAATCATTGGACGTGAACATAGTTCTCATACCCATGGGTCACGCACATACCTACGTACCCATAGTCAGCGGACTTATCAACTCCCCGATAAGTCTTTCATAGACCTATGTTCTCGAGCGACAAATCAAAGATCCCATGGATTCATCAGGATATGACTGCCCTCATGCGCAAACCTCCCACCGATAGCAAGTAAGCTAGGTATGTCATACACATAAATCATCAATCAATCAAATAGGTATTATCATAGCTATAATATAATATCAATAAGGTAATATCACTACCCTAAGATAATTCCCATACGTAGCATTATATCTCTTTTAAATTCCACGTATTAAAATATCATATCTTTACTTCATAATTTAATTATCCTCGCATCCTATAACATCTCTCCACTACCGACGTCGTTAAGGTTCATGCGCGGAGCGTCTCGCAAAGAGAAATCCAAACAAGGAACCCCTCCAATACACTACTACTTAAATTTGTCGATCGAGGAGGTCCGTCAACTTTAAATACGTGATTGGGATAACCTCATACCCTCTTTCAACCAAATGTGTTCTAAACTCCCATCTCTATCCAGGAGCCATACCACTACGCTCTTGTACTACACTCAGCCCTTGCGAAATCAATAATGAGCTTAAACTCAGTCCTTGATGTTTAAATTGTAACCCTAAGGCTACCCAGGTGTTATATTAAATCTCCCCTACTTGAACTATCCTTAATCCTCATACAAACATATTAGAATCCAACACATGAATCTAGCAACCGAAATCTCTTTAACTTTAATTATCATAATTCTAATCAATTAAATCCCAATCAAATTAATTCAAATCTTAACTAGGGCTTACTGATCTTCTCTAAGTCCCATAATATCCAATTAATAATCACCGAAGATCTACAAAAGTTTTGGGATAAGAACCAACATTAAAAAGAAACAACATCATGAATTCTCATATTTTAAATACTCAGAAAAATAAGATCCAAAAATTATTCAAATCATCAATCCGACTTCAGATTTGGATTCTACACGAAAAATTGAGTCAGGTATTTGTTTTGAGTTTTTCTTAAATCTCATCCATATGCACTCAAAAAGAAGATCTAAACATTCCAAATTCGCTCTTCTCATTCCACTCGTTTTTGCCTCTTTTTCCAGAAAATTATCAACATATTATCTTCAAGAACACTAAATTATTTTTAGAATTTCTTCCACAAATTGATGAATATTTATTGGATTACTAACTAATTACAACATGAGTTTAATTCCTATATATTTTTAGATTCCAAAAATCCATTAACAACTATATCCTTTCATCTTCCAAGAATGAAAATCATCTCTTTTTATAACTATCCTAACATGGAAAATATACGAACTTAAATTGAAAATATCAAACACTTGCCTCTAATGAAGATCTGATCCTTTGGAGTTGAATAACACAGGTGGTGATGGTGGTGGTGACCTTTGACCTTTGGTTCTCCTCCTTCCCAAGCAACCTTCCACTCTCTCTAAGGAGACGAGTTTTCAATTTTGTGTAGAGGAGATGAAATGAACCAACATACACTAATCTCCAAATACTTATAATAAGACAAAACCCGAAATCACTATTCATCCCCCTTGTAAAAATAACCAAAATGCCCTTTTGGGTTGTCTTTTCATTTCCAAATGACCCGAGACTCAAAATTAACATCCAAATAGACTTTTCTGACTATTTCGAACCTTCCGGACGCAACGACGCAGTCGAAATGACTATAAGGTCGATAGAAAATAAATTTCCTTTTTTTAATCTAATAAATTAGTCCCGACACGTCCCATACCGCGTCTGACTAAAAATTCAAATTACCGATTTTATATCACACCGTCATATCAATGACATCACATTCATATATTACCTAAATATCTTTAAGTAATATTCAGAATCATCCATTTTAATATCTTCAATTCGGATAAAACTCAAATGAATTAATTAATAATAAAATCCAATTAATTCATTAATTTAAAATATAATCCATTTTAAAAGTCATTAAAATTACGGGGTATTACATTATCCTCACTATAGTATTTTTTGGATCGTAATAATTCCAATGAAATGGGTATGCAAAGTAAAATGCTTAAAAGTTATAGTGAGAAGATAAATAGTATGTTAGTTCGGCAATAATTTAAAAGATGTGTCGTATGATTCTTTTCAGAATTGAAATATAAATATGGTTATGACTAGTCCCATGGAATTGTAATGTAGATTAATTTTGATGAATTGAGAATTCATTTGGTTATGGTATAATTGGATAGTGATGTTGAGACTTATTGATTAAATCAACTAGTCTTTATATGAAAAATGGTATTTTGGGGATATGGTCCTAGTATTAATTAAATAATGAAAAGAAAATACCCGTAATAAACAAATGGGTGTGATGGGTCTAAAAAAGGAAATTGTGTTTAAAAGGTTAAAACATGTTGTGTATTGGAAAAATGCGGTTAGAATTAAGAGATGCTAAATCTCTTGATGTATTTTGATTGCTGGGGAATTCATATGAATCCCATTTGAATATGGACTAGATAATGTATAATGAAATCTTACTCGAAATTTTAGATAAATTTATCTTATATGTGTATGATTAGAAAACATAAGTTTGGTGAATGAAAGATTACATTCGTTGAAATTACAAATTATTATGCATAAGTTTGATTATATAATTATGTTTATAAAAAATGGAAGATGGGTATTGAGTAATTGATATTATTTAGAAGATCGTGTTGAAAATTTTAAATTATTAGCCTATGTTGTTGGAGCGAAAATTATGTTTATGGAGATATTGTGCTGAAGGATTTTGGTGCTGATCATAAATAGTGAAATTATTGGGTATTTAATGTGGGTGAATGTTGAGGGATTAGGGATTGTTGTAATTGCAAAAGGTATTATTGGATGAATAGTTACTCACTTGATTGAGGGATTTATCATTGGCGCTTGTATAATGGCCCTTATATTGTCGAAAGATATTACCGGGATTTGAAATTTGTGTATTGACATCAAAGATATTGTGATGATAGGTGGATTTTATTATTTTCACTCAATAAATAATGATGAGAGGAGGGGTAGGTTATAAGTTTGGAAAGAGTTAGTAAATGACGTTGATCTGTGATTCTCACTCTTAAGAGTTTCTATGCTTGAGATTTTATATGGAGATGATGGGAGACATAAATAGGATATGTACATGGTATACTAAGGATAATTGTATTAACATAGAGAGTAAAATTTGGATTATTTAAAAAAAATATTGTTAGAACATCTGGGATTAAAATAAAACTAAGGTTATAGAAACTGAGAATTTTAAGGTTAAATAGGAATAATTGGAAAAATGGAAAAACATTTAAGATATATTGTCGTAGCATTGGTATTATTTTCAAATATAGTAAGGTATAGGGTAAAGGGTTTGGGTATAAATAATCTTATAACAAATCCTGATTGGCTTAGTTATTATCTCAACAACTACCTAATCTAAACATGTAGTATATTGGGGGATTCCTTATTTGTATTTCATTTACTAGACATCCCACGCATAAAGTCTAAAGAGGGTAAGAGTTTGGAGTTTAGAAGATATAAGACGAGGTTATCGTTCTTGAGTAATATGCAATTAATTGATGATTGTTGTAGTGTCTCAATGACCATTCGACCTAGATTTAAGTGTATCAATGGGATTTCTTATATTTATTTGATTTAATGAGACGCCCCACGCATGGAGTCTATGGAAGGTCCAGAGTTGAGAGTTTAGGATTTTTAAATTTCTACATTTAATTATCTTTGTTTATCTATCAGTGTGGGGTATAATATCAACTGGCTATGACCAAAATTGTATGTGCATGATATATATTAGATGATTATTTTGACGATTATCAACTATTTAGTGGCGGTTTTAGTGTCCACTAGCTATGTAAAAAAATCGTATGTGTAGGGCCTAGATTATTCATCGGTAATGATGATTTATTTGACATTTGTTTATAAAGTGGATTTGATGGGGACATTGCTCAGGATTTATTTTTTTATGAAGGATATGGTGATTATATTGATTCATTTCTATGAGGTGGTATTTTTTACTCATTTTATACAAGGAGGTTGTTTTGACTCACTCTATATGAGGAGCTAATTTTTGACTCATTTTATATGAGGAGATAGTTCTGACTCAGTTTATATGTGGAGTTAGTTTTTGACTGATTTTATATAAGGAGATGTTCAAACTCATATTATTTGAGGTGTTAATATTTTGCCTCAGCTATCCGAGGTGTTAATTTTTGACTTCATCATCTGAGGTGTTAGTATTTTGACTCACCAAATGAGGCGTTATTATTTTGATTTAGGCAAATGAGGGGTGAATTTCGAGAATGGAATTCTTTTTGTTAGGGGGAAGATTGTAATACCTTGTGATGATACCAGAATTGGTACCACCAAATCAAAGTGATAAGTGAGCTTATACAACTATAACAATGGAATAAAGTAAATAATAAAATATTAGAGAGAGAGAGAGAGAGATGAGGCAAGGAGGTACAACACTAGAGTTTAAGTGGTTCGGCCGGAGCCTACGTCCACTGTGTAGTGTGAATGGTGATTTTCTACTATAACTATGGCACTAATGGCTTGCAAATACAACACTCAAGCGTTTTCTTCTCACTAAATAATTTCATAAAGTTCTGCTAGGGTTGGTAATTATCGATCCTCTCCAATGTATAAGATGAAATGTATTTATAGTGCCTTAGGGGTGTAATGTACCCCTAAGTATGTAGTCAACATGTGCATGAGGAGGCTCCCGATAGATAGTTGACACCTGTCCTTCACACATATAACTAATTATAATGCAATATTACCTCACGTGAGAGGATAATCTGGTTATAACAGACTTGCCCACGTGGGACATGCCATTTTGGAACCTTGTACTGCTCGTACTACAGATGTCTTCTGGAGAGGTCTTAGCCTGGACAAGTACGAGGTTATTGATGTATTGCAGGATTTCAGGCTAGCAAGTGGCAAGTGTGGTCTCGGTCAAAGTCGTCTGGCTAAGACGTTCTACACAAGCTATTACCTGGCATTAGTGGGAGTAAAGGATGAGGCATTTCCTGGTGGATGAAGTGATCCTTTGAGGTTTCAGCCCACAGGATGATGAGGCCGACCCTAATCTGGATGAGTCTTAGATACGACTTAAATGAGATACTTTGGGAACTCGACTGTAGAGGCAGACGTCCCTTATCTCAGGATGAAGTAATACTTTGTCATATCAATCACCCCCGAGCCCTTAGCCATCTATGTGGAAAGATGGCTGAGAGATATGAATTGGTCCAGTCTTTGAGATGTCAAGAGCTACACGTGTCTCTGTTTTGATTTGATAGAATATTCCCCAAGTTGACTAGACGACTGAGCGCATAGGTCTTTGTGCCCTTATTGATGGACCTTGTAACTCACGCTTAATGATTACCAGGTTTAAAAACAACTTAAGACACAGTTTTTCCATTTTTCTAATACTCGCGCCATTTCTCTCTCTATCTAAAGCTTCCAAATTTCCAACCGCCATACCCTTCTTCCATTTTAGGTGATCCTCAACCAATTTTTAGGTTCTTTCTAGCTATCTTCACTCCCAGGTAACCTATTTTCTCTTCATTTATGATTCTTTTTCACTTATTTGGGTAGATTCTATGTTGGTTGAATTTTTCGGTGAGTTTTTACTCCTCCGACGACCTTCATTGGTAATGTTAGCCCCTATTTAGTGTGGCTGTCGGTTGGGGTGGGTTATATTTAGTTTTTTTTTACCTTTTTTCCTGGTAGTTTTATCCTTTAGGAGATTTTTCGATGTAGCTCCGATTATCTTCTCTGGTAGCCTTAATTCCCATTCTTGGTTGTTCTTGGGTAGAATGATTAATCTTCCATTTTTTGATATTTTGGTCTGCAACACTCAACATGCATCTTGTTTGTTCCCATTTTCTATTTTCCTATCAAATTGAGTCTCATCTCATTGATGTTAAGGCAATTATATAAAGTAATCGAGGAATTTCCCAGCCGTAGAGAGAGGTATTTTCAAGAAATTAGGAAGGTAGAGGTTGAGGAGGCCGAGAGGCATAAAGCTGAGGCATTTCCCATTTGTCCAATTTATCCTCCCCCGCTAGCTATTATTCGTCCCCCAATTTATAAGCTTAGTGACATGTATGAGTCTTCTTCTTCTTCTGTGAAGGATAATATGTCCATCTCTCAGCCTACTGAGAGTGTTAACTCTTTAGAGGAATCAATGGCTTACACTACATCCCACGTTGAAGGGTTCGAGGCGGAGAAGGTTTCTTCTCTTGTCTTGTCCTTTCAAAGGGTTAAGACATCAGATCAATCTGATTCCAACCATTTACTTGAGCCTAGTGTCTCCATTTCACCTCTAATAGATGTTATTCCTCTCCCGACCGTAACGAGGGTTAAGTTTGTTCAAAAATTCCCAAGTAATGATCCTAGCAATTCTTATGTCGAGTCATCAGAAAATAGTGTTGAGGAGAGTGAACTTGACACCTCTGTAGCTGAATCTTATGAGAGTACTATCTCTGAGTTCAACCTTCTAGTTTGGAGACACCTCTATGGAATAAGACACTCCATTTCTATGAGTAAGCCTTCCAAAGATGAAAGAGCCTTTCATGGACAACATGGTGAGGTCTGCGTCTAAGAGTAGATGTTTAAGGTCAGATTTCAACTACCCATTACCCTAACCATCCATGCAATCTTAGCTCGCCTAGGACTCGCTCCCTCTAATATTTCTCCGAATGCTTGGAGAGTTATTCTTGGCTTTATCTCCATTTGGAAGATTGTTCACCAAATCTATCTTCTAGTTAACATTTTCATGGCCTTATATACTCCTCTGTCTTCCAAGACTCAACTTGGATACTATCACCTCGTAGCCAGGAAGTCTGAGAAGAAACTTCTACTAGTCACTCAAACCTCAAATCACAATTGGAAGCCCCAATACTTCTTCATCTCCGGGGCTTGGGAATTTGGTTCCAATCAGGATTGTGGAACCTTTGAGCCCAGGATTCCTCTGAGGTGGGTTAAAGTCTATGTGTCGGCCAAACTTGATCTGGGGTTGAACCCTGAGGCAACCGATAAGGTCAAGAAACTTCGTAAATAGGGTGAAAATGGTCGTCTTGTTAAGTTTAAGAACCTAATGACCCTATGCTACTTGGCTCAGACAGGTCTGGGGGTTGACCCGTAGCCAACCTGCATACATGGTTTTTCTTAACTATTGTCTCGTACCTTATAGTTTCTCATAGATAACCTCGTTCATTTTCTATAGAATGCCTAGAAAATGTACCGAACGACCTTTGGGAAATGGTGGACCCAAATTTGAGCAAGCTTGTCGGCAAGAACGATAATAAATATGATGCTACTGTTCCCCTACTAAGAAATCTACTACAGGAAGCCCCAACCGAGCCCACGATGCTGGGAAAAAGAGAAAAGGACAAGACGAGGACACCACTTCTGATCATCCATCAAAACAAGTTTGGCATGATAGGGCCAACCCAATTTCTACAGACGAGGATTTGGCATCTCGTCTCTTTTAACTTAAGTTAGATGATGATAGAGTCCTTAGCAATGCTAAAAAGGTAATGGATAGTGTCGGCTGCCTCGTATTTGAAGGTGACAAGTGTTTCCTTCAGTCCTTGGACATCTCTCTGCTATCTGAGTTTTTCATCCATAGGGCTGTTCAAGTATTTTCATAAAACTTGTTAGTGTAGTCTTTTCAGTCCCATCTCATACTAATTTATCTGTTTGTATTTTTTGTTACGGAGTGTTGTCTCCCTCTATCAGATGGTGGACTAGATCCAAAATAAACTTTATTTCATTAAGAAGGGAAGAGATGTGGTGACGAGTAAGAATAATCTGAAGGTTGAACTTTAAAAGTCCAAGTCGGCTCTGCAGAAATCACTGGACGAGGTTACCATCTTGAAGACCAAGCATGCCAACACCTTAAATATAATGTTCGGGAATTAAATATGCTGAGTTTGATGCTGATATTAAGGCTACATTTGACGAGGCTAAGATTCAATCAAGAGATAAGTTCAAGGAGTCTGATGTGTTCGGGGGCTATGCCTTCGAATATCTTAAAAGAGGCATCAAGACTACCGACCGATGGGCTGCCCTCAAGCACACTGTGGTTGGAAACATCTACCTTGATGATTTTACGGGTCCTAACTTCAGTAACCCCCTCCTTGAGACTTATTTAGTCGACGTTGAAAATCCTATCGCCCCGTTGGAGGTTAACCCCATTGAGGTTATCGAGGATAATGAAATTGCAGTGGAGACATGCATTAATGACGATGGAGTCATGACAAATAATGTCGGGGCTGATGGGATGACTAAATCAGGTGGTGATGGGTCAGCCCAAGTGTAGACATCCCATTATGTTACCCCTTAAGTCTCCTTATGTCCCTAGTACCTACCTTCATCACCGTAAACCCAAGTCATGTCTCGAGTACTGACCTTGAGGCCATCGAGCACTCCCTTATCCGGTTTGACCCAAAAGTCAAACTCTTCATCTGGACCGAGACTGAATGAATCTTCAAAGGGCGCTAAATACCCTTTCCAACCGTCCGCCTCGTGCATGATTCTGACTTACCATACGGACGAACGATCCGTTTGCATCCGAAACCTGACCTAGAGGCCACCAGGAGCTCCTGGGATCTATTTGACCTAAGTCAGTTCTTTAGCTCAACCGAGGCTAAATGAATCTGCGAAGGTAACGGAATACCCTTTCCAACGGTCCATCCCGTGCGCGATTCTGACTTTCCATGCGAACGAACGATCCGTTTGACTCCGGGAGGTCACCAAACGCTTCTCGATCCCACTTAACCAAAGTCAACTCTCCAAACCTGGTCAAACTATTTGGAATGTCGAAGTACATCTCCTAACCTTTCTAATGGTCCGCCCTGTGCATGAATCAGACATACCATGAGGATAAACGATCCGTTTGCGTCCGAGCGATTCCCCGTCTAATGGACCGACAAATGCTTTCGAGCCATATTTGACCGAAAGTCAACTACCGAACCTGTCCAAAGGACTTTCAAAGGTCTCTTAAGTACCTTTCCAACGGTATACCCCGTGCGCGATTCTGACCAACGGTTTGCCCTCGACGGTCGATTTTCCGAAAAATCATGAAGCACACTGCCAAATGGCAGGTTCCAGACCCTGCCTATCGGCACCTGCCGATAGGCACGAATAGGTCTATGCCGATCGGCACTCACCTGGGCCTATAAAAGGAGGACTTCACCTCATTTTCTAGGGGAGCCCAGATTTGATAAAAATCTCTCTGAACGAATCCTAGAAACCTCTCTCGAAGGCAGCGTGACTTCAACTTCCAAATCCCTTTTTTACTTCCACTGTTCATCATCCTTTTCATCAAACTTGGTGAATTATCCACTCTCCATCATCATCCAAGTGCAAGGGCTGCTCTCCAATATTCAAGATCAAGCTTAAGATCTTCAAGAAGGTCCAACTTTCTCAAACTCTCCCTTAAATACCCAATAACTTATTTTCTTATTTAGCACTTTTATTATCTCATCTCACACATCCTAATATATTTTTTATTTAGTATTATTGTACATATTTTATTTTCATAAAACCCAAAAAACAAGAAAAAGAGGGTTTTCTCATAAATTCCAGGTAGGGATTTTCACACTTTTTCCACACTTTTCTCACAACTAAAACACTTATTCAACACACACACACACAAACTTACAAATAAGAGATTCCCCTTTTGGATTTATGGGATACACCCCACCCCTCGTTTTGTATGCGAACTATGTGGACTTTGATGTCTTTATAGGCTACGTAGTCGTATCGGGATAAAACTCGAGACTCGCGTGCTTTTTCTCACTTTTTCTCTCATTTTCTATCTTCTATAAATCCATTTTCCTTATATTCTATATACTTGCCCTTAATAATGTATTGCTCCATATGTGTTATCGTTCCATTATAACGGTCAGCGTAGGGGTAACACGTAAATCTTATTTTTTTTAATACTATTCTTATATCTTCCTACAGACGACTCTCTTTATCTTTTCCATGATACAAGTCGAGGATTCCTACCTCCATTATATATATATACACATGCAAACATATCACGGGGGAAACAAAAGGAAAATAGCAAATATTCATGAGAGACCAAAAGGGCGGAATGGGTGCCTAACACCTTCCCATTTCATAACTAAGCCTCCGAGCCCTTCTCGAATCGTCTTGGTTTCATACGCACCAGTATGACTTTGGATGCCATCCTTCGGGGTGGCTTCCACTTTTTGTTTTGTCTGTTTTGAGTAAAATAGACTGGAGACTCTGAATCTCTCTACATTTGTACACCACATCTCAAACGACGCCGACTGAAGCGCTTCCCGAGAGGGACGAGCAGGACCCAAAGGATCCTTTCCTCCTCGCGCCCGCCCGCACGACGAGGATCGGGGATGGCCACAGTGGCTACTTCATTGGGGATATGTGTATTTTGAGGGCTTAACTCTATTTGCATGGATGCTATATTCGTTTATGTTTCCCCCTATATCTGCATGTTCCCCTTTTCCATGTGTATCCTATGCTTATGCCTATGTTCACACACTTGTAGAAATTTATCCATGTACACTTCACACCACGTGCACCTAGGATCACACATATATCCCCATGTTTCATGCATCACCTATCCATACTTGGTGTACCTTTTGGGGTACTTGTACTTTGCTCCCTGTTTGGCATAATTAAGAAAGGCATTCTAATCATAAGATAATAATAAGAGAATCATGAGTGATTCCCATGACATCACCAAAGAGCATTGATATGGACCAAATTTTACGCCTTTTTTCACAAAAATAAATCTCATCCTACGCCTTCTCAGGTCGATCGCAAGCCCTTGGCCTGGCTCCCTATTGGCTTCAATCTTCAGTCAAATCACCCCGAAGTTTCATCCGTTCTTCTACTACTTCTTTCGAGTCCGGAATCCATCCATCTTCCATGGAGAATACAGATCAAACACCAGTCATACAGCCGGATCTGACGATAGTCCTAGCTCAACTCGTGTCCAAGATTGACAACCTCCAAACTGAGGTCCGAGAGATGCAACGAAACCAGGTTCCTATTCCTCAAGAGCTCGAGGCCCTGTTCCCTCGTGTTATGGGTCCACCCGAGCCTATCTGGGTTTCGAAAGAATATCTGAACGCTCCACGTGCCCCTCCTACCAATGGGCCACCGCCTGCCCAGCTTCTTATGCCAAACATTACCCAGCCTATAGCTAACCTGCCTGTGGTCGTTGATCCAAAGGAGGAGGAGTTGAATAAAGTCAAGGAGGATCTCAAGATTCTCACCAAGAAGTTTAACCAAGTCAGGATCTCTGGGAATTACATGGACTATACCCACATGTATCCTTATCCTAAAGTGAGGTTACCCGAGAAGTTCAAGATGCCAAATATCGAGAAGTTCGGGGGGAGTGGACTCCCAATTATTCATCTTCACAGTTATCATCGTTCCATGACTCTACTAGGGGCTTCTAAAGAAGTGATGACCCAATTATTTTAGCAAACTTTGAAGGATAGTGCCCTCCAATGGTTTTTATCTCTTGAAGAATCCAGAATCTGTAGCGGGGAGGATGTAGCCCGAGAATTCATGTCGCAGTACAAATACAACGAAAATCTTGAGTCACCCATCGTGATTTAGAGCTGCTCAAATATAATCCAAGAGAATCAGTCAGTAACTTCATAACCTGGTGGAGGGAGCAAGCAACTACCATGACTAATCGACCGTCTAAAGAAGAACATGTCAACATAGTGAAGAAGAACTTCTTACCCCATGTTCGAACAACGATGGGAGGAAAATACTATCCCCACTTCCGAGCTCTCAGAGTGGCTAAAGTGGAAATTGAGGAAATCCTCATTAAAACGTAGGTTGAACCAAAGAAGGTGTCCGGACAGTTCCCCCTAGAAAGTATGACAAGCCTGCCAGTGCTACCGTCTCGACCATCAATAACATCTATCAACCAACCACATCATGGGCACTAGAAAGCAGCCCTGCCCCATCCGAAGGGAATACACTGAGCTCCATGCTCCCCCTCTCCAAAGTTTACCAATCCCTGTTAAGCCGAAACCTCATCAAACCCTTGGATCCACGTCCATTGCCAAACCCACTCCCAAGAAACTTCAAGACCGAGGCTCACTGCGCCTTTCACCAAACTGTCGGCCATACCACTGACTAATGCTTTCACCTTCGAAACATAATCCAAGATCTCATTGATCGGGGTACCATCGCCCTACCAGCCAATCCTAAGCCATACACTACTCACAATCCACTTTTGAATCAGACCAATGCCATCTTCTTAGAAGAAAACCCAAATTTTGATCCCTCAACTCAAATCACACCCATATACTCTCCTAAACCTCTTCAAACTTGCCCATATTTCCTCCTACACCCTACTAGCCTCACAGATCAGGCACTGTTACTCCTTACCAGAGCATGCATCGCTATCCGTACCCGTTCTGAAAATGGAAGTATGGAATTGTCAGAGGTGCTAAACCAACTCCTAGAGTTCGGGCTGAAATTTCCCTCACAGATGGTCATCGATTGCTAGAGATTCAGTACACTATTCTTGGAAGCACGGAAATGGGCTCGATATTCAGAAAAATGGGTGGTACCAATCGATAAGGTCAGCCTAGATGATGTTGTCCAGACTATGGCAGAATTATTCGGGCAAAACCAATAGCATTTGCAGTATCACCGGGTTACTTGACACTTTGAAGATACAAGGGCATTTCGTCCCTTCAATCATACATATCCCCACAGAATGGGAGGACCTGTATGAAGAAGCCGTTGAAGTTTTGGAATGCATCGACTTTACATGGAAAGACAGAATTGTTGCCACCGGATGGGGGGAAGAATTCGAAGATTCGAGTGAAGAACAAGCTTCAGGAAGAACTGTCCTAATAGCTGACATATGTGGGATGATATCATTTGAGTAACTCCTCTAAGAAATAAATAGGGTGGCAACACAACCTGAGGTTGACGAGGAAACGGGATTCATGTTCTTTCCTTCTTCAGTAAATCACATGACTAGATCAGAAGACATTACCAAGTTCCAAGCTCACTACCAGTAAATGACAAAGGGAAGGGCGTTGAAAACCTTCCTATTCCAGAGATGACCATCGAGGAGAGCAAGATCCTCGATCAACTGAAGAAAACCCAAGCTAACATCACTTTATGGGGGATTTTCATGTCTTCCCAGCTGCACAAAAATGCTTTAAGAAAATTACTCACTAGACCCATAGTTCCCCCTGTACCACACCCAAAGAAGCTGTAAATCTGGTCGGATCCTTGACCTCTACCCGAATGCTATCATTTTCTGAAGAAGAAATCCCCAGAATTGGGACGAATCACAATCATGCACTCAATATCCCCGTCGATGTTATGGGAAAGGCCGCGCCACTCTCTTTTGTCGATAACGGATCCGCCTTGAACGTTTGCCCTTTGAGAACTTTCAAGTGTTTAGGCCTTAAAGAAAGTGACCTCGCTCCGACCTCCGCCGCTGTGCGTGCCTATGATAATACCCATCGTGAGGTGATGGGGTCCATAAAACTTGGAATAGGGGTTGGCCTTATGAACCCTGTCGTTGAATTCCAAGTCATAGATATCCCAGCTTGTTTCAACCTGTTTCTCGAACGACCCTGGCTCCACAATATCAAGGGAGTGTCTTCCTCACTCCATCAGAAATTGAAGTTTTTCGCTGACGGGCGAGTCATCACCATTTTGGGCGACGACCAAAATGTCGGGGGTGCCAGCACCAACAGTCTAATTATCTAGATACATCATGGGTCAAATGATATGCTCCTATCAGGATTCCGAGTTGAACCTCTCTTACTCCCGGCAGGGGACGGTTTCAAAGAAAGGGTTTGTCCAGAATATGACCCTCATAGCAATGTCAATGTGATTCAGATGTTCAGCAACATGCACTTCATGCCCGGACTAGGGCTAGGGAAAAGGCATCAAGGGATACTAGAGACCATCAAACTAAAGAAAGCTTTCCCTCCTAACGGCTTGGGGTATCAACCATCAGAACAAGAGCTCAGAATGATTCGCCAATCTCGACCAAAGAGAAGATTAGACTGTATCCAAACTATCTCAGGAGACTCCTTGAATGGATGATTCATCAAAGAAGGCGAAGACTTCCCCTTTTTCGGTTTTCCAGAACCATGGTATGACCACATAGACATGAAAATGAGGCCGAGAATGGACATCTTTTTCCAAGATAGCTACCCATGGGTCGAAAGTTTCCCACACCAAGTATAACCTCTCTTCAAAGATGCCGAAGAGACCGAGGAAAGCGATTTCGAAGATTCCTTGAACTTACAGATACTGGGGATGACACTCTGTATGGTTCATTCAGGCACTACACTAATGGACCCATCCCGTCTGATTAAAGCTGCTAATACTCCTCTCCTCAACTAGCATGCTGTGCCAGTTCTACCTCGTGAAATCTCCCCTGACCCCAATGTTTACCCTATTTCTTCTTCTGTTGTCTATCCTTTCTCAAATGTAATCGAGACCTCTTTTGATGAGGTTCTCAATGCTGTTTTTCCTATCAATGAAATAAATGAAGATTTTGAGTATCTTGTTGTGCCTTACATTAACTGCTTGAATTCTAATCAAACTTTTGATGATGATGATTTTGCAAATGAATAATTATTAACTGATCTAAATAAGGTTAATAATAAACAACATAACCGCGTTCAATTTAATGAAGAAGAGACCGTTGTTATTAATATCAATTCTAGTAGCTAACTGCGCGAGATTGGGATAGGGGCCACCCTTGACGAGCATGAGCGCGCACAACTCGAAGAATGGGTAAAGGAGTTCGTAGATGTCTTCGCATGGTCCTATGATGATATGCCCAGCATCGATCCTGAAATAGCTCAGCACGAGATCCCCACTCTCTCAGATTACAAGCTAGTTAAATAAAAATTGAGAAAACTCCGCACCGAATGGTCGCTCAAGGTCAAAGAAGAGGTGGTCAAACATTTAAACATGGGTTTCATTCGGGTGATCGAATATCCCACATGGCTAGCTAACATTGTGCCTATGCCGAAATCAGGAGGGAAGGTTCGAATATGTGTAGATTACTGAGATTTAAACAAAACTTCTCCAAAGATTGATTATTCGCTACCCAATATCGACATGATTGTGGACAACACAACCAGTCATGCTCTCAAGTCATTTGTCGATGGGTTTGCCGGATATAACCAAATCATGATGCACCCAGACCACCAAGAAAAAACCGCATTCATCACCCCGTGGGGAACCTTTTGCTACACTGTCATGCCATTTGGTCTCAAGAACGCTGGGGCTACCTACCAAAGGGGTGCCACAACCATCCTGAATGATCTGATTCACAAAGAAGTCGAGGTTTATGTGGATGATATGATTATAAAGTCCAAAACTAGAGAAGGTCATATTCCCGCCCTCCGAAAGTTCTTCGAACAGCTGCGACGGTATCAGATGCGACTTAATCCACAGAAGTGTGTCTTCGACGCTAAAAAGGGAAAACTCTTGGGATTCATGGTCGGCAAAAAAGGGGATAGAAGCAGATCCTGCAAAGCTGAAGGTCATACTTGAGATTCCACCACCCTGAACAGAGAAAGAAGTTCAAGATTTTCTTAGGAAATTGCAATATATCAGCTGATTCATCAGCCAGCTAACCTCCATCTGTGAATCGATCTTCAAGCTCCTCTAAAAAGATTCAACCAAGGTTTGGAACGAGGCCTGCCAAGAAGCTTTTGACCTAATAAAACAATACCTAACCCAACCTCCAGTGCTCATGCCACCACAGTCCGGTCTCCCTTTGCTCCTATACCTAACCATAACTGACACTGCAGTTGGGGATTTTCTATCCCAATACCTTGATGACTCCCGTAAAGAAAGAGCCATCTATTATTCCAATCGCAAATTGTCCGAGTACGAGGTTAACTACACTTCCTTGCAAAAAGCATGTGTCGCACTTGTCTGGGTCACCCAAAAGTTACGACACAACATGCTCGCCTTCCCCATCAAACTTGTATCCCGAATGGATCCCATCAAATACCTACTTGAGAAACCCGCCTTATTCAGTTGAATGGCCTGATGGTTGATGCTCCTAGCTGAGTTTGATATCGTGTACATCACACAGAAAGCCATTAAAGGAAGAGCCATCTCTGACTACCTCGCCGATTAACCGATAGACGAAGCAGATTTCCCGATCTCTGAATTCCCAGATGAAAATACCCTATGCACCACTCAAGACTGCCTTCGATGGAAAATATTCTTTGACGGCGCTGCCAACAAAAAGGGATATGGCATTGGGATACTTATGATCGCCCCAGATGACTCCCACACTCCCATCGCCATTAAATTGGATTTCCCTTGCATCAACAACATGACGGAATACGAGGCATGCACATTGGGCCTCAAGGTTTCTCTCAAGAAAGGTATTCAATACCTTGATGTCTATGGGGATTCTAACCTTATCATCCTTCAAGTGATCAAAATGTGGAAAGTCAAGGACGAAAAGCGTCAACCCTTTCATGCCCAATTAGAAGAGTCGGCCTCCCGATTCCGAGATATCACCTTATTTTACCTACCCCGGGCAAAGAATAACCTAGCTAATGCTCCCGCCACCTTGCCCTCCATGATCGACATGCCCGAAGGAATAATAATAACCCCCTTCCTAGTTCAAAAGCAAGACAAACCGACCCATTGCTACCATATTGAGCTTGTCTCCACTGAAGATTCCGAACTAGCCGATTGCTGGTACTAGGATATCTAGTGCCTCCTCAAACATGGTAGGTATCCCGAAGGTTCCAACAAAAAAGATCGAACAACCCTCCGGAGACTGGTCGCCTAGTACATCAGATGTCATAAAGCTCTACTTAAGAGGAATTTCGATGGAACTCATCTACACTGCATCGCAGGGGCTGAGATTGAGAAAATAATGCAGAAAATCCACAGAGGGGAATGCAGACCCCATATGAATGGTCACATGATCGCCAAGAAGATCATTCGATAGGGCTACTACTGGCCCACCATGATCTAGGATTGCACCGCCTATGTTCGAAGGTGCATCAAATGCCAATAATTCTCCAACCTTCAACACTTACCTCCGTGAGAATTATACAACATGACCTCTCCCTGGCCGTTCTCTACCTGGGGTTTTGACATCATAGGGAAGGTTACACCAAAGGATTCAAACGGACATGAGTTCATCCTAGTTGCCATCGATTACTTCACTAAATGGGTCGAGGCTGAGTCATATGCAGTATTGAATGCCAAGAAAGTGGCCGAATTCCTCAAGAAAAATATCATCTACCGATATGGGGTCCCGCACGAGCTGGTATCAGATAACGGGTTGCATTTCAAAGCAGAAGTCACAAAAGTAGTCAACGAGTACGGGATTTAGAAAAAAAAATCTTCTCCTTATCGACCTCAGACCAATGGTGCAGTTGAAGCCGCCAATAAAAACCTCAAAGCCATCATCAGTAAGAGGAACGAAGGTTGTAGGGATTGGGCCGATCGGATCCCATACGCCCTCTGGGGATATCAAACCTCAATTCGAACCTCTACTGGGGCTACCCCTTACTCCCTGGTCTACGGCATGGAAGAAGTCCTACCTATGGAGCTGGAAATACCCTCGCTACGCATCATGCTCAAAAGCAAAGTTAGTGAAGAAGACTGGTGCCAAAGTCGTCTTGATGAGCTAGCCCTCCTAGATGAAAGAAGATTAAAAGCTTTTTACCACATACGGGGGCACCATCGTCGAATAGCGCGATCATTCAACAAGAAAGTCAAGGACCGCGATGTCCGGGAGGGGGATTTAGCCCTCAAAGAGATAATAGAACCCATCTGGGACCCCAGAGGGAAATTCAAGCCTAATTGGAGAGGCCCCTACATTGTGAAAAAAATATCATCCGGCGGTGCCGCCATGCTCACTGACCTAGATGGGGAGGAGATGGCTAGTCCAGTCAACCTGGACCGTCTCAAGAAATTTTATCCCTAGTCCGAAATGTCGGCGCGCTACGACTCTTCTCATCCCCCTTCTATTCTAAAAAAAAACCTTTCATTTCCCTATACCCAGAACTACGTGCGCCTGATCCTCTACAAAAACTATTTTAAAACTTTTCCAAAAAAAAAAACCCCAGAGGTACGTAGGTAGCTCATACTCCTCACATGAGTGTGGCCCTTTCTTTTTCACAAAATAATATTCTTTTCTTACCTCCGAGAACGGTGGTTCATTCTAAAAATACTTGAACAAAAGGATTATGTATGCCTTAGCGATCAGTATAGATAATTCAAAATACAAAACTCATCAAAAGGCACAACTGGGTGATCAAAAACTTGTTTATTTCATTAATAAGAAATTACAGTACGTATTACATAAGAAAAAGGAACCGATACCCCCTTCCCCCTGCTACCATAAAAAGCCAAATAAAATCACCACATACATTCCCTATTACATGAATAAACTCCCCAGGAGTCCTACCCACAGCTACCAGAGGAGTAGTGATTTCATCATCTACATCCTGAGGTCCCCAAGTTTCCCCTACCTGAATAGAGTGACGTAAACATTCCATGTATCGATGAGCCTTAACCATCTTCGAAAAGACCATAACACCCCCTTCCATGGTGTTAGATAAAACAAACCATCTTTGTCTAGTCTCTACTGCCAACATCTTTCTGACTACTTTCCTCCACAACCACTTCATATAATCTTTGGGGACATGCCAAACCTTCCCGACAGACTGAGAGGGACGGGTCGACGGATGCCAATTTTCCCACAGAGATCCAAGCAACAGGCGCAGGCGTTCAGTCAAATCTTCTACCGGAAAGAAGTTTGAGGTCCGAGGGGGCACGACTTGCGCCCAATCAAATTGGGGTAAAAACCGCCAAGGGAAGTAAAAAGAGGTCTGTCTGAGACCAACTAGTCGCACATATGAATACTCTCCTAGCTCCAGGACAGGCTGTAACTGTCCCCACCATGGCACTGACCAATACAGACCACAAGCCCCATACTCCACAAGCCTATTCTTCCAGTTCTCAAGATGAAGTAGCGCGAAAAGAAGTTGGGTAAGGCCGACAAGGGATATTCTGGAGGAGTCGACAAACGAAATATTTCAGATAACCACATAAACAGCATCACAGGGCTACCCCTCAAAAAGTCAGAACGACCTTTTCTCCAGGCATCCAGGCCATTCAGAGTCTCCGCCAATATCACTGCCGCAGGATTGTGATGGTATGCCATCCATGAATTAATGGATGCAAGTTGTGGGTCCACTTGCACCTCCCCAGTCACCAACAGTAATTTGGAAACCAGACCCAGAACAACGGCTCCAGCATAGCCAGCATCACCTACTTCCCACAAATGCACGGACTGTAGCACCACCGGGAGGGAGATCATTCCTCCAGCAACCATTGATCTAGCCACCGAAGGTGAAATGTGAAGAAGCCCAACCAATAAGTCCCTAGGAGAACGGGAAAATTTGGGCAAAGACGCAGCCACACTGGGATTTACACCTAGTATGGCAAAAAATTCCTCGTAGGTAGGAAAAAATTCTTCTAACCCAAAGCGGAATACATGGTCTTCGGGGTACCAGAATTGTACCGCCGCCATCAGCATATTCCACTCAATAGGTAGATTGCTCCACAAGGAGACACGACGCATGTTGAAAGCATCATAGACGACATTATAGGAGCACATTGCTTCCAAGGCTTCGAGGTAGCTGACAAACTCAATGCTACCAGGGAGAGCCATCTTGCAAGATTAAGAGATAGTGGGCAAGTAGATAAGAATGCAAAGGTGTGATGAAAACACTCCGCCCTTCCCCCTTTTATACTTGAAAACCCTCACAAGAGACACAATCCCTGCAGAAATCGGAGGGAATTCTACCCCACAAGGTACCAAAGGCTGAAGAGGGTACCAATCAAAGCTTTGAATCGATGGGACTGGACTGGACTGAACTGCCGATAGAAATTTCCCTTTTTTCCTCTTTTGTCAAATCAAAAAACTTAATAGAAATAAATTGACATTCTCAACAGAATTTCAAAATCCCTTTTTCTCCTTATAAAATTTCTCCCTTTTTAATAAAAAACTTAACCTCAAAAAAAAAAATTCCAAAAAAATTCCTTTTTACGGTCTCAATAGCAAAGTAAAAAGCGCATGTGCATGCATTCATTCATCATTAAATAAAAGATAGTAAAAAAACTCCATTGCATTGCATATATCTCTTTTCTGTGTTACATCATTTTGCAAAAAATAGAAAGAAAAAGCAAAAACAACGGGACTCAGCCCGAACCCACTTTCTTTCTCTCCCTCTCTCTCTCAAGAGCTTCCACCCATGCGGCATGCTCTCTTCCCCCTACGGCGAGACGATGCACCACCACTACCCGAGCCAGAGTCCTCTCTAGACGAGGCAGACGGCACCAAGTAAGAAAGAACAGGAACCGCATCCCGAATATGGAAAGTCACCGAAGATATCAAGTCTCTAATGTCCCTGAGACAAGTGGTCGACACCCGGACTTACTGAAAGAAAAGGTGAAATCAGTATCAAAGAAGAAATGGCCAAAACAGAAAAAAAAGAAAGAGAGGAATAAAAAGGTATACCACAGGTTGAAGTTCCTCCTCTGTCAAACCCAGCTGCTCCGGATCCATCGCATGAGGACGGTGCAACATAGGCACCATCCCTCCATCAACCCGCCGAATATTGTATGAAGGGGTATGCAGCCGTACAAAAGGGACCTACAAGGTCGCTGCCCCAGATGCCGACGGACCACCACCACTGTGGGAAAATCCCACCGCCTAACTCGAACCCGCCGGAGGGAAGGGTAGAGCATCATATATGCTGGGTGCCATCAAATATCTCATCACAAAATTCATATAGTCATACGGCACAGCCGTACCGGTGTATAGCAAGTAGGACTCGCCAATCATTGCCGCGATCCTCTCATCCTCCGACGGAAGTCGCTCCCGCCTCATAGACGTACGAGGCTGCGCGGGTGGCACCACCACCTCCTCCTTGGAAATCTGATGAACCACCCTCTCCCTGAGGTACCAGGAATGGCTGAACTCATGCGCCAGTAAACGCCTCATTTGCGCGTTCACCCCGGTCGCCCCCGCATCCTGAATGTCTATCCCCCACGGGTAAAAGGTCACCTGAAAATCTTCGAGAGAGCATAAATCAATACAAGATTAGAAGGAGAAAAAACCAAGATTGAAATGGAAACAGTCTTACCTTGCCACTAGTCAGGTTATTCAAGACCTGAAGCACCGCCTCCAGGGAAAGAGATCCCTTCGACTGTCGATTGGCCTTATGCCATCGACACAATCGACAGAAGTCCCCAATAGTGTCATCCTTCAAAGAAATTAGTGGGATATTACACCCAATCACCTCATAGAACCACGTCTGAATTCGCAAGCAAAAAGAGACGCATAAGGAAAATGCGAACGTATAAGGAAAATGCTAATGGATGAAAGGAAAATGCGAATACATGAAAAGAAATGCACAAACTGAAGAATACCTCAAGAAGGTACATGGCCCCAGTAAAGGTCTGTCGGCAGCACCGACTGAATGCATCTAGAGAAAAGTAAAGGGTCACCAAGGTCAGACTCCCCCAATCATAGAAAGGGATGTTCGAAAACATCCTCAGGTACGGCAGAAATCACAAATGAACGACGTTGCCGCTCGATGCCACCATGAAACCTCCCAATACCAGTAGAATGAATAACCAGGCCATCTGCCTCACTTGTAGCCCATCCTCCACATCAATCACCCTGCTCAGCAGAACATTCTTCAGCAGGGACAACCGGATAGAATCCATAAAGACTATCCTCCCTACATCACCAAGTGCTGCACGCACTGCCTCTGGTCTCACCCGTAAAGAGAGGTCCACCTCTATCTACTCTCCATCAAAATCTAGTCGCAGCAGCTACTGCACGTGTATGGGAATCACAATCATCTCCCCGAATCCGAAATGAAAGGTGTGGGTAGTGTCCCACCACCTCTCTCCCAAAGTGCACAAGACCGTTGTCGAACGAGGCGTCTCATCCAGCGCTGATGCCAACCGCCCAAAACCCGCTGATGAGACCACCCAGTACACCACAGGTGGGAGATCCTCCCAGAAATACTTATGCCCCGTTGTCCCACGGGCACGCATGTTCTTCAAAGAAATATCAGACTGGCAAAAAGAAAAGTCTCATCAAAGGTCAAGAAAAAAAAATCACCAGAAAGAGAAAAATGCCAAAGGTTGGGTTACTTACATAACCGCCAGGATTACTCTCAAAGATCTATGACGCGATGGCTCCAGCAGCAAGGTCCGCTCATTCGCAACAGGCTCAAACGCATCAAAGGAGTTCTCACTCCCAGAAGCAAGAGGCATCCTAGACCTCCACTCCACATTCGCCCAATCATCAACGGTCAACCACTCCCCGTGGACTGCAGTGCTCACAAAGGCATCCATTTCCTGAAGATCGGAATGATAGAATGATTTGTAGAAGAATTGCAGAGAGAAAGAAAGCAAAAGAAGCTGTGAAAAAATGAGGGGATTTTCTCCTTTATATAGGATGCCAAGCGCCATGTCGATCGGCACTTCCCCCTACCATACTGATCGGCACTAACCCCTTGCCTTCCCAAGGCAGCCCAAAAGTCCATGCCACTACCGAATGGCACCCTTCATACTATGCCGATCGACACCCCCCATAAAATTTTGTACAGAAATTCCCAGAAATACCAGAAAATCTCGAAAAATCCCCGAAAAATTTTCAAAAATCCCAGGAAGGATTTAAAGCCTTTTTACCAAGAAAATTTCGCATTCCCTTAAGCGTAATCAATCTTTCCCAGCAGAATCCTAAAAAAACCAAGTGAAAACTCCTCCCGACAAAGCTTCGGAGGATCCCTAAGGATCACCTGATCACTTCCCCAACGCAATTCTCCTACAGCACCCAAAATAGGTTTTTCCCCCTACGAGGTCTCCTAAAAAGCTTCCCCAGCTATCGGCTCCCCAACTCAAATCAAAATCACAAAAGCACTTTCCCCAGTAAAATCAAAATCCAATCTTCATCCACTCTTGGGTCAGAATTGGCCCCAGTCTTGGATCGTCACCTGAGTTAGGTCAGAATTGACCTCGGTTCTCGGTCGTCACCACTCTTGGGTCAGAATTGGCCCCAGTCTTGGATCGTCACCTGAGTTAGGTTAGAATTAACCTTGGTCCTCAGTCGTCATCACTCTTGGGTCAAAATTGGCCCCGGTCTTGGATCGTCACCTGAGTTAGGTCAGAATTGACCTCAGTCCTCGATCGTCACCACTCTTGGGTTAGAATTGGCCCCGATCTTGGATCGTCACCTGAGTTAGGTCAAAATTGACCTCGATCCTCGATCGTCACTACTCTTAGGTTAAAATTAACCTCGATTATTATACCTTTACCCTAACCCCACGAATTCGGCTTTGACCCGCAGAATTGATCATCCCCAGCACACTCCTTAGGTCCTCAGAATTAACCTCGACCCTCTGAATCGGTCATACTCCCTCAAAAGCATCATGTGGTGTCTATTTGACGATCATTATTTATTCTAAACTCACCCGTTGATAGGCTCTGTAGACACCCCATTCTGTTACCCTCCAAGTCTCCTTAGGTCCCTAGTACCTCCCTTCATCACCGTAAACCCAAGTCATGTCCCAAGTACTGACCTGGAGGCCATCGGGCACTCCCCGGCTTAGTTTGAGCCAAAAGTCAAACCCTTTGTCTTGAATGAGACTGAATGAATCTTCGAAGGGCACTGAATACACTTTCCAACAGTCTTCCCCGTGCGCGATTTTGACTTACCATGCGGACGAACGATCCGTTTGCATCCAAAACCTAACCCAGAGGCCACCGGGCACTCTCGGGCTCTATTTGACCTAATTCAACTCTTCAGCTTAACTAAGGCGGAATGAATCTACGAAGGGCACTGAATACCCTTTCCAACGGTCCATCCCGTGTGTGATTCTGACTTTCCATGCGGACGTACGATCCGTTTGACTCCGGGAGGTCACCAAATGTTTCTCGGGCCTAGTTGACCAAAGTCAACTCTCCAAACCGGGTCAAACTCTTTGGAATATTGAAGTACATCTCTTAACCTTTCCAATGGTCTACCCCATGTGTGATTCGGACTTACCATGCGGACAAACGATCAGTTTGCGTCTGAGTAATTCCCCATCCAATGGACCAATAAATTCTTCCGAGACATATTTGACCCAAAGTAAACTCCCAAACCCGGGAGCAGTCCAAAGGACTTTCAAATATCTCTGATTTACCTTTCCAACGGTATGCCCTGTGTGCGATTCTGACCAACGGTTTGCCCTCGACGGCTGATTTTCCGAAAAAGCATGAAGTGCACTACCAAATGGTAGGTTCCAGACCCTGCCTATCGGCACCTGTCGATAGGAAGGAATAGGTCTATGCCAATCGGCAGTCACCTGGGCCTATAAAAGTAGGCCTTCACCTCATTTGCAAGGGGAGCCCAGATCTGATAAAAATCTCTCTGAACGAATCCCAGAAACCTCTCGCGAAGGCAACGTGATTTCAACTTCCAAATCCCTTTTTTACTTCACTTTTCATCATCCTTTTCATCAAACCTGGTGAATTATCCACTCTCCATCATCATCCAAGTGCAAAGGCTGCTCTCCAACATTCAAGATCAAGCTCAAGATTTTCAAGAAGGTTCAACTTTCTCAAACTCTCTCTTAAATTCTCTTAAATTCCCAATAACTTGTTTTCTTATTTTGCACTTTTATTATCTCATCTCACACATCCTAATATACTTTTTATTTAGTATTATTGTACATCTTTTATTTTCACAAAACCCAAAAAACAAGAAAAAGAGGGTTTGCTCTTAAATTCCAGGTAGGGATTCTCACACTTTTTCCACTCTTTTCTCACAACTAAAACACTTTTTTCTACACACACACACACACACACACTTACAAATAAGAGATTCACCATTTGGATTTATGGGATAAACCCAACCCCTCGTTTTGTATGTGAACTACGCGGACTTTGATGCATTTATAGGCTACGTAGGCGTCTCGGGGTAAAACCCGAGACTCGAGTCCTTTTTCTCACTTTTTCTCTCATTTTCTATCTTCTCTAAATCCATTTTCCTTATATTATATATACTTGCCCTTAATACCGTATTGCTCCATATGCGTTATCATTCCATTATAACGGTCAACATAGGGGTAATCGCATAAATCTTATTTTTTCTAATACTATTCTTATATCTTCCTACGGACGACTCGCTTTATATTTTCCATGATACAAGTCGAGGATTCCTACCTCCATTATATATATACACACATGCACACATATCATGAGGGGAAACAAAAGGAAAATAACAATTATTCATGAGACACCAAAAGGGCGGAATGGGTGCCTAACACCTTCCCATTTCGTAACTAAGCCTCTGAACCCTTCTCGAATCGTCTTGGTTTCGCACGCACCAGTATGTCTTTGGATGCCATCCTTTGGGGTGGCTTTCCCTTTTTCTTTTGTCTATTTTGAGTAAAATAGACTGACGACTCTGAATCTCTCTACATTTTTACACCACATCTCAAACAACGCCAATCGAAGCGCTTCTCGAGAGGGACGCGCGGGACCCGAAGGATCCTTTCCTCCACTCGCCCGCCGCACGGCGAGGATCGGGGTTGGCCACACCAAGCAGGTGTTGGTGGAAGCTTATAAGTTTGAGCTCTTATAATATTTTTTTTGGTTAGAATGACCATTATGACTCTGTACTCCATTCTTATGAAGCTTTTTATTTTGACGTACTTGTAACCTTTCTATAATGAAATGAATCTCTTCAATTTCCTATCCTCTTCTTGTGTTATGCAATATATCTACCCTAATTTATCGTTAGTAGCATAACTTGAATTCACCAAATTATGGTGTTATATCATAATTCCCCTCTCGTCGCTTTGAGAGTGTATGGATGCGTGTCGTATCATCCATGCGTTGTCATCTCGATCAAAAGAGAATTTACACCAGGTTAATGATGTTTAATAAATGAACCACAACCAAGTGATTTTTAATTTGAATCCATCAAATTATGGTATTTAATCACAAGTCTCATCTCGTCATTTTGAGTGTGTATGGATGAGTATCGTTTTATCCATGCACTGTTATCTCGACCGAGAAAGAATTTTTACAAAGTTAATGATGTTTAATAAATGAACCACAACCAATTAATTTTTAATTTGAATCCATAAAACGATGGTGTTTAATCATAACTCCCTTCTCGTCATTTTGAGAGTGTATAAATGAGTATCGTCTCGTCCATGCACTATTGTCTCGACCGAGAAAGAATTTCCACCAAGTTAATGATGTTTAATAAATGAACAATAACCAAGTGATTTTTAATCCTCTCGATGTTGTTGAGAGTCCCTAGATGAGGTCAACCCGTCTAGACTATCATGTCATCAAAGTAACTTAGGATAGCTCACCATGAATGATTTTTTATAGCTTAAAATGAGTAGATACATACAAGTAAACAAGCAAGGCATAAGGGAACACATGGAAATTTTCATTATATTTCATTCATTTTCATTAATTATCTGATTCTCATATACATGTACTACAATGGAATAAAAAGGAGACAATAATACTGAAATCTTACTGTTAGTATTTTTTAAGATGGTCGGTGTTCCACGGGTTGGATAATGCTTCTCCTTCCAAGTTTTCTAACCAATACATCACTGGGACCACCTCTTCAACCACTCTGTATGGACCATGCCAGTTCGGGTGAAGCTTGTTGGGTTTCTTCCATGTCTTCTTTAGGATAGGGTCTCCCACCTTCAGCGGCCGAGCGTTCTCCCTCTTATTGTAAAATTTAGATGTTCTTTGTTACCTCAACAACTTCTCTTCTTTATTCCACAAGGTCCAAATCAAGTCTTCGCTCCTGAACCTTCTCTTCCTAGTCATACGTCTGAACCCTGTGTGTTAGGAGACATACCTCTATCGGCACTACTGCCTCTGAACCATAAGCTAACATAAATGGAGTTTCCACAGTTGGAGTCCTCTTCATTGTCTTGTAAGCCCATAAGACAGCGTACACCTCCTTAATCCATCTCCCCTTGGCATCCTCCAATATTTTCTTGATTCCATTAAGGATCATTCTATTCATTACTTATGTCTGTCCATTATATTGGGGTCGGCCAGGAGTGGAGAAAAAAATGCTAGATGTTGAATCGTTCATAATATTTCTCTAGGGAGATGTTTTTAAATCGTGTCCCATTGTCAGAAATTATAGCATTAGCTAAACCATACATGCAGATGATGTTTTTCCAAATAAATTGGAAAGATTTCTTCTCTGTGATTGTAATCATTGGCTCGGCCTCTACCCATTTTGAAAAATATTCAATCATAACAATCAAATAACGATAATTGTTCATAACTCTTGTTAATGGCCCAACTAAATTGATCCCCCATACCGCAAATGGCCATGGAGAAGTAATGGGAGTAAGAGGATGGTGAGGTTGGTGGGGTATGATGGCAAAGCTCTAGAACTTATCGTACTTCTTAATATACGCACCTGAATCTTTGGACAACGGTGGCCACCAATAACACTGAGTGATAATCCTCTTAGCTAACGACCTTCTTTCAATATGACTAGAGCATGGCCCTTCATACACGTCCTTTAAAATATACTTTACCTAAGACGTATGGACACATCTGAGTAAAGGAAGGAGGAACCCTTTGTTGTATAAGATGTCTCCTATGAGGGATACCTTGGCTTCTTTATACCTCAACTTCTTTCTCTCAGATTTGGACTCAAGCAGCTCCCCATCTCTGATGTACCGAATGATGGGATCCATCCAAAAGGTTCTCATACTTAACTTGACACAGAAGTCGACAATATTTTCTTCCTCTTCAAACTTCGGCCGATGGAGGATCTTTACCGGGATCATTCTTCTAATTTCTATTCTCCTGGCTGAGGCTAACCTTAGTAAAGTGTTGGCTTGGACATTATCTAGTCAGGGTATCCTCTTCAACTTAACTTCATTAAAATGCTTCAATGTTGTTTTCACCTTTCCCAAGTACTTTGCCATTCTGTCATCCTTGGACTTATGTACCCCCTAAAATTGGTTAACAACCAACCTGGAATCACTATGGATAAGGAGTTGGCCTACGTACAGTGCTCGAGAAAGGGAGAGGCCTGAAAGGATGGCCTCATACTCTGATTCATTATTAGAGGCTTTAAAGCCGACCCTCAATGAATATTCAATATCGATTCCGTCTGGGTTCTACACAATTAATCGTTCCCCACTTCCACTTTCACATGAAGATCCATCTACAAACATGATCCACACAACACCATTTTGAGAAAAACTTCCCTCTTCTAGGGTTCCATTCTTGAAGAGGTACCGTTCCTCCTCATTCTTAAATACCTTACTTCTCTCGAAACTCATCGCGGCCTTGGTCGGGGGGAGACATACCCTGCGCTATTGATCACAAGTTATAGCTTCAATATCTTTTGTATTGGCCTCGTCCCAGGTGAACACGACTATGAAATCAGCTAGGGCCTACCCCATAATGGCTGTTCTTAGATGGTAGATGATGTAGAACTCCCCCAACTCAATTTCCTAGCCATCAGCCTTCCTAACTTCTTAGGCTTGTAAATGACTTGTCTGAGAGTAAAGTCTATGAAGACTACCATAGTATGTTCCTAGAAGTAGGGATTCATCTTCCTTGGGGATTGGATTAGAGCATAGGCCATCTTCTCTATTTTGGTATATTTTTTCTCGGCCCCTTGGAGAGCCTTTCTGTTGAAGTACACAAGATTTTGAATTCCATCCTCTTTTCAGATACCAACTCTAACACTATAAAATAGAGATATAACTTTTGTCCTAGGACTGGTCTTGATAACAAGAGAGGAGAGATGAGATAGGACATCAAATCACAAAAGGCCTTATCACACTCATCATCCCATTTTAAAAAAATTCTCAATATTTTAAAGAAAGGAAGGCATTTATGATAGCAATAGACACAAACCTGTTTAATGTGGACACTCTCCCAATTAGCTCTTCACATCCTTTATTATTGTGGGAGTCTTTATCTCTAGTAAAGCTTTGATGTTTTTGGGGTTAGCTTCAATTCCCCTCTAATTCATAATGAATCCTAAGAACTTGCCTGCTCCAACACGTAAGACATATTTAGCAGGGTTGAACTTCATCTTATAATCATCCATTGTGTCAAAAATGCGTTCAAGGTCCGCCAAGTGAGAGTCGACCTTGAGACTCTTCGTCAACATGCCATTGATATAGACTTCCATCATATTCCCAATTTTCTATTCAAACAACTTATTAACCAACCATTGGTAGGTTGCCCCACCATTTTTTAAATCGAAGGGCATGACCTTGTAGCAATAGTTCCCCTTGTTCGTTATGAAATATTTCTTCTCTGAGTCAGCCAAATCCATGAATATTTTATTATATCCCGAGTAGGCATCCATAAAACTCATTAATTCTTAGCTGGTAATAACATTGACCATCTGATCTATCATGGGTAATGGGAAGCTGAATTTGGCACAAGATTTGTTCAGACCTATAAAATCAATACACATTCTCCATTTGCCATTAGCTTTGGGGATGATGACATCATTGGAAAACCATTCAGGGTAAATTACCTCCCTGATAAATTTTACCTTTTTTAACTTCTTCACTTCCTGGATGACATCATACTTCTCTCTGGAGTAGACTCTCCTTCTCTGCCTAATCGAACTTACATCCTCATCCACGTTGAGCTTTGTGGCAAAATACCTTCGAATAAATCCCTAGCATATCCTGATGGCTCCAAGCAAAGATACTATGTCTCTTGCGTAATAGCTTGATCAATTCCTTTTTAACCTCTTTCTTTAGGTCCTTATCAATTTGGATGGTTTTTTAGCCCGTCCTTAATAAGGACGATGGATTCTACCTCCTTAGTGGCCTCTCCCTTCTTCAGGTTCTTTTAATCTTTAGGATCAAAAGTATCAACGTTGTAGGTCATAGTGTCCCTTTTATATGCTTCTCTCTCCTCGCTTGAGTTGAAATATCATTCTCGTGCATTAAATTGGTTCCCCTTAAAATTCCCCTACCCCATATGGGGTCAGGAATTTAATCATTCGGTGGACTGTTAAGGGAATGACATCAAATTACTTGAGGCCTACCCTTCCCAGAATTATATTGTATACCGAATATACATTTTCATCCACTATGAAGAAGCTAATATTCAGACATCTATCGACCTCATGGATTAATCATTTTTTTTATCTCATTCAAGATATGCTCACAGCTGACAGTCAGATGAGTGTAGTCGACAAATTTGTCATCTATCGACCTCTTCTCATGATCTTTGTTCTTTTTTTCTGGGACTTATCCCCGCTGCTGGTACCCTTTTCATACTCATTATTTGATGCCATATATTCTTTAGCATTCACGACCTTACCATACATTGCTAAAAGCTCATCCATAGACTTCGGTAGGTCTTCTATAACTTTCCAAATAAGCTTTCCCTTCTGCAGACCTCTTATCAGAGCCGTCATCGCGATGCTCTCTTCATAGTCTTTGACCTCCATCTTCTCATTGCTAAACCTCATAATATACTCCCTAAGACTCTCATTATTCCCCTGCTTAACATACAATAGGTGTTTTGCCTTCTTTTGGGGTCTCACCCTAAGGCAGAAGTTGTGTATGAATCTCCCCGCTACCTATTTGAAATTTTCAATTGAGCTTTTAGGGAGTGAGGTGAACCATACATGGGCTGCTCCGGTCAAGGTGATTGAGAAACCACGTCATCTCATCCTATTTGAGACTAAATAAATGTTTGCAACCGACTAGTACATCTCTACTTGGTGAACTGGATTAGTGCTCCCATCATATTTTAGAGTGACCACTGCTAGTTTAAACTTGGCCAGGGCCAAATAATTGACAATCATTGCCACGAAAGGAGATCCTTCAGAATATCCCCTCTACAAGGGGTCCTTGACTTTTAGGATATCTCTTATTTTTTCCTACAACCTATGAATATAATTGATCCAGGGTCTCTCGATTGCTATTAGAACATCGTCTTGGGACGCATTATCTTTGGCACCCTCTCAGATATTGGGATGCACTGAGTGCTCCTAGAGAATTATCCTTTGTCGGTTATTAACTTCTCTCTGCCCTTCATATTGGCCTCTTGACGCCCAATGATCATCAACTCTCTCATTTTTTCTAGAGCCTACAATACTTTTGGACCTAGAAAGATGGTTCCTAAGATCATCCAACGCTAGGCCAAGCCTATCAAAGGTCGACCCCCTACTCAATTTATCCAATACTGATGCTCTAGGTCTGCATTCTTGGCTCAACCTACCATACTCGGCTCATTTGGGATGCATCAGTATCATAGTGCGGCTAGAGATTTCATAAGGCTCCCAGTATTCCCTCTAATCCTCATCATCGTACTGGTCCTCCTCGTCATCAATGCGTTCTTGACCCAGCCTCCCTAGGAATAAACACCTAGGATTGTCTACTACCCTGCGCCTTTGTTAAGGAAGGATATCCTTTTACGAAGCCTGGGGTGGTCCCCTGGCTATTTGAATTGCAGTACCATCTCTGGAAGACGGAGTTATCAGTTGATCTCCGCCATCGGTAGGCCTAACCGCTAGATTTTGGTTGAAAGCAACAAGGGTTTCTTATATCTATCATTGACTGTCTACCAATGAACATATAACCGCATCCATCTTAGCCATTTATGACTATAGGGGGCCTAACTGGTACTAGGATCACACATAATTGGTGGATCTGTTACCATCTGGAGAATTTCGATGGTTAAAAATATCAATTGGGGTACTGATAATAAGTTGGGAGAGAAGAAAATGGGCTAAGACTCACCCATAGTTCTTTCAATGGTCATTCAATCTCACCAAAGGATGAGATAGGACCACCACCAGATAATCTGGTAGAGTAACTGCAACAAAAAAGGGATTAGAATAAATATCCCATTCCCACAGACAACGCTAGACTGATGATACCCAAATTGGTACCACCAGATCAAAGTGATAAGTGAGCTTATACCGGTACAACAATGGAAAAAAGTAAGCAATATAATAGTAAAGAGAGAGAGATGATGCGAGGAGGTAAAACAACAGAGTTTAAGTTGTTCGGTCGGAGCCTACGTCCAGTATGCAGTGTGAATGGTGATTTTCCACTACAACTTTGTCACTAATGACCTGAAAATACATCACTTAAGATTTTCCCTCTCACTAAACAATTTTACAGAGTTCTGCTAGGATTGCTAACTATCGATCCTCTCCAATGTAGAATATGAAATGTATTTATAGTGCCTTAGGGGTGTACTATACCCCCAAGCATGTAGTCAGAATGTGCATGGGAAGGCTCCCAATAGCTAGTTAACACCTGTCGTTCACACATGTAACTAATTATGATGAAACATTCCCTCACATGAGAGGATAATCTGGTTGTAACCGACTTACCCACATGGAACATGACATTTTGAAACCTTGTACTACTCGTACTACAGATGTCATCTGGAGAGGTATCGACCTAGCCGAGTACGAGGTTGCTGATGTAGTGAAAGATTTCAGACTGGAAAGTGGCAAGTGTGGTCTCGGCCAAAGTCAGCTGCCCGAGATGTGTTACACAAGCCATTAGCAGGCATCGGATAGAGTAGAGGACGAGACATTTTTTAGCTGATGATGTGCTCCCCTAATGTCTCCCCCCAGGATGGCCGAGGTTGTGGATGACAAGGGCGACCGTAATTTAGACAATTCTTGGGTACGACCTAAATGGGGTCCTTTGGGAACTCGGCTGTGGAGGCTGACATCCCTTGTCTCAGGATGAGGTCACACTTTGTCATATAACCATGTAATTTTAAAATATTTTAAATTGATTAAATAATGAATTAATTTTGGAATTAGGAGAATTTAAATAATTATTTTAAGTAAAAACTTGAATTTTATAATTATTTAACTGAATAATAAATTTATATTTATAGTAGTGGAAGTCAAAATATAATTATAGAATTCATTTGATGAATGATAGAATTTATTTGATGAATTAATAAAGTGCTTAGGCCTAATTATGAATAAATAAAAGTATTAGTCTCATCTATAATTATAGAAAGTAAATGGAAGATTTGGCACATAAAAACTTTTGGTTTAAAATAGAGGTCTTTGGGAATAAGGTAGTTACTTGGATAAGGGCAGAGGTTGGGATTATTAAAGAAAGAAAGAGAAAGGAATTATGGTCCAATTGAAAAAAATATAATATAAAAATAATAAATAAAGAAAAATTTAAAATTAAAAGGGAACATTTATATAAAATAAATAAATAATTAAACAAATCCGAAAGAGACTCTTAGTTCTCTCGTTAAAAGTTGATGAATTGTCTTCATTCTCTTAAAATTAAGTACAAATAAACCTAACTATCTTCCCATCTTATTACACAAGTTGACTCGTAAACCTCAACCAAATTCTAAAAAAACTATATATTCTTAACCCTAAAAATAAACTCTTTCAATCTACCCAAAAAATATATTTTTCTCAAAGCATTTTTGACACAACATTAGGACAAATTTTAAAGGACTTTTGGAGGGGAAATTGGAGACACAATTCAACAATTTCAAAGAGTCGTTTCTCTACACCATTTCAACATTTTTTAGGATTATTTTTCTTAAATTATGACAAAATAATTCTACTATCTCCTCTCATGAGTTGAATAATACTTTTCACCTAAATAACTTTCTATAAATGATGAAATTTAGTGTAGAGATAACTAGGATTTACTTAATGTTAGTCACATCCCTAACTAGTAATTTTGATAAATAAATAAAAGAATTAGATTCTTTAAATTGTAGACTTGAAATTTTAATCAAAGTTACTACAATAGAATTTAATGGTGGTAATTGGTTATTCTTTTTTATAATTGTAAATTACGAAATAGTAGATTTCCCATAATTTGAAATTAAATATTTAGATCATCCATTAAGTATGAGATATGGGTTCTATTAAAGAATGAAGGATAGAAAAATTAGATTTAGTTATATGTTGAATGCTTATAAAATAACACTGCAACATATATCGAAAATAGTTATGGACCTCAGCCGTGATTCACGGGTCACGATCGATGTACGTGAACCATTTTCACCGTGACCAAAAAACATGATCACGAACTTCATCTATGACCCAAAATGAGGGACATAGTCTCCTTTATGGGATAGTATTTGGTTTCTTGGTCACAAACCTAGGTCGTGACCATGGGTGGACTAATGTTCAAAGTGGATCACAGACCTAAACCATTACCCCATGGTCATGGACCTGGTATGTGACCATATGTGAAACGATGTTGAAAGTGGGTCATGGTCTAAATCTGTGACCCCCAATTGTTTTAAAAAATAAATAAAAACATGATCATGGTCTTGGACTCTGACCATGTTTTTATTTTTATTTTTTTAAATTAGGGGTCACCAATTTGGGCCATGACCTTATCCATTTAATAAAATAAAATATATTTTTAGGCATCCCCCAACAAAAAATCTATATTCAACAACCAATTCATATACAATTAAGCAATATTGTAAACGTGGAGTTGACTTTCAAAGTAGAGCATCATGCCATCCTAGTTAATTCATAAATCATGCTAAACATTCATCAATCATGCTAAACATTCATAATTCAAACTAAACATTAATAAAAGGAACTAAATATTTATAAATCAAACTAAGTCTAGACATTTATAATTTTTCATTGCACTATGGGGATATAATTTTTGCATTTTCTATATATTTACAATTTTTTGTCATATTCTCAAACCAGGAGTCTCGTGACTATGCACTCAATTCCTATGCATTACATTAGTCCCGTGTGAGGTGTTTGAGCCTCATTCGGGGCCGTTTTGGGGTTATCTTGGGTTTTCACCCTCTAGCAACATGTTTTTAAGCCTAAGTATAGATATTTGCATATTTTGTTCATATTCTCAAATCGGGAGTTCCGTGACTACATGATTAGTTTCTGTGAGTTACATTGGTTCCGTTCGAGCCTCTTATGGGGACATTTGGGGAGCTATTTTTGGTTTTCTCCCTTTAGCGGCATGTTTTTAAGCCTAAGTCAGGATATTCACAATTTTTTGTCACATTCTCAAATCAAGAGTTTCGGGACTACAAAGTCAGTTCTTATGAGTAAAATTGATCCTCTACAAGGTGTTTGTGCCTCTTTCGGGGACATTTGGGGGTCTATCTTGGGTTTTTGCCATCTAGTGGCATGTTTTTAGGCCTATATTTATATATTTGTAGATTTTCTTCATATACTCAAATCGAGAGTCCCATGTCAATGCGGTCAGTTCCAACAAGTTATTTTGGTCCCCTGCGAGGTGTTCGTACCTCTTTAGGGGCCATTTGGGGGTTGTCCTTGATTTTCACCTTTTAGCAGAATTTTTTTAATCCTAAGCCTAGATATTTTCAAATTCTCATCATATTCTCCAACCAAGAGTCCCGTGATTACATGGTCAATTTTTACGAGTTACATTAGTCACGTGAAAGTTGTTCATGCTTATCAAGGGGTAGTTTGTGGGCAATTTTGGGTTTTCACCCTCTAGCGGTGTAACGCCCTGACCCAGATTAATGGGTCACCGATAGCCCGACTCGAGCGTTAGATGTGAAGTTCAATGAAAAAACCAATATAATGTTACTAATCCAGTTTTATTTTAATTAATGTTTCCCTTATTGAGCATGGGAATCCATTTTCAATTTAAACTACATGAGGGACCCGGGAGAAGCGTCCCCAGAGTCGAGGCATACAGAGCTATTAACATACAACAATAGATAGTACTTACTTGTTTAACGCTCTAAAAATATGAAACTGCACCCAACCCGCCATAACAAAGATGAGGGTGTGAAGCGAATGCTCAGTGGGAAATATATAACAATGCTATATGGAATTGAATTATAGAAAGAAGACTCTAACATCTTATACCTACGTGAACATGCAATTACTTTACACACACACACACACACACATATATATGTACTTAATGCATGGAATTTTCTTACTTTTGAAAACGTTCTTTATCCCAATTAAATTATCTTAATATTATAAAAGACTTCCTCTTTCTTAATTCGACATTTATCCTTTTATTTAACACACAAAGTTAAATAGTTGAAACAACTACACTTTGTTAAACCGAAAGCGATTTCTTTATCAAAATTATACTCTCTATTTAAAACAATTCTCATTAGTATTTTCATTGAAAATCACCTTTTCAATACACGCGAACACCATGTTAGAAAATATTTACACGCGAACACCTATTCATTTATTAATTCATTCAAGTTAGGTTGTTCCGTTACATTTTCACTACACAACCCATTTCTTGACAATCTCCTTGTTCCTCTATCTTTTTCTCAGAATCTTTCAATAGACTGCATACATAGATGGGCTCCACACTGCAGGCAACGCAACCATATACTATATCCATTGATTTAGGGTTTTTCACCATAGGCCTTTGGCCCCTCCTTAATTATCCCGGTGTCTTCTAAGTTCCTTTTTAATGTGTTTTAACATTTGAAAATGTTCACATTATTCCACTTTTCCTTTTTATTCGCCCGAAGCCAAAACTCAGGGTTTTACCCTAATTTATGTTACACTTTGAAAATCATCATTTCGTGTCCTTTACACATTAGCCTTGATTTTATTCCAAATTATGTTCATTTAGGACCATTTTGTGTAACACCCGTTTTCGACATTTTTATTCCATAAAAATGTTCCACTTTATCTAAAATTACCATTTTACCCTTCTATTTCCAAACATACCCTTTTCTCCATTTTCACAAGTGTTATTTTCCAAAACACCATTAAGTTACCTGCACTAACTCCTTAAGTGTTTTTAACACATTAATACCCTTTTCACATAGACTTGAAGACAAGAATTTCTATTTTGTTTAATTCATGTTTAAACCAAATAAAACCTTCTTTAAACTTATTTTTATGTTATTCGTCAAAATACTACAAGTTTAAATACTTGAGAAGATGGATTTTAATTACAAAAATCCTGTTAAATAGGTTAAACATACAAATTATACTATAAGTTCAAAATATGCCTTTGCAGATCAAAGGACATTTTTATTTCTTCAGAACTCAACAAATGTCCAACTCTTATAAAATCTTCATTTTTGCAATAAACTTTAGAATATTATTTCACCAAAATATTCTAGGAAGATAAATATCATTTTAAGAATTTTTATTCCATAAAATGTTTAGGTTCAACTTCTAGAAATTCACCATTTTCTTAGAAATCCCAAACTTTATATTTCAGGAAAAGTTTAAAATATTCATCCATAATTTTTCTTCTAACAAATAACATTTTTCAATCATTTTGTTCAATAAAAATGTTAAATACCAATTTATTTGAAAATCATCATATATCAAATGCATCCTACTCTTATAATCTAACAACAAGATTATAAATATGCAAAAGAGTCTTAATACTATGAGTAGAGTTTCCCACCTCACATGGAGATCCAACAATGGTAGACATGAAATGTGTAAGAAGATGGCAACCCCCCACCTCCTAGGGTGGCCTCAAGGAGGTTCCTCAATTATAAAAGCATGCTCCATTAAGATTTCAAAGAAAACCTCGTTGAAACTCCATAAATCTTCCATTACCATCTTTAAGAACCCCCAACAATAACTCCATAAATTTGTAGCTCTACTCATCCATGGTGGAAATGGGTATGTAGGGCTTGGATATGGTGGAACACATATAAAAGGTGGTGATAGAAGGTGGATGGATGGAGGTTTTTTTAGAGAAAGGAGGAGAAACGCTGAAATGGAGACCTTCCCCTCTCTATCTCTTCTTCCAACTCTAATAATCCCTACATAACCTAAAAACCCTTATAAAAATAGTCCCAAGACTCAAAATTCCCAATTTACGCAATTTGGGACACCTCAATGATCCAAGGGTCCAAAATGTGACAATACACAAGGGCAAGATAAATTTATAAAATCTAGGTAACCTCGTTTGAATGAGAATCGCCTCTACGAGAAAGGCATCTCGTTTGAATACCCTTAAAACGACATGGGCCTATTATGAAGTGGGATCTCATTCGATCCTAATTTTATATCAACTTCAAACTACTTGTGATTCTCTTTTTAATGGGTCTAAACTTGTTCGAATGACCCTTCTTCAATTTCTCCAAATTTCTAAATTTTTACCAAACTTCGAACAATTATTATCAGGACCCCCAAAATAATCAAATAAGGATATAAACCTGATCAACATGATCCAAATTCCAAGATTCTAATATTATTTCAACTTATACGGGGTAATAATAAAATATTGGGGTATGGTATTTCATTTTTCCCCCTTACAAAATTTCGTCCCTAAAATTATTGACCCGTCAATCATTAAGGTCATGGGATTTACCAATTTCTACTTTAAATTATAGGAATATTCTAAGACTAAATCATGAAAGTCACCGAATGCCAAGATAACATCATACACTCATTCGTTGGTTTATCACCAAAAGGCTCATCATGGAACATGACCTAATGCTCACCCTTAAGCTAGTCATCGAATTCACCTAGAGTCCTCGAGTATCCACTTCTCGGTAATCATAATTAATCGAGTCCTAGAACTACCTTTTGTGACACCCCGCCTATTTTAATCTCTGTTTATTAATCCTTTATCAAAATAAAACAGGATTCTTAGGATGGATCATTCTCAACATCACTGTCGCAAACCAATTTAATTACTAATAACCTATTAGGCCCGACACCATCTTTTAAACTTTCTAATCTTTTACTTAAGCGCACAATCAAACCATCCGCACAATTCATATACACAATAACTGAATTAAATAAAAAAATAATCGATAACTCTCGGTAAAAAAATCATTACAACCAAATCAAATAGGCATAAAAAAATACGGAAAATAAAATAAAATAAAATAAATGACAACAGTTGGGAAATATGACTGAATAAAACTATAGATCACAAGGATAGAAGCGTCTAAACAATACCTACTAGCATCCACAACGGCTGCAGCATCGTCTGACTCGAAGGAATAATATAATCCAGGCATCCATGTGTCTGGATACCTAAAAGGTTTTTAAAATATTTGCAAGTGGGTCAGAGCCCAAAATGTTTTAAAAACTATTTAGCAAGTGTTTAAAATACTTTAATATTTAAAATATAATATTCTCCATATTTAAACTGGTGTCGCGCTCACATAAGATACCCCTCACCTCTCATTTAACAGTGCACACCTAACGCATGTATGTTAATTATGCCACCCAGCCTAACTAGCATCCCTCAAAACTTCTAAATACCCATACGCTATCTCATGCCCTCCGCATTGAATATCGTAAGCTTTCGCACGAGCTTATGCATAATAATCTCTCACTTATAATTTATCCGTTTATAATAAATAACTTTCACTAGTTATTATACACTATTCACATTTTTGTTTCATTACTCCCATATTTAATATTCTCATCTTTATATACGTAACTCACATTTTATTCCGGATTTTATCCTCCCGGATGTAACAATTTACTTTATACTTTATTTTGTCCGTATATATATACACACACAATATACTATACACATCAAGTATATCCATACTTATATATCACACACTATATAAGTATAATAACCATCCCTCAGAGGTATAACTTAATGGATGCAATCTCTACAATGATATCATCTTTCAGGGAATACACACATTTTCTAGGGTACCACCGGTCGGGATCTCACACCGACCTGATAAAACATAACACAAACGTATGGGAAGTGGCCATAGTTCCTCACATGAAAGTGAGGCGAATCATACCCAAGACGTCTCACCCATGATAAAAGCCACAGTGCATAAATAACTGGACGCTATGACCTGGGTACTATACTCTCCTTGTAGTCACTAGCCAGGGGATTCACCCACATCGCGCAACTTTCCATGATAGCACTAGAGGGGTATGTTCCACACAAATATGTCATTCACATAGGTATATTTATAATCATATCATATATATACTATCTCCATACCCCCCATATATATATATATATATATATATATATATATCATTATTATCAAATCCGGCTATTCATGCCTATCTCTCGTGGCATTAGCCTATACTTTCAAATAAACCAATTCGTATTAATTTATAAGTATACACACAACTTATATTAATCCCATAAGTATTCTCTCACTTATGATACAAATATCTCATTAATTCCTTCCGATTATTGGTTTATCGCGTCTAGCTAGTATTCTAATATTCATCCTACTCGCACATTCAGATTCACTCATATATCATCGGCACATACATTCTACATGCATAAATTATATATACCCGCCGAAATGACTTTCCAGAGTGTCGTTCGTCCCAAACACTCCTAAAATTTATAACCCGCATCATATTCCCACTAACCCAAGATTTATATATCAACCTATTAATCTTTTAGGGGTCCTCATACTCTATTTAGGATCCCCGAATATGTATCTCCAAAATGAATTCTACTCCAATCCTTTTAGTCCAAGAAAAAATTCTGAAATTTAACTATAAAAAACTAACCGAACTGATGGCCAGAAAAACGAACCAGGCCGGTGATAATAAATGACCCGAACCGATGGCCCCTAAAAATGAACCAGTGCGGTTACCCAAACCGAACCGTATTCCATCGATTTGATGTGTACATATTCGGGAGTTTATCATCTTCTTCGACTCCAAAATTGATGGTTTCTAACATCACTAACTATCACTATAAACATCTACACACTTATTTTTACCCAACACAACGATTTATTCATGGAATTCCCCAATTCAACTAAGGTTTAAACCCTAACTTAGTTAAACCTAAATTTCTCATCTTTCTAAAATTTGCCCCAAAAATTATACTAATAACATGGATTTAAGCTCAGATTTCATAAGGAGTAATTATCAGCTCAATTTATATGGAATCTTTTCCAAAAACCCCATTTTAATTAAAGAATTCCAACCCAAAAATCATATAGTTTTCACCAACTATAATATGAATAATAAACACACATAAATAGTTAAAGCAAGTTAAACACTTGCTTCGATGTATAAATCCGACGATCTCGTGCCGGAATCCGCCGGATCTTGGCCGACAATCTCCTCTTCTTCTTCCTTTCTTCCTTGTTTGTTTTCTTTCTTTCCTTTCTCTTTCTCTTGTGGCCTATAAGAGAGAAATATGGACTCTTCCATTATTAAACCCAAAATTGACTCGAATATACAATTTCTAGTCCCTACTAATCTAAGAAGTCCCCGAAACACAAACACTACCCTTGGGTACTCTATTTTTACTATTTGATCCCATCTAAGACTAACCGTTCCCTCAAAATTACCATCCGAGTCACTTAACAAAAATTTACCTTTTTAAATCCAGCATAACTCCCCACGTATTTTCCAAATAAAATATTATTAATTGTCGCTTTACCCAACCATGACATAGTATAAAATAATCCAACTTCATTTACTTATTCTCGTAAGTAAATATAGTACACATAAATAATAATCCAAAACTCACCAATTAATATTTAACCCGCACTTCAAATTCTCTTTCACTCAAAATTCTCAAATTATTAAATTACACCCACTTATGTAATTTAAATATCCATAAAAAATGGGGTATTACATAATTCCCCCTTGTAAAGGAATTTCGTCCTCGAAATTTGGAAACAACCAGTACTAACACTTAGGATCTCTAACAATAAAACATCCTCTAGTACCCAAAATCAAATCACGATAATGGTATGGTCACTCCACTATTAATCCACAAGTGGGACCCGACTGTATAAATGTTTACTCACTATAGCCCCAACTTAACAATAAGTTTGTTCAATTATCTTCATACCGATATACTCCATCCGTCATAAGGTCTCACCTTAATAATGGCACATCACACATTGTGCTTCTACTAACGACATTCGAGTAAGACGAGCCTATACATCACTGGCTCTATCGCCTCAATACTATTGGAAGGCCTCACATCACTAAGTGCCATCTTCCCGTATCTATCCCAAGACAAAACTTCCATCCTGAAAGAATTCATAAAAACGTCTTACCACTCTTGTTAGTCCTTTAAATCTTGGTTCATGGCGACGTAACTCTCCCGATTCTCAAAAGTCACCCCAAAACAATTTGTGGTTAATTCCCCTCTCAACAACGGACTCGCTTTCTATGCAAAACCTCAAATGTCTTTCCACACATAACTCTAGCAATCGGAAATTTTCCTTTTCTAATTACTGTACAGTTTATAATACTCACCACTCGCATTATTCATCATTGTAAATCACCTCCCGTATACTCATCGGTTATAGGTGACACAACTCGCCCAAATCAAAATGTCATCCCCACTGCTTCCCGAAAAAACCTAACAGAGGTGGGGGTTTAAGGATCTCATCCTGATTCACAACAATATTGGGCGGAACCTTGCATCGGTGGAATCCTTCTCTACCAGCCCACCTGCCAATTTCGTCATTGGAATCGTCGGCTTAATACAAAATTTCTGGCTAATAATCTCGTACCAACCTATTTTCATCTATGAGTGGTGCACCTGGAGACAATCTCACTACGTCTGACCTAACATCAATTCCCACTTATAACATCTCATATTAAGTGGAACTTTATATTCCCCTTCTTTCTCCGGGGTATACCAAAATCACAACCCGTGCGCCTTTTGCCACAATGCGCAGTTCTGGGCCCTTTTTACCTTATAGACATTAACATTATATTTACGTGAAAGCCACCCTCAACATTCGACTGAGTAGGACTCCGCTTCACTTTCCACAATAGTTGGGTTTTCCTCTTCTTAAGAGATATCCTTTTAAATGGCTTCCCATAGCCTTTCAACTCATATTGGGTGTGCTACTCTCATTGCACACATATACTTGGATCATCTTCCTTCCCACACGACGTTCAATTCATCATGTCATTCCATCTTGGTCTATAACTTCCCTACAGGCATATATTCCACACATTTATTCCCACGTCCTCCCATCTCAGACGATATTAAAATCAACTAACCAGGGCGCCCATACACCCTATAATCGGTGCATATTAGCATAACACTAGAAACGTTACACATTTGACACACACTTTTCTCAATACTGGCCTCGCATTTTCAACATGGCTATAACACATGGGTATTCTCAATCACCCCATAAATCGAAATTTAATTCTCCTTAACATCATTCCACCCTTCAACTCGTGGTGAGAATTTTTTTTTTTAGTTCCCTCTCACTGCACTACGGGCTCCACTGGCCTTATATTATATAAGAGCTCTCACCTCAGAGTGTTTTCTCTATACTTTCATTGATCAACATCCAAAATTGATGCCCTAACATCCATCAACGTCTCCCTACTCATGACGTTCATCAAGGTTCATGCGTATCTCATCCCACAATAATATCCAAATAAGGGGCTTTCCCCAATGCACTATCACTCAACATTGGCGGTAATCAAATTCCATAGACTTCAAACACATAACCGGGACTCTCAAATTTTTTTACCCTAATAAATAAATATAAATTTCAACTCCCATGTCTCTAAAGGATTGATATCACAATTCTCTCTCCTTATCACTAAGTCTTGAGCGCTAAACATAATAACGAGTTAAATCTCTCAGCTCGATAATAAACCCAGTGTACTCCGAATCCTATCGATAAAGTCCCTACGCATCGGGATCAATATCTCGAAATAACTATACTTTCTGAAGTCTCCATCAAAATATAATATCAATTTGAGATCGACCCTCTTTCAGGTGAGGCATCGCCAAAACAACACATCCTGCCCAGGGACAGTAAACACGATAGCCTTGCAATATCATCCCACTATCGTTCTAACCAGTCTATACTCAGGATAATATCATACTCGTATAACACATCACTAGAACGAGTAATTATAATAAAATATATACTACTATGACTACACCCGCTTCCCTACAGATGAAACCACAGATTACCCTGCTACATCACAGATAATATATACACATACTAATGTTATTAATATACACACTAAACTCGTCTCACATGCGAATCTAGTGCAAATAAAATACCGTAACTCGCTCATTTTACATAAAGCATGTCGCATTCACCCGAGGTTAAAACTCCTATTTTGGCCTTGGCAAATCACCCTGGCTTCTCAAATGGTTCCCGAACATGGCACGCTTGTCCAAACCAAATCAAGCTATCTTAATCATCGCCCCTTCTAGGTACCATACTCATGTACCTTTACTCGCTTCAGGTAAAATCAATGCATGGTGTCCTACTCTCCAAATAAAAATATCTTTCTATATAATCCACTTATCTCCGACCACACTAGCCATATTAGGGTTGCCCTTCTCTCGGACTCTGGTAGCCTCGACCCTGAGGGCTAATCCCATTGTTCCCTTAGCTCCGTTGGCGTTAAGGAGCACACTATTGGCTTTAACACCCCTAACTGAATCCACCATCACTCGGTATGAATTCAGCTATCTGAATTATTTAAATTGGTTTCCCTGATGGGTCTCCCCTCTACGGTGTTTCGCTAGCACCATTTCATCCAGTCTTACTCACTGACTAAATTCTTCAACTATTTTAGCTTCCTTTACAAAGAAGCATTAATATCCTCACTAACAAAAGCATAACATCTTCACCATTTTCATCGATCATCCAAGAAGAACTTCCCTTTTAGTACCGGGGATTCCCCTCGTGAGTCCATTACCCACTTAAGGGCTTTTTTTTCCATTATACCTACCTTATCGGGTATAAAGTTCGCTAAATAAGGCCTCTGTCCGTCCCTCCTGTGATAAATTCAGAACTTCATCCATATCTCTTCCTCAACAATAATTGAAGGAACTCGCGATCAAACCGTACCTAATATCCTTCCATTGGCATACTATTACACCTTCCAAATGTGGTGATTAAGTCCCACCACTACAACAATGCTCCCATGAGCTAAGAAAAATTTTACACCAAATTTTCACTTCTGGGTATACTGCACTCTACTATATTCTAAAGCCTCTGGATATCCTACATCCATTGGCTAACACACCCAATCTACGCATTTTCTAAAATTCTAATGGGTGGTCCTTTTCAAATACCCCTCCGACTCTCTCCCATTATAACCACGTTGGGCGAGTCTAATTTGGCACTACTTTATGCTATATCATTACTTGAAAATATATACTGCACCCTAGTAGTCCTTACAACCCCATATTCCCGAGCAACAATAGGGGTGACCTCGATTACGGTAATCATTCCCAAAATATTCTATAATTCTAACTAAGCCCCGCATCCTGCTGTCCTCTTAATGGCCCTCATCTATCGTCCTTCATTGTTAGGTATACGAAGCACACCCGAACGAATAAAATATTCACTATAATTATACATCATAGTAGAATAACGAAATCTCACCAAAGGAATCAACTATCCTAAACATAGGGCTCTATATCAAATAGAATGCAATGTTAAAAATGTAGTACGTCCGCACAGATTACTAAGAACACTAGAACCTGATGCTCTGATACCATCTGTGACACCTCGCCTATTTTAATCTCGGCTGATCAATCCTTTATCAAAATAAAATAGGATTCTCAGGATGGATCATTCTCAGCATCACTGTCGCAAACCAATTTAATTACTAATAACCTATTAGGCTCGACGTCATCTTTTAAACTTTCTAATGTTTTACTTAAGCGTACAATAAAACCATCCACATAATTCATATACACAACAACCGAATTAAATAAAACAATAACCGATAGCTCTCGGTAAAACATTCATTACAACCAAATCATATAGGCATAAACAAAAGTGCAGAAAATAAAATTAAATAAATGACAATAGTTGGGAAACATGCCCGAATATAACTATAGATCACAAGGATAAAAACGTCTAAAAAATCCCTACTAAGATCCATAACTACTGTAGCATCGTCTCACTCGAAGGAATAATATAATCCAGGCATCCCTGTGTCTGAACACCTATAAAGTTTTTAAAATATTTGCAACGGGTCAAAGCCCAAAACGTTTTGAAAAATACTTAGCAACTGTTTAAAATACTTTAATATTTAAAATATGATATTCTCCATATTTAAACTGGTGTCGCGCTCATATAAGATACCCCTCACCGCTCATTTAGCGGTGCACATCTAACGCATGTATTTTAAACAACCTAGTTATGATACCTAGCCTAATTTGCATCCCTCAAAACTTCTAAATACCCATACACTATCTTATGCCCCTGCGTATTTAATATCCTAAGCTTTTGCACAAGATTATGCATAATAATTTCTCACTTATAACTTATCCGTTTATAATAAATAACTTTCACTAGTTATTATACACTATTCACATTTTTGTATCATTACTCCCCTATATAATATTCTCATCTTTATATACGTAACTCACATTTTATTCCAGATTTTATCATCCCGGATGTAACAATTTACTTTTCACTTTATTCTTTATTTTGTCCGTATATATATATACACACTATACACATCAAGTATATCCATACTTATAGATCACACACTATATAAGTATAATAACCATTCCTCAGAGCTATAACTCAGTGGATGTAGTCTCTAGAATGCTATCATCTTCGAGGGAATACACACATCATCCTAGGTACCACCGGTCGGGATCTCACACCGACCTGATAAAACATAACACAAACGTATGGGAAGCGACCACAGTTCCTCACTTGAAAGTGAGACGAATCATAGATAAGACATCTCACCCATGATAAAAGCCACACTGCATAAATAACTGGATGCTATGACCTGGGGACTATACTCTCCCTCCATTCACTATCCAGGGGATTCACTGACATCACGCAACTTCCCACGATAGCACTAAAGGGGTATGTGCCATACAAATATATCATTCACACACATATATATTTATAATCATAGCATATATATACTGTCTTTATACCCATATATATATATATATATATATATATCTATATATATATGTGAGTGTGTGTCTGTGTCATCATAATCATCATCATCATCATCATTATGGGTACCCAAAATTAAGATCAGGGGCCTGGACGCGTAGCCCAATTCTGGCGGCCCAAAGTCCAGGCCCCCCATCTCTTATTTGATTATCCAGTCTCTTCCCACATCCCCATTAAGGGAGGTTATAGGGAGAGATGGAAGACGTGGGGGAATCCAACACTCCCACTTACCTAAATGTACATGTATATATTGAATCCTAGGTCCAGGGAAAAAGGACAAGTTGTATTCTCTGTAACCACTCTCCGGAGTATATAGAAATAACATCGACTGCACCACCGTGGACGTAGGCACATCTTTGCTGAACCACGTACATCCTTTGTTGTGTGATTGTCATTTTACATTCCTTGTTCTTCCTTGGTAATTACCACTCCTGTATTTACTTTGTGTTTCATAATAATTGCCTTCACAATTGGCGCCGTCTGTGGGAAGTGTTCATCTTTCCCTAAGAAGAGGCCACACCAAGAAAGGAGTTTAAAATTTCTGGTCACAGTAGCAATGCCCCCCAGGCAGGGGATATTCTAGAACCACCTGCTCCTCACAGGATTAGGTCTGAAGTTCGACGTTCAGATCAAAGGGCTCGCTTAGAAAGGCCAGCCTCAGAAGAAAGCCAAGGACCAACGAGGTCCACGCAGATATCCAGACTGATTGATGCATACGAGGCAAGGCTCCACGAGCAAAGGGAGTCTTCTCGCAAACACGAGGCTGAGAATGCTCACCTGAAAAGAAAACTAGAAATACTGGAGAGAGAGCTTCATCATAATAACATGAGACGTCCATACCACACTCCTAGCCCTCAGGCGAGAAAGTATCGCAGCCTAGGAAGGAGCCCTAGGTGAGGATCTCAAAAGGTTGAGGAAGGCTAATCAGACGATGACCTCCGCGAGCAGCTGCGAAGAGCTCGCCATTACCAGAGCCCTACTTGCAGCAACGAGAACATACGAAATCTGATCCGCAGGGAGATAGACCAACATCCTGCCCATCACGGAACCAGATCGACCCGAGAACCTGCGAGACGAGCTCTCAAAACCCAGATGAAATCACCTTTCATAAGAGAAATTAAAGAGGAAGAAGCCCCCAAGAAATTTGCCATTCTAAGGTTCGAAATTTATGACGGTAAGACTGATCCCATTCATCACGTCAGACAGTACCGACATGCCATGACCCTCTGGAACCACCGAGACGTGCTAATGTGCCAAATTTTCCCCTTGAGCTTGCATGAAGTTGCGTAGAAATGGTTCGAAAGGCTCCCCCACCGATTCATCAAAAGTTTCAAATCCCTGGATGAATTCTTTACGTCCCGCTTCATTACTAGTAGATCCTATCCCAAAAGGATGCATGCTTTACTGACAATGAAGAAAACGCCTCAAGAGACACTCCGAGACTATGCAAAGAGGTACTGGGACTTATTCGACGAGGTCGAGGATTGATCGGAATAAGTGGCAGTGGCCTCTTTCAAAATTGGGCTACCCAGCTCTTCCCTTCTTTACCAGTCCCTGACAAAGAAGGAGGCTATGACTATTGACGACCTAATAGCTCGCATAGAGAAGTACACTAAGGTGGAGGATGTCACCCGCCTCAGTACAGGAGAAAACGGTCGAGCTAAACTCACTACCAAGGGTAGTGACAAAGCTGAGAATCAAAAGAAAGGAGGAAAGAACGGGGGTAAAAATGGCTCCAAGAACGGAGGGAATATTGATGTGTCGAAAGCATTCCAGGAGGTCAACACCGTCTTCAAAGAACCAATTTACAAGATCCTCACAAAAATCAAAGACGATCCATTCATCAAATGGCCCAGGAAGATGGGAGGAGATCCCTCCAAGAGGAACAACGCGCTGAGATGCACTTTTCACAAAGAGGGAGGACATAAGACCGAGCATTGCAAAACTCTTGAATCTCACCTCGAGGAGCTAGCCCAATCCGGGCATTTGAACCAGTTTGTGGAGAAAAAGGCAAAGAAGGTGGCTGCCAATAGAGAAGCAAGACCTGACAACGTGCTCGAAGATGACGCCGGGCATGAGTTCGCGGTAATTCTCGGGGCATCTGATGCCAAGTAGATCCAAGGAAATTCAACTCGAATGGAGATGAAGAAACTTACAGCGATAATTCAGGCTTTTCAAATTGATCCAGCAAAGTCACAGCCAGGAAAGCGTTGACGAGCAGATGACGCCAACTATAACAAGCATATTGTTTTCATAGATGAAGATCTGGTGGGAGTGAGAAGCCCACATCACCATGCTATGATCATTACCCTCAGGATAGCTAACTTTGACGTCGACAAGTTGCTCGTCGACCAAGGAAGCTCGTTCGAAGTAATGTATCTCAACCTATTCAGAAAGTTGATGTTAAACGTCGCCGACCAAAAGGAAGCTACTGTCCCTTTTGTTGGCTTCGCTGGAAAAATAACTATGCCCCTGGGAAAGATTGTACTACCGGTGCGCGCTGAAAACGTCTCTAAGATGATCGAGTTTTTGGTAGTTGACATCGACTCGCCATACCAGGACATCCTCGATAAGGAATGGCTTCATGAAATGAAGGCAGTCTCCTCGACCTACCATTAGAAACTCAAGTATGTAACCGAGCGAGGAGTAATGGAGATCCACGACGATCAAGCAATGGTAAGAAGGTGCTTCATAGCAGCCATCCGACCAAAGCCAGAGAAGAAGGCCGATCAGCTCAGCGAGAAAGTTGAAGAAGGTCTGACACCTTCTAAATAGCAATTAAAGTACGGAAGACCTGGAGTAGAGGAGACCAGGCTTCTCCCCTCCGAGCGGGTCGTCGAGGACCTGGTAGAAGTTGCGGCTGAAGATAGCGACAGTAATAGAGTCTTCTTGATTGGAGAATCTCTCACTGGCCAGGAACAAAAGGAATTGACAACTCTGTTGAGACGCAACATAGATGTTTTTGCATGGGAACCATACGAGATACCTGGAATTGATCTTAGTAAGATCTGCCATCACCTGCACGTCGATCCCGCCTTCAAACCAATCACGCAGAAGGCACGTCGAACTGCACCCGAGAAGGCTAAAGCGATAGAAAAAGAAGTTAAAAAAATGCTGGATGCAGGGTCCATACGGGAAGTAAAATTCCCCAAGTGGTTATCCAACCTATTAGTAGTTCCAAAAACAACGAGAAGTGGGGAGTTTGCATCGACTTCACTGACCTCAACAAAGCGTTCCCTAAAGATAGTTTCCCCCTCCCAAAAATAGACCAACTAGTGGACGCCACTGCAGCTCACGAGCAAATGAGTTTTCTGGACGCATACTTAGGGTATCATCAGATCCCCTTGTATGCCCCAGACAAGGAAAAGACAGCGTTCCTCACGACAGTTGGATTATACTACTACAAGGTCATGCCCTTTGGGCTCAAGAATGTTGGGGCAACATATCAGCGTCTGGTCACCAAGATGTTCAAGGACCATATGGGAAACACCATAGAGGTCTACATCGATGACATGCTCGTTCAAAGTAAGAAAAAGGAAAATCACCTCTCAGACCTGTCAAACACCTTTGAAATCCTCAGGAAGTACCGAATGAAACTTAATGCAAGTAAGTGTTCTTTCAGTGTCCAGTCAGGAAAATTCCTTGGGTACTTAGTCAATAAGAGAGGCATGGAAGCTAACCCAGACCTCAACGATGCAATTAGCAGGGTACAACCTCCTCGAATAATTCGGGATGTACAGAAGCTCACTGGTATGCTCGCTTCCTTAAATCGCTTCATCTCTAAATCCTCCGAGTAGTGCAAACCTTTCTTCCATGTTTTAAAAGGGAATAAAACCGTAGAGTGGAGCCCAGATTACTCACGAGCATTGGCAGAACTCAAAGCTTACTTAAGCTCTCCACCACTGCTCGTCATACCACGGCAAACATATTCTTTGTTCTTATACCTCTCCATTTCCATCCACACTGTCAGCTCTGTGTTAATATGCGAGGTTGCAGGAATCCAACACCCTGTTTATTACACGAGCAAGACCCTACTCGATGCCGAGCAGAGGTACCTACCGTTGGAGAAGCTCGCCTTCGCTCTAGTAGTGGCCTCGAGGAAGCTGAAGCACTATTTTGAAGCCCACACTATCATCGTCCTTACATCGCACCCCCTTAAGGCAGTCCTGAGGAAAGCGGATTTGTCAGGCATGCTGTCTAAATGGTCAGTCGAACTTGGTTGATTAGACATCCAATTTCAACCAAGAACCGCGATCAAAGGACAGATACTTACTAATTTCATAGCCGAATTCATGGGCGAGGAACCTTCCAACCAACCTCAACCACCAAATCAAAAGGAGAACCAAGCGACAGTGGAAACCTGGAGACTGTTTGTTGATGGAGCCTCCAATTCAAAGGGTGCAGGAGTAGGCATTGTCCTCGTTACCCCAAAGAATACAATCCTTGAACAAGGAATTAGGCTTGGATTTGCAGCCTCCAACAACGAAGCAGAATATGAAGCTTTAATAGTTGGCCTCCAAAAGGCACACACTTTGGGAGCAAAGTATTTACAAGTATTCGACGATTACCAATTAGTCTCCATTCAGATAAGTGGAGATTACAATGCAAAAGATGAAAGAATGGCAGCTTGCCTCGCCTTAATGAAAAAACTAATGGCGAGCTTCAAAGAGATCAATATCCAGTAGTTTCCCAGAGGGCAAAACAACCATGCTGATGCCCTAGCAGCCCTGAGTTCGGCAGTCGACTCCGACCTAAAGAGAACCATCCCCATCGATTTCCTCACTCATCCGAGCATCCACGATAGCAGTCTACCAAACGGGAAATACGTACTCCAGGTGGGATCAGCTCTCAGCTGGATGGACCCCTTAAGGGACTATTTAAAGGATGGCACACTCCCAGATAACAAAAAGACTAACCACCAAATAAGAGTCAAAGCTGCTCGCTTTCACTTATCTCCAGAGGGCAACTTGTATAAGAGATCCTTCTTCGGACCGTACCTCCAATGCGTTTACCCGGGGGATGTCGAGCAAGTTCTACGTGAGCTTAACGAAGGAGTCTATGGAAGCCATATCGGAGGAAGGTATCTGGCTTTTCGAGCAATAAAAGAAGGCTATTGGTGGCCATATATGCAAAGGGACTCTGTGATGTATGTCCGCAAGTGCCTGAAATGCCAACTTCATGCTCCTACGGTCCACCAACCTGCTAGCGACCTAAAATCACTATCCAGCCCATGGCCATTCGCCCAATGGGGAATCAACATCGTGGGACCATTGCCTACCGCCATCGGTAATCACAAATATCTGTTGGTTGCAACTGACTACTTCACCAAATGGATCGAGGCGGAGCCCCTGGCGAACATCCGAGATGCTGATATGATAAGGTTCATATGGAGAAATATAATCACTCGCTTTGGCATCCCCAGAACCATCATCACCAATAATGTAACACAATTCAAAAGCAGCACCTTTCAGAATTTTTGTAATGAACACGATATCAGACACCACTTCATTTCGGTGGCCTACCCTCAGAGCAATGTGATCGATGGATTAAAGAAACAGTAGGAGCGAGCCAAAGGTGCGTGGGTAAACAAATTACCACATATTCTATGGGCGTACCTAACCACTCCTCGGCGAGCAACATGAGAAACCCTATTCTCGCTGACATATGTCATGGAAACAGTCATCCCACTAGAAGCCAATTTGCCGATAATGAGGTCCAACCTCGCCGACCAGGGCCATAATGATGCAACATTGCTCGCTGAGCTCGACCTAGCCGACAAGCGCCGAGAGCTAGCCCTTGTAAAACTAGCGAGCTATCAGGAACAACTCGCGAGGCATTACAACAAAAGGGTTAACCCAAGGACATTCCGAGTTGGGGACTACGTCCTGAGGAAAGTCCTGGGCAGTGCAGTAAAACCATCAGATGGCAAGCTAGGGCCAAACTGGGAGGGACCCTTAAAGATAACAAGAGACGATATACAGGGCGCCTATCACTTGGAAACAATGGAAGGCAGAGAAATACCACGAGCATGGGACGCATCCAATCTCAAGATATTCTATTTTTAGATCTTTCTTTTATTCGTTTGTTATGGAACTAGAAGTTCATTTCCCTTGTCATTAATGAAAGTTATTTAAACGGTTGAATTCTAATAAGTAACAGCTATATGAGCTTTATCGCACATCTTTTACAAATGACAGGCACATTGATCATAGCAGGGGAGTACCCCTCCTCAGGTCATCATCATGAAACACGAAGGACCTCTTAGCATTGCCCCTGGCAATATATGAAGCCCTACAGGGGATCCTTAGGAAATATGGAAAAAATTTATACTGGTCATCAAACCTTCTTTGGTTAAATAAAATCCTGATCGGATGAAGCATCCAACACCAGGTGTATCCTCGCCAATTGCCCCACTTAGGCCTAAGGGAGTTTGACGACACGATCTAAAAGGTAAAGTGGTGCACAATGGTATCTCGATATTATACTAGACTGGGAGGACACTTGCGTAACAACACAAACTTAGAAGATCATAAAGAAACAAGAATATGAAGAATATAATACACTTGTTTAGTCGGCAAATTCGCCCAAAACACAAACTTTATATTAATTCATCATATTTACAACAATAGTGATATATGTTTAGTCGGCGAGCTCGCCCAAAGCATTTACACTACCAAAAATACAAAAAGTAACAACTGGAAAAATCTCAATGGGGGTGAGGCCTCTGAGCGAGATAATCAGCCACTCGAGCTCTTCGTCCATCTTCGGGAGCAGGATCTAACTATTCCTCAACCTCATTCGCATCCGACTCCAATAATTGCCGAGGGATGGCATCGATGGGGATCCATCGATTATTCCTCCGGAAGGGGTTAGGCATCAGGGTAGAGGGAGAAATCTCATGGAGATACCAGAGCATCTAGTTTCTCAGTACTTGCAGCTCTCTCAAGGCACTCAGCCACCCCCTGACAAAAGAAATCTCTTCAAACTCTGACAACCTTATTGGAGCATCTAACCAGCCCTGGTCGTAGCCGTTAGCCCACACTCACCGAGGACCTTTTTTAAACAGGTGTCGCAGCCGAGTAACATCCCTTTGAAGACCAGCAATGACCACATATGCTCGTTGGACGTCACCACGAAGCTCTTCCATCTCCCTCTCTTAAAGCCCTTCTATTTCCCTATCTCGGCTCATAGTTCTCCTGCCAGCCCATGTCGATGAAGAACCTCATAGCACGGGTGAATATCGCTTGAGCCAGCCCTAGCTTGCTTTGATGAAGAGCCTCTCAATACTGAAGGGGCGGTGCTTGGCACGTGTTCCCTAAGTCACGAGACCTCTTGCCTTAAAGCTTTATTTTCTTGCGGAAGCATCTCACCAATCTGGTTGATCTCTAAAGCATCGAGAAGCTTTGCTCTCAACGCATTCACTTCTTCTTGTACTGAAGCACCAACCTCTTCCATCTCCTGGAGCCTGTCCTTCAAGTTGGCCGCAAGTTCAGATTGATCCTTATACTTATGATTCCTAGACCTAAGGGATTTGTAAAGATTAACGAAGGCCTGGTGAACCTCAGGAATCACATTAGGACGAAGGATCCTGCCCAATTGAGATGTGGCAGGAATATATTCTTCTACATCAACCAATTACAAGACATAAGAAAGCATCGAAAAGATAGACATAATTAGTGCACTGGGAAAAAGAAACCTTCTCATTAATAAGAGTTGAAATTTCATCGAACAATAAAAAGAAAGTTTACAGATAGAAAAAGAAAAAATACAAAGTAATCCTAGAAGATGACTAGTTAGCAACCTCATGTTACCCAGAGGTCGATGGCTGTTTCCCTTTATCAGCATCAGCGGGAGCATCGCCCCCAGCGGGAGTAACCTCTGTCGTCTCAAGGGAAACGTCAGCAGGGGTCGACTGGGGGACAGAGTCAGCATCTTCAATAGCGGGGACAGGGACTTCATCCACGGTCAACTTTGGACCCGGGTCATGCTTGTCGAACAAAGGGGAGTCGATATCAACACCGACAGCCAATAGGGCCTTGTTCCAACCCTTCTTGAAGTTCAGACGGCTAATATAGCCAATCTGAACCTCAGCATCCTCGTATGCTGCAGCCCAGCCCGAATTGTATGAGTCCTCCTTAGCAGTGACAGCCTCAGACTCCTTCTTCTTTAACTCTTCAGACATCACTCTGTTCTCTTCTAGGACAGTAAGTTTTCTCGAGCAAACTAGGTCGTAGGCATATCATAGCTCTTTTAAATCCTTAACTGATGCGTCCTTCTCCCTGTTGGCTGTAGCAAGATCCAGGTCGGATGATATCCAAGCATCATCAATGGCTTTAAAACCAGCCTCGAACTCTGTACCCTTCAGCTTCAAGGTAGCATTCTCTTTCTCCAGCTCGCTATTTTTCCTCACCAGCTCATCGCGTGAATGATATAGCACGGTGAAGTCAGTCATAAACTACAGAAAAAAGAAGACATTAGAAGAAGGAAATGATGGAATTCATAAAAACATGGGAGAAAAGGAAAAAATCTTAACAAAGCTAGCCTCTGGCTAGCCTGAAGCGCCAATTGCTCAGACCCCAGTTCCCTTTGGCGATCAGTAGGGAGAACTGCCCTCTTGAGCAGTGCGGGGGCTAGCTGAGGGGAAATTATGATTGAAGCTCCCTCAGGCAGGGCAGACACCGGGACTAAGGCTTTCCCAGGCTTCGTCCTAGCCTCCATCTTCCTCCTCTCTTCCTCTTTCTCCCTCTCCATCCTTCTCCTATCCTCTATCTTTTTCTTTTCCTCCACCTTCTTTCTATTGTCCTCCTTTTTTCTCTCTCTCTCCTTTACTTGCTCTTCTTCCTTCCTCTTATTCTCCTTTTCCTGAGCAGAAGACCAAGAACTAGTAGACACAGCCCCAGAGCTAGACTTCTGCTTCTTCGACCTCTGTGCGAGAAGCATGTGGTCTTCATCATCATCATCCCGAATTAAGTTCTTCCTTGGGGGAACCATTTCCTTGCTCGAAATGATGGAGGTACTCGACGACTCTCGAGCATCAGAAACCTCCCCACGAATAGAAGAACTGCTACTATTGGAGCTCCATCCACCCAAATTGCTTACAACACCTGCGATGTCACTTTCAGAACTGCTCTCCTCCTCGTCCAACTGGATAGGATCCGCAGTAGTCTCTTCGAAGGTATCAAACTCTGGGATACTATCCACATGACTTGCTATAAAACTGGAGCCAATGTTCTTGTACTCAAGCAGAAAAGCAGCAGACCTGGGATGCTCGCCGTCATCCAAAGGCTCCCTGATGTTCCAAGCCTTAACCAGTTCAGAGAGATGAACCTCGCTGAGAGAAGGATCCAATTTCTTTGACTTCGCCGTGGATGGAAAATAAAGAAGAATCAGAAAAATCATAAATAAAAAAAAATTGAAACAATAAAGCAAAGTCTACCTATGTATTCTTCCCCATAAAAGGGAAGAGAGAACCTCTCAGACCCCAACCCTTCAAATTAGGGAAAAAACTGCCAGTTTCTAACAAGGAAACCTTCTTGCCAATAGTCCTTTTGGGAATCGTGTAGATTTACTACCAATACCCAGTCAGGGCTCCTAGCTTTGAGATAGAGGACACCAAAGCTAGTTCGAGAAAAGGAATAGCAAAAACAGACCTTGGCGAGCCCTAACCTAGTACCATACAACTGATTTATTCTATGTACGCCATTAAATATTTTCCACACATTGAGCGAGCATTGTGCAAGAACAATATTAAAATAGCCAAAGAAATGCAAGAAAAAATCATTGGGAGGGAAAGTGAGTCCCCACTGGGAAAGCAACAAAATATGGATCCAGTGGGCATCATCTATCTCTCTAACATTTCTAGGAGGGGAAGCGCAACACTCAATATCTACCCACTCAAGGATGTTATAAAACTTCCTAAATTCAGAGACCGACCTATTCCCAATCTTCGCCATTGGAAAACCCTAGAAAAACTACAAACTCAAAGAGAAAGTACAAAGAAAAGGCACAGGAAACTTACAAAATAAAAGATCGATTCGAATAATGAAGAAGCACGGGCCCAAATAATAAGGAAGCAATGAGAATGGAGATTGAGAGAAGAAGGTACGAAGTGCTAGAGCTCACACAAAATGGAAGAATGCTGGAAAGATTGAAACGATGGTAGAAAAGTGACTATTCCAGAAAATCTTTAAATTTTGCTAATCATAGTGCAAAAAATACGAAGCGGATGACGCCAAAATCAGCTTAACAACCTTCGGAGAGTCGCACAATGTCCAAAAAAGCCATTATGACTAATAATTTAAATTTGTTGAGCCCAAAACATGGCCCAACAAACTTAGGAGCAATTGTGGGTACCCAAAATTAAGATCATGGGCCTGTACAAGTAGCCCAATTCTGGCGGCCCAAAGTCCAGGCCCCCCATCTCTTATTTGATTATCCGGTCTCTTCCCACGTCCCCATTGAGGGAGGTTATAGGGAGAGATGGAAGACGTGGGGGAATCCAACACCCCCACTTACCTAAATGTACATGTATATATTGAACCCTAGGTCCGGAGCAAAAGGACAAGTTTTATTCTTTGTAACCACTCTCCGGAGTATATAGAAATAACATCGACTGCACCACCGTGGACATAGGCACATCTTTGTTGAACCACGTACATCCTTTGTTGTGTGATTGTCATTTTACATTCCTTGTTCTTCCTTGGTAATTGCCACTCCTGTATTTACTTGTGTTGCATAATAATTGCCTTAACAATCATCATCATCATCAAATCCTTATATTCATGCATATCTCCTATGGCATTAAACTATACTTCCGAATATACCAATTCGTATTAATTTATAAAGATACACACAATTTATATTAATCTGATAAGTATTCTCTTACTTATTATACAAATATATCATTAATTCCTTCAGAATATTAGCTTATCATGTCTATTTAGTATTTTAATATTCATCCTACTCGTAGATTTGGATTCACTCATATATCATCGTCACATACATTCTACATGCATAAAGTATATATACCTGCCGAAATGACTTTACAAAGTGTTGTTCGTCCAAAACACTCCTAAAATTTATAACCCGGATCATATTCCCACTAACTCGAGATTTATATATCACCCTACTAATCTTTTAGGGGTCCTCATACTCTATTTAGGATCCCCTAATATATATCTCCAAAAGGAATTCCACACCAATCCGTTTAGTCTAAGAAAAATTTCTCAAATTTAACTGTAAAAAATGAATCAAACCGATGGCTAGAAAAACGAACCGGTCCTGTGACAATAAATGAACCAAACCGATGGCCCACCAAAAATGAACCGGTCTGGTTACCCAAATCAAACCTCATTCCATTGGTTTGACGTGTACGAGTTCGGGAGTTTATCATCTTCTCTAACTCCAAAATTGATGGTTTCTAACATCACGAACCATCACATTAAACATCTACACACTTATTTTTACCCAACACAACGATTCATTCATGGGATTCCCCAGTTTAACAAAGGTTTAAACCCTAACTTAGTTAAACCTAAATTTCTCATCTTTCCAAATTTCTCCCTAAAATATATACCAATAACATGGATTTAAGCTCAGATTTCATAAGGAGTAATTATCACCTCAATTTATATGGAATCATTTAAAAAAACCCATTTTGATTCAAAAATCCCAATCTAAAAATCAAATAGTTTTCACTAACTATAATATGAATAATAAACACACATATACTCATGCCGGAATTCGCCGGAGCTTGGCTGACAATCTCCTCTTCTTCTTCCTTCTTTCTTTTCCTTCTTTCTTTTCTCTTTCTCTCGTGGCTTGTAAGAGATAAATATGGGTTCTCCGCTTATTAAACCAAAAATTGACTCGTATACACAAATGTGAGTCCCTACTAATCCAAGAAGTCATCGAAACCCAAACACTACCCTCGAGTACTCTATTTTGACTATTTGATCCCATCTAAGACCAACCATGCACTCGAAATTACCATCCTAGTCACTTAACAAAAATTTACCTTTTTAAATCCAACATAACTCCCCACATATTTTCCAAATGAAATATTATTACTTGTCGCTTTACCCAACTGTGACATAATATAAAATAATCCAACTTCATTTACTTATTCCCGTAAATAAATATAGTAATCAAATTCTCTTTTACTTAAAATTCTCAAATTATTAAATTACACCCACTTATGTAATTTAAATATCCATAAAAGTACGGGGTATTACACCTTTGCTAATACCTAAAGCGTATTGGTGACCCTACCGAGCAACACCCTCTCGTGATCGATACTCACATAGGGGTACACCCTAATCCAATCAATACCTGATTCATCATCAAAAATTTTCTCAACCCTTAGAACTACACACTCAGTTTTTTCACGAATTTCTGAGTCTTTATAAGTACATTGCTTTGTTCAAAGTTGAAATTAATCCCATATCGTTAGTAACTCGCATCAAGGGTAGCATGCCTCTAAATCTCAAAGCCATTCATCTGACCAATATCCCTTTACAGGATCCTCACTTGCATCTAGGATCACTCCATGTTCCTAACTAAGGAACATACACCTGAGCATAATACAATCCCCTCACCATGACAAAAAACACTTAGTAATAAGTTTTCTTAAATTCTAACATTCTTTGATATCCTCAAGTTATCAACCTTCTCTTCATATCCAGAGCCCTTAGTTTCCATGCTGGCCAAAATTCTGGGTTGCTATTTCTAAGGAAAGCAAATACTATGAGTGGTCGTGCAGATGAAAGCATAAACACTCGCACATGGAGCTTTATTCAATAAGAAGGATACCTTATATAAGGGTGCACCCAGTTATTGAGCTGCATTGACCATGTCAGGTCCAACTGCGCACTTATGGGACAAACTGCATCGCGCCACATCATGGTACAAGTCTGGGTTATCACAATCGAGGGATACAATTCTCTAACACAAAAATTGAAGGGGAACACAAAAATCAAAAGGGATAAACAATAGATCCTACAAGACCCCACTGACGTATAACTGTGATGGTTCATGAAGATGAGCCTTCGCTACACATTCAAAATCCATGTCCCATCTTCAGAAAACTCGACAGATCCTAGCCTAGCCATATGCCCCGACTTGAGTCACCCATCGTGACAAATCAAACCACGACCCACTCATTTACTCGAGTAGGAAGTAATATTTGTACCTATTATTCATTGGGAAGTTAAATATTGGACATCCCTCCTTAAGGATAAGGACTCCTCTTTACATCCTTGGTAAACTTGAGCCACCTGGTCGACGAATGCTAACATCCTTATCGACACTGACTTTATCCATCTCATTAGTTGACGTCACCAATCTAGTACACTTAGATTACTATCTTACTTCATCATGAGATAGTCGTACCCAACGTCTCCTCAGGAACTACCCGATTTGGCAAAACACTTACCCTATCACACCTATCACTATCACAAGGTTACTATCACCTATCCCAAAGTTTAATTTAATTGACTTCACATGATGGCCAACCTCTCTTCATTAACACCATAAGGGTAATAAGTACCAGCCGTACATACATCCTTGAGTCCACATGACTCTAACAAGACAACACAAGGTCTACATGTTTTCCTACTAGTGTCATTCAAACACATACTAACCATGTTATAACACTTCATCAAATTTACGATAAGCAAGGCCTCAATAATAACATTGTTGGCCCAAACTCCTAATCCATTCCTAGTACTCATCAAAATCTAACACGACCCTCCTTACATTGGTCGGCTCAAGAGAATGAGTATTATACTCAATTATGATATGAACCTCTAATTTCATCCCAGAAGATTTCAATACCTACCTACATTAAACATTGGCAGCCTCACCTAGGGCTATATGAAGAGATTCCTTTGAACTTAGTTGATAACCCAAGGAAATCACAAAATTTTCCACTTCCTATCAAAAGACACAACAAATTCCATAAAATTTATCCTGGCTGGTCCCCTAAGGACACCCAGTATACCTAAGAAATTGTCACCAAAGGCTAGAGAAGACTTCCTCAACCATGATTTACACATAACGATTATGCCCTATGATTTACTAATATTCACTTCAATGATCGCTAGACACTCACCCCAATTATCATTTTATAATTCTCTAATATGGTAGGTTATAGTCGTTGGACACCTCAAGGCGTCATAATAAGTTGACCTTTCATCCCAATGATACTCCAATGACCTTTGTACTATAACTAATGCTATGCACGACACATTGAATCAAAGATGACACTACTAAGGATTTTTCTAGGATACAGGACATTGTGTGCAACTATTACATCAATAGTTTTAAACTACCGATATCACTAAAGATCCTATTCATCGAATTTTGCATCATTCTTTCCAAAACTACCCCATGAGGGGCTACTTAAGGTTCACTCCCTTGTCACTTAAACTCACTATTTTTACCCACGTGACACCCTTGCCACAAATGATTCGTAACTCTAATAATGCCTTATGAGATACATTCCTTGGCCAATAATCACTAAGGCACTGATCCACACTGACATCATCCTATAACCTAAAATTGAAGGGGCCTACACTCAAGAATTGACCCACATAAATTTACATGTTCATCAAACTATCCATCGATCATGGTATTACCCCAAGGATCGATTTTCCTAATCACATCATTGAAATTAATCAACTATAAGTGTAGAAACTAGGGACTATATGCATTTTAATCACTAATATTCATTACTCAGTCATGCCACCATAACTATCAACTTCTACCGTTTTCTATACGCAATTTTTTCCACATGCTCGATGGGTGTCATCTCACTCTATTAACATCTAAAAAGACTATATGTCAATAAAGGAGGGACATAAGAACCTCATAGTAAAAACCATGGTGTCACTATTATCGACTTCCAAGGATACCCGTAAATCATTAACATATCTAATCAAAAGTGTAGAAGCCATTAATAAAAACTAACTTAGATGTATGTCACTTGGAAATAATTCACCCACCGTGCTAGCCTCTTTGACTTCATGGTTGAGGACACTAACTAAACTGTCGCCAAAGCTAGTGTGATCGGACCAAACCAACACCGACGTCGAAACATCCACTACCAACCTCACCAAGTCACTTCCGAAAGGAACCTTGAACCTAGATTTCTGATACCACTTGTAAAGCCTCAGCTTGGATTTATGGGTTACCCATAGTAAACCCGATCTAACCCAAGCATTAGATGTGAAGTACAATGAAACAACCTATATAATATTGCTAATCAAGTTTTATTTTAATTAACATTTCAATTAAGTAGCATGCGAATCCACTTTGAATTTAAACTATATGAGGGACCCATGGGAAGCATCCCCGAAGTTCAAACCTATAGAGCTACTAATGAAAAACAAAAAAGATTACTTACCTGTATAATGGTCTCAAAATACGAAACTGCACCAAACCTTCCATAACAAAGATGAGGGTGCGAGCCGAATGCTCAGTGGAAAATATACAACAATGCTATATAGAATCATTAGACAGAAATAAGACTCCAACACTTTATATCTATGTGCACATGCAACTACTTTCTACACACACGCGCGCACACACACGCACGTGTGTGCGCATGTGTGTGTGTCTGCGCGCTTAAAGCATGGAACCATCCTACTTTCAAAAATGTTATTTATCCTAATTAATTTACCTTAATCTCACAAAAGACTTACTCTTTTTTAGTCTGACATTTATCCTTTTATTAAACACACATGGTTAAATTCTTGAAACAACTACACTTTGTTTAACCGAAAGCCATTTCTTTACCGAAATTACCCTTTCAATCTAAACCAATTCGCATTAGTATTTTCATTGAAAATCACATTTTCAACACATGCGAACACTAATTTTAAAATAATTATTTATCCTTTGAAAACCTTTCACAAACACACCCTTGTGTTAATTATGGGTTAAACCTTCTTAGGTTCCTTAACGACCCATTTACTCACTGCACTTTACCTTTCCTTTACTTTATGGACATTAATCAATTTTTACATTTCTTGTCCACTTTAACCTTTTCCAGGACATTTATTAATTCATTCAAGTTAGGTTGTTCCTTTACATTTTCACCGCATAACCCTTTCTTGACATATTCTTTATTCCTTTATCTTTTTCACTGAATCTTCCAATAAATCGCGTACTTTAACGTGCTCCACACCAACATTAATACCAACATATACTCTGTCTAGTGATTTTGGGTATTTTATCCTAGGGCTTTGGAACCTCCTTTATTATCCTAGTGTCATCTGAGTTCCTTTTTAATATGTTTAATTTCCTCATTATTCCACTTTTCCTTTTTACTCGGTCGAAACCAAAATCCAGGGTTTTGTCCTAATTTGTGTTACACTTTGAAAATAATCATTTCTTGTACTTTACACATTAGCTTTTTTCTATATTTTCCTCCATTTTCACAAGTGTTATTTCCCAAAGCACCATTCGGTTACCCGCACCAACTACTTAAGTGTTTTTAACACATTAACACACTTTTCACACCCTTTGAAGACATTTTTATTTTTTACTTATTTCATGTTTAAACCCAACAACACCTTCTTTAAACTTGTTTTTATGTTCATCAACAAAACACTACAAGTTTATATACTTGAGCATATGGATTTTACTTAAAAAAATCCTATTTAATGGGATAAACATACAATTTATACTAGAAATTCAAAATATACAGTTTAAGACCAAATGACATTTTTATTTCTTCAAGAAACGTTAGAATATTATTTGACTAAAATATTCTAGCAAGATAAATATCATTTTAAATTATTTTATTCCATAAAATGTTCAGCTTCAACTTCTAGAAATTCAACATTTTCTTATAAATCTCAAACATTATTTTTCAAGAAAACTTTGAATTATTGATCCATAAATTTTCTTCTAACAAATAACATTTTGCAACATTTTTAATCCATAAAAATGTTATATACCAATTTACTTGAAAGTTGTCATATATCAAATGCATTCTACTCTTATAATCTAACAACAAGACTACAAAAATGCAAAAGAGTCTTATACTAAGAGGAGAGTTTTCCACCTCAAATGGAACTCTAATAAAGGTAGGCATGAAATGTCTAAGAAAATGGAAACCCCCCACCTCCTGAGGCGTCCTTAAGGAGCTTGGCGAACTCCAAAACCATGCTCCATTAAGCTTTCAAGCAAAACTCCCTTCAAAATCTATAAATCTTCCATTACCATCTTTAAGAACCCCTAACAATACCTCTATAAATTCGTAGCTCTACTCATCCATGGTGGAAATGGGTATGTAGGACTTGGATATGGTGGAATACATGTAAAAGGTGGTGACACAAGGTGGAGGGATGGTGTTTTGTTGTATAGAAAGGAGGAGAAATGATGATATGGATACCCATTCCCCCTCTATTTGTCTCTCTCTCTATCTCTCTTCCGTTCTAACTCTAATAATCCACAAATAACCCAAAAACCCTTGTAAAAATAGCCCCAAGCCTCAAAATCCCCAATTTTCCCAATCTAGGACACTCGGAGATCGACATCTCAATGATCAAATGCCCTAAAATGTGACAACGAACAAGAACAATCCGAAATTATAAAATTTGGGCAACCTTCTTTCAATGAGAATCGCCTCTAATTCAAATGAAAAAGGCATCTTGTTCGAATGTTGTTCGAATGACTTGGACATGTTATGCAGTAGGATCTTGTTCGATCTCCACTTTGAACAACTTTTGATTCTCGTTCGAAGTACTCTGAATTTATTCGAATGATCCTTCTTCAATTTCTCCAAATTTTTTAATTTTTGCTAAAACCTCAAATAATTATTATCATGACCCCCAAAACAGTGAAATAAGGATATAAATCCAATCAACATGATCCAAATTCCAAGGTTCTCATATTATTACAAATTACGCGAGAAAATAATAAAATATTGGGGTGGGGTATTACAAGCAGCATGCTTTAAAGTCTAAGTCTAGATATATGAAATTTTTTCACCATATTCTCAAACTAGTAGTCATGCGACTACGTGGTCAGTTTCTATGAGTTATGTTGGTCTCTTGAGAGGTATTCGTGCTTCTAACGGGGCCATTTCGGGTTTTTTTCCTTCTTGCAACATGTTTTTCGCTCTCTCCTTGCATGTTTTTAAGCCTAATTCTAGATATTGGCCAATTTTAGTCTTATTCTCAAACTAGGAGTCCCGTGACTATGGCATAACTTCCTACAAGTCATATCATTTTTTACTTCTAACAACATGTTTTTATTCTTAAGTGTAGATATTTGCAAATTTTCATCATATTATGAAACCCCGTGACTATGCAGTTGTGACACCGTTCCTATTAATATAATGGGTGACCAACCGCTACTAAAATGAAACGGTAGTCTTATATGGCTCATTCTTAGCATCACAGTCAAAATTTAATTAATTACTAACCACCTTTTAGCTTAATAAGCAATGTGAAATTTTAATCTTTAATTAACATGCCAAAATAACACCATTCCATCATAAACAATTGAAATAAAACTAAATAAACTAATCACACCAAATGAGGAAGTCTAGATGCATAATATAAAATCAAGCAACGAATAAACCACTGGTTACCAAAATCCAATCTAAGTATCTATATGAAATAAATATATAAAAATAACCGAGTCTGGAATAAAGGGCAACATGCCTAATTGATAATAGAAATAGAGCGTAGTCGGAATGCAATGAAGGAAATGGTTACTTAGAACTCTGCAAGCCTCCACATTCGCTGCAGCTATGTATCCATGGAAAGAGTAGTCATCCTTGTCGTCCTTATGGCCGGACACCTAAATTTTTTTGGAAAACAACGTGACACGGGTTAGAGCCCAATAGCTCTTTTAAAAATATTTGCAAGTAATAAAGATGCAATAAAAAATATCCAGTAAAACTTTCCATATTTAAGCCAGTGCCGCACTCTTATGAGATACCCCTCACCTCTCATCTATAGTGCATACCTAATACATACATCTTAACCCTCCTAGTAATACTACCAGATCTAACTAGTCCTTTTGCACATCTCACTAATACCCTACTCTTAACCAAGGATTGTATATCGTTCAATTCTTAGCTATTTCTCCCATTAGCTAAATTATTCATTTCATAATTTATCATTCTTATAACATTACCCCAGTTATTTATAACATTTACTCTTGATGTATTACTCTCATATATAACTAACCAAACTATTATGTACGTAAGTTATACTACAACAAATACACATATATCACATATTGTTTCTATCCCTCAAGCACTAACTCATTAGATGCCATACTCTGAGTACTAACTCATTAGATGCCATCCTCCGAGTACTAACTCATTAGATGTATTTATCTACAATTCTATAATAATCCATGACATACTCTCTTAATCCCGGTTACCGACGGTCGGACTCTCGCACCGACTCGATAAAAATCGCGAACGTATTGGAGGTTGTCATACCCCTTCGATACTAAGTCCCAACTATATCCTAATTGTCTCACTTCAAATAAAACATCACACAATGTATAAACACGACATTATGACTTCAGGTTGATACTTATCCTATTGCATTTTGCTGGGGAAGATCATCCACATTGCGCAACCTCCAGTGATAGCACTAGAGGGGTATGTTTCACATAAATATCATACACAAATATATTATTCTTATTCGTGTGTGTATATATATACATACATATATATATATATATATATATATATATATATATATACATACATACATATATATATATATATATATATATATATATATATATATATATATATATATATATATATATATATATACTGTCTCTGTACCTGGATATATATTTTTAATATCTCGGGTAATCGTGCCTGTCATCCGTAGCACTAGCCTCTCGTTCCAAGTCTAAACCTGATCCCCTATTATCATATATTCACGTAATACTAATAATTACCCTATAATTGTTCAAAAAGAATTAATCCATACTTATCCTATATTGATGGTTACCCAACATGTAAATCATTGAATAGTCCCTCTTTGGAGAATTGATATTAACCATCTAGTAAATTTTGTCCTTATTCGACAAATAGCGACACGTTTATATTTTTAATAAATTCCACGAATGCTAAAATATGGTCCTACTAACTCACACAAACTTCTAAAAATCACCCAAATCTATCCCCGGTCCCAACTCATCCTGATTTAGGGGATGAATCAATTCACTTCCTGGGCTGAATCGATTCCCCCTACTCAATCGATTCGCTCAAGAGGACGAATCGATTCAGATCTAGGCAGAAGCTGATATCTTCATATGACAATGAGATTTCACCTATTTTCTTTAACCACAAGTTAAGTAAATACATTCACAACCTAATTTCCTATCATCCATTGATCTTATACATGAACTTAATCTCTTTGCATATATAAATTCATCCCAACACATTTAAAACATAATCAAATTTAAGGTCCCTAATCCAGATTCAAGAAATTGCATGATTACTTAATTTATTCTCAAGATTACTCTAACCCTCAACTTTCTCATTCAAGATTCAATCTTTATTTTGGATTTATTTTCAGAATATTTATTGAGCAATGGTTACACTACTTATCACCCAAAATACCATCTCTTAACATATATACCATTCCCCAAAAATATTCTAAAACACAATATATCACCTACTATGATATGAACTAAATTTACATGCATAAAATATCAACCAAGTTAATTATTTTCCTTAACCAATATATATAGTCTGATAATCCTTCGATGTCTAATGATTTTATCGCCAAAAGATCCTTTAATCCTCTCACTTTTCTCCCTCTTAGGTCTCCCTTAGTTTTTCCTTCTCTCTTTTCTCACCATATTCCTCTAGGATGTTTTAATTATGTATAATAACTGCCTCTTAACCCTAATCTCCTTTTTGAACCCCTTAATCCCGTATTTAGGTTAACCTCCTCATGTAAAATGACCTATATGCCCACGAATGGTTCCCAACTAGTCTAAAAAGCTCTCGGGACCCAATTAATATCCCCATGTACTTGATTTTGACTATTTTGACCCATTTCGGATCAACCTGCACTCGAAATCACCATCTGAGTCACTATACATTAATTTTCTATCTCAACCTTAAAATAGTCTATAATAAGCCCGCGTTGAGGTACCATCAAAAATCTCATCATTCTTACTCACTATGACGTATTAACAATTCACCCTATTTTATTTACTATACACACTTAGTAAATTTAACACATAAATCTCTCCCAATTAATATTTAATAAATACGCAATATTCCATTTTAATTAAATTACCGCATGCATGTAACTTACAAAAATTCTAGAAATAATTAAATTACAAATTATAAAAACTATGGGGTGTTACAGCAGTCAGTTCCTACGAGTTACATTGGTCCCATACGATGTGTTTGTGCCTCTTTAGGGGCCCTTTAGGGGTTGTCTAGGGTTTTCGTCCTTTAGCGGCATATTTTGAAGCCTTGGACTAGCTATTTGCAAACTTTCCTCATATCCTCAAATCGAGAGTTACTTGATAAAACAATTCATCTCTACAAGTTACATTGATCTTTTACGAGGTATTAGTGCCTATTTCAGGGTCATTTAGGGACTGTCTTAGGTTTTCTCCCTCTAGCGAAACATTTTTAAGCTTAATTCTAGATATTTAATTTTTTTGTCATATCTCAAACCAAGAGTTTCATAACTACACAGTTAGTTCCTACTACTTTATATTGGTCCTGTGTGAGGTGTTCATGTTTCTTTTGGGGTAATTTAGTGGTTGTCTTGGGTTTTCTCCCTTTTACAGCATGTTTTTAAGACTAAGTCTTAATATTTGTAAATTTTTGTCATATTCTCAAACTGGAAGTCCCATGAATATCCAATCCAACGAGTTAAATTGATCCTGTACGAGGTATTTTTGCCTCTTACTGGACCATTTGGGGGATATTTTGAATTTTCACCCTATAATAACATGTTTTTAAGACTAAGTCAAGATATTTAAATATTTAGTCGTATTCTCAAAAAGGACGTCTGTCGACTACGCAATCATTTCATACGAGTTATACCGATCGAGTATGTTGTGTTCGTGCCTCTTATAATACTATTTGGGTGATTTTTTGGTTTTTCACCCTCTTGCGGTATGTTTCTAAGTCCAAGTCTTTCGTCATATTTCTAAATCGGGAGTCCCATGACTATGTAGTCAGTTCCTACAAGTTGAATTGATCTCGTGTCATCTTAAAAACATTCATAACTCAATTTAAACATTCATAACTCAAGCTAAACATTCATAAATCAAACTAAAGAAATAATATAACACCAATATTATAATAGGATACAATTTGGATACACAGAGTATTGTCAAGGGACAATATAATAATATGATGCAAAGAGGATTGCCAAGAGTGAAATAATTTTTTAATACTCAATCTTCCTCTAAATCAACTAAAAGATCCTTGAAATTAGGATTTCCATCAAGAAAAGTCTGGAAATATTTAGGATCCTTTAATTTTTCTACTTGAGTAGTCATGCCATTCGGTGCACGCACAAGAATAGACCTATTGCCATCGTTTATGCAGTTTGAGTAAAATATTTTCTCTACCTTCTGAAAGGAACAAATAAAAGGATCGTCGACTATATCATCTTCATCTTTGATAAATCTACTATGATAAGTTTTTAAGTCAACATCATCTTTAAAAGCATTTGTAGTGTCCTCAATCTTCACCAAGTCAAAATAGAATACGATTTTCTTGAAATCTAAATAATCGAGATCTAGGATTTATTAGATAGTCCCACAATAGGTTAGAACTTTATTTTTTAGATTTTATCGCTTTTTCTAGAAACACAGACATTCAAGGAAAAAATTAGGATTCCATTGTTTTGTGTCAAAAGCTTTCCGTCAAATGGATATGAAACGAAATAAAAATTGTTTTTTTGTGGAATTTTTTAAACTCTTTATTGCGAAATTTGGAACCTTTTGCTAGGCGTCCAAGTTTTGAAGAGACATCACATCTTTTTAGAAGATTCATTTATTAATGAATTTGTATTAGGGCATGTTTTTACCACACGCAAATAAATAACTGGACATATAAGAGGTGAAAATTACCTATTTTTATAGCCCTGACCTAAAATCAATTGTTGTGCAATTTCTCCTCTAATTTTGGTCATTTCGTTCTCATACTTCCTATAAGTACATTGTCGAGCTGGGATCATAATATATAGAATACATATAATCAAACAAGAGTAAATGAGTTAATTATATAGATACTTACTCTCTCCACTCTTCAACTTCATCTTGAAATTAAAAGACATAATGAGCTGCTTGATCGTATTGTTGATTGGTGACTCTCACCTCTTTAGGGTTCCAAAAAGGAAATTCATCATTAAACTCGTTAGGTTACTTGATCACTCGCTTTCCACAAGGATTGAATCTCCTCAGCTCTTATTCTAGCATATGTTCTTGAATGTCTTCCAATTGACTCTACAAAATATATCGTGTATTATTAATGTAATCTTTGAAAGTTTTCATCAAGGTATCGAAAGAATACATTATTAATACTTAATGGCACCACACAACAAAGCCTCATCATATAAGGGCACAAGCATGTGGGTGCTGATATCGAAGAACGACAAACGAAACTATTTCCCTAATACACAAATTACCTAGGCTAAAGTTAATTTCGCAACTTTAATGTCTTTCTTTTTATCACTTTTGCACAAAGTATGGTAAATCAGAAAAATATTTGCATAATTCCCTGACGAAGATCTTTTTGCTCGGAGAAGAAATGCCTAAACAATAGAGGGATTAATTAAATGGTGACGTGCAATTCGTGAGACTTGCATTATTTTAGGTCACTTGTTTGGTAGCTTACTAACCATCGCAAATTACTAGAATTACCAGTCGGAGTCTTTAAGTTGAACAACTTGTCTTGGATGATCTTTATGACCCCCACCTATTTCAATAATGGGTGATCATTCCTATACTAAAATAAAACATTAATCTCATCTGGTTTATTTTTAGCATCAGTGTGGAAACATTTTAATTACTAACAACATATTAATTTAAATAAGTCGGTACCAAATTTTATCTTTCATTGACATAAAAAAATATTAACCAATCCGAAATAATCGCCTACACAATAAATAATGTAAATAAAATCACAAAGTGAAGTCTGAAGCAGAGATAAATAAATAAAATCCCCGAATAAATCATCGAGTAAAAACCAATAAATACAAACTAACTGACTAAAATAATCTGAAATACATAAGGATGAATGAAAAGAGGAAACACACACAATCAATATTGGAATATAGAGCCCAATCTAGAATATCAATAATAGAATTGGCTATTTGAAAACACTGCAGGCCTCCAGATCAGCTAAAACTATGTAATCCATGGAAGATGAATCATCCTTGGCGTCCATGTGGCAGGACACTTAAAAGTTTTGAAAATAGATTTGATATGGGTTAGAGCCCAAAACCTTTGAATATATTTAGCAAGTGTATAAAATGTATAAATGAAAATATCCAGTCAATTTTCATATTTATAAACTGGTAGCGCACTCTCGTGAGTCACCCCTCATCTAAAATGCGCACCTTATGTATGCTCTTGACCCTCCTAGTTGTTCTACCCCCTAAGTAGTCCAATAGTATTCTAGGTTTCACACATTACCCTATCCAATGTATTTTATAGGCGTTGGTATCTCGTCCTTTTAATCATTATATTTCTCAATGATAAAGTATCGATTCATTTTAAGTAACTTACACCAATCACAATTCTCATTTATAACATATTACTTTAATTCCAATAACTGTCACTGGTTATTTAAACAGTATCCACTTACTATTTTAACCCTTATATTTGTCTACACATAAATATACGTAATAATATACAACAACAAAAACATATATGTTGCGTATATCCTCCATCCCTCAGATTAAAAACTCACTGGATGCGGGTCTCTACAATGCTATCATTATCCAGGGCATACTCACATCATCCTGGTTATATAATGTCAAACTCTCACACAAATTCAGTAGAATCGCAAATGTATTGGAGGCGGTCATATTCCTTTGTTATTGAGTCATAACCATACCCACAATTACCTCTGTTATAATATAAATCACACAAACATAAACATGGCGCTATGATATAGGGGTGATACTTAGCCTACGATAATTCTCCCGGGAAGATCACCCATATCATGTAACATCCACTTATAGCACTAGAGGGGTATATTCCACATAATATAATACACACATATATCTGTAAGAGGGTAGTTTAGATAAGATGGAGGCATAACCCGTTTTTGAGTACAACAATGAAAAATTAACTAGCTAAACTATTAATTAACCATAGGACATTCAAACATTACTCAATGAAGATAGACTCAGTTTGAGCTCACAGATCTCTTGTGTATAACTAAAATAATGATAATGAACTTATAAGTAACTTATCTATAGGGAGAGAGAAGTAAACACCCCAGATACACCTTGGCAGCCAACCAAACACACCAACCACCCTCAAGAATCTCTGTCAAGTATTAAAAGCTTCGTAATAAATGACAATGGTGGGTGAGTAAACTCTATGGTTTGTAATAACTCTCTAGTAATCACTTTTGAACTCTAAAAAAAGATCATCCTCTCCTCAGAGGTGGTTGGAGTCCTTAAATAGCCTCCCACACTACCCCCGAGGCAACTACGCCATTAATGCCTATGAAATACATCCCTCATACTTTATGTCACAAATATTAAATACCTGATGCACTAGTTGTCTCCACGTCATAAACATTAAATGCTAAGACATGCCTTTTGCCTAACCACTGCGTGTCAGGGGGCTGTTGTCACAGAGGTGGCTCACCAACTGTCTGACAGCCCCAAATACCACGGTGGTTTACTCAAGTGCAGGTCTGACATTGTCTAACTGGTTAGTGACATCAGATAAAGTGGATGTGACATTAAGTAGAGGGTTGTTTGGCTTACAACTCAACACCGATGGAACTCAAGGCTGCTCCCCTTGAGGTTCCACGGTCAGGGTTCGTCGGTGTTTTACTAGGTGTATCTAAGATGGTCGGACAAGCCCTAACGGTGCATCACTTCTCAATCCTTCAAACCAAGTCCCTCTAAGGTTACCATGGTGAGGTCATTCGAGAGAGCATGAAATCTCTCCTAGGCCTTGCCAAGCCTTGTCTCTCGCGAGTACCGTTTGACCTCACACTAAAACTCATTATTATTCTTGTTACAACATTACAACCGTTATAGCTTATAGTTAATATAAACAAAGATACAATATGACTAAGTAACACAATAAGCTAAAATATGAGTTATAATGCTAAGCTACCTCGCTGAGATGCCACGCTGAGTTTCCACGCCGCCTTAACCCCAGACACTGTTGCAAATAGGGTAATTATCCCTAATCTCGGGATTACCTTCAAGTCCCCTCTACATTTGCCCCTTCCTAGAGAGATTTGTTGCTGGAATAAGAAATATCTGAACGAAAACTTCTCAATCCGATAAACCTTATTTGTGTGAAAAAATTATGGCATCTTCTCCCTCATTAGAACCACCACGTTAGAATCTTTAGGAAAAAGTAAAATTCTCCCCTATGTACCTGAACCGAGGCGCTACGTCTTATTAGTGCTTTGACGAAGGGACATCGCTACTTTTTCCTTATATTGAACTTCAACCGTTCTAACTTTATTATTTAAAATTCTCCCGAAAGGCCTGCTAACCTTCTCAAATACTCATTTTAACTCTTGGTAAGTGAAATTCTCCCTTGAAACGCTTCGCTATGTTTGAAAAAGCAGAAATTCTCCCCGATGCATCCGAGTCACCATTTAAACAACGTTTGGACTTGTAAGAGGTGTCATCATGGCTTTTTGAACCGTTGGGACATCTTTTCCATTAGGAGTTATTGGATATGTCTGACAAAAAATTTTGGTGCCAAAACTCAAACTTGCTAAAGAAGGCAACCCTTTCTATTCCCTAGGCATCACTTCGTAAATGATATGGTGCTATCTTTTCAGCTATCAAAACATTTCTCGAAGTGCCACATGTTCATTTGAGATGATTATAGGCAGCCTTGCACGTGTGGTGGTGGGAAACTCAATAGATAGGTTTAAAAGGTTTCAAACGTCTCTTTTTTCAAAACCCCTTCTCTTTCCTTCATCTTCTCCAAGCTCCCGTCTTCTTTAGAGAGAGAACTGTGACACCCTGCTTAATTAAATACTGGGCGATCACTTCTTTATTAAATTAAAATCAAGGTGAGCAGTTGGTTTATTCTTAGCATCACTGTCGAAAAATAGTTTTCCAACTAAACACCCTAAATAATTAAGCTAAGTGTCAAAACCATTTAGACATTACTTTCCAAATTTTTATTTATTAAACCCAACATTTAAAACTTTGCATATTTCATAATTAAATAGTCACACCACAACTATCCTGGAACATACGATCCAAATAATCAAACATTCAACTAATTGAATCCAACATTTAATACTTTAAATGAAAACATCCTGGCAATAATAAATCCCAAAGTGTAAATACTGAAACAAACAAATCACAATATCCGATAGATAACTGAATAAGGGAAAAGGGCGACACGTGCCCAACTGAATAAATAGTGCTAGAAGTGGAATTAAGAAATGAGGTCGTCTAAGCAAGAGGCCTGCAACTCCCACCTAAGCTACAGCGCGTTCCTCCCAAAGGATCCTATGCAGGACTCCCCTATGGCTGGGCACATGTAATATATACATATGTATACAAGAGAAAAAAAAATGGGAACGGGTCAGAGCCCGATTGTAAAAATGATTTAAAATTTGTTTAGCAAGTATTTAAAAATGTTTACAGGACAATGCAATAACATATTAGTGCGACACTCCCTTGAGAAATTATCACCTCTCTTCTAATGTGCACACCTATCGCACTAACCTTCCCAACGGTTAAACTCATCTTATCTTAGGTTACTCGTAAGATGTAAATTGAACAATTCAGCTGTTAAAGAAGTAAATTCCTTTTAATACCAAAGCTCTCATTTTAACTTTATTTGTTAATAAAGTTTCCCAGAATATACTATACTTTCAAAACACGTATTCCTCAATTGAAATCGTTATTCATTTCTTACTTACCATAAACACAGTAGGAAATTCCCAAATTTCGGAATTTAATATATATATTAATTACTCATATAATATATATTCTAACAGCACCCCACATAAAAATTATGGTGCGGGCATACTCTGCTATCCAGTCCCCGTATCACTCGTACCAAGGGAAATACAAGTTCGGAATCTCTCTCGAACTGTATTAACACTAACACAACAATATTAAGGCGAAGCATAGAGTCCCGATCTCTAAGAGGTCAGCAAATGCCCCCACGTCTCTTCGGCCGTCTGGCTATCAATCCGATTTGCCTGTACCAAAGGATCTCTATCTTCTAGGGTACGAGTCAATATCCCCCATAAAGGTCCCATCGAGATAAGACTGTCTCAGCGCGGTAACCTCAGGGATAGAAAGTAGCGCGGGCATGGTTTTCACACTTATATAGTGTATGCATAAACACAGACATATAAATATACTACTATTACCACATCAAATTTTGGTAGATCTCATAGTCCATAATTATGATATTTATCCTTATTTCTCGTTATTTAGTTATCACGTATAACGGTTCGTTCCTTACTTTAATTTGTAGGTTTTTTCCAACTTATCAAGCGACACTCGTGAATTCATATACCCCCAAGTGTAATTTCAGTAGGTACTCATTTATTTTTCCACGTAACTACCTTACGTGTCTCCCCCCTTTAATATATAGTTCGATCGTCCCTTATATGTAAACATCTCCAAAAATGTGAATCTCATTCTACATTAAAGGTTTCAAATTTTTATTATGTCCTACTGGTCTCCCACACCTCCCAAAATATTTTAATAAGGATGTCCAAAGATTATTCCTCATTTAAATTGAATTTAAATATTTAGAGGGGAAAAATAAGAGTCTGCCAGGAGGGGTCGCTCGATCGATGGCAGCAGCTCAATCGATCGATGCGTCGATCGATCGACACTCCTGTTTCGATCGATCGATTAAACATGTATGGTGAATTCTATAGATTAACAGTTACGGGTTCTATCATCCAACATCAACCAAATCCAAATTTTTAACACCCAAACTCCCAGAAATTCATACTACAATCATTATGAACCCAAATTAAACATCTTCTACGTAAGGCATGCAAATTTTCATCAATATCCATTGATTAATAGGCCAAAACTTATAAAAATATCATGAACCCTAGAAATTTCTTTAACTTTGTTCTAATCAGTCTTTTTCCAGAATTTCTACTCCTAATCCGTCATAAATCCGTGGTTAAACCTCTACATATGAAGGGGAATTACATATTATCATTTATATCATTACTACATGCAATTTTCCTATCTCCAATATGGGTTTTCTTCTATGAAACTCATCCTAATCAACCCTAGACTAACATGAGTGATGCATTAACGAAATTAAGCAAGATAAATACTTTCCTATAGATTTCAGGGTTCTAATTTGTGGAAAAATTTGGTGTGGTTGCGTTCCCCATCGTGCGATCTACGCGTTGGTGGTGGTGGCGGTGCAACCGGATGAATTTTTGGCCTTGGATTGCTTGGAAAGCTTTCTACCTTCGTCTCTAATGGACATTCTAAGTTTTTGAGTCTGCTAACCCTAAAAGACCATTCCAAATGGCTGATATATCCTAATAAATTTCGTGGGTTTAATTACCCAAAATTACAAAATGCCCAAATTGCCCTCCCGGGGTACTAATTAAGCCTAAAAATGCCCCGAGACCCAAACTAAACCTCCGGGTACACTTTTCTGACTATCTCGACCCTTCTGGGCACTTTGACGCACTCGAAATGACCATACGGGTGACTAATAATTTACTCACTTTTATTAGTCAATATTTAGTCCCGACACGACACAGGTGCGTCCCGACTTAAATTTCCAAAATTGTCATTTTATTCACTCATGATATTTTAATAGTACCAATATTATATTACTTTACTCATTAGTAATATTCAACAACAATATTATATTACCTTACTCATTAGTAATATTCGACAAGTTTCTAATGATAACTAACTCTCATCACGTTAGTAATTAAAAATAATTAATTTTCGAATTTATATTAAATTAATAACTCACATTAAATTTAATAAATTCCTAAATTTAGAAAGCGTAAAAATACGGGGTATTACATACTTCCCCCCTAACAATGGAATGTCATCCCGAAATTCAGAAAATAAGGCATACCTGGTAAGAATAAATCTGGATATCTCTCGCGCATATCTGCCTCGCGCTCCCAAGTGGATTCCTCCACATTATGATGCTCCCACTGGACCCGTACAGGTGGAACTACCTTCGACCTCAATCTCCTCTCGCTATGGTCTAGGATAGCCACTGGTCTCTCCTCGTAAGAGCTGTCAAGCTGTAAGTCTATTTCATCTATCGTAATGTGGGTGTGGGCCATATCGTCCCGAAGGTATTGTCTCAACGACGAGATGTGGAATACATCGTGGATGCGATGTAAATGCTCTGGTAGTCCCAATCTGTATGCTACCGGCCCAATCCTCTCGATAATGGGAAATGGTCCCACGTACCTCGGGGTCAATTTCCCTTTCTTCTCGAACCTCATCACTCCTTTCATAGGAGATACACGTAGTAATACTTGGTCCCCCACATTAAACTCTCAGAAGAACCGTTTCGCATCGGCGTAGCTTTTCTGCCTGTCCCGGTCTACTCGAATGCGACTCCTGATCATCTCAATCCTAGCGGAGGTTTCCTGAATCACCTCTGGTCCGAGCAACTTGTTATCCCCCACCTCTAGCGAACAAGTTGGGGAACGACAAGGTCCTCCATACAAATCCTTGAATGGAGCCATGCCAATCGTGAACTAATAAGACTTATTATTAGCAAACTCTACCAGTGGAAGCTCTGGTTCCCAACCTCCTCCAAAATCAAGAACACACATGCGTAGCATATCCTCCAACATCTGATTAGTACGCTCTGTCGGTCCATCTGTTTGTGGGTGATAAGCTGAACTCAACCTCAACTCTGTACCCATAGCCTCCTGAAAACTCTCCCAGAAACGCAACACGAAAATCTTATCTCTATCTGACACAATATTCAGGGGCACCCCATGCAATCTGACAATCTCAATAATGAACAATTGAGCATACTGACTCGTGGTATAGTCTGTTCGCACCGGAAGAAAGTGAGCCACCTTGGTCAAACGGTCCAAAATCACCCAGATGGAGTCGTGGACCCGCTCTAATGTAGGAAACCCTGTAATAAAATCCATGGAAATACTCTCCCACTTCCATGCGGGTATTTCCAATGGCTGAAGCAACCCTGATGGTTTCTGATGGTCCACCTTTACCAGCTAGCAGGTAGAACACTTGGATACAAACTCGGCAATATCCTTTTTCATCCCACTCCACCAGTATTGCCGTCTCATATCCTGGTACATCTTATCTCCCTCAGGATGTACTGCGAATCGGGACCCGTGGGACTGGGTCATCACTGCATGACGTAATTCTGCTCCTTCAGAAACCACTAATCCCCCATTAAACCTCAAACCCCCATCAGAACTAATAGAATAGGACTCAGCACCCTCGGCTAAAAGTCGTACAATCTGCTCCTGGAAAAATGGGTCTGCGATCTGTGTCTGTAGCACCCTCGTAACAATCTCGGGTGTCACTATCATGACATATATGAAGGAACGGGCTACTGCATCCTCATGACCCAACTATTTCCACTTTTCTTTCCAGACATCCGCTACATCGTCTACCGGTCTACGGCGCAACGCATCAGTAACTACGTTGGCCTTCCGCAGATGGTACAGTATGTCGAACTGATAGTCCTTCACAAACTCTAACCACCCGCGCTGACGCATATTCATTTCTTGCTGAGTGAACAGGTACTGCAGTGATTTGTGGTCTGTGAACAAGTGGAATTTCTCTCCTAATAAATAGTGCCTCCAAATCCTAAATGCAAAGACGACCGCTGCCAACTCTAGGTTGTGAGTGGGGTAGTTCTTCTCGTGTGGCTTAAGCTTGCGGGAGGTAAAAGCTATAGCCTTCTCCTTTTGCTGAAGTACTCCCCCGAGTCCTCTTAAGGAAGCATCGGTGTAAACCAGGTACTCAACGCCCGGCTTACGTAAAGCAAGGAACGGTGCTGAAGTAAGCTTATCTTTCAGCTCGTCAAAATCCAATTGGCAAGCATCATCCCAAACATATGGAACCCCTTTGTGAGTCTGGTTCGTCAATGGCCCCGCTATTTTGGAGAACCCCCGAATGAATCTGCTGTAGTATCTCTCTAATCCTAAGAAACTACGCACTTCTGTCGGTGTCGTGGGCTGTCCCCACTCCCTCACCGCTGACACTTTACTCGGGTCAACTACTATCCCTTGTTCAAAAATAATACGCCCCAAGAACTTTACTTAACATAATAAGAACCCACACTTCTCATACTTAGCATACAACTGATGCTCTCGTAGAGTCTGAAGAACCTGCCTCAAGTGATCGGCATGCTCCTCCTCGGAGTGTGAATATATCAGAATGTCATCTACGAAGACAATGACGAACTGATCTAAGAACTCTCTGAACACTCAGTTCATCAAGTCCATGAATACGGTTGGAACATTTGTGAGTCCAAATGACATCACTCTGAACCCATAGGACCCATACCTTATCAAGAAATCAGTCTTTGAAATATCCTGCTCCCTAATACGTAGCTGATGGTACCCTGACCTCAGATCTATCTTTGAAAAGAAAGTTTCTTCCCTCAGCTGGTCGACAAGATCATCAATTCGAGGCAACGAATACTTGTTCCGTATCGTGACCTTGTTCAGCTCCCGATAGTCCACACATAGCCTCAGTGAACCATCTCTCTTTTCCAGAAATAAAACTGGAGCGCCCCAAGGTGAGGTACTCCTTCGAATGAAGCCCTGACCTAACAGCTACTCTATTGGATCTCGTAACTCTTGCATCTCTACTGGAGCCATACAATATGGAGCGCGCGCTATAGTTCGAGTATCCGGTAATAAATCTATGACAAAGTCTATCTCACGACTGGGGGGTAGGCCTGGTATCTCCTGAATACATCGGAATACTCACGAACAACTGGGATCGAGTCTAAGGGAATCACAACCTCCTTAGAGATATCTTCATCTATGTAATATAAATGAGCGATGGAGCCTCCCTCTGGGTGAGGCATCGCCACTACAAACATCTCTTTCCATGAAATGGCAAAGACAACACTCCCACCGAAACAATCTATCATGGCTCTGTAAGCTGCGAGCCAATCAATACCGATAATAACGTCGTGCTCATGCAAATCTAAGACTAACATGTCTGCTGGTAATACCAAGATACCAATCTCTACCCCCACTCCTAGGCATATAAAGAAAATTAGTGATCCACTCCCCAGTGGTGAGTCTACACAGGTCACAGTTGTCTCTGCTGTGGCTAATAACCCTAAGGCGTTCGCAAAATGAGTAGCTATAAAATAGTGCGTCACCCCAGTATAAAAAAAAAACCCGACCCATAGTACCATGTGTGACACCCCGCCTAATAAAATACCGGGTGATCAGTCCTATACCAAATTAAAACAGGAATCCCAGTTGGATCATCCTTAGCATCACTGTCGAAAACTTTTTAAAACTTACTAACCACCTAGTACTCCAAAACTTGGTGCCAATTTTAACTTTTTGATTAAACAAAATAGTACATGCGGAATTAAAATATAAACCATTCTCACAACTGAATGAAAATAAACTGAATCATATATACACAACTTGCCGAGTAAATCACCGGCTACCAAAGAAATAATCTAATACAAATATTCAACACCTGAATAAATTACACCTGAAAGTTATACCGAGAAGTCTGGGTGACAAGTCCTAAATAAAACTGAAACTGATACAAGATTCCTACTCTAGGAATGAATGAATGATGCGTCTAATCCAAACTCCTTCTAGCATCCACATATGCCGCAGCTCCGTGTCCCTGGAATAGAATATCAATCCTGGCGTCCCTGTGGCTGGACACCTAAAAGGTTTTGAAAATAATTTTATAGCAAGGGTTAGAACCCAAAACATTTTGAAAATATTTAGCAAGTGAATTAACTGCAGTAATTTAAAATGCATGAATGCGCTTCATATTTAAGTTAGTGTCGCACTCCCTTGTGGATATTCTCACCCCTCCACTATTGTGCACACCTACCGGTTACCTTAACCCCACCTAGTTGTACTACCCCGTCCAACTAGTCCTTGTATAACCTTCCCTTGCTGTACTACTCTAACCCGAGTATAATGATTCCTGAATTATAAGTTATTTCACAATTAACTTAATTAATTCCTCTTAAATAGCAGCATATAACCGTGTCACAAGTTATATAAAGTACATACATCACACACTGTATTATTCCCACAAATGATTAACTTAATTAATTTCTCATTAATTAACTTCGTATAACTGTAACCCGAGTTATATAAAGTAAATACATCACACACTGTATTATCACCTACATATGATATTTACTACCATATTATACGTACCTTTACTAACATCCACACATATATCATACGTGTATCCATCCTTCCGAGTTTACCCTCACCGGATGATTCCCTCTAGAATGCTATCTCTCTTTGTGTGCTCACAAAACCTAGTTTCCTCAAGTTAGAATCGCTCACTAACTTGGACCAAAATATAAACGAAGTGGAGGCGGTCATATTCCTTCCCTGAAAGTGAGATAAATCCCTCACCCATATATACCGGACGCTATGACCTGGGGATATACTCGTCCTACTCCTCAAGCTAGGGGATTCACCCACATCGCGCAACCTCCATTTATAGCATTAGAGTATTTAAATTGAATAAATATCTAGTCACTGATATTTACTATCACAAACAATATATACACATATATATACTATCACTACCTGTATAAATATATTATGAACCCCGGTTTTACCGTGTACTCAAAATCCCGTACACTGCCTGTAATTCCCGTACACTGTCTGTAATTTAATGTCACACACAATACATACATGTATATATATACTATCACTACACCGTATATATATATACATTAATAACCCCGGCTTTACCATGTACTCAAAATCCCATTCACTGCCTGTAATTTCCTGAGTCTGTGGCCCGAATCAATGTAATTAATTTTCTCAGTTAATAACTTATCCTCTTCCCGAGTCTATGGTCCGACTCTAATATAATTAATTCAAACCTCAATTAATATAATACTTTCCCCGAGTCTATGGTCCGACTCTCCTTAAATTAATTAACACACACATTTTAATTTAATACCTCCCCGAGTCTATCGCCCGACTCTAATTAAATTAATTAACACACATATTAATTTAATACCAATCCGAGTGTGTGGTTGCACTCTAATACAATTAATTTACAAATTAATTAATCAACCCAAATTCCGAGTCTGTGGTCCGACTCTAATATAATTAATTATCACATCAATTAATAAGTACCCTTCACGAGTCTACAATCCGATTCTGATTAAACTAATTATCCCACCCATTAATTTAATCATACCCGAGTCTACAAACCGACTTTAATTAAATTAATTAACACCCTTATTAATTTAATCCTACCGGAGTCTACAAACCGACTCTAATTAAATTAATTAATACACTTATTAATTTAATACTACCCGAGTCTACAATCCGACTCTTATTAAATTAATTATCGCTCTTATTAATTTAATATTACCCGAGTCTAAAATCCGACTCTAACTAAATTAATTAACACCCTTATTAATTTAATCCTACCCGAGTCTACAAACCGACTCTAATTAAATTAATTAATACACTTATTAATTTAATACTACCCGAGTCTACAATCCGACTCTTATTAAATTAATTATCACTCCTATTAATTTAATATTACCCGAGTCTACAATCCGACTCTAACTAAATTAATTAACACCCTTATTAATTTAATCCTACCCGAGTGTACAAACTGACTCTAATTAAATTAATTAATACACTTATTAATTTAATACTACCCGAGTCTACAATCCGAATCTTATTAAATTAATTATCACTCTTATCAATTTAATATTACTCGAGTCTACAATCCGACTCTAACTAAATTAATTAACGCATTTATTAATTTAATAACTTGGTGTCACCCAACCATTATCCTCGGACTCACTTACTTGGCCCGTATCTTAATATTTCCCGAGTCTATATCCCGACTCAAAATTAACTAGTTTATCTCCAAACTTAATTCACTACCTTGGGGTCGCATGACCAATATACCCGGATTCACTCACTTGATCCGTACCTCACTATTTTGGAATGAAATCTCCCAAATTCATCCATAAAATGCCCCACATAAATTCATCCTAGTCCCAATGACTTTCTCCCATAATTGCTAGGAATATTTTGTTTCATATTTATTTATCACTAATTAATGTTTGGGAATTAAATTTCTAATTAATTTTCCCCTTACATACAAACTGGGCGAACTGCCCAGAATTCCGAATCATCGATCGATCGAACCCATGGGTCGATCGATCGATCGTCCCTGACTTCGTCTTCTCCAAGAAGCAGTCCCACCATTAACGAAAACCTTAAACTTTGATTTTTTCCCCTGGACTAACCCAAGCCCAATCAACCCTATTTCTACATAAGAATAGGATCAAAGTACCTTATAGAACATCAAACTGAAATTAAATCTCACGATTTCCTACTTTTTTTTCCCGATTTGGGTATTATCCGGGTTTCAAATCCCCAATCCGAATTTCATTCATTTTAACAGCATTTAACCATCTACTCTTACCGGTTTTAACATCTGATTCAGTCCTCTACATTCTAGAATCATAAACACGATCAATCTCCCCCTTAATGTCATTAAAGTATATAAATTTACAAAAACCCAATTTAAATTTTGGTGACACGCCTAAAACGAATTTTCATACACACATCACTATGATATGAATTGATTATCAAACTTTTAGAAATCACAACAGTTAACCACTTGCCTGTAAGTGTTCGTAGTGTCTGATCCGTTGGCGTAGTCCCTCAATTTGGCTCCTATAACCTCCAATTTGTTCTTGATTTTCTTTCCCCCAAATCTCCTCTCAAACCCTAGGTTTAGAGTTATGTTGGCTGCCATTCTTTAATCTCCCCATTAGGTTAAAAACCCTTAATCCCGTTTTTCACCTAATGGGCTTAATTAAAGTGGCCCAACTCACCCCGTGTGGGCCCGGCTATGCCCAAAAATACCCCGAGACTCAATTACTACCCCGGGTACTCTTTTCTGACTATCTCGACCCATCCGGACTCAACCGCGCACTCAGAATTGGCATCCGAATTAATTTATAAAAATCCATATCTCACACCCAATTTAGTCTATACGGACTCCCGGCTGGGATAAGTGTATACCTCGTCATTAATACTCGAAATGACGTAACTAAATTATTACTATTCACTTAGTAAATAAATTTACCTAAACATTAACCATTCACTCCCCGATTAATATCTAAATATATATATTGTCATAGTTAATTCAATTAAAATTACAACACACCAGTAATTTAAAATTCCCGAATTAATTAAATATTAACTATACAAAAATACGGGGTGTTACATACTCCCCCCCTTACAAAGGAATTTTATCCTCGAAATTAAGATAAGCTTAGTGTTTTAATATTCACATATCAAGTGCCTCCAAGCCCGCTATATCCATCACATCCGCTTCTAACCATACGTTACACAAGCATGCATTGAAACCTTGTCAGGGCACCCATACACCCTATACCCGTGCTTAACCACACAAAATTTGTCTATTAACCCGGGTGCCCACACACCCTATCCCCGCACTCTATCGTACGAAAGTTACCCGACTATGCTAGTCGTAACCCTTAATATAACTTCGAACCCGTAGTCATATTACATATTACATATATATATATATATATATATATATATATATATATATATATATATATATATATATATATATATATATACATATACATAAATAATTACTGCCCGGGTACTCAACCCATGCTACGTCCAACTATCTCCCCATAAATACTTATCTCTCAACACAAAAGAATATACGCTTACCCTTATGCTACCAAAGACAAAAATAATACCACGCCCTTACTACCACTAGTCCTTGCGCAAAATAAACCCCGAGCTATCTCTCTTTGCTCAAAAAACAATTTAACCACCCTGGTTCACTTCAGTAAACATCCCCACTTACCGAGATAAAATGTGAGAACACAAAACCTCAATATGTGCCATCGCACCACGCAATACAACATATATATCCAAATATATATAGTCTATATGCCCTCTCCGGTGATACCTAGTACCAACCATACCCTGGTGTCGCGAACACCAAAATTTAACTCCACTATCCACAATAGTTAAATTCCATCGCTATCCAGTCGATGTTTAAAAAGTATTATCAACCCTACTCCCATAATTCTCGAAAGTAGTAATTCCTCGCATAATTCAACCAATCACTCAGTGTACACCTCCACTCTCCCATGAAGGACACTAAGGAACTCCGCTACCCTACGGAAAGCTTACCCACATGGTATGGTTGCTACCGCCGCTACCGCCAACGCACCCACTAAGTTCGACTCACCTATGAACTCTAGTGAAAAATAAGTCTTATACTGTGATATCCTCTTTGTCACTCAATAATATACCCCATGCCCCTAGGGTAAAATAATTACTTCTATACTCCAGCTGCAATGGCTGGTTCTCGATTTCCGGAGCAGCTTCTCCCTGCCCGAATGCACACGTGACTTGCTTTAGTGGCTGTACATCCAGGACCTCGTCCTGTATAGTTGACCCCTGCCTCTCTTAAGGCAATATCTCTTCATGTGTCTCGCTTTTCCCACAAACGAAACACTTTCTAATATGTTCACCCTGCCACTGATCGCTTTCATGCCAACCTTGTTGGAATTCCTGGCCATCCCACCAATAGCCTCCAGTTCTATATTGTTTGACATGATTTCCTTGCCGTAAATCCTTCCCCTGATCTCCCCCAGTCTGCTGCTGGGATACCCCATTGGTATTATTCCCTTCTGCCTCATTCGACTGGTTAATCCCCACTCCCTTCCCGCTTCCCTTCGCCTGGAAGCGATATTCTCGACAGTGCCGGAGTGCTGCGTTAATGACATTAGTATAATCTACTAATGCGGAATTATCAATTAACTGTTGTCTGATTCTCCAGACTAACCCATCCATAAAATTTGCTTTCTTTCTCTTTTCCTCGCTTACCATCATTCGGTAAAAAAATTTACCAACGAGTGAAACCTTCCTCGTAATCGGCCACTAAACGGTCTCCCTTTGAGTCACCTCACAAAATTTTCTCCTCATTTCGGTCTCAACCGCTAAAGGAAAAAAAATACTTGCGGTCGAACCGCACCCAAAACTCTGCAGTAGCTAGTGTGTCCCTTCCCTCAACTGTGGTGATCGACTCCCACCACTGTAGCGCTGTTCCCACTAACTAAAAGTGGTTAGCATTTGCTTTCGCACCCCATCGCAATCTCCCATTCGTAGGTGACGCTGGATACCTCTCTTCTTTGACACGCTAGTACTACACTTGAACCCCCTCACAACTCTGGGGGGTTCCCATTAAAATAACCTCCGTTTCTTGTTTCCACCCCGACGACCCCACGTGAGTTTGAACATTCGACGCCACTAACACTTGTGGCTGATTCCGTGGAAAGTACCCTACCGTTGTGACCACCGTTGCTCCAACTGCCTGTACCACTATTTCAGTGACCTATGCTGCCAAAATCATCTTTGGCCGTTGTTGTGGTAGCTCTTGCTCCTAACGAGCCTCCCCCTCCTCATCTCCCCCTGCTTCCCTAGCTGCTCTCTCTTCTGGGCGTCATCTGGAATGAGAATCGAATTTTTTATGAGTTCACTCTCAAATATAAATTTCGCAAAAGAACGTATATGTGCATACGTATGAGAATACAACAATCCTATAATAGGGCTCTATATCAAAGAATGCCAAGCTGAAACGTGAAAAGCCGCACAGATCCTAAGGACACTAGAACCTGATGCTCTCATACCATCTGTGACACCCCGCCTAATAAAATACCGGGTGATCAGTCCTATACCAAATTAAAACAGGAATCCCAGTTGGATCATCCTTAGCATCACTATCGAAAACTTTTTAAAACTTACTAAACACCTAGTACTCCAAAACATGGTGCCAATTTTAACTTTTTGATTAAACAAAACAGTACATGCGGAATTAAGATATAAACCATTCACACAACTGAATGAAAATAAACTGAACCATATATACACAACTTGCCGAGTAATCACCGGCCACCAAAGAAATAATCCATTACAAATATTCAACACCTGAATAAATTACACCTGAAAGTTATACCGAGAAGTCTGGGTGACAAGCCCTAAATAAAACTGAAACTGATACAAGATTCCTACTCTAGGAATGAATGAATGATGCGTCTAATCCAAACTCCTGCTAGCATCCACATAGGCCGCAGCTCCGTGTCCCTGGAATAGAATATCAATCCCGGCGTCCCTGTGGCTGGACACCTAAAAGGTTTTGAAAATAATTTTATAGCAAGGGTTAGAACCCAAAACATTTTGAAAATATTTAGCAAGTGAATTAACTGCAGTAATTTAAAATGCATGAATGCACTTCATATTTAAGTTAGTGTCGCACTCCCTTGTGGACATTCTCACCCCTCCACTATTGTGCACACCTACCGGTTACCTTAACCCCACCTGGTTGTAATACCCCATCCAACTAGTCCTGGTATAACCTTCCCTTGCTATACTACTCTAAACCGAGTATAATGATTCCTGAATTATAAGTTATTTCACAATTAACTTAATTAATTCCTCTTAAATAGCAGCATATAACCGTGTCACAAGTTATATAAAGTACATACATCACACACTATATTATTCCCACAAATGATTAACTTAATTAATTTCTCATTAATTAACTTCATATAACTGTAACCCGAGTTATATAAAGTAAATACATCACACACTGTATTATCACCTACATATGATATTTACTACCATATTATACGTACCTTTACTAACATCCACACATATATCATACGTGTATCCATCCTTCCGAGTTTACCCTCACCGGATGATTCCCTCTAGAATGCTATCTCTCTTTGTGTGCTCACAAAACCTAGTTTCCTCAAGTTAGAATCGCTCACTAACTTGGACCAAAATATAAACGAAGTGGAGGCGGTCATATTCCTTCCCTGAAAGTGAGATAAATCCCTCACCCATATATACCGGACGCTATGACCTGGGGATATACTCGTCCTACTCCTCAAGCTAGGGGATTCACCCACATATCGCAACCTCCCTTGATAGCATTAGAGTATTTAAATTGAATAAATATCTAGTCACTGATATTTACTGTCACACACAATATATACACATATATATACTATCACTACCCGTATGAACCCCGATTTTACCGTGTACTCAAAATCCCGTACACTATCTATAATTTAATGTCACACACAATACATACACGTATATATATATATATATATATATATATATATATATATATATATATATATATATATATATATATATACTATCACTACACCGTATATATATATATACATTAATAACCCCGGCTTTACCATGTACTCAAAATCCCATACACTGCCTGTAATTTCCTGAGTCTGTGGCCCAAATCAATGTAATTAATTTTCTCACTTAATAACTTATCCTCTTCCCGAGTCTATGGCCCGACTCTAATATAATTAATTCAAACCTCAATTAATATAATACTTTCCCCGAGTCTATGGTCCGACTCTCCTTAAATTAATTAACACACACATTTTAATTTAATACCTCCCCGAGTCTATCTCCCGACTCTAATTAAATTAATTAACACACATATTAATTTAATACCAATCCGAGTCTGTGGTTCCACTCTAATACAATTAATTTACAAATTAATTAATCAACCCAAATTCCGAGTCTGTGGTCCGACTCTAATATAATTAATTATCACATCAATTAATAAGTACCCTCCACGAGTCTACAATCCGATTCTGATTAAACTAATTATCCCACCCATTAATTTAATCATACCCGAGTCTACAAACCGACTTTAATTAAATTAATTAACACCCTTATTAATTTAATCCTACCCGAGTCTACAAACCAACTCTAATTAAATTAATTAATACACTTATTAATTTAATACTACCCGAGTCTACAATTCGACTCTTATTAAATTAATTATCGCTCTTATTAATTTAATATTACCCTAGTCTACAATCCGACTCTAACTAAATTAATTAACACCCTTATTAATTTAATCCTACCCGAGCCTACAAACCGACTCTAATTAAATTAATTAATACACTTAATTTAATACTACCTGAGTCTACAATCCAACTCTTATTAAATTAATTATCACTCGTATTAATTTAATATTACCCGAGTCTACAATCCGACTCTAACTAAATTAGTTAACACCCTTATTAATTTAATCATACCCGAGTCTACAAACCGACTCTATTTAAATTAATTAATACACTTATTAATTTAATACTACCCGAGTCTACAATCCGACTCTTATTAAATTAATTGTCACTCTTATTAATTTAATATTATCCGAGTCTACAATCCAACTCTAACTAAATTAATTAACGCATTTATTAATTTAATAACTTGGTGTCACCCAACCATTATCCCCGGACTCACTTATTTGACCCGTATCTTAATATTTCCCCAGTCTATATCCCGACTCAAAATTAATTAGTTTATCTCCAAACTTAATTCACTACCTTGGGGTCGCATGACCAATATACCCGGATTCACTCACTTGATCCGTACCTCACTATTTTGGAATGAAATCTCCCAAATTCATCCATTAAATGCCCCACATAAATTCATCCTAGTCCCAATTACTTTCTCCCATATTTGTTAGGAATATTTGTTTCATATTTATTTATCACTTATTAATGTTTGGGAGTTAAATTTCTAATTAATTTTCCCCTTACATACACACTGGGCGAACTGCCCAGAATTTCGAATCATCGATCGATCGAACCCCTGGGTCGATCGATCGATCGTCCCTGACTTCGTCTTCTCCAAGAAGCAGTCCCACCATTAACGAAAACCTTAAACTTTCATTCTTTCCCCTGGACTAACCCAAGCACAATCAACCCTATTTCTACATAAGAATAGGATCAAAGGACCTTATAGAACATACAAATTGAAATTAAATCTCACGATTTCTTACTTTTTTTCCCGATTTGGGTATTACCTGGGTTTCAAATCCCCAATCCGAATTTCATTTATTTTAACAGCAATTAACCATCTACTCTTACTGGTTTTAACATCTGATTCAGTCCTCTACATTCTAGAATCATAAACACGATCAATCTCCCCCTTAATCTCATTAAAGTATATAAATTTACAAAAACCCAATTTAAATTTTGGTGACACGCCTAAAACGAATTTTCATACACACATCACTATGATATGAATTGATTATCAAACTTTTAGAAATCACAACAGTTAACCACTTACCTGTAAGTGTTTGTAGTGTTTGATCCGTTGGCGTAGTCCCTCAATTTGGCTCCAATAACCTCCAATTTGTTCTTGATTTGCTTTCCCCCAAATCTCCTCTCAAACCCTAGGTTTAGAGTTATGTTGGCTGCCATTCTTTAATCTCCCCATTAGGTTAAAAACCCTTAATCCCGTTTTTCACCTAATGGGCTTAATTAAAGTGGCCCAACTCACCCCGTGTGGGCCCGGCTATGCCCAAAAATACCCCGAGACCCAATTACTACCCCGGGTACTCTTTTCTGACTATCTCGACCCATCAGGACTAAACCGCGCACTCAGAATTGGCATCCGAATTAATTTATAAAAATTCTTATCTCATACCCAATTTAGTCTATACCGACTCCCAGCTGGGATAAGTGTATACCTCGTCATTAATACTCGAAATGAAGTAATTAAGTTATTACTATTCACTTAGTAAATAAATTTCCCTAAACATTAACCATTCACTCCCCGATTAATATCTAAATATATATATTGCCATAATTAATTCAATTAAAATTACAACACACGAGTAATTTAAAATTCCCGAATTAATTAAATATTAACTATACAAAAATACGGGGTGTTACACCATGGATAGGAAATATACCCTCAATCGCGGGTGGTGGCTGCGGAGCTGCTGCCAGGTGGACATTATAGACACGTCTGTACTGTAACGGCCCCTGCTGCACTAGAACGGCTGGAATGAATGGTAGGGCTGGTACCTGAGCTGGTGCTGGAAGGGAGGCTGGAAAAAGTGGCCTCTGTGGCTCATTACGGGAACCCCACTGCTGTGGGGCCCTATCACCCTCTGTACAATCCTGGCGCTTATGGCCATTCTTGCTGCACACAAAACATCGGCCTCTGAAATGATCTCCCCTCTGACCCTGCTGACCACGGACCTGTTGGCCGTTACCGCCCCGCCACTGGCCCTGTTGGCCCTGATGGAAACGCTGTTGGCCCTGCTGACCTTGCTACTGGCGATGTTGGCCTTGCTAGCCCTGCTGATTAGGCTGGCCCTATTGACCCTGCCTATATCCCCCAAATCCCTTCCGGGAATCACCTGATCGGAACCGCTTGGCAGGGTCCCCCTGATGGGAACTCTGCTCGTGCTGATGAGTCTGTCCCTGAGATGTCGGTGCTCCACTAGCACCACTACCACCTGTCCTGCCCTGCTGGCCGGACTCCCCTGCTCGCTTGTTTCCCTGCAGATGGAAGTGGTGATCCTGGCAGTGTAGTAAAGCAGCATTGAGTACATATGTGAAGGTACTCAAAGACAGATTCCCTATAAGGTGCTGATGGATCCTCCAAGCTAACCCGTCCACAAATAACATTATCTTCTTACTTAGTGGGTGCCTCATCTGGAACTATAGTGAGAAGTCTCGTGAAGTCCTCATCATACTCAGCAACAGTAGAATTCTCCTGCTTCAAGTTGAGTAACTTTCGCCTCATCTTAGTTTGCACGACGGGTGGAAAATATTTGCGATCAAACTGCTCCCAGAATAACTGAATCGGAATAGTATCCCTCTCCTCCAAGGTGGTGGTGGACTCCCACCACTGCAAAGAGGCCTCCACTAGCTTAAATGAAGCCAACAACTGTTTTTACACGTCCGTACACTCATACATACGCAGATGCCGCTGGATATCTTTCTTCCATTGGCTGACGATGATGATATCTGAACTACCCGAGAAATCAGGGGGTGCTCCTTCTGAAAGGCATCCCTAACTCGCTCCCATGCTGATGGAAGCTGTGAAGGTACTGGCGCCACTGCCTGAATATGGGGTGGAGCCTTCTGTACTACTGCTAACGCGGCATTCACCGCCTGATCAATAATAGCGTCTACCTCATTAGAATTCTTCGTTCCCTGAGCCGGAGCTGCTGGCTGCTCGGCTTGGGCACGCCTATCCTTTGGTGCACATCTCGGAGGCATCTGAAACATGAAGAAATTTATTAGTCTACAGTTATTATCAAATCTTAAATAGCTGAAGACCTAATCGTAAAAGTAAGAGTACAACAATCCTAACATAGGGCTCTATAACAAAAAATGCTAACCTGAAAGCGAAATAAGCTGTACAGATCCTAAGGATACTAGAACCTGATGCTCTGATACCACATGTGACACCCCTCCTAATTAAATACCGAGTGATCACTCCTTTATTAAATTAAAATCAAGGTGAGCAGTTGGTTCATTCTTAGCATCACTGTCGAAAAATACTTTTCCAATTTAAACACCCTAAATAATTAAGCTAAGTGTCAAAACCATTTAAACATTGCTTTCCAAATTTTTATTTATCAAACCCAACATTTAAAACTTTGCATAATTCACAATTAAATAGTCACACCACAACTATCATGGAACATACGATCCAAATAATCAAACATTCAACTAATTGAATCCAACATTTAATACTTTAAATGAAAACATCCTGGCAATAATAAATCCCAAAGTGTAAATACTGAAATAAACAAATCACAATATCCGATAGATAACTGAATAAGGGAAAAGGGCGACACGTGCCCAACTGAATAAATAGTGCTAGAAGTGGAATAGAGAAATGAGGTCGTCTAAGCAAAAGGCCTGCAACCCCCACCTAAGCTGCAGCGCGTTCCTTCCAAAGGAACCTATGCAAGACGCCCCTGTGGCTGGGAACCTGTAATATATACATATATATACAAGAGAAAAAAAAGAAAGTGGGAACGGGTCAGAGCCCGATTGTAAAAATGATTTAAAATTTATTTAGAAAGTATTTAAAAATGTTTACAGGCCAATGCAACAACATATTAGTGCGACACTCCCTTGAAAAATTCTCACCTCTCTTCTAATGTGTACACCTATCGCACTAACCTTCCCAACAGTTTAACTCATCTAACCTTAAGTTACTCGTAAGATGTAAATTGAACAATTCAGCTGTTAAAGAAGTAAATTCCTTTTAATACCAAAGCTCTCATTTTAACTTTATTTGTTAATAAAGTTTCCCAGAATATACTATACTTTCAAAACACATATTCCTCAATTGAAATCGTTATTCATTTCTTACTTACCATAAACACAGTGGGAAATTCCTAAATTTCAGAATTTAATATATATATATATATATATATTAAATACTCATATAATATATATATATTCTAACATCACCCCACATAAAAATTATGGTGCGGGCATACTCTGCTATCCAGTCCCCGTATCACTCGTACTAAGGAAAATACAAGTTCGGAATCTCTCTCCAACTGTATTAACACAAACACAACAATATTGAGGCGAAGCATAGAGTCCCGGTCTCTAAAGGTCAGCACATGCCCCCACGTCTCTTAGGTCGTCTGGCTATCGATCCGACTAGCCAGTACCAAAGGATCTCTATCTTCTAGGGTACAAGTCAATATCCCCCATAAAGGTCCCATCGAGATAAGACTGTCCCAGCGTGGTAACCTCAGGGATAGAAAGTAGCGCGGGCATGGTTTTCACACGTATATAGTATATGCATAAACACAGACATATAAATATACTACTATTACCACATCAAATTTTGGTACATCTCATAGTCCATAATTATGATATTTATCCTTATTTCTCATTATTTAGTTATCACGTATAACGGTTCGTTCCTTACTTTAATTTATGGGTTTTTCCCAACTTATCAAGTGACACTCGTGAATTCATATACTCCCAAGTGTAATTTCAGTAGGTACTCATTTATTTTTCCACGTAACTACCTTACGCGTCTCCCCCATTTAATATATAGTTCGATCATCCCTTATATGTAAACATCTCAAAAAATGTGAATCTCATTCTACATTAAAGGTTTCATATTTTTATTATGTCCTACTAGTCTCCTACACCGCCCAAAATATTTTAATAAGGATGTCCAAAGATTATTCCTCATTTAAATTGAATTTAACTATTTAGAGGGGAAAAATAAGAGTTTGCCAGGAGGGGCCGATCGATCGATGGCAGGAGCTCGATCGATCGACACTCCTAGTTCAATCGATCGATCAAACAGGTATGGTGAATTCTGCAGATTAACAGTTACGGGTTCTATCATCAAACATCAACCAAATCCAGATTTTTAACACCCAAACTCCCAGAAATTCGTACTACAAATATTATGAACCCAAATTAAACATCTTCTACGTAAGGCATGCAAATTTTCATCAATATCCATGGATTAATAGGACAAAACTTAAATTTCTTTAACTTTGTTCTAATCAGTCTTTTTCCAGAATTTCTACTCCTAATCCATCATAAATCCGTGGTTAGACCTCTACATATGAAGGGTAATTCCAGATTATCATTCATATCATTACTACATGCAATTTTCCTATCTCCAACATGGGTTTTCTTCTATGAAACTCATCCTAATCAACCCTAGACTAACATGAGTGATGCATTAACGAAATTAAGCAAGATAAATACTTGCCTGTAGATTTCAGGGTTCTGATTTGTGGACGAATTTGGTGTGGTTGCGTTCCCCGTCACGCGATCTACGCGTTAGTGGTGGTGCCGGTGCAACCGGATGAATTTTTGGCCTTGGATTGCTTGGAAAGCTTTCTACCTTCCTCTCTAATGTCCGTTCTAAGGTTTTGAGTATGCTAACCCTATAAGACCATTCCAAATGGATGATATATCATAATAAATTTCGTGGGTTTAATTACCCAAAATTACAAATTGTCCAAAATGCCCTCCCGGGGTACTAATTAAGCCTAAAAAACCCAGAGACCCAAACAAAACCCCTCGGTACACTTTTCGGACTATCTCGACCCTTTCGGGAACTTTGACGCACTCGAAATGACCATACGGGTGACTTATAATTTATTCACTTTATTAATCAATATTTAGTCCCGACACGACACAGGCACGTCCCGGCTTAAATTTCTAAAATTGTCATTTTATTCAGTCGTGACATTTTAATAGTACCAATATTATATTACTTTAATCATTAGTAATATTAAACATCAATATTATATTACTTTACTCATTAGTAATATTCAACAAGTTTCCAATGATTACTAACTCTCGTCACGTTAGTAATTAAAAATAATTAATTTTCGAATTTATATTAAATTAATAACTCACATTAAATTTAATAGATCCCCAAATTTAGAAAGCATAAAAATACGGGGTATTACAAGAACTCTGTGCGAACTCAATTTTTTACCAAGCTCTTACCTAGCTTCTTCCTTCTCTCATCTTTTACGTCACCACCCGTGGTTGTGCTTCTCCATCTTCATTCCCAACCCTTCTTTTACTGAGCTTCTTCTTCATTATTGGCTGCAATGGCCTCCTCAAGCAACCCCACCACTTCTGCCACTAGTGCTCCGTCTGCCACTCCCGTTGCCACCACCTCTTTGACTGCTACCCTCCAGGACCAGCTGCGCTTATACCGCCGGTCCCCTATATTTGGCAATGGTGATGAGTTTGCTTGGTTTTATAAGACTTTCATTTTTAATGCCAAGTATGATGCCCTGACGCTTGGTGATGAAGATGAAAGTGCTGATGACTGGGGTTTCTACCTTCAAAGGGGACTCTCCGATTTCGTTTTGAGCGAGGGGACTTCCCGTGGTCCCATATTGACTTTGAAAGGCCTGGGGGCTCTCCTTCTCACTTTGCTGCTTGGAACTCCCATATGCAGAGTTCCTATGCTGGTACTCTCATCAAAATTAGGCTTCATCGGGCTAAGTGGTTTGGTGAGTTCACCCTCTCCAAGAATAATGGTTCCCTTCCCGTTTTGGTGTCTCGCTGGAACGTTACCACTCATACATTCATTACTACGTGGGGCGAGTTTATAATAATGTTGGAAAATGTGTGTGAGCTCCTCGGCCTTGAATCAACTGGCCATGAGCCTTATTCTGACGAGGCCCTAAATGCCCAGTAAGCTCCTGATCGTTTGGAGCTAGATTGTATATGCCGAAGGTGCATAGGTTCTTCGAACAAAGCCACTTTTACTCCATTAATCAACTATTTCTTCAAGGATCCTTCTGAAAGTAGTTCGTACGAGGCTTACCCAGGACAAGTTACATCACTAAAACTTTCTACCTATATCCTTATCATTCTTTCTTGCTTCCTTTTAATGGGAAAACCCAATGACCAACCGCGAAGGGACCTCATCAACATATCCCTTCGTTTGGACCGGGGTATCAAGCTTCCTCTGGATGTAATCACCCTGGGATCCCTCTACACATGGCTTGATAGAACCCTTTTCGACATGGAATGATCTCTGGGTCGTTATAACCTGGCCAACTCTACCAACTGTGTCCTCCTAATAGGCTTCCTCTATCTGCGCTTCCCCACCTTAGCACCCAAGACCAACCACCCTCCTTTGGGGAAACAATTATGTTCCCACGCTCCTTTATTTATCACAAGAAATAAAGACAAAAGGAGTTGACCTCTATTATCAATCATTCTTCGAATTTTTTGATGAGGCCTTATGAAGAGGATATCTTTCTCTACATTTGTGTTTTTTTCAAACATGAAGCAAGAGTGGATCAGGCAACTACTCTAGACCTCGTTATTGAACTAGCTGTGGTCCTTATATTTTTTCCAGGATACCTGTCCTCTTACACCGAGTAGGGATACACCAGCGTGCACTACAATCCCAACCGATGCTGCGTTATTTTGGTTTTGATCAAGGGGCTCCTCGCCCAGTTTTTCAATCATCTAACCCGAAGGTCTCTTTTAGCAAGGCATGTTCCCTGTTCTCCTCAACTGCTGGGTGGGGAGTGAGTTTTACCATGGCTGGGCGAGTCACCATTCCCAGCATCACCAGGAAAGGGGACGTTACCCCTCTATTTGTAATAAAGTATTGTCCGAGACAACTGATCCAAATTTTTGAGTTCATCGAGGGGGATCCCGTGTATCCTCCAATTCTTTCATTTTTTGCCTTGGAGTTGGGGTTAAAATGTAATTCTGTTCTTGGGATTGATTTTCATCTAAGCTAAACCCCTAAGGTACCTCCTAATGAACTTCCTCCAAACTGCTCTATGATCCCCACTGCCACGCCTAAGCCCAAAGCCGTTGTAACTCCTAAATAACCTGACCCTTCGACCGAAGCTTCAACAGGGGAAGGGCCTTCTCAACCACCTTCTAAAAAGACCAAGGCGTCCAAAAGTGGGGTTTCCTCAAAATCCTAGTCCTCAGCATCCAAGTCCCAAGCTCACGAAAAAACTCCTTTGGAGACATTTCCTATTGCCTCAATTCCCCCTCCTATGTCTGTAGAGGTAAGTGAAGAGCTGAGTAGGTAGGTTTAAGATGAGGTTGAAAGAATAAATGCGGAGTTTCAATGGTGTGCTATCGTCTTTCCTCCTTCGGATGCCTTCCCATGATCGTGGTTGATCCAACTGAGGCAACGACAAAGATAGAGAAAAATTTCGAGGGTACCTCAAGGTACTAATGCAACGGGAACGAGGAAGAAAACTCTAGGCACTAAGTCCAAGAAGAAACGAACACCCGAGATACATCTTGCCCTAGAACCATCTGCTGCTGCCTCCTTTCCTCCTTCACTAGTGGTTATACCTTCTCGTTCTCCCTCTTGATTTGAGGAATGTGTGCATGTTTTGTTCTTGTTACCTTTTTCTTAAGTCAAGCTGCATCTGCTTATTTCTTTGATAACTTTGGTGCAAGGAGTTGAAGAAAGGCCTGGACCCCCTGGTTCCCCTGTGAGCCATTTCATGGGGGGGCATTTTGGGTCTCTCAAGTCGATACTACTCCTCTTCGTTTCCCCATGATAGGTCTTACCTACTCTCACCGTTTGTCCTCCCAACGGGCCAAATATACTGATATGGGGGATGATACCATTGAATCTGTTGGAATATCTGCCCAACCAAAGGCAACAACTCTAGACCTTTCTAAATTACCATTCGAGCAAGAGGTCCCTCTACCCATCGTTATGGTCGAAAAGAGTTCCCCTGAGGTAAAAAATTTCTTATCAAGTCTCACGTCTTTTCCTTGTCCCATTGCTTTGTTTATCATTTTGTTATATTCGGATGTTTTAGGTGGAAGTGGCGTCTCTGATAGCTAACATTCTTCTTCCCACTGCGCTGACGAGACCCCTGACTGCAATTCCCCTTTTTGGTGCTATAACAGAGGTAAGTTATGCTTATAGGTATTTCCCTCTTTTTTAGTACTTATTCCCCGTTTCTAACATTTAGCTATATTGCTGCAACTTTCTCCAAGTCTCTCCCCACCCTTTGCTCTTGGTGGTATGTACATTTCTAAGGCCAAGGTTGATGTTTCTGCTCATCGTGTTAGTTCTTCTATACCCACCGGCATTGGGCCATCTCTTCAGGTTCCAATATCTTCTCCCAGTGAAATCCCATATTGACCTTATTACCTTTTAGCGGCGAGGGAGGTTCACCGGCCGTTAAGGCTTCTTCGATTGAGGGTGTCATTGATGTTCCTGAGGGAATAAGTCTGCCCCCAATGGTTTCTATCGTTACAGTCCCCGTTGTGACTCTCATTCTTGCTCCTGCTACATCTGAGGTACTTCGCCAGATGGAACTTCTCCAGAAGCATAAGGAGGATCAACAGGATGATGAAGCTAAGTTGGCCGAGTTAGCACCTCTTCTTGAAGCTATTGACAAAGAGGTGGAAGACATCGAAGAAGCTCTACGTCTTGTTAAGCTAAAATGGGAGAAACTCCTTATCGAGCATACACAAGCACAAACGAGGTTGAAAGTTTCTATTAACGCCTAACGGTCTTGCCTGGCACCTTCTTTGGGCCTTTCTGGAGATTTTTTCTCTGCTCCAGATCTTTAGTTCCTCTTAGGTCAATGATTTGTTGTAAATATTTTCTTTTCTTCTTTCTATGTAATTCTTGGGCAATAGCTCCCAATTTTGTAATGCCCCAAAGTTTATGAATAAAGAAAAATGTATGTTTTCCATGTCATTTCTTTGTATTACAACTGCTTGCGTACATTATGAAGTTCTATAATTCTTTCATCTCCACTTGAGTTATAATAAAAAGAACTTGAATACTCATCGTAAAAAGAAGTTGTGTATTCATAACAACATCTAAATACATCAGTGGTCCCAACCTAATTGCTTACACATGATAGACTTTTAACCATTTATTGTTAATCTTGAATGGCTTATCTTCTTCCATCCTAGAAATTAAGCAATAACCTGAGTCATGAGCTTCTTTTACAATGAAAGGTCCCTTCTAATTTTCTACAAACTTAGGTAGAGGAAGCCCCCTGATGTGTTTCACTACTGCCTTCAACACGAGGTCTCCCTCCACTAACTTCCTTGGTCTTACCAAGTTATCGTATGCCCTGGAAAGATGTTTCGTATACATTCGAAAGTGTTGCATCACATTATCTCTGTATTCATCCAACGCCTCCAGCTGCACATCTACTCTGAGGGATCATGCTATTTCATAAGGCATATCGAGAAGAGAGAACTTCTAACTCCACCGGAAGGATTGCCTCAGCCGCATAAACGAGGGAGAATGGAGTATACCCAGTGGGCTTTCTCTTAGTTGTTTGATAGGCCCACAATACAGCTGGTATTTTATCATCCCACATTCCTGAGAAATCCTCCATCATTTTAGCCAAGATATTAACCAAAGTTTTGTTAGTCGCTTTGGCCTGATCGTTTTCGTTTGGATATGACATCGTTGAAGTATGATGAATAATGGAGTACTTGTCTGTTAGCATCGTTACTTCTGAATTGACTAAAGGGGCTCCATTATATGAAAGGATAACCTTTGGTATCCAAAAATGACAAATGATGTACACTTTGATGAAGTTTCTCACCACCCCCACTGTTGCCCTTCTTAGTGCTATCGCTTCAGCCCACTTTGTGAAGCACTCCATTGTTACTAGTATCCATATCCTCTCCTTCGAAGAAGAATGTATTGCCCCTACCAGGTCTAATGCCCAAGTGTGAAAAGGATAAGGTGTCGCCAGGGAGTGTAAGTCTACCGATGGGGCATGGATCATATTTCCATGAATTTGACAAGCTTTGCATTTTTGAATGAACTCAGCAGAGTCTTTCTCAATTGTTGGCCAATAATACCCCAATGTCATCAATTGATCATATAACTTGGCCCCTCCTATGTGAGATGGATAGTGCGCTTATTTGAGGACCTCGGCTGCTTCTTCCTTCATGATGCAATGCAATGGCATGTTGAAGTATCCCCTTCGGTAGAGCTGTCCCACCTGAATATAGAATCTTGGGGCCCCTTGCTTGAGTCCCATCGCATTAATCTTTTCTATTGGGATAACTCCATCTCTAATGAAGTCAATATACGGTTGTCTCCAATCAGGCTGAGCTTGCACGAAATGACATCCAGCTGCTTCAAAGAATAACTGGAATTTATCGCACTTTTGTTGTAGTTCTGTTGCGTCCCATTTCATTCTAGGCCAAAAATACCCCTCTCTTTGAATCCTTCGGTAGAGGGGTATCTCAGTTGTCTTGAAGTGCTTTTCATATTTTTTCTTTAATCTTCGCTCTGCTTCTTCTGGGCCGACGCACCTTGACAGCCATCCTCCTGCGTTCCTAAAGTAAAGGTTCCCCTGGTTTGTGAAGTATTGAGCTAATTATCTTAGCCCCATCGTTCCTTTGCCAGACTCCAGTTTCTTCCTAATCTATCCCCTCTAGTCCGCGTCCTCCTTCATCGGTAAATATACTACCGAAGGAGACGTTCTTCGTTGGATCACGATAGTAATGGCATCATTCCTCATGACCATTTTTTGGGCAATGGTGGCATAGGCGTCTGGATGGTGGTTCATTGTTCTGGGATATCTCTTAATCTTTGTCCGATGGAACGGGCAGATGAGCCTCTGAATGATTGTCCTGTATGGTGCCAAACGCATGTGTTTTAACGCATATTCTCCGTTCACCTGCTGAATTACCAAGTTCAAATCACCTTTGATGCAAAGTGTATGAATTCCTCTTCGAAGAGCCTTTAGCAACCCCCGCACCAATGCTTCATATTTTGACTCGTTATTGGATCAATGTAAATCTAACTTATAGGAAAGGAAAATCTCATCCATTCCTTTTGAAAGAATAATCCCTGCTCCTTCTTTATTTTTCGTCTAAGATCCATCGAAGTGCATTATCCATTCCTCATATGTTGTGTCTAGCTGATTGGCCTGCAAATCATCTCCCAGAATACTTTCTTTAGGTGGCTCAAACGTTCCCAAGGGGAAGATTGCCAACAGATCGACGTACGCTTGGATTTTGATTGCGCGAGGAACCACACACTTCAAGTCACATTCAGAGAGGATGAGGAACCACCTATCTTCCCTACCAATCAATATAGTTCTTGCCAGAAAATACTTAATAAGATCACATCTAGTTAGAATATGAATTGTAAAAGACAACATATAATGTCTAAATTTTTATGATACAAAGACTAAGGATAAACAATGCCTTTCTAAGATACTATATCTGACTTCTGACCTATGGATGATCCTGCTGAGGTAGTAGACTGGACGCTCTTCCCCATCAATCTCCTATGCCGATAAAGCTCCCATGGACCTCATGGTGGATCTGAGCTATAGATGCAACGGTATTCCTGCTTGTGGGGGAACCATGATTTGTGGTGAAACGAGTATCTTCTTTAGCCCAACGAGTGAATCCTGGCGAACCTCCTCCCACTTGAATTTTGTGTTCCTTCGTAACAGCTGCATCAACGAATCTGTCATCTCGGCTAACCCAGGCATAAATCGCCATTCTTGGACTTGTCATCTCCAAGATCGCTTGCTGCTTGTCCTGGTCCATCTGCACCAATAGCTAATCAAGCACGAAGCCTAGGAAATTTCCACTTGTTACTTAAAAGATGCACTTCAGCGGGTTCATCCTTAATTTATACTTCCTGCATCGGGTAAACACCAACCTCAAATTGCCCAGATGGGACTCCTCCTTCTTTAATTTGATGAAAAAATCATCCACATAGAATTCCACAAATTTGTGGAAGAAGTCATGGAAAATGGCCATAATTATTCTCTGGTAAGTATCCCTAGCGTTCTTGAGTCTAAACGACATTACTCTATACATGAAATTACCCAAAGGGGTCCTGAATGTCGTTTTCTCTGCATCTGAGGGGTCCATCTTGATCTGGTTGTACCCTATATACCCATCTATGAAGTTATACATCTCATGACCAGCTATTGAATCTATCAATCTATCAATGGAGGGCAGAGGGAACTCATCCTTGGGGTAAGCTCTATTCAAATCTCTGAAGTCCACGTAGATCCTTATTTAGTTTTTGTCTTTCTTTCCCACCGAGACAATGCTAGATAGCCAAAGCGGGTGCTATATCGGTTTGATGAACCTTTCCACCAATAAATGTTGGACCTCTTCCTTTATCTTTAAAGCTAGCTTAGGCTTGTACATTCTCATTGCTTGTTTCATCGGAATGGCTGAAGGCATCACGTTTAACTTGTGGCAGCTGACTCCCTCCTCCATCCCTTCCATCTCCGTGTATTTCCATGCAAAAACATCTATGAACTCTCGAATCAGCATAACCAAAGCCTCTCATTTCTCCTTATCGAGATATTTTGTGATAAAAATAGGCCTTCAGTCCTCCTCTTCTTTCTCCAGGTTCAGCTAATCTAGTTCCTACGCATGCAGTTTCTATTGATTCGCCATGTATTCTGGTTCCTCGGCGAGGAGTTATCTATCACCATACATTGTCCCCACTAATCCACTAAAAATCACTCATATATCAGTTCATCCTCATTGTCATCTTCTTCAGCCACCCGTTCACACCATTATAATTGATATATCACATTTCCTTCTTCGGTAATGACCTTCTTGCACTGTGTGCTGGTAGTTAAAGCTGCCTTCCTATTTTTCTCTCTAGAGGCGTCGGCCACTCTTTTTCCTAGGAATTGGCTCAACACGCTTTGTTGTTGGACCTCATGTTCCATCGGATCCACTCTAGGACTCATCCTGTCTTTGAGCTGCTTCGAGATGTTTTGGGGCAGAGGGGCCATCTGGTGAGATTCTTCGATCATCACTCTTGCGCTGCTTGCAACCTCTTTATTCTGATCGTTCAAGGGACCCATTCTTTCTCTGATCTAGGGAACCCATAATCCCTCCATTCTTCTCGTTAGGACCCGGACATACTCCTCTAACTCTGTATAGAATTCCACGTCTACCGAGTGAGATTCCTCGATAACGAAGGGCCTCTTCGTAGCCCTAATGGTCACCTTTGTTCCCTTGATATTCGCCTTAGCGCATTGATGGTATGTCGAGGTAACTAGGCCTTGGTTTTGCATCCACACTCTTCCTATTAGCAGATGGTAGGAAGTTGCACTCTTTATTACGTGGAACTTGATACGGGAACTCATATTTCCCATTATAATCCCAACATTCACGTACCCAGTGGACTTGGAAGATTGGTCATCATACCCCGAAATCACCAAAGGCATGGGGACCAACCTTTTTTCTAGAATATTAGTTGGGTGGAAAGAGTTGATTGGCTTGATATTGATGGAAGCTGCACCATCCATAAGAGTCCTTGCAAAACTAACTCCATTGACGCTAGCAGTCACATACAATGGCGTGTTATGAGGGAATCTTATAGCCCTATCTTCATCACTGAAGGTTACTTCTGACAGAAACCTCCTCACCAACCTGGCCATGGGTTCCTTCCATCTCAATGAAGGGACTGCGTTCTTCCTCGTAATGTCAAGTATTTCCTGGGTTATTTTGAACCTACTCTCTTTCGGTATCCCCACTTGGTCGAAGAACCAGGTGAACTTTGGGTATTTTGAAATTACACAGTACTCTAGGACTGGGTCTGCTTCCTAACTTTCAACATTGTACACATCCTCCACATATTTGGTGCTTGCCTTATCATATTCTAGTACTATATTAGCCATTCCCTTCATACAATCTTCCAGAGCTTCTTTGAATTCTCCCTACTTTGTAGTTGGCTTTCTTTCTTCTCTCTCTGCCTCTTTATCATAGGCCACCACCATATTGGCCCCATGTGCTGGGAGTGCGTTGTTATTAATGTTCTGGGGAGGGATTCGCAATGTCCCTGCCTTTACGTACTTGTGTGATTCTCCTCAGTGTGAAACCGCTCTCTACTGGATGCTGGATCTTCCGATGAATCTGGCAATATTTGGGATCCGCCCTTATTGCCGCATTGGGTTATCCTACAGGAATGCCCTTTGATTCATAGATTTTCCCTCCTTGTACCATTGCGTTGTAACAGCTGACAACCTCCTCCAATGTACAAGGCAATGGTGGTGGGTCCTGCCTGTCTCTTCCAAACTTCCTCTTATTATCCTTCTTCGGCGCCTTATCCCCATCTGCTCCCTCGGTGTACCCTACCCATGGGGGCTGAGACCTCCATCCCACAGGTTTTATCGACTACCCAAACATCATAGGCACCACCACTGGATTGGGTCTCGCCACGAAGGAGATATTTCTTGTTGCTTTTAAGAATACCGAAAAAGTCCCCTCGCACGTTTCATTGATGAGATGATATATGTACTCAAGAAGGAACCCCTCCGCACAAATATGCAATAACTTGGATTTTTTGGCCTCCTCCTTCACATCAAGGGATCTTTCCCTGAACCTTCAAACGTATGCCACCACTTATTCCCCAGGTCATTGCTTCTCCCTCCCCAGTTGGGTAAAGGTTAACTCATCTTCCGCCTGAAAGAACTTCTGGATGAACAAAACATGTATCTCCTCCCATGTAGAAACTATCTTGGGAGACAAATGAGAATACCAGGTATATGCTTTATCGGTTAAGGATTTAGAAAAATCCCTCAACCTGAGCTTCTTATTATTACAATGTGCCCCCAAGTGTTCAACGAAATGCTTAATATGCTCTTTCGAGTTTCCACCTTTTCCTGTGTATTTTTCAAAAATAAGAGGAACATAATCTTTTAGATAGGGATCATCATTGTATTCCTGGGGATAAGTTGTTCGAATGTCATCATAAACCGAAGTTACCTCGCTAGCAGATTGCGAGGAGGCTTGCATGAACTTTAGCATCTCTTTCTACGTCTCCTTCCTCATTTCCTCCATGGGTGATCCTACTAGGGAAACAACTGACGGGACCATGGGATGAGTGCCCGTTGTAGCTAAAGAAACCATCACAGTGTGAGCCATTGATACTCCCAAGGTTCCCACTTATGGATTCATAACAGAGGGTATACTTGCTGGGACTGTTACCGTTACACCCGCACTTAATGGGGCAGTTGGGGCTGCCCCTCGTGTTACGAAGGAGTTGGCTTCAAATCCTCCCAACACCGTTGAAGCTACCAGTGTTTGCAAAAAATCATAAGACTTATTCACGAGGAGTTCCACCTGGGCTGGACCCAATCCAACACTCGTGGAATCTTGAGTCACTCCTAGAACGCCGGTCGTCGCCTGAACTAGAGGTAACTCTATTCGAGGGGCCTCGTCCCTTAGAGCCTCCATTTCTCTTGCCACCTGTTCTTCATTATGTTGAATGTCATCAAAGTTGAGCCTTAGATTAATGTTATCTTACGCCATACTCATTGCTTAGAAGAATGCCTCCCCAACAGAGTCGCCAAAATGTAAGAGGGTTGTTTAGATAAGATGGAGGCTTAACCCCTTTTTGAGTACAGTAATGACAAGTTAACTAGAAAAACTATTGATTAACCATAGGATATTCAAACACTACTCAATGAAGATAGACTCAGTTTGAGATCACAGATCTCTCGTGTATAACTCAAATAATGATAATGAACTTATAAGTAACTTGGCTAAAGGGAGAGAGAAGTAAGCACCATAGATACACCTTGGAAGCCAGCCAAACACACCAACCACCCTAAAAAATCTATGTCAAGTATTGAAAGCTTCATAATAAATGACGATGGTGGGTGATTAAACTCTATGGTTTGTAATAACTCTCTAGTAATCACTTCTGAACTCTAAAAAATGATCATCCTCTCCTCAGAGGTTGTTGGGGTCCTTAAATAGCCTCCCATACCACCCCCGAGGCAACTCCGCCATTAATGCCTGTGAAAGACATCCCTCATACTTTATGTCACAAATATTAAATAGCTGATGCACTAGTTGTCTCCACGTCATAAACATTAAATGCCAAGACATGCCTTTTGCCTAACCACTGTGTGTGAGGGGGTTGTTGTCACAGAGGTGGCTTACCAACTATCTGACAGCCCCAAATACCATGGTGGTTTACTCAAGTGCAGGTCTGATATTGCCTAGTTAGTTAGTGACATCAGATAAAGTGGATGTGACATTAAGTAGAGGGTTATTTGGCTCACAACTCAACGCCCGATGGAACTCAAGGCTGCTTCCCCCTGAGGTTCCACGGTTAGGGTTCTTCGGTGTTTTACCAGGTGTATATAAGATGGTCGGACAAGCCCCAATGGTTCCTCACTTCTCAATCCTCCAAACCAAGTCCCTCTAAGATTCCCACGGTGAGGTCATTCGATAGAGCATGAAAGCTCTCCCAGACCTTGCCAAGCCTGGTCTCTCGCGAGTACCATTTGACCTCACACTAAAACTCAATATTATTCTCATTACATCATTACAACCGTTATTGCTTATAGTAAATATAAACAAAGTTACAATATGACTAAGTAACACAACAAGCTAAAATATGAGTTTCCACGCTAAGCTGCCTCGTTGAGATGCCACGCTGCCTTAACCCCAGACACTGTTGCAAATAGGGGAATTATCCCTAATCTCAAGATTACCTTCAAGCCCCCTCTATAATATCAATATTTTTCATATATATGCACTGTCTCAATACCATAGATATATAATCATATGAACCGACTAATCTATGCCTTTCACCCAAAGCACTAGTCTAATAACCCGAGTCTATCCTTGAATCTTATTTACATAAATTATTCTCTTAATTAAACAATTAACATTACTTCTCATTTCTTGATTCTCCACGAATTTCCCAAGTAGTCCTAAATAAACGAGCCATAAATCACTCTATCCATTCAATATTCCTTGTCTCGAGTATTATTATTCCCTAAATGCCCTACGTACAAATGAAACGAGCTAATTTTGTTCTACCCAAATTACCCATAATGATCACATCTCCAGAAGTATTAAAAATTATACATTTCATCTCAGCCAATTTATCTCTAATAAAAGACCAAGTTGTCCCTTGCAGCAGGTTTGAATCAATTCGCCCGTCGAATACATCCGCCTATGAAGGCCGAATCGATTTGATTTTGGGCAGGAGCCCAAGGCTTCTTTCATTATGATGGGATTTCCCTATACCCAATAACCAAATTTAATATTCCTATAATCCCAATTATTATAATTAGTCCTCTAACATTTCTATACAAGGATTCTACCCAGTTTCAATTGAAAATCCAAAATTAATATCTCAATCATTCTAATTCATCGAATCATTCAATCCTTCTGTGAAAAGTCACATTTTTTTAGACCTCAACATTGAGATTCTTCTTTTGTAAAATACCATTCTAAATTTATGTCACACAATTCAGAATATAATGATTTCTATCTTCTACAATTTAATATTTCTTCCATCAATTATATTGTAGATATTCTTCCCAGCCAAACCCCATTTTTGTATGATAAGTCTTGTGTCCATCCCTCCCGATTTTCTATCCATCTCAGGAGACGGCGCTCGCGCGTATGGCGAAGAGAGAGAGAGAAAGGTCTTGCACCCTTTCTATGAATGCTTCGACCGTCGTCGATGTGGGGTGATGCAAAGAGATAGAGTCACTAGCCTCTTATGCACAAAACAGACAAAAGAACATGTTGATGCCACGAGAGAACGACGTCGAAGAGAAACTTATTCTTGTGAAACCAGTTAGTTCAGATGTTTAGGGGCTAAGTTACATAATTAGAAGGTGTTAGGCACCCATACCACCCTTTTATTCTCTCATGGGATTATGTTAGTACTCTCCTTAATTTCTTCCTGAAGTGTGTGTGTGTGTGTGTGTATAAGTGGAGATTGGAATCGCTTGACTCGCATCATGGGAAAAGACGGAATCAGGTCATCCATAGGAGTGTTCCCAAAATAGTAATAAAAAATACGATGTATGCACTTAGTGGGATATTAACCGTTTATGATGAAACGATAACATGTGTTAGATAAGACGTGAATATAAATCAAAAGTATGATATATATAAACAATATATGGATAAAGTAAGGAAAATAGGAAAATAGGAAAATAGGGCTCGAGTCTCGGGTTTTAGCTCAAGATGCCTACGTAGTTTATAAAGGAATCAAGGTCCACGTCATTCGCATGTGACAAGAGTGTGGGGTTTATTTATAAACTCAAACGGGGATTTTATTATATGTGTGTGTAATAAAAAAAAGTGTTTTTAATTTTGAGAAAATGCGGTGAAAAATCTTTTTGGAATATATAGGTGTAATCCTCTTTTTCTTGTCTTGTTTTTTTATAGAAATATATTATGTGAAATGACAGTAATAAAGGATTGAATAATAACATGTATATGATCTCAAGTAAAAAGCTAAATTAAGAACTTATATAACTAATGTGAAAATAAAGAAATTTAAAGGGAGAGAAGAATGTTTTGACCTTCTTTGGAGACTTGGAGATTGATCTTGATTAATGATGGGATTCGTTGCGAGGGGGTAAAGAATATAGGGGTTTTTTCCTCAACTGGGTGTGAAAGTGATGGAAATAAAAGGTGGAGAGAGAATCCAAACAATGGAACTTTGATAACTTTAGAAGAATGTTGCTGTAATCACTAAATTTGATGAATCTAAGATCCCTTTGAGGTGAGCTCATGCTTTCATTATGTAGGGTCAAGGGACTGCCGATCATCATTCTCCTTGACCTGCCAATCGGCATGTAACCCTAGACACACTATCAATAGGCAGGGAAATGGACATGTCGATTGGTAGTCTCGTGAAGATTTTCTAAAAAAAGGTTGTAAAATGCCTTTCGTAAGCTCAAATCGCTCATGGTCTATAACATTGGAAAGGTTATTCAGAGACCTTTAAGAATCTATGGGTCTAGGAGTTAACTTTATGTCAAACGGGGCTGGAAAGCACTCGTCGATCCTTTGGATAGGAGATCATCGAACAACGATGGATCATTCGTCCAAATCGTAAGTCCGAATTGTGAATGGATAGATCATTGGAAAGGTTATGTGAGGCACTTTGATGTTCCAAAGATCTTCTCTCAATTTGGAGGGTTGACTTTGATCAAACAGGACCCGAAAATGCCCAAAGACCTTTCCAAGTAAAACAAGTCATTTGCATCATTGGAAAGGGTGTTTAGTGCCCTTTAAAGATTCATTTGGTCTCGTTCGAGATGAAGAGTTGACTTTGGTAAAACAAAGGCTAGGAGCGCTTGGTGGCCTCCTGATCAATTTTCAGGCCGAAATGGATCATTTATTCAAATAGTTATGTCATTTTATGCATGCGACAAACTGTTGCAAAGGGTTTAAGTTCCATTTGAAGATTCATTGTTCTTGCACTCAAACGATGAATTAATTGGGGTCAAAACGGGACTTGAAAGTGCCCGATGGTCTCCATATCGATTTTCAGTAGTAAAATGGTCCATTTGTCTGAACTGTTATGCCGATTCAAGCACGAGTAAAACCATTGGAAATGGAATTTATATCCCTTCAAAGATTTATTAAGGTTTTTCTTTGATAATGAAGTTGACTGGTGTTAAACGAGGCTCGAGAGTGCCTGATGGCCTCTAGATCAGTGTTCGTAGTATTACCTAGGGTTTATGGTAAATGTGGAGGTGCTAGGGACCTAGTGAGAGAATTGGGGGGGGGGGGGTCCTAGAATGTGGTGTCTACAGAGCCCCATGATGGGGTATATTGGAACAAGTGAAAGTCATGGAATAGACACCACATGATATTTTGGAAAAGAGTTTAATTCGAAGGACCAAAGGGATGAGGATGACCATTTTAGAGGATCGAGTTCTATTCTAAGGAGCTAGGGTTACATAAACTAATTCTACTGGTCGAGGTCAATTTCGAGGACCTAAAGTTATGGAGATCAATTCTGCAGGTTGATATAAATTCTGAGGATCTAAAGTTACAGTGACCAATTTTGCAGGTCGAGGTCAGTTTTGGGGACCTAAAGTTATGGAGACTAATTCTACAGGCCGAGATCAATTCTGGGGACCTAAAGTTATGGAGACTAATTATGTGGGTCGAGGTTAATTCTAAGGATCTAAAGTTGTCGCAACCAATTCTGCAGGTTGAAGTCAAATATGAGGACCTACAGTTATGGAGACTAATTCTACTGGTCCAGGTCAATTGTGAGGACCTATAATAGGGGTGACCAATTCTATGAGCCAAGGTCAATTTTGAGGACCCAGAGTAGGGGTGACCAATTCTGCGAGCCGAGGTCAATTTTGAGGACCTAAAGTTATGGCGACCAATTCTCCGGGTCGAGGTCAATTCTGAGGACCTAAAGTTATGGTGACCAATTCTGAGGGTCGAACTAAATTCTGAGCACATAAAATAGGGGGGAAATTTTCTATAGGCCGAGGTCAATTCTAAGGACCTAAATTTTTGGAGACCAATTCTGGGGACAGAGGTCATTTCTGGGGACCTATAGTAGGGGTGGAAAATTGTATGGGACAATGTAAATTCTGAGGATCTAATGTTATAATGTGGGGCTTTTCTCTTTAATAAGTCCTTAATTTATCTTGGAAGTTTGGATGCTCTTGGGATTCCGTTGGGGAATGTGTTCTTCTGAGATGACGCTAGGGAGAGATATCTGATTAGGTTTTTTAGCTCCACTAGGGAAGTTGGAATTTCTCTAGGATAAAGTTTAATTTGGAAAGTTTGTAGGGAAATGGGTAGGATATTATATAGTCCTGATGGGGAAATTTAATTTTTTAGGTTTTGAGTTATTCTGGGGATGACATGAGGTTTTGGGATTCCACTTGGGAATTATAGTGGACTGCGTTTGAGCCATTTTTAGGGTTCAAATTGGGGATAAGAATTTGTTTTTAATCTGACTCAGTATTTTGAAAGCTTAAAAAATGATTTTCTTGGTGAAAAGATGTTCTAATAATTATTTGGAAATTTTAGGATTTTTTATATGAAATTTCAAGGGACTGTGGGTGGCAGAGGTTGCTAGGAATTGATTGTGGGGTTTTTCCAAATATAGGTGGATCGTATACTGAGAATGACGCTAGAGGGGGGGGGGGCTCCGGCATTGGGTAGGATTGCTGAATATCTATTGGGGATGTAGGTGACATTGACGGATGGCTCCCCGAGATATGGGGTGACATGTCAGCATGCACAGATGCAGCGGTTACTGGAGCATGAATTCGACTATTCTTGGTACTTAGCAAAAAGAGTGGTCCAATAGATTATAGAGGATGAGGTGGTGTTCCCACCAATGATGCCCTAAATGTACATGAGGCGGGTATGGGAGATCTCGAATGAGGCTAGGGTGGCGGTGATGATTGGCGAGCCTTATTCGTCATATACGGATATAGTGGAGACCTATGACTACCTTGACTTTGTGATGTGCTAGATGATGTAAAATGTGGTGAACATGACTCTTAGGGATTTAGACAAGGGTACGAGTAGGACGGTGGGGTTCGCCCATAGCACAGGTGGTGCATTGTCGACGGCGGTGGCAATATAGGTTCCATTAATTCAGCTTACTCTGCCTTCCTATAATTTTTTATTGACTGGAGGGGGATCGTTACATATGTTGCACCGCCCTAATGTGGTGGATCTAGGGATGTTGGGGATGATGGAGAACATTCTTTATCTAGAGGTATATATTTTCTCTTTTTTATCCTTATCTGGATTTTTCTTTGCTTTAAATTGACTTATTTTCTTATTGTTCTTATTGCTTTGTGTGCAGCATGTCCGGGTGTCGAATACTTGGCTTAGGGACATCCGAGACTGGGTAGCCTTTGTGACTGCCTATATCAGGGACTCGATTCTGGTTCCTTCTTGTTTACTATCATCTGCTACCTCGGAAGAGGGATTGGGGTTAGGGAGTGGAGGTTCCACAGCTCCCTGTCGGGGGAAGCGCACTTACTGTAGGGATGGGGGTCTTAGAGAGAGAGAGAGATGAGATTGGGGGTTTCAGGTTGAGTCCCAATGTTTTTTCTTTTTATTATTTTTTCTTCTTCTTCATGAAAAGAATGTAATGATGCAAATGGAAATATATAAAATGAATGAGATTTTTGATTATTTATCTTTGCTTAAATGACTAATTCTACATGCATTTTTTACTTTGTTACTGAGACCGTAAAAAAGATGAAATATTTTATTAAATAACTTGAGAGAAGATTTATTTTGATAAAGGATAAGTAAAAATGGATCATTTAGGAAGAAATAACCTGATGTTTTTTAAAATAAGGATTTTTTTTTAGATTTTTAATTTTGACAAAAAAGGAAAGATAGAATTTTCTAAAATTAGGGGGGTGCCGATCGACATACCCCTTGTCGTGCCTATTGGCAAGTGAGTCCATTCAAATCACCCTAAGGCATTGATTGCACTTTTTTCAACTCCAAAGGATTTGGTGGGGGAAGGCATTTATTCAAGTTTCTTAGATTTCTTGTTTTTAGCAAAGATTTTCATGTATAAAAGGGGGTAAGGTGGTTTGGTTTTCCACCCATTCACATTTTCTCTTCTTTCTTGTTTATTTCTTGCCTTCGTTCTAATTATTTCCTAAATGTTCCTTCCCATGAGTGCAGAATTCGCTTCATATCTCAAGAGGCTTGAAGCTATGTGTCTGTATAATGTGGATTAAGATGCTTTTAAATTACGCCGGGCCTCTTTATGGCACAATCGCCCCATCGACTGGAACATGCTAGCAATGACAACACAACTTTGGTATCTCGAGGATCATGTTTTTTGCTTTGGCTTGGATGAGGTTTGTCCGACTTATGCGGAGTTTTTGGGCATATTTGGTATTAATCCTAGTGTGGCGGTGGCTATGCCTGAATTCTCTCGATCTCCTTCAGCATTATTAGAAAAATTTCTCCATATCTCTCCTTCGGTGGCTCGACCATTAGTCACTGGATAATGATCTCTCTCCCAACTATCATGTATTCTACGCGTCTATGGACTTAAATAATGCGAGTCATGCTGAAGCTGCTGGGCTGGGCCTAACTTCGAAGTCATTGTTGGTGATTGGGGACCATATGGTGGACCCTCAACTAGATGCCATTACAGCATGGATGTCATATCGTCGCAATCCCAAAGTGGTGATATTGGTGGAGACTCTGAACAATCTAGATGCTTATAGGTAATCCCGTTCTAATTTTTGAAGAGGAAGTCGAATCATGCTCTTTATGAGGCTGGCTAAGATATTTTATTTGGTGGTCCCCCATAAATATCCCTTGGAAGTTGTGCATAATTTTTCACTTGTTATTTCATTAGTTTTGGCATGGAGCACAGAGCTCAATGCCTGTGCTGGTCGGTGCCATGGTAGGGGGAGCTGTAGCCCATTATAGAATTAGGGGAATACCGATATGTTTTGTTAGTTGTCCTTCAATGAACCTCATTTTATTTCTTATGTTGGATCTTGCATCAAGTCGGATGGGAGAAAATTTTTCCTCCCCATACCTCTAGATTTCTTTCACGTAGAGGATTTGACTGAAGCTCTATGCATGCGGTTGGTTATCCCGTGGGAGAATCATCGATCCTTAACCCGTCCTTCTCAATCTATCGATAGAGTTTGTCATGTTTCTAAAGATTATCTGAAATGGCTATGGAAATGGGTGGTGCAAAGATCTTAGAAGAACCGACCTGACATAGATGGTTCATCTTATTTGACATTACGGTTAGGGGCGTAGTGGTTTTTCCCAGGATGGTTAGGGAATATCATTCTATAGAGCACCTTCGGGACACCAACCTAGCAGGGAAAGTTTGGGGGCCTCTAGGAGAATATGATGATGGGGCTGGGTCTTCCAGTAGTTGCGAATAGGATCTTTTATGAACTTGGTGTTCATTTTTATGAAGCTTTTGTAATGGAGATGTGTTTGTATGTTTTTGGTTTGTGGTTCTTGGGAATAATTTTGAGAAGGTTTGGTTAGGTTTATTTTAGGGATAATTTGGTTTGATTTGTTCTAGGACACTCTGGTTAGCGACGGGGTAGTTGTTTGACTCACTACGTTGATATTTCATGTAATTGTATCGAATTCTCCTATTATGGAATAAGAAAGAATTTCATTCATATTGTTGTGCTTCTTGATGAGTTTTACATTTGAATTTTCTATACATCTCGCTAAAGCATACATAATCCATTTGTTCATGTAAATGGTTAAATGAATTGTCATTATCGTAGGTAAGAAAAGAATAGCATTTTGTGAAAAAGGGAACCATGACCATGTAAAGCTTATGAGCCGCCTACATACCTTTGGGGGTTTTGAAATTTGAGTTCCATTTTGAGAGAAAAAAGTTTTGTTAATAGGATCAGACCCCACGTAGTTTTGAGCAGAGAGAAATTAAGATTTTTTAGAATAGAAGGGAGATGGTAGGAGTTGTAGTACGCTGAGATTTCAGACTAAGGGTATAACTTCTTGTGATGGTCGAGGTTGACTTGAGATGCCATCTTTTCTCGGTTAAGGTCAGTGAGCATAGTGACGCCATCGGACATGATATTTTTCACAATGTAGGGGCCACTCCAGTTTGGCTTGAATTTTCCTCTGGGTTCCCAGACGGGTTCTATGATTTATTTTAGGGAAAAATCCGTTCTTGGACACCACAGTCCTCGACATTTTTTTTAATAATCGCGTTATTTGGCGATGGTACCCTTGTATATGATATAGATAATTTAGCCTCCTTTCATCTAAGAGAAAAAACTCGTTGAAACGGATTTGATGCTAATCTTCCTCGCTGGATTTGCTCTTAAGAATAATGCGTAATGAAGGTATTTCTAGTTCAATGGATAGTACAACTTCCATGTCGTATAACCGAGAGTAACGGGTATCCCGAGTAGATTCCCAGTCTGAAGTGCGGTATCCCTAGAGGTCATAAGGGGTCCAATCGACCCAATATCAATAACTCTAGGTCATATTGATGATGATTTCTTTAAGGTTCTTATTTGTGGATTTAACTACATCATTGGTTTATGGTTGGTAGGGAGAAGATTTGTGTCCCTAAATCCCCTACTTTTCGACCAATTTTGTAACTTTTGCCTCGAAATGTAACCCTGTATCGACAGATGATCTTCTTTCAGAGGAACTTGGATACCTTTTTGGCATTTATCACTGTGTATGACTCGACTTCGGCCCTTTTGTGAAGTAATCAATTTAAACTAGGATGAACTCATGCTAATTAGAGTCTTTGGGTGTTACTTTCTCAATGATATCAATGCTCCAAGTGGAAAAAAATAGGGATAAGTCATATTGTATAATTCTCGGGGAGCTAAGTTCTTGAGGTTGGCAAAATGTTGGCATTTAAGGCATCTCTGGGCATAGGCGGTGCAATCCTGAACCATGGAAGTCTAATATAACTTTGCCGAACAATCTTCTTAGTAATCATATGGCCGTTCATTTGAGGTCCACATTCCTCGTATTGGATTTTTTTCTTTGTTTTTTCAATGTTAGTATGGATTCCATCAATGTTTCTCTTGAATAGTACTTTATTGCAGATAATGTATTGGGTAGCTAATTTGTGGAGAGTCGCTCGGTCTTTCTTATTAGCATCTTGGGGGTACCTACCATGCTTAAGGAGGTGCCAAATGTTGTAATACCATAACTCGGCCATATTGGAATCCTCTTTTGTGATGAGCTCAATGTGGCAGCAGTGGGTTGGTTTAGCTTATTTTTGGACTATAAAAGGGGCCATTGTTATTTCTTATAGCATGTCGATAATGGAGGCTAAGGTGGCTAGGGAAATTGCCAAAATGTTCTTTACTCGGTGAAAGTAGTGGAAGGTGATATCTCGAAATTGGGAGGCCAACTCTTCTAGGTGGGCATGGAAGGGTAAGAGTTTTTCATTTTTTTACTTTCCATATTTTAAAGGCCTAGTCGATGATGAGGGAATAATCCCCATAGATATCTAGGCACATAATACGTTTCTTGAGAGCAAATTTGAGGCCTATGGTGCATGCCTCGTATACGGTCATATTATTGGTGCACGAAAAATATATCTTGATGGCAATTGGAGTGTGGGAATAATTAGGGGCGATCAGGAGTATCCTAATGTCGTATCCTTTCTTGTTGGTAGTATCCTCAAAGAACATTTTCCATTGCAGGTCTACCTGAGAGGTGCAAAGGATATTTTCATCCGAGAACTCAGAGTTCCAAACATCAACTTCATCCATGGGGTAGTCAGCAAGGTAGTCGAAGACAGATCTTCCTTTCATGGACTTCTAGATGACATATATAATATCGAACTCGACTAGTAGCATCAACCATCAAGCCATTCGTCTAGATAGGGTGGGTTTTTCAAATAATTATTTAATAGGATCCATTCGGGACACAAGTCTGAAGGAAAAAGCGATCATGTAGTGCCGTAATGTTTGAATGACCTAGATAAGGGCAACACATGATTTCTCTAAGGTAGTGTAGTTGACTTCGTACCCATCTAATTTGCAACTGGCATAGTAGATGTTCCTTTTCTTATGCGCTTCTTAGAGGTATTGGTATAGCAAAACCCTAGCTGCAGTGTCTGTTACGGTCCAGTATAGAAGTAGAGGGAGATCAGGATGCGGTGGAATGAGTACTAGAGGTTGGGTAAGATATTGTCTTATTCGGTTAAAGGCTCACTGACATTATTTATTTCACACTTTGGTGGAATCCTTTTGGAGGAGTTTGAAGATAGGTTCATTAATTGAAATCAACTGGCTAATGAACCGACTGATATACTGTAATTTTCTAAAGAATCCCTAGACTTCCTTCTCCGTTCGGGGCGGTAGCATTTTTAGTATGGCTTTAAGTTTGGTAGGGTTTTCTTCAATTCCCTTCTCACTAACCATAAATCCCAAAATCTTTTTTTTGGTGATGCCGAAAATCCATTTATGCGGGTTAAATCGCACCTAGTATCACTATAGCCCTTCGAAGAACTTTCGGAGGGAGGGAACATGACCTTCCCGAGTCTTAGACTTAATGATCATATCATCCACGTAGAACTTAACCTCTTTGTTTATCAGATCATGCAACATGGTTATTGCAGCTCATTAGTAGGTAGCGCCTGCATTTTTTTAGCCCGAATGGCATAATTTTCTAACAAAAGGTTCCCTAAGGGGTGATGGGTGTGATTTTTTCTTGACGATCAAAGTGATTCTTGATCTAATTATATCTAGAAAACTCATCAAAAAATAACATGAGAGCATGACTGGCCATATTGACCATAATTATGTCGATATTTGGCAGTGGGTAATTATCTTTTAGAGATGCTTTGTTCAAAATTTGGTAGTCAACGCACATGTGGACTTTACTTCTTGATTTTGGCATGGGTACAATGTTGGTTAGGAATGTGGGATATTCAATCACCCATATGATGCCTACATTCAACTGTGTTATCACCTCTTCTTTAACCTTGAGTGATTATTCAATGCAGAGCTTTCACAATTTCTTTTTGATCGTCTTGCATTTTGGGAGAGTGGGTGCTGAGCAATCTCAGGATCAATGTCGGGCATGTAGTCGTAGGACCATGCAAATACGTACACAAATTCTTTTAATATTTCTTCGAGTTATGCGCGCTCATGCTCATCAAAGGTGGACCCTATCCTAATCTCTCATAGTAAAATACTGGAAATGATATTGATAATAAAGTTTTCATCATCATTAATTTGAATGCGATTATGTTTTCTGTTTCTAACCATCTTAAGATCAGTTAAGAATTTTTCATTTGCAAAATCATCATTGTGGTGACAATAAATCTCAACACAAATTATAAGCAAACGGAATCACCAGAAAAAGTAAATAACATAAAATAGCTATAATCACACACGACACAAAATATACGTGGTTTGGAAAAATGGCCTAAGTCCACGGTGGTGCTCTGTGTTTTATATTTATATTTTTTTTAGGGTAGTGTTTACAATTGTATGCCCTTTGCCCTAGGTTGGGGGGTTCAATATGTTCATGTAATTCTCAGAGAGTGGGGGTATTGGTCACGTCCACATTGGCCCATAATCCCTAGAATATCTCTTGAGAGATTTTAGGGGTTGAATGGGTCACTACTGAATTAGTTATTTATAAGGCGTTAGATGTTGGGCCGAACTCTCCCTATCTTTGACAGGGCCTAGTTGGGCTACTTCTCTGGGCCAAGATAATTAAACGACGTACCCACGATTGCCCCTAAAATTTTTGGGTCACAATTTGGGCTCAATAATTTTAAATAATAGCCCTGATGGCATTTTTGTGAATTGCAAGAAGCTTTGGGGAGTGAAACATCATTCCCAAGTAAATTTAGGCGGAAGATGCACTTCGTTCTTCGTGCGTAATAATTGAAAAGGTTTAAATTTGTTTGAAGAAGTCATTTTTTGACGTCGCTTCAAGCTTCCTTGCATTCTCAATATTTCTCCAGCTTCTCATTATGTTTTCCCACTTTTAGGTCTCTCCTTTAGTCTTCGAGCTCTTTGTTGTCTTCCCATCTTCTTTGCTTATGGCCTTGCATCATCTCAAACTGATTTCGACTTCGTAAGTTTTCCAAACTTCTCTTCCTTTCTATTCTATTGAAATTTCTTCATTATCGCAGCTAGGGTTTTTCTTTTCTGATGGCAAGAAAAGGTAACTGGTAGATAGCTGAGTTTGAGGAGTTTTACAACATTCCAAATTGGGTGGACATTAAATGTGCCCCTGTTCCTCGTAATGTTCGAGACATTGAGGACATGCATTGGATTCATGTTCTTCTTTTATCCTAGGGGGTTTTATTTTTCCCCCAAATCGCTTGCTTTTTCATTTCTTTAGTTATTTCTATATAGTTCCTTCACAGTGTTCTCCAAATGTTTGGAAGATTGCCAATGGTGTTCATAAAATCAGTCATCTCTATGACACCAATCTAGGTCTTATTGAAATTTATTGTTGCTATTCCTTCTCTCGAACAAGTTCTGATCTCCTCTATCTGAAAGCTATGAGTCCTGATAGGTTATTGGTAGTCAATCTACATGATGCCCATAATGACTATTAGAAAGAGGGATTTATTGCCAGGAACTGGCAGTTCCCTCCCCAACCTGAAGGGGCAAGGTACAGGGGACCTATAATTCCGTTTTATGGGAAGGAGTACGTAGGTAGGAATAGCTCTTATTCTGCTCATTGATTTTCTGTTAGTGTACTATCTTTCTTATATTTTCATTTTTTCATCTTTCAGCGAAGACAAAGAACTCAAAACCCGCATTTTGCAAAATTTGAGCAGTTGAGCTGGTCAAGGCTTGGAAGATCAGGGAATGCTTGGCTGACGGTGAGCATCCACAATTAGCTACATTCCTTTTGAAGTATAATAACATTGGGTCCCGCTTCATCACCCGACCTATGGATAGTATTTGTCATCTAGATATCACAGAGAAGGTTGTTGCAGGACCAATTCAATTTGTTAAAGAGGAAAGCATCTCTGGTGAAGAGAGTGAGGGAGCTGACAAAGGTGTATCTGAGGATGATTATAGAGAGGAAAGTTCAATTGGTGAAGAATCTTCCAATTCAAAGGACGGTTCAGAGGGTTCAGGTGTTCCAGAGGACTCAAATGATTCAGATAGCTCCAACGAGGAAACTATGTCTCCTCCTAGGAATAATTTCATCTAGGATGATGATAAAGATAATGTGACACTTGCTCATAGGTTGAAGAAGCAGAAGTTTGGGAGTGGGGATACTATCACTGTCTCCCAAACTATTACCCATGAGCAGGAGAGGAAAATAAAGAGGAGGCATTGGTGAGAGAGAGAGAGAAAGAAAGAAGAAGGAGAGAGAGGAAGAGAGAATGAGAGAAGAAGTGAGGACCAATATAGGGCAGTCTTTGGTGCTCGTGTCTACCCTGGCTGAGGGGACTTCTATTTCTCTTTCCCCTCAGCTGGCTCCGACAGTGCTCGGGAGAACGATCTTATCAACTGATCGCTAGAGGTCGTCGAGTATAGGGACCGACCAGTTAATCCTGAAGGAAAGTCAGGGGCTAGCCTTTGTAAGTGTATTTTTACTTCTTTACTCTTGCGGTTCTTATTCTAATGTTTTCCTCAGTAAATGTTTTATTTTTCTCTGTAGTTTGTGTCTTATTTCACCATCCTGTATCACAGTCATGATGAGCTGGCGAGGAGAAATGTCGAGTTATAAGCGAGCTTAAAGACTGCTCTTGCTGCTCATAAGTCTTTCGACGTTGCCTTGGAAGAAGCTAATATGGAAAAAAAGGCAACATCCAAGGATCTGGAGGAGTTGAGGCAGTCTTATGACCTGGTCTGTATAAGCAAACTGGCGGTGGTTGAGGAGAACAAGGTGCTTGCTGAGAAGGCGAAGAAGGTGGAATCTGAGACTACCACCCTTAAGGAGATCTCGTACAACGCTAGATGGGTTACATCGTATGAGGATGCTAACGCTGAGATTGGCTATATTAGCCGTCTCAACTTCAAGAAGAGTTGGGATAAGGCCTTGCTTGCTGTTGAGGTGGATGTTGATTCCCCCCTCTTTGACAAGCACGACCCTAGCCCCAAGCCTGTTATGGATGAGGTACCGCCTCATGATGCCAATAAAGGTGTCCCAGCTATCGCTGATGCTCCCCTTAATCGGGGGATAATGACTTCTCTATCTGAGGGAGACATATCTGGGGCTACCGTAGATAAGGGGAAACAACCAGCATCCTCAGAGAAGAGTGAGGTCGCCAGCTAGTCTTCTTATGGACCTTTGTATTTTTATCTTGTTGTTGTTCTTTCTTTCTTTCTTTTGCTGATGTACTTGAGCTTCCTTTTAATGAAATGAAATTATGTTCCCTTTCGCGTCCTCATTTATTTGTTCTCCAATGCTTATATGGTTTGTATCTCATCGATGTTGAGGAATATATTCCTGCTACCTCTCAACTAGGAAAAATTCTTGGTCCTGATGCAAGCAATCGAGTTCATCATGCCTTTGTAAGAATTTTCAAGTCTATTAGGTTGAGGAATAAAGACTATAAGGACCAGTCAGAGCTCATTACCAAGATGAAAGATAGGATTCAGGAGATGGAGGAGGTTGGACCTTTTGTTCAAGAAGAAGTGGATTCTCTGAAGGCTAAGCTTCTGGATGCCTCTGAGGTTAATCAAGTTAGAGAGGTACTTAAACAAGAGAAGGGAGCTCTAAGGAGGGAAGTTTCATGACTTACGGAGAATGCACTGAGCATTTCCCCTTGAGTTTTACATGGTTCCTCTTCATCGACTGGTCCGTGAGATAGTACTGATGATAGAGGCTCAGCTAGGGAGATTTTCGAGCTTCAAGGTGACGTTCACATGGCGTACATAATAGCTACCGGTATTTAAAGAGATGTTACCTCATCGAGGCACCAGTTCAAGAAAGGTCCTCGATAGCTGTGGGTTGATGGTTATGACTAGGGTTGGACCGATGCTCCGATGAAATTGAGCAAGGTTGAAGAGTTATCTTTCATAAGAGGGTGGTTGAGTGCTCTTAAGGAGTTACAGGTCCCTAAGAACTCTGTCCTCTTGTATTGGCATGAGATATCCCCCTCAAATTTAATGCAGAACCCATTCAGAAGGGATGATCGATGGGTTCCTATAGATGCAATCCCAAGGCAGCTAGTGGAGCCAAATTCAGATGAAGTCGAAGAGGAATTAGCTCCTTACCCAGATGATGGCCTGCTCAGCGACCTAGTTCTCATTAGGATTTCATTTAATCAGCATATGTAACTCTTTGTATATGTAATGATGTAATAAAATAATTATGTTTTAGGCAATTTTCCGACTAAACATGTGTTGCGTATTTTTTTACTTCATTAATTTCTTGTTCAACTATCTTAGGCTCTTCTACCCGACTAGACTTGATTTAGGTAGAGTTGGTTTGTTGATCGAGTATCACCCAGTCCAGTATGCTTTTAGTGTACCATTCTTCCTTACTTTAGCTTTTAGGTGTCGTCACAGTTCCTTAGGCCTATGTGAGGCAATGGAGAGGATACACTTGGTATTGGATGTTCTATCCGAGCACGATTTTTGAGCCTAACAATGTTGGCGACCAACCTGGGTTGTCCATGTTGCCTAAGGGTCCCCTGTAGGGATTCATATATTTCCAGGGGCAAGCTAGGAGGTCATTCGTGTTTGCTGATGAATGGCTAAGGAGGGTCATTGCATACTAACCCTGCTTTAATACGCATCTCGTGACTTTAGTTTTGTATGTTAAAAGGGGAGCCTATAACTTGGTAAAGGTGCATGAATTATAATGAAGTTGAGAAAAATCAGCACTTCATAGAATGCCACTGCCAAATAAATCTTTATTAATCAGAAATGAATTGAAAATTTCAGTATGGAGTTTAAAAATAGAAAAACTAGAAGTATAATTTCTTCAAATTGGCTGCATTCCAAGATCTATGTATCTCCCATTCCCTCCAGCATTTCTTAGTAATAGGCTCCTTGTAGGTCGTCTCTTATCATCTTAAATGGCCCCTCCGAGTTTGGTCCTACCTTTCCATCTGATGGTTTTACAGCACTGCCAATAACTTTCTTCAGGATGTAGTCCCCAACCTATAATTCTCTTGGATTGACCTTCTTGTTGTAGTGCCTTGCTAGCTGTTGCTGATAAGCTGTTAGTTTCACTAGATCCAACTTTCTTCGTTCTTCAGCTAGGTCAAGTTCAACGAGTAATGTTGCATCGTTCTTGATGATGCTAAAATCTAGCACCACCAGATAAGTGATGATGAGATCAAACAGTAGTAACCATGGCAACTATTGAGATGTAAGTGTAAGTGTGTAGAAGGGGATGAATATAAGAGGAATAAGATAATGATGTATAGTGGTTCAGCCAATTAGGCCTACATCCACTGTGAGTGTGTGATCCACTAAATATGGGCACTAATGGCCTTGGATACAATACACATAAGCTCACTTTATCTCTCTACTGTGTGTATAAGCAGCATTTTTGCTAGGGTTATAATTATCAATCTTTCGCAAGGTAGAGGATGACCTCTATATATAGTATGTGGGGGGTGTAATGTACCCCCTATGCATGCAATGAGCATGTGTGTGTTTGCCTCACCAATATGGGGAAGCCATCTGTCACTGTCACATGTAAGGAATGATGATGAAATATTCTCCCCACGTGTGGGTAATAATCTTGTTGTAACTGATATGTGTCCACGTGTCCTTATCCAAATGTCAAAAGATGCTCGGCTACCGTGCTTGGTGCATGGCCTCGGCCAGGGAGAGGCCGAGGTTAACAAGTCTAGTTGCTCGTTCAATCCGAGATGAGCCATAGGGGCCTCGACTTAATCCTAGCCGAGATAATGGACAAGGTCGGCCTGAGCCGAGGTTGAGCTGGTGTGTTTGGAGCATTAACCGATATCTTGATGACTGGTAAAAAGGCTTCTTACGAGCTCGGCCTACATCTGGCCGAGGTTACCATTCCCAGGTATACGAGAGTGTTGTTGATCCTTGTGATGTGTGCGATGTCCCTTCGAGAGGCTGGTGGTAGTGTCGGCCTGGGCCAACCTTACTATGGTCGAGGGCTGATACCGCATGCCCAAGGCTTGTCCAGTGTCAGCCATGATCTCGGCCGAGGTTGGTGTCTCCGAGCCGAGGTCACACTTGGGGCATATCAATCACCCCCCAGCCCTTAGTTACATGTGAGAGTAGGTGACTGTGGGATTTACACATCTTCGTGGCCTTTCTAATATGAGCCAATATTTGTTTGACACTTGTCCAGTGTTGAGGTACGGCTTGCTTGGCAAGCGTGTGTTTTCAGCCGCCTTTGGGGCTCCCAAGGCAATGATGAGCCTTGGGAATCGTGCCTGAGTATTTAAGGGTTTTGAACCCTCATTTTTCCCTCCATCCTCAATTCTCTCTCCTGCACAATTACACTCCAATGATTTCTCTCTCAAAAGGCGCTCTGCGGTGCTTTCTCGAGTTTTCTTCGCTTTCCCTTGTCATTTCATCTTCAGGTATCTTCTTCCCCTCATTTGCCTCCATTTTCTCTACTTTTTCCTTTCTATTTGTGTTTTTCGGTGAGATTCTGAGTTTTCTGGTGAGTCCACCATAGTTTCAGGTGAACTGTTCATGTTAGGTTTGGGTAATTTGATCTTTAAATTTCGTTACTTCATAAGCCAATCTTGTTTGTAGTTTAGGAAGTCTCCCAAAGTATAGTTTCTTCCGCTGAAACTCATACCCCTCTATCAACTTCTTGAGGAGTTCCCTTCCCTTAGAGAGAAGACTTTAGAAAAAATCAGACAAATAGAGAGAGCACGGGAGGAGGCTTGTAGGTCACAAGAATTCCCTGTTAGACCCATATTTCCACCACCTCTGAAGGTGATATATCTTGGTCCCTCGGAACCTTTTAAACAGGCAGAGGTTCCTGTCGATCCAATACCGATGTCTGAGTCTGAGTCTGAGTCTTCCACCTTAGACCCCATGTCTGTGGATTCCTTCCAGGAAACCATGGACTTCTCAACTCGGGAAGATCAAGTTCCTGATCAGGCCAAGGTCTCTAGCCGGGCCTCGTCCCATAATAACTCAAGCACCTCAGCCTCTTCCTCAGAGGTTGAGATCGTTGAGCCGAGTGTGGCCATTCCACCACCACTTGACGCCATTCCTCTGTCGGCCTTCACCGGTGTCGAGTTCGCTCAGAGGTTCTCGGGTAACCCATCAACATCTGCTCCGGCCGACGTTGAGCCAAATCATGATGACGTTGAAAGTGATGTCGACATCTCTGAGGTGGCCGAGATCGAGAGTACTGTGATTGAGGTAGACCTCCTTTGCTTCAGATAACTGTACTCCATTAGTCCCACCATAACTCTATGAAGACCTCTGAGCGAAGAGAGGGCTTATAGTGACCGAGACGGCGAGATCCGCTTATACGAGCTAATGTTCAAGTTGGGGTTTCGTCTGCCCATCCATACCATTATCAAATCTATCCTTTACTATATCAATTTGGCCCCCTCTCAACTATCCCCTAATGCCTGGAGGGTCATAATAGGGGCCATAGTCTTATGGAAGGTGATTGGGCATAAATATTGTATATTTATCCCCCTAATTTCAGTACATTTATGAACCCGAGTGATGTAACATATATGGATTTGATTCACATTTATGCTAATAACCTTCGTAGAGAGTTTTTCGTGTTTCGTGCTTCCCTTATTGGTTTTATAGGTTAATTATGCAAGCAGTGCAAAAGAGGAAGCAAGACAATGCTAGAAAAGCTAAGAAGGCAAGTTCAAGGGAAATTCGGTAATTTTTGCAGCCCGATCCGGAAGGAGAAGTCAACTGGAAAGTTTAAGAGCTCAGAACAGCGAGAACACTGGAAGAAACGGCACCGAAATCCGAGCTACGGTTGATGATTTATGCCCAATTGAAGTTGAAGAAAAATCCAAGAAAAGAAGAAAAGAAAAGAAAGAAAAATTCTAAGTGTAGCACTCCAGGCCAGCATACCTTCGCGAACCCCAGGCCGAACCGGTTGGGGGGGCGAACCGGTTCGGGGTACAGGCCGAACCGGTTTGGGGGGTCTGATGCGCGAAAATTGTCCTTTATTCTGATTGGTTTCCAAGAGCCCTATTAGGTTAAAAATTCTCAAATATTGTAGGGAACGTAGGCAGCAGCTTAGGGACAGCCATTAGGGATAGTTTTAGTCAGTTTTTGATAGAGAGAAAAGGAGAGGAACATCTAGTAACATCAAGGGATTTAATTGCTTCAAGATTCAATTGTTACGGGTTTGTTTTTCAAGTTTTAATTCAAGATTCTTGTCATTGTTCTTGCGTGCTTAGTTTCTGTATTCGATTTAACGTATTGTTGCGTTCATAATACATCTTTACATGTTTCAATCTTGTTTCATCATGATTTCATACACATGCAACGTTATTGTTTCATGCATTAGTCCATTTAACATGTCCGGTTAGGTTTTAAAGGTTGGGATGTATGAACCCAACCTGATGTGTTAGTGTATGTGTATAACGTTAATCCGATGAATTTAACGATTGATTTTGATCGTATCGCATAATTACATAATAATTGTGGATCTTTATATCTCGTTTGCCTCTGGGTACTCGTGATGATTTAGAGTAGAATTTGAATGCAATTACCGCGATACTGATTTACTCATCCTCCGATTAGGTATGACGCGGTCTTGAACCTCGTATACATAATGCTTGGGAGTCTTAAATTCCGGGTCAGATTAATCGGATAAATTTATGATTGACGTTGTCACTGCACTACACTAGGGTTGGGGGATTGTATTCCCATCCTGTTTTCTCATTATGTAAGTTAAACAGTTTCAATTTAATTCTTCATTCCTCATTTAGATAGTTTAGTTAGTTGCATATTTCATCATAATTTCATAATTGTATTTAGCTTAATCAATCCCAAAAACCAAAACCAAATTTTTTCCTTCCTTTTTCGAGTCATCGTTAGGATTCCTCCATCTTATCTCGTCGTCATAACTCCGTTGTCCTTTTTCCCTGAGGATCGATACCCGACTTGTCAGATTATTACTTGAGCGACAGGCTTGCACTTGAGCCTAGAGAGTACACACTTTAGAGACACATTCTGAATCGTGTCAAGTTTTTGGCGCCGTTGCCGGGGAATTAGGTAGACTTAGGATTAGATTGAGTTAATCCAAAGCTTTGACAAAAAAAAAAGAAGCATAAAAAGATTCATAATCATCAACTCTCCTAAACTTTAATGCAAAATCCTGAAACCACTCCCACACCCCATAATACTCCAACCAGCATTCACGAAAATTCACTTGTTGAGTATAACCCTGATAGTGCCCACACTCCAAACGCCCCACAGTTTTGGATCCCACCGCCCACACCGTCGCACTCAGTCTCTAGTAACACTCCATTCTCATTCGTAGGACACACTTCGAGCACACCTAGTGAGAGCGTCGAGTCGTCAAGTGAGAGAGAGATGTCGCAACATATTAATACACCCACCGGTGAGGACAAGCTTCCGTGCCGCCCGTTGAGAGAATTCTTATATCCTGAGCTCACTGTCACTCCGGGATGCATTATACTCCCGTATAATGCCGGGAAATTTCGATTCAAAAATGGAATGATCCAGACACTACCACATTACCACGGTATGGATTCTGAAAAGCCATACCTCCATATAAGGGAATTTGAGGACGTGTGTGATACTCTCAATGATCAAACCTGCACACAAGAGGTAATTCGCCTCAAACTCTTCCCTTTCTCGCTTAAGGATAAAGCTAAAGCCTGGCTATGGTCTTTACCTCCAAGCTCGATTCCATCCTGGAATGAGCTACAGTCTAACTTTCTCAAGAAATTCTTCCCACCACATCGAACAATCTCTATCAAGGCTCAAATTCAAGCGTTTAGGCAACATGAATATGAGCCATTCCATCGATGTTATGAACGTTTCAACGAGTTAGTGGCTTCATGCCCTCATCATGGATTTGATCCATCGCAAATCATATCCTTTATCTATAATGTGTTAAATCTTAACTCTAAACAACTTGTTGAAACTATGGGAAGCGGTCCGTTTGTCGATCTCGATGCCCACGATGCTGATCTTCACATGCGGTATGTCGCCGAGACTACCCAATCTTGGGATACTTCTGACCCGAACGCTCAAAATCAAAATCGACAACCCACCACTGCTCCATCGGCGTCCGGCCTATTCCACGTAGATAATAATTCTATGACGGATTGTCGATTGGACACCATTGAGAAAGGATTGCGAGACCTATGCGAGTTATATGGATAAGGACCAGCTGGACCCATTCCAAACCCTGTCGTGAAGGTGTGTGCGATTTGTGAGGCGGGATATTCAACTGAGGAATGCCCGACGATACCAGCCTACAAAGTAATGTTGCAGGAGCAAGTTAGTGGTATAGGAGGTTTTAAGGGTAATTTCGGTGCCCCGCACGGGAATTCATACAATCCTTCATGGAAAAAGCATCCCGGTTTTTGCTACGGGAAACAACATGCCGCAATGAACCCTCCTTCGCATGTTGCCCCTCCTCCACCACAATAATTTCAACAAGCTCCACACATGCAAGGACATGTGCAAGCACCACCATCTCATGGAAATTATATCCCGCCATAGCGGAGAACTCTCGAGGATACCATGAATCAATTCATTGCAAGCCAGACTACAACCAATGCCAAATATGATCGTTTGATCGGCGACATAAATGCAAATCTGTCAAAGATACAATCCTCGTTGAGTGTTCAAGAGAAGGGCAAGTTCCCTGCCAAGGCCAAAGACCTCCCCAAGGTCAAACTAGTGTTAGCTCCACATCCACTGAACATCAGGAGCAATGTCAAGTGGTGACCACTATTCATAGTGGAAGAGTAGTTGATTTATCACCTCCTCCACACGACACAACAAAAGACAAGGAGATTTCGCCCGGCACGAAAGAGGCCGAAGATGTCCCCTTGAACGAGAGTGACAAGGAAGACACTAGTGAGCCTGAGGTGGTAGTGAAACCACCCTCCGCAGCACCTTTTAATCGAAGGTTGATTCCCGCTCAAAAAGGGAATCCACGTGATAAAGTCCTAGAAGTACTTAAGCAAGTAAAGCTGAATTAATCCTTTCTTGATGCCATCAAACAAATTCCAGCTTATGGCAAAGTTATCAAAGATTTGTTGACGGTAAAAAGGAAGATGAAGGTAAAAAATAATGTATTTCTAGCCCCGAACGTGATCTCCATTCTACTAAATGATCTCCCGCCTAAATTCAAAGATCCCGGTGCACCCACTATATCCTGCATCATTGGAGAAAATCGAATTGAGAAAGCCTTACTTGACTTGGGAGCAAGTGTAAACATACTCCCCTACTCTATCTATAGGCAACTTGATTTGGGAAACCTCAAGCCCACAAGGATCACTCTCCAATTAGCGAATCGATCAGTGAAGATCCCACGAGGCATAGTCGAGGACGCGATCGTCCAAGTTGACACTTTTTACTTCCCGGTAGATTTTGTCATTTGGGACACGGAGCCCTCCTTCAACTCGAGTAATCATGTTCCCATCATCCTTGGGCGCCCTTTCTTAGCTAAAGCTAATGCAATAATCAATACAAGAAATGGGCGAATGCAACTCACTTTTGGGAACATGACCTTGGATACTAACATCTTCCACATAGCCCAAAATGCAGGGGAGGAAGATGATCTTCACGCGGTGAACCTCATAGACGAGGTAGTAGAAGAGTACTTTGAGGAAAATTTATGTGGCGACGCTTTAGAGTCCTGTTTAGCGACGAGCTATGAGTGTGAGGGGACGTATACCCACTTCGAGAGGGAGGTTGAAAGGGTGAGAGAATTACTCAATGAGAGTACGTCGGATGAGGACGTGAGAGAGGTTAATTGGGTTTCTAGATTCGAGGAATTACCTCCGAGGGATACACACATGGCTACCTCCAGTGAAAAATTTCCAACCCTCGAATTAAAGAAACTCCCCTCCCATATTAAACATGCATACCTATGAGAGGATGAGACATTTCCTGTTGTTATCTCCTCTAGCCTAGATGAAGGGCAGGAGGGTAAATTATTGAGAATTCTGAGGAAGCACCAAAGTGATTTTGGTTGGTGTATCGCTGATTTGAAGGGGATAAGTCCTTTGATTTGAACTCACAAGATTCATCTAGAAGACGATGTCAAGCCCTCTAGAGAAATTCAAAGAAGACTGAACCCCAACATGAAAGAAGTTGTGAGAACCGAGATCATCAAATTGTTGGATGCCGGGATTATCTACCCAATTTTGGATAGCAAATGGGTGAGCCCTATTCAAGTCGTCCCGAAGAAGTCGGGTATGACTGTGATTGAGAATGCTAAGGGAGAGCTTGTTCCCCAACGTACCACCACCGGTTGGCGCGTTTGCATTGACTATCGGAAACTCAATGCGGGAACTAGGAAAGACCATTTCCCCTTACCATTCATTGATCAAATGCTTGAGAGAGTTGCTGGCCACCCTTATTATTGCTTCCTTGATGGTTATTCCGGATATAACCAAATTGAGGTGGATGTACTTGACCAAGAGAAGATGACCTTCACTTGCCATTTTGGTACGTTTGCCTACAAACGTATGCCATTTGGCTTGTGTAATGCACTCGCGACTTTTCAAAGGTGCATGTTGAGCTTATTTAGAGACATGGTCGAGAGAAGACTTGAAGTGTTCATGGACGATTTCAGCGTTTTTGGCACCTCTTTCGATCTTTCTTGGGAGAAGTGCCATTTCATGGTCACCGAGGGAATATTTCTTGGCCACATTGTTTCATCCAACGGAATAGAGGTTGATAGGGCTAAGATAGATGTCATAGCTGATCGTCCCCCACCAAAATCGCTGAAAGACGTGCGCTCCTTCTTGGGCCATGCGGGGTTTTATCGAAGGTTCATTAAGGACTTTAGCGCCATCGCTAGGCCCTTAAGCAACCTACTCATGAAGGACAACCCGTTTGAGTTGACAGAGGCATGCCAAAGCTCCTTTGATAAGTTGAAAAATATGCTCGTGTCCGCTTCCATCATGCAAGTTCCGAATTGGTCCTTACCATTCGAACTTATGTGTGACGCAAGCGATTACGCGATTGGGGCTGTTTTGGGCCAACGTAAAGATAAGCAAGCTCATATCATCTACTACGCTAGTCGGACTCTTACCAGACCTCAACTCAACTATTCTACTACAGAGAAGGAGTTGCTAGCGGTAGTCTTTGCCCTCGATAAGTTCCGTTCCTATCTCATTGGTTCTCCCATTACATCTTTCACCGACCACGCGGCTTTAAAGTATCTACTTGCGAAGAATGACGCCAAGCCGCGCCTCATAAGGTGGATCCTACTCCTACAAGAGTTCAATCTCTCCATCAAAGATAAGAAAGGAGTAGAAAACGTCGTTGTTGACCATTTATCTCGGCTTTCGTCCGACATACCTAGTGATCCCATACCCATAGACGAGCACTTTCCGGATGAGTAACTATTTGCTACTTCTTCGTATCCCTGGTTTGCGGACATAGTGAACTATCTTGTCACGGGAGCCATCCCTCCCGATTGGACACCGCAAGATAAAAAGAGGTTTCTTAATTGGTCGCGCATGTTCTTTTACGATGATCCTTTCCTCTTTAAATATTGCGCCGACCAAATCATTCGACGATGTGTACCGGATGACGAGATCCCGAAAGTCATCTAGTTTTGTCATTCGGAAGCATGTGGAGGCCATTTCTCGATGAAAAAGACGGCCGCTAAATTTTTGCAATGCGGCCTATATTGGCCCACAATCTTCCGGGTTGCGAATGACGCTTGCAAGTCATGCAATAGGTGCCAACGAATGGGAACCATTTCTCGAAGCGACATGATGCCCCTTACCCCCATACTCATCATTGAAATATTTGATTGTTGGTGTATTGACTTCATGGGTCCCTTCCCACCGTCCTTTGGTTTCCTATACATCCTAGTCGCGGTAGACTACGTTTCGAAATGGGTGGAAGCTATAGCTACTAAGACTAATGACAACAAAGTGGTGATAAAGTTCTTACACGAACACACACTTTCTCGCTTCGGTGCACCGAAAGCGATAATTAGCGATAATGGCACGCACTTTTGCAACAGGCCATTTGAGAAGCTCATGAGAAAGTATGGCGTCGTCCACAAGGTTGGGATGACATATCACCCACAGACGAATTGGTAGGCCGAGCTAGCAAATCGGGAGATCAAGAACATTCTTGAAAAGACCGTCAATCCTACCCGGAAAGATTGGTCCCTTAGATTGACCGATGCATTATGGGCCTATCGTACCGCATTTAAGAATCAACTTGGCATGTATCCTTTCCGTTTTATGTATGGCAAACCTTTCCACCTTCCTGTTGAGCTCGAGCACAAAGCATATTAGGCAATTAAGCAATTGAACTATGCCTTGGACAAAGTCGGTGAAGCCCGTAAGATTCAATTGAATGAGCTAGAAGAACTACGCAATGATGCGTATGAAAACGCCAAAATTTCAAAAGAAAGGATGAAACTTGCTCATGATAGCATCATTCGACGAAAAGAGTTTCATCCCGGCCAAAAAGTTCTTCTCTACAACTCTCGACTTCACCTCTTTCCAGGCAAGTTACGGTCATGATGGTCTGGCCCGTTCGTCGCGAAGAACGTTTTTCCCCATGGAGTTGTTGAACTAGACGTTTTAAAAGGGGAAAACACGTTCAAAGTCAATGGACAACGCCTAAAGCCATACCTAGAGGCGTGTGAGTATGAGGTCGACACCATTTGGTTGTCGGACCCCATTTACGGGGTCAATTGAGCTGAGAAAGTGAGGTCGTCGCACCCCCGACGTGTATGTGGTGAGTTTGTATGTATAGTAGTCGTGTGTGAATAGGTTAGTTAGGATTCTGGAGCCTGAGTTACGAAAGAGATCGGTTAGCACGCACTTTGAGGGAGCTAGTACGCATTACGAGGTTGAATTCGAGGAATTTTTAGGAACCTCGAGGGCCTAGGAAGTTTTTAGGGGCCTTATGCACAAGTTAGAGGATGAGAGAGCACCTTGAAGCGGAGAAAATAGTGAATTCTAACGTTTGGACCAGCATGTCACCCCGAACCCCATACAGAACTGGTTCGGGGGGCGAACCGGTTCGCAGTATACCCCGAATCGGTTCGTGGGTACCTGGAAGATTCTTCCCCCTTAAATCCAAATTCATCCCCCTTCCCTCCATTCTTCCCCCATTCTCCCCATTCGTTTTTACTCCCTCCAACTCTTTCTGTCCTTCCCAAATTCATCCCAATTCACTCCCTCCCTCCTCTCCTTCCCACCCTTTCACATTTCCCACCAAAATCACACCCCTTCACACCTATAAATACCCCATCACCCCTCCTCCATTCCTCACACCAAAACACTCTCCCTCACTCTCTTCTCTCCCATATATTTTTTCCCTCTCCCTCTCTCTTTCCTTCAAAATGCCGCGCCCTCGCCGCGCCAACCTCCGCCCTAGAAAATATGACGATACCACCATCCTTGATGACCCGGGTAAGGGGGTCTTTCGATGTGTCTAAGAACGTCATTGGGCCAAGCAATACTTCTCGGCTACGCACCCCATCCACATTGGACGCTTCGTTGATTGGGGCCAACTTTCGGGCGATGTCACCGCCCTATTCGACCGCCGCGGGTGGTGATCCTTCCTCGCCCCAACGAGCACTAACGTGTTTGATGCCTCCATTCGCCAATTTTATGCGACCTTGGTTCGCAAATCCTCCACACTTCACGAGGCATACCTTGACGGTATCACTATTCCCTTCTCGACGGCCATCATCGCACGCAAAATGCGTGCCAAAGGGGTGATCCTCCTCGTGCCCTTCCAATACCCCAACAATGGTACCCCCCATACCAAAGAAGAATGCATCGCCCGCATGGCACCCGGGGTGGAATGGGTGCGCGAGTCTTTTCCTAATGGTGGTTTGGCCGCCACGGTGCGCTTCACGCACCTCATTGCTTGTGGGGCCATCCACCAAACCACTAATGACTCGGTGGTCCGGTTACGGCACGCCAATTTCCTTTATTACTTTTGGACCCCGAGAGCACCATCAACCTTCCCAGCTCTTCTATGCGGATATCCTCAATGCCTCCTATGATGAATATGGCAAAACTGCACTACCTTACGCCCGTTTCATCACGGAGCTCTTGATGGAAGCTGGAGTGGATGACCCCGGGCAACAAATTCGACTTCCTCGCCCCATTGGCGGCACGTCCACCACTCGAAGCGAATGCCAAATGCGCGTAGCTCACCCCGACCATCCCATTATCGAAGAGGATGTGGCCGAGGAAGCTCATGATGACCCGATGATGGACGTCGACGAGGACGAATTTGAGGATGATGAGGAGGACTCCGATTTCGAGCCCCCGGGGGCAAACTTCGATAGTCTCCTTTCGACGGTTGAGTCCCGCCTCGACGGGTTCATCAACCAATACAATCAAGACCAAGCGGCTTACCGAAGGGTCACCCGGATGATGTACCAACTCCAAGTCCACCTTCACCAACTCAACTTCGGCGGTCCTGCACCCCCTTCTATTATGACCCGTATGATCCAAATGCACCCAGTACCTCCCACCCACCTCCACCATGACCTATGATTGTTTTATCTTTTGGTATGGATGTCGGTTGTTGTAGGAATTTCACCGTTGCTTTCTCATTTCCTATGTAACACAGGCTTCTCATTGTTATTATACAAGCTTGCATTTTTTTCATATTTGTTTGTTTTATTTTTCCGCACTTATTATTCGCTTTGAGTTAGATTTTAGTCCTTTTTGTTTGAGGACAATGCAAAAGTCTAAGTTAGGGGGGGTCATAAGTGCGTATTTCTAAAACTTCACAAATTTTCAAAAATGCCCAAAAATTTCCAAAAAAATCATAAAATTTTGAAAAACCCAAAAATATTTTTGTTCAAAATAAATAAAAATTGGAATTCAAATTTTTCAAAAATATCATTAAAAGTCGAATTGGAGTCTCAAATTGTAAACATCCAACATACACAAAGCCGAAATTGACCAAAGATGGAAATTGTGCGAAAATTGACGACTTAACTAATAAATGTGGAGATTAACAAACCCGGTGAGATTCGAGCCTATCATGTTTTGCGAGTTTTTAAATCAATCCGAGTTATTTGTTAACTCAAAGTTCTTTTTAGCGCTTAATAAGTTGTCAAGGATCTCAATCCTTTCATTTTGATCGATTTTAAAAAAATGTGTGCAATACTGCCTTGAAAAACATGCCAAATTAGTCTCTAAACTTAAATTCACCTCGAAACGCATATGGTAACGCAATTGGCATTTTGGGCAATGAAGTAGGCCCTCGTTTGTCACCCAAAATTTTGGCTAGAAAAAGTATCGAAAAATCACCCTTTGTAACCCAAATTGAGCCGAATAATTTTCCCTTTCGTTTGACAACCCGAAAAACCCAAAATAGCCGGAATTGTGAAAAATGAAAAATTCAAATTTCAAGTCCAAAAAGTGCATATAAAGGGGCAAGAAACAAAATAGTATGCTCAAAAAACAGAAGATCAATCTCCCGGAAAAAGCACAATTGAACATCATTACTGACGTTTCCAATTCCAACCTTCCATACCGCCTTCATTTTACCCAATGCAACCTTCAACCCGAAAAAGTCCTAACCGAGTCCAAATTGCGAAAATTGATTACCGCGTGGAGAGCTAAGACACCAAAAGATAATATAAGAGGCTAAGTGCGCGAAATAAAGGCAATGTTCCCGTTTTTAAAATCGTAATCCATTGATGAGATCCTTTCGCTATAAAGTTTCCGTCTTTCTATTTGTTTGCGTGAATTTGCTTCCATTACATTTACTCTTTATATCACGCATGCCGAGAGAAATGCCATAATCCGAGAGATTCGTTTGTGAGAGCTTGATGTGAGAAATTGAAATCAAAACGAATTTTTCGGATAAGTAACGTAATGATCAATCAGTGAAAATTGGCGGTTATATTTCCGGCTTCGCGCACACACACTACGGTTTGAGACTCGTAAATATGACTTGATGATGACTATTTTTTGGAAAAGTTTGAATTGCTCAATTTTTGCGTATTTTGAATTTTCGTTGAAGTCGAATTTTGTGGGTATATTCACTGCAAACCCTCACGAGACACAACTCGTCCTACTAGGGTAACCTAGAGGTTTAAAGGCTTGTTGCATGCGCTAAATGCAACCGCTTGCCCGCGAAAGAGGTACTATATCCCAATAAAGTCTTTGATGGATCCTTAACTCATACTCTCATTCTTTTACATTGATCGGGACGCGCAAAGTTCCAAGTTAGGGGGGTTTGATTGGGCATAAATATTGTATATTTATCCCCCTAATTTCAGTACATTTGTGAACCCTAGTGATGTAACATATATGGATTTGATTCACATTTATGCCACTAACCTTTGTGGAGTGTTTTTTGTGTTTCGTGCTTCCCTTATTGGTTTTACAGGTTAATTATGCAAGCAGTGCAAAAGAGGAAGCACGACAATGCTAGAAAAGCTAAGAAGTCAAGTTCAAGGGCAATTCGATAATTTTGCAGCCCGATCCGAAAGGAGAAGTCAACTGGAAAGTTGAAGAGCTCGGAACAACGAGAACACTGGAAGAAACGACACCCAAATCCGAGCTACGGTTGATGATTTATGCCCAATTGAAGTTGAAGAAAAATCCAAGAAAAGAAGAAAAGAAAAGAAAAGCAAGAAAAATTCTAAGTGTAGCACTCTAGGCCAGCATACCTTCGCGAACCCCAGGCCGAACCGGTTTGGGGGGGCGAACCGGTTCGGGGTACAGGGAGAACCGGTTCGGGGGGTCTGATGCGCGAAAATTTTCCTTTATTCTGATTGGTTCCCAAGAGCCCTATTAGGTTAAAAACTCTCAAATATTGTAGGGAACGTAGGCAACAGCTTAGGGACAGCGATTAGGGATAGTTTTAGTCAGTTTTTGATAGAGAGAAAAGGAGAGGAACATCTAGGAACATCAAGGGATTTAATTGCTTCAAGATTCAATTGTTACGGGTTTGTTTTTCAAGTTTTAATTCAAGATTCTTGTCATTGTTCTTGCGTGCTTAGTTTCCGTATTCGATTTAACGTATTGTTGCGTTCATAATACATCTTTACATGTTTCAATCTTGTTTCATCATGATTTCATACACATGCAACGTTATTGTTTCATGCATTAGTCCATTTAACATGTCCGGCTAGGTTTTAAAGGTTGGGATGCATGAACCCAACCTGATGTGTTAGTGTATGTGTATAACGTTAATCCGATGAATTTAACGATTGATTTTTATCGTATCGCATAATTACATAATAATTGTGGATCTTTATATCTCGTTTGCCTCTGGGTACACGTGATGATTTAGAGTACAATTTGAATGCAATTACCGCGATACCGATTTACTCATCCTCAGATTAGGTATGACGCGGGCTTGAACCTCTTATACATAATGCTTGGGAGTCTTAAATTCCGGGTCGGATTAATCGAATAAATTTATGATTGACGTTGTCACTGCACTACACTAGGGTTGCGGGATTGTATTCCCATCCCGTTTTCTCATCATTTAAGTTAAACAGTTTCAATTTAATTCTTCATCCCTCATTTAGATAATTTAGTTAGTTGCATATTTCATCATAATTTCATAATTGCATTTAGCTTACTCAATCCCAAAAACCAAAACCAAATTTTTTCCTTCCTTTTTCGAGTCATCGTTAGGATTCCTTCGTCTTATCCCGTCGTCACAACTTCGTTGTCCTTTTTCCCCGAGGATCGATACCCGACTTGTCGGATTATTACTTGAGCGACAGGCTTGCACTTGAGCCTAGAGAGTACACACTTTAGAGACACATTCTGAGTCGTGTTAGAAGGCTGTCCACCACTCAGACCTCCCAGTTCAGGTTTTTGTATGCTGCTATGTCCCTTCCTCAGCCAAAAATCATCCTAGCTACTATCATTTTGTAGCTCGGAAGCCTGAAAAAAAAATGCTTCAAATAACTCAGACTTCCAACCATAACTGGAAGCCTCGATACTTTTTTGCTTCTGGACCATGGGAATTTGGCCCATGTGCTCCCTCGTCCATTCTAGAGCCGAGGATTCCCCTGAGGTGGGGTAAGGTTACAATGTCTGCGAGGGCCGACCCTGGCCTGAGCCCGAAAAACCTTCAGAAGGTGATAGCCCTTCAAGATCAGGGTATACATGGTATGTTCGTTAAGTTCAAACACTTGGTGACCCCCCACTACCTCTCTGAGACAGGTCTAGGTGGAAGTCCTCTTTCTGAGCTTGTTAAGCGCTTTCTATTTGAAGTTGAACCTCTGAGTTTATTTATGTCTGATCTTCCAACTTAGATCTATTAATTTTTGTAGAGCGCCCAAAGGATATCTCAGACGAACTCTGGGAAATGGCTGCACCTAGTTTAAGGAGACTTGCAAAGAAAGCAGGCCTTAATGCTCCTCCCCCAGCTCCTTCTGCCTCAAAGCCCCAAGACACAAAGAAGAGGGCTCCAACTAAACATGCCCCTGAGGATCAGAGGCAGAACAAAAAAAGTGTTGATACTGCCATCCCCATCTCTTCAGCAGATGCCTTGTCGGCTCGTCTAGAGTAGTTGAAGATTACTGACAGCATCGTCGGCCATAGTCTACAGGCCCTAGATGCCTTCGGCTCTACAATGACCAAGGCCAACAAGCATTTCTTCCGGTCACTTGATTCTCCCTTGCTGGTTGAGTTCGACATCAATAGATCCATTCAGGTATGACCTCATATTTCTTTTTAATTTCTAAGTGTAACCTCTGATTTTTCTTTGACTCATTCATGATCACAAAATCTGCAGGGCCTGGTAGCTATGCACCACCTCTCTAATTGGACTCTGAGGAAGTTGCCCCTAATTCAGAAGGGTCAAGAGGCTGAGAAGGTCCAAAGTACTTTGAACGCATAAATTGACCGCCTGAAGTCTAAGTTGGGTGAGTCCGACAAGAAGGTGAAGGGGCTGGAGAAGGAGGTCTCTCAGCTTAAGAAGGACCATGTTGCGACTTTGAAGGCCAAGGATGACAGTCTGCAGCAGAAGGTCAGCTCGACCGTGAAGGCATCCCTCGATGACGCCTCTGAGGGGATAATAGCCGAGTACAAAAGTTCTGATGAGTTTATGGGCTTTGGCTTTGAATAACTCGAGAGAGGTATCAAAGCTACTACCAAGTGGGCAGCTGTCAAGGAGAATGGGGCTGGCACTTTGAAAGCCTCTGACTTCATAGGCCTTGGCTTTGCTAATCCTCAGCTTGCCCAGGCCCTTCAGGAGGTTGAGGAGGAGGCTGCCACACCTGCCGAGACTGCCATGTTGGACGGCACAGAGGTTGGAGGGGCAGACCACCATGATGATGCTACCGAGGTGAGCAACGTCGTCCAACTTAACCAAACCAAAGACACCATCATTACCCCCTCAAACCATTAGAGAGAATCTCTGGATATTGTTTGTAACCCCTGAAATTGTGAAGCTTGTTTGTAATCCCTGAACATTTATAATTTCTGAATGAGCACGGTTCTTAGTTTTCCATTCTTTGTAACCTCTGAATATTTATAATATCTGAATGTGTTATTATCTGAAGAGGATCATCTTCTTTTGTTGAATGTATGTCGTGATATTTTTTCTCAGAAGCTTATGCAATGGTGTTTGCTTAAACCAAATTAGTAGTCTGACCTCAGACCTCGTCACCACTGTGATGTTATAAGGGTCTGAGGTAATCACCTAAGATGTTATCCTCACAATTAATCTCACCAAATAAATGATGTTAAGGGTCTGAGGTCATCCCACTATGGTGTCTGAGCTCAGATCTCGTCACCAATGAATGGTGTTATAAGGGTCTGAGGTCATCACCTAAGATGTTATCCTCACAATTACTCACCAAATTAATGATGTTAAGGGTCTGAGGTCATCTCATTATGGTGTCTGAGCTCAGATCTTGTCACCACTGAGTGATGTTATAAGGGTCTAAGGTCATCACCTAAGATGTTATCCTCACAATTACTCACCAAATTAATGATGTTAAGGGTCTGAGGTCATTTCATTATGGGGTCTGACTTCAGACCTCGTCACCACTGAATGGTGTTATGAAGGTCTGAGGTCATCACCTAAGATGCTATCCTCACAATTACTCACCAAATTAATGATGTTAAGGGACTGAGGTCATCTCATTATGGTGTTTGACCTCAGACCTCGTCACCACTAAGTGATGTTATGAAGGTCTCAGGTCATCACCTAAGATGTTATCCTCACAATTAATCTCACCAAATTAATGATGTTAAGGGTCTGAGGTCATCTGATTATGGTGTTTGATCTCAGACCTTGTCACCACCGAGTGATGTTATAAGGGTCTGAGGTCATCACCTAAGATGTTATCCTCACAATTACCAAATTAATGATGTTAAGGGTCTGAGGTCATCTCATTATGGTGTCTGACTTCAGACCTCGTTACCACTGAATGGTGTTATGAAGGTCTGAGGTCATCACTTAAGATGTTATCCTCACAATTACTCACCAAATTAATGATGTTAAGGGTCTGAGGTCATCTCATTATGGTGTCTAACCTCAGACCTCATCACCACTCAGTGATGTTATGAAGGTCTGAGGTAATCACCTAAGATGTTATCCTCATAAATTTATGACATAAGTGCAAAATAAAGCAAGGACCACCATGGGAACTGATCTTTTATTAATAACCTCTTCATGACAAGATGGTACATTTACACAACTTAATGCAACATAATATGTAATACTTCTTTAGGTAATCAGCATTCCATGGATTAACGAAAGGTTCTCCTTTTAGATTTTTAGCCTGTACGTGTCAGGCACAACCTCTTATGTCACTTTCTAGGGACCGTGCCAATTTGGGTGGAGTTTGTTTGCTTTATGTAAGGTCTTATTTAGCACTAGGTCTCCCACTGCAATGGGTCTTGACTTCACCCTCTAGTTGTAGAATTTCGCCACCCTCTGCCGGTAGGCTGCTTGTCTGACCTCTGCGTCCTCTCTTATTTCTTTGTTAAGATCTAGGTCTAGCCTCCTATCCTCCCCATTATTATCAGGGTCATAGGTCTGAATCCTATGAGTTTATAGCCCTACTTCCGTTGCTATGACGGCCTCTGAGCCATGTGCCAACATGAATCGGGTTTCTCCTGTCGGTGTCCTTGCCGTGGTTTTGTAGGCCCATAACACAGCGTAGAACTCTTCAGTCTATCTTCCCTTCACATCTTTTAACCTCTTCTTGACTCCATCGAGAATTGTTCTATTTGTGACCTCGGTCTGACCGTTTGACTAAGGTCGTCCAGGAGATGAGAAGAACTTCTTTATTCCCACTCTTAGGCAATAGTTTTCTAAAGAGGAGTTCTTGAACTGGGTCCCATTGTCCGAGATGAGAGTGTTTGGGAGTCCGTATCTACATATGATATTCCTATAAATAAATTGGAAGGTCTTCTGCTCTGTGATCGTTATCATCGGCTCTGCCTGCACCCACTTTGAAAAGTAGTCAATGGCAACTATCAAGAATCTATAATTGTTGGCAGCTCTTGGCAGGGGTCCAACTAAGTCAATTCCCTCATACTGAAAATGTCCATGGAGAAGTGATTGACATCATAGGCTGATGAGGGATAGCGGTGAATCTTTGACATTTATCACATTTCCTCACATAGGCCACAACGTCCTTGGACAAGGTTGGCCACCAGTACCCCTGTGTGGTGATTCTTTTGGCCAAGGGTCTTCCCCCTATTTGGCTAGAGCAAGAACCCTCATGAATTTCCTGTAAGACCCGGGGAACTTCCGTGGGGTGCACACATATGAGGAGAGGTAGCAGGAATCCTTTCTTGTACAGGACGTCTCCTACTACCGAGAACTTGGCAGCCTTATATCTCAATTTTCGCCTCTCTAACATGGATTCAGGTAAGTCTCCCTCTTTGATATATCTGAAGAGGGGCTCCATCCATGATTCTCTTAAGTTCAAATTGTGACAAGGGTTACATACCTCTTCTTGCTCAATGGTTTCCTTCCCTAAGACCTCGATCGGAATGGTCCTTCTTACATCTGTCTTCGTTGCCGAGGCCAACCTCGTCAATGCATCTACGTGGTTGTTACTTTGTTGAGGCATTCTATTCAGTTTTGCCTCATCAAATTGTTCTAACATCGTTCTCACCCTTTTCAGATATTTGGCCATACTTTCATCTCTGGCCTCATAGATTCCCAGTACTTGATTGACAACTAATCTTGAGCCGCTGTGGAGTAGGAGTCGCCTTACGCGAAGAGTCTTTGCCAATGATAGACCTGCTATCATGGCCTCATACTCGGACTCATTGTTAGAAGCTCAAAAGTTGAATCTCAAAGTGTCTTCAATGTTGGCACCATCTGGAGATGAGAGTATCAACCCTACACCGCTTCCATTATCGCAGGAAGAGCCATCAACGAAGAGGCTCCAAATATATGTACCCGATGAGAAGACCCCTTCTGTCATGAATCCTTTTTGAAGAGGTACCTATCTTCCTCGTTCTCCGCAACTCGATTCCTGGCCCCGTTGGATGCGATCTCTTCCTGATCTTGGGAGATGTTTGGTGTCGTCTCTTCCGAATTTCGGAAGACACCACGATTTTTAACACCCTATAGGCCATTCTCTACCTTGGCCTCTTCCCATGTGAACTCAATGACAAAGTCTGCGAGGGCTTGCCCTTTGATGGTTGTCCTAGGTTGGTAGGTAAGATCGTACTCTCCCAACTCAATGGCCCATGTCATAAGTGCCGGACTTCTCAGGTTTATGTAGGACATGTCTTAGTTGGGATCAGTGAGGACAACCATGGAGTGGGCTTGAAAGTAACGCTTCATCTTCCTCGAAGCATGTATCAGGGCGTAATCTATCTTTTCCATGCGAGGGTAATTTTATTCGGCCCCCTGAAGGGCCTTACCGTTGAAATATACAGGCCTTTGGATCCCAGCGTCTTCCCGTATTATGGCTGCACTGATGGCTGATTCGAAGACTGCCAGATACACGTACAGTTTCTCCCCTGCTACAGGCCGAGAAAGCAATAAGGGAGACCCTAAATAAGACTTGAGCTCGTTTAAGGCTTTTTCGCACTCTTCGTCCCATTGGAAGGCCTTTCTCAGCACCTTAAAGAATGGAAGGCACTTGTCTGTTGCCCTAGAAACAAACCTATTAAGGGCAGCCACTCTCCCCGTAAGTCTTTGAACATCTTTGATACTCCTCGGTGTCTTCATGTCAAGAAAAGCCTTAATTTTTTTAGGGTTCGCTTCAATCCCTATCTGGTTGACGATAAATCCTAGAAACTTCCCAGCTCCTACTCCGAAGACACAATTCGCGGGGTTGATTTTCATTCTGTATGAGTCAATAATATCGAAGGCCTTGTCGAGATCCGTTACATGAGTGCAATCTTTCAAGCTCTTTGTTAGCATATCATCTACATACACCTCCATAGTCTTACCTATTTGCTCTTCGAACATCTTATTAACAAGACGTTGGTATGTTGCCCCTGCATTTTTCAGGTCGAAGGGCATCACTTTGTAACAGTACGTCCCTTTGTCGGTAATGAAGGTTGTCTTCTCTGAGTCTTCATGTAAGGCCCTAAATGTGATTAGTAAGGTTAATTATTTGATTAAGTATGAGTTATATGTTATAAGTTGATGAGGGGTGTTAAACACGTTAATTATTATATTTGCGGGATGCATAGTCATGTGACATATGTGTTGGTTGCATTAGATGTTAATCAAGCTTATGATCGGGGATAACTTGTTTAGATCATATGATTAGTTATGTGGTTAAATGCATCATGAAAATATGTTTCTAATGCATCATTATTTTTATAGAAATTAAACCAAGGTGTTGGTCCGAAATTGGCATTGTTAGGTCGCCAAATGTGAAAGTTTTGAGATTTTCGGTAAATTGCTACCCTTCTATTCGGGCCCAAAATAGGCATACTAGTTTTATGATTTGTGGAAAATAAAAAATATCAAAGTTGTAGATATATGAGCTAAGTTTATAACACAACAAACGGTGTGTAACACAGAGGTCCAAGTAAGGAGTAATGCTGAAATTACGAAACAAGGGCAAATCTGTCTATTCGTTAAATGGTATTTTGTCTTACTAGTGGAACACATGGCTTGTTTTTATTGGACCAAGTGGAGGTGCCTTATGCCGACTTAAAGAGATTAAAAATACCCCTTGTTATTCATTTTCATCAGAATTTCAAGTGGGGTTGAGAGTTACTTGGAACAAAGCAAGGTTATGATGAATTAGTGAAGGATTACGGCAGATTATCGAGAGATAAACAAGCTTATGTATCCAAAGGTGCTTAGGTAAGATTTAGCTTATAAATTTCATTCTTTACATGATATAGGGTGTTTTATATGATATTAAATATCACATTTAGGGATGATATAATATGTGTTGTTACGTGTAGGTGGGTATGTGTAGGTTGTATATATGAAGTATGTTGAATTCATACAACTAAGGGTGTAATCATCATGTTAATCAAATTGGTGTATTTTTGTGAATACTCAATGGAATTGATTGATTCTAGTTGGATATGAAACTAAACTTATACATACATGTCATACCCAAAAATTATTTAAAAATACCATGAAATGAATCTTGGGTGATAGTTTGAAGTTTGGGTATGAAATCTGCCCCAAAAACATAAGTGTGCACACCAGGTGTTCGATGTTTTGCTTGACTTAGTAAATGAACTCTAAAAATTATTCAACATCAATTTTATATTATTAAATATGTTTAATATATGTTTCCATGATTTATAACCGAGTAGGACATTATATATGCTTGAAAAGTGTTAAGTTATGCATTGGTGGTCTACTCAGACCTAGATGTGTTAAAAGTGGCATAAATCATTGAATACTTATTGGAATCAAGAAATTCCAATTGGAAATATTAGAGAACATATATGGGTATGATATACTTGATGGGGAGAATAAAATACCTTCTGGTTTGGCTTGGGGGTTGTGTTTAAGTTGAAGTTTTGTTGTTGTTTTTCTCCAGAAATTATTTGGAAAATGTTGTAATAAAACAGGCATAACTTTGTCTAGAGAATTCATAATTTAATTTCGTAAATTGCGTTAGAACCCTAATGAATAAGGTGTTATAGAAATGTGAAGTATCATATTCAATTAGTTTTCAGTTATGTTAGATTGACCAACTGATGTGATGTCTAACTGAGTTTAATGTGATTTGGTGTATTCAAATACTAATGATGTTGAATTGTTAGGTGGGGAAGCGACTAACACTACCATACCAAGGAAATAGTTTTGGTATTAATCTTAGTACCAAATTAAAGGTGAGTGACATATCCTATGAAATATAGATTCTTATATGTTCATATGGGAATGTGTAGTAAAACTCATGTGTTAAGATGCTTATGGGAGTGATGTTGTATTTATGAAACATATGCATATGATTAAGAATGTTATGTGATGTTATATAATGTTATGAACTGAGGTGGGTCCTTTATCTAATGTTAATGACTGTGGTGGGTCCTACGGGATGTGGCAGTCCCGTTAACTCAACTTAAAGGTGTGTTGTACTCGGGCCTAATTATGGGATGTGGTATCCCCATTAACTGGGAGTTAATTGGACTGGCGGGTCCAGGCTTGCGAGAGTTACACAATTCCTGTTGGGTGATGACATAAGAAAATAAAAATTGTTATTCAAATTGGTTATATATATGTGATGTATGTGTGGAATATGATCATTCACTAAGCTTGTGTTGCTTACACTAATATAATGTTATGTTTCAGGTATGCCTATCGTTGGAGTTCACTGCCAAGTTAGGACATTGAATGGGAGAGTGGAGGATAAATAACGTGAGTTTTATATCAACAAACTTTTTTTGGTAAATGTTAAACAAAGGAACTTATGTAAGTAAATTTGTTTGTTACTTTTAAGTTGTGCATAAAGGTAGCTATGTTTTCATCCAAACATGCCTTTGAAAAAAAAAATTCTTGTGTTATTTTTCAAGAGGTTTCAAGTACCGTATTGTATAATGGGGATTTATCTCTAAATAAAAGGTTGATTTTAAGTTAATTAAGTTAGGGCGCGACAACTTGGTATCAGAGCATGGTTATTAGGTTCTGGACAGGGTGTGAGGGTCTAGATTGGCAGTGGACGTAGAAACTGTTTTGAGTCATAAGTATTCTGTTTCAAGGGATACATTTAAGTATGTTAGATTCTTGAGGCATGGACAGGAATGTTTTCTTATTATGTTTTAAATTGGATTTGTTGACTAACATCTGTCAGTTATACATATATATTATTGTACATGATATGAAATGCAAGGATCTTGCAGGAAAGGAAATAAGATGTTAAGGTTTATTCGGGGATGACAGTGAATACAGGTATTTTAATATAAAGCATTGCATTGCTTTATATGTTGTATGAACAAGTGTTTCATTTAAGGAAAATATTTAAAGACACAATGTGTTATAAAAGTTATACTGGTATATGTGAACTTGGCAAAAATTATAAAGTATTGGAGGTGATCGCTTCCTATGTTGGTATATGTGGACTTAAGTCATGTTACGTGTATCATTATGAATGGGTTCTCTCCTCATCTGTATGGGAGAGTGATGTACGGGAACAAATATTCAATTAAAGGATGAGAAATGAGAAGAATTATTGTTACATGATTATAATGAGACTTAAATTGTTGGAGTGTAAATAAAAATGAAGATTCACATAGTAGAGGTTAAATGATAAGGTTAGTAGTTGTATATGTTTATATTTAACATATGAAATAAGTATGAAATTTAATAACTAGTCGATATATCACAAGTGATCAGAATATGAATTCATAGTGAATTATTAAAAGAAGAATAAAGAGTAATAAGAGTTGAGATGTACGTCTTTAATAATGTGAGTACATATAGTGGATATTACTCTTGTGATGTTTTGAAACGCTTATAAGAATAGTAAAGTTGAGATGAGGTGTTAAAGAGTTAGAAGTTTAAAAATATTGAGGAGTCCTTTTAAGAATATGTGTTGTGGATGAGTATGGGAAAGATGTTTGTCAGGCTTAAATACTTACAACTGAGTTGAGTGAATATTGAGTTGTATTTGTCATTGTGCGTATGTGTTACCACTAAGAGTGTTATATAAGTAATATGATTGACATTACACGGAGTCACCAAGAAGTATGTGTAAGGAGAATGTGCTATGTGAGATACCATAATGTAGTACATTGAGGTATTTGTACAAGTTATTTGAAAGAAATACGATATATAATAGTTAGAGAAGTATTATGGGTTTGGTAAGTATGGTTAAAGTTCTAAGTGGTTAGGTTACGTTTAACATCCATGTTATCAAACGGTTAATATGAGTGTATTAATGATGTTGCGTAAGACTATCACGTTAATAAGGATTGGAGTAAGATTATGATTTTAAAGTTATTATGTTGGATAAATGACTTATTAAGGTCATTGTATGTTTAGTTAAAGAACAATCAAACGTTACTAAAAAAAAAGGGGGAATATCGTGAGAAGTTATATTGAATTCATAGTCCATGACTACACAATATACATGAAAGTGAATATGGGATATTGGCTAAAAGTAAACATTTGGTGAATGATTGTTCATTATCGATATATGGAAAGTACTGACGCTATGTTTAGATTAAGGAGCGTAAGAACGATATTTAACATACTCTAAAACCTCAGAGATGATACTGATAGTAGTCCAAGTGGAACACATGAGTTTGGTATTGAGTGGAAGATGAGAAGATGTCATATACTAAGTTAGTATTATAATATGATGTTTATCATTTGAAGTAATGAATTGAAGTTGGGGAGATGAACTATAAGAAGTTAGTCTTGTGATAGAATATTTATTATTTGAAATGTTACACGATCATAAGGATAGATTATATGAATGAAGTGAGAAATGTACATAATGATGTTTGGTTTATTAAGAATGTTTACTCATTGTTAATATAAGAGGATACAATCGATAATATATTATGTGTGAATGTTCGACATACGTATATAAAGGTATGGAGTAATATATGAGTTGGGAATTGACTGTTATTGATAAGAAATCACTAGACGATTATTCTTGCGTATGAATGATAAAGAAGCTTATGTGTTGATATATCCCGATTCTACACATTCTTTATGTCTTGCTTTATCTATTGCATCTTAATAAACCACTGTCATCATTAGATTCTAGTTTAGCTATTATTACTCCAGTGTGGGAAATTTTTTTCTATTGATAGGGTGTGTAGGGAGGGTATGGTATGAATATGTGAAAAGGAGTTGTTGGTTGACTTACTACCTTTCAGTAAGCATGACTTTGATGCGATTTTGGGTATGGACTGGTTGTCCTCATATCATGTATGTTTAGATTGCTTTAGAAGGAAGGTAGTGTTTCGGTTACCGTGTGAACCTGAATTTAAATTTATTGGGGAATGGAATGTCACTTGCGTATTATTTTACAGACCTTGCGAGAGAAGCAATTATATGCTAAATTTTCTAAATGTGAATTTTGACTAGACCAAAGTAGTGTTTTGGGGAATGTTATTTTTGCTGATGGTAATTGTGTTGGTTGAAAAGAAGATGGATGGAATTTATAAAGGATTATGACTATACAATACATCACCATCCGGATAAGGCTAATGTTGTTGCTGATGCCTCGAGTAGAAAAGCTCTAGGCAGAGTATTTTATATTTACTATGTTTGATTTAACTTGCTGAGAGAGTTAACTTTAATAAGGAAGAAGTTAACGTTAAATGAGTTGTGGAATACTAGTGCATTTAAATGTTAGACATATGATAATAGACTGGATACGACCATCACAAGCAGGACATATAGAATTGGATAAAATTAAAGATAATATGAAAACGAGTAAAGCAAATGAATTTTCTATTCATAATAATGACATTATTATGTATGATAACCGTTTGTGTGTACCTAATGTGCCTAATTTAAGGAGAACGATTTTAAAGGAGGCCCATTGTTAGTTATATGCTATGCATCCAGGAAACACACAACTTTATAGAAATTTGAAACAATGTTATTGGTGGTCGGGAATTAAACACGATAGTGCAGACTTTGTTGCTAGATGTATGGTTGCCAACAAGTGAAGGCGGAGCATCAAAAGCCTAATAGGCTACTATAGTCCTTACCTATTCCTGAGTGGAGATAGGAGCATGTTACTACCGATTTTGTTATAGGTTTGCCAAAATTATCATGAGTGTTTGATTTTATTTTGGTTGTCGTTAATAGATTGACTAATTCGACACATTTTCTTCCTGTTAAAGCTACTTATTCCATGGATATATATATGCCAACATATATGTGGATGAGATAATTAGATTGCATGTTTCACCTATTTCTATTATCTCTTATCGAAATCCTTGATTTAATTCCAACTTTTAGCGTAGTTTACAATAAGTTTTGGGGACTAATTGAGAATTTAGTTCAACTTTTGATCCTCAGACTGATGGGGCAGTCAGAAAATGATCCAGGCACTCGAAGAAATGTTACGAATTTATATATTAGAGTTAAAGGGCAGTTGGGATGAACACTTATCACTAATTAAGTTGCTTATAATAATAGTTATCATTCAGGTATTGAGATGGATCCTTATGAATCCTGGTATGGGAGAAAGTATAAGACCCGAGTGTGTTGGGCAAAAGTAGAAGAATGAAAACTACTTGGGCCAGAAATTGTGCAACTGACTACTGAGAAGATAAATTTTATTCATAATCACTTGAAGGTGGTGCAAAATAGACAAAAAGGTTATCCAGATAACGTAAGGAAGGAATTAAAATTCGAGGAAGGTGATCAAGTTTTCCTACGTGTTTCTCCTTAGAGAGGGGTTATGAGATTTGAGAAAAAAAAAAGGAAAATTAAGGGCTAGGTACATTGGCCTTATGAAATAGTGAAACGAGTTGGAGTTGTATATTACAAATTGTCTTCGATACAATAACGATCTCGTATACATGATGTTTTTTTATGTATCAATGTTACGTAAGTATGTGGTTGGTCCTTCACATGTGTTTATTTTATAACCGATAGAGCTTAAAGATGACTTGACCAACATGGAGGAACCAATTGTTATTTTTGATTGAAAAGAACAGGCAAAACCATTACATTAGTTAAGGTAATGTGGAGAAATCAAAATGTGGAGTATGCCACCTGGGAAAGAGAAAATAACATGAAGGTGTGATATCCTCATCTTTTGGTAAGTTCTTATGCGTTAAATTTTGAGGATGAAATTTTTATAAGAGGGGTAGAATTGTAAGGCCCTAAATGTAATTAGGAAGGTTAATTATTTGATTAAGTATGAGTTATATGTTATAAGTTGATGAGGGGTGTTAAACACGTTAATTATTATATTTGGGGGATGCATAGTCATGTGACATATGTGTTGGTTGCATTAGATGTTAATCAAGCTTATGATCGGGGATAACTTGTTTAGATCATATGATTAGTTATGTGGTTAAATGCATCATGAAAATATGTTTCTAATGCATCATTATGTTTATAGAAATTAAACCAAGGTGTTGGTCCGAAATTGGCATTGTTAGGTCGCCAAATGTGAAAGTTTTGAGATTTTCGGTAAATTGCTACCCTTCTATTCGGGCCCAAAATAGGCATAGTAGTTTTATGATTTGTGGAAAATAAAAAATATAAAAGTTGTAGATATATGATCTAAGTTTATAACACAACAAACGGTGTGTAAAACAGAGGTCAAAGTAAGGAGTAATACTGAAATTACGAAACAAGGGCAAATATGTCTATTCGTTAAATGGTATTTTGTCTTACTAGTGGAACACATGGCTTGTTTTGATTGGACCAAGGGGGGGTGCCTTATGCCGACTTAAAGAGCTTAAAAATACCCCTTGTTATTCATTTTCATCAGAATTTCAAGTGGGGTTGAGATTTACTTGGAACAAAGCAAGGTTATGATGAATTAGTGAAGGATTACGGCAGATTATCGAGAGATAAACAAGCTTATGTATCCAAAGGTGCTTCGGTAAGATTTATCTTATAAATTTCATTCTTTACATGATATAGGGTGTTTTATATGATATTAAATATCATATTTAGGGATGATATAATACGTGTTGTTACGTGTAGGTGGGTATGTGTAGGTTGTATATATGAAGTATGTTGAATTCATACAACTAAGGGTGTAATCATCATGTTAATCAAATTGGTGTATTTTTGTGAATACTCCATGGAATCGATTGATTCCAGTTGGATATGAAACTAAACTTATACATACATGTCATACCCTAAAATTATGTAAAAATACCAAGAAATGAATCTTGGGTGATAGTTTGAAGTTTGGGTATGAAATATGCCCCAAAAACATAAGTGCGCACACCAGGTGTTCGATGTTTTGCTTGACTTAGTAAATGAACTCTAAAAATTATGCAACATCAATTTTATATTATTCAATATGTTTAATATATGTTTCCATGATTTATAACCGAGTAGGACATTATATATGCTTGAAAAATGTTAAGTTATGCTTTGGTGGTCTACTCAGACCTAGATGTGTTAAAAGTGGCATAAATCATTGAATACTTATTGGAATCAAGAAATTCCAATTGGAAATATTAGAGAAAATATATGGGTATGATATACTTGATGGGGAGAATAAAATACCTTCTGGTTTGGCTTGGGGGTTATGTTTAAGTTGAAGTTTTTTTGTTGTTTTTCTCCAGAAATTATTTGGAAAATGTTGTAATAAAACAGGCATAACTTTGTCTAGAGAATTCATAATTTAATTCCGTAAATTGCGTTAGAACCCTAATGAATAAGGTGTTATAGAAATGTGAAGTATCATATTCAATTAGTTTTCAGTTATGTTAGATTGACCAACTGATGTGATGTCTATCTGAGTTTAATGTGATTTGGTGTATTCAAATACTAATGATGTTGAATTGTTAGGTGGGAAAGCGACTAACACTACCATACCAAGGAAATAGTTTTGGTATTAATCTTAGTACCAAATTAAAGGTTAGTGACCTATCCTATGAAATATAGATGCTTATATTTTCATATGGGAATGTGTAGTAAAACTCATGTGTTAAGATGCTTATGGGAGTGATGTTGTATTTATGAAACATATGCATATGATTAAGAATGTTATGTGATGTTATATAAAATTATGGACTGAGGTGGGTCCTTTATCTAATGTTAAGGACTGTGGTGGGTCCTACGGGATGTGGCGGTCCCGTTAACTCAACTTAAAGGTTTTTTGTACTCGGGCCTAATTATGGGATGTGGTATCCCCATTAACTGGGAGTTAATTGGACTGGTGGGTCCAGGCTTGCGAGAGTTACACAATTCCTGTTGGGTTATGACATAGGAAAATAAAAATTGTTATTCAAATTGGTTATATATATGTGATGTATGTGTGGAATATGATCATTCACTAAGCTTGTGTTGTTTACACTCCTATAATGTTATGTTTCAGGTATGCCTATCGTTGGAGTTCACTGCCAAGTTAGGACATGAATGGGAGAGTAGAGGATAAATAACGTGAATTTTATATCAACAAACTTTTTTGGTAAATGTTAAACATAGGAACTTGTGTAAGTAAATTTGTTTGTTACTTTTAAGTTGTGCATAAAGGTAGCTATGTTTTCATCCAAACATGCCTTTGAAAAAGAAAATCTTGTGTTATTTTTGAAAAGGTTTCAAGTACCATATTGTCTAATGGGGATTTATCTCTAAATAAAAGGTTGATTTTAAGTTAATTAAGTTGGGGCGCGACACTTCCGCATCTATGAAGATCTAGTTGTAGCCTGAATACGCGTCCATGAAGCTCATGAGCTCATGTCCCGCCGTAGCATCCACCGTCTGATCTATCCGAGGTAAGGTATAGCTGTATTTTGGATAAGATCTGTTCAGGTCATTGAAATCAACACACATTCTCCACTTCTCATTAGCCTTGGGCACGATGACTTCATTTGATAATCATTTCGGATATGTGACTTCTCTTATAAACTCAGCCTCTTCCAATTTTTTTACCTCTTCTCGGATGACGTCGTACTTCTCCCTAGAATAGACTCTTCATCTCTATTTGATTGGCCTGTCATCTTTGGTCATGTTGAGCTTGTGACTCATAACTTTAGGGTCGATACCGGGCATGTCTGCGTGACTCCATGCGAAGACACTTTATCTCCTCCTGAGGAAGTTTATCAGCTCTTCCTTGATTTTTACCTTTAGGGCTTTACCGACCTGGACGATTTTTTCCGGCTCGTCCTCATTGAGGATGATTGATTCTACCTCTTTCGCGGCCTCTCCCTTCTTCAATTTTGTCTCATCTCTTGGGTCAAGCGTATCAATGCTATAAGTGGTGATTGCCCTCTTATGGGACTCTCTCTCTTCAGCCGAGTTGAAGTAACATTCTCGCGCTGTGGTCTGGTCACCTTGCACTTCCCCTACCCCATAGGAGTCTGGAATTTTAGCATCTGATGGACCGTCAACGGCACACCTTCAAACTCTTTAAGGGCCACCCTTCCTATGATGAGGTTATAGGCCGAAAATACGTTCTCGTCCATGACGAAAAAATTTATCTTCTTGGTCAGCCTCTTAGGCCACTCATCACCCATCCGTATGTCCATCTCATATATGCCCAAGGGGTGGACCTTTTTGCCACTGAATCCTATCAATGGGTGATGATAGGGTACCAGCCTTGCTCTGCTAAGACCTAGGCTCTTAAAGCAAGGCCAAAACATCACGTCCACCGAGCTCCCCCCGTCTACGAGGATCCTCTGCACCTAGCACCCATGCACCCTTGTTGTTATGACCAGAGGGTCATCATGGGGGGCTAAGATACCCTTGAAGTCAAGTATGGAGAACCCAACTACAAGGGTGTCCATGTCTACTTTCTTCCTCTTCTGCACTGTATCGGAAGACGTTAGATTCACAACAAGCTTGGCCACTGACCTGGCCTCTGCTACGTGAGCCTTCCTATTAGCTACTTTAGAGCCACCTCCTGCAAATCCTCCGCATATGGTGTCAACACCAAACGAGATCATACCAACCCTCTTCACCGGGGTGTTATCATCTTTCGGCGGAAGATCCGAATCGTCTTCGTCATCACCTTCTGAATCATCGTCTCTTCTGGCCGGGATATTGTCACGGCATCTGTCATTTCTCCTTTTCTTGAGGTCATCTCTTCCACCCTTAGGAGCCTTACCGTCCACATACTTCTTCAACTTTCCAGATTTTAGCATATTTTTAATCGCATCCTTCAAGGCGAAGCATCTGTCTGTGACATGGCCATGATCCTGGTGGAACACGCACCATAGGTTTTTGTTCCTCTTATATGGTGGGGCTTTCAGTTTCTCTGGCCATCTCAGAGTCCTGTCATTCTTAATCTAGTTGAGGATGTGCTTGCAGCTTACAGTCAGAGGAGTATAGTGAGCTAACTTGTCATCACCCGACCTCTTCTTCCCATCTTTCTTATTTTGGGACTTTCCACTGCCACCGCGGTTCTCATCCTCATACTTGGCGGCCATTGCCTCTTCCGCATTCATTACTTTCCATGCGATTGCCAAGAGCTCTGCCATAGACCTAGGGGTCTTTCGCAAGTTTCCACAACAACTTCCCTTTCAGTTGACCCCTTATAAGGGCGGTCATGGCTATGTTCTCTTCATAATCTTCGTCCTCCAACTTCTCTTTATTGAACCTAGCTATGTAGTCTCTTAGGCTCTCGTCCTTGCCCTGCTTGACATATAGCAGGTGAGTAGTCTTCTTTTGAGGTATCACCCCAAAGCATAAGTTGTGGATGAATCGTTCAGCTAAGCTTTTGAAGTTCTCAATCGAGTTCTTCGGAAGGGAGGTAAACCAGCTGTGTGCTGCCCCTGTTAAGGTCCCAGAGAAGGCCCTACACTTCATCTCATCGAGTATCGAGTAGATGTTTGCTTCCGACTGGTACATCTCGATGTGATGTACAGGGTTAATGCTGCCATCATACTTGGGAGACACCATGGGAGGCTTGAACTTAGCTAGGGTTGGGAATCCCACTATCCTAGCCACAAATGGAGAAACCTCTGAGTAACCCCTTTGTAATGGGTCCCTGCTTTTAATGAGGTCTCCTATCTTCTCCTCAAGGCACTGGATAGAGTCATTCCACGGTCTTCTGCCATCGACCTGGACGAGGTTATCCCCAGCCACCTCCATGGGATGGACCGAGGGTTCCCCTGTCGCGGCACATCGGCTGTTGAACTCTTCCTGTTCCCTGCCTCTTCTTTCACAGTATCGGCCTTAGTCTGGCCGACCCTGCCTGTTTCCTCTCGGAGAGCTTGTTGCGCTCCTCGATCTCGACAATGTCTGTCTTAGGTCATTCACTGGGCACAATTTCTCAAAGGCTGACCCTCTACTCAACCTATCAAAGTCTGACCCTCTTTGTTGAGCCTTTTCACCTCTTCGGCCGACACAACCTCGACTTTACTGAAGAGGTCGTACAGTGTTATTTGACACCTCATACGGCTCTCAGCAGTCTTTTGGGGCCTCTTTCACCTCTATATCGCCATACCTGTCCTCTGGGTAAGGGTTTCCTTGCCTCCCCAGGTGTAAGCGCCTAGGGTCAGCAACGTCCCTTCTCTGCTAGGGTGCAGGCTGGTCCTTCATTGGTGCCTGGGGTGGTCCCCTGGCGTCAGGATGAGGCTGAACAGCCGTCGGAGTGATCATATTCGGTGAGACTCCATGTGGCCTCATCATAGTTTGGTTGAGCTGTGCAAATTATTCTTGCATAACTTGTTGTGTTGCAGCTAAAGACCTCAAGGCTGCAGCTACCTCCTCTATTTTGGACTGGGGCGGCACCTGACTGGAACTAGGCCCTCCACCCCCAGGTGGAGAAAGAGGCGGTGGTAATTCTGGTGCCATATGTTAACACTATAGAGCTTGAGTAGCAGATGAGCTTAGTACCTCAAAGGAACTCTTTCAATGGTGAAGCATCTCCACGTAAGGGGTGGTGCCTGGTTCAACACCAGAGTATCCGGAGAGGTTAAGCTGAAGAAGAGGAAGAGACAGCTTCTCTCAGTTCCCACAGACGGCGCCAAAATGATGACGCTGAAATCTAGCACCACCAGATAAGTGATGATGAGCTCAAACAGTAGTAACCATGGCAGCCATTGAGATGTAAGTGTAAGTGTGTAAGTGTGTAGAAGGGGATGAGTATAAGAGGAATAAGATAATGATGTATAGTGGTTCAGCCAATTAGGCCTACATCCACTGTGAGTGTGTGATCCACTAAATATGGGCACTAATGGCCTTGGATACAATACACATAAGCTCACTTTCTCTCTCTACTGTGTGTATAAGTAGAGTTTTTGCTAGGGTTACAATTATCGATCTTTCGCAAGGTAGAGGATGACCTCTATATATAGTACCTGGGGGTGTAATGTACTCCCTATGCATGCAATGAGCATGTGTGTGTTTGCCTCACCAATATGGGGAAGCCATCTGTCACTGTCACATGTAGGGAATGATGATGAAATATTCTCCCCACGTGTGGGGAATAATCTTGTTATAACTGATATGTGTCCACGTGCCCTTATCCAAATGTCAATAGATGCTCGGATACCGTGATTGGTGCATGGCCTCGGCCAGGGAGAGGCCGAGGTCTACAAGTCTAGTTGCTCGTTCAATCCAAGATGAGCCATAGGGGCCTCGGCTTAATCCTAGCCAAGATAATGGATAAGGTCGGCCTGAGCCGAGGTTGAGCTGGTGTGTTTGGAGCATTAACCGATATCTTGATGACTGGTAAAAAGGCTTTTTGCGAGCTCGACCTACATCTGGACGAGGTTACCATTCCCAGGTATACAAGAGTGCTGCTGATCCTTGTGATGCGTGCGATGTCCCTTCGAAAGGCTGGTGGTAGTGTCGGCCTAGGCCGACCTTGATATGGCCGAGGGCTAATGCCGCATGCCCAAGGCTTGTCCAGTATCGGCCATGATCTCGGTCGAGGTTGGTGTCTCCGAGCCAAGGTCATACTTGGGGCATATCAGTTCTGCCCTTGATCGACCAGGGTAGACCTCATGGTAGGGAGGCCAACTTCCAAGGGGATAATTTCCTTCATCTCATACAACAGTGTGAACGGTGTTTCTCTAGTTTCTTGTCGTAGGGTAGTGCGCTAAGACCATAGGATGTGGGGTAGTTAGTTCACCGATGCCCCATTGTCTCGCTCCAATACTTCTTTAATCCATCAATCATTGTTTCATTGGAAGCTTTAGTCTATCTGTTGTTTTGAGGAAATGCCACAGAGCTGAAGTAGTGCCTGATATTGTGGTTGCTTCAGAAACCCTGGACATGCCACTTTCAAACTGGGTTCCGTTGTTAATAATGATAGTCGTGGGGATCCGAAAACGAGTAATAATGTTCCTCCATATAAATCTTATCATGTTAGAGTCTCTAATGTTTGCCAGTGTCTCTGCCTCTATCCATTTGGTGAAGTACTCTGTTGCGGCCAATAAATATTTGCGATTATTGTCTACGGTATTTAGAGGGACCATGATGTCCATACCCCATTGGGAGAAAGATCACGGGCTAGTAAGTGACTTCAGGTCGCTTGCGGGCTGGTGAACCATAGGTGCGTGAAGTTGACACTTTTTGCATTTGTGAGCATATATTCTCGCGTCTTTTTGTATGTAAGTCCATCAATAGCCTTCTTTCATTGCTAAAAAAGCTAGCGACATGCCCCCAATGTGACTCCCATAGATTCCCTCACGGAGTTCGTGCGGAACTTGCTCAACATTCTTCGGATGAACGCATTGGAGGTAAGGACCAGTGAAAGATATCTTGTACAACATTCCCTCAGAAGATAAGTGAAAGCGAGAAGCTTTGACTCTTATCTGATGAACACTCTTCTTATCGTCTGGTAGCACACCATCCTTTAAATCCAAGCCTAATTCCTTGCTCGAGTATTCTGCTTCATTATTGGAGGCTTCAAATCCAAGCCTGATTCCTTGCTCGAGAATTACATCTTCAGGGATAAAGAGCACGAGGCCTACTATTGCCCCTTTGGAATTAGAGGCACCGCCAATAAATAGTCTCCAGACGCCTGAAGCCGAGGGAACTTCCTTCTGATGAATAGTTTAGGGTTGGTCGCAAGGATTTTCTCATATAAACTCTGCGATGAAGTCGACGAGGACCTTCCCTTTGATGGCATTCCTTAGCTGGAACTGAATGTTAAATCATCCAAGCTCGACCGACCACTTTGATAGTTTACCTGATAGGTATACTTTTCTTAGGACTGATTTAAGAGGGTGTGATGTTAGTACGATGATGGAGTGGGCTTCAAAGTAATGTTTTAATTTCCTTGAGGCTACCACTAGTGCAAAGGCGAGATTTTCTAGTGGTAGGTATCACTGTTTGGCGTCCAAGTGAGAGTCTTTCTCTCTTAATAGATAGGGTGCTGGATCCCCATTTTTTCACATACCAGTGCAGAACTTATAGCATGATTGGATACTATGAGGTATAGGTATAGAGAATCATTCTCTTGAGGGATTATGAGCAAGGGTGGTGTGCTGAGGTACGCTTTGAGCCCCTCTAACGCCCTCGAACAATCCTCATTCCACTCCACAACTTTTATTTTCTTTAATAACTAGAAAAAGGGCTGGCACCTTTTGGATGACTTTGAGATGAACTGATTTTGGGCGGAGAGCATCCCCGTGAGCCTTTGCACGTCTCTTATCATAGGGGGCTTCACCCTATTGATGGTATCAATTTGGTCTGGGTTGGCTTCAATACCTCTCTTGCAGACCAAGTACCCAAGGAATTTTCCTGACTAGACACCGAAGGATCACTTACTTACGTTGAGCTTCGTTCGGTACTTCCTGAGGATTTCGAAGGTTCTTGATAGGTCAGAGATGTGGTCTTTCTTGAGCTTGCTCTTGACCAGCATATCATCGATGTATACTTCCATAGTTCTTCCCATTTGGTCTTTGAACATCTTGGTGACCAATCACTGATGGTTGCTCCTGTGTTTTTGAGCCCGTTGGGCATAACCTTATAGCAATATTACCCAACTGTGGTTATAAATGCTATTTTGTCTTGATTCGACTCGTACAGAGGGATCTGGTGATACCTAAAGTATGCGTCTAATAAGCTCATCATTTCATGTGCTACGGTGGCGTCCACCAGTTGATCAATCTTTGGGAGGGGGAAGCTGTCTTTAGGGCATGCCTTATTGAGGTCAGTGAAATCGATATAGACTCAACACTTTTCGTTGCTCTTAGGGACAACCACTGGGTTGGATAGACATTTGGGGAACTGGACTTCACGTATGGATCCTGCGTCCAGCAGTTTTTTAACTTCCTTCTCCACCGCCTTGGATTTTTTTGGAGTAGTACGATGAGCTTTCTATGCAATTAGCTTGAATTTTATATCGATGTGCATTCGATGATAGGTGATGCTCAGATCAAACTTGGGCAGCTCGTAAGGCTCCCATGCGAAGACATCTATGTTACCTCGGAGTAGGGTGAACAACTCTCTCTTTTCATGGTTGGTGAGTGAGGTTCAAATGAAGAACTTTCTTTAACTTGAACTATTGCTGGCTATGATTTCCTCCAGGTCTTCGACGCCTCTTTCAGAGGCGAGGAGCCTGGTCTCATCCACTCCTAGTCTTCCATATCTTAGTTGCCATTTGGAGGGAATTATCCTCTCCTTCTCTTCATCCTTTCTTATAACTTTCTCAACCTTCTTCTCTGGCTTGGGATGGATGGTATCTATGAAGCACTTTCTCACTATCGCCTGGTCTTAGTGGATCTCCACCACTACTCACTCAGTAATACATTTGAGCTTATAATGGTAAGTAGAGGGGATGACCTTCATCGCGTGCATCCATCCTCTGTCGAGGATCACTTGGTAGGGGGAATCAATATCGACCGCGATAAATTCTATCATTTTCGAGATGTTTTCAGCCCTTACTGGCAAGAAAATCTTTCAGAAGGGCATGGTTACTTTTTAAGCGAAACCAACTAGAGAAACGGTGGCTTCCTGTAAGTCAGCGATACTTAACTTCGACTTCCTGAACAAGTTGAGGTACATTACTTCGGATGAGCTACCTTGGTCGATGAGCAACCTGTCGACATCATAGTTAGTTATCCTGAGTGTAATGATCAAAGCATCATGATGTGGGGTTCTTATTCCCACTACATCCTCATCTGTGAACACGATGGGCTTGCTGTAGTTGACATCCTCTGCTTATCGATTCTTTCATGCTTGCATTTTGCCTGGATCGATTTGAAAAGCTTGCATTACTGCTATAAGCTTTTTGACTTCCATCTGAGTTGTATTTACTTAAATCTGTTTGAGGTTGGATGCCCCATGAATGACTGCAAACTCATGGCCAACGTCTTCCTCGAGCATGTTTTTGGGTCTCTGATCTCCATTGGCAGCTACCTTCTCTGCCTTCTTTTGCACAAATTCACTCAAGTGCCCAGTTTGGGCTAACTCTTCAAGGTGAGACTTCAGGGCTTTGAAGTTCTCGATTTTATGCCCGCCCTCTTTGTGGAAAGCACACCTGAGTGCGTTTTTCCTCTTTGAAGGGCCTCCAACCATCTTCCTGGGCCACTTAATGAACATTTAATCCTTAAACCTTTCCATAATCTTGTAGATCAGTTCTTTAAAAATTTTGTTTACTGCTTGAAATGATTTCGAGGCATCACCCTTATTCCCATTCTTAGGGCCTCTCTTGCCCCCATTCTTACTTCTTTACTTTTGATTCTCAATTTTATCGCTGCCTTTGCCGGCGAACTTGGCGCAACCATTTTCCCCTAACTGAGATGGGTCACATCTTCAAGTTTGGTATATTTTTCAACATGATCCATTAAGTCGTCAATAATTATGGCCTCCTTCTTAGTGAGGGACTGGTGTAATAGGAAAGAACTGGGTAATACAATCTTAAAGGATGCGACGACGACCTGCTCCGAGTAGTCCTCATCCTCATTGAATAGTTCCCAATACCTCTTCACGTATTCTCTGAGACTCTCCTAAGGATTTTTCTTCATAGTCAACAAATCATCGATCCTTTTTGAGTAGGAGCTGCTGGTAATGAAGCGAGCTGTTAAGAGCTCTTCCAGGGACTCAAAGTTCATGTTGGATCTGTGAGGGAGTTTCTCGAACCACTTTTCAGCCCCGTCATGTAAGCTCGATAGAAAGATCCAGCACATAAATGCGTCCTTGTGGTTCTAAATGATCATGGCCTGCATGTACTGTTTGACATGGTCGATAGGATCAGTCTTTCCATTGTAGATCTAGAACCTGGGAATTATGAACTTCTTAGGGGCTTCTTCTTCCTCTATCTCCCTTGAGAAAGGGGATTTCATATGGGTCCTGAGAGCTTGCCTGGCTAGCCCTCTAGTCGATCTAGCACCCCGAAGTGCTAGGTGTTGGTCCATTTATCTCCAGACCAAATTTTGTAATGATTGTTTCCCGAACAAGTAATTATCTAATGTGCGTCCCTCAATTCTTTTAGTTCTACATCTTGGGCTCCTACCTCGACTGCGATATTTGCTCCGCCTGAGGGCTAGGAGTGTGATAATGACGTTACCTCGTATTGCAATGGAGTTCTCTCTCCATTTTCTCCAATATCCTCTTGAGGCGAGCATTTTCATCTTCTTGCTTGTGAGTGACCTCCTCCTACTTTTTGAGCCTGTCCTCATAGGCGTCGATCATCTTGGAGACTTGCATGTACCTAGTTGGTCCCTGGCTTTCTTCTGAGGTTTATCATTTTGTACGAGGCCTTGGGTTTGAGCGTCGAACTTCAGATCTAACCCTATGAGGAATGGGTTGCTCTTGAATATCCCCTACTTGACGGGCATTGCTGTTGTGACTAAATATTCTAGGTTCTTATTGGTGAAGGCTTTCTTAAAGGATGAACGATCACTTCCCACAGACAACGCCAATTATGGTGACAATAAATCTCGACGCAAAATACAAGAAAATGCAATCACCAAAAAAAGTAAAGAACATAAAATAGTTGTAATTACACGCAACACAAAATATACGTGGTTCAGCAAAATGGCCTAGGTCCATGGTGGTGCTCTCTGTTTTATATTTCTCTTTTCTTCAGGGGAGTGTTTACAATTGTATTCCCTTTTCCCCGAGTTGGGGGGTTCAATATGTACATGTAATTCTCAGAGAGTGGGGGTGTTGGACACCTCCATGTTGGCCCATAATCCCTAGAATATCTCTTGAGATATTTTAGGGATTGAATGGGTCACTGCTGAATTAGTTATTTATGAGACCTTAGATGTTGGGCCGAACTCTCCCTATCTGTGATAGGGCCTAGTCGGCCTACTTCTCTGGGCCAAGACAATTAAACGAGGTACCCACAATCATCATCAAGAGTTTGATTAGAATCAAGATAATTAATATAAGAATAACAAGATACTCAAAATCTTCGTTCATTTCATTTTCAGGAGAAACAACATTGAGAACCTCATAAAAGTAGGTATCGGTTATATTATTATTAGACAAAGGAGGGAAAAAGGAGGAAAAGATAGGATAAACATCGCGATTGGGTAGCATTTCAATAGGTGGAACTGGTATAGCATTCCGGTTGAGGAGGGTTTTATCAGCGGCCTTGATCATGATGGATAGATCTGAAGATGAGGGCTTGAGTGGATCATGCAGACTGTCACTAGACAAAAAAAAGTCTTTTTACAACGACTAAAAAGTGTCATAAAAATCTATTTACATCACTTTTAATCATAATCAAAAGCGTCTTAAAATCCACTGTCATAAAAAAAAATTCAAAAAAACGTCTTAAAAAATATAGCCTTTTAAGACATGTTATTTACAAATGTTGCAAACAATTCAAAAAAAAATATCTTAAAAATAAACCTTTTTAAGACACGTTATTTAAAAGGGTTGCAAAAAATTCCCTCACTACTTACCACTTGTCCAAAAGCGTCCTAAATACGTTTTTTTATAGGACGCTTCACTTGAATACATATCCATATATTGCATTCAAAAGTTGTCCAACGAAATAAAAATTAACACAAATGTTCTCAAAATCAATTCTAACTAGTCATATCCATAAATACATTAAAAAGTTGTCATGTCAATATCTACATCCAAAAGTTGTCCTTCCAATATATACATGTCATGCAATATCTACTTCCAAAAGTCGTCCTATCAATATATACATCTAAAAATTCTCCAGCCAAAGTATTACATATACATTCAAAAAAGTATTTGTTCCAATTACATTTCCATCCAAAACCAGTTAAAACTAAACATTTCCATCTCAAATAAACTAATATAAACCAAATATGTCCTCGACATTCCACCACAAATGTCTACTCCATTCTTTCTTTACAAAACCACTTTCCATTATCCTACAAAAAAATAAAGGAAATATTATAATCACTTGAAACAGGAAACCAATTTATTAAAATCCATATAACCAAAATAACTACATAATACCATTAGCTACTTCAAATCAATATCACGCGTATGAGGAAAAGGGGTAGACTTACTATGCTTTGAGGTGCCTTAAAATGAGCTTAATAAAATCAACTCGTACATCATCAATCTCATCCTTTGTGTATGTCTCTTTCTTAAATAACATGTTCATCTAAAACAATTCAATGATAAAATGAGTTTTTGAGACATATATTAAGAGATGATGAAAATAAATTTAATTAATTACCTTTAAATCAATAAACTTCGAAGGACTCCCTATTAATTCTTTAATATATTTCATCACATAGTATCCGCACTCAACGTTCGTAGGTTGTTTAGGGAACTAAATGACACAAGAACTAAAATGTTAGTAATAGGAAGTAAGGGAAGAAATATTACAATATTACTAATATTTATTTACCTTTACATCCTTCCAATGTTGTATTGCGGGTCATTTAGTTCCATCAAGAGCTAATTGAATGAGCACACTACAAGACAAGAATTTTATGATTAATTACACTCGACCAAAGTAGAGATGAAATTTTACTCACACGTTGAAATATAAATTAGTTTCTTCATCGCTTGAGTGACGCAAAGGGTCCAACCAATAAACGGTCATCGAAGAGCAATCAATGACAATCAAAACCCAATGAAAACTACAAAAGAATAAGTATAACACGAATACATTATGTCTAAATAATTAATAGTCAAAATATTAAAATGTAACAAAATAAATTAATACTCACATTTCTTGAAGGTTGTAAGGAATAAAATATATATGATTTTTGCTTGCATGTTCCAATCTTGTAGTGAGAAATTGAGACAGATTCACATCGAAGGTAGCACTAATGGATGAAGGATTGATAAACTTAATGTTTTCTCGAGATCTTGGAAACTTATCATATAAGTTCCTATATAAGAAAATAAACAATTGTTATGGAAAAATTAGTGAGTGATTGAAAAGAATTTTAATCTCATACCTCATGTATGCAATAATAATTGTGACATCTATGGTTTCATAAAAAAAACTCAAACAATTCATTCTTCAATAAAAATGTCACGAGATTATCATCTCCAAATATTTCTTTCACAAGTGGAATCGTAATCTGATTTGCCTTCATATTTTTTTATGTCTGTGTGAAGTCAAAAACCATAACATGACCACCACTAGACTTCTCACTTTCTTGTGTCTCACTGCCACAATTGTTCTTTTTGTCCTATTTTGGATAATAAACGAATACAACATCAGCTAATTCCATATTTAATGCAATTATACTTAACGCTCGAAAATATTACACACCAAGTAGTACAAACTCCTTCGGCCAAGCAACAAGTATCTCTAGTTAGAATCAATTCATCGGGAACTAGTACAGTTAGATGGGCCTCTGGCAAAAATATTTTTTTTATGGATACACAAACATTATGTTCGCCAAGAGGAGTGTTGTGAATTTTCTCATTTAAACCTCCCTTCTTAAACACAAACCCTTCTGTAACAATATTGATTTTTGTTTCAATTCCTAATCTAAATTATGTGCCCTACATAATCAAATTACATAATAGTCAAAATTAAAAGAAAAAAACTATATAACAATAAGAGTACTTTCTGATATATATTTCTGGAACATAAAAAAGTATTGAGTCACAAGTGATACATTTTCAATATTAGATGTGAAGTGTGGTCATGTTGTTTGAGTGATTCCAGTAGCTTTGAGTTATGATAATCCATGATAGAATTATACAAAGATAGAAAGAACACATTATCATAACCGGAGTATTTTACTCAAATAAATATTTGAAGCGTAAAAGTCTGAGCCATGATGATACCTTTCCAATATTAGATGTGGGATCTGGCTTTTTTGATTGAATCATTTGGTTTCCATAAACTTTGAGCTATGATATTCCATGATAGAATGATTGAAAGAATACATTATCATAGCCAAATTATTTTACTTAAATAAATATTTGAAGCATAAAAGTTTGAACCATGCTAATACCTTTCCAATATTTGATGTGGGATGTGGCTTTGTTCATTGATCATTTAGTTTCCATGAGCTTTGAGCTATGATCATCAATGATAAAAAAATATTTTTTAATAATTTAAAGTTTTCTAATATAAATTTTTTAAGGAAAAAAATGAGTTGTGGTTAATACCTTCATAATATTGGATATGGGACATGGCCCTGGTGTTGAAATCTTTAGATTTCCATTAGATTTAAGCGGTGGTAATCAATGATAGAAAGTAATATTTATAATAACCGAAGTATTCTCTTAAAAAATTGATACGTAAAAGATTGAGCCATGGATGATACCTTTTCAATATTAGATTTACGGTGAATCCCTGTTGTCTGCTTCTTTGGATCGCCATCAACTTGGAGCTATGAGTAGAATCAAAATTAGACAAAATATTTACAAATATAAATTTGTTTTATAAACATGATAAAAATTTCCATTTTTTTCAATTACCTTTGAATGAAGTGATGCACTTTTATATGCATTTGAGACAATCTCATCTGATGAGGGAGTTATAATTTCTTTTTTCTCCAAGTCCTTCAATATTTGCTCCATTTATTTATTTCTTATGCACTACCCTTTATATTTCTCCTCTAATTCATATGTATATATTTTTTATTCGCGCCTCGGGAGTTTAAAATATGTTGTCGGGGTAACTCCAAAAACTAGACCTCTAACCCGACCAGAGTGCTTGGAAGTACCCAACGCCATTGTAAGGATGTTGGAACTTCCTTCAATAAATAGGCTTCCATCCTCAGCTTTCTCTTGTAATGCAATCTGAAAAAATCATACAAGAAATCCAAGTTAGTCATGAAAACATAGTAAATATTTATGGGGTCTACGTATGCAAACTCACTATTTGTTCAGCCACTGCTTTTGCGTCATCATCTAGGTAATGATCACCCTTTTTTTCATGAGCTTTCACCCATAAGAAACTTCGATCTTCTTTAAAGGAAGGACCCATTTCTTTTTTCTATTAATAGAAATCACACAAAAGACTATGTTAATTCTAATTTCTTATGTCTTATCCTAATAAGAAATAATTAATTTCATTTACTAAAACATACCAGCTCCGCAATAAGACCAACATATCCTTTTTGGCTTAAGTGATGATTAGACTTGTACTTTCCTCGCCTTTCACTTTGAATCTTGCTTATTCTCTGAAATGCGACCAATATGTTTGTTAACGCAAAAATTCTCCATCTACGAGGACCAATCAGAAAAGGACACATGTCATCCTACGTGGTAATATTCGACACCCGAGGAGAATTGGTCAGCACCCGAGGAGTGTTAGTCGCACCCGAGGAGAGTTGGTCAGTACCCGAGGAGAATTGGTCGGCACCCGAAGAGAGTTGGTCGGCACCCGAGGAGAGTTAGTCGGCACCCGAGGAGAGTTGGTCGGCATACCAACCAGGAAGATCAGAGGATGACTATGCATTTAATGTGCATTAATGAATATGACAGCGCATTTAATGAGCCTTAATGTACATTTATACTGTATTAATAGATGACAACACATAGCATACCAAGCAATTCAATAATTAGATTCGTTGAATGTAGACATAAATCTCTACATACAATGAATCTCTTTATCTCCGATCACTATAAATACATGTATTCCCTTAGCCAAAGGAGGAGGATGGAAGAACCAAGAAACACCATACACAAGATACACATCCTTTCTCTCTCTACACCCTATGGTGCTATTGTAAACCCCTGGGAATAAAATAACAGTGGACGTAGGATTTATTCATAGCCGAACCACTTTAAAAATCTTTGTCTCTCATGTGCTTGATTGGATTGTTTTTATCTATTTATCTGTGATCATAAAAATGGGATTCGGTCCTGTTTTTTGCATCAACAGATTGGCGCCGTCTGTGGGAACGTGTTACAAGCATTGTTCTCTAGCAAAAGCTAAGTTTTTTATTTTCTCTATGTATAATCAATTATATATTATACGTACATCTTTTGATTCAATCATCATTTTTATGGTTATATACATATATTAATTGTCCAATTTTGGTCTGCAAAATATTGCATATCATGATTTTAAAATCATAACTGTTAGATTAATTCTTATTTAGAGATATGAAAAATAGTGGATTTCATAAATCATAACCTTTTGCTTGATTCTCAAGTTTCAATTTTATATCATGGAATAAATATTTTAAATGATTACATATACCAATATATATGACGGTGGTAAGATTTGATAATTTTCATTATAAATTTTGTAAGATCTTTGATGTCTATTCAAATTCCCATCATATTTTTAATCAAAGAATGGGAAAAGGTTAAAGACAATAAAAAAATTTCTCATGGAAATCATGACCCGAATCTATTTTCTCTCTCTTCAAGTTTGAGTCTCTTTGCATTCATTTTTATGAACTATATACTTAATTTGGTTCATCTTCCATCTATGTCAATAAAGTCGCATTGATTGATTTTTGATATAAATTTGGTAATAACTTCGATCATTCAGCATATTTTTATCTCTCCAAATAGGGAATAGGAAGGGATCAATATAAAAAATAATGTTCTCTCACCTAAAAAACCATTACCCACCTCTTGTAAATATATATATATATATATATATATATATTTAAAGACAAGTGATAAATAATTTTCAAACATCAACTTATGCATGATTAGTTGTTGGAGATTAAATAACTTTACAAAAAACTCTACGTCTTATTTATGGCGCATATCTAATAAAAATTTGTCCATCTCACACACATTTGGCACAAAAAATATTATTTCATATTTTGAAATTTTTATTGCCTTATGCTGATACACATCACATATTGTTTGGCTGAATAATTATTCTCATGACAATAATTATTTGATCTAGTCTCGACAGGTGCTCGGGCATCTTATTAAGATTTCATAGGGACGATATTAAATCCCGACGAAAGCTCAGCCACAATCTTAAACCTCGGGAAACTATTATTGCTCGACATCAGGCAATTTTGCCTCGACATATCAGCCAACATATATTATTTCATTTTTTAAAATTAATATTTTTATTTCTCAAGCATATACATATCATATATTGATTGGATGAGTAAATTATTCTCATGACTAATCAATTCAGCCTACACATATGGTACAACAAATTATTATTTTTTACACGAACAAAATTCAACGCCGACGAATGCTCGGAAACAATCTGGAAACTATTATCATTGCTCAGCATTATGAAATTTCACCTCAGCAAGGAACTATATATATTTTATTATTGCTTTGATTGGTGCTCAACCACGAATTATTCTATATATCCGTTCGGATTCATATTCTATATTCATCTCTTTTTGGAGCTCGGGGAAATACTTATTATCATATTCAGCTCCGAGGAAAAGCTACAACAGTTATTATATTTCACCCCCAACGGATAGTTGGTCGGGGCAATTCTTATTTATATTCAGGCCCAGATATCGTCTCAAGCATAAATTATTCTATATATCCCTTGGGATTCATATTCTATATTCATCCCAACACGGAACTCGACGAGATACTTATTATCATATTCAGCTCCGAGGAGAACTATAACATTTATTATATTTCACCCCCAACGGATAGTTGGTCGGGATAATTCTTATTTATATTCAAGCCCAACAAAGTTCTTGGCCATATTCTTATATTAAAAATATTATTCTTGTTCGACATTATGCAATTTTGCCTCGACAGATCAGCAAGACAGTTTATTTTATCCTAAATCGTTCTTTATGTCTATGCATATTTTATATTTATCTCAGCATGGAGCTCGAAAAATTTCTTCTCTATATATATATTCAGCTTCAAGGAAGTCTTCAACATGTATTATCTTATTCCCAACAATCTGTTGATCAGCGCCGAGGAGGTCTCCTACATTTATTATATTTTATTCCCAACAATCTGTTGGTCAGCTCAGAGGAAGTCTCCATCATTTATTATCAAAAACTATTCTAAAAAATGCCAACTAAGGTTGGTTGGGAAGTAAAACTATTCCTAAAAATTCCAACTAAGGTTGATTACGAAGTAAAACTATTGCTAAAAATGCCAACTAAGGTTGGTTAGGAAGAAAAACTATTCTAAAAAATGCCAACTAAGGTTGGTTGGGAAGTAAAACTATTCCTAAAAATGCCAACTAAGGTTGGTTAGGAAGAAAAACTATTCTAAAAAATGCCAACTAAGGTTGGTTGGGAAGTAAAACTATTCCTAAAAATGCCAACTAAGGTTGGTTAGGAAGAAAAAATATTCTCAAAAATGCCAACTAAGGTTAGTTGGGAAGAAAAAATATTTCCCAAAAGTGCCAACTAAGGTTGCTTGGGAAGAAAAAATCCACCAACTCAGGTTGGTCGGAAATAAGAAGCTGTCAACTACAGTTGGTCGGAAATATTTTATTTAAACAAAGTATGAGTATGCGAAAGCGATCAAGCAAAAAGCATTCAAAGTTCACATTCCACACTTGGGGGCTTCTATTAAAAATTCAGTTGTTCATTCGGTGGCACATTCTTATAACATCATGCAGTCGAGCATCAAATTCAACTCCACAAACTCACACGGTCGGGGCCCCGACCAATCATCATTCAGGAGTTGTTTTTCTTGCTCATGAATTATTTTTGATATTGAAGTTCATGAGGTATATTGAAGTTCAGGAGGCTATTGAAATTCAGGTGGTATATTGAAGTTCAGGAGGAATATTGAAGTTCAGGAGGTATATTGAAATTCAGGAGGCGTATTCAGAAGTTCAGGAGGTGCATTCAGAAGTTCAGGAGGCATATTCAGGAGTTATTATGCACATACTATTGAAGTTCAGAAGTCAAATTTAGCATCTACCACACTGAGATCTTTACTACTACTATCCCGACCAACATTGAAGAAGAAGTTGTATGAAAATGTTTCGAAGTCCACCACTAGCTTTGTACTAATCAGATTGAAGAGTTGGGTTCAAAATCTAGTATGTTACTTGACAAAGTATTCAGAAGATCATAAATCAGAAGAATCAAGCACGTGAAGTTATCACTCAGTTGCTTGGCACAAGAGGCAGTTGGTCGGCTAGCAAACCAATCAACATACTTGAAGATTATGACAAGCTACAAGCTCCATACTATGGCATGGCTGCATCCGAATTCCCAAGGGTGATACATAGCACACGGAGTTCCTCTAAAGAAAGATTAGCAACCATCGATCAGCCTGCATCATATGTCATCCATGAGATAATGCACTTTATGTTGAACAAATCAAGAAGGTAGATTAAGAATTTCACAAGCACCGAGCAACACTGCAGAATAAATACTCCATCCTTTCAATTAAACCATCAAGCATGGAGCATTGGGGGCTTCTATTAATGCAAAAATTCTCCATCTACGAGGACCAATCAGAAAAGGACACATGTCATCCTACGTGGCAATATTCGACACTCGAGGAGAGTTGGTCGGCATCCGAGGAGAATTGGTCGGCACCCGAGGAGTGTTAGTCGGCACCCGAGGAGAGTTGGTCAGTACCCGAGGAGAATTAGTCGGCACCCGTGGAGAGTTGGTCGGCCCCCGAGGAGAGTTGGTCGGCACCCGAGGAGAGTTAGTCGGCACCCGAGGAGAGTTGGTCGGCATACCAACCAGGAAGATCAAAGGATGACTATGCATTTAATGTGCATTAATGAAGATGACATCACATTTAATGAGCCTTAATGTACATTTATATTGTATTGATAGATGACAACACATAGCATACCAACCAATTAAACAATTAGATTCGTTGAATGTAGACATAAATGTCTACATACAATGAATCACTTTATCTCCCATCACTATAAATATATGTATTCCCTTAGCAAAAGGAGGAGGATGGAAGAACCAAGAAACACCATACACAAGATACACATCCTTTCTCTCTCTACACCCTATGGTGCTATTGTAAACCCCTGGAAATAAAATAACAGTGGACGTAGGCTTTATTCATAGCCGAACAACTTTAAAAATCTTTGTCTCTCATGTGCTTGATTGGGTTGTTTTTATCTATTTATCTGTGATCATAAAAATGGGATTCGGTCCTATTTTTTGCATCAACAATGTTTATGTAAATTTTTCAATAACATGCTAACGAGCATAATAGCTAAAGAAGGTCTTCAGGACCAATTTGAGCAGGCACGAATTGAATATTTGAATACATATTTATTTCAGCAAATAAAATTTATATTTCAACAATAAAAAACACATTCAGCATTAGTAAATCACATTTCAGCACTATAAAAACCGATTTCAACACTAAAAAACACATTTTAGCATTAGAAAAATGATTTTAGCACTAATAAAAATAGATTTCAGCAATATGATTGACATTTTAGCATTAAAAACCACATTTCAGCACTAAAATAACATATATTGGAACTAATATTTGACATTTCAGCATTACAAAACCACATTTCAGCACTTAAATAACAAATTTCAGCACTTTAAAAACAGTTTTCAGCACTTTAAAAACACATTTCAGCAATATTATTGACATTTTAGCATTAAATAGTCACATTTCAGCACTAAAATAAGAGATATCAGCACTAATATTTGACATTTCAGCAGTACAAAACCACATTTCAGCACTTAAACAACAAATTTCAGCACATTAAAAACACTTTTCAGCAGTTTAAAAACACATTTCAGCAATATTGTTGACATTTCCGCACTAAAAACCCACATTCCAGCACTAAAATAACAGATATCAACACTAATATGTGACACCAGCGAGATGAATTTCATCACTGAAGATGAGTTTGAAAACAACAAATTCATAAATGCATATGCAATATACTGTCTACTACCGTATGCAATATGAAACATATGTTTCAAGGTTAGGAAGTACTGCTTTGAATAAATAAACTATTAAGAAACGCATAAAAAAACTACTAAGAATATACAACAACTGGCTGCTCATTTAGATTTTGCTCTAATAACAAAATGGATAACTAGATCCATAATGGCGGAGGAGGATGGTCGTTGAATTAGAAGAACCAAGGCATTTGGCAATATGCATTTGGCGATAGGCACCCTTAATATTTTTATATTTTATCCTACTGCCATTTCATCTGTTTGTAATGTTTTAGCTATTTTTATGCTAACTACATTTAAATGTAATAAAAATCACTTATTGAGTGTTTTATTTTATCATATTTCTGAAGATTATGGTTTTAAAAGTCACTTACTGAGTGTTCTGTGCAAGTTATAATCCTACTGCTGAGGACTATGGTTTCAACAATGTGTAAAAGTTTCATAATGGTTGGGAGACATAAAAAAGACATATATTGTAAGGACATTTTTGTCCATTATCAATTTATATGTCGTACGCCGTTACACTGTTGAAGAAACTCAAGATCGCATCTACATCAACGGATCCGAATATCAAAGTGTCTTCAACATCATAGCCTCTACGAGAATGAACGTGGTAAAATTTTGTTTTTACGTTCCTTAAAGTTCATATTTAGTATTGGGAAATTTTTATAAAATGTTTTTTATAAAAATAAGATGTTTTTACGTTCAAGCAAAATGAGGCTTTTAAAAGTTTTTTAGTTTTCTGGGAAGCCGGACCGGTCCGCCTCTATACCGGACCGATCCGCCACCGGACCGGTTTGCCACTCAACTGGATCGATCCGCTTGCTGCAGATCCAGTAAATCCCGGACCGAAAGCGAATTGAAGAATCCAATTTTTAAAAGAACCGATCTGAGGTCGGACCGATCCCCCTCCAAGCCGGACCGGTCCGCCTGGGATAAACTCGATCAGTTCCGTAACTGGTTTTACCACCAACTTATTTTTCCTATATATATAACTATTTCGGTGGTGTATTTTAGAAGTCTTTGAAAAAACGTTTTTAAGAGTACAAACACAACGAGACTTTAATTTTTGATGTGCCAAACATCTTTTTGATTCGCACACAAAAATCCCAATTACTTTTGTGAATCTTTTGGAACCCTAGAACACAATTTTGTTATTTTTCAACCCTTGTGGAGAAGCCGTCTTTCTTCTTCATTGCTTCCCTCCTGGAAAGGGAAAATTCCAGCCGACAAACTTGTGGAGAAGCCGTTTCTCTTCTTCATTGCAACCCTCCTGGAAAGGGATATTTCCAGCCGCCGACTACAGAATCCGATACCTGAGGGTAATTCATAGTCACTTGTATTTTCATTGTAATCCAAAAGTGTACTGTTATAATATTATAATGAAAATAAATGGTTTTGCCCCTTTGGGGGATTTTTCCTCACAAGCATGTGTTTGATTTTTCCTGAAAGTGTTTGTTTTATCCTGCATGCTATATTTTATTAGATAAATCATCTAGATGCATGATTTAGGGTTTAACTAAAACTTGGGATTAATTAAAATTGGATTTTATTTGAGAAGTCGCAATATTTCCGCTGTAGCTACTCTCTGAAATATTATTATTGTGTCAATCTAAAATTTCACTTTCACTACATAGTAATAAAATAAAATAATCATATATATGTTTCAAATCATGCATGTATTTCATTAATTAAGGTAAGCATGCACTATTTTAAAGAACAAATCGACACATTTTTATTAAGAACAAACATTCACACTTCTATTAAGAACAAACTGCCTTGCACCTTTTATTTCTCTCGACACTAATTTCGATGCAATCAATTCATTATATATATTATTAAAAGCCCTCTCCATTATTTTCTAGGAATTATTATCAATCTTGATTGGAGATATGGACGTTGGAGATTGATCTGTTTAAAACCATATGTTGAAGATGTCATCACGAAGTTGGTATTCTCTAAATTTTTAAGGTAATCTATGAATTTTTAACTCCGTTAAATAACCAAACTAACATGAGCATCGAATCTTGAAAATGTATCTTTTTGTTCAAATCATCATGTAAGCTTTGTTTTGCTGCTAATTTTATTTACCTAAGTTATGAATTAATAATCGTGAATACCTTTGAAGCCTGTATGGATTCTTTCAGTTAAGCATACTTGTTAAAATTTTAGTGTTCATGTTTTTTTCCTATAGTGTATGATAGCCATACTAAAATGGCATTATTTTAATGCACAGCCTATAACTAAGGAAACAGTGGACAAAACGCGAAAAGCTATATCTCAGGCAGTCCTCACCTACATCAACGAAAAGGTGCAACTCGGGGAATTCAACGCATTGATTGGGTAGATCGAGCATCTACCCTTTCTCTTTTTATTTGAAAATGTTTGTATAAGTTAGGATGGTATATATTGACCTTTGCAATACTTATATGCGTCTTTTGTAAAATATTTATTTTAGCTAGACGCATTCTATACAGGGTTGTTTGACCCTTGCAAAATGTGAAAGCGACTAGAAATAATGAGTATTGCTTCTCTCACCCACATTGGGGCAAGTGAGTCTATATGTTTGTCCAGACATATGCTATACATATTAAGATAGATAATGATATTGTATTTGAATTACGACCATTATTTTTGTTGGTGGTGTATTTGTTATTTTTGAAATAGGGTGGATAGTCCAATAAATAGAGGAAATTATGTCCAAATTTTTTATTTTGTTTACAATTATTTGTATTGTATAAAAAAAATTCGACTTAAATTATATCTGACTTAATACTTTGAAAATGTTTCTTCGTGCCTTCAGGCACGGACAATACGCTAATGTATATATATATATAATAGTAGTACTGATATACATGTACTACTTACATATAACAGATCATCGTATGTCGATGTTAACTATAACACGATCAAATGGTTAAAATGTTTTGAGTTCCTTTTCTACTAAATAATTAAACAAGTCAAAAGCTAGAGGTCAAGTATATTTTGGTAAAAAATGTTGTAATTCATTTCTATTGGAAGTGTTCATTTTTTCAAATATTGATTAGTTTGTAAGCGTCTGTCGACATTACATATGGACTTTAACTTTACCTAGTCAATGATTCATTTTGTTGGTAAATTTGTACACATTAGCTTTTAAATCAAATAGTCTAATTTTTTTTATATAGTCTTCAAGATGTATTCTCAAACAAACAGTAGATTTTTAAAATCAGTTTCTTCCTAATAATTGTCAAACTAGTGTATAGGTAAGCATACCCGAGTTGTCACATCATAGGAATTTATCGATGGATCTTGATTGTTTGTTAAGTGGAACTATTAATGGTATGTTGTTATATCTAAACTACTTGCTTTTACCATAGTACATTGTGCTTAGGCAATCTCAACTTATTTGGCATGGAAATTATTAACACAAAGGTCTATTTAGAAGTAGTGTTTGCTTAGGGTATGAGATGGGAAGGAAACAAAAAAATGAACTTTATAAATAATGTCGTGATGAAAAGGGAGATCGAGGGGGACTTTAGATATGGAGGAATGGGGGTCATGATGAGGTGAGATTTAGATGGTTTTGGAACTGACCGGTTTGAGTGGGAGTGGGAGTCTTCTTTATGACTAATTAAGGTGATTCTAATTAAACCGTTGTATAATGAACCAAGAAAATGTCATTTAGGTCGATTAATTAAAAATGAGATGAAAAACCAAATGGATGAAATCATTTACAACTCCCCACTTACGAGTGATGCAAATTTATTTTTTCTAATACACATGTGATAACAAAGTCAATTCGTCAATTTTTAAAACAAAAACCAAATGAGAAGGAATAGGTAATCTGACATTGATTAAAGCTCATATAAAAAATATTAATTAAACTAAATAGATGTTATACAAAGATATTTGTGCAAGTACGAAATTGTAGTGAAACATAAACAAAATAGTTAATTGATTTGAAATTTATTTTACTACTTGTTCCGAGAAGAGACAAAATTATAAAAAAAAAACAATCTTATTTCATTAAAATACTTTTTCACTTTGTGAACTTTTTAAAAAATAAGGGTTACTTCCACTTATTTCCATTAGATTTTGGGAGGATGCTTGGAATAGGAATCCTTTTTCCTTATTATGTAATTCCTCAAATAAACATCAATACAACTTGTTTCTTACACGGAAGTTATTTAGATCCTCAATTTAAAGAAAACATCAATGATTCAAAAATTGACTAATTGGCATGTATGCTCAGTTTGCTAGGGGATGTGAGGTTGAATTCAGCGTTAATGGATGGTAAGGTGTGGAAGTTGGTTGGTGAGTCTTTTTAAATCATTTTATAACTTAGTTTAGTTGAATCTTGATCTTGATTACTTCCCACTGAATGAAGTTTGTATGGAGTTTTGACATTCGTCCAATCAAAATAAACAATGAACAATGGTAGTAGCACTTTATTCTATTAATGACATATAGAATACCATGACAATAAACATTATTGTAATAACATGATTCGCAACTAATAACAATGAAACAAAAATCCATTCAAATTACCTCTGAAAGAAACATGGAATTCCTTCAATCTCAGAATCATTATCCACGCTTCTCGTACCAATTTCAGCAAGATCTTATAAATATTCAAACAAAAGAAATGAGTGTATAAACAACTATTTATCGAAAGCACTTTAAATCTAGTATAAACCAAACCACATAAAAACAGTGGTATATAGTAGTTGCTATACGTAATACACAAATACTATGGCTGATAATACTGTAACATGACTCGTAGCTCATAATTCAAGATATTTTCATTTCATTTCCCTCGAGTAAATCCATTTCAACTCATGTACACACACTTCAAAAGACACAACAATATCAAAACAAGGCATAAATCTTAATTCTATTATATAAATTATTGTCAAGAAGTTGTAGATATTTCCATTTCTTATCCAGAAATTGTGAAAGATATCAGCTTACATAATTTGATAATCTAACTCAACACTATTACGAGCAAAATATTGAGTAAGATTAATCCACTATGCACGGAAAGATGGTAAATATAACTTTGATGCATACCATTAATTCCTTATATGCATCAAAGTTATAGATTTGTTCAATAGAATAATATTTCATAATTTTTATTTAAGGTTAGCTCTATAATATTATATTTAAAATGTAACTCATTATTAATAATCATAACAAACCCTAACATATAGTGAGTAACCCCCAAATACGGTAGTAAAATACACTTCCCCCATATTAAACCATATCACAACCAATATCATTACCACATTTTTCATATCAAGGTATAGTAATTGTTTAATTGACTATTAATCATGTCACCACAATCACCCCACCACCCTAAAACATGAATATATGTAGTTGAAATATTAGTTTTTATAGATAATATTTTTTTTTGTTATGGAACACTTTTTCAATTGAAATTAATTATCTATATATCTTGTTCCCTAAAATTTGAATCCAAACACTTACTATTTAAGGAATGAAATACAATTATGTGACTGATAACAAAAATATATGCTTGAACTAACTGAACATAACCTCCAATAACTATTACCAACCAATAATATTCTATATCTAAAAAATTATGATTATTTATAATAAAAACTTAACAGATGATATATGAAAATTCTGATATATATTTAATACTCATATATCACAACTAAACATCATATGAAAAAGATATATTCAATATCAATATCATTATCATTATTCTAAATAAAACACAAATATTGGGTAAACAGGTCACTCTTAATACAATCTAACTGTTTTCACAATCAATATCATCATTCTAAATAAAACACAAACAATTTTTTTAGAACTGTCGTATATCATTTGATGTGATTATGAATGAAAAAAAATAGGGCACCTGAGATAAATTACAGTTAACTCTCAGAACTATCAAAATCGTATCTAAAAATAGGACACCTAATGCGATTTTGAATGAAAAAATATACCTGATGCGATTTCCTGGTAGACGATCCAATTAAGACACTTGATGCGATTTTTACAAATCCAAAAAAACACGTTGGAGCTGATGTGTTTTTCTTCGAGTAGAGGTATAGATATGTGATTTCCTTGGACTGCGATTTCTACAAATCCAAGATAATCCTCAATGAAGATGGAGAGAGAAATAGAGGGGTGAGTTCGGATATGGAGAACGGGTGGGATTATGGGGATTGCAGATGAAGAGAAATCAAGGGGCGAGCAGGGTATAGAGATCGATGTGACATAGAAGATGAAGAGAGATAATCAATCGAGTGGGATTGTGGGGGGAGTGGGAAGGCATGTGCAACCGATAGAAAAATAGGTAATGAGCTCAAACTGTTGTATAATTGTTAATTGAAGAGGTAATTAGGCCACTTTTAGAAACAATGTTATATAATGATTAAAGTAAAAACATATTTAGGTTACCTAATTAGAAAAATGATGTAAAATCAAATAGGTTTAGTGATTTACAACTATTAACATATGAGTGATGTAAACTAATTTTTAAAAGAGTCTTAAATAAGCATTTTTCTTGTAGTGTGTCAGCCCCAGTGTTTATAGATTAAACGATTACTTAGATTCGCTTCCCTCAGATCCATCGGCAATAGCTATAGATTTCTCAACGAGCTATTTTGCACGACACTAGGAGTCCTCGGCCTAAGATTAAATGTTTTGAAAAAATATCTCCACCCCTCACTTCATTTTCTTGTCCACGTCATCATACCATGTTTCGAGAAAGACACAAAAGGGAAAATCTTCACCCTTTTTGATGAATCTTTTCTTAAATGAATCTCCTAAAATAGTCTTGGCACTTTCTAAGCCTCTCTTCAATAGGGGTTGGCGGAGCATTCTGAGCTCCTCTGATGACAGTTGACAACCCTGTCCATATAGAGTAAAGGTCTTCTTTAAGACTATGGGTTCCAGTACCCCTTATTGACATTGTCCCAGCCCCAGTTAAAGCATGAAATGCATATTCTTGAACATCTATATTACGATGACATTACCATGAGGGTTATTCTCTAGACAAACTCGGTCTTTGAAATCATCCCTTATCGGAAGAGGGGGCGGATCAACTCTGAAGCCAAAAGGAAGCATGTCATTTATCTCATGTTGTATTTCTAGTATCGAGTTACTAGTGATGACATTCTCATTATTATCATCGTCTGCCAAGATGGTGATGACTTGCACATTGGCAAAGAACTTCAGTTTCTGATGAAGAGAGGAAGATACACCCTTGATGCTGTGAAGCCACGATTGACCAAGAAATTGATTGAAACAAGCGGGTATGTCGATAATTTGGAACTCGCTAGTGGGATTGATAGGGCTAGCCCATATTGTGAGTGTTATGAATCCCATCACTTATGGACGAGTGTTATCATAGGCATGTACTACGATGGAAGTTGGATCAAGGTCACTTACTTTCAAACCCAGGTAGTTGAAGGTTCTTAATGGGAAACATTAAGTGTTGATCCGTTGTCGACGAGTGAGAGCGGGACTCTTCCCCATCACCTTAACGGAGATATTAAGAGCATAGTTATGATTAGGACCAAACTTTAGGATTTCTTTTATAGAGAAGGAAAGAAATTTAGTGCAGGTTAAGGACCTGACCAGGTTCACTGCTTCTTTTGCAGTGGTGCAAGGAGGGATTATGGGCCCGATAAGTAATTTTATCAAATCATTTCGATGTAGTTAGGAAGACATGAAGAGTGCCCATAATGTGATATTGGCCTGAGTTTTCTTGAGCGGGTCGAGGATCTTTCTTTCCTTAATGGTCAATTATGGTATGGGGAGTTTCTCGACAACTCCCTTTCCTTTATCTATCCTTGCTAACTAAGAATTTGGACTCTGATGGTGTCTCCCAGATCTTGTCATAGGGTTTGCGAAGGTGGGGAAGATAAAAAACCCCATTTCTTCATCTATTTCAGGTTGTACGACCATTTTATTAATTTTCCCTAGCAGATCTTCAAAAGATATCATCCCGCACATACTGATCATCGAATTAACATTTTCTTGGCTTGGTTCTTTGTCTGAGCTATGAAATTCGTTCCCCCATTCGATGGTAACAATATCATCTTCCATGAGAAGTCAATGCATTCCATAACCTCAATGGCTTCTTCATATAGATCCTTCCACTCAACGAGTATGTGTAGAAGTGAAGGAACAAACCTCCCTTATAGCTTCAAGGCATCGAGTAACACAAATATATTGCAAATCTCATTGGTATGATGGAACAAGCCTTCCATAATATGTACTACATCGTCTAAACTGACTTCATTAATGTGTATCACCTAATTCTCTAATTCTTGAGCCCACTTTCGGGATTTCATGAATAAGATTTTGAACTTCTGGTAGTAAAAGGTCATTTCAGAGGGAAATTTTATCCCAAAATCTAAAAATTGGTTTAGTACTTTTGGCAATTCCATATCTTTCCCTCCAAACCAAGTATGAACCAAAATACACCCTCTTGTGAGAAGTGACAGATCTTGTTCAGCAAAACAAGTAGGGTGTAGGAGAAAATATGGGTAGACTTTATGGGGTTTGGGTGAAAACACGGGTGATTTATTATGTACAGTCTTGCTAGATGGATCGAATTTTAGGCCATTCTCTAGGAAGATGGCATTTGAATGGTTTGGAAGTGAATTATGAGTTGTGTTGGGTTTGGGAGTGGATGGTGGGGGTGATGATGCACCGATCAATTAAACATGGATTACATTATATAGATGGAAGCACTGATCAGTGAGATGGTTGATAGTTTGGTGAAAATAACAATGGGCGTGAGGTTTGACATTTTTGGGTTTGGTAGTGGATGGAGGTCCAAAGGTTTGATGAGGTTTCGGGCCAACGCAGCTTGGTAGACTTTAGAGTGAGGAGCATGGAGCTCAATTTATTCTTTTCTAAATGGACTAGTATGGATTTTTGGCACCCAAGAGGTAGTGGGTTGTGAGATGTTGTTGATGATTGAGATTGTAGTAAGCTTCTTATATTTTCTTAGAGTGAACTGTCTAGATACTTTCTTTGGCTCATTTTCTGTCTTGGTAATACTTTCTTCAATATCCACACTAGCTTCTTGGAGAGATAAAAAATATAGTTAATATTTTCCTCCCATCATTGCTCGAACATGGTGTAAGAAGTTTTTCTATACAATATTAACTAGGTCCTCTTCGAAAGGTCGATTGGTCATAGTGGCCACTTTTTCCCTCCACTTTGCTATGAAATTACTGACAATTTCTATAGGTTTCCTCTTGAGAAGTTCTAGATCACGGCGTGTAACCTCCAACTCCTCATTGTATTTGTACTGCAATAAGAATTTAGAGGCAATATCCTCCCAACTGCGAATTTTATATTCCTTGAGGGATGGAAACTAATGAAGAGCGTTGTCCTTCAAAGTCTCTTTGAACATCCGAGCTATTATTTCCTCGGAGGCACCTAAGAGAGTCATGGCTCGGTTGTAACTTTGAAGATAAAAAATTAGGAGCTCGCTACCCCTGAACTTCACAATGATAGTCATCTTGAAATTTCTGGATAGCCTTGCTCTAGGTTAATGAGACATATGGGTGTAATCCATGTATTTTTCAGATATTTGGACCTAAGAAAACTTCTTAGTTAAGAGATTAAGGTCCTACTTGACCTTGTTTAACTCTTCTTCCTTGTGATCGACAGGTACTGGTAGGTTAGCCCCCTGACTTGGCATGATTCGATATACGGAGTTGAACTCGTTGTGGCACATTGGAAGGAAGGGCACGTGGAACGTACTGATAGTATTTCAGGACCTAAATAGGCTCAGGTGAGGGTGGACCTATAGCACTAAGGAAGAGGACCTCAGGCTCCTCGGTAATAGGGACCCAATTTTGCTAAATCTCATGAACCTCGGACTAAAAGTTATCAATCTTGGTAGTAAGTTGGACGATGACTCTCATCAAATCAGGCTTCGCGTTCGGTACTTGGTTTGCATTCTCCATGGAGGACTGGTGAAGCTGGATTTTGGACTCAGATGAAATAGCAAGGTAACTGACGGAGCTTCGGTGTGGTTCGATGGAAGGTCAAAGCGAATAGGGATCTAGGCTAAGTGTTGAGTATGCAATCGATCGGAGGAGAAAAATGATTCAAATTTATTTTTGAAAGAGAAAAGGAAGAATTATTTTCATTAGAAAATATGAAAATGTTTTTGATATTTCTTTTTTGGGAAGAGGGGGTCAAAATATTTTTGGTATTTTTTTCTAAAACGAGGGGAAAATATTTTTGACATTTATGACAAAAGGAAGGAAAATGTATATGTATTTCAATTTTTCGAGAAACGAGGAAAGAAAGGAGCGAGAGAAGAGTCTCAACATGATTATTATTATGATTATTATTATTATTATTATTATTATTATTATTATTATTATTATTATTATTATTATTATTATTATTATTATTATTGTGTTCTCACTTGTATTAGGTTTAACTAAATGCAAAATGAAATTTTGGACGAGACTCGAGACTAGGAAAATTGGGTTTAAAATATATGTAAAACATGGTTTGACTTGTTTCCAAGCTCATGGATAGGGTCCCATTTTGAAAAAAAGGCAAAATTGTGCGAAAATTTGGGCGGAATATCGACCCAGTATTTCGGCAGAGTTTCGTGTATAAAAAAAATTAAATATGAAGTTTGACGCCTATATGAGGGTATGCAGTTGTTGGGTTAGTGGAAAGGTTCCCCCTTTTGGAATGACTTATACAATATACATCTTGCTATTGAGGACAATCGGTACTTGTGGACAAGCCATTTGATATACCTGAGTGTACGTGAATTTCCGCAATATATACCTCGTGGGGATAGTACGTGTGAGAGAAAATTCAATATACCTGACATATGTGAATGAGTTCCTCGCAATATATCTCTCGTTATGAGTTAAGTTAAGTGGTACGATACGGGGGGGAACCGTTCTATGTACATCAAGGGTACTAGGCCAACGGAAGGTGAGAGTCATATTGCTTAGGCTAACTGCGCCTTATCAGACCAGCGCCTATCAAAAAGTGACCCCCTAGTAATGGATAATTTTTTATCAATATAGTAATGCTCTTGGTGATGTAGTGTGCAAAATGCATGATTCTTGATTAGTATATTATAGAGAGAGTATTTTATTTGGCATGATGAGCATTATATTAATAATAAAGAATGTACAAGTATCATGAAAAATAAATCTAATATGGAGCATGAGAATTACACTAAGCATGGTCACGTGAGAGTGAGTGATGTGTGAATATCTATAAGTAAGTGCGTGGTAGTGAATTTTAGCATGGATCAACTACAAGTGTTGTGTGATAATTATAAATGAGCATGGATATATATAAGTGTCATAAGTGGAGGTGTGTGTTAATGAAGCCTAAATATGGATATTCAAAGTGGTGGGTGAAACATATGGATAAAAGTGACCCTATATACAAGTGTAGGAAGTGTGAGGTGTACATAGAGAGTATTTAGAAGTGTCTGAAGTAAAAAGTGAGTGGGAGGTGATATAAACATGAGGTAGATATATAAAAGAAGTAATGAAGGTGAAAAGGGAACATACACGTAGGTGCATATTCACACAAGAAGAAAATGATAATACCCATGCAAACAGAGTCTAGCCCTATTAAACATAGTCCCCAACGGAGTCACCACTGTGGTCATCCCTCCTAGTTTTCTCTCCATCTCAAGGATTAGCACTCGTGCGCGCAGTGGGAAGAGAGAGAAAGGTTTCGTGCACTTTATAGGAACACTTTGGCCATTGTCTATGTGGGGCAATGGAAAGAGATAGAGTCGCTAGCTTATTTTGCATAAAATAGGCAAAAGAACATGTTGCCACCTCAAGTGAACGACGTCAAAGACAAATTGATGCTTGAGAAACCAATTAGTTTAGAGATTCGAGGCTAAGTTACGGAATGGCAATGTGTTAGGCACCCATCTCGCCCTTTTAGTCTCTCATGGGCTTCTGTTACTATACTCCTTAATTTCTCCGTGAAGTGTGTGTGCATGTATATATAAGTGGAGATTGGAATCGATCGAATCACGTCATGGGAAAAGATGGAGTGAGGTCATCCATAGGAGTGTTCCAAAAATAGTAATTAAAAATACAATTTATGAACTTATCGAGATGTGAGTCGTTTATGATGAAACGATAACATGTGTTAGATAAGATGCGAATACGAATAATAAGTATGATATATATATATATATATATATGGATAAAGAAGGAAAAATAGGAAAATAGGAATCGAGTCTTGGATTTTCGCCCGAGACGCCTACGTAGCCTATAAAGGAATCAAAGTCCACAAAGTTCGCATGTGACATCAGGTAGAGTTTATCCCATAAATTCAAATGGGAATTTTATTATATGTGTGTAAGAAAAATGTCCTTTCAGTTTTGAGAAAAAGTGGTGAAAAATCCCACTGGAATTTATCGGCGTCACCCTCTTTTTCTTGCTTTGGGTATTTCTATAAAAAATATATTATGTGTAATATTAAAAATAAAGGATCTTAAGTAAAAGGTAAATTAAGAACTTATATAACTAATGAGAAAGTAAAGAAATTTAAAGAGAGAGAATAATTTTTGGACCTTATTTGGAGACTTTGAGATTGATCTTCATTAATGATGAGATTTCTTACGAGTGGGTGGATAATGTAGGGAGATTTTTCTAAATTTGGTGTGAAAGTGATGGAAATGAAAGGTGGTGAGAGATTTCAAACAAAGAAACCTCTCTGGCTTTAGAAGAATGTTTCTGAGATCACTGAAGTTGATGTTTTTGAGATTATTTTGAGGTGAGACCATGATCTCCTTATATAGGGTCAAGTGACTACTAATCGGCATTGTCCTCGTCCTATCTATTGATAGGTAACCCTAAACACACTGATAGGTAGGGATATGGACCTGCCAAATGGTAGTCTCGTGCAGATTTTTTGGAAAAATGGTCATAAAAACACAATTCATAAGTCTAAATAGTGCACAAGGCATACCGTTGGAAAGGTTATTCAGATATCTTTGATAATCCTTTGGGATTCCCAAGTTCAAGAGTTGCCTTTGTGTCACATGGGACTCGAAAGTGCCTGTTGGTCCTTGGGACACGAGACGGTTGGACGATAAAGGATTGTTCGTCCAAACCGTAAGTCTAAATTATGCACGGGGAGAACTGTTTGAAAAGTTAAGCGATGCACTTCATATTCCATAGAGCTTCACTCAGTTCGGAGAGTTGATTTTGGTCAAACGGGGCCCAAAAAGTCCTTATTGTAAGGCTAATTCATGCATGAGGTAGACTATTGGAAAGGATATTCAGTGCCCTTCAAAGATTCATTTTGTATCCTTTAATATGAAGAGTTGACTTTATTCAAAAAGATTTTGAGAGAGCCTTGTGGCCTCTGAATAAGTTTTTAGGGGAAAACAGATCATTCGCCCAAATGATTATGCCGTTTCATTCAAGGGCGGATCATTTTAAATGGGTTTCAGTGCCCTTCAAAGATTCATTGGGATTTCTCTCTGACGATGAAGTTAATTGGGGTTAAAACAGGTTCGGGAACACTCAGCGGCCTTTATATCAATTTTTGATAGTAAAATGGTTCATTTGTTTGAACTTTTATGCCAAGTCGCACACGGACGGACAGTTGGAAAGTGGATTCAGAGCCCATCAGATATTTATTAAGCTTTCGCTATAAAGAGGAAGTTGACCTGAGTCAAATAATGCCCGGGAGCGCGCGATGGCCTCTAGATCGGTACTCGGAGTATGAACTAGGGTTTATCATAAATGATGAGGTGCTAGGGACCTAAGGAGAGACTTAGGAGGGTCTTAGAATGTGGATTATGGAAGTCTAATTGCAAAATTTTATCATTCTCTACCAAATTTTGATATGAATATTACACTACGCATATTCAAGATAGCAAGTTTATACAGTTTCCTTAAATTATCGCTGTGATTTTGAGTCTCTACATGTCTGGTTGAAGATGGCAAGAATTCTCCTCCACGTCCTTCTCCAAATCAAGGTTTTTCATTTCTTGGGTGTTCTACCTCCCTCTTTTATCACAAATGGACTCTCTTTAGGTTTATAGTGTGTTATGGATGCCTCCTAAACCTTGACCCTCATATATTAAACCCAAATCCCAAAATTTGGTAAAACTATAAGTTTAAAATGGGCCCTATGCCCTTACTTGAGTCTCGACTAGTCTAAAAAGCCCCCGATAACCAACCTTTGCCAATGACACTTGATTTTCACTATTTTGACCACTCTCAGATCAATTGTTCACTCGAAATAACCATATGAGCAACCTATCATCCATTTACTACCTTATTCCCATCACGATCCCACATGCACGTCCCGAATAAGATCTTGTTGATCCTTTGCTTTTACCTATTTACAATGTAATACAAAATAATACAATTTCCTTTACTTATCACATAAGTAAATATAATCACATAAATATTAATCCATTTCTCATTAATTAACAAATATTTAAGTTCACTTTATTTATCAAATTAAATAAATTATCATTATACGTGTAATTTAGATATTCTCAGAAATATGGGGCGTTACAATCTTTTTCTCACTAGTAGTCAAAGCGAAAGCAGTCAGGGGGATAGAAATTTTCCTATTATTGGATCATTTTTTAACCACAATTTCTTCTTTATTTTCATCTCTTGTAGATCCCAGCTCGCTCGCTCTCCATCTTTCAATGAGATCTAACCAGACATGTTCTTATTAGATGTTCTGCAAATTCTTCTCTATATGCATAACATCAATTACACGACTTACACGATGATCTTTCCGATATGAAAAGTTAAAAAATCGTCTGGACCATGACTTCATTTTACTAGGGTCCTTTGAATCCTCTCTAGCTTTACACTTCAGGTTTACAAATTTAGGGTGTTTTCCTACATACATATTCTTCTCAGTTAAAACCTTCACCTTCTCCTTGATCTACTGATCAAAAAGCTAAGTAGGTTCCATCCTACGCTGAAGATTGACAGGTAAAAAGTTAGACTTTTCATCCTAAAAGGGTGACTGGTGAGTAAAAATTTACGATAACCCGTATAAATCATCTTACCACTATGATGTAGGCAAGTATCTTTAATTTCCTCCCCATATATGAGAAATCCATAAAAACTATGAGCACTGCAACTAAAAAAAGGTCCCATAAGTAAGAAGGTCATGGATCGCCAATATCACCATTACCTTAAGTGTGAACTCTTATCTCTAATGAGAGTCAAATGACCTTACGCCTTTATCCCAAAACTCTTTATATTACTTGATTAATGGGGATAAGAATATATTAATATAATCGTGGGAGATTTAGTCCCGGGTATCAATAAAGACAATAATGTGAATTCCTTTACCATGCACAATGTTGGGGGGAGACTTAAAAGAGCCATGAAAAATGACTAATAACTCTGATTAGTACTTAAATTACCAAAAGGGTTAAACCTTTTGGTTGATAATGCAAGATATAAATTGTGTGGTTCCTTTAAAATTTCATGGCATGGTGTGCTTGAAATTTGCTAGATGATTGAATCAACGGGATGACGCATAAGATTCTCACCTACCTCGTATGGAGCATCATGGCCTCTGCTATCCATGCTATAGTGAAAAACCATTTTAATAGTGGCTCGAGGGAAAAATACTTCAAAACCTTTTGTGGAACTTATGATCACTTGCAATATTTTACAGTCTTGTCCTTTCGATTCTCACAAGACACATATCTAGACTCACTTCATATAGGATACTCATCTTTATCTTCGAGCTCGTTGCGGTAGAATATGCAATCATACTTACATGCACGAATAGATTTATACTTCAAACCCAAACCCTCACGCTCTTCTTCATGCTAGGATAATTTTCTGGTAATGCATTCTCTTTTAGGAGAATGTCTTTAACTCACTGAAGAATTTGGGTTATGTCATTGACCAACAACCAAACTGACTCTACAAATTATGAAAACCAATTACTGCATATATTAACGAATGATCTTCATCGTAATTTTTATACAACGGTCTAGCCGCATCGACTTTTAACCGTATATATTCTCGACATTCTCGTAATTCATCATCAACTTGTTCATTGACTTGGTCGTAATGCACATTATCTATATCCATAAGTTGGTGATTTTTATGGTGGTGAACTCCATAAGCATCATCAATTAAGTCGATCAAAGGACAATATGTTGGCGAATCGTTTAACACTTCCACTTAGTGGGCTTCTATTACGCCGTCAGATACAGATAATTCTTTTGAATTATAAGTTAGATTCTTTGGACAATGGTATGTCCATTTGTTATAGTCTTGTAAAATAATCCACTATAGTAGATGCAACTCAACATCTTCTAAAGACTTATATTTCGAGTCATACAAAGTGTGCATGAACATGGAATCTTATCATTTTTTTTATTTTTTATATGCGTATTTAACAAATTCTTGAAGGCCTTTATGTGATTATTATATATTTAGTTACTCTCTCCTATCTACTCCTTGTATTGTGGCAAATCCATTAAATAATCTTAAAAAATCAATTCACATGCATTAATAGGTTGGAACAAAGGTTATGTTGCATACAAGAACACACAATTCATAATTCATTCAAATTATTCAACAGAAATTAAACTCAGATGAAACGACTTAAACTTAAATTCATGTTGCACACACAAAAATTGTAAACAAATGACCCAAAAACTTAAAATAAATTAAATAAACAAAATATTACAATTCGTTCTAAAATATTAGAAATTGTCAAAAAAATTCATATCCTAGGCTTGACCAACAAATAAAATGGCCAAGTGATAAAAGAATTTTGATAGTTTTCAGCATGTTCCTTCATCTGCTATCAACATTATACATTTCTTTAACCATTGTGTGAGCCTCACCAAAATGCAAAGGGCAATTATGAATACGAGTTCTGATAATTAAGGAAATAAGTGTATACATGCCAATAATCCTGCTATTATTCAAGTCCCTAAAATTATACTACTCACCATAGTCACTATGATTAGATAATGGTGATCCTAGGACTGTGACAGGTGGAGGCACTGAGGAGGGGAATGTTAAAGGATGCGATATTTGGGAGGGGAAATCCTGAGACGGAGGATAGGGAAAACCTTGAGAAGGAGGGTAGGGGAACCTTAAGGAGGCATCAATGGAGGAAAACCATGAGTAAATAAGGACAAAAGGTGCCTGATTTCACTCATCAATACTCCCAGGTTACTCTTAATCTCATGCACATCCACATTTATCTTGGACTAACTTTTATCTTAGTTCAAGATATGATTCTTGGCCGAAGAGAGCTCGCCCAAAATAGGTGCAATGTGTTTTAATTTAGTTTTCATCATATGTGAGCCGACACCTCTCTCCCTCCCTCTTCTATCAGTTCCAAAGGTCTGGGTCAAGGCGTCATTTTCAATGTTATTATAAGGGATTAAAGTGGACTGAGTGCTAATGGCTTCGATCGATTCATATAGCCTGAAATTATATTTAGTCTTTTGATTTTAAAATTATTTTATATAATGTATGTGTGTGTGTGTGTGTGTGTGTGTGTGTGTGTGTGTGTGTGTGTGTGTATCTTTGTTATCTTTGTTCCATCAAGCATGCATTTACAAGTTACCCCGATTAGGTTTTCTATCGGCATCTAAACTACCCTTTGTCCTATCTGACTATTCACTATTTAAATCTTCATATGATTTAGACTCCAACCTGTGGATATCAACTTTTTTCACTCTGTTTTGTTAATCTTTCTCCCTCTGGACCATCTTTTTATCCATCCCCTCATTTTTTGAAAGCTATTCCATTGATCAACTGTTATTTCAATATTTAGAGGAACTCTATCTTTTAGAGATAAAATGTCAAAGCTCAATGCCCCCTTCGAGAAATGCCTCTGTGAAAGGTTTTTTTGATATGTTCTCAGCTATACCGCAACCCTTAAAAGAACCTTTTTCTTTAAATGGACGGGGAATGAAAAATGCTTACAAAGTTGGTCACAAATGTCATCCTTGATGGTTTGATCGAATAAGTTTCAATTATTTGTTATCTTAACTTCCACATTCATTTTTACTGCCAGTAGGATTATTCCCGACAAGGGAGAACCCAATAGATTTCTTCTCATTTTCTCAGGATATGTTAGGAGTGGGGGTGAGGGTGTTTGAGTTATAGACATTTGTTGCCTACTCATAATTGTAGTGGTAGAGTGAAACAATGGAGAAGAAGAGAACCGTTCACCATGTGATGATGAGAATCCTTGGTCAAAAGCAAGAGATGATAATCCTTAGTGGTGTGTCACATCATCACTTGGTATGTTCTCTCTATTACTGCTCGACATTATCTAAAATAAAAAAATAATAAGCGACGTAATCATTATCCTAACATGTTTACCAATATATATATATACCTTTTCATAATAAGAGTTTAAAATATGTTGAATGTGTTTGATCTCCATCTGTTCGGTGTTACTCTTTAAAAATGTATGGATATTTGCATGTGGCCAACTAATAAGAAGCCTATCTATGATTGATGTTTAGATTTCCATGACTAACTCAAAATCCTTTCTTTTTTAACTTATTAACAAAATTCAATTTATTTCCCATATGTCATGAGACATCACAGTCTTGGCTAATGCTCTCTTTACATAGTGATCTCCACAATGGGTGAATTTTTTTTCCTTCTCTACTAGCGTAAGCAATGTCAAGGCTATGTAAATATTATGTACTTGAAATTAATTCCCTATAGCCTCATCCCACCGCCCTGGTAGGAAAAATTGAATACGATTGAACAAGTACTCTTACTGGATATAAACTTAACGACTTCTAAGTTAGTTAAACTTTTCGATCTCTTATTACCATAGTTGTAAATAAGATTACCCTATAAATTTCTAGCATTAATAAAAGAGGTATAAATGCGGTCCAATTACAACCTCTTGTACTCTTTTTCTAGTGATTATCACCATGCCTCATTTTTCCTGAGAAAAATATATGAGGGTGTGAATATGAGTCCTATATGTAATGACTCCACCTAATAATTAACTAGTTATTGTTTTTCAACTGATCCAATTTATGTTTATCATATTTTAACTTTAGGGTTTAAAATCCAATTTAAGTTTTTCAACCTTATGGTTTAAAATCCAATTGAAACATTTCAGTAGTTTCACATTTGATTTGAGCTTATTTAATTTGGGGTATTTTCACATTTGGGTCTGTTTAATTTGAGTATTTTCACATTTTCATCCAACTATATATAATTTTTGAATATTCTGACTTCGTTAGGTGCATATTTACAAAATCCCTCTATGCGCATTATTTTGACTCGAACTAATATAGGGAAAAAATGTGACACATCTATGCGTATGAATGTAAATTGGAACCGTGCATATGAAGTGCACATAACCAACATAGAGAGGAATTCATGTTTTGAGATAACATATAATTGTTCTTAATAAGAGGTTGCACAAAACATGTAAGTGCATTTTCAGTTATGTCCATAAAAATAGTTTTTCAAGTAAAAAAAAACCTTTATTGATTACATAACCATAAATTTCCAACCAACTTCAAAAGTATGCAATATTTATTAATGCATTAGAAAATTTTGTAGCTCAGTTGAATCCATTTACGTTAAAAGATGTGCATGGCAATCTATATGGGAATCAAGTCACTTATCTACTGATCACTTCGACATGAATATCAAGTTGCATGATGAACTATACAATACTTAAATGTTTTGTCACAGGAATTAGACAACTCTATGTATAAATGAAATAAAATACATAGTTGTGCTATATGATGATGTCAACATATAGATGGCATCTTTGTTGATATAAAATTTGCAATAAATTCTATCACTACATCGAAAAGATGGCCTCTTTGTTGAAGTCGTGCTGATATGAAACTAGCCATTGATGGTGGTATAATTCATCATACAGTGGGGAATTATTCATCATATAATTGGGAATTATTTATTTTTCTTGATTCCCAATTAATGGACCTCCCGAATACCACATTCCTTTAAAAACTACCTTAGTTCATTTAGGCATTTTAAGCCCGCACATACACACACACACACACACACACACACACACACACACACACATACACATACACATACACATACATACACATACATATACACATACATACACATACACATACACATACACATACACATACACATACACATACACATACACATACACATACACATACACATACACCTACACATACACATACACATACACATATAGTACACACAGTGCACATATACACACACAATAAACAGGCACCTACAATTTCATTAGAAAAAAAATTTAGAGGAGAGGGGATACCTAAATTAGAGATTGAGGACATATTGTCGGAGAGAGAGAGAGAGGGTCTCTGAAGAGAGAGGGCAATAATGTACAGAGAAAGGGGCGGGGTAGCAGTGTGTATATATATATATATGCTCGTGCCTAAAGGCACGAGAAAAATTTCCAAAGTACGTAATCGCAAAACGGCAAAAATTTCATTCCCCGACAAAACAAAGTGTAATTTTAAAAAATTGAGCCATGTTATCCTTTGTTTATATGACTATCTTGCTAAACGGTTGTATTCATGATTGGTAACAAAATTTCATGTCGTATCGTGTCGTGTTTATTTTGGTCAAGTTCATGTTCAGTTAAAAAACATTATGCTCTGCCTCTTTACTTAGGTCGAGTTCAAGATAGGTAAACAACAATATTTCTGTGACACCCCGCCTCATAAAATACCGGGTGATCAGTCCTATACCAAATTAAAACAGGAATCTCAGTTGGATCATCCTTAGCATCACTGTCGAAAACTTTTTAAAACTTACTAACCACCTAGTATTCCAAAAACTGGTGCCAATTTTAACTTTTTGATTTAACAAAACAGTACATGCGGAATTTAAAGTATAAACCATTCACACAACTGAATGAAAGTAAATAGAATAACAATAACACAACTTGCCGAATAAATCACCGGCCACCAAATAAATAATCCAAATACAATTATTCAACACCTGAATAAATTACACCTGAAAACTGTACCGAGAAGTCTGGGCTACAAGCCCCAAATAAAACTGAAACTGATACAAGATTCCTACTCTAGGAATGAATGAATGATGCGTCTAATCCAAACTCCTGCTAGCATCCACATATACCGCAGCTCCGTGTCCCTGAAACAGAATATCAATCCTGGCGTCCCTGTGGCTGGACACCTAAAAGGTTTTGAAAATAGTTTTATAGCAAGAGTTAGAACCCAAAACATTTTTGAAAATATTTAGCAAGTGAATTAACTGCAGTAATTTAAAATGCATGAATGCGCTTCATATTTAAGTTAGTGTCGCACTCCCTTGTGGACATTCTCACCCCTCCACTATTGTGCACACCTACCAGTTATCTTAACCCCACCTAGTTGTACTACCCCGTCCAACTAGTCTTGGTATAAGCTTCCCTTGCCATACTACTCTAACCCGAGTATAATGATTTTCTGAATTATAAGTTATTTCCCAATAAACTTAATTAATTCCTCTTAAATAGTAACATATAACTGTGACACAAGTTATATAAAGTACATACGTCAAACACTATATTATTCCCACAAATAATTAACTTAATTAATTTCTCATTAATTAACAACATATAACTGTAATCCGAGTTATATAAGGTAAATACAGCACGCACTGTATTATCACCTACATATAATATTTACTACCATATTATACGTACCTTTACTAACATCCACACATATATCATACGCGTATCCATCCTTCCGAGTATATCCTCACCGGATGATTCCCTCTAGAATGCTATCTCACTAGGTGTGCTCACAAAACCAAGTTTTCCCCAATTTAGAATCGCTCACCAACTTGGACCAAAATATAAACGAAATGGAGGCGGTCATATTCCTTCCCTGAAAGTGAGATAAATCCCTCACCCATATATACCAGACGCTATGACCTGGGGATATACTCGCCCTACTCCTCAAGCTAGGGGATTCACCCACATCGCGCAACCTCCCTTGATAGCATTAGAGTATATAAATTTAATAAATATCTAATCACTGATATTTAGTATCACGCAAAATAAATACACACATATATATATATACTATCACGACACCGTATAAATATATAATATAAACCCGGCTTTACCGTGTACTCAAAATCCCGTACACTGCCTGTAATTTCCTGAGTCTGTGGCCCGACTCAATGTAATTAATTTTCTCACTTAATAACTTTTCCTCTTCCCGAGTCTATGGTCCGACTCTAATATAATTAATTCACACCTTAATTAATATAATACTTTCCCCGAGTCTATGGTCCGACTCTCCTTAAATTAATTAACACACATATTAATTTAATTCTACCCGAGTCTACAAACCGACTCTAATTAAATGAATTAACACCCATATTAATTTAATCCTACCCGAGTCTACAAACCGACTCTAATTAAATTAATTAACACCCATATTAATTTAATCCTACCCAAGTCTACCAACCGACTCTAATTAAATTAATTAATACCCATATTAATTTAATAACTTGGTGTCACCCAACCATTATTTCCGGACTCACTTACTTAGCCCGGAACTTAATATTTGCCGAGTCTTTGTTCCTATCATAAGGGAACACACAATATGCATTCACAACCCAAGTAATCCTATAAAACACTAGGTATTTACACAACCCAATTCTTCATACTTGTATGTAATATATTTCTCTCTAATATTCGCCGTACTTGTTTGCTTTACGAATTTATCTCACTTTCGTATTAATTCAAGTATTCACACAACTCTAAGGGTCCTAGTTACCCCTTGTTATATCAATTCAGTAGTTACCCTTGTTAACCCACTGACCTAACGAATTTAAGCTCGCTCATGCTTTTTTCATAATTATATTCTTATCATCTCGAATTAGAGTACGTCACAATCAAGCCTATGAATCTCCACTTTAACTCTCTCACAAAATTAAAGTCCAACACTCAATAATAGACCTAATTACATATCATTATTCCATCAATATTTTTCATCAAGGTCCCAAACACTTCCCCGATAAAATTTTAGACATTTGAGGCTTAAAAAGAAAAATCTCAAATTTTCTGACAGATTAAACACCCTCTAGTAAAATTTCGATTTCTCCCTCTACATAACTCCGATTGACCTGATTCCAAGTTCATTGGATAGCTAAGAGAAATACCTTTCCATTAATGTATGGCTCACACTCTAATTCGAAGTAAAGTTCAAATCGCACACGTTTATAGTCACATTAAAAGTCTGGCAGATTACTATGTTGACAGATCAAACACCCTCTAGTAAAAGGTCTATTACTCCCTCTACAGAACTCCTATTGATCTGATTCCAAGTTCATTGGATGGCTAAGAGAAATAACTTTCCAGGCATGTATGGTTCACACTCTAATTCGAAGTATAACTCAAATGGCATACGTTTAAAGTTGTATCAAAATTCTGGCAGATTGACCTCTTCTGTTCATCAAATAAACCCTAAGTCATTCAAGATTCATGTTCTTCATCCAAGAACTCATAAAGATTCCATTAACAAAACCCCATTTTGTAGCCATTTATCCCCAAAATGAATTTTAGTTACACATCACTAAAATATGAATTGGATATCACAATTTAGGAGTAAAAACAGTTAACCACTTGCCTGTAAGTGTTCGTAGTGTCTGATCCGTTGTTGATGTCCCTTAATTTGGCTCCAATAACCTCCAATTTGTTCTTGATTTGCTTTCCCCCAAATATCCTCTCAAACCCTAGGTTTAGAGTTATGTTGGCTGCCATCCCTTAATCTCCCAATTAGGTTAAAAACCCTTAATCCCGTTTTTAGTCTAATGGACTTAATTAAAGTGGCCCAACTCACCCCGTGTGGGCCCGGCCATGCCCAAAAATACCCCGAGACCCAATTACTACCCCCGGGTACTCTTTTCTGACTATCTCGACCCATCTGGACTCAACCGCGCCCTCAGAATTGACATCCGAATTAATTTATAAAAATCCTTATTTCACACCCCATTTAGCCTATACCGACTCCCGGTTGAGATAAGTGTATACCCCGTCATTAATACCCAAAATGACGTAATTAAATTACTACTATTCACTTAGTAAATAAATTTTCCTAAACATTAACCATTCACTTCCCGATTAATATTTAAATAATTATATTGTCATAATTAATTCAATTAAAATTACAACACACTAGTAATTTAAAATCTTGAATTAATTAAATATTAAATGCACAAAAATACGGGGTGTTACATACTCCCCCCCTTACAATGGAATTTCGTCCTCGAAATTAAGATAAACCTAGTGTTCCAGTATTCACATATTACTCACTAGATAAGTGCCTCCAAACCCGCTATATCTATCCCATCCGATTCTAACCATATGTTACACAAGTATGCATTTAACTTTACCAGGGCGCCCATACACCCTATACCCGTGCTTAACCGCACAAAATTTTGCCTTAATTAACCCGGGTGCCCATACACCCTATCACCGCGCTCTACTGCACGAAAGTTACCCGATTGTGCTAGTCGTAACCCGTAATATAACTTCGAACCCGTAATCATATTACCTATATATATACATACATATATAGTTACTGCCGGAGTACTCAACCCATGCTACGTCCAACCATCTCCCCATAAATACTTATCTCTCAACACAATTGTATATACGCTTACCCTTATGCTACCAAAGACAACATAATACCGCGCCCTTACTACCACTAGTCCTTGCGCAAAATAGACCCCGAGCTATCTCTCTTTGCTCGAAAATCAATTCAACCACCCTGATTCACTTCATTAAACATCCCCACTTACCGGGATAAAATGTGAGAACACAAAACCTCACTATGTGCTACTGCACCATGTAATACAACATATATACCCACATATATATATATAGGCTATACGCCCTCTCAGGTGATACCTAGTACCAACCATACCCTGGTGTCGTGAACACCAAAATTTAACTCCACTATCCACAATAGTTAAATTCCATCGTAATGTAGCCGATATTTTGAAAATATTATTAACCCTACTCCCATAATTCTCGAAAGTAGTAATTCCTCGCATAATTCAACCAATCACTCAGTGTACGCCTCCACTCTCCCGTGAAGAACACTAAGGAACTCCGCTACCCTATGGAAAGTTTACCCACATGTTATGGCTGCTATCGCCAACGCACCCACTAAGTTCGACTCACCTGCGAACTCTAGTGAAAAAAATAAGTCTTATACTGTGACATCCTCTTTGTCACTCAAAAATATACCCATGCCCCTAGGGCAAAAATAATTACCTCTATACCCCAGCTGCAGCGGCTGGTTCTCGGGTTCTAGAGGAGCTTCTCCCTGCACGAATGCACCCGTGACTTGTTTTAGTGACTGTACATCCAGGACCTCATCCTGTAGTTGACCCCTACCTCGCTTAAGATAAATTCTCTTCATGTGTCTCGCTTTCCCCACAAACGAAACACCTTCTAATACATTCACCCTGCCATTGATCCCTTCCATGCCAACCTTGTTGGAATTCCTGGCCATCCCGCCGATAGCCTCCAGTTCTAGATCGTTTGGCATGATTTCCTTATCGGAAATCCTGCCCCTGATCTCGCCCAGTATGCTGCTGGGATACCCCACTGGTATTGTTCCTTTCTGCCTCATTCGACTGGCTAATCCCCACTCCCCTCCCGCTTCCTTTCACGTGGAAGCGATATTCCCAACAGTGCCGGAGTGTTGCGTTAATGACATCAGTATAATTTACTAATGCGGAATTATCAATTAAATGTTGTCTGATTCTCCAGACTAACCCATCCATAAACTTTGCCTTCTTTCCCTTATCCTTGCCTACCTCATCCGGTACAAAATTTTGCCAACGAGTGAATTCTTCCTCGCAATCGGCCACTTAACGGTCTCCCTTTGAGTTTCCTCCCAAAATTTTCTCCTCATTTCGGTCTTGACCGCTGAGGAAAATACTTGCGGTCGAACCGCACCCAAAACTCTGCAGTAATTAGTGTGTCCCTTTCCTCAACTGTGGTGATCGACTCCCACCACTGTAGTGCTTCTCCCACTAAACTAAAAGTGGTTAGCATTTGCTTCCGTACCTCATCGCAATCTCCTATGCATAGGTAACGCTGGATATCTCTCTTCCTTGACACGCTAGAACTACATCTAACCCCCCCCCCCCACAATTCTGATGGGTTCCCACTAAAATATCCTCTCTTTCTCACTTCCACCCTGACGACTCCGTGTGAGTCTGAACGTCCGACGCCACTAACACTTGTAGTTGATCCCGTGGAAAGTACCCTGCCGTTGTGACCACCGTTGCTCCAACTTCCTGTGCCACTACTTCAGTTACCTAAGCTGCCAAAATCATCCCTGACCGTTTCTGCGGTAACTCTTGCTCCTGATGAGCCTCCCTCGCCTCATCTCCCCCTGTTGCCCTAGCTGCTCTCTCCTGGGCGTCATCTGGAATGAGAATCGAATTGGTATGAGTTCACTCTCAAATATAAATTTCGCGGAAGAACGTATATGTGCATACGTATGAGAATACAACAATCCTATAATAGGGCTCTATATCAAAGATTGTCAAGCAGAAACGTGAAAAGCCGCACAGATCCTAATGACACTAGAACCTGATGCTCTGATACCATCTGTGACACCCCGCCTCATAAAATACCGGGTGATCAGTCCTATACCAAATTAAAACAGGAATCTCAGTTGGATCATCCTTAGCATCACTGTCAAAAACTTTTTAAAACTTACTAACCACCTAGTATTCCAAAAACTGGTGCCAATTTTAACTTTTTGATTTAACAAAACAGTACATGCGGAATTTAAAGTATAAACCATTCACACAACTGAATGAAAGTAAATAGAATAACAATAACACAACTTGCCGAATAAATCATCGGCCACCAAATAAATAATCCAAATACAATTATTCAACACCTGAATAAATTACACCTGAAAACTGTACCGAGAAGTCTGGGCTACAAGCCCCAAATAAAACTGAAACTGATACAAGATTCCTACTCTAGGAATGAATGAATGATGCGTCTAATCCAAACTCCTGCTAGCATCCACATATACCGCAGCTCCGTGTCCCTGGAATAGAATATCAATCCTGGCGTCCCTGTGGCTGGACACCTAAAAGGTTTTGAAAATAGTTTTATAGCAAGGGTTAGAACCCAAAATATTTTTGAAAATATTTAATAAGTGAATTAACTGCAGTAATTTAAAATGCATGAATGCGCTTCATATTTAAGTTAGTGTCGCACTCCCTTGTGGACATTCTCACCCCTCCACTATTGTGCACACCTACCAGTTATCTTAACCCCACCTAGTTGTACTACCCCGTCCAACTAGTCTTGGTATAAGCTTCCCTTGCCATACTACTCTAACCCGAGTATATTGATTTTCTGAATTATAAGTTATTTCACAATAAACTTAATTAATTCCTCTTAAATAGTAACATATAACCGTGACACAAGTTATATAAAGTACATACGTCAAACACTATATTATTCCCACAAATAATTAACTTAATTAATTTCTCATTAATTAACAACATATAACTGTAATCCGAGTTATATAAGGTAAATACATCACGCACTGTATTATCACCTACATATAATATTTACTACCATATTATACGTACCTTTACTAACATCCACACATATATCATACGCGTATCCATCCTTCCGAGTATACCCTCACCGGATGATTCCCTCTAGAATGCTATCTCACTAGGTGTGCTCACAAAACCAAGTTTTCCCCAATTTAGAATCGCTCACCAACTTGGACCAAAATATAAACGAAATGGAGGTGGTCATATTCCTTCCCTGAAAGTGAGATAAATCCCTCACCCATATATACCGGACGCTATGACCTGGGGATATACTCGCCCTACTCCTCCAGCTAGGGGATTCACCCACATCGCGCAACCTCCCTTGATAGCATTAGAGTATATAAATTTAATAAATATCTAATCACTGATATTTAGTATCACGCAAAATAAATACACATATATATATATACTATCACGACACCGTATATATATATAATATAAACCCGGCTTTACCGTGTACTCAAAATCCCGTACACTGCCTGTAATTTCCTGAGTCTGTGGCCCGACTCAATGTAATTAATTTTCTCACTTAATAACTTTTCCTCTTCCCGAGTCTATGGTCCGACTCTAATATAATTAATTCACACCTTAATTAATATAATACTTTCCCCGAGTCTATGGTCCGAATCTCCTTAAATTAATTAACACACATATTAATTTAATTCTACCCGAGTCTACAAACCGACTCTAATTAAATTAATTAACACCCATATTAATTTAATCCTACCCGAGTCTACAAACCGACTCTAATTAAATTAATTAACACCCATATTAATTTAATCCTACCCAAGTCTACCAACCGACTCTAATTAAATTAATTAATACCCATATTAATTTAATAACTTGGTGTCACCCAACCATTATTTCCGGACTCACTTACTTAGCCCGGAACTTAATATTTGCTGAGTCTTTGTTCCTATCATAAGGGAACACACAATATGCATTCACAACCCAAGTAATCCTATAAAACACTAGGTATTTACACAACCCAATTCTTCATACTTGTATGTAATATATTTCTCTCTAATATTCGCCGTACTTGTTTGCTTTACGAATTTATCTCACTTTCGTATTAATTCAAGTATTCACACAACTCTAAGGGTCCTAGTTACCCCTTGTTATATCAATTCAGTAGTTACCCTTGTTAACCCACTGACCTAACGAATTTAAGCTCGCTCATGCTTTTTTCGTAATTATATTCTTATCATCTCGAATTAGAGTACGTCACAATCAAGCCTATGAATCTCCACTTTAACTCTCTCACAAAATTAAAGTCCAACACTCAATAATAGACCTAATTCCATATCATTATTCCATCAATATTTTTCATCAAGGTCCCAAACACTTCCCCGATAAAATTTTAGACATTTGAGGCTTAAAAAGAAAAATCTCAAATTTTCTGACAGATTAAACACCCTCTAGTAAAATTTCGATTTCTCCCTCTACATAACTCCGATTGACCTGATTCCAAGTTCATTGGATAGCTAAGAGAAATACCTTTCCATTAATGTATGGCTCACACTCTAATTCGAAGTAAAGTTCAAATCGCACACGTTTAAAGTCACGTTAAAAGTCTGGCAGATTACTATGTTGACAGATCAAACACCCTCTAGTAAAAGGTCTATTACTCCCTCTACAGAACTCCTATTGATCTGATTCCAAGTTCATTGGATGGCTAAGAGAAATACCTTTCCAGTCATGTATGGTTCACACTCTAATTCGAAGTACAACTCAAATGGCATACGTTTAAAGTTGTATCAAAAATTCTGGCAGATTGACCTCTTGTGTTCATCAAATAAACCCTAAGTCATTCAAGATTCATGTTCTTCATCCAAGAACTCATAAAGATTCCATTAACAAAACCCCATTTTGTAGCCATTTATCCCCAAAATGAATTTTAGTTACACATCACTAAAATATGAATTGGATATCACAATTTAAGAGTAAAAACAGTTAACCACTTGCCTGTAAGTGTTCGTAGTGTCTGATCCGTTGTTGATGTCCCTTAATTTGGCTCCAATAACCTCCAATTTGTTCTTGATTTGCTTTCCCCCAAATATCCTCTCAAACCCTAGGTTTAGAGTTATGTTGGATGCCATCCCTTAATCTCCCAATTAGGTTAAAAACCCTTAATCCCGTTTTTAGTCTAATGGACTTAATTAAAGTGGCCCAACTCACCCCGTGTGGGCCCGGCCATGCCCAAAAATACCCCGAGACCCAATTACTACCCCCGGGTACTCTTTTCTGACTATCTCGACCCATCCGGACTCAACCGCGCCCTCAGAATTGACATCCAAATTAATTTATAAAAATTCTTATTTCACACCCCATTTAGCCTATACCGACTCCCGGTTGAGATAAGTGTATACCCCGTCATTAATACCCAAAATGACATAATTAAATTACTACTATTCACTTAGTAAATAAATTTTCCTAAACATTAACCATTCACTTCCCGATTAATATTTAAATAATTATATTGTCATAATTAATTCAATTAAAATTACAACACACTAGTAATTTAAAATCTTGAATTAATTAAATATTAAATGCACAAAAATACGGGGTGTTACAATTTCATTTCCTCTCGTGTCGCGTTTATTTTGATCGGGTTCATTTTTAGTTTATAAAACAACATTTTGATATTGCCGCTTTTTCTTGGATAGTGTTCGTATTGGTAAAAAACTATTTTTTCATGTTGTGTCATATTATGTCGAGTCATGTTTATTTTGTCGACTTGAATTTTTGTTAAAAATATATTTTGTGTTTTGCCGCTTTAACTTGGGTTCAGATCGAGATAGGTAAAAATATTATTTCATGTTGTGTTTATTTTTAATCATTTTTTTGTGAAAAAAAAAATAATTATTGTGCCACTTTTAATGGCTACAAAAATAAAAAACCTAAAGGCACGACGAAAATTTTCATAATACGAAATCGCAAAACGGCAAAAAATTTCAAAGTACGTAACTGCAAAACGACCAAATTGTATAGCCTCAAAAAGAATACTTGTCGTTTTACGATTTTCAAACCCATGGGTCGATCGAGTCTTATAGCCTCAAATACAATTTTGTCAAATTATAGTTTTCCGTAAGTACACATATCACTGCATTTGAGAAAAATGACACCATGGGTTATCATGTAAGTTGTTGTCACCCTACTCTTAACAGTTGTTCCATGCTCATGGAACTATGCCTTTAATAAGTAAATAGGTATTAAGTAATTTGAAAATGTGAGACACAACACTACACAATAACTCATGATTATGTTAGGTTCTTTTTAGACAATTATGTATTTGAGAGATAAGTTTTATAAATAAAAACCCATTTCTCCAATTTTTTAAAAATAAGTTTTTTTAATAATAAAGTAACTTTTTATAAATAAAAAAAAACATTTAGGTATAGTTTATTTATTACTAAATAAAAAAAGAGACTTTTTTACAAAAAGATATTTTTTTCCCTTTTTTAACAAATAATTTTTAATAACTTATTTTTAATTTTATTTTATAAATAGAAACATTTTTTATTACATTTTATGAAATATTTTTTAAAAAAACTGTTTATAATTGCTAATAACTTTTTATAAAGTGTTTTGTTACATTATTAATTTTTTTTATAAAACGTTTTGTAAATAATATTTAAAGTGCAGATTAAAAAAATGTTTTATTATATTTTTTTAAGAAACAGTTAAATATATATAAAAAAGACATTTGCTTATAAAAGTATAGTAGCCTAGGTCACCTACTAGATAAGCGTAGCACAACCAATTCTCTTTTATCTATAATCATAGGCTTAAAGTTTTTTTTAAAGAAGTCACATGCTTTAGTAGGTTTTATCATAATGTTTCCTTTGATGTTAGGTTTTCTTAGCTAGGCAATCAATGCCTTTGATTCTCTCATCACCAACTACTTAATTAAATCAGTGATATCTTTTTTTTTTCTTTTTTTCAAATTAGAGATATCATTTTTTTTTTATTATTTTAACCATGTCAAGTATCAGTTTTGAAAACACATGTACATTTATTAGGCATTTAAATCAAGGAATAACAAAACATTACTTTGATAAAAAAAACATCAATCAAATCATTGCACGATTAATTTAGCTTCTTTCAAAATTAATGTTGGCATAAAGAATGGTCACAAATCTACATGCTGCGGTAAAATCAAATCTAATTCTTTTAAGCAAATGTTGACACTAACCCTTGTGAAAGTAGTTCACCTGCTCCCAGTCACCTCGAGCCATGCGTTTTTATATTGAGTTAATATAGATGACATGTGTTGTTATATCAAGTTCATGGATTTATACTTTTGTTTAATATATTCACAATTCAAACACCTTAGCTGAAAATTAATTTGACTAATCAATTTGACTATCTTACAAATAAATGATCGACAAAAAACTCGTATAATTGTCTTCTCATTTATTGTTCTCAAGTGTAGTGTACATAAAAAAATGATATACATAGAAAACCCTAACACACCACCTCACTCCTAATTCAATGTACAACATAAATTACTAATTTAATGTACAAAAGAAATTACAGCTGATTAGGGGAAAAAAATAGATCAGGTGTGGAAAATAATATCCAAACAATAAATAAAATCTCACCATCAATCCAAAGACCATAACAAAAAAACCAACTACACATTCGAAATCTAATTTTAAAATTCTAATCGATAAAAACAAAAAGGAATGTGGAACAATATTCTAATCATAAAATTATAAAAAAGTTATTAACCTAATTATTTACGAGTGCTTAAAACTGATAAAATAGAAAGAAAGTCATTAGATATAAAAAACTAATTACTTTTCATTTGATTCCACACCTGTTTCAATAGAACCCACATCTCTAGAACTTCAAGGTAACAAAATAAGAAAATTTACATATAGAATAGACCAAAAAGTAAAAAACAATTAATAGAACATGAAAACTCGCATGTGATTAATAAAATAAGCATAACAAAAATTGACCATATCATTATAACGTTAGATCTTTTTTCGGATAGGAATGAACGAAATAATTGTAAAAAAAAATTGACCACATGATAATATTTGCAAAGTCTAGAGATAAATAGATCCACTTTCCAAAAGTTAGTGAAGAAGTAAAATTCATATGGTAGAATGAAAAAATAGATAAAACTCAAAGATCCGAATCCAACTCATCACTCCATTTTCATGTCAAGAAAAAAATATGTTGGTAGCTATCACCCAAAAAAGGGGGAAATGGAAACATACATGTCTTCTTCCTTCCATCCTTTTCTTTGGAGAATGGTGAGTTTGGCTCAGTGGATAAAACCCCACATCAACAACCTTACACCCAAAACCCAACATGTGTATTGATGCCTCATATCCCTGTAAGACACAAAAAAAATACAAATAAAGTTGAGAAATGCAACCCTACAACTCGTCTAAAACATAAATACGGGGAGGGGGGGGGTACCTAAAATATCCGAACTGAATTTCAAAAAATCAGGAAAGAAAAACTCACAAATTAAAACCCAAATGTAGAGATGGAGAAAGACTAAACCTTGGGGGATTGAGTCCAGTTGCAACACTCTCTTCAGTCCTGATTTTACTCGGTTTAGTAAGAGGTACTCAAAAAATAGAGTTTACGGGGTTTAGTAACAGGTAATCCAAACTCAAACGTTGCTTGCTGAACCCCAATACTCAAATGCTGTAAACCCAACAAATATTCGAACTTGATTTCCGTAACAGGTACATAGCAAAAAAAAATGATAGGAACACTGTATAACTTGCGGAACCCAATAAACTCAGCGTTTTTAGTTTTTTAAACAAATGAAATGCAACACATGGAAAATGGAAAATAAATAGTACCTGACCTGACATGCGTTTTTATTCACCAACGGAGAGAGAAAGGCCAACATAAAACTACATAAAACAGATCAATAGAGTATACTGGACAATAAAATTCAACTATACTGAGAATGAATGAAATATTTTTATCGACATGCCAAATACAACACACATATTGAGAATGAATGAAATATAAAGATAGAAAACTGTAACAACCCTTGACTTTGGAGACTGAGAAATTAAATTTTTGGAAAAATAAAATTTAATTAAATTGGAGAATTCTAAAATTTGGGAATTGAGGTCCAAAAATAAAGAACATTTCAAAGTATTTCGGATGATGATTTTGAGGGTACCGTCAATCCCGGAAGGGTCGAGATAGTCAAAATGACTATCATTGGGTTTTATTTTGGCTCCGAAATGTTTTTAAGTCAGTATGACTCGAATTGGAGTAAACGAGTCATTTAAAGTGTGTATTAACATTTAAAATTGGGACTTATGTTTTAAGGTTTAAGAGGCTTACGGGACAAGCCTTCTCATTTAGAGAAAGAGAGAAAGAGAAAGAAAAGAGAAGAGAAGAGAGAAAAGAAGAAGAAAAGAAGAGAGAAAGGAAGAAAAGCTTGGAGATTCCGACCCAAACGCGACAACGAGGATGATCCAACCTCTACAAAATCGAGGCAAATGTTTAATCTTGCTAAATAATTCATATTTGATTTCATAATTTGTGGGTTAAAGAAATGGATTTTGGGTATTAATATCAAACCCTAGATTTTTGGGTTTAATTTTGAAATCAATGTTTAAATATGGGTTTAATGGTGTAGAAATGGTTGGGATCAACTTTGGGTTGATTTATTGGCTTAGACTCATGTTGTGATTAACGTTTAAGAGTTAGAAATGAAATTTTAGGGTTTAAAATTCGTGGGTTTTGTTGAAGAAGAAGAACGCTTTTAAATCTGCAGACCCGAATCGATTCGCCCCCTAAGCGAATTGATTAGGCCTAGGAAGATTGACAGGTCTGCATTGACCGAATCGATTCAAACCCAAGCCGAATTGATTCGGCCTGAGATAGAAGCCCAGGTCTTTGGACCCGAATCGATTCGCCTCTAAGCCCGAATCGATTCGCTGGGCCGAATCGATTCGAAACAGGACCGAATCGATTCCGGAACAGGGCATTTTGAGGAATTTTCTCTATGGTGATTTCAAACCCTTTTTGGTTGGGTTTATTGATTTGGGGCTTTCTCTTAAGATGTAAGAGATATGTTTTGGAGACATATAAGGGGGTTTCTCACACATTGTGATTATGGGGACTTCTTGGGACAATTTGGGAAAAATATATCCATGTATGCTCTTGGAGCTGTATATAGAGATTGTGGGGAAACCTAATTGGGATTGAGGATCCTAATTGTAGATCAAATGTAAGTATAGATGTGATGGGAGGCTCAGAACTCTTAGAGAGAGTTGCGAGGGTATGTTGTGAAATTCTAGGCCAACATTTATGTCGAATCCTTATAAAGATAGGATTTTATTAAGATACAATTTGGGGCCTAATGGAAGAGAGCTCGCATACCCTTAGTAATGATAAACTTTAAGAAATAAATCCGAGAGGTCTTAGACTAGGGGATTAACAAAAGTGATTGAACCTTAGTCTAAATCGAGAGCGTTGGGATCATATTACCAACTAGAGTAGCGTGTGTAAATCTAGTTGGGGTAGATGTTGTTTATTGGTGTGTGATTTACAACGGGTATTTTCCCTAAGTAATGGGATTATTTGATGAATGTAAGATTGAGCTTGAGGCTTATAGACTATTAGTTATGTGTATACCAATAGTTAAAATTATTACTAAATTCTTCAATGTGCTCTCGGATATAGATGGTATGTGTAGTGATAGTTTCATACACTAAACTTTGGGTGATAACCCTAATGTTATATATATATATATATATATATATATGTATATATATATATATATATATATATATATATAAATAATAATGTAGTAAACTTAAGTATGTCATAAGATGAGAAGATGATGTCATCTATATGAATTTCTTTTGTAATTCTTATTTTGCCCTTCAAAATTTAAAATCCCCCCTCTTTTGACATATTCAAATTTGTTTTACCCTTTTTTTCAAAATTCAAAAATAAGGATAAAACTAAAATTTTCATCATCTCCCCGAACACATGCCTCCTACCTACTTTATTTTCGCCCTGCCTCGGTTACCTCATTCCCCATATCTTTTTCTCTCACAAATGCATCAATGGAAAACACTCTCATCGAGACATTACAAATCCACTAATTGCCCTCCTCCACTAGAGACATATCAAGTTTTAGAAACAGATTCATATTCGGAGCTAACAACTGCACTCTGTCTTCGTATCTCTGCCACCTCAATCTCCAACTCCACCTCTCCAGAACCCCAGGCGAGCTCCATACCCCTTCCAAAACCTATGCCTTAAAACCCACCTCAGAGAATAGACCACCATCTCCTATCTTATCCTCTCCACCCATCCCTCTTCACTCATTATAATAACATTCTACTGGCAGAGCCTAGCTCAAACGATGCCGTCATACCCTACCATGTCTACTCCCCCTCCAAAATCAACATACGGCAAGGCCATATTCGTCAACCACGGCAGGGAGGGAGAGTATCGTGCGCTGGAGGTGAAAGGTGTGGAGGTTAAGGGTTGTGTCTCCATCCTTCAAAGATTTGGGGGTTTGTCCAGGAACGCCGCCACCCAAAAAGCCTCCGAAAAGGAGTGGAGACTGCGCTAATGTACACAGAGGGTGAGGGTAGATATTGTGTACAATAGATATTTTTATTGTTGAAGGGGTTTCATATTGTCTACAAGTATTGTTTGTTTGCTAAGCACCGAGTATTGATATTCTTGAGAAAACCAAAATTACCATCAATATAGAAATTTTGTGTCAAAGCTAGAGTTTTGTGTTTAATAGAGTCATGGATGCTTTATGTTGCTCATGAACTGTCCTCAACTGTTTGACATAATGTTCAAGTGAAAGTTTGCATTTTTATTTTTATTTTTTTATTAATTATACATGTTTATGATTTGAATAGAAATTTGTAGGGTCACTGCAACAAAATACATAGTTCAAGGAAATTTTTGCACTAAAAGTTATTTAGGGGTGGGGGTAAAAACTTTATAGATCAATGGTGTTTTTCACCAATTGATATCATCAAATACCATCCACAAGAAATTGCTAAAGTTGATTTTCAACTCTAATGCAATTGGTATATCTTCATTAGTTGTCCCATAGTTGCTTGCCACTGGAGATTTTGGATTACTTATAGTGTTCACATTACTTCTACATAATGTGTCTGCATTGTAGTCAAATTTATTATAAGTATTTCTAACATGGGGAGGACTAATTAGGAGTCATTTTTATTTTTCATTTATTTTATGATTTTGGGATATGATTTAGGTAATAGATGGTGGTTAGGATTTTTATGAAACAATTGGGATTAGTTTAGTACTTATTCTTTTTGTTTTTATTAGTTTATCTTCATGTCTTTTATTGTATTTATGACTCTATTTATCTATCTTATAGAAAAAGCCTTTGGGGAACCATTGTAGTCATCCAATTTTGCATTCTTATATTCTGAGGTACTTCTTTGAGCTTTTGTTAATTGATTTTCATCATGATGATTCTTGCGAGTGTGTGTTTTAGTTCCTCTGCGTTTACATCAATTTTGTTTTGATCTTTCAGTTTTACCTCATGTTTAATTTCATCTCTACAAATTAATGTTTTACTTTGATCTTTCTCCAACAATACATTAGTTTTCCTTTGGACAATATATGGTAATTCAAATACTTGCTTGCACGAATTAAAGTACACATTTAAGAAACAAATTATGGTCGTGCTCACACGATTAGAATGGAAATTTGAAGGGTTTTGATTTTACTATTTTTAGTAAGATGTGTTTTTAGCAATATGTTGTGAATTTATTATTTTCATATTGTATTGGGTTAGATATGTAAAAATATAAATATAAATAGTAAATATTGGTTCCAATCCGAATGATCAATGATTTTTAGTTTCTCTTTGTGCTTACAGGTTATGTTTAGAGCTCCATTTGGTCACCGACTTTAAGTGAGTATTTCATCTTTTTGAGCTTTTTACCCTTCATCTTTATTCTTTGTTTGTTCTCTTTTATCTTTTCCCCCTCATCATTTATGGTGTTCACAATGTTTGTTAATTTTGTACATAATTATTTTATGTTAAACAAGATATTTATTTACATTGTGTTAGAGGTGGCTATGATAAAATAAATTCATTATTATTTATGTCTATCTCCAAGCATATCTTACGTATTTTTATTATGATTATATTGATTGTATTAAGTATGTTCAGGTACCATGTGTATACACCTACTGATCATGCTTGCTGATCCTACATAAATTAAACGAGTATCATGTGTTTTATTGGTGACATATTTTAATTCATTTGAATATTTATAGGCTATTTAGTTATTGATGATTTTTTGAGAAATGTGCTGGAATATTTTAGGTAAATGTTGTTTTAACTGAACTATCTAAACCTCTTACAGATCTTGGTATGTTATTTTTATTGTATTTTAATTTTTTTCGTTTATGTTTCCTTTATATTGTGGACTTTTTTTTGATGTGGTGGGGTTTTCCATGGTTTGTGATCGGTCTTCGACCACCACTTTTTTTTCAGCATTTTCTAATGTTTCTCCACAAGCTGACTCACGAGCTAGATTAGTAAAAATATATATTTTTTAAATTTCAGAAATACTATTGCCACTTACATTTCAGACCACATCAAAATGTTATTAAACACAAATGAAATTATAAATTAATCTTTTCATTGCATTAATGTTTGGTGAAAAATATGACCCTAAAGACACGATTAATTCATTGAGTTTTTATTAGAAAATGACATCCAATTTTTTGGTTCAATATAAGTAAGGCCAAATTTTGGGGGGATAAAAATAACTCCCCATTTAAAGATAAATAGCAATATTTTTTTATAAACGTCCATTTTAATAAAAAAAAATAATATTACATAATTTTTTAAGCTTTATGGAGATTGAACACATAATTGTTTTCTTAATTTTGTTTTATATTTATTGAGGTAGTAACGTGGAAAATGGGCATTTGACGTTTTCTTCATTAACCACCACATGTTTTAGGGTCTATGGTTGGTTTTCCACTGTTAAGTCGCATAGTAGTAATCACGAGATGAAGTAAACGTATGCTTGAATGAGAAGGCGATGGAAAGTTATGAAGTGTTGTTTTCCCAATTGGTGCTTCTTACTATGAGGTGAAGGGTTGCTTGATATTATGTAGATGGAAAGTTCAAAACTCCCAAAGATTTCAAATGAAGATAGCAGTAATGTATTGTAAGGTATTAACATATGAAAAATTATAGGCATCATTGGATCCCAATTATTATCTTATTATTTGTTGTTCAAGATGTGAATTTTGGGGCTAATGTGTTACATGTTTTTGTAGGGATTGCGAGTCGTTTTCAAGATTTTGGGGCTAATGGCTCAATATTAATCTCATTTTTCTATTTGACTCGCCACACTTAAATACATTAAATATTAATAATTGGATCTCTTATATTTTATTTTTACTAAGTTTCATTTTACTCTTTACTTTTTCTATGTTTTGTTGGGGAACGATGTTTTTATCATTTTGCGACTACGTATTTTCGAAATTTTTGTTGTTTTGTGATTACGTATTTCGAATTTTTTTGCCATTTTGTGATTATCAGCGTGCCTTCAGGCACGGGCATACCCTAGTATATATATATATATATATATATATATATATATATATATATACGTACGTTGTTTGGGAGACTATTCATCATGGGAAAAATGGATGAATATGCTTCAAGTGAGGGATTGTATTCACATATCGAGGTAAATTAAATGAGTTGTGGTGACGACCTGTATATTGAGGATTATATATACATATAGCCGAGTTTATATATCCTATACATATGAACGAGAATTAGTTGTATATATAAATATAGGGATATGTGAATATATATATATATATATATATATATATATATATATATATATATATATATATATATATATATATATATATATATATATATCTATATAGATATGAATATATGTATATATTTATGTTGTGGATATACATGGTATGAATATCTAAACCGTAAATCATGGTTTAATGTTTGATCATATGACGGGATCATATGAATGTATGTATATTGTGCATGTGAACGATATATATACTTATGTGGTTAAGCATACCCCGCTCATGCTATCATTGGGAAGTTTTCGCGCAGAGGGTGAGCATCCTGGCTCGAGGATCAGGGTGTGGATATTCCCCAGGTCATAGTCGTCCCTTGTATTATTATGTGATTTATATTTTTGGGATGAGACGTGGTGGGTATGTTTCATCTCATTGCCGATTAGGAGCTATGACCGCTTCCTAGGACATCGTGTGTGTGAGTTTACCACGAGATGGGTGTCGTTGAGTCCCACCATGGTGGTCCCCAGTATTGCTATGTGAGCCGGGCACTGGGAATATGATAGCATGGTGAAGTTTATTGGCGCTATATATAGCCAGGTATATTATTGTGCATGGCCATTGTACATCAGATGTGATATGTGCACTTGGTCATGGGTATGGATGATGGTATATACATATATGGTTAGAATGAATGCCTATATATATATTTATATATCCTATACATGAAAGGATATGGAATCGTTGTGGAGTACATCTTGGATGATTATGATGTACTATATTGATGGGGGTTGAGGTATCGCATCTAAGGAATATTTCGGTTACATCATCCCAAGGATATTATTGGAGATTTTTAAGTTGTTTTCATATTATAACCTCAATTTATTAGTTGTAGTAATATAATATTGTATGTATGGCATAATGGATCTCTAGGATCGACATTGTCAAGGAGTAGTGTAACAGGGTGGTTCCTTGTTTGGATTTCGCTTTGCGAGACACCCCACGCACGAAACGTAGTGCAGTGTTGAGATTGGAGAGAAGTTTTGTCAATAATAATTTGTATGCATGTTACTTAGTAATTAAATCATATGATTAAACAAAATGTATATGGTTAACGTATTGAGAATTACAATTGAATAAATTATAAACCGGAATCCAGTAATCCTAATATGGCATACATGTTTGTAAAAATAATTAAGTTTGTTTAGAAAGAGTGGATTCTTGGGTTGTGATAGGAAGACAAATCTCGTGGGTATAGGCTGGGCCTATGTTAAGTTAGGTTGTCCTTATAAATGGGGGTAATTTAACTAAAAATTTTGGACACGAATAGGTGCGCGCCGCTAGATGAGAGGTGAGTTGGGGTTTCACGAGAGTGCGATTCCACTTTAATTATGAAATAAGTGCACTGATATTTACTATGCACGGTTAACACACTTGCTAAATATTTTTCACAACTCGGGCTCTGACCCGTTTAATTTTCTTTCTTGCCTATATATATATATATATATATATATATATATATATAGGTGTCTTACCGCATGGATTCAGGATGACCTCCTATCTAGAGTCTTGGGAGCCGTGACAGGTGCGAACTGTTGCAGGATGTACAATGTAGTCGCTTCCTACTTCTAAAAATCTAGGTAGGATTCATGTTGTATGTCGGGTTTATACCAAAAGGATATTTATAGATGTGTATATTTATTCCATTTCAGTTATTGTATTGGCCGTGACCCGACAGCTTATTCGGGTTTACTTCCTTGTGGTATATTTAGTTGTAGTTATTTATTTCATTTTATTCTAACATTTCATTTATCATAGTTCTTTCATGCATCCTTATTTCCTTTATTAGTAGTGTTATAGTGTTGGTTTGTTGTCTATTGCATATTTTATTTAATATTAACTTCTCGCTTATATGATATCGGGTAGTGAGTCTTGTACTATTTAGTACTGCCAGTTGATGTTGAGACTGAGCCATCTAAAACTCCTGATTTAATGTAGTATAGGGATGGCCACCCATTATTATTTTTAGCGGGGTGTTACAGATGGTATTAGAGCATCAGGTTCTAGAGTCCTTAGGATATGTGCGAGTTTTCTGCGTTCTTCCATTAACATTCTTGATATAAAGCCCTACTATTAGGATTGTTGTGTTCACTGCGTTTATCTTCTTTCGTGAAGTGTATTCACTTGATCGACGTTTTGATAACAGTTGCTTTCATTTCAGACTTTGCCTAGATTATGTCGTCTCGGAAAGGACAAGATTAGAGATACAATACCCATAACAGATTTTGGGTACGCTTTGATTGGAGGTTTAGATTGAGAAACCCATCAACCTTCGTTAGGAGACCTGGTATTAGCGACTTTTACCGATGTGAGGTAGGTGGAGTTATCTCAATATTAGGAGTATTGCCTTTTGGGATGAGGGAGAAAGAAATTGGAGACTCGGGTTCATTAAGTAGGACTGAGGGATTTTTCGGTAGTTGTAATCGCGTTATGTCCTTCATAATGGTTAGGAAGGATTTTGAGGAAGATATTTATCTTATGGAGAAATAGGCTTAGGAATAATGATTGTCCTGGATGAAGTATAGGACTTTAAATAAGGATCCAAGGATGAGGTGAAACCATTGGATTATGGAAGAATAAGGTAGAATACCTTTCCTTGGGTTTAAGTTACGCTTTGTGCGATATTGGGAATGTCGCGCGTAAGGTATGATGAGTAGTAGCCGTTACACCATTAGGGTGTATAGAATTTCCTTGAAGGAAAGAGTGAGTAATTATGGCCTTTGTATGGCATCTTTTGAGAAAATAAATCATCTCGTGAGGAGATAGTCGAGAGTTATAATATTGAGTTCCGGAAGTGAGGACAATTGGAGTTTGTTGAGTTGTGGTTTTAAGCCTATTGTCTTATGGATAGAGATAGATCAGGGAGTGTAATTGTAGTATTCCATTGAGAGGAGGACTTACCTTGTGGCAAATGATTTGATGCAATGCAAGGGATATGTATGACTGAGAGGTTTAGAGTTAGGGATTTAATTTGAGCGAGGATTTTTCTCATAGTTATGCTAGTTTTGAGAACTAAGTATTGGTTAGAGTATTGTATTTGTTAAGACCATGTGTCCTAAACATAAGGTGTTTGTTTGGCGTGTCGAAAGACGCATAATTTATTTATATGATATTGTTATATAGGCCTTCGGGCAATATTTATTATATGAAAATCTTTTATAAAACCTTAGCCCTGGATCAACTAATCTCAATCCCCGACCTAGCTACACAGTAGTGTATTGGGAGGGTTCCTTGTTTGGATTTCGCTTGCGAGACCTCCCCCGTACGAAGGTAGCTAGTGTCAGGAATTGAGGAGAGTTCAGCCATTGAGAATTTTCAAACTTTTATATAATTAATATGTTATTATAGATTATATTGGTGATAGTTATGTTACTATTTGAGGCTAATGGAGCCTAATTATAATTTTACGAGTGGAAACTCAGGTACGGGATGTATGGGCGCCCTGGGTAGTAGTTTGCTTTAAAATCTATATGGTTCGACATGAGAACTAGAAAGGATCGGTATAATGATTTTCAGGATTGATGTAAGGACTAGATGAGATTGAGGTCCTAGGCATATCTTAGAATTTCGCGGGCAAAATTTTTGTAAGGGGGAAGTATGTAACAACCCTTGACTTTGGAGACTGAGAAATTAAAGTTTTGGAAAAATAAAATTTAATTAAATTGGAGAATTCTAAAATTTTGGAATTGAGGTCCAAAAATAGAGAACATTTCTGTGACAACCCGCCATCCGAAATAGGTGGTGGCCAGCCCGATACTCCAAAATAATGGAATCATGGATGGAATCATTCTCAGCATCACAACAAAAGAAGAAGTATACGGGATAACCACTCCTTATTTCAGAAAAATGGGTTGTCAAAAATTTTGATTTTAAAGTTAAAGAAAAGAAAACAACTTGACAACCCCATAAAAAGAAAGTGGAAATCCAGATGATATTATATTACATACCCACAAATATACAATAAGGGACCGAATATGCTGTCGGTCACAAACTCGTACAATAAAATTAAGAAAATTCATTAATTACATCATACATTACATTAATCAAGTACAAAAGCTTGGGCCTCTTGCCCGAGTAAAAAGACCTGATCCTGTCTAGAGTGCAAGAATGACAACGTCTATTTCCAAATGCCCCGTAATACTCGCAAAGCATCACGGCTCGCCAAAGACACCGGGATCGAAATTCAAATCAGGCATCCTTGCGGTGGAGTACCTGAGCGGATACAAGATGCAAGCACAACAGGAAATATGAACGGGTCAGGGCCCGGTTCTATATGACTACCAGATGAATAAAAAGTATGACAGTTATGAATGATAAATCATGATGAAAGGGAAATAAGAAGCTACTTAAACAATTTAAAACATAAGCTAAGCAGGAACAATAAAATAAGTAACATTAAACTAAAATCTTCATCGTATGTACCAATTATCTCATATATCTTTTCCTTAACAGGAAGTATATATATATAATCACAATCTTTTGCTCTTTATGGCAATTTTATCTCAATTTTAGCTTTTGTAAAAATCCTTTCCTTATCAGGAAAATAATCATTTTCAAATGCTCTTTGTGGCATTTATATGTGCTCTTTGTGGCACTTCAGTATGCTCTTTATGTCATATAATCCATCAAGTCCCACTTGATGATGAATAGTTATATTTATATACATGTAACGATTCTAAGACCGCCCGTCCGGGTTTCCCCACTGTGCGCGCCCCTAAATGACCATCATCTTCCAGGGCCTATCATAAGACAGCCTGGGCACCTATAACGCAAAACATCGGGAAGCAGCCATGTGCTTGCGGGATAGTCAAGACCACACCCGGAATCTCCTACCCATCGCATAAAAGATACAACACAAATGCTCACATGGCCTAGGACTATATCCACCCTGCATTCATTAGACTGGGGGCTTCACCTCACCGGCGGACATCCCTTATGATGTCATTTAGAGAGGTGTGTTTAAACCATTTTATTTATCATTTTCAAAATCAAGTATATCATCATTTACCGGTTTCACGATTACGTAAATTATCATTTACAAAAATCAATACCATTTCCATGTATATGTTTCATTTTATCCAAAACCATTACCATTTACTTTTTGTAAATAATATAACTTATTATCCAGAGCCATAGGATACTTATATCGACACTACAACCTCAAAGGAGTAAATAAACTCTTCATTATCTCTAAGCATTTTAGGATGTTATTTTAAAACCCCAAGATTATCATCTTTCAAAGGAATGAATGAACTTTCAATTTATTCTCCAAACTCACCTTTATGGTGTTATTATGAACCACCAAGGTTAACATAGCTCAATTGAGCTTCTAAAATCTCCCAACATTCTTTTGGGGTGGTAATATAAACCATCAAAACTAGTATAGATTAATTAAGCTTCTAAAGTCTCCCAAACATAACACTACATCTCCTAGTTTTATAATAATTAACTAGAAGAAAAGAATGCCCTATCATCAATAGGCCTAACCCCAAAAAAGTCCCCATATAACCCATTCCTAATTTTGGGTAGACAACTAACTCATCTCACACTGTAGGACTCTAAGTTTACTTCATTCAAGAAGGTTCCTAGGCCCTAGATTTAAAGAAAAGAATTGAAATTGAGTTATAAAATTAACTAAAAAACAACAGGAAAACGGATCGATTCGCCCAAGGGCCGAATCGATTTGCCCTAGCAAATCGATTCACCCAAAAAGTGAATCGGTTCGGACAACAAAATCAACTTTATGCAATTGGCCGAATTGATTTGGCCTTAACTCGAATCGATTCAGGTTCTGAAGACCTGCAAATTTCCCTCAGCGAATCGATTCGCCCAAAGGGCCGAATCGATTCGGACCTGCAAATTTGCCAAAAATGGCTACGAAGGGTTATGAACCTTTATTTTCCCAAACTTCAATCTCTTCCATTTTTATCCACAACCAACGGCATACATCTACCCCAAACCAACCTACATGGTTATTAACTACTATTATACACAATTTCGTCACCAAAACCCAAGATTAGGGTTAAATCACCACAAATTCTATTTTTGATCCATAAATGCAAATACATAACTATTACACAATTTAATCATCTTAAATCATATATTATCAAGTACAAAACTTGTCTTAGGGTTAATAACTCAGATTTGTTTGAGGTAGGAGCCATTGCAAATCTTCAATCTCCAAATCTCTCTTCTTTCTCCATTTCTCTTCCTCTCTCTCTCTCTTATTTTGGTAACACACAAATGAGAAATGAAATAAGGGCAAGACTTAAAATCGTGGCTTAAGTCTAAAGTATCCAACTTAAGAACCACATTAAAATGACTCCCAATACGCGTTTAAGTTAAAACCAGGTAAAAGTGCCCGAAACCCAAAATTACAATATGGCACTTATTTTGACTGTCTCGGACATTCCGAGACTAACTACACCCTCTAAACTGGCATCCGACAAATTTTATAAATTATTTAAAGTTCCAATTTTATTTAATCCATAATGTCATTTAAAATACATGACACTATAAAACATGCAACCTGATGATATTTACTTTCACATACAGTAAATATGCATCAATCTGGTAAATATTAACTTTCAATTCATTAAATTAATATTTATTCCAGTCTCCACATTTTATATAATTACCTTATGCGGTATAATTAGTATAAAATGAGCCTCCCAGAATCCAGGGATGTTACATACTCCCCCCCTTATGAGGGAATTTTTCCCCCAAAATTAGGGCATACCTAAATCTCATAAAGGGGTATACTACTCTAAACTAGGATTCTACCATCCTAAACAAACCCCTCGTTATCGCAATACTCCTAAATGGACCCAGACTAAGGTCGATTTTATCGATCTTAGCCTACATCATTTGTGCTCTAGCATAGCACAAAGCGTTCCTCACTAACTATCGATTCTACCGTCTTAAAACGTAAGGAGATACCCACACAACTCGGCATAGACCGCTTTACTCCCTCCTCGGGGATATTTATACTAACGCTAATTGGTTTAACCCCAACACTAATCAACTTTTCTTCGCATTGACGTATCCCATCATGGCTTATGGCTCGAAAGCCAAATCTTTAAAGAAATGTCATGAGACCACTCTAAGTCCAAGGAACATATTACCCGTTGGTTCCATCCAACAAGTATGCGAATTACTCAACCGACCATGCTAGTCCACTCACGATGCCATGCCTTAGGAAATGATCCATAAGGTCATTCAATAGCCTAATGGTTGTACGGGAATCTTTATCCATATACTTACTGTTCCCATCTGCTATGTATTCTAAGGCGCCCGCTCGAGATATGCCTTTCGATTCTAAGTCAATTTCCTCCCATACATCCATCCACTTTAGGGTGGTAGGATATACGCCATTTCCATACGGTTCCCATTTCTTTATGGAAACTTTTACCAAACCTCCGACACGAATATCTAGTCTCTGTCCACCCTATTTTAATAGGCACCTCCCACGGTTCTACCATTCCTCCATCAAGAATGGGGCGTACTCTTCTACATGTAGTCCATCCATAATGTCCTCAAATGCAACAGTCTGATTAAATGATCAACAATTTTCTCAAATAGGATCATGACCATAACGGTCCCGGCACTTTAATGCAAACGTCTATGAATATACCCCTCTTAATTTCACCGCTACTCTTCTTCACGAGAGTATATGAAATGGTCAATCATAGACCGGAATGTTTTTGCTATAAAGTATTCCGAGTCATACTCGTTTCATTTGGCTATCCATGCCAACGCAAATATCTCCGGCGGGTTTCTTACTCGACGCATCTACTACCCCAATCGCATTTCCTTAGCGAATGAGAATATCCAAATGATAGTTCTTTAAGGACTCCAAACACCAACTCAATTTCTCCCCTGACATACTACAACAACTTGTTGCTTGCGAGAAAGACTAAATTTCTGCCCAGGAAGTAGTGCCTCTATTTCTTTAAGTCAATTACCACCGTAATGAATTTTAATTCAAGCGTGGGATAATACTTCCCATAATTTTAAGCTTGTGAGACACATAAACAACGGGACCATGCTCTAGTATTATTACTTCCCGCTCCTATCAGAGACTTATTGATTAAATTCACCCTCGAGCTTAGCCACATGAATTCGGGAGTGAAAGTCAATTCATCAATTTAACTCCCCAAAAGTTAGGTTACCAATGTAACACTTCAAGTAGGAGAGGTCTCACCTCCATCGGCCTAACCTTCGAAATATTTCGAGATTCTGCACTTCTCGTTCCTAGGGATCTAGTCCCCCTTAGGGTTAACCCACGACCTATTCGTCGTCAACTCTTTATAATCTTCCTAAATCAACATCACATGCCCTAATGGCCTTAAGTCCTAATAAATCTAAGGTCGGTCTATATATATCCTATCTAAATCGTATATATATATATATATATATATATATATAATACTAAGTATATCCCTAGTGTCCAAGACCTATCTCAACTTTCGACATTCGCTCGGTTTCGTGTGTGGGACGTCTCGCCGAAGCGAAATCCAAAAAAGGAACCCTCCCGTTACACTACTACCTCGCATCGTCGGTCATTAAGATGTGACGGTCTAAAACACATAATCGGGATAGATAAATATTAACTTGCAATTATTTCAACAAAATTCTACTTCTACGTCTTACCATAGCATTATTAAACATTTTAACTGTTCAGACATTCACTTTCTGTGAAGTCTTTCAAATATATATCCCCTTATATAAACATGGCCTTCTTATCAAGGCACAATTCGTAAGTCTCAACTCGACTTAGTATCTCAGTCTCCCTCACATCGATCAAAGGAGAGAACTATATACAGTGCTTCTATCTCGCACTTTAATAGTCCTTAATCACTCTTCTACGTGATTCTCGGCTAATCCTTCCCATCCCACTTCTAACAACAAAATAAATAAAATAAAAGAGAAAGAAAAGGATAGCGTCTCTCCAATCACAACAACATTAAGTGTTCATGCAGTGGAGTGTCTCACCGAAGCGAAATCCAAATAAGGAATCCCTCCGACGCATGCCTACTTAACTTATTAATTATGGAGATAAATGAAATACCCCATAAAGTTATTGATATTTATTTAAGGGATTAATTAAATTAATTGTGAATTAATTGAGAATTAATCCGGATATAGATACTAACGAGATGTGAGTTGGTATTTGATTATGTTGTGTATATATGGTAATATATGAATATTGGAAATATTAAATTATCGCAAGACTAAAATACGACAATTTGGGAAATTTAGTTGGGACGCACGTGTCAGTCGCGTCAGAAATGAAATTATTTGAATTAAAAAGTGAATTTTATTTTTATCAACTGAATGGTCATTTTGAGTGCGCCAACGAGTCCGAAAGGGTTGAAATAGTCAGAAAACACTAGCCGATGGTTTAGTTTGGGTCCCGGGGCATTTTTGGGCCATACCGGCAACTTAAAAGGGTATTTTGGTAATTTTGAAATTTTGGGAATTAAAGCCTACGAATTTTAAGAGTTTATTATACATTATTAGTAACCCACTAAGCCCATTACCATCATTTGACCAGTTAGAGGGCTACAGGAGCTATAGGAAGAGTTGGAAGAGGTTCCCAAGAGAAAACCCATAACCACCATCTTCAACCTTGGGAGAAAATCTGTAGAGAAAGGGGAGAGATCAACCCTCAACCTTCAACATCAAATTCTAAAGAGCAATCTAAGTCAAGTGATTTAGTATCCTTAATGCATTGAATATGCCTTCCATGCTTAGTGTAGGAATTATCTTATATTGAACTTTTTGAAGAAAACCCATGAAATTTGTTGGAGGAACTTTGAATTTGGGTTAGGATTTGCATGTAGTATGATAAGGGACTGATTTAATACTTGAATAGTTACATATGATGATTTAAAAACGGATTTATGATGAGTATTGGGCATAAGGAAAATTAGGAGTTCATGTACATAGGGTTTGGAGAAATATTTGAAGATTCATATTAATTCCATGAAAAATAGTGAGATTTGACCCGTTAAATATGATAAGGAATGGTCTAGGGTGATTATAAATGGTTTATATACGTTAAAATACAACTTGGATGGTCTTAGGGTGGATTTAGAGGAAAGAAGAATTGAGAAAACGGAATTGGGATTTTTTGGGCTGAAACTTCCATCTCGTTAGAAGACCTGCCCAGGTCGTTCGAACGACATCGTTCGAACGAAATTCTGACGAGATGACAGTATGACTTCTAACGAGTTGGTATTTCGTTCGATGACCTTCATTCGAACGAACGCGTTCGAACGACCTCGTTCGAACGAAACTTCTAACGAGTTAATAGGTTGGCCTTTTTGGCCTGAATTGATTTCTAGTATCCCGTAGACTTATTTAAATGGTGAGATAACCTTCCCTTATTAACTAGTGGGTATAGTTGGGAGATTGGGGTACATTGAGGAGTAAAACTTAGAATAGTGTCTTGAGTCGGATGACATTTGTGGATTGGGAAGCGAGTAACTAATCACGAAGTGAGAATAATTGATAACTTAAATACATATAAATCGGGGACTTGTGATTTGTATAACACTAAGTGTTGGTATAAGAACGAGAAGTATGCCACTAACAAAATATTTTAATATCTAAGATGTGAGAATGCTTGGTATATGTAGTTATATGTGTATGACATACCTACCTTACTTGCTATCATGGGTGGTTGGCGTTCGTTTAGGGCCATCTAATCTTTGTGTGTCTACGGGGGGGATTTAGATTGGTACCTCGAGGACATAGGTCAGAGAAGGGCTTATTGAGAAGTTAATAAGTCTGCTGATCATGGGGGCATAGGTATGTGCGTGCCCCATGTGATGTGAACTATGTTCGCCTCCACTATTTGTTATTGTTGTTAATGAAACGTTTCCTAAGAGATTCGGAATGCGTGGTCCTCATGTACGTGATGTACCGGGATTTGATAGCAGAGTATGTGAGCACCGCAGCTTAGCCTCGGGGTGCTAGTATTGTATATTTATGGTGAGAATAATATACTGTTGATTGAAATGAATAGTTGTGAATAATTGTGGGTATAAGTAATAGTAACGGTTTGTAAAGTGAAAATGTAAGATTTGTAATATTGAAATACTAAATTGGGGAAACTGTGTAATAAGGTACAATACTCTATTAAATAGAAGATGTTGGGATTTTAGTTGGATATCATATAGAAATGTTACATTTAGCATTGGACTAGATAGATATGGGCGCAACTAGAAATGGGTACGGGTACGATAGGAGTGCACAATTAGTTGAGAGGTGAGGAACTCATGTGAGTGCACACTGTAACACCCCGCCTGCCCGAGGAGAGCGAACGGAGCGCTAATGCGATAAAATAAATCCAAATCCACAAGTGAGAAGGTATAGAGCATCTAAATAAGCCCATAATAATATAAATCTACTAATCTCAATCTCTTCAATTACAACAAGTCTCTCAAATTAAAATTACAACTATCTAACTAGAATAAAAATACAAATCTCCAATGCTCTATACATCAAGATAATACAATCTTCTCAACTTGTACTAAAAATATTTCCAAATAATCCTCGCTAAAATAATTCCAATTGGTCCATAGCGTCCCAATCCACGCTAACCTGCCAACTAAAAGAAAATATGGGGAAGTACACAATACGACAGGAAAGATGTTCAACAAATATATTAACGGTGAATAAAACGTAACAACACGAGTACGAATATTCAAATCAAAATGCAAATCTCAAAACATTTATCAATATAATTTCTCAACAACACTTTAACCGGGTCACCAGGGCTCACCACATCCGTATATGCTTTATCAAGCCATAGCCAGGGAAATAGGAATTTTGGCGGGTGCCCAACATCCGTGCCATATTAAAATCTCATGACAACGTGCTCATCAACAATATAATGATACCACATGAATCAAAATAATTTCAACAATTATTTTCCAGATTTCAATGAATTTATCAATTCAAATATGAGTTCAATTAACAAGAATTCAAAGAGAATGACACTCGCGAGATTTAAGGAGCATATTGTGTAAAACCCCATACCTCCAACCATGATGAGAAACCAATGATCACATCCTCAAGATCAACACAAAAGATCTACAAAAGATTCTCCAAGAACAACCAACAAAATATCCCCAAGAACACCTCTAATCTAAGGTTGGAACTCACAAATCTCAAGGGCCAATGTGTATATAAAAAGAAGAGGAATATAAAATATATTTGCTGCCAAAATTTGTGCCAAAAGTATGTTAAAAGGTTTCCCATGACTTCCTTTTATAATGCAAAGAAATGAAAAGTTGGAATCCAAAAGACTCCTTTAAATATGGCAAAGAAATGAAGAGTTGGAAGCCAAAACAACTCCAAGAGTTAAAAATATTTAAAAATTATTTTAAAATCCATTTTAACTCCGATTTCGAAACCGTTTGAAATTC